>CM057450.1:908940526-910190526 GCA_016271365.2 Neoceratodus forsteri
ACTGGACTATTTAATCTGGAGAAGAGAAGGCAAAGGGTAGATTTACTTCTGTTATTCAAAATTCTAAAAAACCCTGAATTATCATCCCAGTGTGGTCTTGATTCAGCATAAGAACAGCCAACTTAAGGTCACACAATAAACAACTCTCAGTCCCAAAGTTAATTAGTGAAAAAATTAATAATTACTTTACTATATGTTCTGCTAGACTCTAGCAGCTAGAGCATGAAATAAATTGCCCCAATAGTTGGTGGATTTCACATCCATTACTAGTTCTAAAACAGTGCTCAACAGCTACTTCCTTTTGAAGCCAAATGGCATAATTCATCCACTAGGACTGGGTGACAATCCTGATGGGCACTCGGCCTACATTTGTCTTGTAAAACCAAGTAAACGTTCTACCTTTTAATTATGTGTGATGTATTATATACTGTGGTGTTTCGTATAGCAGAATTTTGTTTCTCTCTTTGAAAGAGATACAGGAATAGTTGTAAATCTCATTACTCCCCTATAATATAAAATTGTACTATGAGCAAAGCAAGTCGGCAGGAGCGTCATTTAAAATCACAGAGCAGGGGGTTATGTGATGCGGCTGAGCTGAGAGGAGCTTGGCTCTTGGGACTCTGCCTATGGCTGGTAAATCTGTAATCTGCCTTCCCACGTCTCTTTTGCTGGATTATGTCATATCAGCCTGCTACCCCGAGGTTAGAAAACTAGAATCCAATGCCAGTTTGGAGCTCAGCATGCCTAAAGATCCTAAAACTGATGATTTGTCTAGAGGCTATGGCATCTTCCTGGTTAAAATGGCAGCACCTTTGGCTGATTCTGATGCTCCTTCCATATCTCCAGAACTACTGGAAATTAAAACTTTTATGAGCAGTATTACTACACTGCAAGCCAAAATGAATTTATCCCTGGAGGTAGTTAAGGGAGCTGCTGAAACCCTTGACTCCCGACTAACAGAAACAGAGAAGTGGGTAGGCAAACTGGAAGACTGGGCCTACCTAACAGAGAGCTATGTGGCTTCTTTGGAATGTGAATTGTAGTCCCTTTGGATGAGATGGATGACCAGGAGGCTCAGAACTGCAGGAACAATCTGCGGCTCTTGGGAGCCCCAGAGGCTTTGGAACGAGCAAACTTGATCGACTTCCTGTGGTGTTTGCTATTAAAATTATTGGACTTTTACTGGGACTTGCTGGTGGAGATAGATTGAGCCCACCAAGTCCCCTCTGGTCCTTCACCTGCCCATGCATCTGCCCACTCCATGTCAATTGTGTTTCAGCTCCTAAGATTTCAAGACCGGGAGATAATATTGTACAAGGCTCAGTAAAAGAAAGGAGCTGCTTTGGCAAGGTGCCAAACTATATCTACAGCCGGACTATCCTAAAAGAGTGGTAAACTGACGGAAGGCTTTTGACAAGGTGTGGGACCATGTTCAGGAGTGGGGCGTCAAATGTTTTCTTAGCCCTCCAGCAATGTTTTAGATCTTTTGGGGCAAAACTGTGGAGACTTTCACTAATACTGCAGATGCCCATCAGTATAGCTTACAGCATGATTATGGCCCTGGGCATGATGGCAAAGTTAAAGGTTCAGTCCCCACTGTAGATCCAAAACTGCAAAGTGCGTCTGGTCTGGCTTCTTCACCTCATCAAGCTGAGGCTCTTCCTTCAGCCACTACCCTATTAGGAGACTCCTGCAGTGGCTCAAAAATTCCAACACACTTCAACCTGGTGCAGATCATTCAGATTGCATGGACATGACACCAGGAACTCCTGGGCAGACTCCAAGGCTTTGTAGACTGTGGGCTGTAGTGTATTATAAGTGTTTTATGGACTGGTTATCAGCACAGTTGTATTTCGGTATATGCCGACGGTACAGTCTCTTTACTCAGGGTGCCTGAGGTAGGCACGAGTCGGTAGCTGTGACCCAGTACTTTTTTTTCCATTCTTGGGCTTGTCCCTGATCTTTCTCTTTTATTTAGGAGCATTTTATGGTTATATGCTTCCATCCTCAGGTAATTCTTTTGTGTATTTTGACTCTCAGGACTGTGGGCATTTTTGTTTGATTGGGGGGTGAGGTTCTTTTATGTCCAGTTGTTAATTATGGGCAGCTGTACATGGTGGATCCAGAGGCTGTTTATTTCTTCTGTGCTTTTATTGGGGCATTACTTTCTTTTCCTCTGTCATGGCACCACTACTTGCTGCTCATGTAACCCTCCCTACAGGGCTGTGCAATTTGAATATATGCTGCAACTGGCTTTTTTCCACTGGGTGTCTAATGATCCTTGGAGGGGAGCTAGTTTCCTTTGTTTTTATTACAGCTCCTCTCATTTCAACACTTACATTTTGTGCCATGGTGGTGTTGTGGGGTTCAAGTAATTAATCTGTTTGGCTGCTGCTTTAGCAAGCATTGCATTAACCTTATTACTGCTGCATATTTAGGTGCTATTTTTATACTGCTCCCCAACTGGTTGGCATGCAAAGTTCTGTGTTTAAATGTTGTTTAGACCTCTTACACTGACAATGGGGAGCAGTATTTCTTTATTTGTACAGATAGTTCCCTGCCTGGCCTTGTGCCTTAGTTGCCAGTTACTGCGTATTTTTGGTGGGTGAGAGGGAGGTAGATTATTTCATCTCTTGGGTAGTTTATGGCACTTGCCCTTTGGTCACCATGCCTTTTTCATCATGGTAGTTGGGGCACTGGTGAGTAGTTTCTTTATATATAGATCACCCTTTGTAGTTTTTCTTTACCTATTGGTTGTTAATGTTTTTCTAGTCTGTTTCTTGAGGGTTTGTAAAGTGAGACAGAGTGATTTGATTAAGTCCTCTATATTCCAGGTGAGGTGGGTTTGGGGGGGTGACTGCAGTATCTTGATATATGCCTTATAAGGTAGTAACCTGGAATGTTTGAGGGCTTAGAGCCCTATCAAGTGGAAGATGGTCCTCATGCATTTAAAGTATTTGGGAGGTCAGATAATATTCCTGCAGAGATCCACCTTATTAAGAAAGAGGCAGATAAACGGGGTTCAATTTTGGGGTGTTTGGTGTATGAGTCCTCTTTCTCTTCCAAGAAGTGGGGGGTTGTTATTTTATGTCATGGGGGGGTCAACTGGGTATCTGATCAGGTTAAGCATTATAAGGGAGGGCATTGGCTCTCTGTCAAGGGTAGGTTAGATGGGCAGCCCTTAATTTTGGGTTCACTTTATGGCCCTAATACTGATGATTACCATTTTTTTCACACTGTCTCCCAGGTGTTATTAGATATGTGTCCAGCCCTGATTCTAATTGGAGGTGATATGAATCAAGTTCTCAATCCCCTATGCAACAGGAGTGGGACTCCCGTATCCTCCCAGTCTGCAGGCAGCAAGGCCCTTAATCTCTTTTTGCAGGATCATGGCCTCCAGGATATGTGGTGCTTGGCACATCCAACAGGTCGTGACTATACATATTTTTTGGCCCACTACAATTTCCTATAGTATACTGGATTTAGTTTTAGCTTTGGGTTTTGCTGCCCACAGGGCACTCCAATCTACTGTTGAGCCTATTCAAATAACGGACCATTCCCTTGTTACTTGTAGTTTTATCCCTGGAACTGTTGAGGGCTTGACCAAAAGGTGGCGTTTTGATGACAGTCTGTGTAATGATGCCACCTTTGTGGCCTGGCTCCATCAGGAGATTCTGGCACATTTAAATCTCAACTTTTCCAAGGAGACTGCGTATGGTGGGTCTGGGAGAGGTTTACGGTCAATATTCAAGGCCATATTATCGCTTATGCTTGGGCCAAGAAAAAAGTAAAACTTAAGGACCTACAGTCCTTGGAGAAACAATTGTCGAATTTACAGCAGCAGCAACATAAGGAAGGTGGCCACTCCCCCACCCTGGTTCAGGCCATGAGAACCCTACAGTATAAAATTAACGCCATAAATTCCCCCAAAACTGACTTTGTCTTATACCATACGTGACATGCCTATGGGGTGGGGGGGCTGGTCACTTGCTTGCATATCAGCTGAAAAAGATGGCGGCCGAGACCAAGATTCCAGGAGTTCAAGGTAGTTCTGGTCTCTTAATGGCCCCATAGACTATAAATGAGGTGTTCTGTACCTACTATGCTGAGCTATATACTTCTAAATTGCCCAAGGGTGAGCAGACTATTAATATTATTGAAACCTTTTTAAAATCAGTTACCCTTTCTAAGTTATCCAATGAACAAGCCACATCTTTGGAGACCCCTATTATGCTCCAGGAAATTTCTGCTACCGTAAGCAGATCTCAAGTGACAAACTGCCTGACCCTTATGGCCTTCCCATTGAACTTTATAAGCATTTTGGAGACCTTCTTGGTCCCTTGATGGTCATTACCTTTCAAGAGGCATAGGAATTCTTATCATTGCCAGCATCCATGTCTGAAGCTACTATTTCTGCTGCCAAAAAAGGGCAAGGACCCTCACCAGAGTTCTAGCTACCACCCCATCAGTATGCTGACTGTATGGTGACACATTAAAGTGAACACATTGATGAAGACAGCATTGAAAGTTCACTGTAATCGTTCACCTGAGACCCTAGCACTCTGTCTCCTGGTCATGCACCCCCTTCCCAAATCAACTCCAACTTGGAGTTGGAATCCTTTAGTTCGAGGGGTTGGGGGGCAAAGCCCCCTGACAGAGAAACAGCCAGGGTCAACTGCCAGATTTATGTCGACCACAACTTGTGGTCGACATAAATCCATCGCTGTGATGTCATTCGACAACATAGTTGCTGAACCGTCATCATAGGTCCCACCCCATCTCTCTCTTGAACATTGATTATAAGATATTGGCAAAAGTTTTGGCCACGTGGCTACAGTCACTCAGATAAAGTTGGTTTTGTGGCAGGGCAGATAGCATTAGGTGGTTAGTCAACTTATTGTGGGTAATGGAGTCTTCGCCCAATCCGATAGCAGTGGTAGCCTTAGACATGGAGAAAACATTTGACACCGTTGAATGGCTGTACTTATTTGCAGCCCTTTGTGTCTGTGGAGTTGGGGATGGTTTTATACGATGGGTCCAAATTCTTTACTCAGCCCCAAAAGCCTCAGTGACTACAAACAGGCTTTCCTCTGCCAGGTTTCCTCTGGTTTGGGGGACACAATAGGGATGCCCTTTGTCCCCAGCACTGTTTGTTTTGGCTTTGGAACCCTTAGCCAAGAAATTATGTGAAACTCCTGGTATCTCTGGTATTGTACTGGGTTCAGACGAATTTAAAACAATGCTGTTTGCTGATGATATTCTTATTACCCACTGGAATCCAGCTCAATCAATTTCTGCCTTGTTGGAGTTGTTGAATGCATCTGCTTGCCTTTCTGGTCTACGCAGCAATTAGAGGAAAATGAAAGTGCTACCTTTGAATTCTAAAGGTTCCTCTGTCTCTCTTTAAGATATGGGGCTAACTTGGGATCAACACCTGGTGAAGTACTTAGGAATTTTTATTTCTTCTAATTTGAGGGATTGGATTCACCTTAATTTCTCTCCCCTGTTAAAGTTGCTGAGAGAGGACTTTGCTAGGTGGAGACATGTACGCGTATCACTGTGGGGCAAAATCCAGGCTCTGCAAATGATGGTTCTCCCTAGGGTGTTGTACCTCATTAGGTATTTGCCCCTTTTGGTCCCAGACTCAATTTGGAATTCTCTGGACCACATGGTTTGGTTATTTTTATGGGATGGGGCAAACCTTGGATCTCGTTTTTGAGATTGGTGGCTCCTTTGGCTTATGGCGGGCTCCGTGCCCCTTGGTTTTGGTGTTACTATTTGGCTGTGGGACTTAGACAAGTGTGGATGTGGCTACAGGCTGACCGCTGTACAGATGCTACCCAGTGGATAGTCTTAAATCATTTGGAGGGTGGTTTCTAAAATAGTTTCTTCTCCATGGCAGGTTCCTCTTGGTTGATGGCCTTTATGGAATAACCACAAATTGTTGATGGGTGGTTCCCCAATTTATTGTCCTCAATGTGCAAAAGGGGGTATTTTGAGGGTTGCTGACCTTTTCAATTTGGAGACAGGCCTTTTTAAAGACTTGTCACCTTAAATCCCAGGCCTCTTTACCGCAGTCTCATTTGTCATGATACTTTCAGCTTAGCCACTTGCTTTCTTTTTTTATCATAAAATATTTTATTGAGTTTTTCATCAGTGCAACATAACATTACATGCCAACACCTTGACAGCAATTGATAAGCTAATACCTCCAATACTGAAAAAAAAAACAACTTGAAGGATAACATTACCCTTTATCAATCTATGGGAAACCTTAAACAGCAATCTCTATCAGTAACTACAATTAGCTAGTCACTTAAAAACAAATAAGCTTAGTAGAAGGGTAAACCATGAATAGGGTGCACGGACAAGGGCACCATCTGTAATAGTGATTCGTTGCAGCAAATCCCTCATAGCGATGGGAGGGTAGGGTGGCTGGATGGGGGGTGGGTGAAATGGGTGACAGGATGGCGCTATATGTATGCACCTGGGGGGGAGCGATCACAGCAAGTGTGAGCTGGGAGGGGGGAGGAGCTGTAGGGGTGGCACTGTGGTGGGTTGCTGAGCTGTGTTGTGGCATTGGGGTTGGCCTGTGGTTGGGGCGGGTGAGGTACTGGGTTCGGGTCCAGGCGCTGGTGCAATTTTATTGCGCCCGGCCCGAACCTCTTATTTTTTAGTGTTTTCACCCACCCCAACATGCATCCCCTTGGAGTTGAGAATCCTTTAATAATTGTCCGGTGCCGTGTTCCTGTGCGCCAGGGTGTCAGGGTGCCAAAAATGTTTTCGGCACTCTGACTTCACGATAACAGCGATCACCTTTAGGCTTTCACCGTTATCACATAGAACCTTGTAGAAGTCATTAGTAACCAAGAAAGGATGAGGGTCACTGTAACAGGGCTGGATCCATCCAGCTCAGAGCATTCAGCAAGACACCAGAAGGCTAAGATGCCAAGATGGGGGGGGCAGACCTAAGGCTGGATGTGTATAAAAGGGAGATCCACATTATTAAAACCCAAAGCTATGGGTCAACTATAACCTCCAGGAGACAGTGATTGGATTGGGAAGTAGAGGACAGGAAAAAGCTCTCAGTGAGTCTCACTCAGAGGGGTTGCCAGGTGGTGTCAGTGGGACAGAACATAAATGGGACTGCAGATAAGTGTCCCAATTTTTGTGAAACTTGGGGAGCTGATTTGAGCCAGCAAAGGAGATCTTTTCAAAAATGGCCAACCTAGCCTATGCCACATGCCAAGTCAAAGGAGAGGGTGGTTGCAGCTGTCTCCATAGCATCAAAATAGCCCTCTTGGCTTCCATCATAGCACCAAGAACCCAGTGTCTTGAGGGTGTCGGAAGATGGGTCGAGCATGAGTGGTCTCCAAGCAGGATTGGTGGGGATGTTGGGTCCAACTTGGTACCTACTACCTAAGAGCAGCCATTCATCACCACTGTTTAAAAGGATGCCAAACCTGGGCAGGCAAATAAGATGTGGAGCAGGTGGGCAGAGCCCTGGTTGCACCTCCAGCATTGGGTGTTATCGAGGAAACCCATGGAGCAAAGTGCAGCAGGGGTTCTGTACCATCTCAATAGGATTTTAAGTTGAATAACTTGACTACAGGCATCCCTATACACCGTATGCAACACCTGGATACACCTTGACCAGAGTTCAGGTGAGAGCAGCAGTTGTGTGTCCACTTCCCATTGCTGCCTATATTTATCAGTGCAATCAGGTTAGAGTCACAAATGATATGATATAGTCTATCTGCCAGACCCTTGTGTGCCTCAGGCATGTGGAGCTCATTCATCCAGGCTGACTTATCATCCGGGCCATGTAGATTAAAGTATGAACGGATGGCCCTTCTGATAGGGAGAAACCTCCAAGGGGATTATAATGAGACTTAGGCTGCTCAGAAGACCTGAGGGTCGAGGTACCAGGGATATACAGATCCCTGATCACCTTGATACTCCTAGCTACCCATGTAGACCAGAAGAGAGGTTTGTCATCCACCAAAATGCTACCATTATTCCAGAGAGGAGCAAAATCTGGCTGCAGAGCATGGGCCCTGGGGGGAGTGTTGGAGATGGCCATAGTAGCCTGCCTGGCAGCAGCGGTTTTGACCATGATTGGGGTACCTGTCAGAGATGATGGACACTTCTGCCACAAGCAAGAGCATAGAGGCTGCTTCCCCAGCAAGGAGGAATCCAGAGTGACCCACAGGGGTGTATAGGAGGAGAGGGGCGCAAACCATTTTTAGGCTTTCGCCATTCTGTAGGCCCACTGGTAGGCCTGAAACCAAGGAAGCCCCAGACCCCCTTTAGACCAGTGTGCTCGGAGCTTACCTCACCCCCAACATGAAGCCTTGCCCTCCCAAAGTAGATGAGAGATCAGTTTTTCCAGGGACTGAAAAAGCTTGGGGGAGCATTTAATGGGTAAGTTATTGAAGAGATAAGACACTCTTGGGAGGATAAACATCCACACTGCTTCTATCTTGCCTTTTATTGACAAATTGAGCTTAAGCCAGAGGTCAACTTCTGCTGCCAGTGAAGTGAGCAACGAGGAGAAGTTAGTACTCTCAAGCTCTTTCCACCTAGTAGAGATAAACACCTCCAAGTAGGTGAACCCCTGAGGGGCCAAAGAAATATCAGTCCCTTGAAGACAATCCTCTGAACAAGCCAAGTTCAGGGGAGAGAGAGAGAATTGTCTTCTTTTGGTTGACTGTCAAACCAGAAAGGGTAGTAAACTCTTGAAGTATGGCCAGAATATGGGGTAGGGAGTGGGCCGGGTTAGAGATCATGAGGAGAACATCATCCGCATATGAATTAACCAAGTAATCCTGACCTCCCACCGTGATGCCTGATATGTTTTCTGCCATTTTGAGTTTCCTGGCCAAGGGGTCGATGGCGAGCAGGAAAAGCAAGGTAGAGACAGGGCAGCCTTGCCTGGTGCCTCTCTGAAGGGAGAAAGTGGCTGAAATATCCTTGTTGGTGAGGATCTGTGCTGAAGGAGAATTGTAGAGGACCGAGACCCAACCACAAAAGTATGGACCAAACCCATAATGGGTAAGGACTTGATGCAGGTAATCCCACTCTACCGAGTCGAAGGCCTTGGAAAAGTCCAAGGTCAATGCAGTCATCAGTGTGTTGGATTGCAGGGCGACCCACTTAAGACTGAGGACTAATCTCAAGTTGTTGGCCCCTGACTTGCTCTTGGAGAAGCCAGCCTGTGATGGGTGGACCAGCAAGGGGAGAATGTTCACCATCCTTTTGGCCAAATACTTTGGCAACTATTTTCATGTCAACCGACAGCAGAGAAATGGGACGATAACTGGCACAGTCTGATGGATCAGGGGGATTTTTCAGGAGCAGTGTCACCAGGGCTTCCATCATGGTTGGGGAGAGAGAACCATCACTATGGGCTACCTGAAGGACTTGAAGAAAAGGAGATTTAATCTCTGTATATAGGACCTGATAAAGCTCAACGGTCATACCATCTGGGCCAGGTGCCTTCCCCTTGGCTCACTGGAAGAGAGAAGAATGTAGTTGTTCCTCCAAGATGGGGGCTTCCAGGTCCTGATACATCTCCGGGGGTAAGTAGGGGAAAGGGACATCTTTACAGAACTCTTCCAGACCCCTTGAGAGACCCGTCCTGTCCAGAGTCGACTTAGTTTGGTAGACAGCCTCGTAAAAGGCCTGTATAGTAACATTGATACCCTTACGGTTAGTGACCAGCTTGCCATCCCTGTCTTTCAAAGCGTGGATTCTGGAAGCTGCCTGCTGTTTCTTTAGATGGTAGACCAGCAGTTTACCACTCTTGCCGCCCCCCTCCCAGTACTTGTGTTTAGATCTGAGGAGCACCCATTCGGCTTTCCGCTGTAGAAGGGTGTTACTACGATATTTTAGCCCAGTTGTTGAATGGAGGAGAGCATGGTCCGGATGTGTAGCCTACTTGAATTTGCCTTCCAGAATAGCAAGCTCGGTCTGTAGCTTGGCAATCTCTGCTTGACATGCTCTATTCTTAGCAGCCAAGTATGAGATAATTCACCACCACAGAACCGCCTTAAAGGCTTCCCAGACAGTGCCTGGAGACACCTTCCCTGCAGCATTGTTGCTGAAATAAGATCTTACCTCCTCTTTAATGACTGCACAGAATTCTGGATCAGAAAGAAGCAGGGAATTGCACCGCTATCTGGTGGAGGATTGGCCTGAAGCCAGTGGGAGGAAAGTGCATAAAATTGGAGCATGATCTGATATAAGAATATTGCCAATCCTGACCTCCTCTATACAGCTGGCAACTTCTCTACTGGCTAACCAATAGTCTATGTGACTATATGTGCTATGCAAGAAGAAAAGAAGGTGTTGCCTGTGCCAGTGGGGTTATCCCTTCTCCACAAATCAACCAGGCCCCACTCATCCATTAGCTTCTGTAGTGCTGCCCTGGCCTTGGGGTGCGCCTGAGGGGTAGGTTGGGATTTATCCAAAAAAGTGTCAAAAACCATATTAAAGTCTTTGCCGATGAGAATTGGGATGTCTTTTTGGCCTCCTACCAGAGAGTCAAGGGCTTGACTAATGCTAGCCAAGAATTCCAGAGTCAGTGTTTGGCCCATAGACTTTCACCATGATAACTTCCCCCCAGCATATGAGAACCTAATCGCTATCCACCTCTCCTGGGAATCGGTCTTAGTGACCTCTACTACTAAAGGGGGAGGCTTTGTAGATCAGGACTATGACCCCTTTGGATTTAGTGGTGGCGGAGCTGGCCAGCACCTGTCCCACCCACAATTATTTGAGCCACTGTACTGTCTTGACTGTAAGGTGTGTCTCCTGGAGAAAAGCAACCTCCACCCCCCCCAGTGCACAAAGGTGTTGTAACACCTTAGTACACTTGACCGGATGGTTTAGCTCCTTAACATTCCAGGAGACACACCTCCACCCTTGTTTAACAGCCTGCGACATTGTCCTGGAACCAGGAGTGGGAGTATACTTACCTCCCAGATGAATGCCTAAATACAGCAAAGAGGGAAATGCTACATCAAAAACCATGAGGCGTCTGCACACAGCAGGTAGCTTCTGAGCTGGAGGGTTATTGCTTATCAGGGGAAAAAGAAAGAGAATATGTAGTTAGTGTGTTATCCCCTGGATTTAGAAAGCGAGACAAAGAGCACTGTGAAAAATTCTCTACTTTTAAAGATGAAAGACAACAGACTAGATTACAACAACTATAACAATATGTAACAGTATAAATGTAATAGGAGTGTACTGTTTAAAGGTAAACACCAAACAGCATAAGTACGCTAAAGGGTAATGAGCTGATTGTGAAAGAAGTGACCCCAGGCAGTGGGGACCTCAGCTATGCCAAATTCAACACCCAAGGGAGAAGGTAAACCAATGAACCAAGAGAACCTGCTCTTCCCTGGAAGGTATGTTCTCCCAAGGTAGAGTTTCACAACCCCAGGGAATAGGACAAGGGAGGGTGGGAAGAGGGGAGAGAGAGGGATAAGGGAGACTGTGGGAGTGGGGGATGGGGTAGGGATGGAAAGGAGAGGGTGGAGGAAGAGGGGAGGGGACGGGGGGGAGAGGGATGGAGGCCACCACCAACCGATAAATACTATTTAGCTGACAAAGGAACAGCATATGCTCATATTATCCTACCGAGTCAGAGACCAGAAAATGATCTGACCCATAGAAAAATCCTTACAGACAGACTACAGTGGTAGGTAAGCCCCACCAAGGTGGTGTTGTGACCCTGAAAAGGATGCGGGGGGGTAGTCCTAAAGCATAGAGCGGGTGATGGGCATGTGAGCCCGTCTGCCCCTAAATCATTATGCCCATAAGAAAGAGATCCAAGCCCCATCGTGGACCAGTTGTGGGCTTGTCCTCCCCACCCAACGGGAAGGGAAGAAGGTCATGTGGTCTGCCTAGAGCAAGTGAAGTGCAGCAGAGCCCAAAAATAAGGGTGGGGTAGAGTACTGAGAGAGGACTTAGGTTCCCAGCCATGCCCCCCCTTCTTTTGGGTGCTTCCCCAGCTGGTTAAAGTCATCCAGGTCTGGGGTGATGCCTGCATATCACTGCTCCCTGTCAGGGAAAAGAGATAACCATAGTAAGGAACATAAACTCAAAATGCACAGTAAAATCAATTTTAAACCCTCGATTGAGGCCCAGCTAGGGGCAGTACACAAGGCCCCCCCAGATCCACAAAACAGATAATCATTTTGCCCATACAAGATGTGGCTAGTGCATCAGTATATGACTTGAAGCAAGGCTTAATGGGCCCATCCAGCGAGGCAGCTTCCAGAAGTGATGAGTCTGAAATATCAGCCCAGTCTAAGGATAGTCCAGTATCCATGGCATCAGTATCCACAGCAGCTGAACATGCATTATCCTCCTCCGATGAGGCATCTTCCCTTGAAACCTTGGCAGGTGGATCTGTGAGCCGTTGGTCCAGTGAGGGGGGCCTGGTCTTCTCCAGAGTGCTGCCTTTGATGGTTTAAAAAGCTTTGATTGCATGCTGGTAGAGCTGGATTCTCCATAGGTGAGGGCCGAGCTACTGGAGAGGTGATCTGCTGTAAAGAGTCAACTACCAAAGCTGCTTGAGGGGGTGGTGTACTTTCTACGGGCAGTGAGATTGCCACTAGAGGAACCAGGTGAGCCATGGTGTGTAGCGGGAGGCAAGGTAATTGCAGAAGATTGGGCTGTTAGCAAGTAGGTTCCGCCTGGACAGCCAGACTGAGTGACCCAGTGGGATAGTAGGGAGAGCCAGACATAAGGTCTGCAAGGACCTAAATTCCAAGTAGACCCGCAGATTCCCAATGCTGCTAAGTTAGCAAATGGGCAATGGATCCATGAAAAATAGCAGCACTGGCTGGTTGGGGGTGAATTAGCCGAAAGTAGTAAGCAATTAACTAGGGTGGTTCCCCTGGATTGAGATAGCCAACTATGGATTACATCCCACCATGGAGAGAGCTCAGGAGTTAAGCTGCCATCTTGTTGGTTGCCAAACCACACCCCCAGCCACTTGCTTTCTAATTTTACAGGTGTACAGCTCCACCTGTCCTCAGGGAAATTTGGAAAGATATTTTGGAGCTAGTGGGGCGGTTCTTCCTGTTCCAACCCCAAAATTGTAATCTATAAAGGGCTTCTGCAGGAATAAGCCTCCTCAACCTTTTCTCTAATATCTTGATGGGAGAAACAACTTGGCTTCCCTTTAGACGAGGAAGATTGGGACTGCTGCTGGTCAGGCATGTATGGTTGCTGATGGGATGTAGGGGCAGGCTTATGCAGTGGAAACTCTGCATCTGTAGAATAGGACCCCTGATCACTTCAAGAAAATGAACTTAATTGAATATGCTGAGTGCTGGAGGTCTCATCAGCAAAATGGTACTTTGCTGCATGTTCTTTGGTCCTGCTCTAAATTGCTGAGCTGGTGGTGCTTGCTACAGGCTAGAATTTCTGTGGTGCTTAAATGCAGAATCCCTATGGATGCCTCCCTCTTAGTCCTGGGCAATACCAATCATTTGCCGGTTTAAAGTAACCACATCTGTCTCTGGTTTATGGCAGCCAGCTCAGAGGACAAACGACTAGTTTACAGGAAAAGACGTTCTGGGTTGGTCCCACTATGGAGGAATGGGAGGATAGCATGCATAAGTGGGCTAGTATAGAATGCCTCTCATATTTAGCTGGGAAAAGATACATTATTTGACCAGGTATGGGGTTCCTATTTATCCTGATGCCTCCTATCAGGGTTCTTTTGTGAGAGGGGCCCCTCCTCTACCTTTCATGTATCAGTTCCAGGACATCTGGGTGATTATTACCCAGATGTGGGTGGTATATTTTCTATCTTTCTTTAGTCCCCTCTTCTTACCTACCCAGGTGGCTGAGCATGGGCATTGTACCATGTAATAAACATCTTTTTTATTTGTTGAGGGTATGCCTTTCAATGGTTTCTTATACTCTGCCTTGCTATTCTTTTCTTTTCTTTTCTTTTCTTTTCTTGTGTTCTTTGTCTTTCATGTTAATTTACTTAGCTAGTGTTAAGTGTTTATTAAGTAGTGTGTTCTTATTAGTGTAGTTAGATTTGGGTGAATATACTGGATTTATATACTGTTTTTTTACTCTTAACTAGCTTACTTTGAAGGATTATCATATGTTTTTCCTAAATCCTAATGTTACTAATGTTGTCTTTATGTATATGCACTATGATTGTATTTTTCATAGTACTGGCTGATCTTTTTAGATGTTTTCTTTTCTGGCACTGCTTATTCATAATGATGTTGTATAGTTGGTGTTCTGTTGTGTTTATTCATGTTGTATTAATAACTTCAATAAAATGCGAATTGAAAAAAAAAATCCTGGAGCAGACCAAGAATTTCAGGTGTGCTCTTCATAGTGGTTACTAGGTGAACAGGTGTCTTGGGGAGTTGGACAATATTGCAAGGGCAGCGTGAATCTAATACCTGCATAGAGCATAAAAAAGGATTTCAACTGTGATCAGAGCAGACAGCAAAGTCATCAGCAGTGTGGGTGGAATTAACAGAGCACAAGAGGGAAACAACTTTCTGCTTTTTGGTTATGTGTGTTGTGTCATATATTGTGGTGTTATGCTATATGAAACACCACAGCATATGATACGACATACATAATGAAATATGGCAACAGGACATCACGGTTTTGCCAAAAAAATAGCTATCCGTAGAAGCATATTTTTAACACTGGGCATGCCTAACAATGAAAAATCTTTCATAAATTATTTAAAAACTACTTGACTCTGATACATAAAAACCACAAAAGCATGTACCCTGAGCCAAACTCTATCATACCTGAAAGTTTCATTTCAGGTTTCAAATCCTCATATTTTCTGTTATTGGGGGGTCTTAAAAACAATGATTTTTACTTTTTCTTGCACCTCTGTAACTTTGCCTCCACAGAACCTATGTACATGAAATTGTCAGGATTAAGAGATCCTGGCACAGAGGCTGTGCTTTTCAAATTTCTCCTCTCCTCACTTCCTCAGCTCCTCCTCCTCTCCTACCCCCCATTACTGGGTATAGGATGAATCTGTCTCCTCTTCCTTTTCATCCCACCATTCCTCCTCTTCTGCTATTTCCCATCTACAACATACCCAACACAATGCCATCCCTATTTCTCCCCTCCTCCCTCTCTCTCTTCCATACCACCCCCTCACCACCACTCTTCTTTCTCTTTTCCCACTAACCCACTCCTAACAAAGCTTAACTGAGTCGCTTATGACTTGTATTGTATAATTAACTCACAACACAATTCCTTGACAATGCCTTTGGCTGCTATTATTGTAACCTTACTTGACTTTTTTTTTTTGAAAGTTCCATTGCAATGATCATGTTTTGTAATTTATTATCCTTATTGCCTTGACGTGGAACCTTTGAAAAAGAGCCCTCGGCTCAAAGCTGTCATCCGAAATACAAATAAATAAATAAAATAAAATGTAAATTGGTTGAACCAGGGGCAAAGTTATTAAGGTACTTAAACTGGGGTTTAATATTAAAGTGCTTACTCAAGTCCTAATATACAGGTGAGACCATACCTGCAATAATATATTACAGGGGCACAGTCATGACCCTATAGTTAGGGTTGAGTAGCATGTTTAATGTTAAACCTCAAATTTTTATAACTTTGCAACTGATCAATGGATTTGCAAAAAAAATTGGCATGCACTGTCCCGTGGGGTAAATCTCTTGACCTGGGAAGTTTTGCTCCAGTCAGATTTACAAATTCTGAGATCTGGATAGTACAAAAACATTAAAAGTCACCAATTTTTGTAGTTGTTTTCCTCATCACCTTACGTCCAGATGATGTGGAATTTTGGTGTGATTTTTTTTATGGTAGATACAGCTTGGGTAATAGAACTGCCATGCATTTGTTTGGTGAAAAAATATTAATCTATTGAAAAGTTATTTAATTTTTAAGTCCCCATTGTTTTCAACAGGAATATCACTTCCCAGTATAGAGGGAAAAAGTTCAACAAAGGAGTGATCTTGCAAAAAAGATTCTTTCTCGCAAGATCCATTCCTTTTTTGTAAGGAAAACATCCTATTTTGTGAGCTACCATCTTGTTTTTTCCCACAAACTAAAAAGTGTGGAAAATACATAAAACGGTTGTCATTTTACAAATCAAACACCAGAATCTAGATAAATAGGCCATGTTTATTTAGTTAGATTCTGGTGTTTGTTTTTCACAGTTAGGGCCAGAAATACTTTTTTTCTAGGCACCAGAAATCCTGGGTGCCCATCTTAGAGAGGGAAGTACTTCCCCTGCATTCTCTGTATGAGAACCGTGAACTTTCTTGACTTCTGCAGCCACAGCCGAACTCATGCTGCTGGCTGCAGTGTGTGATGTAAGCCCCATGACTTGGAGTGTAGTGGCACCCTCACTTTCCAATCATTGTCCCCCTAAATAAAGATATATTCCCTGGCGTCTAGTGGCACCCCTCACCCTCTGACTGCCATCTCTGTGATTTTAATTTTGGTCCCTGGTGACTAGTTGCACCCCACCCTCTGATTTCAATCTCAGTTTTTTATTTACACTTATATAATCTGACACCGGGATGCCCACCCTGTTGGCAGATGACCCCCACGGAGTCCATTGTTTTACAAACTGTAGCCAACTTCAGGGTGCCCAATCCCTGTATTGGCATTTAGAGCTCCACCCCCAGCAGTGTAGGACACTGAGGAGCCAACCCACAGTGTCCTGAGATGGTTTGCTAATGTTATATTGGTACCTACAATGTGAAAACCATCACCCAATGTCTTTTTTTAACCTGAAACAAAGAAAACGGCCCTTTGTCATCATTGCTGATCCCTCCCCCATCCAGACCCTCCCACTGAGCACCCACCTCCCCACATCCCCCTTACCCTATATTTACCATATATATACATATGTACATATATACATGCCACACAATGACTATGCAGGGCCACATCCAAAATTCATTGCTGGTTGTGTGTGATTGGTTCTGTTGCCTTGGTCCTTCCCCTACTTGCATGTATGTGTGTGTGTGGTGGTGGTGGTGGGGAGGGGATGCACAGTTAAAGTTTTCAACCATAACACCAAATTTCCTTGCTTTTGTCACTGTGGAACAACCCTAACTGATGCATTAAATGGATGTTTTTGCCATGAATTTCCCTTCTTTTTGAGAATGCCCACTATAAATAGTGAATGGAATGTGGTGGTGGGAGCACAGGGCCCATCCCACCATGTGATTTTTTTGTCAACTAGTAACGATAATGCAAACACATGCACAAACAGTAATGCACATGGTGACACAAATGTAAATGGTAAGAGAAACACAAGTGCCAAACGTTAATGAAAACAGAAATGGTAATGCAAATGGTAACGAAAATGTTAACGGCAACAGAAATGCAAATGTTAATGAAAGCAGTAATGCTAACACCAAAGGAAATGCAAACGGTAATGAAAATGCAAACGGTAAGAGAAACGCAAACAGAAATGCAAACGGTAAAGGCAGTGGCGACACAGAAGGAAACAGTAACTCAATTGACAATGGAAATACTACTGAAAATGCAAACGCTAATGCCAACAGAAACGAAACTGGTGACGAACACGCAAACAGTAGCGGTAACACAATTGTAAACACAAACAGTTACGGTAACACCAATGATGATGCCAAAGAAAACAGAAACGCAAATGGAAACATAAATGGAAGCACGTACGCAAACGGTAATGTACATGGTGACACAAAAGGAAATGCAAAGAAAACAGTAATGGAAATGCAAATTGTAACAGTAACACAAATGCAAGTGCAAACGCAAAGGGTAATGCACATGGTGCCGTAAACAGAAATGCTAATGCAAACGGTAATGGAAATGCAAGCGGAAACGCTAGCTGTAACAGTAACACAAAAGCACACACTTTTTTTTCCCAGAAAGGTGCATTCAGAAGCATGGTGACTACAAAGAATGTATGCATAATAATGGCCCTCGGATCAGAAAATGAACAGTTGGAATACTAAATTGCTTATATCTCAATAACCGTACGACACAGAAATAAAATTAAAATTTCATATTATTTATGGCTTTCCTGGCTAGTTTTACACTTAGCCCCCATGAAGCATTTTTACAACAAAAAGTCCGTATCTCGAAGTGTTTTCAAGATACGGGCCCTGAAAGGCGTGGCGGACGCCATAATGTTAGTCTATGGGAAAAATCATCAACTTCAGAGTGCTGTAACTTTTCAGCCTTTTAATATTTTGTCACCAAGCTACCAAAAGGCACATCTGTGGGATCTTGGCTGTCTTCCCTCCAAATTTCAGCCTGAAAAACTAAACCGTTGTTTTGCAGCAGGGTGGCAAAAATTTCCTTTTTTTTTTTTTTTATTTAGTTGTTTAACCAGGTATAGCACACTAAGCTGAAAGCTTTTACAGAAGCGACCTGGGAGCACAAGAAGGTTAAATGACATGCTCAGGGTCACACAGTATGCAGAAGTGGAAGCTGTGGGATTCAAACCCAGGTCTGGTCTGCTGGATGTCACCAGATTTGCAGCTCAGAGCCTTAGACCACTGCGCTACACTGCCTCCTCATAGTGTCACAAAGTAGTGTTGTGATTTGTGACACTTTTACAAAAAATATCACGAAAGTGTTGCATGTGCGACACTACTTTGCGACACTACTGTTTACAAAAATTTTAAAAACATATTTCTGGGGTGTTAACCCCCCCCAAAAAAGATATAGCTAGCATCCTCAGGACTCGACTAAGTGAACACAGTAAGAATTGTGTCCCTAGAGGGTCCCAAATTTAAATGCCAAGCATTTCTGTGACCACCAACTGAAAACAAGATGGCAGATTTGCAACATTACAGGAGTCATTTGCGACACTAAAAACTGCATTTGCGACACTGTCAAACTTTTTGCTAACTTTTCCCATTGACTATAATGGGGAACTTGGTTTTTTTAATAACTTTTGAACCGTTTAATATTTTTTCATGAAATCTTCAAAAGGCACATCAGGGACCATGGATGCATGTTCCCTGAAGGTTTACGACTGGTCTCGCAGACCATGTGACCTGTAGGCACAAGCAAAGAATGCGAAAAAAAGCATAATTACTGCATTCTCCGGTGCTCTGTAGTTCCGCAACTGTATATCTGACCACTATGAAACTTGGTAGATCCAGAGATCTATGGTACCACACCATGCACGCCAGATTTCAGGCAACTCTGTCATATGGCGGCAAAGTTATTAAGCTGCCAAATCTCAGAGTTTAACCTTAAATGGGATACTCAACCCTAACTATAGTGGCACTACCGTGCTACTATGATATATATTTATAAAATGGGTAAGATGAAGATCATCAATTGCTGCAATCACAATGGACAAACACCATCACATGAACATGCGTATATCAAATGCGACCCTTTTGCACTTTACCCCCTCAAAACAATTTTGACATTTTATAAGACAGATAAACCACTCTGAGGTGTGCAGTTCGTGCTCTGATATATGTACTTCTTTGCATACAAACACACCAAGGCGTCATGATATCAGAGTGTGACCGCACACCTCAGAGTGGTATATCTATTACATATATATATATATATATATATATATATATATATATATATATACACATATACATACATACACAGAGGTAGGAGTATAAGAATTTGGGAGCTGAGGTATACCTCAAGGTACCAGGTACCTTCTCAGAACTGTGAAACTTTTATACGATCACCATGTAAACTCGAGTGCCTCAGTGGTACCTCGAGGTATACCTCAGCACTTCCAAACTTTTATATGATCACCACTGTATATATCTATATACACATATATATATATAGAGAGAGAGAGAGAGAGAGAGAGAGAGAGAGAGAGATTCTTTGCCAAAACTTTATTAATGCACTAGTTAGGGTTAAAGTGACAAAAGTAGGGAAATGTGGAATTAGGGTTTCCAATCCTGACATCCCACCCCCACCCTGCAGGCAGCAACAGTAATGGGGTGCACCTTGGGGTTGTCAGCCCTAATGCTCACCCCATTCTCATATACTGTACCCATCTTAGCTTACTTACTCATGGAATGGGGGTGAGCATTAGGGCTGACAACCCCAGGCTCTCCCCATGCCTGTGTGCTGCCTGCAGGAGTGGGGTGGGATGTCAGGATTGGAAAGCCTAATGCCCACATTTCCCTTCTTTGTCATTTAACCCTAACTAGTGCATTAATGAAGTTCTTTGCAATTAATATGTATTTATTTTTATTTTATTTAATTAAGACCTGGCTGGATAAAAACTCTGGTCCCATTTTGGAGGCATTAACTCCAGCCGGGTTACTAGGTGATACACCGCCTGTGATTGGATCATGGGGGGTTGGGGTCTGTTTTAAGACTGAACTAAACCTCACGAGTGTATTAGTTGAGGAAATGGAGTCATTTGAGTGTACCGTAGTAACAAGTGTAGGTTGATGGATCGCCCTCATCTACCGGCCACCCAGTGATGAGAAACAATTCCTTCAGGAAGTGGTAGACTTCGTCATCGACATGGCATTTGAGTCACCCAGACTGATGGTTCTGGGTGACTTCAATGCCTGGATCGATGATGAACTCTTGCAATTTGGACAGCACTTCTTCCAGTTGATGACATCTCTGGGTCTTACACAGTTGGTTACCACTGCAGCTCATAAACACGGACACTCCCTTGACTTAATTTTCCTCCTTCAGATCGAAGCCTCTGACTTGGGGGTGGAATCAGTTGGGTGCTCTGATCATTACATCGTGGTGTTTAGTTTTAGCACCCCCCTTCATAGGCCTCCCCCTGTGGAGATGGTCAGGTACCACCCTTTATGAGACATAAATTCTCATAGCCTATCTGCGGTGCTAAACCTATTGTCCCTCTCTGTGGCAAGCAATGATCTGGAGACCCTCGTGATGGCCTATAATACGGCCATCTTGATGGCTCTGGACACTATTGCTCCAGTCCGCATTCGTCCTCTCTTCCTTTGCCCTCGATCCCCATGGTTTGACGGGGTTCTGAGGGAGATGCGGCGACTAGGACAAAGGCTAGAGCATAGCTGGTGGAAATCTGCCCTTGATGCTGACCACCTTAGATTGATGGACCGTTATCAAGTCTATCAATCTGCAATCATCTATAAGAAGGCAGAGTTCCTGTCCAGGGAGATTGCAGTAGCTCAGAATCGACTAGCTCAGCTGTTCCAAACTGTGGACAGACTGTGCAACCCAGCCTTTCTTCAAGTTCAGAAAGCATTTTCACAAACAGAGTGGGATGATTTTGCTTGATTCTTTGCTGCTAAGGTGGCCGACATCAGGGCAGTGCTCCAACTAGCGCACTCTATGGGTGTTGCTTTAGATCAGCATGAGGTCTTTGCTCCTCGGTTTTCCTGGAGTACCTTCAGCCACCTGGACTTCATGGATGTCATGTGGATCATCCAGGATATGCACCCTACGTGCTGTAGTTTGGACCCTGGACCAACTTCCCTGATTTTGGGTTGTATTGATGTTATCGGTCTGGTCCTAGCACATATAGTTTGGTGCTCCTTGGAATCTGGAGAACTTCCTAGCTCTCTGAAAGAGGCGTTAGTGATACCGCTCTTGAAGAAAGCTACTTTGGACCCAAACTGCCACGCCAACTACACACCAATCTCTAACCTCCTTTTTTAGGGAAGGTGATTGAGAAAGTAGTGGCAGCACAACTAGATGACCATTTGACAATCCATGACATCTATGAGCCTCTCCAGTCTGGTTTTCGAAAGAGTCATAGTACCGAGACAGTGCTGGTTCAGGTGCTCAATGATCTCCTGATGGCTAGAGATCGGAAGAGCTGCTCCATCTTGGATCTTCTGGCTGTCTCATCAGCGTCTGACACCGTGGACCATGGGGTCTTACTTAGCCATCTGAGGTGCATCTGTGGACTGTCAGAAACAGTCGTCAGGTGGTTTACATTGTTCCTCACAGGAATAACTCAGAGAGTGGTGTCTGGGGTGTTTTCATCAGACCCAGTTTCTCTGTCTTGAGGGGTCTCTCAGGGTTCTGTTTTGTCACCCATGTTGTTCGCAGTGTACATGCTACCCCTCAGAGACATTGTAAGAAGGTATGGGCTGAGGTTTCATTGCTATGCTGATGATACCCAGCTCTACCTTTCTTTTGTGCCCGACCAGGATAGAGCTCTCTCGGTCTTTAATAGCTGTCTCAAAGAAATCCAGGAGTGGATGGATTCGAGCTGACTGAAGTTGAACTCCGGTAAGACTGAGGTGCTGGTTGTGGACCCTGATCACCGGACAGGGGGTTTGGTTGGTGGGTCACTCTCTGGACTTGTTCTTGGGGGTGTCTCTCTCCCGACCTCTGACCAGGTGTGAAACCTGGGGGTAATTTTTGACGAAGGGTTGACCCTGCATTTGCAGGTGTCGACTGTCATCAGATCTTCCTTTTACCATCTAAGGAAAATATCTCCAGGGTTAAACATCTGGTTCCATCCAGTGACCTTCCTGTTCTGGTCCATGCCTTTGTATCCTCATGCTTAGATTACTGCAGCTCCCTATACCTAGGGCTTCCTGGGGTGAAATCCGCCACTTGCAGCTTGTGCAGAATGTAGCCCGGCTCTGATGGGATCATCTCGGTCCTGTCATATTACGTTGGTGCTGCGCGAACTGCACTGGCTGCCAGTACAGTGATGGATCACCTTTAAAGTTGGCTTGCTGACTTTCAAAGCCCTACATGGACTGGGCCCAGACTACCGGAAAGAGCTCCTGGTCCCTTATTGCCCTGGCCGATCACTCCGCTTAGCCAGTGAGGGGTTGCTAGAGATCCTTAAGGTACATCTGAACTCTTTGGGGGACAGATCATTTATGTTCATGGCTCCCACACTCTGGAATTCTCTACCTCGTCGGTTATGGGAGTGCACAATGGTGGAGGGTTTTAAGCTGGCCTTAAAGACCTTTCTGTGGCACCAGGCATATAGTGAATAATTGATTAATGTGATTTTATGATGTGTAATTTTATGATTATTTATTTAGATTTGTTTTTTGATTTTAATTTATGCGGTGCCTTGGCATTTGAAAGGCGCCTAAAAATAAAGATATTATTATTATTAATTGCAAACCTTTGAGTCATAGACTCATTTACAGAGGATCCTTGTCATGGAACAGAAGACAGTAGGCATAACATAGAGTAAACACATAACAGTCACAGTTACAGTGCAGCTACAGTAAGGACTCACTATAAAAAATAATAAGATAATAAAGATATATGCATACAGAGATCCAACATAGGAAGGCAGGCTATACATAGGTTCTTATACAGTGTGGCAGCCAGATATATATTTATATATATATATGTATTTTCTTTGCAAAAAAACAATGTTAAAGCATCAGTTAGGGTAGATATCAAACAGTAAAAAGCAAGGAAATCCGATGTTAGGGTTTTCAACCCTAACACCCCACCCCCACGCTGCACACACCAACAGGCGTCATGGGTTTACCTTGGGGTCAACAGCCTTAATGCTCACCCCATTTCATAAGTACAGTAGAAAGTTGAGAAGGGTAAAATATAGGAGAATGGGGTGAGCGTTAGGGCTGATGAGCCCAAGGAACACCCACAAAGCCTGTTCGTGTATGCAGGGTAGGGTATTAGGTTTGGAAAACCTAACATTGTATTTCCCTGCTTTTTATAGTTTGAAATAAACCCCTAACTGATGCAGTAACACAGTTTTTTTTGCAAAGAATTTCCTTATTTTTGGAAATAGTGTAATTTTAGTCTTATTTGCTTGTGGGAGTGCAGGACCATCCGGGCCCTTCACCCCCACCCATCTATAGTTGTTGAGATAGAGTAATCAAAAACAAGCCAGAAGCAGTAAAGTAGAATTAAGAGCATACTAGAACAAACACGGCATACAAAAGTTAGAAAGAACATACTTATTAAACAAGCATAGAAATGGAATTTCTGAACCAGACCTTCAGAGAAGTGACTACCTGCAGGGGTGCCAGAAGTTAATAAAAGGTGAGAGGGCTGAAGATCGAAAGGGCACTTTTTACGTTACAAAGGGCACTTTTTTAAAACTAGTTTTTGCTATACAGAAATGCAATAAATGCACATTTATAATGAAGACAGTACTGCTAAGAATGCATTTATAACAAATGGGAATATGTGTTTATACACTTTTATGAGATGAAGCTTTAGTGTTATTCCTGCCTTCAAGAAATGAAGTTGCCTCTAAAAGGAGAAAGTAGCTTCAAAGGGTTACTCCCATGTAGATGAGAACACATAAAAACATCACACAGCCAAACCTGAAACTGATTTGCCTTTAAAGATCCCCCACCCAATCCCCCCATTAAAGACACAGCCACACCTCTGTCCTCTGCGGAAATGTAATCATTCACAGAAGTACCCTTCTGGTAGGACAAATGATGTATTAGTCTGTATTGCCCTGGGACCTTCTTTAGGACCACCCCTAGCAGAGAAATTTTGAGGTGGTCAAATGGCAGGTTCTGAAAAGGGCCCCTCCATCTCCTTATGAATATTCTGTGCCACCATCGACTGCATGGAATTGGCAGATTTGAGATTCCTTGCTGTCATGGAGACACGTGGACCCTGGTATGGGATGCAAAAGCCTTTGGAGAAGCCATTGAGGAGGGAGGTAGACAGCATCTGGTTTGCAGGAGTAGCGGTCAAGCAATGGTCAAATTCGGTCAGTGTTTACTGGGGACCTCACCCTGCATTTTGTCTGGTTGGTCCCCTAATCTGTGTCCTCCCTCCATTGGCCATCTCCTTTCTTGAACCCCATGGCCTCTTGGCATGTGCTAGCCTGGTGCTTTTCTCTGCAGTTACTGCACTTGTTCCGGTACCTGCAGAAGTCATGAAAACACTTATTATTTATTTATTTATTTATTTATTTATTAGCTTTTGGTAACCAGGTAAGTGTGCTAGGCAACAATCCTGCCTATTTTCAGGCATGACCCGGGAGAGCACAAGACAGTGATTACAGAGTACAGTAGTATATTGAACATCAAAGTTGTACATAAAAACAGTCAGGGTACACTCAAGACAGTAACTGCAAATTAACAAACATCAGGGTTCAGAGCAGCTAAGTCATATACAGAGCAAAATGGAGACATAAGTAACACTAAACAGGGTCAGTACCAACAGCCTACTGAGGGGAGAAGCAGATTAAAAGCAATTTAGGAGCATTTGCAGTGTCCAAGGGCATGTAGGTGGGAGAAAAGCGAGTTTTTAAAAACACGATGTGAAGCTGAATTTCTAACCTGAAGGGGGAGTGTGTTCCAGAATTTGGGAGCGTAGTGGGAGAATGCCTGTTCTCCCATTTTTGTTGTACACGGTCTGGTAGACAGCATAGGGACAGAGGAAGACCTGAGGATACGAGTGTGGGAGGCGGGAGTCAGCAGGTTGGCCAAATAAATAGGGCAGGAGGGTCTAGACAATGAGTCAATAAAGCAGCCCAGTGAGCAGGCATGGAGATCCTTAGGTGACAGCCAGTTTAAATTAGCGTAGAGGAGGCAGTGATGAGTAAGGCGAGGAGCAGTTAAGGCAAATCTGCAAATGTTGTTATAGACAGTATCCCATTTGCTGAGTATAGTAGTGTTGGCAGCAAAGAGGATGGGCAGAGCATATTGGAGCTGAGGTAAAAGGATTCCCATAGCAACTGATAGTCTGGCTGAAGGAGTAAGGGAGTGGCGCACGCGGTACGCACCTCCAAGTTTAGCGTTGACGGCACGGCAAACCGTATTGACATGTTGTGACAGGTCAAGGGAGGGATCAAGAGTGACCCCAAGGTATTTGAAGGACTCTGTGTTTATGATTGGGGAACCATCATGGCAGTGTACCAGCAGCCTGGGGGCAGAGGAGGGGAGTTTTTTGGAGGAGCCAAAAAGCATGGCTCTAGTTTTTTTCTGGTTAAAATATTGGAGGTTACAGGAGAGCCAAAGTTGAAGGACTGGGAAATCATTTGAGAGAGTGGAGTTGATGTCATCAACCGATTTAGCCCCTGAGTAAAGGACAATGTCGTCGACGTACATAAGAGTGGTGCTGTGCCGGGAGATAGCAGGAATATCATTTAGGAAGAGGGAGAAGAGGAGAGGTCCGAGTGGATCCCTGTGGAATGCCACAGGAGATGTTTATGGGCGAGGAAAGGGCTTTGTGAAAAGCAACCATCTGTGTTCGATTATCAAGATAGCTATGGAACCAGGATAGAGTTGGGTCAGATGCTCCAATGGATTGGAGCTTTTTTAACATGAGTGAGTGATGTACCATGTCAAAAGCTTTGGACAGGTCGATAAAGACAGCGCCAGTGAGCCAGCCACGATCCATATTACTTTTAATGTCACTGGTCAGTTGAGTCAGTGCCATGGTGGTGCTGTGTCCAGGCCTAAATCCGTGTTGGCAGGGGGTTTGGAGATTAAATTTGGCAAGGTGTTCAGCGAGCTGACGATGGACTATTTTTTCCAGCAGCTTACTGAGAGCGGGCAGAAGAGAGATCGGGCTGTAGTTGGACAGTAGTTTGACATCACCCTTTTTGTGAATAGGGATGGTTCTAGCCATTTTCCAGGTAGCTGGGACAGTGGACATTTGGATAGAAAGGTTGAAAAGCTTGGTGACAGGCTTGGCCAGCCATGGTGCAAACTGCTTGAGTATGCCAGGATGAATCCCATCAGGACCCTGCCCCCCATGTGCAGGAAGGGAGTTAAGTAGTTTGCGTACTTCAAGATATGTGGTTTGAAGTAAGCCCAAGGTGGGCGGTGTGGGGGCAAGGAGGAGGAAGGACAGTGAGGAAGGGCATAGTTGGAGTTGCACCGGTGTGACGTGGAAAAGAGGGCATTGAAGGCGTTGAATGGTGCCAGGGTTGTTGCAATGAACGCCATGAATATAACATATTGGTAGTATTCTGTGGCTTGTCATTGCCAAGAATTTCTAATTTGGGACCAGTACCTATGAGGGTTTACAGAGGAGGATTTAAGCAGGTTCCTGTAGTAGGTACTTTTGGCCAGGCTAATTTCTCTTTTGCAAGTGTTTTGCAGGGATCGATAGGCATCAAAGTCAGTGCGAAGGTGGGAAACCTTCCATACGGACCAAAGTTTATCCCTCAGTTTGAGCAGTTGAAGCAGAGGGTGCTTTAGCCACTTGGTAGTGGTGACAGGGATGTGAAGGTTTTGTAATGAGTGGAAGTCAGCATTGAAATAGTCGGTAGCTATGTTAATATCATCAGTTTGGTAGAGAGGGAACCAGTCTACAAGGCGAAGATCAGTTAGGAAATCTTCCATGTTTAGTTGGGACAGGTTAGGAAAGGTTACAGTTCTAGAGGGGAGGAAGGGTAGACAGTGTTCCAGACACAGTAAACAGGATAGTGATCACCAATAGTGTCCGGAAGGACCCCAGCAGAGATGGCATAATCCTTTCTGTTTGTGAGTATCCAGTCAAGCAAGGTGGCACAGTTGCCCCCCTGAGATACCCTAGTAGGTTCCTGGATAAGCTGGAAGAGATTTGTTATACAGGCAAAAGGTCTCCTTCTGCCCCACACCCTGCATCTTGGCAACGCCACTGGCTGTGTTTGTGACATTAGCTGGCCTGGTCCACATCATGTGTCTGAGCCATAGATCATGATCGATCTTGTCCCATCTCAGTTCCGGGTTCCTAGTTAACTTCATCCTGAAGAGCTCTTTGTATCTCAACCGGGCATTGCCCTCGTATGCTAAGTGTGCAGTTTTGATATTGTCCCTGTACTTCAACAATTGTCCTATCTTGTGAGGAAATTTTGCACAGTAAATGCTCATAAAAATGTCAAAAGCTGCCGTTCAGTTATCAAAAGTAGGAGGTACCCAGGGTTGGTGAAGCTTCTCCTGCTTAACTTTATCCTTGTCCCCAGAGTCTGGAAATTCGCTGTGCAGCAGCTCAAAGATCTCAATATAGTCCCCATTCCATACCTTTTCCCTGATTGCGGCTGACAGGTGGGTGTCCATGGGATCATCCACCCCACGTATGCCCAGTGCTTGGTTTCTGCTGAATCAGGTGGCGTTTGTGTCCTGGGACTCACGGATTCAGCGAGTGCTGTATGCTGATTAGGTGGAACCAGTGGCTCAGGCTGTAGGGCTGAGACCCCCCCCCCACACTGCTGAGCGGACAAAGAAATGCCCCATACCTGTCTCACCACCATGTCTGTGGTATGTTGGATGCTGTGAGGAAGGACCGCCTCCCCCAATGTTGACCTTGGATTGCTTAACTGCTGTGCTGGAGGCTGCACCTGCAGGGAGGCCTTTGTTGCCACCTATGCCTCTGTAGGAGCCTACTGAGCCAACTGCGGAACAAGCGCAGGAGTTGCCAACAAGGCTGCCTGTGCAGGGGCAGTCCCTGGGCTCTCCTCAGGGAGATGCAGGCCACTCCACATTGGCCAAGGCCACAGTGGGAAGCCTGATGGTGCTGGTAGCATGCTTCTGTCCCCGGACAATGGAGGTATTGCACTGGCTGATGTGCAGTGCGAGGGGCCTGGCATGAAGGGAGGGAACCATGGGATGGGAATGGGCCACCATCCCAGGCCACCAGGTGGTGCTGTAGGTTGTTTCATTGCAGCTGCCCTACAGCTAACCCCCTCATCTTGGGGATTAGCTCTGGCTCGTACTGGGGACAGGGGCCTACGTAGCACTCTTGCATGGCTTACTGCCCTGGCACACTGCCTTTTCCCCATCCTGGCCCTTTTGCTGTCAGGACATTGTCTCTCTTCATTACCCTGGGGCTTCCCCCTAGCCCCAGCAGTGCCCCCCTCCAACAACCGCCAGGTCTTCAGCTTGCCCCTGTTCAGACTCACCTGGTTCTGGTGTGGACCTGGGCTCTCTGCTGGGTTCATGCAGCTCCCCTTTGGCTGGTTCATCATCTGGTGCCCCGCTGAAGCAATTGTTTTCACTTCTGGCTTCTTCATGAGAGGTCCTTTCTGTCTCCCTATCCCCTCTAGCTCTGGTGGTAGGACCTCTGCTGTTAGCCACCTGCAACTCCAATGCTTCTGCCATCTTCCTTGACGATTGTCTGGTGCACTTCTGTGGCTGTAAAGGACCTGGTTCCCTGAACTGTTGGGAAGGGGCCGCTTGGATTGCCACCTGCAGCCAGTCAGGGCCCCCGAGGTCCATCAGGTGCTGAAGTGCCTCTGTGAATTCCACTGTGGGCTGCCCAGTTGAGGCAGGGCCTAGTACAGCTTCTGCCACCCTATGCCCCTGCCCATTGGGGTTACCCTTGGAAGCCATTTCTTCGCTCTTTGTTCTGCTCCAGCCCTAAGTTTAGTGCTGTGTGGAAATGAGAAAGAAACAACAGGTAAAACATTATTGTGGGTGCCTAGGATTACCTGGTGAGAGGCAGAACCCCCAGGTGCTGCACGCCAATGCACCCACCCTTGAAATGGGGCAGAGCCCCTGAATGCAGCCCTGGCACTCGGTAAGGTTGCCCCCTCAATGCTGCCACCAGCATTGCAGATTCCAGCCATTTAGGCATGCACAATGCAGACTGCGGGCTGGCCCATGGCCAATGAGCACAGAAGATTGAGGCAGTAGTATAGCTACCGTACAGATGGCGGGTTGAAAAGTGCAATGTTTTGTAATTAATTGTATATTCATTCCCCCCTATTTTTTTGCATGAAAAATGGAGGTGAGGGGTAAGCAGGGGTGTTACAGGGAAGGGGTGTCTCCTCGGCTGGTGTGTGTTTATTTATTTATGTAGCTATGTAATTGTTATGGCCACTAAACAAGGTGGAGAAATGCTGGGGGAGCTGTGATATGTCGTGTACCCAGCAAATATGGACGCTGAAAACCTTGCGGCATCCCATGAGAATTGGAGGCCCCCATAGAAGCAGTGCATACCTCTGAGCTTCTGTAGGCCCTGGCAAGATGACTGCCAAAATCTCGTTTGATCATGGGGAAGTGCCCAACCCCTTCCTCGAAATCATGCACCAAATCCAGTCCCAGGAAAATGGCCACCTGACTCTCGTGGGAGGCAAATGATAGTAGGAGCCCCATATCCCCTCAATTAGCCTTCTCCTCCACTACTTGCAAGCTGTGAGAATTGCAAGGCCTGGGGTGGTGCCCAGAGACATGGCAAGATGAGATAATAATGATAACAATATTAATAACCTTTATTTATGAAGCGCAATTCCAAAACCAAAGCGCTGTACAGAATTATAAATAGACACAAATTAAAACAAATAAGGTGATAAAACAATCCAATTTCAGATCACATAAAAATACAGATACAAATACAAGAACAGGATTATTATATAAAATTCCCAAAGGCCAAGCAGAACAGATGGGTCGTTAAGGCTATCTTAAAGTTAGAGATGCCAGAATAAAATGTGCATAGCAGCGCGGGATTTAAAGTGCCGCTCGGTGCTCTCAAAACACTGCTGTAATGTGTATGATCTGAATGGAGCCCACTGCTGTTGCAGAGCAGTGCCGCCCATCCGGCCACGTCGTAGCACACCAGTAGTCCTAGTGGAATTCCATCACTCCTCCCCCCAACCCCTCACCTGGATGCCTGTTGAGGGGTGCCATTTTGTACACTTGTGCCCCCACCGGGAAAAGCTGGAGTGCTGCTGGAATGCCCTTTGAGGATGATGACACTCATGGAGACCTGAGACTCATTTGCCCAGTAAGTGGTTGCAGGGATCTGTTGCTCTTTAATGGTGGTGAGGGGTGGTTGAAAGAATTCATGGCCAGTAACGTAGCCCCCATGCTGAGCTCCCTCCCCAGTGGTAACACGATGAGCCACAAATGTTATATTTGGCCTTGGGAGTGCAGGAGTACTGACACCTGCCAACAGAATTGACCGGAACCAAACAAGAGTGCAGGTGTGGCGCCCAGGCCCCACTTGCCTTACTTTTCCCCCCAGGCCATCCAGTCAAATTATTTTCCCTTTTGTTTTGTTTTTTTGCAGGCTAAAGTAGCTAGACTCCATGTCCCAAAGCTGTGCTTATCTGATCACGGGAGGTTGGATTCCTCGTCCCGTGTGTGATGTTAGTCTACCATTGCTGGCCCCCAATTCCAACTCGGGAATTGCTGCTGACCTACAGCTACAGATGTCCAGTCAGAAATAGGAAGGGTCACTCCTGCCTGGAAGTTAAGGTTCGGCCTTAATCCTTCATCCTCAGGGGTTGCTCCCAGACCCTGAGTGTCCAGGGTTCTGGCCATTGGCCCAGCCTCTCCTGGTCACTGCACCCAGGAAGGTTGGGCCAGGGGATTGGTCTTAGAGCCTAAGGGCAATCTACCTCCCAGTGATAGCTGGGAGGGGATATTTCCTCATGTTTATTGGTTTAGTGGGGTGTGATTACTGTAGACTGAGTCGGGTATGTGGTGTCACTATAGGCAGGGAAAACAGGGCAGACTAGGTGGGCCAGGAGGTCCTTATCTTCTGATAGCATTTATGTTCCTATGTATGTTTTTATTGAGCAACCATTTTCAAAGCACAAGCTGAGATAAAACTCTGTGGTGTGGACTCACAACAGAATGACCACAAGCTTCTCCTGACACAATAAACTTACATTTTTATAACTTAAGCAGGACGTCTTTAAAAGCAAGCAGGAATTTTGGTTTGCAGATACTCACTCCTTAGTAAGTTTGCACACATTATTTTCTAAAAAGAAATACTTTCCCTTGCTACCTAGTGTGCTGTACAAACTCATTCCAGCCAAAACCCTATCTCCAATAACAAAAAACAAACAAACAGTGTGCTCCACTCTGTGAAGACTAGGTTAGCACTAAAGGGAAATTGCACAGGTAATGTAACTTTCTTACTAGCCAACAGCTATATTAAAGATAAGCAAGTGCTTCAGTGTAAAGTGCAAAAATGCAGTTGATTATGATACAGCTCACAAAACCTGGAACATCACAGCAGTGGTTTGTAAGAAGTGTCCACACAGTGTCCTAAATTTCAGATATAACCACAACCCCAAAATGATTTTTTAGCTTGCTTCAGATCAAATCAAATATATAATAAAAAAGACTGGAGCCCACTCATACATCATGCTGATGGGCCAGTATTTAACAATACCGTAAACTGCACTTAGAACTTTTCCACACATACCTTCTTAAGGGAGACCCCTTAACACGTTGGGTTGTTTTTTGTGTAGCTCATTACATTTGAGGACTCTAATATTATCTGTGCAGTTTCCTTTAGTGCTGACCTAGTCTCCACAGAGTACAACACACTGTGCTTTTTTGTATGATCATATTCCAAGGTATGTGCACTAAAACAGCATAGAAAAATACCAAGTTTCTGTTCTGTCCCCATCTTCAATCCTTTGATTCACAACAATTGGCACTTATCCTCCTAAAAGTACTGAGCAGAAAAATGCTAAGGTTGTGCAGAGAATGTTTTCCTTTTTCTTCCCTTAGTGTTTGTGTTTCCATAGTAAATGGTTGCAAACATGTCTGGGACAGAATAATCTCTTGAGTGTTGCACTCTAGATTGGATATCTTCTCATTCCAACTGCACTTACTGTTCAAACAAAAAAATGCTCAACAATGATAGAAATAGTTTTAAAACTATTACTTTTCTCGGTGTTTTCATTATAAGAAACTGATTTCAAACAATTATGTATTATGTTGATAAATAATCACCCACAAGATGTTGTAAATATATAACAGCAGTGCTACAGGATTTAGTGAGTTGAGTCAGATGTGCTACCTAGTCTTTAGAAGTAGCACTTGTGTATCCTACTATACAGAGCACTGCAACCACAGCATTCCAGATACCATGCTGTATGCCTGGGACCCCCCAAGAAAATAAGATAAAATATGTCATGGGGCTGTCCTCTGCTGTACTACTGGACTCCTGCAAGAACCAAATGCTGTATGTCAAGGAGCTAACACCCCCCCCCCCAAAAAAAAACAGATGTTGTAACTCATGGAGCCATCTCCTGCTCCAAGGGACCCCACAAAAAACAGGTGCTGTTGCTCATGATTCTTTTTCATATTACGTGGTCACGAAAAAGGATTTGTAACAGTAAATAAAACTAATTTCTAGAGCATATCTCCAACACTGGAGGGCAGATTGCACCTAATGAAGTCCAAATCAGCCAGCTAGCTGTGATGGTCTTTCAACTGGATGTCATTTTTGTGGCTTTTGAAAAAAAAAATAAAGAAAAAACAGAAACAAGATGGCTGCAAATGAAAAAGGAATTTTTCCATACGAAACAGTATTCCTTTTTTCTTTCATTGAGCTATTTTTTGGTGCTTACTGAGCATGCTCAGAATTGATTTTTTCAAATTTTAAAAATGCAATAACTTAAAAATGGCTTATTATTTTTACACCAGACTACAAAAGGCATACCTGTGGGCTAGTCCCTTTCTGCCATGAAAATTTCAGACCAAAATTCCAAACCATTTAGGCTGCAGGCAAGTTCAAAGAAAAATCCCAGCAAAGTCAGTGACAAAATGCTTTTTTTTACCTCTCCAGAACTCGGAAACCACACATCCGACCAGAACGTAACTTGCCACATCCAGAGATCTACCCTGTGTGATGGTGCATGCTAATGTGCATGCAAATCCAGTGAACAGTTGCAAAGTTATTAAGTGCAAAATTTAGAGTTTAACATTGAAGTGCCTACTCAACCCTAACTAAAGGGGTGCAACCGCGCCTATATTTATATATATATATATATATATATATATATATACCATATATTGTGCTGTCAGGGTCAAGAGTATATCTGGCTTGACTGCGCACAAGGCCAAGCACTTGGTCTATGCTTTGGTGAAGAATGTGGTGGATTCCCTAACATATTAGTGCACCGAGGCACTAATGACATAGAGGAGAAAGAGTGTAGAGGAGATACAGGCTAGGCTAAGAGCTAGCCAGGGTGTGTCATGCAGTGGGTTGCATGATCTCTTTCAGAGGTCCTCCTGGTGCCTAGAGCTACTGTAGTGTGGGAAACAAATAGAAAATCAGGGAGGTTAATGAATGGCTCAGAGCATGGTGTGTGGCTAGAGGGTGTGGGATGGTGGGGGACAGGGGTGCAACTTGGGAGGACAAGGGGATGTATGCTAGGGATAGGCTCCACTTAAATTTGGGGGTGAAGGAGGTTTTGAAACTAAAACTGAGTTCATCGAAGCTCGGTGGGGTTTCAGCTTGTGAAGGGGGAAGGCTGGGGCTTGAGACTGCTGTAAGCAAGCACATCAAGGGAGGATTTATCTTTCTGGGCACCCGACTGTGCGTAAGGGAGTGGGAGCATGCAGTTAACTGCGGGATCTCAGTTTGGGGGGATGGGTGAGGGCAAGGAACAGGGATGGAGGGTGATCCTGATTAACACCAAGAGCATGGGTAACAAGATGCTCGAGCTTCAGGTGATGCTACCTGAAGGGGAGGTGGATGTGGTGGCAGTCACTGAAACATGGGCCACTCAACAGCAAGATTAGGACCAGAACCTGATGGGGTACACTGTGGGTAGGGGAGGTGGGGTAACACTCATCATTAGGAATGGCATCGATATATGCAGGGTGGATAGGGCAGAGGGAAATATAGAGGCATTGTGGGTTACCTTGCAGGTGCCTGAGGGTAAGAGGCTAAATCTGGGGGTGGTTTATAGGCCACCCATGCAGGTGGAAGAACTTGAGAAAGGCCTGGTGGTGAATCTCAGGGACCACTGAGATCAGGGAAGGGTAGAACTGTGGTGCTGGGTGACCTTAACATGCCAGGGGTTTATTGGGGAACTATGGCATCCTCATCAACTAGGAAGCAGTGCCTACTGAGCATCTTCCAGGATGCATTCCTTTCCCAACTGGTGGCTGACCCAATGTGGGATGGTCGTATCCTGGATGTGGTTCTGTCAGATGTCGATCTGGTTAGGAACCTAGTGGTAGGGGACCCACTGGTGGGGAGTGATCATGCCACAGTTTGGTTTTCCTTAGACCTGGGGGGAAGGGAAAATCACATTAAAATGGTGGTGGTCGACTTTAGGGGTGTGGACTTTAAGGGTATAGAGGGGATCCTCAAGGGGCATGTGGAGGGGATCAGACTGGACATGGACACAGACTGCAGTTGGAAAATTATTAAAAGAGGGCTCCTGGAAGCTACCAAGGCCTGCACGAAGGTCTGATGCAAGTCTGATAGAGCCAAAAAGCCAAGCTGGTGTACCAGGGAAGTCCAGGAGGTAGTGAGGGAGAAAACAGCTGCTTATAGATGATACAAGCACTCACGTGGGAGCATGGACAGGGAGAGTATGATATGATATCCAAAAAGGTAACCAGGGTGGTTAGATTGGCCTATGCGAGGACAGAGCAGAGGTTGGAACTAGGGATCAGAAGTGGAGAAAAAATGGTTCTTTAGGTATAACAGGAAAAGAAGCAAAGTGAATGGCAGACTAGCAGACTGAGGTCAGGGAATGAGTGGGCTGAGGAGGCCGGGGAGTAGACAAAGGTACTTAATGAATACTTTGCCTCGATCTTCACTAGAGATGTTGGAGGGTCAACACCTTATGGTGGGGAGGAAGGCTAGGAATGAGGAAGGGGGGAAGGTCACGGATGTTGAAATTCCTGTTGGTAGGGTGAGGGAAGTCCTTAAGTCTCTGAAAATGGATAAGGTACTGCTTCTGGATGACCTTCATCCCAGGTTGCTAAAGAAGACGGCAGATGTCCTTGCTGCACTTTTGGCTGACCTTTCAACTCCTCCCTTCAGATGAGGTGGTTGCCTCAGGATTGGAGGATGGCTCATGCCATGCCGTGCCTATCCAAAAAAGCAGCTCAAGGGAGGAGCCAGGTAACTACAGGCCTGTCAACCTGACGTTAGTGATAGGCAAAATGATAGAGGCCATATTGAAAGAGAGGCTGGAGGTTTTTCTGGAGACACAAGGCCATCTAGATGATCACCAACGTGGCTTCATTCAGGGCTGATTGTGTCAGACTAATCTTGAGGTGCTCTACAATTGGGTGGCAAAAGTGCTGAACCAGGGTAGGCCGGTGGATGTCCTCTTTCTAGACTTCAGCAAGGCGTTTGATTTGGTGTCACACCCTGGGCTGCTGGACAAGCTGGGAGGACTGGGGGTGGGGGATGGTTGAGTGGATAGGAAACTGGCTAACTGGATTGTTTCAGAAGGTAGTGGTTGGGGGGGTATCATCTCCTACGAGGGTCATTAGTCATTAGTGGGGTCCCACAGTCGGTGCTGGGTCCGCTTTGTTTAATGCTTACATCTCGGACATCAGGGATGGTATCAGGAGTGAGATGTACCTCTTTGCTGATTAATCGAAGCTGGGGGTGGTGTGGATGGGGAGGAGGATAGAAGAGCCCTGCAGGGGGACCTGGAGACTCTGGAGAGGTGGTCACGCACCTGGAAACTGAGGTTTAATTCCAAGAAATGCAGTGTTCTCCACTTGGGGCATAGGAACCTAACTCATGGGTACTTTTTGGGTGGAGAAAACCTGCACATTTCGGGAGGGGAAAAGGATATTGGGATGGTTGTGGATGCCAAAATAAATAACTCTGAGCAGTGTAGGAGGGCTGTGGCTAAAACAAATAAACTGCTCTGGTGCATTGCCAGAGGGATAACCTTGAGGAAATGGGAGGTGCTTCTCTCTCTCTGTATAACTGCCTGGTTAGACCGCACCTAGAGTACTGCATGCAGTTTTGGCACCTGAACTTAAAAAAGGACATTGCACTTCACGAGAGGGTCCACAGGAAGGTGACCAGGATGATACAAAGTCTAGGAGAAAGATCCTATGAGGAGAGACTTGAGGAGCTCAAATTGTACTCCATGGCAGAGAGGACGGACAGAGGGGATACGATATAGGTCTTTAAAATATCTATACGGAGTAAATAGGGCTAGCCTAAACAGGGTGTTCCAGCTAAGAAAGGAGGGGCCACCAGGGGGCATTCCATGAGGCTGGTTGGCAGGAGGCTCGGGGGGGATACTAGGAGATACTACTTCACTGAGAGGGTGGTGGATCCTTGGAATGCACTGCCTGCAGAACTAGTGGCTGTTAATACAGTGGAGGGATTCAGGAAGGACTGGGACAGGTATAAGGGGAAGGTAAAACTGAGTAATGACTGACCTGGAGGTATAACTCAGATGGGGGATGGGGTCAGGGGGATTTATGGGGAAGGCAGGGAGAGCAGCAATGGTGTCCTGACAGGGTGCTTATTTTCAAGCAGACTTGATGAGACCATTAGGCCTACTGTGCTGGTATCTTAGTATGTTAGTATGTGTGTGTGTGTGTGTGTGTGTATATATATATATATATATATCTATATATATATATATATATATATATATATATATATACATACACATATAGCGATGAGTAGACCATTTAATGTTAAATCTCAAATTCTGAACATTAATATCTTTGACTTCCTTTGACAAAATGAGCTGATGTTTTGTATGTATTGTCTAGGAGGCATAGTCTTGATGTGTGGGAATTTTTGTGATGGCAGCATGTGTGGTTTCTGAGATACACAGGTATAATTTAAAAAAAAATAATAAATATTTCTTATACTTAAATTTTTTTTTCTCTCACCTACAGCCTACATGGAAAATAATTGTTGCCCCAGACTTGCAAGGGACATGTGTCATGTTCCAAGGTAGTGCATTTGACAGGTCTGGTGAAAAAATGTCATGGGATTCCAGAGTTATAAAGCTTTACATTTTAATGATTTTTGACCTGTGCATGCACAGTACGGTTTTTCAGATAATGTTTTGCGGTGAAAGTAAAAACTTCATGCCGCAAATGCCCATTTTGCTTTTGGGCCACTTGTTTGTCATGGCACCAAATATTTTTTTTGTGCCTTGCCAACTGCAATCTTCTTGATTATTTCCATGAACTGACAACCGTGGAAAATAAATAAAAATGCTGGGACTACAATAAACAAGCATCAGAACCTAACTAAATGGGACCTGTTTAGCTGGATTCTTATATTTGTTTTTCAGAAATAAGCATACAAATGCCTCTTCTGGGCACCCAAAATCCTGGGTGCCCAGCTTAGTGAGAGAAGCGATTCACTGTCATTCTCTTTATGAGAACACCAGGATTTCTTGACTTCTGCAGTCGCAGCTGAAGTCATGCTGCTGGTTGCAGTGTTTGCTATGAGATGCCCTTTTTTTCTGGTGTTTTGTGGCACCCTCCACACTCAGATTGCTGTCCCTGATGTCTAGTGGTACCCCCCCAGCCTCCGATCACCATTCCCACCATTTTATTTAATAGTCCTCCCCACCCTGCAGCCCATTGTTTCATTTACAGTGCCAACATTGGGGGGGGGGGGCAGTCCCCATATAGGCATTACATAGAAACATAGAAATATAGACTTTGATGGTAGATAAGGACTGCTTGGCCCACCTAGTCTGTCCATTTCCCTACGTACTGGATAAGCTGCGGATCCTACTTAACCAACAGCCTATTTATTCCTACCCTCCCACAAGAATTGCCCTATGTCTGTCCCAAGCATTATTGAATTCTCCCACAGTTTTAGACCCCACAGCCGTCCCAGGAAGGCGGTTCCATGCATCCACGACCCTCTCTGTGAAAAATTACTTCTCACATTGCTCCTGAGCTATTTTCCTCTATCTTCAAATTGTGTCCCCTAGTCCTTGCACATCTCTTTTTGTGAAAGATGCTGCCCTCTTGGACTTTGTTGATTCCCTGAGGTACTTGGAAAGTTTCTATCATGTCCCTCCCCTCTTCCTCCTTTTCTCAAGGGTATGTATATATATATATATATATATATATATATATATATATATATATATATATATATATACATACTCCTTTAGCCTGTCCTCATATGTCTTGATTACAAGCCCCTCCAAGCAGTGAATGACACTGGAGACCCCACACTCAGTGTCCCTAAATACTTATTTAGTTATGACACAGGGTTGCCCACCCCAGTGTCAATGCTCCCCCCAGAGTCCTTTCTGTTCATATTTTGCCAGCATTGGGGAGCCCAATCCATATGTTAGCATTACAAGCCCCCACCCTCCCCAACAGTATGGGACACTGGGAAGCCCACTCTCAGTGTCCCAATTATCAGTATAGTTGTCCCTGTAAAATGAAAACAGTCCTTGATGTCTTTCTTTAACCTGAAAAAAAACTGTCCTCACCGTCCCTACCATCCCTCTCTGTCCTGACCTCCCTTGAGCACCCACCCACCCACCCCTTAACCTATACTTACCACCAGAGGTTGTAGGCTGTCATCTTCTGTGGGCCAGGATACATCTGCATTTTCAAAGACAAACCATGAACTGAGGAATCAAGGTAAGGGCCATATATAGTATTTCAATGGAGTTTTGAACTTATGTTCATAAGTTTGCCATTTTTAGGACTTTTTTAACCAAATTTTCAAAATAGCATTTTTGGGACCCTACCTCATAAACGCTGTCACTGTCATTTTGTTAATCTGGACCTGGAGGTGAGTTTGTGGTCATTGCATGCAATCACCTTTGTGACTGAATAATGGAATTTCACCATGTGTTCATGAGGTGGGGACCCAAAAAGGCCATGTTGAAAATTTGATGCAAAAATTCCTAAAAATGGCCAAGTTATGAGCGTTCATTGAAACTTTTCTATGCATATGCATAGCTTTTGGTAATTTTTAATATTTTGACTCCAAATGTTCAACATAGCCAGTTTTTTACACCACCTCATCAATACTACAGCTGTCAATTTTCACATCCTGTCCAAAACTTGTTTTGCACCTGTGGTGTGGAATGGCATTTTGCCATGGATTTGAAAATGTTCAGCTATGATGTTTATGAGGTGAGGTCATAAGAAGACTATGTTAAAAATTTGGGGTCAAAATAAAAAATGCCAAAGTTATGACCATTTGTTGCAATTTTACTACTCACGCTCGTAACTTTGACAATTTTCAGTATTTTGACCCCAGATTTTCAACATAGCATATGTTGCCCCTCATCATGTAGGCCACAGCTATCAGGTTTCAAATCCTGGTCCAAAATGTGTTTTTGAACCTGCGGAGCAGAATAGCATTGCAGTTGCGCAGAATTACATTTTGGTAAGATTTGAACATTTTCTGTACTGGTCACATGAGTGGGGTAATCAGATGGCTATGCTGTCAATTTGGTCACTGTTGTCTTATAAATGGAAGTGCAGGGCTCTCCACAGCTACATACATATACGCATCTATGGAGGGATGGGAGTGCAGGGCCCAGAAGGTCCTGCGCTCCCACAGGCAAATAAGTATACAATTATACTATCTCAAAAGTAAGAAATGGTGTAAAAATGTGTTAATGCTCTAATTGGATAAAGCCACAAAAGTAAGGAAAAGTGGCATTAGGGTTTTAGCCTAACACCCTCACCACGCTGCACACACCAACAGGCTCGAGGGTGTGCCTGGCATTGTCGGCCCTAACGCTCACCCCAGTCCATAAATAAATAAGCTGAGATGGGAATGGTATAGGAGAGTGAGCTGAGTGTTACGGCCGGCAATCACAAGGCACACCCCCAATGCCTGTTGGTGGGTGCAGGTGTGGATGTGGGTGTTAGCTTTGAATACCCTAACACCATATTTCCCTACTTTTGTGGCTTTACCCCTAACTAGAGAATTGACACAATTTTTTTGCAATAGACAGATAGATAGACAGACAGACAGAGGAAGAGCTAGAGATAGCGACAGATAGAGACAGAAATTGAGATATAGATTGATAGATATGTAGTAGTTGTGGACATAGCATCCATTACATACATTAATTTTTCCTGTACTGTTAAATAAATTATAGAACCTGCATTCATTTTACTCCAACTGTCAGTTATCACTCATTTATTCAACCCTGAGCATCAATCATTCCCCCACTTACTGGCACTACTTCACTACTTTTACTTTCCATACTATGTGCTACACTCTACATTATACCAAATATACACACCTACACACACACACACTAACACTTTTTTAGCCACTACTACATTCAACTCTCTATGTCACTTAAACATATAAAGTAAGCTAAAACAAATAAAACATTGTATTTTTCTTTTACTATTCCCCACTCAAACTCCTCCCTCAATTCATAACCACCTTGCCTACACTTCAGCATCACATAGTAGAAAAACATAACAGTGTACAGTAGAATACTTATTATTATACCAATTTCATAAGTAGTTACCTTTTTCCCAAAAATAAAGTATTTTCTCTCCTCTTCAGTGTAGAATCCACAGTTCAATATAAAGACAGCTCTGTTCTCCCCTCTGTCCATGGCTGCTGAACCACTGACCACAGATGCTGTCTGCCCTCTTGCTACCTATAATATGCATCTTCGTATGTTCGTATGTTCATGTGTACCAGTCTCTCAACTCCCACTCTCCTCTGCAAGAGTGAGCCCCTTGCCAATTTCTTCTTTGCAACTCACAAGCCACAAATACAACATGCATTTGTCAATGCTGAATGTTGTCGCGCTGGCATTGGCAGTGAAGTATTGAAGTGACGCCAACCCCATCCCCACCCTGTAGAGAGTGACAGGCATTGGGGTGTGCCTTTGGGTCGTCAGCTATAATGCTCATGCCATTGTACCTCACTGTACCCTGTAGACACTGACACGTGTCATGGTGTGCTTTGGAGTCTTTGGGCATTATATAATTCCCCATTCCATAAGGAACATGCTGACATGGGTGCAGTATAGGAGCGTGGGGTGAAGTGTGTAGCCGAACAGTGCAAGACACACCACGATGTCTGTCAGTGGCTGCAGGGTGGGCATGGGGGGTGGAATGGTGTGAGCATTACATCTGATGATCCCAAGTCGCAGCTCTGACGCCTGTCAGTTCATACCGGGTTGGGTGTTACAGTTGGAAACCCTAACACTGTAGGTATGTAGTGGTAGTTTCACTCCACATTTTCAACATGGGCTGCTTGTCAGGCCACCTCATGAAAAGTGGCACAATCACTTTGTTAGCTGAAACGTAGTTTTGCACAGAGGCTGTGCCATTTAGTGACAGAGGGACGAAAATACAGTTTTGGGCAGGATGTGGAGAATGACAACTGTATTGTTCATGAGGAGGCATAAAAAATGGCAACGTTGAAAATCTGGAGTGGCAATATGAAATATTGGTGAAGCAATGAACATGGATACAAACTGCACAACAGACGTCCACAACCCAATTATTTGTGGGAGTTTTTTTAGGCACATTTTCAACATAGGTGTTTTGGGACCTCCTCTCATGAACAGTGGTGCAGTGATTTTGTTAATGTGTCCCAAAACATGATTTCCCACAGCAAGCATGCTACTGTGCACCACAGTTATGGAAATGCATTTTGGGCAGGCTGTGAAAAATGACAGCTGTACTGTTGATAAGGAGGTGTGCACACATGCCAGTGGTGAAAATCTGGCATGAAAATATTGCAAATTTATGAAGTTACAAGGCTGCGTGGAAACTGAGCAACACACGCTTGCAGCACAGTCATTTGATGGACTTTCGGCACCAAATTTTCAACATAGGCATTTTATGACCTCTGCTCATGAACAGTGTATCGTCATTTCCTCAAACTGTCCCGAAAACTGATTTTGCACAGCAACCATGCAATTCTGTGCCGGACATGCGAAAACACATTTCAGCCAGGATATGTAAAATGACAGCTGTACTGTTCATAAGGAGGTGTGGAAAAATGGCAATTTTGAACATCTGGAGTGAAAATATTACAAATGCACGAAGTCACAAGCGTGCTTGCAAACTGCGCAACACACACTCGTAAAACACCAATTTTATGGACTTTTGGCCCCTAATTTTCAACATAGGCATTTTAGGACTTCTACTAATGAACAGTGTCACTGTCATTTTCATAATGTGACTCGAACATGGACTTTCCACAGCGACCGCGCTATTCTGCGCTGGAACTGTGAAAACATACTATGGTTAGGATGTGAAAATGACAGCTGTACTGTTCATAAGGAGGTGCAGAACAATGGCAAAGTTGAAAATCTGGAGTGAAAATATTATAAATTCACGAACTTATGAGTGTGCGTGCAACCGTAACTGCAGCTCGTAACACAGTCATGTTATGGAGAATCATCACCAAATTTTCAGCATAGGCATTTTAGGACTTCTGCTCATGAACAGTGTAACTGTCATTTTTGTAACTTGTCCCAAACACTGATTTTCCACATTGACCGCGCTATTCTGCGCCGGAAGTGGGAAAACACATTTCGGGCAGGATGTGAAAACTGACAGCTGTACGGTTCACAAGAAGGTGTGGAAAAATGCCAGTGCTGAACATGTAGTGTGAAAATATCAAATTCGCTAAGTTATGAGCATGCATAGCAACTGCGCAATGCACACTCATAAAACAGTCATTTTTTTTAATTTTTCCCACCAAATTTGCAACATAGGCTTTTTGAGAGCCCCCCTTATGAACACTGGCACTGTCATTTCATTACTCTGTCCCAAAAGGTGACCCCGTGCAGTGACTGCGAAATCACCTTTCGGGACCAAATAACACCTTGACAGTGCAAGAGTTCATGAGGAAGGGTCCCAAAAACCCCATGTTGAGAATTTGGTGCCACAATTCTAAAAAATGCCTGAGATATGCATAAAAGTTGAAAAAACCCTATTTATTCCATTATACAACTTACCAGCATTTCCTCAGTTTGCGGTCAGCTATGAATAGTGCAGATGTGTTCCTGGTCCACTGAAGATCGTTGCACCGGATTCCGCAGTAAGTATGGGTTGGGAGGGTGTGGGGAGGCAGGGTGCACAGAGGGTGGGTTTGGGTTGTGGGAGGAGATTACTAGGGACTGTTTTTGTGTTACAGGGTTAAAATACAAAACACTGCAGGACGCTTTCTTTTCTCAGGGATTTGGCATGCTGGGGTGGCCCCAGCGTGCCACCTAACTGTTTGGGGGGGGTGCTGCAGCCAATGGGGGATTGGGCACCCTCATCAGCACACAACAAAAGGGGGGGTTAATTTATGCCAATGGGGATTGGGCACCCCTGTCAGCACACAAGAAAAGTGGGGATCAAGAGCCAAGGGGGATTGGGCACTCCCCTCAGCATATAACAAATGGAGGGGAGTGCTTTATGCTGATGGGGAGTGGGCTCCCTCGTCGGCACATACATTAGAGCCACGGTAAGCCAGCAGGGGGATTGTGCACCCTCAAAGTCGGCAGTTGGGTGGCTGCCATGTTTACAATGTGGCTGAGCATGTCGGGAGGTCTGCTGCATCTGACAAGCTTTGCTCGGATTGCAGCAGACCTTTCCTTAGATGTGCTCACCACATTATGTATGCATGGTGTTACGTCGGCATGCAGGCTGATGGGGAAATGAGGGACGCACCTACTGATGCGTGCCCTGCATTCATCCAACAGTGACCGCACCTCCAAATCTGCACTACCGCAAGATGTTGGCTGTGCAAGTGCACCAACATAAAAACTGTTTGCTTAAAAAGGTTATTAGGTAGTGTGTGCTAAGGGTACTGTGTAAGGGCTGCATTTGTGGGCTTACTTTAAAGCCACTGTTGGGGCTTGTGGGATTGTGACCGAAGAGTATTGTTCTTAATAAAATAAAATGAAAAAATAAATTTTCTGAGGGCTTGTTTGTGACTTTGGGGTATTGTGCAGTGGGTACTGTTTACTGTGCTGAAGTGGTGGAGTGTTTTATGGTACTGTGTATGGTGCTGTATTTGGGACTTGTAAAGGGTACTGTAAAAGTTGCTGTAAGGAGGGTTTACTAAGGGTACTGTGTACAGTGCTGTATTAGGGGGCTCAAAAGAGGGTACTGAGTACTGTGCTGGAAGTGGGGGATTGTTAAGGGTAAGATGTATGGTGCTGTAATTGAGGGCTTGTAAATTTACTGTGAAAGTTACTGCAAGAATGGGCTTGCTAAAGGTAGTGTATAGTGCTGTATTTAGGGAATTATAATGAGTACTGTGAAAGTTACTGTAAGAGAGAGCTTGCTAAGGGTATTGTGTATGTTGCTATATTTAGGTGCTCAAAAGAGTACTGAGTGCTGAGCTGGAGGAGGGTGTGTGCTAAGGGTAGGGTGTACGATGTTGTAATTGAGAGCTTGTAAGGGGTACTGTATAAGTTACTGTAAGTGGGGACTTGCTAAGGGTACTGTGTATAGTACTGTATTTGGGGGATCACAAAAGGCACTGTAAAATAGAAAGAATAGAAAGTATAGGATGATTAGAGTGGTGCAGTGCAGTGGCTTGTGGGGTGGCAGTCTTCAGGGAGATCTTCAGGAGGCTGCATTGCTGCCCAATATGTGTGCACCTCTCTGGGCTGAGAAAGGAGGCTGTCAAGCTCAAGACCAAGTTGGCTTGGATTTGGCGGACCTTCTCCCCCACCTTGGGACTACCAAGTTCACTGCCACTACCTCAGAGGTTGCCCAGTAGGTGAATGGCTGGAATACAGTGGGCTCAAGGAGGGCTAGGGTGGTGGAACATAGTCACATCCCACAACCAGTTTCACTACAAAACTCCTATGCTGCCCTAGTGGCATGGAACTGTCCCACCAAGGCACCTAGAGTAGTGACTGGGGTGGATGTGGGGGTCCTCCACAGAGGAGACCCCAAGGGGGATGGCAGAGGATGCCAGAGGAGAAAGAGCCAAATCCTGATGGGGACTCCATAGTTAGTGGGATTCAGTAGGGTGTAGGTAGAGATGAGGTTTGGAAGGTTTGGTGCCTTCTCGGTGCCATGGCATGCAGGGATGGAAAGAGGATTCAGGGTATCACTGGGGCAGAAAGTAGGGAAGGAGAACTAGATGTCAGTGTCAATTTGGGGATAAATGAGCCAGATGTAGTGCTGGAAAGGTTCAAGGAGTTGGGGAGGGGTCTTAAGCATGTAGCAAGATCTGTGACCTTCTCAGAAGTGGTACCTGTCTATTACAGGGGGGCTAACAGGATTCTCCACACCAGGAACATCAATGCATGGTTGAAGAAATGGTCTGGAGAGGAGGGTTTCATTTTCATTGGGGACTGGGGCCCCACCTGGAAGGATAAGGATTTCTTCAGGGGTGATGGCTTGCATCCTTCAAGGAGGGGAACCATACTCCTCAGTGAGTGATATAAATGCTACATTGGCAAGCACTTAAACTAGCTGAAGGGGAGGTGGTATGAGGCAGGGAGACATCAACTGTACCTCCCACAAGCTCAAGTAGTTAACTACAAAATTCTGGAGGGAGAAAAGAAACAAAAAAATATTGAAATCCAGAGGGGAGAAGAAAAGAATTATGCCATTATAACAAGCAAACAGAATAAAGGAAGGCAAGTGGAAAAGAGGAGAGGGGATGGCAGAACATCCTGGAAAGTCTTGTGTGTAAATGCTTGTAGTCTGGGAAATAAGATTGTGGACCTAGAGGACACCATGGTGGAAGCGGGCCTGGATTTAGTCACCATTACAGAGACCTGGTGCAGTGAAAATTAGGACTGAGATATGGCCATACCGGGTTATGTTCCATTCAGAAGGGACAGGGTAGGTAGAAAAGGGTGAGCAGTAGCTCTTTATGTAATGGACAACATCATGGCTATGGAAATACAAGGGAAGCAGAGGTACTGTGGGTCACCCAGGAGAAAAGGAAAGGGCCGTTATTTGCACAGGAGTGATCTACAGACCTCCAGCACAGGAGGAATATGTGGATGGGAAAATGATGGAAGCAATCCATGGGATGGCTAGCAGGGGAGAGGTGATACTAGTAGGGGACTTCAACCTACCAGATGTGGACTGGAGCCTCCCAGCTATGGCAAAAGCCAGGATTAGGGACATCTTGGACTCTCTGCAGAGGGCATTCCTCAGGCAACTTGTGATCAAACCTATTCATGAGGGGGTGTTACTGAACCTAGTACTGATAAATGGGGACAGTATTGCTGAAGTCACAGTGGAGGATCACCTGGGGACCAGTGACTATTGTAGGATGTGGTTTAATATTAGAACTGGATTGAAACTGAACTGCATAAGGACAGAGCCATGGACTTCAGGGGGGCCAGTTTTAAGAAAAAGGGAGAATGCCTCAGAGACACCCTGACAGGGCCAAGGAAACTAGGGGAAGTCGAGGACCTGTGGGTGAAAAAAAGTGGGCATTGTAAAATGTCCAAATCTCTGCATCAGGCAGGTTAATAAGGGCAAAAGGAAAAAGAAACCACTATCGTTCTCTAGTGAGGTAGCAGAAAAAGTAAAAGCAAAGAGAATGGCTTTTAGAAAGTATAGAAAAACACAGAGAGAAGAGAATAGGGAGACTTATCAGGAGAAACAAAAACAGGCTGGGAAGGTAGTTAAGAGAAAAAAGCACAAACAGAGGAGAATATTGCCAAATCAGTAAAAAAAAAATGGGACTATGCTTTTTTAGAAACATAACTGAAAGAGAAAGACCAGGGAAGGGATAGTAAGACTAAAAGAGGAGAGAGGAGTGTGTGTGAAGGAGGACCACCAAAAATGAATATACTGAACAAATACATCTGTTCATTATTTACAGAGGTGGGGGTAGGTAGCGGGCCAGTGATAAAGGTCAAGGGCATTAAGGGAAGGGAGGGAGGTAGACACTAGTCCTTTTACAGTGGAAAGAGTTCTAAAGGGAATTGAAACAGTTAAAAGTATACAAGGCAATAGGACTAGATGGGGTACACCTAAGGTTACTGAGGAAACTCAAGGAGGACCTGACTGCACCTCTGACAGCCCTGTTCAACATGCCACTAGAAATGGGAATGGTCCTGGGAGGAGGGCTGATGTAGTCCCAGTCCACAGCAAACTCTGGCCAGAGCCAGTACGGCTGTAGCTAAAGTCATGGAGGAACACAACACTGTCTGCCATAGCCAAGATGGCCACTGGAGTTCTCTGTGCATGTGGGATGACTCACACATGCACACTGAACTCTGGTGGTATGACAGCACAGTCCGCTGTGTCCAAGATGTCCACCAGAGCTCTTTCCACATGTTCAGCAATGTGTACATGTGCACTTGGCTCCAGTGGCCATCTTGGACATGGTGGACTGTGCCGACATGCCACCGGAGTTCAGTGTGCATGCACAAATCATTGAGCATTCACAGGGAACCCGTGGCCATCTTGAACATGGCAGCCAGTGTCATGTTCCACCAGTGACCGGAGGACAAAATAGTGCAGTGAATGCGCAGTGATTGTCATTCACCTCCACTATTTACAAGTCTGTCTGGTATCCAGTAGGCTCCCCTTTTACTCCACTGTGCTCAAAACACGTCTGCAGGGCTATGACCACTGCAGTCATAAGAATGGAAACAGAAAGGAGGCTGGAAATTACAGGCCAGTCAGTCTGACTTTGGTAGTGGACAAAGTAATGGAATCACTACTGAAGGAAAGAATTGAGGAATACCTGGTCTCCAATAGACTTCAGGATCTGAGGCGCCATGGATTCACAGGAGGGAGGTCTTGCCAAACAAACCTAATCAAGTTCTTTGACTGGGTGACGAGGAAGTGGATCAGGGAAGAGTGTCAGCCATACCCTACCTGGACTTTAGTAAGGCTATTGATACCATTCCACATAGAAGAATGATGATCAAGCTGAGAAGATTGGGAGTGGGTCATAAAGTAGCAAGATGGGTAGAGAACATGCTGGACAATAAGTGTCAGAAAGCAGTGGTAAATGAAGTCTATCTGGAGAGGACAAAGTGTCCAGAGGGGTGCCACAGGGATCAGTACTAGATGCAATCCACTTCAGTGCCCTTATAAGTGACATTGAAGAATGACTGGAAGGGAATGTATACCTGTTCATAGATGACACAAAAATCTGCAACACAGTAGACATCAAAAAGTTAAAGAATGGTCATGGGTTTGGCAGCTGGGCTTCAATGCCAAAAAGTGCAAAATCATGCACTTGGGGCACAGAAACCCAGGAGCAATGTGTCAACTGGGAGGAGAAGTACTAGCAGTCATAAAACAGGAAAGGGACCTATTGGTAATCATACCAGATAACCTGAAGGTAGCTGAACAGTAGAACAAAGCAGTGGGTAAGGCAAGCAGGATGCTCGGATACATCGGCAGGGTATTACTAGCAGAAAGAGGGAGGTAATAATATAGATCACTAGTGAGACCACACTCGAGTACTGTGTCCAGTTCTGGAGGCCACACCTACAAAAGGACATGGACAGGGTGGAGGCGGTACAGAGGAGGGCAACCAAAATGGTGCAGGGACTGCATCACAAACCCTATGAAGAGAGGATTAAGGAAGTAAATATGTATTCCCTAGAAAAAAGGAGGGAAAGGGGGGACATGATTGAAACCTTCAGTTACCTCACAGGTATAAACAAGGTACAGAAAGGAAGCATATTTCAGAGAAAATGATGCTCAAGGACAAGGGGTCACACTATGAAGCTGGAGAGGGGAGGCTGAGATGAAATGTGAGGCAGTACTTCTTCACAGAGAGGGTGGTGAATGCTTGGAACAGCATCCCAGTAGAGATGGGGGGCTAAAGTGATTACAGGATTAAAATAAGCATGGGATAGACGCAAGGGAATCTTAGAAGTGAGGCAAGGGGGGTACAAAGCGAAGACCCAGTAGGGTCTGTGATGGCATGGTAAGTTGGGAAATGAGGACAGACTTAGTGGTCCAAGAGGTCCTTACTTGCCGATAACTTCTATGTTTCTATGTTACAGTTCCTTTTTTTTTTAACAGCCATTCCTGAACTATGCATTAACAATGCTATATTCATGCAGTCCCACTCTCTCACTCCCAAACTCCAACTGGATGGTTGCTCAATAGTGCCACCTACATCAAAATGAAGTATCAACCAGATATTAAAACTTTAGCATTTTATTAATAAAAAAAGGAACAAAAATATTTAAAACAATGACAGCAAGTGTCAATCTGTTTCTCTTGCTAAGTGAGAAAAAGAGCTGCCATCTTTTTCAAACCCTCCAGCCTGCCCATATGCAAAGTAACAGAGAATTGTAACTTGCACTATTAAATTGTGGACATGGCATTCCTAGCAACCATGTCACCATCCCAAGCAACCAGCTATAAACAGGGCAAGGATACACTGCACAGCACAAAAAAATTATCTATATTTAATAAAACAAAGTAATTGAAATTAAATAAAAACTACACCAAAAAAATGACATCCTTATTGCATAAAAGGAATATGAAATAGAAACTCATCAAATAAATGATTTATGTGATGTGCACTCGAGCAGTTTGACCTCGGTCAACTCACTCATGGCTTACACCACTCATGAGGTTACCTGAGGTCAGACTGCTCTTGTGCACCTAAATCATTTATTTAACTTAGCCCCACTGCAAATCCCTTTTCTATCTATCTATCTATCTATCTATCTATCTATCTATCTATCTATCTATCTATCATGTGCATGTGCTTTTATATTGTAATGGCTTAAAATAGCCAATTAATAAACTTCTACTGAACTGATGTTGTTAAATCTCAACTGAAAGTTAATTTTGCAAAGCTACTATGAAAGCATGTTTCAGAAGGGATTTGAAAAATGGCACCTGTCATGTTCATGAGGTGTTGTATAGTGATGGACAAAGTTGGAAAACTTTGCTTCATGGATTATTTTACAAATTTTGCAGAATTAGTGAAATCAATCTGCAAACGCAAAGCCACACTTTGCCTAAAGTGTAGAATTCACAAATGGGGAAAAAACAAAAGGCAAAGTTGCACTTCTGCTGAAAGACGGACTTCACAAATGGCAGAAACTGACTACTTTGGCCAACTTCACCTAGGAATGATGGTCCTAAGCTGAAGTTAGCAAATATTCATTGGATAGGAGCTCACATGGGCTCTTTTTAATACAGAGGCTGACTTCAATGCAGTGTGTGAAGGACAGAGTGAGAGTCAGTTGTGTCCTCAGAGCTGTCAAAGCCAAAGGCCTGATTGGGTACTTCTGCCTCCAAAGACCAGGCCGCCTTCTACCTGCCCATCTGCCAGCACATTAGCCAAAGGCCCCTGACCGGGAGCTCCTGCCTCCAAGGACAGGGCCGTGGCACAACTTGCCACCATTCACTCTCCACCTGCCCATCTACCAGCATATCAGCCAAAGGCCCCTGACCAGAAGTTCCTGCCTCCAAGGATCAGACTGTGGTATGATTTGCCGCCATCCACCCTCCACCTGCCTACTTGCCAACACATCAGGTATGCCTGATTTTGTACCACAACTTTTTAAAATGCTGTTTGATTGTTAGACTACTTTTGTAAGACTGGCTTAGTACAAAATGTTATTGCATGCTCATAAGTGATTACAGCCATTTTGTGAATTTTGTCAGCAATTGCTTTCTCCTCTGTTCCTTAGTTCCCTGTCTTTTGCTACTCCCCCCACTGAATCTCTTTCTGCCTCTCCTGCCCAGTAACCTGTACTCTCACTCAGATTCCCCTTGTCTCTCTCTCTCTCTCTCTCTCTCCCCCTCACTCAATCCTCTCCCTCTCCATCTGGCCCCTGCTTCACAGGTCCTCCCACTGATTAACCAGGTGCCACAGCTACGTTTTGTATCCCATGCTTCTGTACTGCTCCACACTCACCGATTCTCCTACCCCTCTTAAATTAATCTTTTCTTCTCTCCCCTTCCTTTCCAGCCAAAGGCCCCTGACTGGGCACTCCTGCCTCCAAGGACAGAGCCATGGCATGACTTGCCACTGTCCACTCTCCACCTGCCCACCTGCCAGCACATCAGGTACACCTCTTCTGAGCTCCGGTACAGTGTTTGGCCTGCTTGAATCATAGCACCTCTGTAATTGGACAATCCCTCTTCAGCTCACCTCCCTATTGGCTGCTTCTTTGAGCCACTGTGGGTGTCGAGCTTGACTTCTTTTCCTCTGCTTCACTGCTTGCCTGCTAACTGATTTTGTACTGCAACTTTTTTGAAAATGCGGTTTGATTGTTAGACTACTTTTGTAAGATTTGCTTGGTACAAACTGTTATTGCTTGCTTGAAAGTGATTACAGCCCTTTCATGAATTTTGTCAGCAATTGCCTTCTTTTCTGTTCCTTGGTTCTCTGTCTTTCCCTACTCCCCCCACTGAACCTTTCTCTGCCACTCCTACCCAATGATCTGCACTCTCACTCATTCAGTTCCTCTCTCTCTCCCCCCCCCCACACACACACAATCCTCTCACCCTCCATCCAGCCCTTATTTCACAGGTCCTCCCACTGATTAACCAGGTGCCACAGATACCTTTTGTATCCACTCCTCTGTACTACTCCACACCCACCAGTTCTCCTACCCCCTCTTAAATTAATATTTTCTTCTCTTCTCTTCTCTTCCCTTCCTATCCAGCCAAAGGCCCCTGAATGGGCACTCCTGCCTCCAAGGACAGGGCAGCAGCATGACTTGCCACCATCCAGCCTCCACCTGCCCACCTGCAAGCACATCAGGTACGCCTCTCCTGAGCTCTGGTGTACAGCTTGGCCAGTTTGAACCGTGGTACTCTGCCACTGGACAATCCCTCTGCAGCTTGCCTCCCTATTGGCTGCTTCTTTAAGCCACTATGGGTGCCAAGCTCGGCTTCTTTTCCTTTGCTTCACTACATGCCTGCTAACTGACTTTGTACCAACTTGCCACTGTCTACCCTCCACCTGCCCACCTGCAAGCACATCAGGTATGCCTCTCCTGAGCACCGGTGCAGTATTTGGCCCACTTGAACTGTGACGTCTCTGCCATTGGACAATCCCTCTTTGGCTCACCCCCCTATTGGCTGCTTGTTCAAGTCACTGGTGGTGCTGAGCTTGGCTTCTTTTCCTCTGCTTCACTACTTGCCTGCTAACTGATTTTGTACTGCAATATTTCTTCCACCTGCTCTCCCCCTCCACCAGCACACCTTTAAATATATTTTCTCTAAGACAGTACCCTCACCTCCCCCATTCCTTTCTCCCTATTCGGTGAAGCTGCAGGCCCCCAGCCAATCCCATAAAGGCTTCCACTGTTTCAGGATCTCCTCAGCTTTCTGTTTCAGGATCTTTGCAGCTCTCTTCTCCTCTACTGCTCCTTTGCTCCTGTTGAAGATAGTCCATCATTAGGCTCAGCAAACAAATTGCCCACAAAAGCTAATGCTGGAGACCCCCACCCCATTATGGTGGCCTCTGCCCCTTCTAATTAAAAGTAAACAGGGTCAGCGTTTTAGCTATTTTCTCCAATCTACCCCTAAGGTCTTATTTCTGTCCTGGATTTGTGAATTAGCCTGACCACCGACCTCTCTGATTACCCCTCCATCTCCTAGCTTCCCCTGCTGCAATTAATCTCCCTGAATAATCTGCTCAGGAAGAAAACAGACTAAAACTATAACTAACTCTACGCCTATTAATCAGGGCAACCACTGAATAAGTTAACCCTCTACATCTCATAAAACATTCTATAGCTCATCTGACAAGTTTTGTGCTAGCTGCACAGTTGCACCCTCATAGTGACCATTGTGGCATCATGGCACCCTCTTAGTTAAGGTGTCTTTATTCCTGGTGATAGTTTGGCTACCCTGCTCGATCCTGAGCACCTGTTCACATGTCAACAATTCCACCCAATTCTACATTGTATGGGGCCCCTAGATATTCCCAGTGGCTGATACCTCCACTCTAGGTGTCAAGCTCTGTGCACCATTGCTTTTTTCGCCTTTTTCAAAATCTACCTACCCTCTCCCTCTGGCCAAGCTGGGAAGATCAGAGGAACTCCATGTGTCCACTCTCAAGCCTTAAAAATTCTAAAATGGCAAGTTATTAGGATGGCTTGGTCGCTACTGCTGTTATCAGGTAATATGCAACCTAACCCTGGCCCAGCAGCAAGTCAACCCGCACCAACTATGAAGAGTGGGGCACTAAAAACAGCCTCAATCAACATCTGCAGTCTCCTGGCTAAATTTGACTCTCTTCAGGTCTGGGTTGCTCAACACCAACCAGACATTCTGTCAGTAGTTGAGACCAGGCTAACCCCTAGAGTCCCTGACCTGGCAATCCAGCTGGATGGCTATACCACTTATAGGCAGGACAGATTGGGTAATACAAGGTGGGGGTTGTATTATACAAAAAAGAGACACCCTTCAAGGGCTTGTGCTGGTGCCTCCCCCCCCAATGAATGGCAAAACACAAATACTTGGTATCAAGTTCCAACTAGGAAGTACGGCAAATACCTCACCATAGTCTCCATCTACGTACCTCCTAAAGACCAGGCCACTGGTTTTAAATCAGTATTAGACTTCCTTTATAGCACAAACTCAACTCCAAAATACTAATGCTTAGGTCTTCATCATAAATTGGTTATCCTCAATGGCAGCACCCCACAAAGATGCTCTCTCTGCTCTCAGCATGCCCTAACTTGTAGAGACCCCACCCACATGAACTACCACACTGGAACAAGTGCACTAATAGACTGGTTAATAACCAACTGGTCTGACAGAATATCCAGCACAGCAGTGCTCCCCGATGTCATCAGTGACCACTCCCCCATCCTCTGCACCTGGACGAACATATCTCCAAAAATCCCACCCAAAATAATTACCGCCCTTGTACTAAAAAAGGACAACTTGATTCATTTAAAGTACACCTCAAGAAACTAGACTGGACAACAATCTTCAGTGCTGAAGATGTTGACTCTGCTGTTGATGACATCGTCAGCAAATTTAAGTAATCTTTTGATATATTCACACCATAAAAGGAAAGAAAACTCAAATGGTCTAACAAGTCATGGATCTCCCTGATGCTCCTTGATTTAATGAATGAAAGGGACAACTTATGGCATAAGGCCAAAAGTACTGGGTCCCATATAGACATTTAGAGGTATAAAACCACCTGCAACGAATGCACCTTGGCCATCTGTAAAGCAAGAAGCCTCTACTTCAAAACTGAGCCTGACAACACCTGGGGAGACTGACATGAATTCTGGAACAGTATAAAGTCCCTAACTGGTAAAACCAACAAAACACCACCCACTATGCTCAATATCAATGGAATTACTACACAACACCCTAAAGAAATTGCTAACCACATCAACAAGGCTTTTACAGACCTAAGTGGAGTATTCCCCCCAAACTTTCTAGCCCCGCAAACCAGTTCCAACCCTTCTTGTATTAATAATCAGTCTGATAATCCAGTTCCCCCCTTCTACCTCAAGATTGTCTCTAAAACCAAAGTCAAGAAATACGTTCAGCAAGTACTTGGGAAGTCAAATATAACTAGAGGCTCATTAGACCTCAAGCTTTTTGAGGCACCCTTGATGAGGTTCTTTCCCCACTAACAAGGATTCTTAACCTGTCCCTCATAACAGGGGCATTTCCTCAGTCTTGGAAAGTGGCAATGGTAATTCCTGTTTTCACAAATGTGGATAGATCTTGTCATTCCAACTACTGGCCTATCTTTATCCTTCTGCCACTCTCAAAAGCACTTGAGAGGATCGTCTATGAGCAGCTCATAGACTATCTCGACAAATATAAGCTTCAGTGCCATGAAAAACATGGTTTGTGGAAGCTTCTCAGCATGAGTACAGTGCTTGTGGAATTCACTGGTTTTATACATGAGGCTCTTGACTGGGGGCTCTTGGTGGGGGCAACCTACATTGACCTCACCAAGGCCTTTGACATGATTAACCACAGGCTACTGCTAAGCCAGCTGGTGAATACTGGCCTTTCCTCTGAATCTGTGAAATAGTTCCAGAGCTACCTGACAGGATGTGTTCAACAAGTGAAAATACTCGATGTCCTATCTGAGCATCGCAGTGTTACTACAAAGAATAGGTCATTTTATCTTAAAATTCTAAACAACCAGAATATTGCATAAGATATGGTAAACAATTTAAATATCTCAGTGTCACTCTCGATAGTGTTCTCTCATAATCACATTGATCAGGTGGCCAAGGCTGCAAACTCATGGATTGGCCAATTATACAGGCATAGATAGATACTGCCTAAGTGATGTGGCTCTTAAGCTCACTGTAACTAGCTCCATTCAGTCAGTCATTGACTGCAGGCTAGTAGTCTATAGGGCCACCAATAACTCTTCTCTAAAGAGGATCAAAACCACACTAAACAAAGCTTGCAGACTAGTACTTGGTGCACATCGATTAACCCACACCTGTGAGCTCTACACTCGATCAGGGTGGCTTAATCTACAAAACAGGATCCAATACCAGATCTGCCTGCTCAGTAAGAAGGCCACCCTGGGCCTTACACCTCCAGGGATTCAGAACCTCCTTCACCTATCCTCTTGCCACAGGCATACCAGGGACACATGTGAAAATATGCTTCTACTCCCATTCCACAGAACGTTCTTGGGGCAACAGTCATTTGCTTTCAGAGACCCTAAATGGATCAACTCTCTTAATGCTGGCCTGCAAACTGTGCAAAAACTTTGTCAACTAAAATCTCAACTTCGTTCTCATCTGATTGCCTCCAGTATGTGTGACTGTAATACCTAGCTCCTATTCCCCCCCTCCAGAGGCAGCCATCCAACACCAGCACTTAGTCTCTAACCTCCCTCCCTAACCATCCACCTGATCCATCCCTAACCCTCCCTCTCCCCTTCTATACCCATGACGTACCTCTTACATTAACCTTTATTCCTCTTTGTGGCCAATCCCCTAACTTTCCTGAGGATACCATTCTATACCAGCACTTAGTCACTTACCTCCCTTTCTATCTCCCCAGCTTATCTCACCCTTACCTCCCACTATCTTCCCCTTACTTACCTCATGTGTCTTCTGTGCCCCCCTGTGGCCAATCGTATACCCTCACCCTCACCCCATACCCTCCCACCTTCTTTAGGCATTCCCTAACCCTTCACCCCCGGTGGCCCTCCTCTTAACCTCCCACCTATCCTCCCCCTTGACCACCTCTTGGTCCCTCTTCAACTTTCTCCCTTAATCCGACAAGACACCCTCTGAGTGACTTCACCCTCATCCATCCTCAATCAGTCACATATTTCTCTTCCTCCCCCTCACAGTTATCTACTACCCAATTCTTGCCTATCTTTCTCCTTATTCTCTCCTTATTCACCCTACCCACCCACCTCTTACTCATACTCCTACCGAGGCAACTTAACATACCATTAACAAATCTGTTAGCTTTATAACTTTGTATTTTGTAACTTTGTTGTATCAATTTTGAAATGTTGTGTAACTCCTTTGTGTCAGTATGTTGTACTTTGATGACATGGAACCTTTGTAAATGAGCTTTCAGCTCAAAGGTGTTAATCCAAGATACAAATAAATAAATACAATAAACCTTTTAAAATCTCTCACCCTGCTGAGTTTTTTGTCCAAAATCACTGTTAAGGGTATGATGTGCCCTGTGCCTGTGGATCATTGACCATTTACTGGTCATTTGATCATTTTGCTACTTTAATTAGTACGTTCAGTTTCAGTATCACAGGCAGTGCTGTAGTGTGCTTTGGGGAAGGGTAGCTTCTGTTGCTCCAGTCCTGAAGTATCAAAAGGCACGCTTGCCTTATAAGTGTCTCTGATTGTGTAGTACTGTTTTTCAATTAGTGGTTTTGTATATTTTCCCTGTGTTCTGTGCATTGCTAGTTTAGTTACGCAGAACAGTGAGGTTGGTTTTACTGAATTATAAAAAGGTTCTCAGAAATGCTGCAATACGATTGGCTGTTAGGATTCCAACAGCCTTACATTAATCCATGTTATACTGTCATGTGCAGCCTGATCACAATGGCACATGGATTCTTCCTGTCAGCATTCCATCTTCTAGCACTGCTGAATGACTGGAATGATGCATTCTGATTCTGAACCAGCACTCTTAAACTGTTGGAGGAAGAACTATTTTATTAAATATCTCCCTCTAAATGAGAAAAACATTCAGAAAGTATTCTTTTAACCTCTTCTTTTGTAACAATTTCTTATAATAGCAATAAGGCACTCCCAGGAGTTATATTAACAGTCAGTTAATCACCCCTGGGGCAATATGGCACTCGGCTATGCCTCATGCCACATTACACCCTTGGGGGTGATTAACAGACTGTTAATCTAACCCCTGGTCATGCCTTATTGCTTAATTGTTTCTGAGTAAACTTAGTTCAATTATTGTTTCTGTTGCTTAGAAGGTAGCTTTATTTTGTGTGCATGTAGTCTGTTGTGTGTGTCCAAGTCCGACCCCTAGAAATCCCTGTTGTGTACTGTTTTTCTTAGAAGACACACACAGACAAAATTATACCTGGTGTTGTTTGATTAAAGTGTTGTGTAGTCATCACTTGGGGGTGTGTGTGTGTGTGTGTGTGTGTGTGTGTGTGTGTGTGTGTGTGTCCAGGTCCCAATAGTCCTATGTGAGTATTGTTTTGTGTTGAAACCAAAAAAAGAAAAAAGAAAAAATTCTGGCATATTTGTTTCAGTGTAGTGTCCTGTAAAATCTTGTGTGGTCTTGAGTGAGTGCCCCCTCCCCCATCCCTGTTCCAGTCTTAAATCCCTCTTGTGTATTGACTTATTAGCCCTCTCCCCTAAAAAAGAAAAAAAATCTTTCTGTTATTCTTTTACTGTCTCTGTAAAGAGTTTTAAGTGTTGTGCATGGTTCCCTAATCCCTAGTACCTTAAATGATCCCTGTTGTGAAGTGTATCATACAAACCCAAAAAAGAAAAAAAAGGAAAACAAATTTCTGGTGTATTTGTTTCAGTGTAAACTCTTGTAAATTCATATGTGGTCTTGCATAGGTACCCCCATTTTCTGCTTAAATCACTTTGTGTATTTACTTGCACCCCCACCCTTAAGAAAGGAGAAAAAAATTCTGTTGCTGTTGTCCTTGTTACTTGTTACTCCTAACTTCTTTGACCCACCCCCTGATGGTACCCCCCTTCCCTCCAATGCTCCTCCCTTTCACCTGCACTGCATCATCCGAAAGAATGCTGATCCTTACCTCAAAAATGCCCTAAGCCAATCCCTTAATAGTAGTGACTCCTCAGACCAGAGACTTCTCAGGCTCATGCTTCAGGATGTCTTCAGCCCCCTCACCCACATTCTCAGTCACTCTCTCTGCCAAGGAAAATCCCCTACCCATTGGAAATCTGCTTCCATTATCCCCATATTTAAGAGCAGAGACTGCATGTCCACTAACAACTACCTCCCCATCTCAATCCTCCCCCCATCTAAGGAACTAGAGCGCAGCGTCTCTGATCAGCTCACTGATCACCTTAATAAATATGACCTACTCTGTAAACAGCAACATGGCTTACGCAAAAGTCATAGCACTACTACTGCCCTCCTGGAGTTCACCACCCCTGTCCACTCCACATTAGACAGAGGCCATATCACTGGTGCTGTCTTAATTGACCTCTCTAAGGTGTTTGATACCGTTAACCACTCCCTTTTCCTGGCCACTCTCTCCAACATTGGTTTCTCACGGGATGCCTTGGGTTGGTTCACTGACTACTTGTCAGACTGGTACCAACAGGTCAAAATTGGTACTACATTGTCCAACAGACTCCCAGTTCGCTCAGGTGTCCCGCAAGGTTCCATCCTTGGTTCCCTGCTCTTCAGTCTGTACGTTAACACCCTCCCCTCCAACTGTTCTGGCAACATTCTACTCTATGTGGATGACGCTGTCCTATACTCATCTAATCCCAGCCCAATGCAACTCTTCTTATCCCTCCAATCCTCCTTCAGTGAAGCTGAGAACTGGTTCTCCACCCAACACCTTATACTAAACTACAAGAAGACCAAGGTCATGTTATTCTCACACCCACTGAACTCCCGTAAGGAGCTATGCCCCCAAGTTCTAACTGACAACAGGTCTCCCCTCGAGCAAGTGGACTCCTTCAAATATCTGGGCATCACCCCTGACCTGGCCCTAAACTTCCACCAACACATCCATCAACTGTCCACAGCCCTTAATGTCCATCTCGGCATACTCTACCAGTTCAAGCACTGCCTGACTCCAGACACCCTCCGTCTCGGAGTCTCATCCTTGATTCTCTCCTTCCTAGATTATGGAATACTTATATATAGTGCTGCAGCTCCCTCAGCCCTTTGCAGGCAATATCTCTCCCTAAACAAAGCCTGCCGCCTCGACCTGGGCTGTGACCGTCTCACCCACACCTGCTCACTCTATAGATCTACCAACTGGCTTAACCTTGACAACAGAATCAGATTCCACACCTCCCTTTATGGCCAAAAAGATCGCATTTGGACTCTGCCCCCCCCCAGGTCTCACCTCAATAATAACACCCGGCTCCAACACATAAAACCATTCTCAGCTCTGGTAAGCAGCTCCTGTTGATTCTCTGCTGTCAAACCTCCCAATTTCAAAGATCCTTCTGCAATAAAGCCCCATCCAGGATGAATGGCCTTCCTAACTCACTTGCAAAGAAAATTAGAATTGGCCTCTTCAAAACCTATCTCAGGGCCCACCTCCTGTCCTCTAACCCCTGTGACTGTCACTAATCCCTCCCTGGCTCCCTCCCAGTCCCTTGACTATGGCCCTCCCCTCCCCCCAGGTCTCCCAATATGAATTTAGCTTGATGACCACTATATTAAAATGTTTATAAACTATTCTGCTTAACACTGTACTAAACTACTAGTGCTGACTGTTAGCCTTTGCTGTAGCTTCTCTTTGCATCTGTTTATATGTGTTATGCACTGAAATGTAACAATGTTGTATTGTACTTCTTTCTGTGATGTGGAACCTTTGTAAATGAGTCCTTGACTCAAAGGTACTTCTGAATCCTTATAAATAAAATAAATAAATAAAAATGTAAGAATGACCAGGAAAAAACTCTCTCCTAAAGGGAGAGGCATCAGGGAGGCAGCAAAGAAGTGTTCAAAATATGTGGGGCAAAATACTGCTGCAGTTTAAAAAACTATGTCAGTGGCAGCATGTTCTGTGGCCTTCAGGGCTGGTAGTAGCAAAGCAGCAGTTGGCAGCAGTGGCATTAGTGTAGCAAAATTTTTCTCGGCCACATCTGTGCCAGCCATGCTGATAGTAGATGTGGGAGGTGACAAGAGAAGCAGCAGTAAACAACCCAGGGGATATGTTTATTGCACAGGATGCAAGTGACACACTAACCCTTATGTCCCATAGGGTAACACTGCAACTTTAACAAGTCATAACACCACCAGTCTTTGGAGATAAGGAACACACTATTCATCCAAACAAGAGTTTCAATGTGTACTACAATAGTAACACATAATACCCCTGGAAAAGTTTATGGGATGTACAACACCCAAAATCACCTCCCAACTTGACCATGGTGCCAAATCCACAATTTAAGTCTGATAATCATCAAACAATGCATCATACAGTATATGCCTCTTTCTGGACTACAACCATACAAAGTTTCAGACAAATTTGGCAAAATTTGATTGAGTTATGCCTAAAAAAAGGAATAGTTGTTGGAAGTCATTTCAACCAACTTCAACTCTGTGTATCCCAAGGAGAAGTTACAGGTGAAGCTGCAAGGAGAAGTTACAAGTGGCAAATGTCCTATTAAACAGAAAAACTTTGTTTAATGATTTGAAGAGGTGAATTTGGCAACTTCACCAGAACTTTCCAGAGAGTGAAAACTTTGTAACATCTTTAGTAGGGTAACATAAGAGCTATGTTTAAAATTAGGGGCCAAAAGTCTACAAAATTAAGTAAATGTTGAAAAAAAATCAATGTTTTTCATAACTTTGTTGGGTTTTGTTTCATATTTTGACTCCAAATTTTCAAAACAGTCTTTTTATGACCCCACCTTATGATCAAGACCAGTGGAATTTTTTAACTCCTATCTGGAAGGTGAGCAACTGTGAACATTTTTTAAATCAGGAGCTCCTGGAGCTCCTAATTTCCTTCTTTGTTCTCCATTGTGAATATTGTCAAATGCCATTCTCAAACTGAGATTCAGTACATCACATCCCCCAGATTGCCCTCATGCAATGCATTGCTCACATGCTCATAGACGGTCACAGGTTAGTTACTAATGATTTCCCTTTTGAAAATCCATGTTGGAATTTGTCAAACAGGTTTGCTGAAGACAGAAAACTTTTAATATCCACTTTTACAGAAGCGTTCTACACATTTCATACAACTGAAATTTAGCTAATGAACCTGTAATTAGTTGTATCTCCTATAGAACCCTTCCTGTGTACTGGGACCACTATAGCATCACATTAATTACTGGCTACAATGCCATCCCATAAGGACTGGTTAAATATATTTATGATTGGTGCATGCAGTCCTCCTGTTAGTTCCTTCAATAGTCTTGGGTGTTAGTCTGACATGATGGGTCCTAGTCAACCCATCCTGGTTCCCACCCACTAAGCCCAGGGCACATGTGCTCAAGTTGTGTGTGTGTGTGTGGGATATATTCAAAAAGAACATTAGAAAGTATTTATTAATGGAAATGGTGGTGCATGGGGCAAAACACTTCTTGACAAGGTTGTAGAGGCAAAAATAATAATAAGATTTAAGAGGAAGTCAGATGTACATAAAGGAGTTATGAGATGGGAAGTGAAGATAGGGGAAAGGGTAACCAAGAGGGTGGATAGAGACTAGAGTGTCTCCATGTAAGAAATCTTGAGACTGACTGGTAGGACTTTTACAGGTTTCTTTTTTCTGTTTGTCACGAATCTATGTTTCTATGTTTCTGTTGGGAGCAGATTGTCTGAGCCCTGGGATTTGTTTTGGTTCAGGTTAAATAGTAAGAATAATGTTTTTTTTCCACACTGACTTCCCTTATAATCTAGGCTGTACACTTTATATTGTATGGAGATGGCTGATTTTTTTGGTCCAAAAAAAATCCACATTTTGTGATCCTTTGTTCCAAAGGCTGATCAAGAAACAGGTTTATGCATTAATCCTATAAGGATAGGCTATTTGAATGCACTGCTAATGGGTATTGCTGAGAGGTTAATCTGTCATCTTTCATGACAGTAGAATATGGGTGCTCGAATTCTCAGGAATTCTCCCTGTCCCTAGATTTCCATGAAATCGCAGAGGCTTTCTATACATTATTTGGTTAGTCCACCAATGTATCTGTAAACCATGATTTTTTCTTCTGTCCTTACATTTGATGCTCCTGTGTACCAAACATTTTGTGATGAGTGAAACAGGATGTGTAGGAGAAAGTGTGTCACTGGAGCCCATTGCTACTTCAGAATGTCAGGGGCTCAGCAGTCTACACCAATGCCCACCCACTGTGGTCCTGCTGCAACTCTTTGCTCCCGGGGCATAAACTTTGTGTACTTTAAAGGACCAAAGCTGCTCCAGTCAGAAAGGGTTTCAGTCCTTTGATCAGCATGAATCTACACCAGCAAACAGCTGATTGACTTTCAGAAGACGTTAACAGCTGCACACCAGAAGTTTGCTACAGATGTCACTGGTGTGCAGCTGCTGTATGAAGCCCTGTAATAATGACAAACATCCATCAATGTCTGTTGCTGGTAGAGATGCAGTGAATTTAAATTTCGCTGGTGAAGTGAACATGAAGTGGGCACTTCATGTTGTCACTCCACTTCACGGAGTGGCCAGTATAAAATGACCACTTTGCCTTGTTATTACTTTGCGTTGGCATTCTGCCTTAACGCCGTAAGGCAAGGTGGAGGACAACAATAAGGCAGCCCCCACACACACAGTCACTAGAATTAATGTGCATCCCCAAAATGCTACTGTCATCTCTTCTCCAGGAAATTTTAGTGCTGATAAAGTGAAACTGAGTTTAACAAGAAATACAAAGTCTCCCAGAATTAATGGCACACTCAGTCATTCGGGCAGTGGTCTCACACAGAGTCACCAGAATTAATGTTCATCCTCAAAATGCTACTGTCTTGTGTCCAGAAAATTCCCCAGTGCTGACCAAGTGAAATGAGAGCAGAAGAAATGCAGACTCCCAAAATTAATAGCACACTCAGATGTCATGCATTCAGTAGTCACACACAGTCACCAAAATTAATGTGCATCCCAAAATGCTACTTTCTTGTGTCCAGAAAATTCCCCAGTGCTGACGAAGTGAAATGAGAGCGTAACATGAAATGGGAAGTCTCCCAGAATTAATGGCACACTCAGTCATATGCACAGTGGTCACACACACTCAGTCATCAGAATTAATGTCCATCCCTAAATGCTCATGTCTTGTGTCCATAAACTCCTCAGTGCTGACTTAAGTGTAATGAGAGCACAAGAAATGCAAAGTCTCCCAAAATTAATAGAAGCACTCAGACGCCATGCATTCAGTAGTCACACGTCACAAAATGAATGTGCATCCCCAAAATGCTACTGTCATGTCCAGAAAATTCCTCAGTGCTGAAGAAGTGAAATGAGAGTGTAACATGTAATGCGAAGTCTCCCAGAATTAATGGCACACTCAGTCATGTGCACAGTGGTCACACACAGCCACCAGAATTAATGTGCATCCCCAAAATGCTCATGTCTTGTGTCCAGAAAACTCCCCAGTGCTGATGAAGTGTAATAAGAGCACAAGGAATGCAAAGTCTCCCAAAATTAATAGCACACTCAGACATCATGCATGCAGTAGTCACACACAGTCACCCCAATTAATGTGCATCCCCAAAATGCTATTGAGAGTGTAACAAGAAATGAAAAGTCTCCCAGAATTAATGGTGCACTCTGTCATGTGTACAGTGGTCACACACAGTCACCAGAATTAATTTTATTCCCCAAAATGCTTCCATCTTATGTCCAGAAAATTACCCAGTGCTGACGAAGTGAAATGAGAGGGTAACAAAAAAAAGCAGTGTCTCCCAGAATTAATGGTGCAGTCCGTAATGTGCAGTGGTCACACACAGTCAACAGAGGTGTAGGCATCCCAAAAATGCTGTCTGTCATGTCCAGAAAATTCCCAGTGCTGATGTTAAATCAGAAGCTGAAATCAGTCTCCCAGAATTAATGGTGTACTACAAATGCACACAGATTAAGATTGCATCTTCGCACTCAAGACACAGACGAAAGGCACAACTAATGATTTAACCAGTGCTCAGAAGTCACAACCAAATCTGGAAAAGAATACCTTTTGCCGGTTTGGGGAGGGAGTAGTGCAGAGCAGTAACAGAATGTCCACTACCAGTGAAGATACCAAGAAACAAAACCCCCTTACAGTTTGAGACATACCAGCACTGTAGAGTGCTGGAGATTGTTCACAGGAAGTGAGGAGGGGTGGGGTGGGCGAACAGGAGAGAGGATGAAGAAGCGGGGCCACCGTATCGGGTTATTAAGTCCAGAAGAAGCCTGGAATAAAAATGGAATCCAGACCAGGGTTTCCCTGTCTGGTCCTTGTACAAGGGCACTACTGGGTGTGGTGGGCAGATAGGCCCGGACAGCTTCAAGGTTTGTCTGATCTGGGTAAGTGAGTACAATACCAGGTCTGTTAAGACCGCTATTTTAGGCTGATCTTGGTTTCAACTGACTGGCTTGCATCACGACCTGGCTGGATGAAAATTCAGGCCCCATATTGGAGGCCATGATTCCGGCTGGGTACTCGGTGATACACCACCCGAGATTGGACTGCTGGGGGGGTGGCAGTCTGCTTTAAGACTAAATTGGGCCTCACGAATGTGGTAGTAGGTGAGGCTGAATCCTTTGAATGTACAGTTGTAGCAGGTGTAGGCGTTCGAATCATTCTCATCTACCGTCCACCCGGAGATGGGAAGCGCTTCTTACAAGAGTAAGCAGACTTCCCGTCGATATGTCATTATCGGTCACCCAGATTGATGGTTCTGGGTGACTTTAACACTTGGGTCGATGAACTCTCAAATTTGTAACTCTACTTCCCCAACATGTCTTGTTTGGGCCTTACACAGTTAGTTTCACTGCTACACATAAATCTGGGCACTCTTTTGGTTTAGTCTTCCTCTCTTGAGTTGACTCATCTGATGTGGGTGTGGAACCAGTCACCTGGTCTGACCACCCACACCGTGAGGATCAATTTTACATCCCCTGAGAAGGCCTTCCTTGTGGAGATGGCCAGGTACTTCCATACGGAATATGTTCCTAGGGCTTGTGGCAGTCCTTGACCCTCATCCCTCGTGTGGATTAGCAGTGACCCAGGAGGCACTGGTGGTGGCCTATGACTCGCGCCATTACAGGTGCCCTGGATTCCTATTTGCTCCTGTTCATGAGTGCCCCCTATCCCTTCACCTAATTCCCCTTGGTTCGATGGGACATTGAGGAGTTGTGGAGACAGGAATATGTTAGAGGCATTGTTGGCCAAATCTGGCCTTGATGCTGACCACCTAGATTGATGGAACATTATTCTATCTATCAATCTGCAATCACCCATAAGAAGGCAGCATTCTGTCCAGGAGATTGCAGTTGCACACAATCGACCGACTCAGCTGTTTCGAACTGTAGACAGACTGTGCAACCCAGCCTGTCCTCAAGTCCAAAAAGCCTTTTCGCAAGTAGAGTGCGAGGAGCTCACTCGGTTCTTTGCAACTAAGGTGGCTGACATCAGGGTGGGCTTGCGTCCGGCAATCTCTAAGGGTGATGTTGTGGAACAGTACGAGCTCACAATACCTCAATTCTCTTGGAGTTCCTTTCACCAACTGGAAGACGTGGATATTTTGAGGATTTATCCATTGTGTGTAGCCTACAGCTGTAGTTTGGACCCTGGACCAACTCCCTTATTTTGGGTTGTTTTGAGACCATCGGTCCAGTTATGGTGCAAATAGTCTGGTGTTTCTTGTAGTGGGGTTTCCTAACTCCTGAAAGAGGCGGTGGTGACACCCCTTGAAAAAGCTACTCTGGATCCCAGGCTGTTTTTCCAACCACAGATCTATCTCTAATCTTCCCTTTATTGGGAAGGTTATTGAGAAGGTAGGCAGCCCAATTGGAGACCATTTAACCATCCATAATGTCTCCAATCCTTCCAATCTGGTTTTGTAAAAGACACAGCACCGAGACTAAAAGCTGGTTGGTGCTTAATGATCTTCTGAGGTGAGAGATCGGAAAGCGTTCATTAGTTCTTGATCTCTTGTCAGCTTTTGACACTGTGGATCACTTGGTGTTGTTGCTTTTGAGTCAATTGTGGAATGTCTGGAACTGTTTAAAATGGTTACTTCATTTCCTTTTGGGAGATCACAAAGAAGTTGTGTGGGGGTTTACTCCTGGCCCACCCTTTGTTGTGTTCGGTGCCAGGTTCAGTGCCGTCACCCATGTTGGTTCGCAGGTATATGCTGCCCCGGAGCATATTATAGCCAGTATGGGCTGAGGTTTCCTGCTATGTAGATGATACCGAGAGCTATACTTGTCTTTTACCTGACCAGGATGGAACACTCTCTGTGTTTGCTACTTTGTCTGGAGAAATCCAAGGTGGATGGATTCTAGTTGGTTAAAGTTGAACTCAGAAGACAGAGGTGTTAGTGGTGGACCCCGGTGGTCAGATAGCGAGGTCACATGGTGGCACACCTTCTGGAATTTTTCTTGGCAGTGTGTCACTTCTGCCCTCTGAATAGGTGCGCAACCTTGGGATCATCCTGGACGATAGGCTGTCCCTTCAATCTCAAGTGTTGGCCATTGTCAGGACTTCCTTTTACCACCTTAGGAATATTGCCAGGGTGCGTCACCTTGTTCTGTCTGACTCCCTACCAACATTGGTGCACACTTTTGTGTCCTCGCGCTTGGGCTACTGCAAAGCCCTTTACTTTGGGCTTTCTGGGGTTGAAATCTATCACATTCAGCTGGTGCAGAACGCTGCAGCCCAGGTGTTGACTGGGACAAGGAGATCCAGTCATATTACAATCGTGCTGCGTTAACGCACTGGCTTTTCCTATATGTATGGATTACCTTAAAGTCATTTTATTGACTTTCAAAGCCCTTTATGATCAGGGTCACCTATCTGGAAGAACTTGGTGCTTCATTGCCCTGCGCCGATCGCCCACCGGCTGACGAGGGGTTGTTAGAGATTCCAAAGAGTGAATTTGAAATCTTCGGTTGTGAGCATTTTCTTCGCCGCACCCACTCTTGGAATTCTACGCGGTTAAGGAGTGCACCTCCGTGGAAGAGTATTTAGAAAGATTTAAAACCTACTATGGGATTTAGTTTATCTGATGATTACTGAAATTATTTATAAATACCTGCTATTGTAGCGGATGATTGTATGGCTTGTTCTAACTAAATGTTGTTTTAATGTATTTTTATATGTTTTAAATTGATATTGTATATTGTGTTTGATGTAAAGGGCCTTGATATTCTTGAAAGGCACTTTAAAAATAAAGTTATTATTATTATTATTAAAGTAGTATAAAAAATTCATGCAGGTGTGGTGGATAGCAGGTTCACACTGCTGCAGTTACTCTGTGGCACAATAAAAGGAGTCTTATTTAATGGCACGCATCGCCACACACACACACCACACAGCAATCACATTGCTAGAAATTTGAAAACCCTTCGTAATATAACCAAATGTTTTTAAACAAACTGAAATTATACACTGCTGGATCACAACAATCGAAACAAATGTCAAAATTACTGAAAATATTACTGGTCATACATTAACACAGTTATACAAGAAAAATATAACCAAAACAAGAAAAGACTGCCTTTTTCTCCCAGTTAATCTACCTACACCACAGATATGCCCCTCTCCCAGGCACACTTCACAGTACACAGACTGACTGTTCTAAATTAACATTCAAGATCCACACACAAACAATAAACACTCGATGATATGAGCACAGGAGGGTTTCCTATACTCGATGTAGTAAATTGTGAGCAAAAAAAAATAGCTCAAAAATACTTTTTTAACTGCTTTCAGAGGATTTGAATCGCAGAGCTCTGAGAGGAAACTGTTCTTTCACTACACACACACAACACAGAACTGAGGCTATGCAGAACAATCTAGAGCCCATATGACCTGCAATCCATAAAGCACTGCAAAAATTCTCCTTTAGACTCAGAACAAGGCAAAGTGAGGGAAGTACATTGATTTCAATGTACTTTTGCCTTAAAATTAGTGGAGAAGTGGCTTGAGAGAGCTTCCATTGTAACATGAAGTACTCCTCTTACATTGCGGAGCACTTTCTGGACTCCGAGTTACTCCGCAAATCACTTGAGGAGTGAATTTCAGCCACTTCGCCCACCACTAGTTGCTGGTACCACTGTAACTCCCTCCACCCAACCCTCTATCTTGGCATCCACAACCCTCCCCCCCACAAACATAACATTAACACTGGGTTGCCTAATCCCCAGTATCCACCTTGTACTGTAGGTTTTTGGTGTATAGTATAGATTGCCTGCAACAGAAAACCATTCATCGATGTCTCTTCTGGCACCCCTATAACTGTTCTCCTCAGCCCTCCTCTCACCAGCACCCGCTACCCCACATGTCCCCCAAAACCTTTTATTGACACTAGGTGCCCAATCCCCTGATGTTACCACCTTGCAGTTTTTATTATTTATAAAGCCTGAAACAAAAGAAACTGTCCATCAATGTATGTTGCTGGCACCCCATAACTGTTTCCCCCAACCCTCCCTGTCAGCACCCCAGTCCCACAAACATAACACTGACACTGGAGGTGCCCTATCCCCTCAGTGTCATCACTTGAAATATAGAAAACCATCCCTTGTCATTTTTTAACCCTGTAAAACAAAAAAGCTATCCATCAATGTCTCTTGTGCCCTTAGTCCCCCACCTGACCCTGCCACTCAGCATCCCACTTCCAAATCTTTACTTACCCACCAGGGGTCTGACACTGTAATCATCTCCGGACCACAGACACATCTTCACTCTTCAAAGCCAGACCACAAACTGAGGAAATCAAGCCTGTAACAAAGAAAACCATCCATCGATGTCTGCTGCTGGTTTTGCTGTAACTGTTCCGCCCTACCTGACCCTCCCTCTCAGCACCTCACTCCCATAAACATTACATTGACACTAGGGGTGCTAAATCCCTCAGTGTCATTACTTGAAATATTGAAAACTATCCCTTGTCATTTTTCATTTAACCCTGTAAAACAGAAAAACATCCATTAATGTCTGTTGCGCTTAATCCGCCCACTCAACCCTCCCACTCAACACCCACCACCCCATATCCCCTAAGCCCTTACTTACCCACCAGGTTTCCAATGTCATAAGCTTCTCCGGACCACAGACACATCTTCACTCTTCAAAGCCAGACCGCAAACTGAGGAAATCAAGCCTGTAACAAAGAAACTGTCCATTGATGTCTGTTGCTGGTGCTCCTGTAACTGTTCGCCTCACCTGACTATCCCTCTCAGCACTCCATCCCCCCACAAATATAGCACTGACACTGGAGGTGGCCAGTTCCCAGTGCCAACACCTGAAATATAGAAAAACATCCTCATTGTTTTTTTTGAAACCTTGTAAAACAGAAAACATCCATCGATGTCTGTTTGCACCATTATTCCCCACCCAACCTCTCCACTCAGCATCCACCACCCACACCACCACCCCAAGCCCTTACTTACCATCAAGGGTCCAAAATCGTAATCTTCTTTGAACCAGTCATGTCTTCACTCTTCAAAGACTGACTGCGAACTAGAGAAATCAAGTATGCGGTTCAATGTATTTCAACAGAGCTTTGAACTTTGTGGCATACAGTCATTTTGAATATTTTGCCCTAGATTTTCAACATGCCTTGTAGGGACCCCACCTAATGAACATTTAGAGTGAATTTAGGCAAATCTCTTCCAGAAGATGATTTTGAGGTCACTGCTCAAAATCATCTTTTGGGCAGGAGTTGAAAATTTTCTCTGCCTTTTTTCATGAGGTGGGGTCATAAGAAGGCTATGTTGAAGTGTTGGTGTAAAAATATATAAAAAAAAAGTTATGAGCCTACATTGAACTTTGCAAACACAGGCTCTTAACTTTGCTAATTTTCAATATTCTGACCCCAAATTTTCATCATACCCGGTTCTTTACAGCACTTCATGAATGTGACAGGTGCCATGTTTTAAATCCAGGCCAAAATGTGTTTTTGTGCCCCAAAAGGTGATTTCACAGTTGCTGTATGAAATCACCTTTTGGGCAGGAGCTAAACATTTTCTCTGCACTTGTTCATGAGATGAGGTCATAAGAAGGCTATGTTGAAAATTTGTGGCATAAATATTAAAAAACAAAAACAAAGCTATGAGTCTACATTGAAATGTATTAATGCTGGTTTGTAACTGAGGTTATTTTCATTATTTTAACCCCAAATTTTTAACATAGAAATTTCTTTACAGCACCTCATGAATGTGACAGCTGTCATTTTTCCAATCCTGGCCAAAATGTGTTTTTCTACCTGTGGTGTGGAATGATGTTTCGGTGGCATGGAATAATGTTTTAGTGGGGATTTGGGAATTTTCACCAACTGGGTTCATTAGGTGGGGTAATAACAAGGCAATGCTGAAAATTTGATGTACAAATATGGTAAAATGCCCAGATTGTGACTGAACATTACACTATTTCAGCTTTCACTCATAACTTTGCTAATTTTCAGTAATTCGACTCCATCCTTTCAACATATAGAAACATAGAAACATAGAATTTGAAGGCAGATAAGGACCGCTTTGCCCACCCTGTCTGCTCATTTTACTACCTAATGGATAAGTTGCAGATCCTAGCTAACCAACAGCTACTTCTTCCTACCCCCACCCCCTAGAATTGCCTTATGACTGTCCCATGCATTCTTGAATTCCATCACTGTTTTTGACTCCACAATAGGCCAAAATGTATTTTTGTGCCCCAAAAGGTGATTTTGCAGTTGTATGAAATCATCTTTTGGGCAGAACATTTTCCACATCACCTAATAAACGTGATGTGTAATTTTTAAAATCCTGGATGAGATGTGTTTTCGCACCTCTTGTGAAAAATTACATTTCGGCCAATATACTATAAATGGTGCATGTCATGTCTATAAGGCAAATACTAAAACAAGTATCTTCAAAATTTGAGGTCAAAATTGCAAAACAAAAAATTATCAAGCATCAAATATTAAGCATTGACAAATGTTTGCTTCAGTATTTGTCAGTGCTCCCAGATTCATCTGGCATTTTCCTTGTAATACTAGGGCAATTTTTCTAGGTTTTCCTGTAGAATACATTATTGCCTAAGGAAGATGAACTGCATGTTTTTTCAGTATAAGCAATGCAAGTCTATGGGATCAACTTTTCTGTAGATGGCTCCATTTTCCTGTAAAATACAGGAATCCCTTTAAATCTGGAGCCCTGATGACATGTCAATGGGCTAAAACATATATAAAAGTAGCAATCATGTATAAATTGTGCTCACTTCAGTAAAGAGCCATCCTAGGAATGGGAGGTCATGAGGGCTCACAGGCTCTAATTTTTTCTTTTAATTAAAAGTTTATTAACTTTTACACTCATTAGTCAACAAAGTCACTCAGAACATACAGTAACAATGTTTACATAGTGAGATGCTCCCCACCCCACCCTATCCCTCTCCCTTCCCTCCCAACCAACCTACGCCCTTCATGGCATTCAATAGTACAAACTTTGTTTTCTACCAATGAGGCATGGGTGTTGCCCCAGGGTCAGACTAGAGAAAGTACAGAGTGTAAAATTGGTCCCATATTTTGCCAAATCTGGATAATCTATTATTGAAACTGGCAATCATTTTTTTTCGGTCCAGAGATTGTACAGTAGTTCCTGCAGCCACTCATTGTAGGTTTTAGACACTCCATCTTTCCAATGTTGTAGAGCTAATTTCTTTACCAACATGGAGATGAGAGCCATATAGTATTTCCGGGCAGTAACCCCAATGCTGGAATAGTCCCCTAGTATACGATGTACAGTGTGAATAAGTCTCCCAAACCCAGTAAGGGGTCAGCTTTATCCTTACTAAGAGACCATAATGGTGCCACTTTGGGGCACTCCCAGAGGATATGAAGTAAGGTGCTGTCAGCTTGAAGACACTACACACATTGTGGGGATATCGAGCTATTAAATTTGGCCACTTTCATTGGAGTCATGTACATGTTGTGTAATATCTGAAGCTGCATTAGCTGCAGCCTATCCTGAGTAATAAATGTATGGCAATTTCTTCATAGGGCCACCCAACTGAGGATTCTGTCAGATAGCTGGGAATTCCAATATGGAACAGAGCCAGTAATTGCAGGAAAGGCCCAATCATATAAAATCTGGTATATGTTTGAGACAGCATGTGGAGTTGCTGCTAGGGTTACAGTTTCCAACTAGAAATTAGCCTTAGCAATCGTAGATGGAGGGGCTCTGGAGAATTTTACTAATGCTTGACGGATCTGGAATATTTTAAAAATTGAACACAATACAAAATAAGTATGGGGAATTGACCTTTCTAAATCAGTTTAATAAAGCCTGGAATATTATTGATCAGGCGGGGAAAGCACTAACAAAGACACCTAAAGTTTTTATGCAGCAACTGAATAATAAACAATGGGATGGCTGTAAATGTTTATTTAAGACTGGGGAAGGGTAAAAGCCTGATGTGGGATTTGGATGATAAAGCTATAGGACAGTTATTTGTAAATGCCATCTTTTTAGATTGTGTTTGTGTTGTGTCTATACATGCTGCTTATTTACTGAGATGTACCTAAATTGTCTGTATTGTGGTTATATTAATTTGTGATGTACCTTAAAAATTGTGCACAGGATCATCTTGAGAACAGGATCTTTGAACCTAATGATTTTGTAAGCCAACTTCCTGTATAAAAATAAATATTTTACTACTACTACTACTACAACAACCATTTTAAAGCTAGAGGTAATTCGGGGACAGTTATTAATACGGCATATATGAGCTGGCCCGGTGGCGCTGAGGGCTGAGGTGCTGAATGCCTTATCTTGCACCATGCCAGCGACTCATGATCGGGAATGAGTATGGGCTGCCAGGGGTTGGCAGGGGAGGACAAGGATCGAGCATCCAAGAGGCGGGATGTCAGTGGTTGGTCCCCAACTGAGTAGTGCTGCAGAAAAGGGATGGAGATGGGGCAGACACCTGGAGGGAGCACATGCGGACATGTGCACACTCCCTACATCGCCATATCTCCAAGGGGGTGGAAAAAGTGGAAAAATGGCTCTTGGTTGGGCAACTTGAGCTTCTGACCTCCACGGCCCGACCCCAAATGGCAGTTCCTTGTCTGGATCCATTCTGGTGAGTAGAGCTAAGAGGGGAGGCTCCTCACCACACTGCCACAGGGGGCAAGCAGTGGGGGAAATGAGGAGGTGGCTTGATGTTGGGTGTGTGGGCCAGGAGGTCAGTCAGGATATTGCAGCCGACCAGAGCCAAGGGAGGAGAAAAATAAATAGCAAAAAATAAGGCATATAAAAGGGCAACACAGACCCCAAGAGAATTATTATTGACTACAAAAAATTTTCAAAATTCAGACAAATCTGAGGTCACTTTTGTTACAAAATATACACGTCTGGCAACTATGATTAAGGGAATTGATTTAAAACATTGGTCAGTGCTGTTATCTGGTGAGAGTCTTACTAATGTTGTCGGACAAAAGCCCAGGATTACCTTCTCAAGGGGATTAAATTTAGGTGATATTCTCACTCAGAGTTATTACATACCGTAGAACCAAATGTGGAAATCTGGCTATGGAGTGGATCCAAAAGGTTTCTTTCCATATAAGAGATGTGCAGCTTGGAAAGTTGTGGCTAATGTAGTAGTAGTAGTAGTAATAATGTTTATTGTTCACTCATACATAGATCATTACAATACTAACAAGAAATTCAGTACATTTCATAAATACACAAATACATTTCCCCACAACACACAATACAAATTTGAAATTCCAGCATACTTAAAGTGCTTTACAATTAATAACAGTTAGTAACAACTTCCCCATAACTCATATATTCTAAACACTTGGCATTTCACTATTGTTTTTACCTTTGTTTTCCTTATTTTCTGTATTGCTACAAGAAAGTTTGCCACTCTAATCACTATAAAGCCATCTTCTGTGGTTAATAAAATATTAATCAATGTAGATTCATCACAACTTTGGAAGGAGGTTAAGATCAGACTCAGCCATTTCCTTCTTACCTCCTTGTACCAGGGGCACTTAATTATTACATGTTGTAAATCTTTTCTCTCCCCACCACCACAAAAACAGTGCTTATGTATGGGATCTTGGAGTTAATTGAATCTAGCATACAGTATGTTTGACTCAAAGAATTCTACTCTAAACCTTGCATATCTTTTCTTTAATTTTGGTTTTTCAAAAAAATCGAAATAATATCTATACTTGTGTAAAAGATCATTAGTACTGTACCATACTGCTTATCTTGATCTAGTTAATTTTTCTAAGTCATCCTTTTTGTACTTTTTTACAAGTAGTTTCTTTGTAAATCCCTTGTATTGATATGATATTGTAATATTTTTATATGTCATATCAAAAAGTTGTTTTTAAACCCACTGTTGATAATATTTTCTCCAACTTTAATAACCAGGATGGTTTCAGCAACCACTGTTGTGCCAGGATTTCTTTTCCTCCAAACATCTTCTGGCTATTCTATCTTCCAGGAACTTACTTATTCTTATCCAAAAATGTATTAAATGTGATTCAGCCAAGGCTAGTAAATTGGCCAGACCCAATTCTGACCAGACATAGGATGCTGAAATTGTTTAAGGAAATCCCAAAGACAATCTAAGTAATCATATTATTGGCTTTTCAAATAAATCAACATTTTTATGGTCCCAGAGCTCAGACCCGTACAATATTTGGGCATTATATTTAGCTTCTGCAGCCCTTCATAGAATCACAGAATCATAGAATCTTGTCAGCAGAAAAAGACCCTCTGGCCCATCTAGTCTTCGCTTCCACCCCGTTTACTTGGTCCCCTTCCTGCAGCCCTCTTTGTGTTTCCACACAGACCCTTATGCCTGTCTCATACCATCTTAAATTCCATCACTGTTCTGGTCCCCACCACATCCTACAGAATCCTGTTCCATGCTTCACCACCCTCTCTGTGAAGAACTGTCCTCTTACATCTCCCCTGAATCTCCCCTTCCCCCAAAGTCTCAGGCTATGGCCCCTAGTTACTGCACCATCCTTTCTGTGGAATAGGCTTCCTGTCTTAACCCTATGGATCCCCTTGACATGCTTGAGTGTTTCAATCATGTCCTCTCTCTCCCTTCTAGTTTACAAGGAGTACAGCCCCAGTTCCCTGAATCTCTGTTCGTACGGTTTGCCCTGCATATCCTGCACCATCTTAGTTGCGCTTCTCTGAACCCCCTCTAATCTGTCTCTGTCCTTGCATAGATGTGGCCTCCAGAACTGGACTCCACAATCCAGGTGCAGCTTTACCACGTCTTTGGAAAAGGGTATCAGTACCTCACTTTGCCTGCTGGTGATACCCCTGCCAAGACCCATTTGCCTTTCCCATTGCCCTGCTGCACTGGTTGCCCGCCTTGAGGCTCCTGGATACTATTCTTTCTAAATCCTTCTCCTGCTCTGTCACCCTAATGTCTCCCCCCCCCCACCATGTATCTTGCTTCTGGGTTGTTGTGCCCTAGGTGCAACACTGCACACTTTTTGACATTGAACTTCAACTGCCATGTCTCTGCCCATCCTTCTAAAGTCTTCAAGTCCTGTCTCATGTCTTCCACTCCTCCCTGCTGAGTCCACCCAGTTGCAGATCTTTGTACCATCCACAAAAAGGCCCACCTGCCCTCTCAGTCCTTCCACTATGTCCCCTATTAAGATGTTGAAACAAGGGGATCCATTACTGATCTCAGGGGTACACCATTCACCACCCTCTCTCCATCCCTGAGTACATCCCATTTATCACCACTCTCTGGTTTCTTCCTGCCAACCAGTTTTCTACCCACCTGGTTACTTTGTCACCCACATCTGGACTTTCCAACTTGTTCACTAGCCTCCACTGGAGGATGGTGCTGCATGCTTTGTTGAAAACCAGTTAGACCACATTCACCACCCCCCAATCGATTTCCTTGTCGTCCAATCAAAGAATTCAATTAGGTTTGTCTGGCCTTTTTGTAAATCCATGCTGTCTGTCACCTAGGAGTCCATTTTCCTCCAGGTATTCAATCACCCTCTCCTTAATGAGTGCCTCCATGACTTTCCCCACCACAGAGGTGAGGCTGACCAGGTGGTAATTTTCTTTCAAATCCCTGCAGCCCCCCTTATGCAATGGCACCACATTTGCCTTCTTCCAGTCCTCTGGCACCCTTCCTGAATCCAGCAACAGGTTGAACAGCCTTGTCAATGGGGCAACCCAGCTCTTTACACAACTCTCGGATCACCCTAGGGTGCAATCCATCTGGTCACATGGCCTCATCCATCCACAGCCTGCCTAATTCCTCCCTAACCCTCTTGACTCTGAATGGACTTGGGTTAATCCCAGTGCCACACCTCCCCCTGAGCTCTGGCCCCCTGTCCTCACTTCCTACCATGAAAACTGAGAAAAAGTACTTGTTTAGATCTTCTGCTTTCTTATTGTCCTCTTCAATTTGAGTTCCTCCCTCTCCCTTTAGCATTGTAATCCCCTGCTTAGCCTTCCTCCTGTCCCCCACATATCTTAAAAAATGTTTTGTCCCCTCTTTTGGCGTATTTTGCTATCTTCTTCTCGGTCTCTGCCTTGGCCCTTAAAGGGGTCTAATGGAAAGGCCCCCAATTCATATACCAAATCTTCTAAGGGCTAAAATTGTATTGGTCATCTTCTTCAAAAATGCATTATATTGAGATTTCCACACAATATTTTTTGTAAAAATAAGCCATATATATATATATATATTCATTATTTATTTGCAATAGTTTTGAGTTTAACTATTTACCAACATTCTTCTTACTCCCAAACATCATGATTTTAGATTTTTCCATATTTATCTTTGAACTCATTTTCTCTGCAAATAACTGTAATATATCCAGTTTTTTATTTTTATTTTTATTTTTGAGACCTGATGAGGACAAGGCTAGAACAACCACATTGTCTGCGTATGGTAATGCCAGACAATAATCCATATGTATCTTTGGTGAATCAGTTTGAGATGACTCCAGAATTACTAGTATCTGGTTAATGTATATTGCAAATAGTGTGGGGGCAAGTATGCACCCTTGACTCACTCCTCTATTTGTTGTAAATTGTTTAGATACATTACCTAAGAAATCTATTCTAACCTGTGCCCATGTATTTGAATACAGTAAACTTACTGCATTTATAGTTATCAGAGATATGACCCATGCTGCTATCAAGTCCCATAGTTTGCTTCTATTAATTGTGTCAAATATGGTGGTAAAATCTATGTATGCCGCATACAATTTTATTTTGATATCTCAATTTTATATACTTCTCACACAAATGCTGCAAAATGAAACAATTGTATACTGTAGAAAATGATTGACAGAATCCTGCTTGCAATGGTGAAAGCCCACCTACCCATTTTATCTCATTCAATAGTCTAACTAGCAGAACTCTGGCAAAAATTCTACCCATAATATCTATTAAACTTACAGCCCTATAATTGCTTGGATCTTGTTTATCACCTTTCTTATATATTGGGATTATAATCGCTCCCCTCCAAGATTCTGGAATATGATTTTCCATTATACATATGTTAAAGAAGGAAGCCAAAACAACAGCCCAACTCTGATCTCTACATTTAATTCTCTGGGTATCATATCTGGCCCTATTGCCTTCTTTAATTTTGCTATTGCAACCAAGATCTCCAATTGCAAGATTGGTATAAAATTTAATTGAATCATAATTTGATCCAATATTAGCCAAGATTTCTTCTGCTGATCCAGCATTAGTTGTGAAAAATATTACCCATGTATCAGCAGCCACATCATTTTCTATTTCCTCAGCTTGTCCTTTACAACATAATGCCACCAATGACCATTTCTTTTTACTATCTGTGACTTGCTTTTGCATATGTTCTCACTGGGCTATATAAAAAAACTTTATTTTTATTTGCAATTAAATTCCTACATTCTTTTCTTATCTTCTTTAGATTTTCCTTAGCATCAAGTGTAGGACTATTCCTGTAAAATCTAATTGTTTTTCCTAAATTCTTTTTTAGCTTGTTACATTCCTTATCATACCATCAAATCTTACTAGATTAATTTTTCTTAAAGCGTCTTTCTTTATACAAATTTGGTTGTGCAGTTTCAAAAAGCTTCTCCAATAAATTATAAAATATATTAGAATCCATATTTTCCACTAGCAACAATGCATTATTCAAGAACTCCTCCAATGTATCTTTTATTTGTGTTTCCAAAAAGTTCATCCATAATAATCTTTTTTTTATACTTGACTTCAGTAAATTCAGAGACTTTCTTGGTTTTAGGTAATTTTGGATCATGTGGTATTTCTTTAGTATAGAACAAAACCGGGAAGTGGTCACTGTCAGTTCTTACTGGTACCTGCAGATAATTCCAAAACTTTAATGGACCCCGCCAACATACCAGATCCAATACTGTTGGTCCTTTATCAGATAGAAATGTTGCTGCTCCCTCAAAGTCCCCCAATATTCTCCCATTCAAAATATAAATGCCATTATTTTTTAATACAGTATATCATCTAATTACTCGCCATTTGGATAACTTTGGGGTCTTTTGTTAAATACTTAAATGCTTCAGCATTCAGATACATCCAATGCATAATAATATTATCCACTAAACTGTCATACAGTATGTTCCTAGCCTAGTATTAAAAAAAGCCCACTAATAATAAAAAATCCTCTGGGTAATCTAACAAAATATCATAAATGACTTTTTTTTTTAAATAGACCAAATATTCCCTTTGTAGAAATGGGATTTGACTAGAGGGACATAACATGATACCAAAATTATTTTAATTGCTTCTGCAGTCAACCTAATAGCCATATACAAATTATCCTCGCTTAACTTCTCTATAGTACTAAAACCCCCTATTTTAGTATGCGTTATTAGTCCATCTGCTCTCCTGCCAAGTTTAGAGGTCTTTTGACTTGGTCATTGAAATGCTGTATATCCATTTATATCAATGTTATCTGTCTTACTATGCCAAGTTTCTTAAAAGCATAATACTGTACATTTCTTTACAAATGTTACCCAATCAGTGTAATTCTTTTTTTTTATTATTTATAACCAGCTGTATTCCAGGTTGAAAAAAATAATTCCCCAGTCTTCTATATCAGTTATACCGAATTCTGTCATAGCCATAACTTGCTCTACTAGATCATCTGACTCAAGTCATTTGATCTCCCCCAACACTTGATATGTATTTTTGGGAGATGTGGAAACATAAGGAATTTGGTCAAAATTTACCTGCACTTGGTTCTTCTTTGGGCCTATTTCAATTTTTGTTCTGTTGGTATGTGAGTTTGGTCCATTATCTCATTTAAATTTATCACATACATCCCTAACTGGTAAAGTTTCTTAGAGCAACTTAAGATACTATTAGCAACTTTTTCATTTTCACATAGTACATTGACCTGGCTGTCTCCACTTAAACTCTCTTGCATATATATATATATATATATATATATATATATATATATATATATATATATATATATTATGGTAGCATGGTAGTGCTACCATAGTTAGGGTTGAGGACCATTTACATGTTAAACCTAACATTTTGCACCTTAATAACTTTGCAAACTGATCAACGGATTTATTTGAAATTTGAAATACATGATCAAGAACCATACATCTTGGGATCTGCCAACTTTTGTACTGTTTGGATATGCAGCTATGAGTTATTTACATGATCTAAGTGCAAGATGTTTACGCTTTTTTTAAATTTTGTTCGTCTCTAGGTCACACGGTTTGCGTGACTGGTCCAAATTTTCAGGAATTGTGTGGTAGTCCCCAATGTGCCTTTTTGAAGATTTTGTGAAAAAATATTAAATGGTTCAAAAGTTATTCAAGAAACAAGTTCCCATTATAAGTCAATGGTAAAAGTTAAAAAGTTTGACAGTGTTGCAAATGCAGTTTTTACTTTCGCAAATGACCCTGTTGTTGTCACAAATCCACCATTTTGTTTTCAGTTGGTGATCAGAAAAATGCTTGCCATTTAAATTTGGGACCCTCTAGCAACCTAATTATTTTTGTATTCACCTAGTCGGACCCTAAGGATGCTAGGCATGTCTTTATTTTGGGGAAAAACACCCCAGAAATATGTTTTTCAAATTTCTGGAAAAAGTACTTTCACAAAGTAGTGTTGAATGTGCGACACTGTTGAATAAATTTGCAAAAGCTTTCACAAAGTGTGACAGTACTTTTCCAGGCTGTGGGAAAATGACAGCAATTCTTTGTCACCTTGCTGCAAAAGAACAGTTTAGTGTGTTGGCCTTAAATTTGCAGGGAACACAGCCAACATCTCACAGATGTGTCTTTCAGTGTTTTGGTGAAGAAATATTACATGGTGGCAAAGTGACGGCACTCCAAAGTTGATGCTTTTTACCATAGGATACCATTACGGCATCTGCTGCAGTACAGGAGTCCTTTGTCGCCCTGCTGCAAAACAACGGTTTGGTCTTTTGGGATGAAATTTGGAGGGAAGAAATGCAACGTCCTGCAGATGTGCCTTGTAGTGGTTTGGTGAAAAAATGTTACAGGGTGGCAAAGTTATGGTACTCCAAACTTCTCTTTTTTCCCCATAGGATAACATTACGGCGTCACCGCGCTTTCAGGGCCCGTGATTCCTGAAATGGTGCGTAATAAGGACTTTTTGTCAGAAAATGCTTAGCCCCATACTCGGCCTAAGTACAAACTAACCAGGAACGCATAAACTCATGACTTTTAAATTTTTTTTCTACGTTGTACGGTTCCTGGGATATAAGCAATTTAGTATTCCAACTCCTCATTTTCTGCTCTGAGACCCATTATTATGCATACATTCTTTGTATTCACTGTCTTTTTCTATGCAGCTTTTGGAGAAAACCAGCCTGTGCACTTACATTACTGTTACCGTTACTGCTTCCGCTTGTGGTTCTGTTCTGTTTTCATTTGTGCTTGCGTTTGCCTTATTTTTACCATTTGTGTCAACAGTACTGTTTCTCTTTCTGTTTTGCTTTGTGTCACCATGTGCATTACCATTTGCATTTGCAGGCATCGTGTTACTATGTGACAAGACATCACACTCCCGCCGCCACATTACATTCACTATTTCTTGTTATCATTCTCAAAAAGAAGGGAAATTAGAGGCAAAAAAATCAGTTTAATGCATCAGTTAGGGTTGTTCCACAGTGACAAAAGCGATGAAATTTGGTGTTATGGTTGAAAGCCACTGTTGACTTCTCAACCCACCTCCCCAACCGCATCGGGGTGCAGAGTAGTCGGTCCTAACTCTTACCCCATTTTCCTATAACTCTGCTTTTACACATGTGATGGGGTGAGAGTTAGGCCAATGACCCCAATGAGCACCCCAATGTCGGGTTGGGGGTGGGCCAGTCCAAGGGGCCTTTCAACCCCAACACTGAATTTCCTCGCTTTTGCACTGTGGAACAACTCCTAATTGATGCATTAAATGGAGCTTTTGCCTCTAATATATATATATATATATATATATATATATATATCTATATACAGGGTTTATTTAACTCTAAAATTGATTAACGTTTTGTTTATAAAATTGCTAAATCTTTGTGAAAATGCATAGCTCTTGCCTCACTGTGTTTAACAAACACAGCACTTCTAGAAAATATATATATATCTTATCCACATATTCCCCACTCTAACATTCAGTATATTACAAAGAACATTGCACATAGACCCGATCAATTTCTTTTTGGTTTCATGAAAAATTATTGGATACCCATGTACTGGCAGTATAACTGGGTAATTTCTAGTATCATCCTTATTCAGTGATGCAGATTGATTTTCATTATCCAGCCATTCTAAATACACAGTAATTTCCATTTTTCAAAAAGATGATTTTTCCTCCAAATATAATTTATAATCCTCCTATGAGTGCATTTGATTAATACATATTCAGCAAATCCAGAACAGATAGGTATAATCACTTCAATAATATTCCCTCTTACTGCATTATGTTCCAAATTTTCATTCAGTAATTTATTTACCGTTGTTCTTAATATATCTTTTGTCTCCTCTTTATTTTTTTAGCCCATATAATTTAAGACTCACTTCTTTTTCTCTCCAATATAGTTGTTGATCCTTTTCCCAGGAGGTATTATTTGTTATCACAGCATTTTTTTCATAATGCGTTAAAGTTTCAGTTGGTGGGTTATTGTCCTTTTTCCCCACTGTAGTTCTGTATTTTCTCTGAAGCATCTTTACCACACTCCACATTAAGTTAATCAGGAGCCATACACTCTTCATTCCCCTGTCTCGCTCTGTACTTAATGTTCTTCTATTTATGTCAGAATATCTATTTCTTTATCCCCTTTTCCAAGTTTTTTTTGTTCTCTCACCAATAATTGTTTACTCTTATCTTTTTTCTTCTTTGTCTTATTTAATTGTATCTTTTTTCTTTTTTTTTTGCCTTTCTCTTGTACCTGTTTCTTATTTGCTTTTTTTTTGGCAGAGAATCATGAATTATGATGGTAGAAAAGTCTTGTCTCACAGACCATATAGCCTGAGCATTGTCCTCCACTTCAACAAGTGGAATAAAGGAGGATGCTTTAGGTGGATGTATTAAATTTAATATTCTCAATATATCATCCACGCGAAACCCATTTATAGCAATATTTTCTTTTAATGTAGCAATTTAATTCCAAATAACTATCATTTGTTCTAGCAATATCAAATTTTCAGTGTGCTGATTTTTCATAATGGCTACAATGTCTTCACTCAAAATGGTAGGGTAATACATCATGGAATCCTCATTCTCACTCTTCCGAGTAGTTTCTATAGAGGAAGTACTATTTGGTTTATCTAAGATCACAATCTTTACTTTTTCTGAGTTACCAGATTTCATTTTTTGGCACTCATCTAACTCTTTTAATACTTGAATTGTAGTTTGAAATTCAAAAAATAATACCTTCATCTCATCTTGTACATTTTCTGTCATTATTTTTATACTCATTCAGCTCTTTATTGTCATTAACTAAAGATATATATATATATATATATATATATATTATATATATATATATATATATATGCAGTAGTATCCATTTTGCTGTTCTCTAATGAGGCCTGTCCAATTATGTCCAAACTGATTTCTTGTTCATCACCATTTAATCCCCTTGTAGAATCCCCCTTATAATTGGAGTGGCACTGTTTCTCTTTATTTAGTTTGTCTATGGATATTTTTATTTGTTCTGTCTCTTTAGTAGGAAGAGATTCAAATACATTAGGGGTTAAACTCAAATCATTATTAATTGATGCCTTTCTAGAAAGCAAATTTGGTGTTGAAGTGGAGATTGTACTCATCTTGCATGTTTCCATATTATTTTGATCCAATTCAGTTGGAAAAACACCATCACTTTTTAGATATGCTTTTTTCTTCATCAATAAAGGTGAAATACTTGTTTGTTTTTGACAGTAATTTCCACTTTCTCCCCCTTTTTTTAATTTTTCCACATCTGTTTTACCTCATTTGCACTTTTATGGTTCTTGTTTTTAATTAACACACCTCTTTTTGTCCCTGTCTTTTCTTTTTTTTTCTTGAATCCCTTTGACTTTTTTTAAACTGGATCTGAGTGATTTTATTCCATCTCAGATATACCCAATCTTATACCATTCACTTCCCCCATATTGCAGCTGAGTCCTTAAGTGCCAGATCAGACTGGTTCAATTGCTCCAGTGATGATCTGTTGGTGGATGCCAATTTGGACCTTGTTACCAGCATCATAAAATGGTTTAACTTCCAGTCACTTACTAACTGTAACCAGTAACAATTGACTATCTCAATCAGATGTAACTTTCAAATTGTACTAGATAGTATATTATAATGCTTATAATTAAGCAATAAAATCACAGACTAACGTTAACTTCGACATATATATCCTGACCCAGATCATAAATCTCAATCAGAATAGAATTCAAAGTTCAAGCTTCTGAGTCTTTTAGTATTATAGATGCATAGTTATAAATTGATCACATAATTATTTGTCTCAGGAAATGTCCATGAAGTTTCCTCTTATATTCCAAACCATGTGATACACTCAGAATTAAGTAAATTAGACAAATTGGCCAAGTGCTGGACTAATGTTTGTCTAATGTTTGTCTAACACTAGTCCCACTAATATTCACCAACAGGAAGAGAAATCACAAGGCTTTAGAGTCATTAACTCTTCCACCTTTTTCCATCTTGTTTAAATTCCCTCTTCTCCAATGTCCCAAAGATGTATAGACTTCAATATTAGGTCCCAATGTCTCCTGCAACTCCAAATGTTCTCTAATTATCCAGTTTGCAGTAAGATAATTATTGTCAGAGGGCTGGATAGCAGTGATGTCCTCCCTCAACAAGTCCCAGAAATACCTCTTCAGTCTTCCTTTACTTTTATATTTCTTTGTATTTCTGGATTGAAAACAACCTTCAAAGGTGCACAGTTACCAACCCTTGCCAGAAAATACAAAAGAAATTAATCAGAATACTGATCAGAATACTAGATACAAATGCTAAGCACAAATTAATAGTTTAACTAGCTAGAGCTACAGATAAAGTGGCAAAGTAGCAGGGTTTTACAATACCTGGGTAAATCTCTACTTAAGACATATAATTCACTTTACCTCAGTACCTCTTTACTGCCCTTTAATGCCTCCAATTAGTAGTACCTTGGATTTATAAATGTAACTTTCCACTCAGTCCTCAAAGCCTGATCACAGAATAATCACAAAGCACATATATTGAGTAATATCCCAGTACTATCAAGAATCAATAAACAAAAAGATTTTGAATAAACAATATTTTATACTTTATATTATGGTTTTAAATCAGTTGTTGGTCCACAAAAAAGAGAAAGAATCTTTTCTTATATTTACTTACAGTTGCTGTAACATCTTAACTTCTCCAACTAGCGGCTACATTTTTCCTTTCCAAACCTGAAATAGCTTTGAGTTATTTCAAATTACTTTAATTCGAGCAAAGTTCTACAGCCTGCAGCTCTACAACTTTACCGTTTTAAGGGACACTGCCACTGCCACTGCCAGTTCAAAGCTAGTGGAAACTAATAAAGCTAAAGAGCATTAAAAATAGCAGTAAAGTAAACTGTGCAACTCAAATGCAAGCAAGTATGCTGTTTTCCAAAATAAAAACATTAAAAAACTGGTGCTGGATAAAAATCACATCAGGTTCATCTGGTAGTGTATCCTCAAAATGGCCGATGAGTGTGGAGAAATGCTAGCGCTTGCACACTTATCTCAGCAGCATGAGAATCATGTGCCTCTATTAGTGGAATCTAAAAATATAAAGGGTCAAACACAACTACATTTGATTCTTTTTATTCTATTACTGTACCATTACACCTTCAACACCTTCTGAACTTTAGAACATAGCAGTAAAAAATAATAAAAACAGAAATGGAAACCAAATCCAAAGATGAAAAAGGAAAATAGAAACACAGTAGAATTTTAAAGATATACAAGCATAAACACACATAAAAAAGGAGAACCTCCCTTTATTATCCTTGTTATCCTTTTTCCTTTCAAAAGAACCCAGAATCAAAATGAAGAAATGATATTTTGTATTTTCACAGTCCTTTATGGCAGCTGCAGTTTCACTGCCAATAACTCTCTGCAGAGTTTCTGCCTGCATTCCCACAGGGCAGGCTCCAATGACTGCCACAGGTCTCCAAGCTCTGGCAGGTGAAAAAACAGAAGCAGAAAAAAGGTAGCAGAAACAATTGCCAACAAGATGTACTGCAAAGACAGCTAGTCCTTTGTTAACATAGAGTCAAAGTCATAGACTTTTAAAATTCAAAGACAACGGTGGCATTCTTACATAAATCAAAATATAGCTTACTAGCTGTCCTGCTAGAATTCAGTCTTCCTCAGTGAGACAACATGCATGGCCTTCTGGAATCCCAAGTGACTGCACCCCCAGACAGCTTTTATGGCTAATGGAAGATGGATGCAAGTGGTAAATTGAACCGAGTTGGCCAAAATTAGACAATCCGTAACTTGTTATTCCGAGTATGTTGTTTATGCTGCCTGGTGCTCTTGTAGTAAGATATCTGTTGGCAGGAGCACCAGGTAACTGAAGGTTCACATGCTTGAACATACTGGAATCATAAGAATTAATTTGGAAAAAATGCTGTAAGAGTTCATTTTAGCAATGCCATAAACAAAATGCAAATGGCTTTAAATTTATAGCTTTGGAGTATGAGCCTAGATCAGTTAGAAGTAGAGACAGACTTTTACAACTTATGAGAAGAGAATCCTGGTGGATATTCCACTTAAGAAGTCTTTCCCCATGGTCTTACTGAAGTTCTGATTGTGATAGATTCTTTTAATGCTGTTTGCTGAGAAGTAGTGGTTATTTTCTTGCCATCCCATCTAAACCTGTGTAATTATTCTGTTCCCAACTAACATTTGGTTGTGGTGAGGGTGAGGGGTTGAGAGGTCTGGGTTTTTTCCTTGTTATTATATTTTATATTTAATATGTATCTCTTTGAATTTTGGCAAAATTTCCATGTCACCATATTTTGTGATTCTGCTCTTTGGTGAAGTTTTGTGCAGTTTTAAGGTAATGTTTTGGAAGTGTAATGGATATTAATATATGTATATACAATTGCTTAGACCACATTAGGCATTTTATAAATGATTCTGTTCCTTTAAATGGGTGAACAAGCTGTATGTATTTAATAATTTGAATATGTTAATAGAATGCTCAAGATTGGTATGTCTCCTATATAAATATGCATATAATTGGGTTGAACTCCACCCTGATGAAGGAGCCAATGCACATTTGGGTTTGTTTGTTCGTTTGTTTGTTTGTGTGTTTGTTTGGAGAGTTTCACTGGCTGCAATTGTAATGCAAGTTTCAAATGGTAATAAACATTTCACATTTTGTTTGGCTCCTGAGCGTTGACTTCTTTTTGTGTGCAAGGTCACCACTAGAGAGATGCAGTGAAGTTAAATTCCGGCCTCAAAGTGGACACAAGGTGGCCCACTTCATGTTACCATCCCACTATTTGAAGTGCCCATTTTAAACCCTCACTTCACCACTTTGTGCTGTAATTATGACTTTGCATTGTTCACTCCACCTTACTTCACTTTAAGGCGGAGTGAGAATTCACACGCAGCCCAAACACATCGCATGGCTTACACAGTGTAGCTCACATGCTTCAGGCAGGCAGATAGGAAGGGACTCATGCTTGAAAGAGAGTTTCACTTTTGAATTGTAGTAAGAGAAAGAGATTGTGTATAGAGATACAGTGAAGTTAAATTCTGCCAGCGAAGTAGACACAAAGTAAACTACTTCACGTTACTTTATGGCTAAGCAAAGTGCCCATTGCAAGCGTTATTTCACCACTTCGTCTTGTGATGATGGTGATAATGACTTCACGTTGATTGCTTACTCCTCCTTTAAGGGCGGAGTGAGAATATACAGGCAGCCCACACACACCACATGGCTTACACAGTCTAAGTCACATGCTTCAGGCAGGCAGAAGTGAATCATGCTTGAAAGAGAATTTCACTGCAACAGCAGCCCCTGGCTGCAACAACACCTGGGCCCCCCTACCTGTGCCTGGTCCTCCCTGCATCTCATTAGTGTGGGAGTTCTTTACTATACTGCCTGGGGACAGCAGTGTAGTGAAATGTAATCTGTGTGGTATGGAGGTGTGCCATGGCCCCAAAGGAACTCACCTTGGCACAGGTGGTCAGCACACCCATCTGTACAACCACCACCATGTACAGTGGCAGGCCAAGGTTGCAGAGTAGAACAGTAATGCACCTGCTGGCCCTGCTGGGGAAGTAGGGGCAGCATGGCGTCCATCTGTGCATGGTGGTGTAAAATTGGGAAGGGGCATGGATTAAGCGGTTGGCAGCTCCACCACCACAACCTGCAGCAGGTGACGGTGGCAACCCTGTCCAACTGCCTGCCTACAGGCCGATTTGGGCCTGATGTGGAGTGAGTTGGAGGCTGTTAACCACCATCTTGACAATGTTGAGCAGCAGTTGGAGTGAATTGAGGGGCATCGGTTACAAATTATATGGATGCTTCAACTGCTGCTGTCCCATCAGAATGCTGATCATTAGTTTTATTTTGTCCTTGCACCCACCATCCTCTGTGTGAAAAAAATAGGTTCTGATGTTCCCCCTGATCCGTACCCCCTTCTATCTTCAAATTTTGGGTCCTTCCTCATGCACATCTCTTTTTCTGGATGATGCTACCCTCTTGTACATTGTTGATTCACTTTTGGTACTTGATAGTTTCTATCATGCCCCCTCCCCGGGTCATCATCATCTTGAACAGGAACCGCTACATCACAATCTTTTTGAGGAGGGAGGGGATATAATACCAACAGATACAGACACAGCTACCTTAACTTTCTTTTTCTCTGGTTTCTAATCAGTGTATCATCAGACCTGAAAAAAAATACATATAACTGCTGTGATTTATGAAGAACATGATTTGTCTCGTGCTGAGTGACTGATGCGGCATGACCAATGAACTGTACACAAATACCTACGGCTGTACTTCCCTGACCTGTACCACCCCAAACACCCTGACTTGAAAACACATACTAATGAGTACAATGGTTAAGCCAAGATACTACAAAACAGGGTTACATGCAACTTACAACCCAAAAACTTAAACTTTTGTCATTTGTGAATCATAATGACCATGAAGATGAAGAGTGTGATTTGTATCATGAATGACTCGTGATGATCACCCTGACTTAAAAATGCACATTAATGAGTACAATGTTCACACCAAGATGTGTACCACAAGGTTCTCCGAAGAGAACTATTAGAAATTGTCCAGTAAAACAACCTGGAAAACCACAGGAAATGTACATATTTACAGATAGACTTTAATTCCACTGCCTCTTCTGATGTGTTGTCTGACCAATGCTATGAGCCCCACACAAGTCTGGTGGGGGTTGAAAGAAGGGCGCAAACCAAAAGAATTCAGACTTGTAGACAGTTCTTCTGTATTTCAAATATCTGTATCTTTTATTTTGAATGTCTGCTCAATTCCTCATTCACTCTGAAGGGAAGTCAAATAAACAACTGTGACTTAAGTTACAGATGGAGATTGAGCCCTAAAGAGATGCAAACGCACAGACAGATTAAGACTGTGCTGTGCATTCAAGAGATGCAGATGCAAAGGCACAACAACACGTTAACCAGTGCTCACAAGTCACAAATCCACATCTGGAAGAATACCTTTGCAGTCTGTGGGGGGCAATGAACTGCAGTAACAGTCCGATACCAAAATACCACAAAGCAGTACAAAATAATGCAGGTGCGGCAGATAGCAGTTTCACACTACTGCAATTACTTTGTGGCATTAATAAAAGGTGTCTGATTTGTTGGCATGCATTGCACACATATCACACACACACACACACACACACACACACACACACACACACACACACTGCAAATAATGTATAGCAAATTGAAAACTTCAGTAACATAATCAAATCTTTTACACAAACTGAAATTATGCACTGCTGCATCACAACAATTAGCAAAAAAGTGTCAAGAATTACTGAAAATATTACTGTGTGCACATTAACACAGTTATACAAGAAAAGTATAACCAAAACAGAAAAACTGCCTTTTTCTCCCAGTTAATCTACCTCCACCACAGATACGCCCCTCCCCCAAAGCACACTTCAAATGTATATCAGTACACAGACTTAATGTTCTAAATTAACATTTAAAATTCACACACAAACAATAAACACTCAATGATATGAGTACAGGAAGGTTTCCTACAATCGATGTGCTAAATTTTGAGGAAAAAATGGCTCAAAAAGGCTTTTTTAACAGCTTTTAGAGGGTGTCAGTTGCAGAGCTCTGACAGCAAACTGTCTCCAGCTACCACTATACAGAACTGAGGCTGTGCAGAACAATCTAGAGCCCATGTGACCAGCAATCCCATGAATCGCTGCAAAATTCACCTTGGAGCTCACAAACAAGGCAAAGTGATGCGAAGTACATTGATTTCTATGTACTTCGCCTTAAGACTGGTGCAGAAGTGGTTGGGGGAAGGCGGAGTAAGGTGAAGTCATTGTTTTCAATGGACTTTGCATTCCTCATTATGACGTGAAGTACTCCGCTTCGTGTTGTGGATTACTTCATGGATTCCACGTTACTCCATGAATTGCTTCATGGAGCAAATTTTGGCCACTTCATCCACCTCTAGTCACCACCCCTGCTCTGTTTCTTAGAATGCTATCTACGGTGAGAAGCTCTTCTTTACTTCCTCTGCACCTCTCCTGGCTAGATCATTTATTCCTACAGTATGTGCACTATTATATCCAGCCTCCTATTTTCTTACCAGTGAGGAACTTTCACCGCTTTCTTCTTGAGGATATCCACAGCGTTTCAGGAAAGCAGTGGACCTTGCTCTCAGTGTTTGGTATGGAACTCACTATCTCACCTGTATCCCTAACTACAGTATGGAGTTTCACAGCTCCACTGCCCTCCTCTTTCCCCTTTGGACTCCAACTCTTCTCTGGTTCATCCCAAATAGATAGAGCCTTCTCTAGTATGCTAGCACCTCGTTCATCCTTGCTAGATTACAGGGGGGCTTCCTCCAACAAGGATAGGCACTTGATTGAGGTAGGCACAACTTGTAGCACTAGTTTTCCATCCCTCTTGTCCATCCCTCCTTCCCAGCAACAGTCTATTTGCTTATCTTAGCTCACCAGGTCCTCTGCAGAAGTAAAGTCTTTAGTCTCCTTGTTTGTTTACTAGCTCTCAAATAGTCAATTCCCACCCTTACAGTCTCAAACTCAGCTCCAAACAGTAAAACCAGGGACACTGGTTTACCGGGATTGAGAAAGGGCATATTCCATTTTGCACATTGTAAAAAATGGTATTGTCACCAGTGTCTGCTAAGCCAAAATCTGGTTTTACCGGTGTTTGGTTTTGTGTACTTTATTTAACAATTTTTAACTCTGCTGACATGCATTTTAGCAATTTTGACCTCTACTATTACACATCCTTCCATCCTTGTACCAATTTAAAGTTATTTTTGGTACAAGATTTGATGGCAGCAGCAACACTACAGCCCCCATCCCTAAGGTGTGATGAAAGCAGCACTACGGTCCCATCCCTCAGGTGCGATGGCAGCACCAACAGCACGACGACCTCCCTCCCTCAGGTATGACAGAAGCAGCAGCACTGTGGCCCCATCCCTTAGGCGTGATGGCAGCAGTACTGTGTTCACCATTCCTCAGGTGTGATGGCAGTATCAGCACTATGGCCCCACTCTTTTGGTGTGATGGCAGCAGAACTACATTCCCCATTCCTCAGGTGTGATGGCGGTATCAGCATTATGGCCCCCATCCCTCAGGTGTGATGGAAGCAGCAGCACTGTGGCCCCCATTCCTTTGATGTGATGGCAGCAGAACTACATTCCCCATTCCTCAGGTATGATGGTGGTATCAGCACTATGGCCCCCATCCCTCAGGTGTGATTGAAGCAGCAGCACTGTGGCCCCCATTCCTTTGGTGTGATGGCAGCAGAACTACATTCACCATTCCTCAGGTGTGATGGCAGTATCAGCACTACGGCCCTCATTCCTCAAGTGGGACAGCAGCAGTACTACATTCCCCATTCCTCAGATGTGATGGCAGTATCAGCGCTATGGCCCCCATCCCTCAGGTGTGATGGCAGTAGTACTATGTTCCCCATTCCTCAGGTGTGATGGCAATATCAGCACTATGGCCCCCATCCCTCAGGTGTGATGGCTGCAGTACTATGTTCCCCATTCCTCAGGTGTGATGGCAGTATCAGCACTATGGGCACCATCCCTCAGGTGTGATGGCAGCAGTACAACATTCCCCATCCCTGAGGTGTGATGGAAGCAGTACTGCATTCCCCATCCCTCAGATGTGATGGCAATATCAGCACTATGGCTCCCATCCCTCAGCTGGGATGGCAGCAGTACTACATTCTCCATCCACCAGTGGTGATGGCAGAAGCACTACGCCCCCGGCCCTCAAATGTGATGGCAGTAGCAACAATGCAGTCCACATCCCTCAGGGGTGATGGCAGTAGTGACAGCACTATGATCCCCTTTCTTCAACACCCACACCCGACATGCACAAGTTACAAATTACTTAGTCTCTTTGCTTGTTAGAACTCAGCTGTTAAAATTAATCTGAACCATCACCACTAAGGTGGACTACCTTTGTTTTTTCCTATTTATCATTTAACTGCCTGAATTGGATTTCTGCCTGTGACACCTCTGATCAGGGTTAGGGAACAGACTTGGGTGTTGGAGGGCCAGCTGGTGGGTGAAAGTTTGAGTGTCCAATGACCACTCACCTTCTCCTGGAAGGGAGGGTGGGTTCACAGCTCAGCATTTGCTGGCCCCTGGTGGAGGTCAGAGGCATGACAACATGTCAGCCCTCACTGCAGGAGGGAGCGTGACAGACATCAGCTTGTGCCTTGACATCATGTGGCCTGTCACGCTCCCAATGGGAAACACCCGCTGACCAACCGAAGGACAGCTGTTGGTCCCTCCATAAGCCAGAAGCCCCAGATATGTGTCCGTTCTGACCCCTGCCATGTCCAGGATACAAAGGAAGCTCTTTAGGGCAATTTCCCTCCCCTAGTAGCCTCCCACAGGGGTAGGGGCCCACTCAATGAAGGGTTACTTTGGGTTACCTGGTAGCACAGCAGTAAGGGGCAGTGGATGGTGGTTGGGACTCAACAGCGGTGGTAGGGGGCCTTGTCAGGCCTGAATAAGTGAATCACCAGGGGGTAGGAGGAGCAGAAAAAAAACTGCTTGAATTTGCTTCTTTGAAATAAAGTGTCTTCACCTAAAAAAATTCACAAGTGATTAGTAGAGGATGTTCAAATGGATTTATGCATTTTCCAGACATATGGATGCTTTTTTTTACCTGGTGTTCATGAAAAGGGTGTCTCCCAGTTTTCTTGTCTTTGTTCAGATGTGAATTGAGCACTACTCTGCCCACCAGCATCATACAGCCCCTGGGGTCTTACCTTCTGTATGTCACGGAATGTGCTTTCAAAATCCACTGGCCAAACATAAGTACACTTAAATACTTAACATTTGCTTTTTGTTGAAGCAGTCTATCAGAAAACTTTTTGTTGTCACAGAAACTGAAGCAGCAGTTGAGAGAAAAGGTGCAAAGTATCCAATTCACCTAAATGGGGTGCTAACTGTGAAGTCTTTTCATAAGTAGTAAGGCAGTTTCTTCTTTGTTAACATACTTTCATTCAGACTAGTTTTCATTCAAACAACTGAGGATTTTAGATGGCCCCACTAATTATAAACTTGAATAAGCTAGTTGGTAACAGTGATCCTGCATTTAGCAATCTACAACCTAGATGCTTATATGCAAAGAATACAATAAAAACCTGACTAAAATCTAAAAACAAGCTTATAATACACAGAAAATGTATCTGAACATTTATCTTTACCTATACAAAATCATTTCAGCCCAAGTAAAACTCAGGCAAATTACATGGTACCCTGACTACTATTCTATGGTGTAGTAAACATATATTGGTATTTTTTTTTATATTCTTTGTAAAGCAGGTAAGGCCCACTAGGCAGAACTGTCCGTTTTCAGGAGTGACCTAGAAGCACTGGGGAGGTTAAGTGACTTGCTTGGAGTCACACAGTATGCAAGTGGAGGTTGTGGGAATCAAACCCAGGTCTGCTGGATGTACCCAGTTCATTCACTGTTTGTTACTCTAACCACTAGGCTTGGGTGGTTAAACTGAATGGCTGATTACAACAAAGCAGGGCAGGCGATTTCCTTACTGACTCTATATGCAGCAAAGCAGAAAGAATGCAAAGCACAGCAGCATTCATTTTAAGATGCTGAAATCTGGGTCAGCCTGCGGACGCTGTGGTAGCACTATTGTTTGCAATGCTAGTAACCCAGAGTCAGAAGCAAACTCAGGTTGATGGAGGTCTGGCCAGGGGAGTAGGCTCGAGCACCTGGGGGACTGCTCTCCTCCTCCGGGGAGGGTGGGCTGCAGGTCCTGCTGCTTTACCACCACCTGTGTGACCACAAGTGGTGATGCAACGGTGTTGCAGAGTGATCAGGAGGGGAGGATGCTAGCCAGGATCTGGAGCAGTGGCATGTCTTTATGTGACCTACCTCCTTGGATCTCCTGTAGTGCTGGTGCCCTCAGGGACAGAGACCAGAAAACCAGGAACAATCACCCCACATTGGCCACTGGCAGAAGGGAACCAGGTGCCCCAGACTTCATAACCAGGCTCCATGAGGAACCCACTGAGCTGCCAGACACATACTAAGGGACTGTGGAGGGGTGCCCTGGGGTCCCCTCCCTTCCCACCTGGGGGGGTACAATCCAGGCAGGATAGGGGCAGGACCACAGGAGTTCATGAGCAATACCTGGGGGTGAAGCTAAGGGATACCCAGTCTAGGGATCCCTGAAAAGTGCAGACTGATGTTGTGAGAAGGGGACATAGAAAGAGAAAATTAAAAACAATTTAAAAAGATGCTGAAATGTTAGAGATTCTTTGCAGTGACATGCACTTTCACAGGCACCGTATGTAAGAATTCAAAATCCGCGAAACCAAGCAGGATTCCGTGATTGTTACCGGAAAAAATGGATGCACTGGCTGTGTAACCACAGCACCTTCTAGATTATGACTGCCCTACAACCTCTATACCAGGGCAGTTTCCATGCATAGGCTAAGTAGGCTGCAGCCTAGGGGCACTGTATATTTAGGGGTGCCTGTGAATAAGGCATTAAGAGATATAGCCTAGATCAGTTAGAAGTGGAGACCCTTAGCCAGTTCCACTTTTATAAACACAGGATTTGACTGACAACAGGCACTACCAGTTTGGGAGAAGGAATGGAGTGATCATAGAGGCATAAAAGACTTACCATCCTAGAAGGAAAAGAATAGCTCTCCCTCACCCCCTAGCTGCTGAAGGTCTGTCTCTGAGCAAGTCAAAAGGAGACCACTGAGGAATACAGGATCTTTCTGTCTCAGAACAGGAATGGCAAGAGCTGTAAAGGCATGAAGGCAGTAGGAAAGTAAGGAGAACAAAAAAAAAAGCAAACAGAGAGAGGAAAGAGTAAGCATAAGAAACAACAGTCAAGGGGCCACAAATAAGACATGATGGGAGTGGTGCAGTGCAGTGGCTGTGGAGCGGTAGACTTCCAGGAGATGCTCTGGAAGATGCAGTGTTGTCCCATCTGCAGGCACCTCTCTGGGCTGAGGGAGGAGGTTGCTCGTCTCCAGGCTGAGTTGAACAGGATTCAGAGGACCTCCTCTCCTACCTAGAGACCACCAGGACAGATGCTGCTGCCTCAGAGGTTGCCAAGAAAGAGGAGCAGTTGGACCATGGTGGGCTCAGGGAGGGTGATGGTGGAGGAACAGAGGCACATCTCTCCAGTTCTACCTCTCCACAATTCGGATGCCATTCCGGCACAGCATGGTTCCTCTATGGAGGCACCCATAGTGGAGACCAAAAAGGATGATGGTAACCTCTACAAAGTAGACCCATAGGAGGGTGGCACAGGACTCTACAGGGGAAGGAAACAACTCCTGGTTGGAGTCTCAATTGTTAGGGGGGTAGAATTCGGGAGAGAGGGGAGAGGGAGATATGGTGCCTGCCCAGTGCTATGGCTTGAAGGAACAGAAAGTGAATCCTCAGGATTGTGAGAGCAGCTGCATGAGGGAGGGAGCTGGATGTCATTGTCCACCTTGGGACAAATGACCTGGCTGGGAATGGGATTGAAGCAGTGCAGAAGGAGTTTGTGGAGTTGGGGAGGGGCCTTAGACAAGTAGAACACACGGTAACCTTCTCAGAGGTGTTGCCTGTCTATAGCTTGGGTGATGCTAGGGTGCTCCGTACCATGGGATTCAATCAGTGGTTTAAAAACGAGTGCAGAGGTCAGGGTTTTGGCTTCATTGGGAATGGGGGGTCCACCTGGAGGGATACAGTCCTATATTGGCACAATGGTCTGCATCTGTCCGGAAGGGGAACCAGAATCCTAGGTGATAGGTTTAAATGCTTCATTGGCAAGCATTTAAACTAGCCAAGGGGTGAGGCACTGAAAAGGAGCCTGGAAATTCCAGAGCACCCCAAAAAAACAGGGTAGTCAGTGAGGTAAACACCAAGATAGAGAAGTTAATAGGGAGAAGGGCAGGGGTAAATAGAGAAATAGGCAAAGGCAGCAAGGACAGGGATGGGGATAAAAGGGGTAAGGCCATCAAAAAATGGAGGGCAATGAGTACCAACACCCCTAGTCTGGGCAACAAGCTCCTTGAACTAGTGGCCTTGATAGAAAGGGATGAAATCCCTGGTGATCTCAGTGGACCCCCACCTGCCCGCAGGTCACTACCCGGCTCTCCCCACTGTCAGCAGGCGGCGGCAGCTCCACCCACCTGCCGCCCACTGAAATTAATTCACATATCTGGACTAACTAGTACAGGTATGCTGCATTACCGCAGCCACGCTCGTTGTCAGTCGGGCGGGCGGCAGGGTACTGGGGTACCGCAGGCTGACAGGGGGGAGCGGGTGGTGGGGTTCCATGCACAGGTGGGTGGGGGTCCTCTAGATCACCAGGTATTTCATACTTGGGGGTGAGGAATGCACGCCCTTGATCAGGCTCTGTTTGGTCCATTGGACCACCAGGGATATTGGGCTTTGGGGATCTGATGCCCGCGATCGGGTTAATGGGAGGCAAGTTAAGGTGCTCCATGATCGGGTTACCGGGGGCGGGTTGCTATGCCCAATGACGGTCTACTCGGGGTGGAGATTATGGTTATGCCCGCGATCGGGCTACTTCAGGGGTGAGGGTTACGTTATGCCCGCGATCGGGCTACTTGGGGGGTGGGGGGTTGAATAACATTCTGCCCATGATCAGGCTACTCGGGGAGAACAATGTTATGCCCTGCGATCGGGCTGCAGGGGCGACGGTCCTCGACGGCTGCTGCCTGGCAGGGCGCCAGGCGCAAGTCGCCGAGATCAGTGCACTGTATGCTAATGGCATGCAAATGGGGACGAATCAGATGCAAATGGCTCCCATGTGTCTTGTATAAATTATGGCCCCATTTGCATGTCACCCTTTGAATATCGCAGGTGCTGTGCATGGCGCAATGGAACTTGTGCCACCGCATCTCAATGCTCCACTCTGACCACTTGCACTGGTGCAGTTCCACTGCGCCATGCACAGTGGGTGTGGCCAGGGGGCGATATTCAAAGAAGTTGTGCCATAGCGGAACTCTGTTGAATATCGCCCTGGCCACACCCCTGCGCAACTATTTTGAGCGGCGCACAGGCTTGCGCCACAAACTGGCACAGTTTGAATATCTGGGCCTAGAACTACAAATGCTTAAGCAAATTATAAAATTTAATTAATAGGCTAGAAAATACTATATATCAAATTAATCAACATAGCCCTTACCCTGAATGTTGTCCAGACCTAAAATAAATATGTTGCTAACAGGTCATGACTGCAGAGTTAGCATTAATGATACCAATTTGAGTTTCATTATTACAGAATTGCATTGTTCTATATAACATGGTTATAGCACCTCATTAGAAATAACTGGCTGTATGTAAAGAAGCACTGTAAAGTGTGATGTTTAGATGGTCAAATAGTAACCTGACAGCCCGTCATTCTTGAAATCAACCAAACAGGAAAACTGTGTACATGTTTTTTTGTCTAAAATCAGCTTAATGATTAGACTTTATCTCAGTCTTCCTAGAGTTATAACACATATTTCATTTTTGTTAATTGCTACTGAAAACTAAGAAAACTGTTTTTCATTATCTTGTATAGATACTAAACAGCTGAGACTTACAAACACTGATCGAAGATGTTTAGGAGCTGTGGAGATATACCATAATGGTGTTTGGGGATCAATATGTAGTAATCAGTGGGACATGAAAACAGCTGATGTCGCCTGCAAACAGTTGGGATGTACAGCAGCTGAAGCAGCACTGGAGAGCATTAGGACAGAACTGGCAGGAGGGCCTATTTGGCTGAGCGGCATGAAATGTACCGGAAATGAATCAGTTCTATGGGAATGTCAATCAGACCCTTGGGGTCAACATAGCTGCAATCACTGGATGGATGCTGGAATTATATGTAAAGGTATTTGTCCTATTTTTAAAAATGATTTTTTCCTATATATTTGAGTATTCTGTTATAACTTATAAGTAGTTTATTTTAAAATACTACAGCATAAGCATAACACACTATAAAAGATCTTAAAGTATCAGTTACTACGGCACAAGGTCTTGCCAAGGCCACACATAAAATATGACATCTCATAATACATTAAAGGCAACACATTACCACAGATGAGTATTTTCCATTAATACAGAATGATGTGTTCTGTTAAGATGGTCTCAATCAATCCATTATCTATTTAACTAATGGGGCATGAAATATTAACAGGAACCTATATTCAGAAAGCAGAATGGAGTCCAGTGTACCTATTTCTGGCACAGGTTTGACACATTTACAACCTGGTTCTTGTTAACATTCTCCACCCTCTTATTTTGCATATCCATATTAGTGATACTATTTCAGTTCACATGTGTGTTTATGTTACATAGTACTGCACTTTAAATGAACAGGATTTCCATGCTTATGTAGCATTAACACAGGCAGATCACAAGTCCACAGACTAACAGGCACATGATTTGTTCAGCCAGAATAAACCAGATGACTTCTAAGATACAGTATGTTGGACATGCTAAACTTGTTTCAGATTCAGTAGCCTTAATAAGGCACTATTTCAGAAGCCCATCATTTACTGTACATTATGGAGATTTTTGCCCAGTAATTTATACTTCTCTTTTAGCCTAACATGATTAGTGGCATTTTCTCTGTCTCAACTTCAGTTGTGCTACACCGATAGCCTAGGGGTGTTACAATAATTTCCTGAACGTTGTGTTCTGAACTATTTCTAGTAGTTTTAAGGACCCTATCCCCCATATCTCAGAAGCATTTAATACTGGATTACTGACTTTCATTTGAAATATTCTGATAGCCAAGGTGGGTGAGTTCCCATCATACTGGCTATTGAATTTTACTTCTCTAGAAGATGTGCATACTTCCATCTGTTTTGTTTTCCCAGTACCTATTTCCATGAAAGATTATTTGTAAATGTAATCCCTAGATAGTGATACTGTATCATTAACTCTAAATTTTCCTTACTAATTTACCAATTTATTTTCATGGTCACTAGACTGTAGTTCATACAAAACGAGAATAGAACATGTACAGGAGCATTCTTTGTAATTATGCCAGATCCTATGAGAAGAACATTGCATCTTTTAGCATTCTTTTGTATTATCATGTTGCCACTGTTTTTTTATTTCACTGTACAGTACTCTTGCAGGTCATGCCAGACAAATAGACATCTTTATGCCAAGTGCACTTAACTAGTGAACAAAAGCAACAAAATTAATAAACATTCTGTAGTATACTGATCTGCATACCCTATAAAAAGTGGAGCACAGAGTGGAAACCCATCATGGAGAAAATAAAACAAGGTGAGAGATAGTGGAAGATCAAGAGAAAGCAGAAATACTAAATGATAACTTCTGCTCGGTCCTCATGGTAGATGGTGGGGAGATGGACCAGCATGCTGAAGTAAGCACCAGGGAATGATGGGAGTGGACACAAGTCCATTCTCAGTGGAGAGGGTCCAGAAAGCAATGGAGGCCTTAAAGAAGAAAAAGGCAATAGGGCTAGATTGGATTCATCTAAAGGTCCTAAAGGAACTGAACACAGTGCTAGCCTCCCCTCTGGCAGCACTTTGTATTACCTCAGTGGAGATGGGGGAAGTTCCAGAGGACTGGAAGAGGGCCTATGTATTCCCTCTGCACAAAAAGTGGCAGTAGGAAGGATGTTAGCAACTACCAGCTAGTAAGTCTAACTTCAGCGGTAGGGATGTTAATGGACACGTCACTGAAGGAGAGGCTTGTGGAGCACCTGGAGGCAAAAGGGCTGCAGGATCACCAGAAACATAGTTTCACAAAGGTGACATCATGTCAAACTAATCTCATAGATTTCTTTGACTGTGTTACCAGGAAAGTGGATCAAGTGGATGTGGCCTAGCTGAACTTCAGTGAGGCTTTCCACACTGTGTTGCACAGGAGGCTAGATAAGAAACTAGCAGCCTGGGAGTGGGGGAGAAAGTGACAAACTTGGCATCAAGCCGGTTAAGGGATTGGAGGCCAAGAGTAGTGGTAAATGGTAGCCACTCAGGTGATAGGAGCATGACTAGTGGAGTACCACTGGGTTTGGTGCTGGGACTTGTCTTCAATGTATTCATAAGTGACATTGCTGAGAACCTTGAGGGTAAGGTGTGTCTCTTTGTGGATGATACAAAAATCTGCAATAGGGTTGACACTCAGGAAGGGGTGGAGAGAATGCAAATGGATCTGAGGAAGCTAGAGAAATGGTGTAGGGGTGGCAGCTGGGATTCAATGCCAAAAAGTGCAAGGTTATGCACATAGGACTGTGGAACCCACGAGCTGTGTATAAGATGAGGGGAGTAGAGCTTATAGTCACCAAGCTGGAAAGAGACCTAGGGTCATCATATTTTTTTTCTATTATTTGTAGTTTATGCTCCTGCTTCCCTGGCTGCTCCCTTCTAACCAACCCCCGCCCCAGCCCCATAACCATGCTCCTCTCAGACTTACCTTACACCAGGTGTCCTCTGCCACAGGACTTGCAGGATGCAGCTAGCCACTGGTGTGGAACCTGTGAGGGGTTGATCCTCACTGTGCTGCCATTTTGTTCCCCACACTTTCTCCCCTTTAACCCTGGAGCCCCAGCCATACACAGATGCACATGTGCATGGAGAAGCGCATGCACACTGGCACTGGAGATGGCCACAATTTGCCCACCCTGCCTAGCATCTAGCCCCCCTTGCCCAACGCTACCATCGCGCTTCCACTCAGTGGCAGCCAAGAGCCATGGAGGCCTATCACCCCTACCCAGGAGAGGAGAGCTACCTGGAAGCTGCTCCATCTACTCCCAGTCCTCCCCTCTGGCTGACCCCCAGCGTCCAGTGCTCATTCCCAAACATAGGTTGCCAGCATGGTGAGAGGTAAGGCATCCAGCATCTCAGACCTCTGTGCCACTGGGCCGGCCCTCAGGGTTATTATCTGATGAGCTCAAGGTAGCTGGGCAGTGTGACAAAGCAGTGGGGAAGGCTAGCAAGATGCTGGGGTGCATTGGGAGAGGGATTTCTAGCTGGGGGCTGGAGGTGCTGCTACTACTGTTGTATCGCTCACTGATGAGGCCCCACCTGGAGTACTGTGCCCAGTTCTGGAGGCTGCACCTCTGCGAAGACATTGAAAGGGTGGGGGTAGTACAGAAGAGTGCAACCAAAATGGTGAAGAGGTTGCATAAGAAGTCATAAAAGGAAAGGCTGCAGTAACTCAGCATGTACTTCCTGGAAGAGAGAAGAGTGAAAGGGGACATGATTGAACCCTATACGAACCTCAGAGGAGTGAACAAGGTGCAAGTGGAGGGTCTATTTCAGAGATAAGAAGGTACTAGAACAAGGGAGAATGTAATGGAGCTAAGAGAGGAAAGTTTAGGAGAGGTGTAGAAATACTTCTTCATAGAAAGGATGGTGGCTGACTGGATCAGCTTGCCAGAGGAGGTGGTTGGGTCAAAGACTGTGGGGAGCTTCAAGAATGCATGGGATAGGCACAGGGACATATTATGTAGAGGCATGGAGCAAGAGAGTTACACCTATGAGCAACTAGGGTAAGTGGTGACAGAATAGGCAGGCTGGATGGGCCTAAAGCTCCTTTTCTGCCAACAAAATCTATGATACTATGTTTCTAATAAATAGCTAGTAAAAAGCCTGTCCTTGTATAGCTTCTCATTCAACCCCCTGAAGACTTTTCCCTTCAAGTTTTTAAAAAATTACTAAAACTGTGTTTACGTGATTTGTGCATTTATAAATGTAAATGAATGTTATTGTTGAATGTTGTATAGTTTTTATACTGCATAATTTACCCAACTCGAGCCTGAGAAAGGACCCTTGGTCCAGTGTTCTTACTCAGCAAATGAAATGAATAAATAAAATATTGTAACAATCTCTGATCAGAGCCAAAATAGCAGCTGAAGCATTAACTCAGTCAGGGATATAGAAGCAAAGTGGCTTAGACTGTAATTCACTTGTATTATTCTTATGTATCAACCCTATACTTACATCACAATACATAAGCAGGGAGACACTGCAGCAGTGTAAAGCTGAGATAACTGCACACCCAGTGGTATGGTGATGTTATATGACAGCAACAGCAGGAAGATGGTTGCTTCCATACTGCCCATGGCAGTGCACATGGTCATGTGGTGATAACATTATAGAGTTGTGGTACTAGAGGTTAGAGAAAGTAATGCTTCCAGTGATGATTACTTCCTTAACAGTGTTGGCTAGGGGATCAGATGGGAGTGGGGAAACAGACTTTTGCTTTTTAAACAATAAAATAGATCTAGTAAGGGAATGGGGAGGAGGATAGGAAAAGAGAGAGACAGCGTTGGTTGGGGGACTGGATTGGTAAGGGGAAAAGAAGTTTGATTTCTTAAACACTAAAGATGATCAAGTAAGGGAAGGGCAGGGGAAAGAGAGAGAGAGAGAGAGAGAGAGAGAGAGAGAGAGAGAGAGAGAGAGAGAGAGAGAGAGAGAGAGAGAGAGAGAGAGAGAGAGAGAGAGAGAGAGAGAGAGAGAGAGAGAGAGAGAGAGAGAGAGAGAGAGAGAGAGAGAGAGAGAGAGAGAGAGAGAGAGAGAGAGAGAGGAATCAGGCAGTCTGATGTATACTCAATGTGGCAATCTGATTACACTGGGATGCCAAATGTAGTACACAACATTCTGTTTGAGCCATCTTCTTTCCTCCTCTTCCACCATTATTTCCATGCAAACCTACACTATGCAGCCATAAATATGAAGTGAGAAAACTTCACTGGCCAAGTAGTTTGCTATGCAAATATAAATCCTGTAATTTGCTTCCCCTAGTTGACTGAGGGGTTTGTGTGCTGGGCCAAAGAGGACCCTGCTGTAATAACTGCAGGAGGACAAAGAGGGTGTTGCTTAGAGACCTTACAGGAGATTATAAGCATGCCAGAGTGGCAGAAGAAGCAGAAGTAGGTAGGACTACAAGATATACAAAGAAGAGGATCCAAGACCACGTTCAAGCAATTCAGCAGGGAAATCAGACCAATACTCTGGGGAGCATTTTAGGGCTTGACACCGGTGCACCACAACTGCATTTCATTCTTGGCCCTGGACTATGTACCTTACAGTAAGTGAGGAAGTGACAGGGTCAAGGAACTACCTAAGAGAGAAACAGAATGGCTGTTTCACCTGAAGTCCCTTAATCCAAATGGTCTGAACACAGAGTTAGACTTTAAACCTTATTTATAGGTACTGTTCTCCAATATAGGAAGTACTGTGATGCTGAATTTAGGTTGAATATATAAATACAAGAATGTTTGAACTTGCTTATCACTGTTGGTGTGCAACAATTATAATGGAAAATGTTTTTTATTGTGGGCTGTTGTTTTTACTAGCCATGGCTGAGATTTGACCACCATGTCAGACTAAGGTTCGAAAAATTCAAATAAATGGAGAAGTCCTGTGGACCCTACCATGACGTCAGTGATCACCACTATTTTGAATAGTATGAATTCATAAAACACTATTTAATTTGGTGGTTTATGATTTATGGAATTTGGGTACTGGAACTGTGGGAGTAGTCATAGAATTGATGTTGGTGGGTCTGTTCTTGGGCACAGCATAGGTTGTGGATTCTGTATTAATACATATAATATTCAGAAAACTGGGGGATAACAAATGGTGATAGTTAAAGGAGCAATCTGACTCACTTATGCTAAATATTTGATGTCTGGCATCTGTTATTCAAGGTCACAAAATCACTAGTGGTGTTAATCTGTGAAAACAATAACTTTTCAGCTATTTAAGTGGGGTATTTGTATTTTTCTGTTGCACAGTAACAATGTTTGTACGGTGAGATATTTGCACTTATTATATGTATACATTTATGCACTGAATAATTTAACATTTTTTGCTATATTTAATTGTATAGTCCCTGTTAGCGAGATGTGTTCATGAATGCAACTTTTTTTTGGTATATTAATTGTCATTGGACACTGGCACTTTTAAATACATAAATTTCTCTGACATTTTTAACTGCTAAGTAAGTGACTTTAATTGTAATTAACCCGTGTGTATAAATTACTGCAGTTGACATGCAAGAACCGCTCCCTGAGGAAGACTCTGCAAGGAGACGTAGAGGTGTTTGGCATCCTCAGCAATTTTTTGTTTAATAAAATAAGTGACTATTGAGATGGTGTGTGCACGCTTTTCTTTTGTAGCCTTTGGGCAGAAGAAGCAGTGTGAGGCTGACTGAAGATGAAAGGAACTGATTAGGGTTGGCTGGGGGATAAAGGGAATTGACAAAAAAATCATATATCACCTTGATGTGACCAGGAAGTGGTTAGATGTGCATTTTGGGGTATAGCTGTTGGAATTGGTTCAGCAGCTGGATATTAAATGATTAAAGGATGCTAGCCCCACCCTTCATATCTGCTTATATACAGAAGATACTGTTTTCTTTGGGGAACACTGTGGCTCACCACATGATCTGATTTAAATGCAATGATCACTCAGCAGGGAAGGTAGGCATATCAACCATCAGATGCGGGTGTACAGAAATAGAACAATAGGTGGGTGGAACACTCACCCCCTCCATAAAAGGAGAGACGCCATAGTTTAATGATTTCTACAGAAGTAGATACTCTTCAAAATCCAAAAGGGCAGTTGTGCCACAAAATGCTGCTTCGTGTTTCTGCCGAAGTGTTAATTTCTGAGGTCACCTTTGAAAAAGCATTGTTTGTAATGTAAAACATGTCAAAACGAGACAGTTACTGATTTGGTCATGAAACATCACTTTATGGCACAACTGCCTTTTGATTTTGAAATACAATACTGTATAGTACCTGCATTTGAAGTTATCTATTAAACTGTGCCAGCTGTCTTTCTATGGAGGGATGAATGCTGTCATTTTTTTTTTGAACTGTACGGTATGTTGATTTAGTTTTGCTAGTGAACAGTCAGTTCCCTAGTGCAGCTTTCTTTTTTTCTTCATAACAATAAATGCAGTCTGCATGCACATTTGCCTCAGTTGCTCTCTTAACATAGAAACATAGACTTTGACGGCAGATAAGGACCGCTTGGCCCATCTAGTCTGCCCATTTCCCTACCTACAGGATAGGCCGCAGATCCTAGTTAACCAACAGCCTATTTCTTCCTACCCCCTACAAGAATTGTCTTATGTCTGTCCCATGCATTCTTGAATTCTCCCACAGTTTTAGACCCCACAACCTCCTCAGGAAGGCTGTTCCATGCATCCACTACCCTCTCTGTGAAATAATACTTCCTCACATTGCCCCTGAACTCCCCCATCTTTAAATTGTGTCCCCTTTTCTTGCATGTCTTTTTCTGAAAGATGCTACCCTCTTGGACTTTGTTGATTCCACTGAGGTACTTAAAAGTTTCTATCATGTCCCCCCTCTCCCTCCTTCCCTTCTTTCCTCAAGGATATACATATTAAGCTCCTTTAGTCTCTCCTCATACAGCTTCTCTTGCAGACCCTGCACCATTTTAGTTGCCCTCCTCTGGACTGCCTCTATCCTGTTTATGTCCTTGCGGAGATGGGGTCTCCAGAACTGGACATAGTACTCCAGATGGGGTCTCACCAACTGTCTGTACAGAGGGATAACAACTTCCTGTTTTCTGCTGCTGATGCCTCTCCCTATGCATCCCAGTATACCCCTAGCACTCCCTACTGCCATACTCTCTTGGCTCCATACCTGCCTCCACAGTGGGATGTCTAACGTAATGGCACACATCTGCTCCTGCCACTATTTCTGCAGTTGTTTCTGGCAGGGATCCATTCTAGATTTCAGCCATCATAATAATCAGTGGTGTTTCTGAAGTAAGTGAAAAAGGGTGGGATAGATGCAAAATAAACCTGTCTGTACTGTAAGATGGGCATGGCATATCCCTTCCACCCCACCATGCTAAAATTATATCTATGCAGTCAGCAAATAGATAGTCCTTTTCTTACGGGGATGGGCAGGAGTGCCACTGAATGGGGCTCAGCTAATGGATGCCCCCTCTCTTGAAGGGGCAGGCAGGAGCACCACCAAGCATGGCTCAACTGATGGATGCTCTCTTTCCCAAGGGGGAAAACAAGAGTGCCACCAAGCCTGGCTCCATTCAGGTATGTCCCATCTCCCAAGGGCAGGGGCAGGCAGGTATGCCACGGAGCAAGGTTCCATTAAGGGATGCTTCCACCCTGAGGGGAAGGAGGGCAGATTCACCAACAAGAAAAAAAGGCATAAAATGGGTTGTATAAAGATGAATTGGATGCCAGATAGCACAGGAATATTAAGTAAATCCCAGGACTGTCTATAAAAATAAAAGAACTTATCCATCTTAATTAAAATAAAATTAACTATTATATATATATATGATTAGACAGGGAACAAACAGTATAAATATCAAATCCACCAAAGAGCCATACCCCAGCATTGTCTGCATGCAGCAGGTCATGTCAGCATTTTCTGTTTTCTACATGGAGATGGATTTTCATGCTGCAGCTATGAAATTCACATGGAAGTTGACTTGTGTTGTTCTTTGTTGCTAGACTTCTGGCAGGGCAGTATCATGTCCTGGTGATTGAAGTAGCCATATTCAACCCCGGATACAAAAAGTCTTTAACTTTTAGTAACAAATATGAAGTGTGCTTCTTGCAGTGGACAGTTGCAGAGGGCAGAGGGTCTCTTTAAAAATGACATCATGTCACATTGATGATTTGGGAAAACTCAAACTTTGGATGAAACAAGATCTGAATTAAATAACTGAAGCACGATTTTATTAATCATATTAATACTTTTTTTTAATCAAATATATTTTATTAATTTTATAAAGGTACACACACATAACAAAGATAAAAAGAAAAAAAACATTACTGTGGTTGTTTACAATAATGTAATAATGAGATAAAATCATATTTACACCATAATTTTAAACTGTATTCTGTAAGCACAATACTATTCCAGAATTAGCAGACTGCTTTCGGAACCTTTCTTGCCTTCTCAGCCTACAGCGGTATTAGAGGTAGTGAGATATGCAGACTGTAGTAGTAGGCAACATTACACACAGTGCGCTGAGTAGTTAATGTTATACCATTGCCCTTATACCTTAGAACAAGGGTCACATGCCTTCTGCAATGTATAAAAGAGTTGCAGTGCCATCTGTGTTGAACTATACCCACAGCTTACCTTTAATGAAAGGCATTGAAATGTGAGCCATCCACTGCTTGACCACACTTTATGGCTGTCACTGTCAAAATATATAAGAGGACAATGCCTGTGCAGGTGATTACGTTGATGATTATCACCTGTACACCAGGCATTGTCATTTATAGTGCATGGATAGTTCCTGAGTAGTCCCCCCCCCCCCACAGACAAATCTATGCCTCACTAGACTAGTAAATAAAGTCAGTCTATATAAATTAGAAGGCCTGTTCACTGACTAAAATAAAACAACCGGTTGACACGTCATGATCACATTGGAGGGCAAGGAGGAGAACTGTGGGTAGAGATGTTGCGTCTTCAAATTGGGCCCAAACATCTGGTGACTGTAGAGTCCAAATGAGCTACTGGAGAGATACAAAGTCAGTATGAAAGTCTAGTTTGAAATGCTGGCAGCCTGAAATAGCACCAGAGTTAAAATCACTAACAGACATTATGATCACTAGACTCAGTAAAAGTAAACTGTCACAACTGAAATGTTGTTTGAATTCATTACTGAGCCTAGTGATTGTATTCTGTGTATTTAGAATGCTGACTAGTACTGGCATTCTGTTTTGTAAATCCACTGATGTGATGTAGATGAGAGGGTTTTATTAGGTTCTGACATCATGGTAGTTGGATTACAGGGTTGTAAACAACTAGTTTTCAGTGGGTAATAGGAGCTCCCCATACATTATATTTAAATTTAATCCAGCAATAGATTGACCAATCAAATAAATCTCAATACAAAGGAATGAAACTACAGTGAAATGGAAACCAAATAGTTGCCAGTAGCTATAACAATTCGCCATGCTGCAATCCAACCAAGACATGCAAAAGAAATTAGAAACAAAGCAGACAGATCCAGACTGATTAACAGTTCATGCTCAGGTTAAAAAGAAGTCAAGCAGGGAAAGCAGCAAAAGTCCATAGTGTACAAACAGGTTTCCAAAGACAAAATATACATTAATAAATCCTTAAGTGGGTCAATTGTTTGAAGAATAAATGAAATGCCATCAACTAGCACTGCAATCTAAGAAAAGTATCTCCTTTTTGTGGCCGCATAGCCAAAGTTATGCTGATGCCTTGCTATTGCTATGTAGTAGAAAAATGGGACACTGGCAGCATGTGTCCAGATTCCAAATGAAGCACAGAATTCTGGAGTTGAAACTCTTCACTCTGCTACTTGCATAATCACTCCACTATCCCCATTCAGTACTGCCTCTCTCCCCACGCCACACCATTTTCTTGCTGCTGACCCTGCTGCTTGCCTTCCAACACATCCCACATTTATTTGTGAACACTGTTACTGTGTTGGCTCTGACCAAAAGCTTATATTTCTGTGCTGTAACCTGCTCCATCTCTTACTAGCCACTCCAGATTGTGAGGGTCACATCGCACGCCTTCCACATGACTCCGGGCAGAAACACTCACTGAGATCACCACTCTCTTTCTCTCTTGCTCTGTTTATCAAGATAGCCACCTGTTGATTTTTCATCACAACATTATGTGAAGTACATGCCTCAGCCAGTTCTGCTGCAAATCTCACAAGAGTAAAGTAAATCAACAACGCATGACAAGTACAATAATTATCATAATTAGATATAGAAAAAAAGGTGCCCAGAGAGCGGCTAAAGCTGGTGCTGCACTATAATTCTGTGTCATCTAGAGATGGAGAGACTCATGCAGAGATGTGTAAAGTAGACAGTTCATTCAGAAAGATAGACTACATTCCCAATATCATGGGCTCATAATCGATTAAGTCCCTCATACAAGTACTGACAGCTGTGACTAGCAGATCGGGCTTTGACAGGGTGTTGAGTAAGGTACAAAGCAAGTTTGTGATCTAGTGCTGCTTTTTTGGTTGTGACAAGTACAGACAATTGCAACTAGCAGATTGGGCTTTGACAGAAGTTAACTGCGGTACAATACGAGTTGATAATCCAGAGCTTCTTTGAGGTTTCTGAACAAAACTGATGGTCAGACAAACACATAAACAAACTAGTGTTGCAAGTATTACACTAATTAAAAAATTGAGAGTGTTCAACATAGCAATTTAAGATTAGAAGGGACTCTAGTTCCTTCACATCCATGCCTGCTTCATACATTAGGATGAATAACTTATGCTGTTCAAACATCCTAGTTTGCAATGATCCCTCATCCAGTCTAGGCCAGAGAGTAGCCTGTGATTTCTTTTGTTATCCTGGTGTTCAGGACCTGCACAAGCTGAGCAATTAGTCAGGCTCCATTTGTTTGTGAACACCACTAAGCTCCCCTACGGCACTCGTGAAGCAGCATAGCAGCCATGTCGGCTCAGAAAAGAGTTTGTTATCTATGGCTGGCCACTTAATCACAGCTATCATGTGAGAAAAAATTAACAACCCCATCTGTTGTAATAGTGAAAAAACACACACGTGAGAACTATGCCATTATTAAAAAACTAGAATCACAGAAACGTAGAATTTGAATGGAGATAAGGACTGCTTGGCCCACTCAGAAGAGAATTAATTAAAAACAACTAAGAGAAACCAAAACATTGGTGATATTATACTGCAATAAGGGAGGCACTGACACCTTAGCTGTTAAAAGAGCAGATGACATAGCAACGGCAGATGAGTAGAGGTCACTACTAGTAATTCAAACATTTATCCACAAATCATTCATGAGCCTGAAAAACAGTATATAAATAGGCAATATTGCAGACAGTGCTCAGAGTAGTTATACCATTGCTGTTACATCTTAGATCAAGGTTTGGATTCCTTCTGCAATTTACTTTATTCCTTTTGCAACTCTTTCTTCATGCAGCTCAAGGCTGGTTACTAGAGGTCTCTCAAAGGGTTAGGTTTGACCTTGAGAGTTGCCCTTCAGAGAGGCCATTGTTTGCTTGGAGACAGGATGGCATGATTTTTGTGTACAGGATGTTCTGGCTCAGCTAGAAGCAGAAAAACTCAATCATAAATAAGCATGGTCCTGCCCTCCCCCAAAACTCTGTAAGAGGGGAGGCAAGCAGCAATGAGTGGGGCTTGGAGAGATTCAACAGCACAGAAAGGAACCCAGCTTCTGGCTACAACCAAGGCAGGGTGCTGCAAGTCCAAGGATGATGGCAGGGCCCTGGGTTCTGGTGACACATAGCCTTGTGAAGATCACTGGAGTCCTACCAGTAGGTGATAGGAGGATGGTTCTCCTTGAATGGCCTCAAGGACCCAGCTACAACAATGACCAGATAGTACACCAGGGAGAGTGGAGGGCCAACACATCAAGAATGTTCACTGAGATTCTTGTGGATCCACTCCTGCCAGAAGTAACCAAAGAGCTCAATCGAGCATGAATCGAGCAACCAGTCATGATGGGCATATATAAGTAAGCCTGTCAGTAGAAATGCTTGGATATTACAGAAGAAAAAAGTTAGGTACCATAGTATGTTTCCTCCGGCAGGTAGCCAAATTAAAAGTTATGAGGAGAAGTCATGGCAAGAGTTGGGGTCAGAAAGTTCCCATGTCATGGGCCAGGCATGGTAGCCTGTTTCTTTGGGCTATTAGGGCTATTACTGTGCTGCTAGAAGGAGGCAGGTACATCCGGTCCAACTATCAATTTTAGTAGTACTGCCATAATGCTGATGTGTTATCAAATTTAATACTTTCCTTCAAGGGCAGGATGAGACAGGTGTAGGCATGGAATGACCCCAGGGGATAGTACTCACCTTACCTGGAGTATGCCATGAACAAATGGTCTAGGAAGTGCCACGGCTCAAGGGACCCAATGAGGAGGTTAGGCAGTATTGTTATAAGTGTAAATATATACTTGGATTGGATCCCTGTTTTAAATACATATGCCTTTCAATAGAAGGGGTAGGCATGGCAAAAGCACTGTGAGGGAGGATTCATGGAAGATATACCCTAGGTAGGTAGGGATGGAAATTAGGACCCCAGTTTGGATTAGAGGGTACAGTGCGATGCAGCTAGTACTGTACTGTGGAATAAAGGAATGGCATAATTGAGAGGGACTGTATGCCATTTTACAGAAGACAAGTAAATATACCCAGCTTGATCCCAGTTCCATATTTGGTCTTAGTTTGTGTGTGGTCTCTTGCTTATTTGGTACTCCAGTATATTGGTTATGTGGCCTGTACTCCAGATTCCTTGGCCTGTTGTGGTAGCAGTGCTTGTGCAGGTACAGGTTCTATAACTTAAAGCAGGCATTCTGAAGAAGAGACTACCACCATTTACCCCTAGATACTGGGGGCAGTCCTTACATTTGGGAACTTGTTTGAACTCGATGAATTTGTTCTGTTTTTTTTCTGCTTGGCTTCTGTTGAACTTGAGCACTAGCTGTTACATGGCTAACTTAAAATGAATAAAAATTAGAAGAAGTTATTTCAAAAAAGATCAAAATAAAGATGTTTCATTGAAATATGCTTCCATTTAAAATCTACAGACAAGAATAGCCCACATTCCTGTACTTGGGAAAGAGGGTGGTGGTAGCTAAAAAAAAAAAAAGACCATGAAAACCCTGTGTGGCACACATTTTTTAAACCAATACAGATATTTCTAATGGAAATGTTTTCAAAACTGTTGAACCTACTCTTCTCTTAACGAATTGGAAATCCAGTACAATACCAACTATTTCAGAGGTTCTCAATAATTTAACTCAAATAGCATCTTTAGAAAGAATCTCATACTTGGCTCTGGACCTGATTAATGAATATAAACTGCTGGCAGAATTATCTAAACTATCTGAAGCCTAACTGATGGCGATCTGTTCGGGCCACACACAATCCTTCGTAGCTTAGTTTAATATATAACTATTTACCTTTTCTCACCTCCTTGCCTTATTTGTCTACCTATTGCATTATTGTACATTTAAAATGTTTTCCTTATGTTATAGAAATTGTCACGGTCACAGGGAATATATATTCTATTATCCTTATAGTCATACACTTTACTACTGATACAAAACCATGTATTTCTATGCTTACCTCTGTACAATACTTAAAACAATGTAAATCCATGTAATCTGCGCTACTCTTTGTATAGATCTTGCCTTGACTGTTTAGAAAATCTCAACAAATAAATACTGTTGAACCTACTAGGTTAGGGGGGTTAAGATTTCTTCTGAACAAGTTCACCCATCCCTGATACAAATTCTTGTGTTTTGAATGTCAGTACTTTGTCAGCAGGTTGGATCTGCTTATGGCCATTTTATAAAAAGGTTTAGCTTGTGGTTCAGAGGGGAAGCAGGAAAACAGAAGCCATGCTCCCCTCCACTTAGTTAAAACTGCATATGTCTAAGTGTTCCCTGGTGGCTCAGAATATTTTGTGGGGCTATGTGTGGCTGCTCCACTCCCTCCTGCTGTCTTCTGTACCCGTTGCCTGTACCCGTTGCCTCTGGGAGTCCTTGCAGCTCCTTCTGCCAGGTCCTGTCTTGTGCACAGCTACTTCCATCTGCCCCCTTGGTGGTTCTTTGGACTTGGCAGTTTGGATGATTTGGGGGCTTCCAGTCCAGCTCTTATTACATGCTCCCTCTACACACAGGGTCTGTTCAATTTTCAGTCTCCCAACAGGTTTCAACTCGATTACAGTTCCTGACCTGTGACTGTTTTCTTGTCCTGCCATTCATACTGCAGGAAGGAAGAAGGTTAAGGGCTGCTAGATCCTACATTTCACCAGCCTTTTTCATGCTTTTACAGCCTTCAAAATGAAGGGAAACCCAGTGGATCCTAAAGTCTGCCCTGTTCTACCCTTCTGTTAGACTTGGCAAGAAAATCTGTGAACCATCTGGCTGTCAAACCTTTGTGTACTTATGGCATGAGTTACTGATGTGAATATAAAACTGTTCTCATTGCTTCAGCTCAATTAGTTACACTCCAGCTTCCTAGGGCTCAGTGCTCTGTTTTCCAGTCGGCCTACATTGCTAACACCTACCATTATAGGATTGGTTGGTGTGCATCTACCAGCCACTGTGTTTTATTCATACCAATTAGTTTCAGTCCCATATCCAGCTGGCATATCATGCCTTTAGTCTGTGATTCTGCCTCCCATTTATTTCATTTGTACCCTGCCATACTTGTGGCAATTGCCATCAGGTTTCACAGTTGACTTTCTACTACTTGTCTGTATTTGTAGTGGCTCTGGACGCATGTCAGCCATACTGTACCTGGCTCATGATTATCCTGGCTTCCCAAGAGCTGCTGCCCTGTAAGCTGACTGTCTCACTCTGCTCCCAAGAAGTCCACATCTTGATGGTGGGTCCCTCAACTCAAGAAGGCCCTTTCCTTGCTGCCCTTTTGGTGAGACTATCCTATGCTCTGATGGAATCTTTTGCCTTGCAGATCAACTCAGCAGCACCTATTCATGTAGCATTAAAGACTTCAGCTATTGGAGGATTGGGCCTCTGTGTCCTCAGGGACTCCTTTAGAAACATAGAAACATAGAATTTGATGGCAGATAAGGACTGCCTGGCCCTCTTAACCTGCCCATTTCTTTGCCTACTTACTGTAAGCTCCCAATACTAAATAATCCGCAGCTTGCCTTCTCTTTCCTACCGCTATGGTTGCCTTCTGTATACCCCATGTATTCTTAATTCACCTATTGTTTTTGCCCCTACAACCTCTGCAGGGAGACTGTTCCATGCATTTACCACCCTTTCTGTGAAAAAATACTTCCTCAAGTTTCCCAGGCACCCCCCCCCACCAGCCTCATGCTGTGACCTGTCCTTGCACTTCTCGTTTTCTGAAATAAGCTTCCCTCCTTGACCCTGTTAATCCCCTTGAGGTACTTGAATGTCTCTTTCATAGCCCTCCCCTCTTCCTCCTTTCCTCAAGGGTATACATATTGAGGTCTTTCAGTCTTTCCTCATATGTTTTCCGGTGTATTCCATTCACCATATTTGTTGCCGTTCTCTGTACTGCTTCCATTTTGTCTATGTTCTTCCAAAGATGGGGTCTCCAGAACTGAACACAGTATTCCAGATGTGGCCTCACCAATTGTCTGTACAGTGGCATCACCACATCCTGTTTTCTACCAGTGATGCCTCTCCCTATGCACCCCAGCATCCCTCCTTCTGTCCCCACTGCCATCTTACATTGCTTGGCTACTTTCATGTTATCCATGATAATTACACCCAGGTCTCTTTCAAGTTTTGTTGTTGTCAGTACCCTCCCCCACCTTGTATTCTTTTCCAGGATTCCTGTGTCCCAAGTGCATGACTTTGCACTTTTTTGTCTTAAATTTAAGCTGCCATACTCTTGACCAATCCTGCAACTTGCCTAGATCTCATCTTATTTTTTCCACCCCCTCTGGAGTGTCTACCCTGTTGCAGATGTTGGTGTCATCTGCAAACAGGCTTATCATTCCCTCCAGCTCCTCTGCAATGTCACTAATGAAGACATTGAATAGGACCAGCCCCAGCACTGATCTCTGTGGCACTTGCTGGTACACTCCTGTCCCAGGATTGAACTCCCTTAACAACCATCCTCTGTGTCCTGCTGCTCAGCCAATTTTAGACCCAATTTACTACCTTGGGGCCCACTCCCAGACTGCCCAACTTGTTTGATAGCCTCCTATGTGGGACGGTGTCAAATGCCTTGCTAAAATCTAGGTAAGCCATGTCCATGACCCCTCCATGGTCAACCACCCTGGTTAAATAGTCAAAGAAATCTATCAGATTTGTTTGACAAGATCTATCAACTGTGAATCTGTGCTGCCTTGGGTATGGTGCTCTGCTGGCCTCAAGATATGCTACAATCCTTTCTTTTAGCAGTGATTCTATTATTGTCCACACCACCAAGGTCAAACTAATCACCTGTAATTACCAGCATCCACCTTGCTCCCACTTTTGTGCAGAGGCATCATATTTTCCCTCCTCCAGTCCTTTGGCACCACTCCTTCCTCCACTGATTTGTTGAAAAGGGCTGTCAATGGTGCCCCTATTGCCTCTCTGAGTTCTTTCAGTATTCAAGGATGCATCCCATCTAGACCATTGCATTGTCTGATTTTAATTTTGTGAGTTCCTTTAGGATTCTCTCCTCCATGAATGAACTGGTGTCCACTTCTCCTGCATGTGTTTTATTATCTTCTAAGTTTCTACCTTACCTTTTCCCTTCTTTTGTTAATACTGAGCAGAAGTATTCATTAAGAATTTCTGCTTTTTCTAGGTCCCCCTCTGCAAATTATTCCTCTTTATTTTTTTAGCTATGCAGATCATGTTGGCAGCATCTTAAAAAGCCATTTCTCCCTTTGAAGAGCTCTCCACCTATTTCCCTTTGTCTGCACCTCAAGGGTAAAGATAATGAAACTTCTTAATTCTCTGCCCCTTGATGACTCAACTTCAATGCCTTGCCTTTCAAGGGCTTGGCTTCCTGTCTAGGCGTCCCCCATTGGAGCTCAGGTGAGTGCCTTTCAGCAGTCATTGCCTTCCTTCTTCTCACCTTGGGGGCAGGGCTCTCTGTTGTTGGGAACTTCCTTAAGCCACAGAGATCAGCTTGCAGCACCCTCATGGCATTCCTATCAGAATGGGTTCAATACAATATATCCCAGGCACACTGCCTTAGGGGTAGCTGGTCCATTCCACTGAGGGTGTCAAACATACGAGGCATACTGATGAGTCCTGGTAGGACGAAACACGTGTCTGTTTTCTGTTAGCACCCTTTGCAAACTGTGTGAGAGGCCTTTCGGCACCATAAAATTCTGCTTAAAGTTGGACCAGCATAACATTCTGTGGTGATTTGCATATGCAGCCCATGATGCTGCTTTGCATTGTGGGGGCATGTGTGATTTTGTATTTTCTTGAAATTTGGTTTCCCAGCCAAATGCCCTTTGGAGTAACCCTTGCCTCAGTGTTTACGCACAGAGGTTCTTTGTCTTTAAATGTTTTTTATTTTAATGGGTTCACTACAATATATCCCAGGCACACTGCCTTGGGGTAGCTGGTCCATTCCACTGGGGTGTCAAACAGACGAGGGCATACTGATGAGTCCCGTAGGATGAAACACGTGTCTATGTCTTCTGTTAGCAGTCTTTGCAAACTGTATGAGAGGCCTTTCGGCACCATGCAATTCTGCTTAAAGTTGGACCAGCATAACATTCTGTGATGATTTGCATATGCAGCTCATGATGCTTTGCATTGTGGGGGCATGTGTGATTTTGTATTTTCTTGAAACTTGGCTTCCCAGCCAAATGCCCTTTGGGGTAACCCTTGCCTCAGTGTTTCGTATAGAGGTTCTTTGTCTTTAAATGTTTTTTATTTTAATGGGTTCACCACAATATATCCCAGGCACACTGCTTTAGGGGTAGCTGGTCCATTCCACTGGGGTGTCAAACAGACGAGGCATACTGATGAGTCCTGGTAGGATGAAACACGTTGTTCATGTCTTCTGTTAGCACCTGCTGCAAACTGTGTGAGAGGCCTTCTGACACCATGCAATTCTGCAAGTTGGACCAGCATAACATTCTGTGGTGATTTGCATATGCAGCCCATGATGCTTTGCATTGTGGGGGCATGTGTGATTTTGTATTTTCTTGAAATTTGGTTTCCCAGCCAAATGCCCTTTGGGGTAACCCTTGCCTCAGTGTTTACGCACAGAGGTTCTTTGTCTTTTAAATGTTTTTTTATTTTAATGGGTTCACCACAATATATCCCAGGCACACTGCCTTAGGGGTAGCTGGTCCATTCCACTGGGGTGTCAAATAGATGAGGCATACTGATGAGTCCTGGTAGGATGGAAACGCTCTATGTCTTCTGTTCGCACCCGGTAAACTGTGGGAGAGGCTCGGCACCATGCAATTCTGCTTAAAGTTGGACCCCATAACATTCTGGTGATGATTTGCATATGCAGCTCATGATGCTTTGCATTGTGGGGGCATGTGTGATTTTGTATTTTCTTGAAATTTGGTTTCCCAGCCAAATGCCCTTTGGGGTAACCCTTGCCTCAGTGTTTACGCACAGAGGTTCTTTGTCTTTTAAATGTTTTTTTATTTTAATGGGTTCACCACAATATATCCCAGGCACACTGCTTTAGGGGTAGCTGGTCCATTCCACTGGGATTTCAAACAGACGAGGCATACTGATGAGTCCTGGTAGGATGAAACACATGTCTATGTCTTCTGTTAGCACCCTTTGCAAACTGTGTGAGAGGCCTTTCCGTACCATGCAATTCTGCTTAAAGTTGGACCAGCATAACATTCTGTGGTGATTTGCATATGCAGCCCATGATGCTTTGCATTGTGGGGGCATGTGTGATTTTGTATTTTCTTGAAATTTGGTTTCCAGCCAAATGCCCTTTGGGGTAACCCTTGCCTCAGTGTTTACGCACAGAGGTTCTTTGTCTTTTAAATGTTTTTTATTTTAATGGGTTCACCACAATATATCCCAGGCACACTGCTTTAGGGTAGCTGGTCCATTCCACTGGGGTTTCAAACAGACGAGGCATACTGATGAGTCCTGGTAGGATGAAACACGGTCTATGTCTTCTGTTAGCAGCCTTTGCAAACTGTGTGAGAGGCCTTTCGGCACCATGCAATTCTGCTTAAAGTTGGACCAGCATAACATTCTGTGGTGATTTGCATATGCAGCCCATGATGCTTTGCATTGTGGGGGCATGTGTGATTTTGTATTTTCTTGAAATTTGGTTTCCCAGCCAAATGCCCTTTGGGGTAACCCTTGCCTCAGTGTTTACGCACAGAGGTTCTTTGTCTTTTAAATGTTTTTTTATTTTAATGGGTTCACCACAATATATCCCAGGCACACTGCCTTAGGGGTAGCTGGTCCATTCCACTGGGGTGTCAAACAGACGAGGCATACTGATGAGTCCTGGTAGAACGAAACACGTGTCTATATCTTCTGTTAGCACCCTTTGCAAACTGTGTGAGAGGCCTTTCGGCACCATGCAATTCTGCTTAAAGTTGAACCAGCATAACATTCTGTGATGATTTGCATATGCAGCCCATGATGCTTTGCATTGTGGGGCATGTGTGATTTTGTATTTTCTTGAAACTTGGCTTCCCAACCAAATGCCCTTTGGGGTAACCCTTGCCTCAGTGTTTACGCACAGAGGTTCTTTGTCTTTTAAATGTTTTTTTTATTTTAATGGGTTCACCACAATATATCCCAGGCACACTGCCTTAGGGGTAGCTGGTCCATTCTAGTGGGGTGTCAAACAGATGAGGCATACTGATGAGTCCTGGTAGAACGAAACACGTGTCTATGTTTTCTGTTAGCACCTTTTGCAACTGTGTGAGAGGCCTTTCGGCACCATGCAATTCTGCTTAAAGTTGGACCAGCATAACATTCTGTGGTGATTTGCATATGCAGCCCATGATGCTTTGCATTGTGGGGGCATGTGTGATTTTGTATTTTCTTGAAACTTGGCTTCCCAGCCAAATGCCCTTTGGGGTAACCCTTGCCTCAGTGTTTACGCACAGAGGTTCTTTGTCATTCCTATTAGAAAGATGCAGCAGGAGCCCTTCCTCTAAAATACTTCCCCTGAACTGGATTTCTAAACTGCTGTAGCCAAGCTGTCACCAATACCAGCCCAAGCCAGGAGGGAATGTGACCAAGGCCTTGAATCTCCAGTGTTTTTTTCCCATATGTGGGGGAGTTCCTCTCCTTTGTAGTGAAGCTTATAACAAGGTAGGTATTTTCTGTAGGAGTTGAAGTTTACTGGTGGCTCTACAGGTCCAGTTTCCAATCTAGCTATGTTTCTGCTTCTTAGCAAGAATATGCTCAACTGTCTTCTATTGTGCTTTTGAACCTTCTTTCCTATGGTGCCTTTGGTCGTAAGACCCCCTCCGTGCAACACCTAGAGGGGTTGGAATGCTTCATCAGGGTTCTGTGTCCTTACAACACCTTGACAAGGTAGTAGTTCCTGTAGTAGGGTGTAACAACTTTTGTCTCTTTCTTTTTTTGTGTGTGTGTGTGTGTGTCATTTTTATTATCGTCTAGACCCTCATGAAAGCATTTCAGCTAGGGATGGGCAAAGCCAGGGTGGATCTGGTTTTTGTTTTGGATTTGCCAAATCCAGGACAAGTTTGGATTTGGTTTTGCAAAAGATTTGGATTTGCCTGGCATACACAGGAACCAAATATCATATCTCTCACTTGTTTTAGGCTTTACTTGTATTTATTTTTTAATGTTTCTTTTTCTAGTAATCTTTCTTTTCATGCAGTGATTGTGTGTCATCCTTCAGCACAAACACCATTGTTCCCCACCCCATTCCCTTCAGTCCACCTCCCCAATCTCCAAGTTCTTTCTCACTTATCTTAGGCTTTATTTATTTTTTTATATTTCTTTTCTTTTTCAATCTTTCTTTTCATGAGTACTTGTGTGTCCTCCTTCAACACTCCTTCTTTTAGCTCACCTCCCCAACCCACAAATACTCTCACTTGTCTCTTAGATAGTGCTGTGCAGAAAGTGAAATTCCTCCAGTGAAATTAAGGTGGAATGGCCATTCTGTTGGTGGAATTTCCATCAGAAACTAAGGTCTCTTTCTACAAAATTCTGCCAGTTTGAGATCAGCATAACTTTATTCCATGGACTAACATTATCCCATGGATAATTGTTCCATGAGCATTAAATGCAATTTGCATCGAATCAAGTGGGACAGTTTAAATGAAAATGCACCCACTTGGTTCCTAATAACCAGGACACATCTATTGGTGTGTCCATAACTGTGTTCTGACTTTTTTATTTGCTTTTTATAATGTGGGTTTGTCCATTGGGGTCCACAGAACATTGTTCCATGATTGAGCACAACAGCGGAATAATATTACACCTCAAATGTTTGATGATGATGTTTTAATGCTCTGGAATACTATCCCATGGAGCCAAATGTGCTTAAGTTTGTAGAGTGCACATATAGTGACATGGGTAGGATTGCATTCCACTGTTCTGCCCCATATCACATGGTTTCAGTATGTGTACATTGAGAGTGCGAAAGTCTCAGGAGACAGAGAGAGAGAAAGAGAAAAGGAACGAGAAACAGAATGAGAAAGAGAAAGAGCTATAGCAAATCCAAAGTGAGAACTGTGCCACCACCTCCTCTACCAACACCAAAACAAGGTCCCCAGAATCACATTTTCTCCAGAGAAAACAAGCATACTTGTAGCTCAGGTTACAGAAAAAGTTGATAGCCTGTTCAGGGAGAAGCAGCCGGACTACCCTCATGGGAGAAAACATGGGCCAAAATCGTAGCCAAAATGAGTGAAAATGGAAAGTGTCTGGACCGCACCGTAAAGCAGCTTAAACACAGATGGGATAATATTTAGCACTGGGATGTACACATCCTACAGAGCTTGGGAGGTGCTCTAACCCTGTCTTATGGCCAAAAATGCTGATGTTGGACTGCTGGTGAGTGTTTTTGCATTTTAATTTACTACTATTAAACTTGAAACACTGTAATGCCGGGGAAGTTACCTATTTCGTATTCTGCAAAATTATCAATTGCTGCAAATTTGGACTTCACAAGATGAATTAAATTCACAAAAATGAGGTGAATTAGTGAATTAATTTGCAAATTGAATTTTTTCAGATTCACACATCTCTAACAACTGTACTGCACTTAGAAAATGTAAACATTTTCAAGACAATGAGTCCTGACTGCTGTCATTGTTATGTTCTTGTTTTCTTTTGTTTTATAGAAAAATACATTAAAACAATAATTTTACTTGTTGGTCTAATTATACCCGCTTTTGACTTATTAGCTGTTTCTCAACCAGAAGTAGAGGGAAGACCAGCTCCAGCTGTCAGTGTGCCCCCAGCAAGATCAGGGGATGAAGAAGAAGAAGAATCAGCATTTATATAGCACTTTTCATACATCCAAAGTGCTTTACAAGCAATGCTAGACTGGTAGTGAAGTGGCTGAATGTTTGGTGGCGGCCATATCGCACATCATCACCCACACACAGCCTGGATAATTGCATGAACCGGTTTTATGGGAAGGCGAATGTTGGCCAGGACACCGGGAATGTTCCCTACTCTTTGCGAAGAGTGCCCTGGGTTCTTTTACTTCCACCTGGACACCCACCAGGACAACACCAGGATGGGCAGAAGGGACCTCGGTTTAACGTCTCATCCGAAGGCCGGCACACCCCAGCAGTACGGCACCCCCCAATACTGCACTCGGATGCCAGTGATTTTTAGGTGCAAGTTCAATCCCGGTGTGGGACAAGAGCCACAACCTTCTGGTCCAGAGGCAGATGTGCTACGAACTGAGCCATGCTGACATGGATGGTGGTGATGGGCCTGAAGAAGGACCATCTGAAGATCCTGGACCAGGTATCAGATAAATAATGTTTTGTAGTGTATAGTGAGGGCTTGTTCTATTAAGCAATAATGAACAACAGGACTTATGTTAATGTCCTGTAAATCACCCCCCTAGTGGTGTAGTGTGGCATTAGGCAAAGGCAAGAAAACAAAAACACCCAAAAAAGAACATTGCTGGTTGCTTTTAGCAGTAGTTTTTCAGATCACACTGCTGATCCCTGATTCTCCAGGGGGTAGGCTTTGTCTGCTGCTGTTGATAGTTCATATAGAGGATAGTGTATGGTGTAATGTTAACAACAAGGCAGTTCTTACACGAGTGGTTGCTATGATGATTGTTGACCTCAAGAGGTCACAATATCATCATAGCACTCACGAGTGTAAGAATTTGTCTTGTTGTTAACATTAAGCCATACACTTTTCTATATAGTGCATGTTATGGCCAATAACAGGACAAAAGGGAGACAGAGAAAAACTGGAAAATATCAGTAAACTTACTAAATAATATGTTTCAATAGCAGCAACTGCAGGGTGATTCCGAGAACCGACGATAGGTGTGCACTCTCTAGCTACTGTCGTAGAATTGCACCCCCGACCACCACTGGAACATGTGTCAACCTTCACCTGTCACCCATTACCCCTCACATCCACTGCAGACTTTGACAATGGCTAGCAATCAATCACTCAAGTTACAGTAAGTTGACGGTGGCGCGACTTTGACAATGCGCTGGTGAACTTTTTGTTTTATTTATGAAACTACTGCTTTTGCAGGTGGGAGCAATGGGCAGGGTTGGTTACCAGGGCAATGCAGGTGTACGTGGGAGAGATAGTATGATGTCTGTATGAAGCAGAACGAAAAGTCGTTCTGCTGCAGTACGGACATCACTACTGCAGAAGAACCACATTTTTCTTGTAACAGAATTCAAGTGCAAACTACATTCTAACATACACAATAATTTGTTTAACCCTGTTACAGCTGTTATGTGTGTTGTGTTACTTTATTAATCCCTGTGCTGTTTTAAGAAAAAAGAAAGAGGAAAAATTACTTTTTGGTGGGGTTTACTACATTTTATTAACATAGTATTTTTCAGATCACACTGCTGATCCCTCATTCTCTAGGGGGAGGTGTTGTCTGGTGATGGTAGTTAATAACAGAAGGGCAGCCTGTAGTGGGGGTGGTGAGTGATGAGACACACAGCGCAGCAGAACCATCTAGCAGCCACATAACTGTTCATGTGGTGCATATACTTCTGGAAGTACTGAAATTCAGCCTACTTTATTGTTTTTCTGGAACATTTACACTACTGTTGTGCAATGAAGGTTGTAGCGGGGGGGGGCAGTGATGAGACACACAGTGCAGCAGCACCTTATAGCAGCAACATAAATGTTCACGTGGTGCACTTAATACTGAGAGTATTAAAATGTGGCCTACTTTGTTTTTCTGGAACATTTGCACTACTGTCAAATCATCAAATCATTCTTTATTTACATAGCACCTGTCAATATCAAGGTGCTGCACATATTGTAACAATAAGTATAAAAACAGAGAGCAGCATAATTATTAAAAATCGTTCTACCAAAGGGTTTTAGAACAGCAGTTAGCCTCTGGAAGCCCAATATAAGTCTTCAGTCCCATCACAGCCCTTATTAGCTCAGCTGACTAGTACCAGGATTTCTTTAAATGCCCACCTGACTCGACAAGCGGAATTAAATCTCAGATGGCTGCGTCATTCGTACTGGGAGGGGGGGGGGAAGCTAGTAAACTTCTGGCTTACTGACTTAAGCAACAGCAGGCATCCTGTACCATTCATGTGCTGAAAGATATGCACGGGGTCGCAACCCAATCTCATAAGGGGATAAGTAAGATCATGGCCCAGTTCTACGAGGCTCTGTACTCAGTTTCTCACCCTCCAGACCCCTTGAGCATTCAAAAATTTGGGGGGAATTCCCTATTCCCTCGCCTAACGGTTTCTGATGCTAAACTACTGGAGGTGCCTATCACTGTGGCAGAAGTGGAGCAGGCCATTGTATCCCTAAACTCTCAGAAAGCCCCAGGAAAGGACAGCCTCCCTGTTGATTTTTACAAAATTAAGGGAACTAATCTGGCCCCATACCTTATTAGGATGTTCTGACATTCACTACAGGTTGGCTTTCTCCCTCCCTCCCTCCCTCCCTCCCTGAGGGAGGCTACTATCACAGTGCTACCGAAAAAGGGGAAGGACCCCCTTCTCCCAGGTAGCTACCGCCCTATATCCCTCATTAATGCGGATGCTAAAATTCTGGCCAGGCTTCTTGCTAGTAGGCTAGAGCGCCTCATGATTGATCTGATCCACCCTGCCCAAGCCGGTTTCATTCAAGGGCGACTAGGGTCGGATCATCATAGAACGCTGCTGTCACTTCTACACCATACCACATTATCTGGCAAACCCTCCGTAGCTTTAGCAATCGATTTTGAAAAGGCATTTGATTCTGTTCAGTGGCCCTTTTTGTTTCTCACTATCTCTAAAATGGGTTTCGGGCCCGGCTTTATTTCCTGGGTAAAACTGTTATATTCTTCCCCTAAGGCCTTGGTCTTAATGAATGAGGTTATGTCTCCATCCTTTCCTCTCCAAAAAGGAACCAGGCAGGGGTGTTCCCTTTCCCCACTCCTTTTTGTTCTGGCCATTGAACCATTGGCTATCGCTGTTAGGGAATCACCTAATATCCCTGGGCTTCGAGTGGGTAATAACACCTTCAAAACGTTTTTATATGCTGATGACTTGCTTTTTACTATGGAGTCCTCTTCTGGGATGATTGACAGTATCCTTGAGATTTTGGCTACCTTTGCCGAGGTATTGGGGCTTAAGGTCAATCACTCCAAAACCGAGGTGCTTCCGCTGAACTCCAAGACCCCTGGGAATGACTTCATAAATAGAGGCCTCCACTGGTCCCTTAATGGCATAAAACATTTGGGTATTATCCTTCATTTCAATATAGGGAAAATGATCTCTGATAATTTTGCGACTTTATTAGAGTCCCTTAAACAGGACTTGGAGAGGTGGAAGGCTTTAAGGCTGTTGTTGGCTGGTAAAATTGACTCCATCAAAATGATGGCTGCCCCCAGGGTATTATATCTATTAGCTCACCTGCCCGTGGCTATCCCCAAAGATGGTTTGAAACTAGACGCATTAGTGGGTAATTTCCTATGGGAAGGGGCCCTGCCCCGATTCAGTAAACTCAAGCTCCGCCAGCATTGGAGTAAAGGTGGATGGGGCCATTCCTGGTTTCAAAGATATCATATGGCCTTCATTACCTCTTAAACTATCAGATGGTTTACCAGGATTGGTCTGACTTTTCCAACTTGGCTCCCCCTAGAGGCATCATTGGCCCAGGCTCCTTCACTGGCGGTGGTGCTCTATAATAAGAAGAAGGTATCCCAGGTCCTCTCCCCTCCCATGCAGGTCTCTATTCTGTATTGTAAACAAGCTCTCTCAATTCTGGGGCAAGACCCAACCCCGTGGAGATATATGCCCCTGTGGAACAACCCAGCCCTACAGGTAGGGAGGTCCCCAATACATTGGAAATACTGGGAGGCCAAAGGCATTTCTAAGATCCAGGATCTGTTGCTCCCCAACACTGTCACATTAGACACTTTCAAGTCACCGAAAGAAAGATTTGTCCTCCTCCAGTCTCATTTTTGAAGATATCTGCAGATTAGAGATGCTATTATTCACCTGCCTAATGCTCCATGAGATGGAGGGGGGCAGCACCTACCTCACCCATTAGCTGTCTGGGGGAAGAAGTGTAAGGGCAGGGCCAGTTTGCTCTATTCGGCTCTTAGGGATGCCACTGTAGACCCTACTCAGCGGGCCAAAGCGCAATGGGAAAGAGATCTTCAGGTCTCAATCTCGGACTGGCAGTGGCGGCACAGTTGGTTCAGAGCACATAAGGCCTGTTGGAAAGGGCACAACCATCTTATTATGAGTAAGACCAGTCACCAGTACTATAGGGATCCAACTAAACTCCACAAGATGGGTCTCCTGCCAAAGGATACTTGTTGGAGATGTGGCAATGATGGGGCGCATTTGTTTCATGTTATCTGGGACTGCCCTAATCTGCATCCCTTTTGGTCATCGGTTAGGAGTATATGCCAGCAAATCGTCCCAGACATAAACCCAGATCCACCCCTTTTGCTTCTTGGATGTGCACAGCCGAATGTCCCCAAATCCAGCCCTGGGACCCTATGGGTCACTGCAGTTGGGGCGGTGGCCAAACGACTCATTTTACTTAAATGGAAATCCTCTGTGACACCATCCTTTAAAGATTTTTTACTGGCACTAGCCCAGGGAGCTATGTTTGAAAGGATCTCCAGCATTGCAGCTGGCTCTATAGCCCAATTTGAGGAATTCTGGCTACCCTTCCTGCAATCTAAATTTTGCCACAATGTCCCCACTCAGACAACTCCTTAGCATGCCAGTACTACTGGGCTAGGTTGCTAACTTTTTGTGGAGGTGGTGCCCCCTTCTTATCTTGATCCCAGGCTGCCCCTTTTCACCGTCCTCTATCTAGTGAAGATTGCCAATTTGTATATAGTTGATATGGTCACAGGATCCTTCTTAGGCACACACATGCTTTACTTGCTATGGATCTGACCCGGTAAGCCTACTTACTTTACCCTTGCTAGATTTGTTATTAATTGTATCATGTATTGTATGCCCTTGAAGTGCTGAGTACTCAGGCTGATCCTTCATTAAGTTTGTTTTATCATGTGGATGGTATGTCCTGCTATGTATTCCTATGGTCCATATCACTGGTTATTTGTTTGTACTGTAATGTATTGTCTTGTCTATTTTTGTGTTCCTGGTCCCTCTAATGGAAGTGGTCTGGCTTAGTTTTGAACTATCATCCCGAGTGGTGTGTGTGTCTAGCAAACAATAAAATAATAAAATTGTTAACAAAAAAAAAAAATCATTCAGCCTGGGAAGGCCAATGAAAATAAATAAGTTCTAAGCATAGATTTAAAACTGCTGACGGTCAGGCATTCTGTTGTGCAGTGAAGGATGTGGTGGTGGGGAGTGATGAGACACACAGCGTAGCAGCAACATAAATGTTTATGTGGTGCACATAATTCCAAGGGTACCAAAATTTGGCCTACTTTGTTTATCTGGAACATGTGCATTACTGTCATGCAGTGAAAGCAGTGGTGGGGGAGAGTGATGAGACACACAGTACAGCAGTACCACCATGTAGCAACAACATAAATGTTCACATGGTGCACATAATTCTGAAAGTACTGAAATATGGCCTATTTTGTTTTTCTGGAACATTTTCACTACTGTTTTGCAGTGAAGAACGTGGCGAGGTGGGATTGATGAGACACACAGTGAAGCAGCACAGTGTAGCAGCAACATAAATGTTCATTTGGTGCACGTAATTCTGGGAATACCGAAATTTAGCCTACTTTGTTTTACATAGAAACATAGAATTTGATGGCAGATAAGAACCGCTTGGCCCACCCAGTCTGTCCATTTCCCTACCTGATGAATAAGCTGCAGATCCTAGTTAACCAGCAGCCTACTTCTTCCTACCCCACCCCCTAGAATTGCCTTATGACTGTCCCATGCATGCTTGAATTCCACCACTGTTTGTGACCCACAACCTCCTCTGGAAGGCCGTTCCATACATCCACCACCCTCTGTGAAAAATACCTTCCTTAAATTACCTCTGAGCCACTCCTTCTATCTCTTCAAATTATGCCCCTTGTTCTTGCACACCTCTTTTTGAAAGATGCTACCCTCTTGGACTTTGTTGATTCCCTTGAGGTACTTGAAAGTTTCTATCATGTCCCCCCTCTCCCTTCTTTCCTTGAGCTATACATATTAGCTCCTTAAGTCTCTCTTCTATGTCTTCCACTTCATATGTCTTCCAGTGCAGACTGCACCATTTTATGTGCCCTCCTCTGGACAGCTTCCATCCTGTCTATGTCTTTGTGGAGATTGGGTCTCAGAACTGCACACAGTACTCAGATGGGGTCTCACCTAGCTGTCTGTATAGAGGATAATAACTTCCTGTTTTTCTACTGGTGATGCCTCTCCTATGCATCCCAGTATCCCCAGCCTCCTTGCTGCCCTCTCACATTGCTTGCCCACCTTTAGGTCATCTGATATGATTACCCCCAGGTCCCTTTCCATTTTTGTTGTTGTTAGTATCTCACCCCCCATTGTGTACTCTTCCCCTGGGTTTTTGTTTCCCAGGTGCAATACCTTGTACTTCTTAGCATTGAATCTAAGCTGCCATACATTTGACCATTCTTCTAACCTTGCCAAGTCCCTTCTCATCCTTTCCACTCCACCTTGTGCATCAAATCTGTTGCAGATCTTTGTGTCATCTGCAAAGAGGCATACTTTTCCTTCCAGTCCCTCTGCAATGTCACTTATAAAGATATTGAAGAGGACTGGTCCTAATACTGAACCCTGCGGTATCCCACTACTAACCCCCCTTTTTTCAGAGTGGACTCCATTTACTATTACTCTCTGTGTCCTATTCTCCAGCCAATTCTTTACCCAGGCTGTCATCTTGTGACCCACTCCCAGGCTGGCTAACTTCTATATTAATTTTTTGTGTGGGACTGTGTCAAATGCCTTGCTAAAGTCTAGGTAGGCCATGTCCACAGCCCCTCCCTGATCAACTACTTTGGTCACCCAGTCAAAGAAATCTATCAGATTTGTCTGGCATGACCTTCCCGCTGTGAATCCATGCTGCCTTGGGTCCTGTGCCCCTCTGGCCTCAGATATTTAACAATTCTTTCCTTCAGAAGTGATTCCATCATTTTCCCTACCACTGAGGTTAAACTAACAGGTCTGTAGTTTCTGCTTCTGCCTTGCTCCCACTTTTGTGAAGGGGAATCACATCTGCCCTCCTCCAGTCCTCGGGTACCACCCCATCCTCCCATGATTTGTTAAAGAGGGTAGTCAGTGGTGTCACTAGTTCTACCCTTAGTTCTTTTAGAATTCTGGGATGAATTCCATCAGGCCCCATTGCTTTGTCCACCTTCAGTTTTAAGAGTTCTTTCAGAACCCTTTCTTCTGTAAATGGGCTGGTATCAACTTCTGTATCCAGAGTGTTTCTACTGTTTGTTTTAGGTACCTCCCCTCTTCCTTTGTAAATACTGAGCAAAAATATTTGTTTAGTATCTCTGCCTTTTCACAGTCACCCTCTGCCCACCCTCCTCCCTTTATTAAGCCTCGCTATCCCTCCCTTGGTCTTCCTTCGCTCCCTGATGTACCTATAAAAGGTTTTATCCCCCTTCTTAACTGAGTTGGCTATCTTTTCCTCAGGTTGGGCCTTTGCTGTTCTGACTGCCTTCCCAGCTTCCTTTTGCTTTAACTGATACAGTTCTCTGTCCTGTTCCTTCTGTGATTCCTTGTACTTCCTGAATGCTTTCTTTTTCTCTTGAATCTTCACTGCCACTTCCTTTGAGAACCATAGTGGTTTCTTACCTCATTTCATTTTGTTTATTTGCTTTACACAAAGGCTTGATACCTCTGTGATGGCAGTTTTTACTATTCCCCATTGTTCTTCGACCCCTCCTTCCTGCCCATTTGCTAGTGCATTCCTTAGGCACTCACCCATTTTGACAAAGTCAGCCCTCCTAAAATCCAGGACCTTTGTCTTTGTATGGCTTGCCTCTATTGCTGTGTTTATTGAGAACCATACTGTTCGATGGTCGCTAGTTCCCAGATGGCTACCCACTTCTACATCTGCGATCCTCTCTTCATCTCCATTTGAGAGAACCAGGTCTAAGATTGCTCCCTCTCGAATGGGCTCCAATACTAGTTGTCTAAGGCATGCCTCCTGTAGGGCATCTAGAATAACCCCACTCTTACAAGTGGCTGCTGCAACTGTACTCAGTTAACATCTGGCATATTCAGATCACCATTGGCAATATCTCCCTTTTCTGCCATTCTAAGTATACTTTCTATCATTTCCTTGTCCATTTCTCCCCTGAGAAGGGGTCTGTATCAACCCCTGTGCGTATTATTGTGGTGCCATTGCTGTCTCCAAATTTACCCACAGTGCTTCTTCTCCTCCCCGTTTACCCTTTTGTTCTGTTGCTTTGATTCCTTCCCTTATGTAAAGAGCTACTCCTCCTTCTCTTTTACCCTCCCTGGAACGTTTTTCTGGAACATTTACACTACTGCTGTGCAGTGAAGGATGTGGTGGGGGAGAGTGATGAGACACACTGCGTAGCAGCACCTTGTAGCAACAACATAAATGTTCATGTGGTGCACGTAATTCTGGGAGTACTGAAATTCATCCTACTTTTTTTTTGGAACATTTGCACTAGTGTCTTACACTGAAGTCTATGGCATGGGGAGTAATGAGACACACAGTACTGTAGCACCATGTAGCAGCAGTAGTTGAGAACAATTTTAGTGATAGTTTAAGGAGGACTATACAGTTACACAAGAAAGACAACAATAGAGTTGAAATCAGATATTGTCTTTTGAAGTGATGAGAACAGCAGAATTTAAATAGATAGAACAAAGTAGTAGCAAAAATCAAGAAAAACAGACAGAGAGAAATAAAGATGAATAAACTTTTTTTTCTTTTGAAGGTTTAAAATTTTTTTTTTTAACAGCGTGTAAAAGAAAACGATAAAAAAAAATATATGGGATGGAGGGCTATGGCCTGAGGACAAAGGGTGCATTGCCACTGTGCACTTCTGCCACATACTCAGAAATGTTTACTGATTTCTCTGAAACATCGCAAGATCTCTATCCCTGCATGAACCTGCCCTTCTGGCACTTCAGTGCCATTTACAAATGTCAACACACTTTGCATTGGCCACAGATAACAGCACCACACTAGAATGATTTATCTTTTTAATTTTATTGGGACTGTGCACTATAAAATATATTAGATGGGCAACATCATGCCAAACTACTCTATTCTGCTACCTGGGGTTCTAATGACATCAGACCTCTTGAGCTTCACAAGCAAGAGTGAAAGTAAAATAATATGATGCTGCTTTCATTCAGTAGGCTTTAACATGAATTTTTTTCTTTTGTTTCAGTGTCAACATGGACACCCCATCGAGTAGTGGCAAAGGACCTGAGCACCTGGGCATCCTGGCATCTCAGTGATATTGAAAAAAGCCTTCTGGGCAAGAATTGACCAGGAGGAGAGGCACATATCCAGAGGAGGCCCATCTACAGAGCCTGCAATCCAGCCAGAGAGCAGTAAGCTGGAAAAAAAGGCTGAGAAAAAACAAGAATAATGTAAGGTCCATAAAAAATGCTCAGTGCACATAAAAAATACTCAGCAGCAAATGCTGGAAAAAACTGATGAACTGGTTGCTGCCATGAGGCAACTAGCACCCACCACACCTACAACACAACACCCAGCACTACCATAGTCAGATGACTAAAAGTGTAGTGCATTAAGTACAGTACTGTTTGCAAATAGTTTTTCTGAATTTTTTCTATTACTGTCTCTGTAGATAAAGTGAAGACTATCCAGAGAAGGGCAACAAAGATGGTGCAGGGCTTCCACCACCAAACATATGAAGAGAGACTAAGGGACCTCAATATGTACTCCCTGGAGGAGAGGAGACAGCAGAGGGACATGATTGAAACTTTCAAGTACCTCAAGGGCATAAACAAGGTGCAGGTGGGGGACCTTTTCCAATGTAGGAAAAGTACTAGAACAAGGGGGCACAATATGAAATTAGAAGGGGTTAATTAAGAGGTAATGTGAGGAAGTTTTTCCACACAGAAAGGGTAGTTAATGCTTGGAATAGTTTGCCACAGGAGGTAGTGGTGGCAAGCACAGTGCAGGGGTTTAAGCATGTCTGGGACAGGCACAGTGGAAGCTTGAGAAGGGAGGGAGTGATGAAAAGCCATTGATCACATAGGGTCAGTGGCCACATACAATGTATAGGGCCTACGGGCAGACTGGATGGGCCTAGCGGTCCTTATCTGCCAATAATTTCTATGTTTCTATGTTTGTTTACTGTTGATTTGTTTCTATTGTTGCTGTTTTTGTTTCTTTTCTATATTAAAGAAATATTTTTCTGAAAAAACACTGTGTACTTGTACCTACTTTGTTGTGATTATCATGGTACTCCAATTGGAGGACCACATCCATGAGTAATACTGTATGTTTTTGAATGCACAGCAATGGCAATGACTACTGCAAGCATTATGTCAGCCTGGTGATTCCCTTCATAAGTTCTGTGCAGTGCACTTCATGGCACAGCATGTTTCCATAGATTACTGTTGAATCATGAAAAAGAATGAAGTGTGAACACTTCTCATGAGCACAGATAATTTGAAACACATTTACAGTTTTAAAAGTAGTAGGTAAAGGAGGAGGCATGGGAGGAGGGTCCAGATGCAGCAGCATCAGCATCGGCAACAGCAGCTATCAGTTCACTCAACTTTGGTTCTTTATCGCAGCAGCAGTCCATGGAGGAAGTGGAGGAGCAAGCACAGGAGGATAGGCCAGACGCAGCTGCACCGATACAGACAAATCTGCAAAGAGAAGCATAAGAAAAAATAGTTTAGAGCATAAGGAATACAGCAATGAAAGCACCCACCCTCCCACGCATCCAGTGCAGGCCTCTGCAGAACAGTTAAATGACTAAACCCTCACTATAGTCACTACTCTAAACTGTGGGGAAAACAGAAGTAAAAAAAATGTAAATAGTGCTATTATGCTTAACTTCACACATGTGATCACATGTCCAAAAATAAATTGGAACCATGAAGGGAAGACAGCAGGATGCCCTCAGCACAGCTGTACTACTACCAGAGAGTAACAGACCTGCAAAGAGAAGCATAAGGAAAAAGTGTTTAGAACACAAGAGGCCCGATTCTAAGTCAGGTTACTCATGTCGCAAGGTGACTTGCATCAAACCCAATGGTGCAAGTCGCACCTTGCAACATGTGTTATGCCAATCAGGATTCCAAGAGGCAGCCTGTGCCATGGCATGGGCGGCCTGTGCCGAAGGGGACATCAACCGGCTGCAGCCCCTATGGCATGGCAGAAGGTGGGGTTACAGCAACAACTGCACCCTATTCAGAGAGGGTGGCTGCCATAACCCAGTTACGCTATTCCAAGACCCACTGAGGCACTGCAAGATTAGACCAGCTGTTAGCTGGTCTAAAGGGCATCTGTCCTGGCAAATGGCAGTTGCCCCCTGCAATGCCATGACCCACACACAGCCATGTCCCACAGACCCCATTACAGAGAACCCCACCAATACTGGAGTGCCACCCTCCAGCACCCAGGTCCATGTTTTGCTGGTGCCACCCCCATGCCTGTGTGCACTGCTGACCCCCCCCATGGCCCACAGGAGCTTGCGGGCTTATTTTTGGGGCTGGCAGGGACTGAGGGGGGGCTGCAACCTGCTGTTGGTGGCTTGCAGCAGCCAGTTCCATTGTGCCCTTCCTGCTGTGCAACCCTGCAGCAGCCGCAGGTCACAGGGTGTAAGTGCCGGGGACCCTGCCTGTTCTGGAATAGGGCACAGGATCCCTGATATAGCAGCGAATATCACAACTTGCATATGACTATGAGTAGTGACATTCTTCTTGGAATCGAGCCCAAGGAATCCAGCAATGAAAGCACCCACCCTCCCACACACCCAATACAGGCCTCTGCAGAACAGTTGAATGCATACACCTTCACTATATTCACTATTTTGATCAAGAGAGCATTCCTGACCAATCAGAGCACTCTTTTCCCCTGCACATGAGACATTCTTATTAAATGAAGACTATCTCATGTGCAGATGTCCTGAAAAGGGGCTCATTTCAGGACATTTTTTTTTTTTTTACAAGATAACGTTCAGTGCTTCCTCGATCTATAATATATTAATACATCCCCTGTCGCCACTCTTTATTATATTAGAGTGGTTTCACTTGCATTCTACATGAGCCAGAAGAGCTCAGCTTCACTTCGTTGTTCTCTCTCAAGCAGAATGCACATAAAATCACTCTTATCCTGCAACAAGTGGCTCTGAGGGACTTATTAATCTACATTATAAATCATGACATCATTCTTGGCCAGTCAGGATTGTTTATTTCTAACATTACAGGAACTTTTTTTTTATGTTTTTTTACGCATGTGCAAGAAACATTATGCAGCAGCTTAGGAGAGAAGTGGGTTGTGTAGGTGCGGCAGTGTGGTGGCCAATGCCAGCACTGCATTTGTGGTCTTGGCGTTGTGTCCTCCATGCAGACCCAGGGTCCAAATGACACTCGTTCTACAGAAGTGCCACCAACTTGAAATGATTTGGCCACTGCAATGAGGGGACACCTTGTCATTGCAGACTCAGCTATTTCGTTGCAATGAGGGAGCAAACCATCATTGCAGGGCGGTACCTTAGCCACCGCCTCACAGTCCCATGTCAGTCGACAGGGGTGTCCAATCCCCCTGTCAGCATGCCAATAACCCAATTCATTTGCCGATGGGGGAGAACAGCTGTCATTTTTCACATCCTGGCAGAATTGTGTTTTCGCACTTCCGGCACAGAATAGCATGGTTGCTGTGGGAAATCAGTGTTCAGGACACATTACAAAAATCACAGTGACACTGTTCATGAGCAGAGGTCCTAAAATGCCTAGCTTGAAAATTTGGTGATGAAAGTCCATAAAATGACTGTGTTACAAGTGTGCATTGCGCAATTTCCACACACCCTCATAACTTCGCAAATTTGTAATATTTTCACTTCAGATTTTCAACATCGGCATTTTTTCAAACCTCCTTATGAACAGTGCAGCTGTCATTTTCACATCCTGGCCGAAATGTGTTTTCGCATTTCCGGCACACAATAGCTCAGTTGTGGGAAGTCAGTGTTTGGGACAGATTAAGAAAATCACATTGACACTGTTCATGAGCAGAGATGCTAAAATGCCTATGTTGAAAATTTGGTGACAAAAGTCCATGAAATGACTGTGTTATGAGCGTACGTTGAGCAGTTTCCACGCACCCTCGTAATTTCGCGCATTTGTAATATTTTCACTCCAGATTTTCAACATTGCCATTTTTTCAGATCTCCTTATGAACAGTACAGCTGTCATTTTTCATATCCTGCCCAAAATATGTGTTTACACATCTGGCGCAGAATAGTGCGGTCGCTGTGGGAAATTAATGTTTGGGGTGGATTTAGAAAATCATAGTGACAGTGTTCATGAGCAGAGGTCACAAAATGCCTGTGTTGAAAATTTGGTGAAATAATTCCACTAAATGACTGTGTTACGTGCATGCGTTGTGCAGTTTCCACGTACGCTCTGAAGTTCAAGCATTTTGAATATTTTCACTACAGATTTTCAACATAGCCATCTCTTCATGCCTCCCTATGAGTGGTACAGCTGTCATTCTTCACATCCTGCCCGATCTGTGTTTTCATCCATCTGGCGCAGAATGGCATGGTCACTGTGGGAACTCAAAGTTTGGGACACATTAACAAAATCATAGTGCCACTGTTCATGAGAAGAGGTCCCAAATTCTTTCATGAGGTGTGGGTCACAAAAAGGCCATGTTGAAAATTTGTAGGGCAAATACCAACAAACACCCGGGGCGTTAGGGTTTCTAACCATAATGTCCCACCCTGTACAGACTGACAGGCATCAGGGGTGTGCCTTTGGCTTGCTAACTGTAATGCTCATACCATTCCACCCCCACCCTGCAGCCAGTGACAGGTATCAAGGTGTGCCTTTGACTCTTCAGCCCCAGAGTTCACCCCATGTTCCTATACTGCACCCATTTCAGTGTATGTCATTCTGGAATGGGGTGACCGTAAAGCAGAATACCCCAAGGCACACCTCAACACTTGTCAGTGTCTGCCGGATAAGGTGAGGTGAAATGGCATGAACATTATGGGCAACGACCCAAATGCATAACCCAATGCCCATCCCTCTCTGCAGGGTGGAGGTGGGGTTGGCGTGAAGTTCAATACTTCACTGCCATTCCTATTCTGCATCTGTCTAACTCCTGCATTCCCAATGCTAATACCAGCAAGTAAACATTTGGCATTGACAAATTAAGCAAGATACCATGACAGAGAGTGGGTATATTAGTGGATTTACCATGCCTGGTGTGGTTTGGTCACGAGGTGCAGCCGAGTGACTTAACCACACCGCAAGTGGTAAATCCACCCATATACCCACTCTCTGTCATGGTATATTGCTATTATACAATGTTAAACTTGTTTTTTTTTTTGTTTTTATAGTGATATAAAACTTTTACAGTGGGTATACTGGAGGATTTATTACGGTCATGTGATGTTTTTTGACCAATGAGGTTACAGGATTTTCATACCCCATTGTATAATGCTTGTTTCACAAGAGGTTGTCTCATACAAACAGTTGTAAAAGTATGTGGTTCTAAATTCCATTAGCATAGTCCATTTCATCACACAGGGGTTTCTCTAATTTTTTACAAACTTAAACAGTTTTATTTAAATTCAAGCTGCATTTCTTAAAAGCAAAAAAAAAACAACTTCTACATGATTTATAGTATGTTTATATGTACAGTTCCTGTGTCTCTTAATATTAGAAGTTTCTTCTCAAGTCCTTTGTGTGACAGAAATGCTTAGCTTCGCTCTGCAGTTCTCTCACTCAAAGAACTCAAGAATGCACTCATAAGCATAAGAGGCACAAGAACTGTAAATATTAGCATATACCCTAACCTGTAAGAAAAATGGAAGTAACAAATATGGAAATAATGATATGATACTTACCTTCATGCATGTGATTTCATGTCCAAAAGTAAATTGGAACCACAAAGGGGAAGATAGCAGGATGCCTTCAGCACAGCAGTACCATTACCAGACAATGAAAGATTTGTGAAGAGAAGCATAAGGAAAAATTGTTTAGAACACAAGGAATACAGTGATGAAAGCACCCACCCTCCCACATACCCAACATAGGACTCTTCAGAAGAGTTATATGACTAAACCTTCACTATATTCACTATTATAAATCATGCCATGATTCTTGGACAATTAAGATTGTTTATTTCTAAATATTACATGTACTATTTTTTACACAAGATGTCTCATACAAAGAGTTCTAAAATTCTGCAGTTCTAAATTCCATTAGCATTGTCCATTTCATCACAGAGGGGTTTCTCTAATTTTTTACAAAGTTAAAGTTTTATTTTAATTCAAGTTGCATTTTTTAAAAACAAAAAAAATCTTCACCATGATTTATAATATGTTTAAATGTGCAGTTCCTGAGCCTGTAATGGTTATAAGAGTTTCTTCTGAAGTCCTCTGTGTGCCAGAAATGCTCAGCTTCGCTTCGCTTACCCAAAGAATTCAAGAATGCACTCTTATAACCATAAGAGACACAGGTACTGTACATATTAATGTATATTCTAACCTATCAGAAAAACAGAAGTGAGAAAATGGAAATAGTGCTGTTAATATACTTTATAGCTATTCTGGGACACTGGGGGAATTCTCTGCCAACTGCAGTGCATGCAAAATGCAGTGGCCAGGTTGCTGACAGGCCTCCCAAGGTCCTGTCATGTGACCCTGGCCCTGCATGATCAGCACTGGCTGCCAGTGACATGGAGAATTATCTTCAAAGTGGGCTGGCTCACATACAGTATAAGGCCCCATAAATGAAGGGCCTGACTATCTGAGTGACCTCCTGTTGCTGTCCTCCCTGTACTGTCACTCCGTTCCTCCACAGAGGGCCTCCTAGTGGTTCTAAGAGCCAGGCTGAAAACCTTGGGTGAGCGTGCATTTGAGGTAGCTGGTCTGGCCCTTTGGAACTCACTATGAGGAAGGCTCCATTGGTGGAGGTATTCAAGCGGGGTCTGAAAGCACATCTTTTTTAGAAAAGCCTTTGAAAGCCAGCTATAGTTTATGATTTTATTTCACTGCTGAACAGTTTTATTATGTTTATTTATAGAGTTAAATTATAGAATACTTTGACCTTTCTGACTGTGTTTTAAAATTGCTGTATTGTATGTTTATTGCACCTTACCTGTGTAAAGCTCCCAGAGCCTCCGGGATTGGGTGCTAAAGAAATTACATTTTACTTACTTACACACTAATGTGTTTTCAGCCTTGTTTGAACCACTCCAATAACATATCTACCAAGTGTTCTCACCCGACCTTCTACTTTAAAAGGGTGACGGTGAAGGAGGCCCTTACTATGGTCAAGAAAATACTAGGTAATACCAGACTGGGCAGTGGCGAGATAGACATGAACCTTCCATCCCTAACCCTGGATGTTCTTATAGTGCCCATTACCACACCCGTACAATAAGTCCCTGGCTCTGGCCCAATTCCCAGTAGTTTGGAAGCAGGCCTTAGTTATACTAGTGCATAAAGGAGGTGACAAGTCTCTGGTAGCCAATTACAGACCCATCCAGATCCTCTCCCCCTGTACAAGGCACTGGGAAAGATTGTGGTGGGTCAACTGATTGACTATCTCAATAAGTATAATCTACTATGCCCCAACCAGCATGGCTTCAGACAAAATCACAGTACCGCCACTGCCCTGCTGGACTACACAAACTATGCACATAAGGCCTTGGATGAAGGCAAACTGGTGGGGTCTGTCTTTATTGACCTCACCAAAGCCTTCAATACAGTCAACCACCCCCTGTTACTGACCCAACTGTGAAACATGGGTGTTGGCACCCAATGCCCTTTGCTGGTTCCAAGACTACCTGATGCAGATAAATCAATGTGTAAAAATTGGGCAAACAGTATCCGGCGCAAGAGAGGTATCATTAGGGGTAACCCAGGGATCAGTACTGGTGCTTCTACTCTTCAGCCTCCTCTTAAATGACCTTCCCACAGCCTGCAACACCAAACTCATTCTATATGCAGATGATGCTGTGCTCCTGAGCAGCAGCACGTCTCAGGCTGCCCTACATTCAGAGCTGCAGAACTCCTTCTCCAAACTCGAGGACTGGTTCTGTAGTCATAAGTTGCTACTAAACTACAAGAAGACCAAGGCCATGCTTATGTCCAGCCCCCACAACAAAAATAAGCACCTCCCCTCATCATCTCCCACTCATGCTGTGAGCCGCTGGAACAAGTTCACTTGTTCAAGTATGTGGGGGTCATAATAGATACCTTCATGTTTGTGCACCATATTGACTTTCTGATCAAGACAGTCAATACCAAGATTGGTGCCCCATACAGGCACAGGCAATACCTCTCTCTGGGGGCCCTCCACCTCTCAGTCCACAGTTCAATTATATCTAATATTGACTATGGACTAGTGGTCTATGGGGCAGCAATGGATACAGTGCTCAAGAGGGTTCAGACTGCGCTCAACAAAGCCTGCAGACTCACCCTGGATACTGAGCATGGCACTCACACCTGTACTCTGTATGAACCTACAAATTGGCTGTCATTAAGAAACAGGGACAAATTCCAGACTTGCATCCTAGGGAAGAAGGCTCTATTGGGTAAAACACCACCTTGTGTAGGAAATTTGATCGAGGTGGCCAACTCATTACAGGTCACCAGAGGGAGGACTAGAGGGGCCTTGGCTATCCCCTTCCATCGCACCTCACTTGGGCAATGTGCATTTGCCTACTGGAACCCCTTATGGATGAATGAACTAAATGGGCACCTCTTGGCCACCAATTGTCTGGCACAATTCAAAACTGACCGCAAACAGTACCTAATAACACTCTATAAGTGCACCTGCCCCTGAGTCCAGCCACACCTGCTGTCTCTGCCCCCCCAGCAAGCACTAGGCAGGCATCAGTTACCCCCTTCCCCTGTCCCTTCTCATGACTTGCCTCAGCAAACAGTTTGCGTCATGCTCCTTCGGCACTGGCCACCCCCACCCCCTCCCCAATAGTCCTGTGAGTTTCCCTAACAGTCACTACTAATGCAGGCTGCCTGACCATGCCCTTTCACACCCAACCATTTTACTCTAGCGTGTCCTCTCCGCTCAGCCTCCCCTCACCCCACCATTTCTCCCTATACCTTATGACCCTTCTTCCCCCCACCCATCACCTCCACCACAGTACATACCTCTCTTGTACCTCCTTTCTTCACCCCACTGCCAGCTATCCCCATCCCTCTGAACTACTGACAAGGCACTTTGTGGATGCTTACCCCCCATAAAGTGTTTTACTTGTTATTTAACTTGTACCTATGTTTTGAGTTATTCTGTAAGTTCTGTATCCAAGCTACTGTATATAATTCATTATAATGTACCTTTGCTTTCTCCTATTGTACTTTGTTTTGCAATCTATGACATGGAACCTTTGTAAAAGAGCTTGCGCTTAAAGTCTTTTATGAATCACTAAATAAATAAATAAAATGCTTAACCTCATGCATGTGATGGCTATGACTTCAATGCAGCTTGACAGTAATAATCTGCAGGCCCTGACCTACATTTCACTTAGCTTTGGTTCTTTTGGGCAGCAGCAACATATGTGGATGGTTCAGGCACAGCAGGATGGATCAGACACATCGGCAGCAGCATGACAGCTATCATTTCACTTGGCTTTGGTTCTTTGGGGCAGCAGCAACTCATGGAGGTAGTATAACATTTGGTAACTGAAATGGCCTACTGTCAAGCTAATACATAGAAAATAATGGATGGGTAGGTGATTATAACATACAGAATAATATATGGGGTGGTGTGTGTAAAATCAAGTTTTACACACACCCACATATTTTATTTTCATAATTGCTGAATTATGCGGCTTTTCAGCCTCAGCAATTATAAAAATAAAATAAGATTGCTTGTTCAGGAAGTCATGAGCAGTCTGGATTCTGTGTAGTCTGTGGTCTTCTGAGTTACAGTACTACACTTGTTGGGGGAAAAGGACGTGGATATTTTCTTTAAAATGTACAGAAATGTTGATTTTACCACTGAGTGGCAGTTGCAGCGTCTTTCCCGGCTTCCCAATCCTTATAATTTTCACCACTATGATGTAAATTTTTATAATGTGAGCAGTTTTGAAAGAGAGGTCACTTTCAGTTTTGCTTTCTGGCAGTTGAATCAAGTATCTGAAACCTAGCTTCCATGCCTTTCCCCCATTTTATTTTTTTTATCTTGTATGATTTTTTTTTTTTTCTCAGGTTACTTCAGTGTGCAGTACGGAATTGACAGAGCAACCAGTAGTACTGAAGATGAGGGAGACCATACTTGTGAGTCGCAAGCGATTGTTTCTGATGTAACAGTGGCTTGTGCTCCTCCATAGAGAAAGCTGGTGCATGTTTGTCATTATAACCAATACCCTTACTGGATACCAAAGCTGAGGTTTCTGACATGTAGGAGCCGGGCATCGGTATCCTATAATTAGGGATGCATGACATTTCTGCCTGACAGTGAAAAACATTTTGCTGGGTGAAATGCTGGGTAAAATGCTGGGTTACGCCCACGAAACATAGTTTCGTTGACATAACCATTTGTGGAGAGCAGGAAAGGTGCTGGCTGTGCTGCCACATAGTGTGGAGCGCTAATGCTCGGCCAGCAAGGCATCTGGGACAGGGGTTCTGTTCCCTCACCAGGAGCTTTTAAAAAAAAAAAATTACCACCCCCAAGTCTAACACCCAACTCTGAGGTCTGCTTCCCCTTGGAATTGGATATTTTAGTAAGGGGGTGCAGGGGGGCATGGAGTATGAAGCCCCTCACAAAAAAGCAAATCCCCATTGGGATTGTGAAATGTGGTGTCCTGACCTCAGTATAATGTAGTTCAGGAGACCACATTTCGGGATTACATAGGTAATCCTTATAACCAGCTGGTTATAACAATAAAATTACAACTGGCTTTCTCTATGGGAAAAATGGAAACCAGTTATTATTATAGCACAATAAATGGCATATAGTTATGCTAATACTGTATGTTGCTGTGTCATAAGGGGTACTAGCTGGAGGAAAAATAAGGTAAGGCAATACTCCTCAGTCACTGTGACTCATATTACCTGGTATACTGTGCAGTGTGCTCAGTTACGAAGTCCACTCCTAAGAAAAGACAGGAACAGGCTAGTGATAGGTCAGTGCATCGTGACCAAGATGACTGTACAGGGAAGATCTTACAAAGATCATCTAAAGGCAGCATACATGCACTCATGGTAGACCACACAAGAAATGAATGATATATTGAGACATTTAAGTTACTGAAGGCAATAAACAAGGTGAACTATGAGAAAATATTATATTTTTTAGGATGAGTACAGTAGTGGTGTCAGAATGGCTCAGTTTATAGCACATCCGCCTCAGGGCCAGAAAGTTGTGGGTTCTAGTCCAACACCAGGACTTGCCTCATACCAGAAGTGTTGGCACTCAAGTGCAGTACTGAGGGGATGCTGTACTGATGGGATGTGCTATCCTTCACATAAGATGTTACACAGAGGTCTTATATCCCTATAAATAAGACCAACAGCTTCATCTGGTTAGCTTTCGGTTGAATTACATATTTACCAACCCCTGGTACAAGGCTGACAAAAGGCAGTAGTTCTCCTTTCCTGGTCAATGAAAACTAAATAACAAATAAATTAGTCAAAAACCAGAGGTCACAAGTGGAAAATGGTGAGTGCAAGGTTTAAGAGGGACACAAGGTATTATAATTTCAGCAAAAGGATGCCAATGATGTGGCTGGTGTGCAGGCAGAAAATGGAGGTGTTGGGTTAGGTTTCCTAACAGCGTTCAAAATTATTCTCAGCATTATCCTCATCTGCTAAGTCCTCCACCAAAATACTGTCATCCTCATCCTCCATTGACACATTTGATGGCTGGTTTGCATCTCCCTTCTCATGGTACCTGGATCTTACACTAATTTTGTAGCCAAGTGGGATGTGTTCTCTGTTCATTTTAATGAATGCCAGCATTTCTACATTCTTGTTCAATAGACAAGTTCTCTTGTCAGTAATGATGACCCTTGCTATGCTGAAAACTCCTTCAGAATGTAAACTGGCTAATGGGCAAGATAAGCACTGAATAACAATTTTGGCAAGTGCAAGTCACACTGTGCACATACTCTGCCAGTACAACAATAGTTCATCATCTGGAACAAGTTGTTCAGGATCATCCATGTACTGTATGCCTGCACATTATGCAACAGACATATGGCTTTCATGAGGAGATGGAGTAATCTTTTTGCTGGACAAATCCACCTGCGAAAGAACTGTCCATAAAGGATTTTTAGGCATGGCTACTGCTTGGCTGATGCTGTTGTTCAGCTATGGATCTGGTTCAAATCAAATCAAATCAAACTTTATTTGTAAAAGGCGCCTTTCAGAAACCAAGGTGCCTGTATATAACATAATAAAATAAACCAATAAATAATTAAAACAGTAAATAAAATGAATCCAAGGCAGCAACATTAAAAATCATTATTTGCAAGGCTGAAAAGAAATGTTTTTAATGCCCCCTTAAAGCTTTGGATGGTCGGGCAATCTCACACCTGACGAGGTAGAGAATTACACAGGGTTGGGGCCATAAAACTAAAAGATCTGGTCACAGATGTCTTTAAACAAACCCTGGGAATCTCCAGCAATCCCTCATCAGTGGATCGGAGAGAGCAGGAGGGACAGTAGGGACAAAGGGGATCTTTCAGGTAGCCAGGTCCCTGATAGTGTAGGGCCTTATAGGTCAGCAAACTGACCTTGAAGGTGATTCACCAGCATATTGGCAGCCAGTGCAGTCCACAGAGCACAGGTGTTATATGACTGGCCCTAGAAGAACCAGTCAGTAGCCTGGCTGCCACATTCTGACCTAACTGCAAGTGGCAAATATCAACCCCCAGTAGCCCAAGGTAATGGGCGTTGCAATAGTCAAGGCTGGAGGTAACGAAGGCATGGACCAGAGTAGGAAGATCGTTGGGAGGAACCAGGTGCTTCACCCGGGCGATGTTCCTCAGATGGTAAAAAGAGGCTTTGACAACTGCCGACACCTGAGATTTAAGTGTGAAACAGCCATCAAACACAACACCCAGGTTCCACACCTGGTCTGAGGTAGTTAGCTAAACACCCCCAAGCCATAAACCTGAAGGTGATCCCACCAACAAACCCACCTCCCAGTGACCTGGGTCCACAACCAACACCTCAGTTTTCTCTGGATTCAACTGCAGCCAACTCACATTCATCCAGTCCTGGATTTCAGCAAGACAGTTGTTAAAGACTGAAATGGAAGCATCTTGGCCGGGCACAAAGGACATGTACAGTTGAGTATCATCTGCATAGCAATGAAAACCCAAACCGTACTGCCTAACAATCACTCCCAATGGCAGCATGTACACCGCAAACAACATGGGTGCCAAAATGGAGCCCTGTGGCACCCCACAGGATAGGAGGAATGATGCCGAGGAAAAAATCCCAGACACCACCCTCTGAGTCCTACCCTCAAGGAAAGATTGAAACCAACTGAGGACTGTACCAGACAGCCCACAGATAAACCGCAAGCACTCCAAAAGCACACCATGGTCCACGGTGTCAAATGCTGCAGAGTGATCAAGAAGGACCAAGATGGAACGGGTCCTTCGATCTCTGGCTATTAGGAGGTCATTTAGTACCCGGACAAGAGCTGTTCCGGTACTATGTCTCTTCCTAAATCTGGACTGGAGAGAATCATAGACATTGTGGCTGGTCAAAAGATCATCCAGCTGAGACGCGACCACCTTCTCAATAACCTTACCCACAAAGGGCAGGTTAGAGACAGGCCTGTAGTTAACCAGACAATCCAAGGAGGATTTCTTAAGAAGAGGCTGAATCACGGCCTCCTTCAGAGGATTTGGAAAAATCCCCCTCTCCAAAGATTTCTAGACTGTCTCAGCAAGGACTGGTTGTGTATGTTGATGAGAAGGATGAATAAGAAATAGTACTTGTGACTGATGATGATGCTGCTCCAAACAATGATGGTCTTGAAGCATGTTGCTGCTGCTTCTTGTCTTTATTTTGTTGTACTAGCATGTGTTTTTTTCTGCACTAGCCCTATCAGTACCTCAATTTTATGATCTGACGCTCACCCTTCAAGCAGAGACCTGATGCTATGCTTATAACAAGGATGCCCTCCAAAACAATTTAGTCCTTCATGGGACCTGATATCCTGGCTTTACTGATTGTTAGTCATACATTGTTTTGAGAGTGGCGTTGCTCTACAGGATAATTGGACTGAACTTTACTCCTGTTCGTAATCTACCGGCAGTCTTCCTTACTGCATGGACATATGGACCTATTCATTTTATATTGTTTCATTGTAGTACATCTGTACATGCAGTGTGGAGGTCTGCATACCTCATCTGTTTATTTTGTGTATTACAGTTTTGCTGTAAGATCATAAAATTCATAAATAAAACATTTAAATAATAAGAACGTAAGAATACTGGTATCTAGTGCTCATAAACCTATATAAGGTACTTTAAGGGACTGGGTGCTCCAACCAGGGGAATCTAAATATTTAGATTCATTGTAAGCAGACAATAAGTTGTTGTACACTCCTTCAAAAATCAGCTTTATGACTTGTGATTCAGTTTTTACATCAGCTCACACATGCGCAGCCAACATATTGCAGTAATAGCAGATTTGGAGGCATGGTCACTGTTGGGCGAATGTAGGGCATGCATCAGTGGGTGCGTCCCTCATTCCCCAATCAGGCAGCATGCAGGTGCCACATCAGCAATTTGGAATGTGTTCACCAGATCTAACAAAAGGTCTGCTGCAATGAGAGCGGAGATCTCATGCAAAGTGACCACAACACACCTCCCGATGTGCATGCAACACTGCCGCCGCCTCTTGTCAGCCCACCCCAGCATGCCACATGCCCCTGTTTAAAAAATGGTCCTGTGATGTTTTTTTTACCCTGTCAAAAAAGAGTATGGTCCCTCGCTGTCTCCCTGTCCTCCTCCCACAACCTGCGCCCACCCACTGCATACCCTGCCTCCTCACACCCTTTCACCCCATACTTACCTCCAGAGTCCGGCGCGATGATCTTGGTGGAACACGTCTGCACTCTTTCAAAGCTGACCACGAACTATGGAAATGCGATAAACTGTATATTGGAATAAATAGGTATTTTCAACTTTGATGCATATCTCAGGCATTTTTGGAATTTTGGCACCAGATTTTCAACATGGGGTTTTGGGACCCCTCCTCATGAATTCTGGCACTGTCATGGCGTTAGTCGGCCACAAAAGCTGATTTTGTAGTCACTGTGCAGAATCACCTTTTGGGACTGATTAAAGAAATGACAGTGCCAGTATTCATGAGATGGGCTCTCAAAAAGCCTATGTTGCAAATTTGGTGGAAAATATCCACAAAATGACTGTTTTACAAGTGTGTGTTGCGCTGTTTCCACGCACGCTCGTAACTTCAGGAATTTGCAATATTTTCACGCCAGATTTCCTAAATTGGCATTTTTCCACACCTCCTTATGAACAGTACAGTTGTAATTTTACATATTCTGCCCGAAATATGTTTTCGCACGTCCAGCGCAGAATAGTGGTGTCACTGCGCAAAATCAGTTTTCAGAACAGTTTCAGGAAATGACGGTGATGGTGTTCATGAACAGATATCCTAAAATACCTATGTTGAAAATTTGGAGGCAAAATTCCATAAAATGACTGTGTTACAAGCATGCGTTGTGCAGTTTCCACGCACCCTTGTAACTTTGCAAATTTGCACTGTTTTCATGCCAGATTTTCAACACTGCCATTTTTTACACCTCCTTATGAACAGTACAATTGTAATTTTTCACATCCTGCCTAAATGTGTTGTTGCACCTGTGGCGCACAATGGCATGGTCACTGTGTGAAATCAACGTTTCGGACACATTAACAGAATCACACTGCCACTGTTCATGAGGGGAGATCCCAAAATGCCTATGTTAAAGATGTGGTTAAAAAAATCCCAAAAATAATTGGGTTACTGCCGTGTGTTGTACAGTTTCTATGCATGCTCATACCTTCACCAATTTTTCATATTTTCACTCCAGATTTTCAACGTTGCCATTTTTTTACATTTCCTCATAAACAATGCAGTTGTCATTTTCCACATCCTGCCCAAAAGATGTTTTTGTCCCTGTGCCACAAAATGGCACAGCCGCTGTGCAAAACCACCTTTCAGTTAACAAATTGATAGTGCTGCTTTTCATGAGGTGGGCTCACAAAAAGTTCATTTTGAAAATTTGGAGTGAAAATACCAACACACGCCTATGGTGTTAGGGTTTCCAACTGTAGCACCCCACCCTGTAGAGATTGACAGGCATCAGGGGTGTGACTTGGGAGCATTGGCTGTAATGCACATGCCATTCTACCCCCACCCCCACCCTGCAGCCAGTGACAGGCATCGTGGTGTGCCTTGCACTGGTCGGCCACAAAGTTCACCTCATTCTCCTGTACTGCATCCACCTCAGTGTATTACCTTATGGAATGGGGTAAGTGTAATGCCCAAAGACACCAAAGCACACCCCGACACTTGTCAGTGTCTAAGGGGTAGGGTGAGGTGAAATGGCATGAGCATTATAGCTGACGACCCAAAGGCACACCTCAATGCCTGTCATTTTCTACAGGTTGGGGGTGGGGTTGCATCATTTTAGTACTTCACTGCCATTTCTATTATGTGTCTCTAACTCCGGCACTACCAATGCCAATGCCAATGCCAGCAAGACAACATTTGGCATTGACAAATGCTTGTTACATATGGAGGTTTTTCTGTGGATCTCTCACTCCATTTTCTTTATATTAAACATTTAAATGGAGAGAGAGGATCTCTATACAGCATGGTAAAATCTAGAAAGGCCTTGTATTGGTCAAACAGTCATTCCACCATATATAAGTGGAATTCCACTCTGTGGCCAACTCCTGCTTTAATTGGTGCTGTGGAATTCTATTTTTTATCTGGAAGCTTTTAAGCTCATTTTGTTTTTTTTTGTAACTGCTAAAATATGTACACAAGTAGCAGGCAGAGGTAAGTGTGGCATCAGTCTCATTGTTTTTCTTCAGGGAGTCTTGTACAATTAAATTCAAGCAGTTGGTAAAGCATGGCACATGTGTCAATGACTTATCCTCAATAGACTTAATAACATTCCTGCCATTGTCGCTGGAAATAAACCCTGCTTTCATGTGCTGCAACATGAGCCAATCATCAAACTGAGTTTGAAACTCACTCAAGATACAGTATTTAAGGCAGTGTGCTGATCAGTGTCCGTACAAGTCATGCTGCGTGTCACCTGCTGCCACACACCAGCAAGGGGAATATGATTTATACAGGAGAGAGACCGACAGGGCTTTGATAACAACTTAGAAAAATGAGCCTGGTTTGCTGTGATACACATATATGATAATGCAGCTCTTGGCCCACTGCTCCACATATCCATGGTAAGACGCACAGTGTCTATGTCACAATGGTTAATCACATGAGACACAAATGATTTTAAATCAATGTATGGTTTGTGAACTGCCTTTGTTGAAAAATATATTCTGATAATCTGGGAGATCACGTGATGCAGAGCACTAGGTGGCTGCCTTTCCCTAGAGCTCCGACCGCCTGACCTTCTAAATTACGTTTTAAAAGCGTTTTTTGCACTTTGCAAGATCTCAGCTACTCAGATAAACCTAAGGGAGAAGTGGTACGTCGGTCCTATTGTGTTCGATGGAAGTCGAAATGAAGAAATCTATGCCTAAGCACACGGCACCGGCTTCCACAAAGAAGGCTTCTAAAAAATCAAATCCAAGGCCTCAGCTGCTCACCAAGCCCAGTCCTCGATTGCAGAGGTTACAGATATGGACCCACTTACTTTAACTATATTTTTTGAAGAATTTCAACCTTTTAAGGTTGAAATGAAAGAATTTGCAGGAGAAATTAAAAGCTTAATGCATGCCCTGGAAGATCTATTGCAACGAACAACTGACAATGAGAACATATTCGCTCTCTGGAAGGAAGGAATGAAAGGTTGGAACCAGATCTTGTAGCCATGAGGCAATTAATTTTCAAACTTGAAGTGAAGATTGAAGATCTAGAGGGTTGCAGCTGCCGCAATAAAGTGGTTATTATTGGCTTGCCAGAGAAAGAGGAAGGGGGTGACCCTATCAAGTTTGTGCAGAAGTTTGTAGAAAAAATAGCAGGCCCCTCGCCGTTTGGCCATGCATATACAATAGAGAGAGACCATTCTGCCCTGAGAGCATTAACCCCGCATGGATCCCCTCCGCCACCTTTATTTTCCGCTTTTTAAATTATCAGAAGCGCCAGAACTTTCTCCTAAAAGTTAAGGACATAAAGGAGTTGCAGTGGGAAGGGGCCAAATTGAGAGTCGCTCAGGATCTGCCTTTATCTGTCCGGCAAAAAAGAGCATCATATCATCCTATTGTGAAGAAGTTAATTGCAGCGGGAATCAAATTTAGAATGGGTTACCCCACTAAATTTCAAGTTTTCGTGGCAGGCTCTTAGCTTAGCTATGAACGTTCAGAAGCAGTGCCTGATGCACTCAAGGATGCACACCCAGATCTATTTAAAGATCCCTGAAACTATTAAACAGACAGCTGTTGTTTAATGTGTGTTCCTGAGATGTTAAGTTATGCCTGTTTCAGTTTGGGGTTTATATCACGTTTTACAAAATGTTTTGTCAAGAGTTCAGCATTTTACAGAAAATAAATGGGATGCATAGGCACTTTATTTTCCTACTTATAACCTGGGCCCCCTCTTATTTATGTTCAGTGCCCCCCCCATCTGGTACCTGTCACCCCGAGGATGGATGCAGGTGGGTCTTGCTCATGTTTATTACTGCTTCTCGGCCTGAAGCTGTGCTGGACCTGGGAATCCCTGGGTATTTGGTTGCAGATCCTGTACAGAGTGTCTGTCATCATTTCGCTATGCTGCCACTAGAGGGAGCCAGAGACTATTACTTAGTTACTCACGAGCGCTTCAGTATAACTTCAGCCAGCACAGAAATGTTAGAGACTGAGTAGTGCAGCACGATGGAAATCCTCAGGCTCATGTTTCTTTTTATTATAAGGAGTGCCTCAGTATTCTGACAGGAGTGCTGCATAACTTCAGGACATTTGTTTTAGGGGGTTGATTTATTAGCAACTTTAAAAGGGTTTTGGAGTTAATAAATACATGTAATGTTGGTAATAAATATTACCCTAAGAGTTAGGGTAAATCTGATGGAGTGGTAAACTGTAAACTTCGGTCTGGATAAGCCCGTGGAAGAGGGCTTTAATAGAAACTTACTTAATAGTTATTTGGCCAGTCTTACTGCTACTGTTATTTTACTTTGTTTAGAATACCTCTACTTTTTAAAATGGTATAAGAGCAACTAAGTTTATTATTTGATATGGTACATTGCAACATATATATGAAAGGGGAGGTCGGGCAGAAGGAAAGCGGGTGTGAATACCGTGTGGACTGTAGTCATGGTCCTTGACAGATCGGGAGAGATATGAGTGGAGGGGAGAGAGGGTTTGGGGGATTTTGTCATTTTGATGGGGAGGGTTGGGATTAAAGGTTGTTGGTATATGAGGGGAGTATGGGAGGGTGAGTAGCACAGCACATATGTGGTCCGGGAAAGGGAAGGGGGGATCGGTTATAAAGAATTTATCTAATTTACAGGCTAGGGACAGTTAAATAATGGCTAGGGACATTAAATTTATTAGTTGGAATGTTAAGGGAGCTTGCCATAAATCGAAGCAATACAAGATTCTAAAGCATCTTGATTATGTGAAAGTGGATATAATGTTTATTTAAGAGACGCATTTGCTTAATAATGAGATTAACCATATGAGGAGGTTACAGGTTGGTCAGGTGTTTGCCTCGGAAGGCAACACTCAGAGCAGACGAGTGATGGTGATGATTCAGAGGACAGTTCCATTCATACCACTTCAGATAATCCAAGACACACTAGGGAGATACGTTTTTATACAGGGTAATTTGCAAACCTTGGAAATTATGTTGGGGTCGATTTATGGCCCTAATGTTGATACTCCAGGTTTTTTTGTGCAGATAATGGAAGTACTCACACCATTTCTTAATCTGCCCATCATTATAGGAGGGGATCTAAATTTGGTATTAGATCTGTCAGCGGATAGGTCAGGGTCTGCCAGGAAGGGACTATCTCCTGCCCAAAGAGCAGTTAGAGAATTGCGGGACCAAATTGGCCTGTGTGATGTGTGGAGGATTCTCCATCCAAATGGCCAGGAGTTCACCTTTACCTCTTGAGTGCATGGTACCATGTCCAGGATTGATTATGTCCTGATTTCGAATACTCTCATATCAGGCATACAGGATGCGACTATAGCGGCTGGGTCACCTTCCAATCACTCAGTTGTTACTTGCTTAATATCCTTTCCTTCTCTTCCTAAAGTAGGGGGTAGATGGAAATTTAATAATCAGTTGCTAAAAGATCCGAAGGTAGTTAAGTTTATTTCTTCCCAGATAACGGAATTTATTTCTCCTAATCATAACTCAACCAGCTGACCTGATATGGAGTGGGGTGCACTTAAGGCTTATTTAAGAGAGACCCTTATAAGGCTGGCCTCCCGGAGGAAGCAAGAGAGACAGAAACAGATTACCAAATTTCTTGCTCAGATTCAAGAAAAGGAGATTGGGCTCTCTCCCTTCTCATCAGAGGAATATAGGCAGGAGTTGACTAAGTTGTGGGATTCATATCTTAGTATGCTAGGTGAACAGGTTGAGTGGGCCATTCTTAAAACAGGGGCTGTATATTCTGACCAAGGGGAGAAGGCTGGTCACATGTTGGCTAGACATGTAAAGCAACTGGATTCCGCCAGATTAGTGGCGGCTATCCACTCAATGGAGGATGGCTCCATTAAAACATCTTCCAAGGATATTTGGGGGAATTTAGAAAATACTTTGAGGAGTTATTTGGGGCTATGAGTGAACCACCTTCAGCGGAGGAGTTGCAGCTTTATTTAGGAGGGTTGAACCTGCCTTCTCTAGGGGAGTATCATCAGACTAGGCTTACTGCGCCAATCACACAGGGTGAAATAGAACGGGTTATTAAGTCCCTCCCCTCTGATAAAACACCAGGCCCAGATGGGTTCTCTGCTAATTTTTATAAAGTTTTTTCTAAAGAACTAATCCCTTCACTGTTGAGCTTGTTTCAATTCATTTTAATGGGGTCTGTAACAGATGTTTCTCTGTTTGAGGCTTTAATAGTACTTTTGCCCAAACCAGATAAACCTCTTGACTCTGTATCTAGTTATAGACCTATTTCACTTCTCAATCATGATATCAAAATTCTTACAAAATTACTGGCAGACTGTGTTAGTGAAGTCCTCCCTGAGTTAATTGGGGCTGAACAGGTGGGATTTATGAAGGGGAGATCTTCAGTGGACCATTTGAGATCTCTGGCTCATGTTTTCTCGGCCTCCAGGGAGGCTGATCAGACTATGGCATTGGTCTCGCTGGATGCTGAGAAGGCTTTTGATAGGGTCCACTGGAAATACCTTTTTACTGCAATGGAATCATTCAGTTTCCCCCAGGAATTCCGCTCATGGATTGGCTCCATTTATAAATTTCCCTCTGCAAGAATTGCCTGTAATGGTATCATCTCAAACCCCTTTAAATTGTTTGTGGGCACCAGGCAGGGTTGTCCATTGTCCCCCTTCTATTCAATTTATATTTAGAGCCCCTTATCAGGCGGATTTTGCAAGCACAGGAGGTGCAGGGCATTCAGGTGTGGGGGCATATTACTAAATTACTAGCTTATGCAGATGACCTATTGCTGCAAATTTCCTATCCGAATTCTTCTATTCCTGCTTTATTAGATATTATTCAGGGATTCGGTGAAGTTGCCAATTATAAGCTTAATGTTGGGAAAACATTGGTATTCCCCTGAATCGCAAAACTTTTAAACATGAGAGTGCCCCTTCGGTTAGCTTGGAGTGCTGAGGCAATTTAATATTAGGCCTACCTTAACGAGATCCCTGTTCGCATACATTACAGCTAAATTTAGATTCATTATTTGCATGGAATCATGGCAGATCTCAAAAGATGGGCCTGCTTCTCCATTATCAATGTGGGAAAATCAATTTAATCAAAATGAACATATTTCCTCAACTTGTTCTACCCTATAAATATGTTAAATGCCTGACTCCCTTAAAATGGTTCAGGAAAGTTCATGGTATATTTACTGATTCATTTGGAATTATAAGAAACCCAGAATGGTTTATCATAAACTAGCTGCTCCCAAAGGCGATTGGTTGTTTGAGATTGCCTCACATAGGGCTGTACTACTGGGCCAGTCATGCAAATAAGTATCTCAGGTGGATGGTACCGAGTGATTCCCAGGTACAAAATACTTATGTCCCATTTTGGTTAAAGGTAGAGATATCCCGTATATTAGAACTAGGCTTAGTTCCCAGGACCCTGTTGTATTGTGCTCCAAGCTCTTTACCCATGTCTCTTCGGAATTCTCCCATTGAGATATCCATTAGAGTTCACACGCAGTTATGTACCTTTTTAAAATATAATCATAATAAAGGCCCATCGCAGCCATTAAAGGGCAATCTCAACCTCTAATTGGATGGTAGATCTATTAGGAGTAGTTGACTTCCACAATTGGAGGAAAGTTTAGTTAATGACTTAATTTCCGCAGAAGGGCGATGGTTATCATCAGCTGATATGTTGAGTAAATTTTTAATCCCACAAGCTGATATATTTAAAATTTTCCAACTTCGGCATTTGTTGGCTAAAAAAATGGGCACAAGTTTCCCTATCGATCCAGTTCCAGATTTCCATTCAGAGATAGGGCGTTTAGCGGGAAATGCTCATGCTGTTTCCTCTATATATAGGGTATTTTTTGGCTGGGTACATTCTCTAAATCTGGCGCCGGTGAATTATTGGTCTTCACTTTTCCCAGACACTGAGCTAGATTGGGCGTGCATCTGGTGTACATGCCATAAATTCCTGTCGCAAGATAGGCTCAGGCTAATGCAATTCAAGTTATTGCGCAATATTTATTATTCCCCCTTAAAGCTGGCTAAATTAGGCATTGTGTCCTCCGCTACTTGTTACAGATGCCAGCAGGGTAGTGGAGATTTGCTTCATATTTTCTGGACTAGTACCAAAGTATCTCCACTCTGGTTTAGGATCAGACAAAAACTGGATCCCTTGCTGGGGCTGGATGACCTTTTTACTGCAGAGATATGTGTACTAGGGGATGTTTCTACTATTTCAGTACGGAATAGGAAATATCATATCTGCTTGATATCTGCCTCAGTCAAGAAGGTGATACTAAGGCATTGGAAAGATGCCTCACAAATTAGTTATGGCAAATGGTTACAAGAGTTACTTACTAATCTTAGAACAGAAAGGGTTATTGCTAGTCTTCAGAATAGGTTACCTAGGTTTAACCGGATCTGGGGTCCCCTACACACGTTGTATTCATTACCAGTTAAGGAGTAATTTTCTCTATGCCACCTTATAGTCTGAGAACATGTGTGCTGTGCAGGGTTTTAGGGGGAGGAGGGCAGGGAGTAGTGGGCAGGGGGGGCTTGGGGGGTGAATACATCCTGGGTAAGTTATGTATTAGTTCTGATGTAGCATTTGCTTTGTATTTTAAGGCATGGATATATTCTTGGTGTTGGAAAACTGCAATAAAATTTGAATGAAAAAAATATGTATTCAGAATGGAATTTTTCACTTTGGAAATGCTTGATTCATAAGATGATGAAAACCTGTGTTTTAAACAAAAGCATAAGGCAGCATATCGACTGACAGCATTTGAGTCAGATAGACATTAAGTTCAATGGCAACAGGGTGGTTACAGTGATATTTATTGTTTTTGGATGGTGCCTTCTTTATTTTAGGTTGCAGTAGTGCTAGGGGTGCAGATCAGGAACACGGTGTGACACATAACTGGGACAGAGTACCACTACCCAGGTTTGGTCTCTTACATTTCCCCTTTGACAAATGGGCAGTCATTGAAGTCAACTGTCTTGAATGTTTACTGGTAGGGGTGCTGGGGTCCTGGGGTCCAGAAGTAATGGGTTGCTATTAATGCTACTGCTACTGGTATCAATGTCCATTACCATGGTCTCATCCTTCCTTCCCTCATGACTAAGAACAGGTCACCTAAATCCCAGTTTAGCATCCGTCTCATGCTGCTGCCACTTAATTAAGTGCTTGGTTTTCATATGGCTATGCTGACCCATAGTCCCAAGACATGATCCCACTTTACTATGGCTCACTTGAGCTTTGCAGATCTATAAACTTGCAAAACACTCATCTGTGGGATCTGTAACAAAAAAAAAATCCCACACTACAGAGATGATTTTTGCCACTGACTGCTACTTCTTAACACTTGCCATTGCTCCATGGTGAGGGGGCATAACCGGGCCTGCTCCTCTGCTATCATGCCCATGTATGCCTGTACTTCTACCTCACATTTCACATCCCCCTTACTGTTGTTTCTCAACATGGCCCTGCTAAACACTATCTGTGTCTTTCCTCTCTGATGTGCCCTTATCACACTTATCAGTGTCACCCTCCAATACATTGACCTCCTCCCACTCCTCACATTCTAGCCTCTTTTTTCTTTTATCGGACAAAATCCTGGATGCCTCTCTCTCTGACTCCCAGACTAAATCAAGGACCAGATCATCAAGATATGAGCAAAAATCACTACTCCCCATATCGATAGCTTGATCCGGCACAAGAACTTCTTTGTCCTTCTTATTTATGTCCCCCACTACATCGTCTGCCTCCTCTGGTGCCTTCTTCTCCTCCCCATACACACCTAACACCTGCGAATCATCTTGTACAATGATCTCAGCCTGTGATTGACTCTCAGACTACACAGTAGCCTACACTGAGAATCATCTCCCTGTGACTGGGTCATCAGAAGCATAGCTCCTATGTCACTTGCTGATTTTTTTACCATGTGGCTATGGTGCAGAGTTGCACTACTGCCACTACCAGTTATATAAAATGGCACAACAGCTCCCTTTTTGTTTTATTGGAGCTGTAGCCAGCATGTCCACAGCGATGGCTGTGAAGCATGCATGCCAGATGCAGCTGCTTCTGCTCTGCTACTACCTGTATATGCAGCTCTTCAGCTCTTCCATTGCCTCTCCTCCCCTGATGGAACTGACCTGAGAAATACCACACCCTGAGCCACACTTCTTCTTAGTGATATTACTATTACTCAAAGTCAGAGTTTCAATCCAAAACTATTTCCTTCCTTCCGTAACAGGAAAAAAAGGCTTTCTTGCAATACTCCATTTTATTTAGAGCAGCAGAACAAATATAAATGACTCAAATGTCAGACGATGTGGTGTGGCACACCAACAGTAAATTCAAGTAATGATTTGAGTGTATAATTATATTTAAAAAAACAAACAGAGTTTGCTTTATGCCAGTATGAGCAGCCAGACTACTATCTGGATAAAAATAAACATCTCCCTCTCCTTCTTTCTCTCACTCTCACTCTCTCTGAGTCTGCAGCTGGTGTGTTGAGCACAGGCTGAGCCATTCCCCGATGACTAGGAGGGAAAACACAGCTGCAATAAACTAATAAAAAAAAACACACAAAAATTGTAAACCAAATTAATAATGCAAACACCACAAACACCACTATAACTTTTACTACAAGTCTGTAGTAAAAGTACTCAACAATGTAAGGTGGCACAGAGGGCTAAAGTGCTGGTGCCTTACCTCAACCCACGCTGGTGACCTGGGTTCGGGAATGAGCCCGGGGCATCAGAGGTCGGCACGGGAGGGAGGGAGGAGCTGGCTGGAGCTGCTGACAGGCAAGCTGTCCTCTCCCAGGAGGGAGTACGGTGTCCCTCAGCTGATGGGCGACCCCCAGTGGAGGCTGGAAGGAGCTCAGGCTGAGGTGGCCTAGGCACTAGGCCTGGGGTGGGGGAAGGAGGCCGTGACCAGGGCTGTTCGGCACATGCTCGCCTTCACACTCATGCGTGCTAATTCCTGGGGCCTCCAGGAGAAAACACTCTTAGGGAAAAATGCTGGTCGGCATGGTGAAGACTGACCACCTGCAGGCACTGCTCCTGGGCTGGGCAGGTAAGAACTGGTGATTCTGGGGGACGGGGCTGGGGGGTCGGTCGGATGGGGGCCAACCGGCAGGAATGAGCATAAAGAAATTAATAAAGAAAAAAAAAAGTACTCAACAATACAACTTTTCAGAGATTTTAAAGCACAGTTTCTGTTGTAACAACAGCAGAGCAGATCCTTAAACATAGAAACATAGAAGGTGATGGCAGGTAAGGACCATGTGGCCCACCTAGTCCACCCTTTTTCCCTACCTAATGCAATACCGCAGACCCTAGTTGATCTGCATCTTACCTACTCTTCCCTATCGTGAGAGTACTCTTATGTTTATTCCATGAATTCTTGAATTCCCCTACCCTTTTTGGCCCCACCACCTCTGCAGGGAGGCTATTCCAAGTAACCACTACTCTTTCTGTGAAAAAGTACTTGCTCAGGTTGCCCCCAAGCCTACCCCCTCTAGCCTCATATCATGCCCTCTTGTTCTTGCATGCCTTCTTTTCTGAAAGATGCTACCCTCCTGTACCTTGTTTCAACCCCTGAGGTACTTGAATGTCTCTGTCATATCCTCCTTCTCTCTCCTGTCCTCCAGGGAATACATAGTGAGGTCATCTAGTCTTTCCTCATTAGAGTTTTGGTGTAGTGCATCCATCATTTTTGTTGCCCTTCACTGGAGTGCCTCTATGTTGTCTATGTCCTTCCAGAGATGTGGCCTCCAAAACTGGACACAGTACTACAGGTAAGGTCTCACCAGTGATCTGTGTAGTGGCATAATCACCTCCTTTTTACGTCTGCAGTGTGCATAGCCCTGCAGACATTTTGCTTTGAGAAAAGGACTCCCTGCATAATTTACCTTCTAAACAACATGTTAAAGTGTTAAAAACAGTGTCCTTCACTGAAGCCTCATTACTGCGCTGCCTGTGTGTGTATGGGAGCTTGAGAGCACTATTTTTCCTCTGGCTTAAGAAGTTAATTGAGCCCTCCCGGGTACTGCCTTTTTTTTTACAAATTGAAACCTCCTCCAACAATTAAGCCCTCCCCAGTACTGTCTTTTTTTGTAAGTTGAAACCTCCTCCAAAGTGTTTCATGGGCCTTTTCTTTATTTGTTAAGTTTCAGTGCTTAATTTTCTATCTTTTGCAAACTGAGAAACTCCTACTTTGCTGGTATCCCCTTCCCTACTCATCCAGAGGTGTGAATTCCTTTGTTAGCCATTGGATGACCACAGCTGCAAAATGATTACATACATTATGTCTACAAGCACTGTCCTCTATGCAAGACATAAGCAACTGAATCAACACACACACACAATACCCTAGGCAGAACACAGCTGGATAAGGTAAAAATATTTAGGAAACGTATTACACTTACCCAAAAACTAGCAGTGTGACTCCTGGCTGCTGTGTTCTCTCTGCTGTGGCTGAGCTATAATAAAGACCCTGTAACAAGACACTGGCTTCCTGCAGGGGCTATTCGACATCAGAGCAAAGGGCACACTGGGAAGACTCTCTGGGACAAGATGCAGTAAGAGAAACCTGAATGGCAGCCCCCAGGGATCATAAAATAGTTAGGGAAAGGTAGAAAAAAAACTCCTTTCACAACCCGAGCTGGAAAAAAAACACTGGGATGAAGCAAGAACACAAAAAAGTTAATACATATATTTCCCTGATTTGAACGTGCAGTTTTCCTTTAATAATCCACAGCAAGGTGTGGGTTGGGCTGGGATTTACCCACACCTGTCAAATGACCAACAATGACAGGAGTGCCTAAATCCCAGTGCACTCCACACTGTGCAGTGGATTACTGTGATTGTACAACTTGTAGGAAGTAAAGACTTTAAAAAAAGTTATTAAAATACTCAATTTCTAGAGTGGAGCATAGGACAAAGGGGATGAGGTATTGTGCTTACCTTTAGAAGTCAGCTGCCCAGGCATATCCGTGTCTAAATCAGTCTTATCTTTAATCAAGGCAGTAGACATTTCATAGAACCATGAGACTAAAACTGATTCTACAACTGATGAAGCTGTGCTGGGCAGCATATAGCTAGCTAAACTCTGGCATCAATTTCTGTCTCGAGGTTTTGTGAAATGTCTTCTACCTTTTTTTATTGTTTTGTTGCAGAGATGTCAAAATTGATATTGCTGGACATCTGACAGCAGGGTAGCCCTTCACACTTACATAAAAAAAAATTTACAAGACATTACCTCCTGACTTACAGAGTTGTTATTCCTTTGGTTTCTTCCAAAATGTTACTCCTCATCTTAACAAATTTGAATTGAATAGACCAGAATCTTGGTCTAATTTAAAGCAATTATATGACACAGGTTTATTACTTAGAAATACTCAATGCAGCATTAAATATAGAGAATACTGGATGGGCAATTATGTACAACCAGTGTCTTCTGCCACAGAGGGGTTCTGATTCCCACTGAGCAGGACAGCGAAGCTCGAGAGGTCCATGGGAATCAGAACCCCGAGGTGACAGAACACATTGGTAATGCAGTTTGGTTTTTATAGTGTATAGTAATATTATGTGAATTGTGTCAATTGTGTTATTTTCTCTCTTTCATAATGACACTGACTTGTGAAGTCTCTAGAGGTTACACCACCCTTTCTGTGAAGAAATACTTCCTCAGAGCACCCCTTAGTCTACCCCCTTCCAACCTCATGTCATGCCCCTTCGTTCCTGTACATCTTCTTTTCTGAAAGATGCAATCCTCCAACACCCTATTTATGTCTTTTAGATATTTGAAGGTTCCTATTATATCACCCCTGGCTCTTCTCTTCTCCAGGGTATATATATTGAGGTCTCCTAGTCTCTCCTCATATGACTTTTAGTGTAGGCACTGCACCATCTTTGTTGTCCTTCTTTACTGCCTTAACTCTCTGTCTACATCCTTACAGAGATTCAACCTCCAGAACTGCACACCGTATTCCAAAGGAGGCCTCACCAGAGATCTGCACAGTGGCATCACCACCTACTTCCTTCTGCTGGTGATACCTCTCCCTATGCACCCCAGCATCCCACTGGATCTCCCCATAGCTTTGGTACATTGTTTAGCCACCTTTAGGTCATCCAGTATGATTAGCCCCAAATCCCTTTCCTGTTTGGTGATCATCGTTTCTTTGCCCCCCCTCCAATACCCCTCCCCTGGGTTTCTGCAACCCAAATGCATGGTTTTGCACTTTTTTGCATTAAATCTCCACTGCCACACTTCAGACCATTCCTCCAGTTTACCTATGTCCCTCCTCATTTTTGTTACCCGTCCTGGAGTGTCTGCCCTGTTACAGATCTTAGTGTCATTCACAAAGAGACATACTTTCCCCTCTAGCCCCTTTGCAATTTCACCTATGAAGACATTAAACAGGACTTGGCCCAGGACTGATCCCCGTGGCACCCTGCTGGTCACACTCCTTTCCTTACATTGAACACCATTTACCATGACTCTCCATTTCCTATCATTCAACCAGTTCCTAACCCAGTTTACCACCTTGTGACCCACTCTCAGGCTGCACAGCTTGTTCACAAGTCAGATGTGGAATGGTATTGTAGGCCTTATTAAATGCAACTCATGCTTATGTTTAAGCCCATAAAACACCATTATCTAGTTAATGCATTTACAGATGTAGTACTTGTTTTCTGCTGGTGATACCTCTATCTCTGCACCTTAGCATCCCATTGGCTCTCCCCACAGCTTTCTCACATTGTTTGGTTACCTTTAGGTTATAAAATAAGATTACACCCAGGTCTCTTTCTTGATTGGTGGATATCAGTACATCTCCTTCCATCTTGTACATCTCCCTTGGATTTCTGTGCCCCAAATGCATTATTTTGCACTTCTTTGCATTGAATCTTAGCCGACACACTCTAGACCACTGTTCAAGCATATTTAGGGCCTTTCTCATCCCCCCCATGTTGATCCTGCTGCATATCTTAGCATTGTCTGCAATGATGCATACCTTTCCCTCCAGTCTCTCTGCAGTGTTGCTATGAAGACATTAGAGGACTGGCCCCAGCATGGATCTCTGTGGCACCCCACTGGTCACCTCCCTCTCCTTGGATTGAACAACATTTACCACACCCTCTGTGTCTGGTTACTCGACCAGTTTCTGATCCAGTTTACCACCTTGGGATCCACTCCAGGCTGCCCAACTTATTTACTTACCTCCTATGTGGGACGGTGCCAAAGGCCTTGCTGAGATCTAGATAGGCCACATCCATCTCCCCTCCTTGATCTGCTTCCCTGGTTTTCCTGTCAAAGAAATCTATCACATTTGTTTATCAAGACCTTCCTGATGTGAATCCATGCTTCCTCAGATCCTGTGCTCCACCTGATTCTAGAAATATCACAGTCCTTTCCTGTAGCAGTGACTCCATTAATTTCCTCATCACTGACGTCAGACTGACTGGCCTGAAGTTGTCAGCCTCTTCCCTGTTCTCATTTTTGTGGAGAGGGACAGCATTCACCCTGCTCCAGTCCACTGGAACCACCCTGTCTCTTTCAATTTGTTGAATAGGGCTGTTAGTGGTGCTGGCAGCACCTCTCTAAGTTTTTTAATATTCTGGGATGTATCCAATCCAGCCTCATAGCCTTGTCCTCTTTCAGATTCTGGTGTTCCTTTAGGACTCCTTCCTCCTCAAATGGGTTGGTGTCCATCTCTTTCCCATTGGTGCCCCTATCACCCAATAATGGTCAATCTCCTTCCCCTTCTTCTGTGAATACTGAACAAAAGTATTTGTTCAGGATTGTTGCTTTTTCTTGGTCCTGCTCTGCACACACCCCTCCCTCCCTTTTTAACCTCACAATCCTACCACTGGTCTTCTTTCTTTTCCTAATGTATCTCAAAAAGGTCTTGTCTCCTTTCTTAATTGCCTGGGTGATTTTTTTCCTCTGTTTGCCCCTTTGCACTCCTGATGCTTTCCCCACCTCCCTCTGCTTTTCCAGATACAGTTCCCTGTCTTCCCCCTTCTGTGTTTCCTTGTACCTCCTGAAAGCTAGCATTTTCTCTCTTACCTTCTCTGCCATATCCTTTGAGAACCATAGTGTTTTTTCATTCTCTTTTTTTTTGCTTAGTTGCCTAACACAAAGGCTTATTGCCTCTGCTATGACTCCCTTAAGGTTAGCCCACTGTATCTCTACATCACCCCTTCTTCTTCCCCTGCCAGAGCTTCCTTTAGACATTCCCCCATGTTTGTAATGTCAACCCATCTGAAATCCAGGACTCTTGCTTTTGTGTGGTTTGACTCCTCCACTGTTCTTTCATTGAACCACACAGTATGATGATCACTGGACCCCAGGTGGCTATCCACCCTTAAATCGGTGACTCTGTCCCCATTGGTGAATACCAGGTCCATTATTACTCCTTCTCTGGTGGGTTCTGCCACAAGCTGCTTGAGGCACACCCCCTGCAAGGCATCCAGGATGCCTCTGCTCCTGGCTGTGTCTATATCCTGGGTGCTCCAATCCTCATCAGGCAAACTAAAGTCTCCCACCAGCAGCACTTTCCCTTTGGCAGTCATTTTGTTGATGGCTTCCACTAGTACCCTGTCCATCTCCTCCCCTTGTGCTGTAGGGGTGGACGCCCAGTAGGGTCTACACTGAGCTGAGGGAGTCACAGGGTTACATTGGCTTTGGAATGCAGTACCGTGTCGTCATTTCTGATCCCTTGCGAGATTATCTGCAGAATTGTGTTCCATGTTTAAATATTTCCATGGAACAATATTCTGCAGATGACGATGCATTTTTTGGTGATTTAAGTGATATAGCAGAACATAAATTAGAAACAAAGATGACACAATTCATGATCAGGTTACTCATACTCAGGCATAAAACATTGAAATTATGGTATTTTTTTTTTCATTTTGATAACGCTATTACATGTTGTTGTGTTAAAATAGTTGCAGAAAATTTTCAGCAGAAGATATAAAGATCCTTAGAATTTTGTTCCATGGAAATGGCCCAGAGAAGCAGTTCTGCATTGCAATCTGAGCCAAACCAGCAGTGTTCAGTTTGGGATATGCTGAAACCAAGCTACTTGAGTTAGGGATGGCTTGGTTTCATCATATGGTTTATGCTCATCCCTAGTTTCAACTGAGGCAAAGCTATCTGATAAATGCAATGCAATTTTGCCTGAATTTTAAAATGCACAGCACTATTCTAAGGCGCTATTTTTATTTCTTTTATATTTTATTGCACTGATTGTGTGAGTCTGTTTAGTGCACACACTCTAGTAACCTGACCCCTACCCCCGATCACTAGAGTGGCTCATGCTACTGCCCCACCTCAACCCCCACTTTCACTTTCCCTTTCCCTTCTGTCTATCCTGAGAAGCATAATTTTGTTTCATTTTTTTGGATTAGTTTTGTGTCCCCCTGGCATCCACCCCTTCAGTGCACACACACACACACACACACACCACTCCCCTGACCCCACCCCCATCATCACTAGTTGTGCATACTGCCTCTCCACCCCATCCCCACTTTCACTTTCTTTTTCTCTTTATGTTTGTTCTGCTCAGACAATCTTTTTTCTTCCTGTGTTTTTTTTATTTATTTCCTTTTTGTGTCTTCCCTGAGTCCCCCTTCCATCATTTACTAAGTTGCCACGCCACCCACAGGTCACAGTCCCTCTGGGCCCACACTGCTTTTCCTGCCCTGCAGCAGTGCTCCACAGAACAGTCTCCTCCTGAATGGCACCAAACTGCAGCGCAGTCTGCATTTATCCCATGGTTTCCACATGTCAAATGGGGTATTGAGACTGGCTGCAGGGGCACATTTTTATCTCTTCCCTCAGCCTCAAAAGCTAATCATGTGACTGGCAAGCTTGCAGGAATTGACTGTGAGGCTAAGGGATGGAAATAAAGTAGAAAATAAATTGAAATCTGAGGCAAACCAGCAGTGTTCAGTTTGGGATTTGCTGAAACCAAGCTACTTGAGTTAGGGATGGCTTGGTTTCATCATATGGTTTATGCTCATCCCTAGCTTCAAATGAGGCAAAGTTGTCTGATAAATCTAATGTTGCATGCCACTGGATCCCAGGTCTGAGACAGTGAGATAAGGGCTCATTTGGGCAAACAGTAGAGTTCCTGTCAGCTAAAGGGTACTTACACTTCAAAGAAGTGACTTGCTTTTATAATTAAGGGCTCTGTTTTGAGTGTAAACAAAACCAGAATAAGGGAGATGAAACCCCATGGACTTTACCATACTGGAAGATGAAAGGATGGACATTACAATCCATGAAACCAAGGTCTGGAGAACAAATCCAGTTTGAACCAGTTCTCCAGATGGGAGTTTCTGAACAGACAAAAGAGACTGTCAAACCATGATGTCAGAGTGACATATTTGATGATGCATCGTGGGGGGCTGGCAGTTGATCTGTTCTGAGGACATGCCAGGCCCTAGCAAAGGCAGTTAGGGTGGGACTTTGAGCAAGTTTTGTGTCTGCCCTGATTCACCAAGGTGTCCTGTGTGGTAAACTAATCTACTTTGCTGAACAGAGAGGGAAGAGTGAGATAGTCTTTTGTCTGTGTGGTTTCCACTGTACAAAACATTTCTTTTTCATCTTTGTAGAATTACAGTTCCCCATAGTCTTAGTGTTATAGCCTATATTATATGCAAATATTTTGACATATTAAGTATTATTTTTATATACTTCATGTTTCTGTGATTAAGTCCTTTGAGGTACAGATACTGTACATGGTTATAACTAATAATAAATGTGTTCCATCTCTGAAGAGAAGGCTACAGTTACCACATTTTGTTTTTAAAGCAAAATGATTCTCAGCTGTGCAGTAGGGTGCGCTGCTTGCCCTTCTGGTGGAGCACTGTACTGTGTGAGCAGTAGCTCTGGTAGAATTCAAACCTATAGATACTCTAACTGAGGCTGCATCTGAGTGGTGCTGGCATAATAGGTGTCTGAAGGGTTTGAGAATGCTGGTAGCAGTCACAGACTAAATCTGGAAGAGACAAGGCCGTAACAAACTAGAGACAGTGAGTGGTGTCACAGTTCTGTCAGTATTAAGGTTATCTGTCCAGTTACATAACAGGATAAATAAAAGGGGACTTTATATTCTATCAGTTTTATTTTGTTATAAGCAAGAGTAGATAGACGGAAGACACAATGTCTGTGCCATATGAGAAATGCATATTGCCAAACCTGCAGGAGCTGTGCAGAAGGAGAGAACTGGGCTATGAGTAAGGCCAAACAAGGGCAAAACTCATAGACATCTTCAGAACAGTGACCAAGGTAGTGGGGTGAAAGTGGTCACTACTAGCCAGAGGTGTTAGACAGAGGCTATGGAGACTAGAGATGAGTGCCAAAATCCATGACTAGGACAGCTATACAAGCAGACCAAGTACAAATGTTGGAGGTGGCACTCACCCTGGTTAAGGCAAAGATAGAAACTGAGAGGCAAAAGGCAGATGTAGAGCTGCAGAAGATGAAACTGGAAGCAGTAGAGCAAGAGAAGGTGGAGAAGTGGAAGGCTGAGGAGCAAAAATATCAGAGCCAGTATGAGATCCAGTGAGAGGAGCAAAAAGACAGCTGAGAAAGAAGTATGAGAAAGAGCATGAGCATGAAAGGCAGATTGAGATTCTGCTCCAGAGAACAACACCACAGACTGTAATGGCATGAGAGGTTTGACCAAGGAGGCCAAAACTAATTTTAAAATGTTTTGAGTCAAATTACAACTTCCTGTTGCTAGCCTTGCTTGTAGAGCAGAAAGCAGCTAACTAAAAGAAGCTACATTTTCTTATTCATTTAACACTTATATCTCTGCAGGAGTCAGGGTCTGTTGAGATTATGCAGACAGATACTTTATTAGAAGTAGAAGGGGTCTTATTTAGGGTTAAAAAAAGAAAAGAAAGAAATTCAGTGTGTGTTCTGTGCTGTAAAGCGTACTGTATCGATTTACTTTGCTTAACCAGTAGGAGGAGAGAGAGAGAGCTAAATTGGAGGTGTGGCTTAGACACTATAAAAGCAGGTGAGTCAAATTATAACTTCCTGTTGCTAGCCTTTTTTCTTACCAATAGAACCTCCATCCCACCCTAAGCCAGTTCTACTTTTATAGCCACTGGATTTGACTGACAACAGGAACTTCCTGTTTGGCAGTAGGAAGGGAAGGATCATAGAGAAACATTGGTTTTGTCAACCCTGTGTGGTACCATTTGCTTGTAACTGACTCTTCAGTGAATAGCAGAGCATTGTGGGAATCTGGAGGACTAGCAATAGACTAGTATAACTCCTACCCCAAAACAACATCTCTCTGTTAAAAGCACTGTTGCCTGGTGGTTCCCTTGCCCTTTTAAGGGCTTGTAAACCTTCAACTCACAGAATCTTGCTGAATTTAAGTAAATATTGTTATTTTTACTTTGCATCGAAACCGAAAGTGAACAGACACTTACTTACAATTTTTCATTAAACCTGCCCTTCTAGTTAGCGGCAAAGGCAATACACATGGAGACGCAGTAGAGACACACCCATTTTCTGCTGTGTCCTCTGGGCACACTGAAACTGCAGGCATTAGACAAACTTGGATAAGATAATTTTCTCATATCCTCTACTTAGTAAATATACACCGTTGATAATGGAAAAAGAACTTAGTAAGTGTATGCGATGTTTGATGTATAGTGAGGGAAAGTATGGGAGCAAGTATGTATGTGCTAATTGCCATCTGATTACTACTCTTGAAGCAGAGATAGCATTTATGCTTAATATTAAACCAGTTTCTACTGATATTAGGGAATTGGAAAGTTACATTGATCTTATGGACGAACAACTTCATTCTAATGAACAATTTCCTTCACATTTAGGTAGCATTTCTATGCCTCCTGATGAGGAGACAATTGTAATGACTAGTACTAGTATACCTGTTGCCTCTGCCCCCTCTTATAAGGTGGATGATTATCTGCCCTCTTCTCATGATAATGATGACTGGACCATTGTCACAAAGCCTCTTAAAAAAAGGAGAGGTGGTCAAATGCACAATAGTGCCCCTATTGAAACTCGTAATAGGTTTGAGTAATTGATTGTATCAAATAATGAAGTGCTACATGATTTATCCTGTGCATCACCCTCTGTTGATAATAATGGTTTAAAAACACTTTTCAATCAGGAGTTAATGCCCATGAATATTTGCCCTAGTAACGCTCAAGCTACCAAATCAATACCTATTAAGTTAATCACACCACAGCGTGTTAAACAATCATCTGTTTCTGATTCTTGTACCCCTACCATCTCAAAACAAGTGTTAGTCCTGGGAGATTCAATCATTAAGCATATTGACAGGGCGGTATGCAATAGTGACAAGAGCAACCGCACTTGTTCTAGCTTCCGTGGGGCCAGGATATCTGACATTACCTCCATTATGCCTAAAATTTTACAAAATGTGGGGGAAAATCCACTGGTTATCATATATGCTGGCGTTAATGATATAAACAACACCCCATTTAATCAATTACAACAGTACTATGTGGCGTTATGTAACCTGTTACTTGATAGGGAATGCTGTGTATGTATATCTGAAATTCTACCTGTCCCGAGAGCAACATCTACCATGATGCAGAAAATCAAAGCCCTAAATGAATGGCTGAGAAAGTGGTGTTTTAAGCAAGATATACCCTGTATTACCCACTGGGAATCATTTTCAGATCATTCTTCCTTGTTTTGCTGGGACAGTTTACATCTCAGTCGTAGGGGTAGTACACTTATGGGGAAAGGTGTCACTAAAATCATAAATCATTGTTTAAACTAAAACAATGGGGGAGAATGGGTCTATTCCCAAGACTCTAAATACTTACCAAAATATTATTACAACTAAATGTAAATTCCTAGCTTTGAATGCAAGATCTTTAAACCAACTCAAATTAGCAGAACTCGAAGTCAAATGTAAAACTTTAAATATAGGTGTGGTGGGAGTAACTGAAACTTAGTGGGATGCATCCTCAATTTGGTCCAGAGAAATTCCAGGTTATAAGTTATATCATAAAAACAGATTAGATAAGCAAGGTGGTGGAGTTTGTATGTACATAAGAAATGATATTCCTTCTTTTGAAGTGTGTTTTCCCTTTCCTTTGGAAAGTATACGGGTTAAAATCTTATTGAAGGAGCAGTCCTATATAACTATTGGTAACATCTATCGACCTCCATCTGCAAATTCAGATTACACAACTGATAAGTTTAAAGAAATTACACATTTTTCAGAATCTCAAGATACTGTAATATTTGGTGACTTTAACCTCTCTCATATTAACTGGTACTCATTCTCAGGACAGTCCTATGCCGAGAAAGGACTAATAGATGTGGTAGTTAGTACTGGATTACAACAACTTGTTACTGAACCCACTCGAGGTCCTAATATTTTGGATCTATTATTTACTAACATAGAGCAACAAATTAGCAATTTACAAATTTGGGATCCACTTGGGACCAGTGATCATTCATCTATTCTTTTTGAAATTCAACAGTTTAAAACTACACAAAGGAAATTATATTGTATAAAAACTAAAATAAAGCAATTTTTTCTAAAATCAATGAATACTTACAAACGTAAACTGAAATCTAATCTTCTTAATTGTACAACACAACAAGCTTGAGACTTTTTAAAAACATTGTACATTATTTGGAAAATACTTTTATTCCATCTAAGAGGAAATTTAATAATAAAGTAAAAATTCCCCCTTGGTTCAACAAGACAATTAAAATCAGATTAAAATAAAAATTAATTTTTTTAGGAAACTTAAGAATAGTTCTGTTCCATTTAAAACTACTCTATTACATAAATACAGACTATCTGTGAAAAACTTAAAAAATTCTATTAAATTGGCAAAAAATACACTAGAATTTAAACTAGCTCACACAAAAGACTGTCACAAATCTCTTTTCTCCTATATAAATAATAAAAAAGGTGTATCCAGGACCATTGGTCCCATTATAACCAATGTCTCTTTTCTATCTGATATAGAAACCTTGAATCTCTTTAATAAGTACTTTTGTTCTGTCTTCTTTCAAAAATCACCTATTAGTACATTTAAAATTCACCACATATACTATCATAGGTTCTATCCAACTGACATTATACAGGCTATCAAAAAACAAAAACAAAAAATACTAGTCCGGGCCCAGACAGTATTCATCCATGGTTTCTGATCGAAACTTCTATAAATATTTCAATACCTTTGTCAATTATCTTCAACAAATCCTTACAAGAAAGCATTGTACCAAATGGTTGGCATTCAGCAATAGTTACTCCCATATTTAAAAAAGGCAATAGAAGTTCTGTGCAAATTATCGTCCAATTAGCCTGACCTCAGAGGCTGGTAAATTAATGGAATGAGTAATGAAGTCTCTAATAGATCAAGATTGTAAAAAATTAGGAATTTATTATTCAAATCAGCATATATTTACTCCCAAGTATTCCTGCACCACCAATCTGACATCTTTTTACAATAATATAAGTACTCTACTAGATGTGGGTATCCCTACTGATGTAATTCTTTTGACTTTAGTAGAGCTTTAATAAAGTCTCACATGAAAAACTCATTACTAAATGCACAATCTAGGTTTGTTACCTGATATTGTCAACCCGGACTTTAAACTGGTTGACAAATTGTTCTCAGAGAGTCAGAATTAATGATAATCTTGTCTGATTTGGGTAGTGTGATAAGTGGTGTACCACAGGGGTAGGTCTTGGGACCAACATTGTTTAATCTCTTTATCAGTGATTTACAAACAGGGCCAAATAACTTCATGGTTAAATTTGCAGATGATACTAAATTGGGGGGCAAGGTTAATAATCAAGAAAATATTTCTGCATTACAGAAGGATTTGGAAAAATTAATACTTTGGGCAAATGAAAATCATATGCAGTTTAATCAAGACAAATGTTTAGTAGTGCATTTCGATGTAAATAATCCAAAAACGATATATTATATAAACGGACTACCACTTCACTCATCAAATTGTGAAAAAGATTTAGGGATATATGTTAATAATAAACTTACATCAAATGATCACTGTGTTAGAACTGCTTGCATGACCAACAGACTTTTGAGGCAAATAAAATGCACTTTTGTTAATCACACTGAATAATGCCTTATTCCATTGTATAGGGCATACATTAGACCGTATCTAGACTATGGCTCCCTTCTGAATCCAAACCCCAAAAATACATAGTAATTTGAACAGGCTCAAAGGAGAGTAACTAGAATTATTCCAAGATTAACAAACTTGGATTATCAGAACAGATTAAAAGCTACTGGTCTCTCTCTCTTCAAACTAGAAGATTAAGAGGTGATATGCTTATGGTTTTAATTTAATAAATTCACCAGATCTAATGGAAAAATGTGATCTAACACTCTCCAAAAGGAGACATGTTCCAAGACTGCATAATAAACAGCTTGAAGTAAAAACGTATAAAACCAGCAAAAGGGGAAACTTTTTTCCAATAAGAGCATCCATTGTATGGAACACCTTGCCACAAGAATTGGTAGAGGCAACTAGTGCCACTGTCTTTAAAAGCAAATTAGATTTTTGGTTGAGGGATAATAGATAAATAATGTCCCACATAGTGTGGGTAACAGTCTCGATGGGCTCTGGCCTTCTTCTGTTCTTTCATACCAAGTAATACCAAGTAATTAGGAAGGCGATGATCTTGATTTGTTTTTAAGATCTGTTGAGAGAATCTGTGGGCAATTTGAACTGTGTAGGGCTTCTTGGGTGACTTATCTATTTCTACTGCTTACCTGCAAGGCATTAGAAGCTTTTGACAGAATGGACAATGAGGACTGCATGGACTATGATAAAGTGAAATATGCCTTGCTAAAGCATCTTGAGTTAACTTCCAAAGCCAATAAGCACAAATATAGAGAGTTAAAAAAAGTCACCATGAGATAGCTATGCTGAAAGGTATGTGCATTTAAGTACTTTGTTAGAATGCTGGGAAGAGGGTGCAAACGCTGGCTCTATAAAGGAAATAGAAGATGTATTTCTTTTAGAAGAATTCCAAAAAACTGTACCTGACAAATCTGAGGCTATGCTTGTTAAATGGAACTCTGATCTCCATGTGGGAGAATGCCAAGAAGACTGATCAGTTCATATCCAGCTGACCATCCTCTCATTGCAAAGGTAATCGGGATGAGACATCAGGTGGTTTTGGGGAACCCTGGGAAGGCACAGTCTGTACCTGAACTAAAAGGGAAGCCACCTGGTTTCAAAAGCAAGGAGGCAGTTAAACACAGGTGCTATGTTTAGCCAAAACTAGGGCATTTGTTTTATGATTGCCTGAAAAATGTGAAATTGGGGTTAGTGCAGCAGGAGGGGGTAGCTTGGGTAGCTCTCAACAGTTAGTTGCCTATACAAAGAGTGCAGTGCCCTCTAACTCCACTGCACATATGCACCCTATGTTTGAAAATGGGATAGTGCAGCAGGGATTGATGGACACTGGAGCTGCCATTTCTGTGGTGAAGCAGGATTTCATTCAGGAGGAACAGATAATACCTTTCCAGTTTTTTAGGATTAGAGGAGTTACGGGTCCTTTGATCTCAGTGCCAGTGGCTCAGATCCTTATAAGCTGGAGTGGTGGCCAGGGCATATGGAAGGTGGGTGTTGTACCAGACCTGCCTGTGGATGTAATCATGGGTAATAACTTTGACAATATGGCCATTATTGTGTGTGTCACTGACAATACAAGGTGATGAAACTGGCTCCTGTGGACACAGAGGAGGCAGTGCATGAGGACACAACCCCTACCTCAGTAGCAGGACAAGTCGTAGCTGGAGAATGACCTGGGAGCAGCAGTTCTGAGCCACAGCTACAGACTGAGGCGGGCCCTTCTGTGCGTGACTTTCCCACAGTAAAATGCATTTTGGGGAAGGTCAGGCTTGCAGAGCAATGGAAAACTCTGCAGACTGATCCATCCCTGCAAAAATTAAAGGAGTCAGCCACCAATGTGGAAGGTGACTCTCCAAGTTCTGGGGAAAGGGAGGTGTACTGGTAGAATGGGATCATGTACCATGAATGGGTTCCTAAGGAAGGACCAGAAGAAGAAGTACTCCAGCAGATAATGGTTCCTAGGGAACCATAGTGGAGGCAACACACCTTTGTGTTAGGCAAATAAACAAAAATTATGAGAAAAAGGAAACCACTGTGGTTCTCAAGGAAAGTAGCCAGGAAGGTAAATGCAAGAAATTTGACTTTCAGGAAGTACAAGGAAAGACAGGAGGAGGACAGAGTAGTGTATCTGGGAAAGCACAGGGAGGCAGGGAGGGCAGTCAGGAGCACAAAGGCACAAACAGAGATAAAAATAGCCCAGACAGCAAAGAAAGGTGACAAGACACTTTAACATAGAAACATAGAAACATAGACTTTGACGGCAGATAAGGACCACTTGGCCTACCTAGTCTGCCCATTTCCCTACCTACAGTTTAGGCCGCAGATCCTAGTTAACCAACAGCCTATTTCTTCCTACCCCCCACCAAAATCTGCCTTATGTCTGTCCCATATATTCTTGAATTCTCCCACAGTTTTAGACCCCACAACCTTCTCAGGAAGGCTGTTCCATGCATCCACTACCCTCTCTGTAAAAAAAATACTTCCTCACATTGCCCCGGAACCACCCCCCCCATCTTTAAATTGTGTCCTCTTGTTCTTGTACATCTCTTTTTCTGAAAGATGCTACCCTCTTGGACTTTGTTGATTCCACTGAGGTACTTAAAAGTTTCTATCATGTCCCCCCTCTCCCTTCTTTCCTCAAGGGTATACATATTAAGCTCCTTTAGTCTGTCCTCGTACAGCTTCTTTTGCAGAACCTGCACCATTTTAGTTGCCCTCCTCTGCACTGCCTCTATCCTGTCTATGTCCTTGCAGAGATGGGGTCTCCAGAACTGGACGCAGTACTCCAGATGGGGTCTCACCAACTGTCTGTACAGAGGGATAACAACTTCCTGTTTTCTGCTGATGATGCCTCTCCCTGTGCATCCCAGTATACCCCCAGCCCTCCCTACTGCCTTCTCACATTGCTTGCTAACCTTAAGGTCATCTGATATGATTACCCAGAGGTCCTTTTCCTTTTTTGTTGTTGTTACTACCTCCCCCCATCGTGTAATCTTCCCCTGGGTTCTTGTTTCCCAGGGGCATTATTTTGCACTTCTTTGTATTGAATTCTAGCTGCCATACTTCTGACCATTCCTCCAACCTTGCCAAGTCCCTTCTCATCCTTTCCACGCCTCCTTGTGTATCAACCCTGTTGCAGATCTTTGTGTCATCTGCAAAGAGGCATACTTTTCCTTCCAGTCCCTCTGCAATGTCATTTATAAAGACATTAAAAAGGACTGGACCCAGTACTGAACCCTGCGGTACCCCACTAGTAACCCCTCTTTCTTCAGAGTGGACTCCATTTACAATTACCTTCTGTGTCCTGTTGTCCAGCCAATGTTTTACCCAGGCTACCACCCTGGGACCCACTCCCAGGTTGGTTAATTTGACTATTAATCTTTTGTGTGGGACTGTGTCAAATGCCTTGCTAAAGTCTAGGTAGGCCATGTCCACAGCCCCTCCCTGGTCTACTACTTTGGTCACCCAGTCAAAGAAATCTATTAGATTTGTCTGACATGACCTTCTGGCTGTAAACCCATGCTGCCTTGGGTCCTGTGCCCCACTGGCCTCAAGGTACTCAACAATTCTTTCCTTCAGAAGTGACTCCATCACTTTCCCTACCACCGAGGTCAAACTGACAGGTCTGTAGTTTCCTGCCTCTGTCTTGATCCCACTTTTGTGAAGGGGAATTACATCCGCCTTCCTCCAGTCCTCGGGTACCACACCATCCTCCCATGATTTATTAAAAAGAGTAGTCAGTGGTTTCACTAGTTTCCCCCTTAATTCTTTTAGAATTCTGGGGTGAATTCCATCAGGCCCCATTGCCTTCTCCACCTTCAGTTTTAGGAGTTCTTGCAGAACCCTTTCTTCTGTGAAAGGGCTGGGATCGACTCCCTATCAAGAGTGCTTCTGTTAATTGGATTATGCACTTCCCCCTCCTCTTTTGTGAATACTGAGCAGAAATATTCATTCAGTATCCCTGCTTTTTCATTGTCCCCTTCTGCCCACCCTCCATTCATTCTATTCAGCCTCACTATCCCTCCCTTTGTCTTTCTACGCTCTTTGATGTACCTATAAAAGGTTTATCCCCCTTCTTAACTGAGTTGGCTATCTTTTTCTCAGTTTGGGCCTTTGCTGTTCTGACTTCTTTCCCTGCTTCCTTCTGCCTTAATTGGTATAGCTATCTGTCCTGCTCCTTCTGTGTTTCCTTATACTTCCTGAATGCTATCTTTTTCTCCCTGACTTTCCCAGCTGCCTCTTTTGAGAACCATAGTGGTTTTTCTTTCATTTTGATTTGTTTATTTGCTTCATACAAAGGCTTATTGCCTCTGTGATGGCAGTTTGATGATTCCCATTGTTGCTCCACCCCTCCTTCTAGCCTGTTGCTAGTGCTTTTCTGAGGCACTCTCCCATCTTGCCGAAGTCAGCCCTCCGGACGTCCAGTACCCTCACTTTTGTATGGCTTGACTCTGTATCTGAGTTTAATGTGAACCACACTGTTTGATGGTCACTTGTTCTCAGATGGCAACCCACTTCTAGATCTGAGATCCTCTCACTGCCCCCATTAGAGAGTATGAGATCTAAGGTTGCTCCTTCACAAGTGGGTTCTGAAACTAGCTGTCTGAGGCCTGCCACCTGTAGGGCAGTGAGAATGGCCCTGCTCTTGGATGTGGCTGCAGCAAATGTGCTCCAGTTAACATTTGACATATTCAGGTCTCCCATCAACAGTATCTCCCCTTTCTCTGCCATCCTAAGAATGCCTTCTATCATATCCTTGTCCATTCCCTTCCCCTGACATGGGGGTCTGTACACAACCCCTGTGTGGATTGTGGTGCCCTTTCCAGTCTCCAAGGTGACCCACAGTGCCTCCTCTCCTCCCTGTTTACTCTTTTGTTCAGTTGCTTTTATCCCTTCCTTTACATAGATAGCTACTCCTCCCCCTCTTCTCTCCTGCCTGTCTCTCCTGTAGGTTATGTACCCTGATATGTTAACATCCCAGTCATGGTTCTCTGTGTACCATGTTTCTGTGACTACTTTGATATCCAGGCATCCCTCTTCGATCAAGGCCACTAGCTCAGGGAGCTTCTTCCCCAGACTATGGACATTGGTGCTTATTACCCTCCATTTCCTGATGGTCTTACTCCTTTTTGCCCCATCCCTGTCCTTCTTGCCTTTGTCAGTTTCCCCATTTACCCCTGCCTTTCTACCTATTTCCATCTCTATGTTGGTGTTTACCGTACTTACTACCATGATTTTTTGGAGGTGGCTAGGATTTCCCTGCTCCTTTCCAGTGCCTCCCCTTTAGCTGGTTTAAATGCTTGCCAATGAAGCATTTAAACCAATCACCTAGGATCTTGGTTCCCTCCTGGACAGATGCAGCCCATCATGCCGGTATAGGCTTGCATCACTCAGGTGGACCCCAGTCCGTATTAAGAGCCAAATCCTGAGCTCTGCACCAGTTTTTCAACCACTGATTGAATCCCATGGTACAGAACACCCTAGCCTCTCCTATGCCATAGATAGGCAGCACCTCCAAGAAGGTTACCATGCATGCTACTTGTCTAAGGCCTCTCCCCAATTCCACAAACTCTTCCTGCACTGCTCTAATCCCTTTCTTAGCCAGGTAATTTGTCCCTAGGTGGACAATTACATCCAGCTTCCTCCCTTGTGCAGCTGCTCTGGCAATCCTGAGGATTTGCTCCCTGTCCCTCCAAGCCATTGGTGCCAGGCAGGCACCTTACTTCCCGCCTCCCTTCCTCTCCCAGTTCTACCTTCCTAACAATGGAGTCCCCCACAAGGAGTTGTTTCCTTTCCCTGTAGGGTCCCATGCCACCCTCCTGTGGGTCTCCTTTGTGGAGGTTCCCCCCATCCTCCCTGGTCTCCACTGCAGGCACCTCCATAGAGGAACCACACTTTGCCAGAATGGCATAGTAATTGTGGAGAGGTACAACTGGAGGGATGCACCTCTGTTCCACCACCCTCACTCTCCCTGAGCCCACTGTGGTCCAACCACTCCTCTTTCTTGGCAACCTCTGAGGCAACAGCAGTGGCACTGGTGGTCCCTGGATGGAGGAGGAGGTCCCACAAATCCTGGCCAACTCAGCCTGGAGATGAGCAACCTCTTCTCTCAGCCCAGAGAGGTGCCTGCAGATGGGACAACACCACATCCTCCAGAACTTCTCCCGGAAGACTGCTGCTTCACAGCCACTGCACTGCACCACTCCCATCATATCTTATTTCTGGCCCCTTAACTGTTTTTTGGAATTCTTACTCTTTCCTCTGTTTTTTTTTCTTTCTTTTCTCTCTCTACTTACTTTCTGCCTCTGTGCCCTTTAAGCTCCTGATTGTCCTGTTCTGTGACAAGGATATCCTATATTTCTCAGTAGACCCCTTACTTGCTCAGAGGCAGGCCTCCAGCAGCTAGAGGGAGCCAGAGAGCTACTCTTGTCCTTCAAGGATGGTGGATCTTTGGTGGCTCTGTGATCACTCACTTCCTGATCCCAAACAGGAAGTGCCTGTTGTCAGTCAAATCCTGTGCTCATACAGTAGAACCAGCTTTGGGCAGGAGGGTGGGCAATCACCTGAGATTTACACCTAGATAACTGTTCAGATAACCATTCAGTTCAGTTAACTCAAACATACTATTTTTTTTTGTTACTTTGTGTTTTTTTTACCCTAAATTAAAGGTCCAAGTACAAGAGCTCTACTTCTTTAGTCCCAGTAGAGAAGTCCAGTCACACAGCACTCCTTCCTCCTGGTGTCTTCTGCCAAGCTACTAACAGAATCTTTCTAAGGCAGTCTTTAAATTTATAGGTATGTTAGTGAAAGGAGGAAGACAAAGGGTGGGATCATAAGGCTTAAGGGAGAAGATGGGCAGTGTGTGGAAGGGGACTTGGAAAAAGCATCAGTCCTGAAAAAATATTTTTGTTCAGTGTTCACAGAAGAGAGGGAAGCTAAGGTACCACAATTAAGTGGCAGGAGCAATAAGGGCAGGGAGGTGGAAACCAGTCCATTTACAAAGGAGAGAGAGAGAGATCTAAAGGAACTCACAAAACTGAAAGTGGACAAAGCAATGGAACCAGACAGGATACATCCTAGAATATTAAAGGAGCTTAGGAAGGTGCTGGGCAGCACTGCTGGCAGCCCTGTTGAATAAACTGCTCAAAACAGGAGTGGTCTAGAGAACTGGAGGAGAGCTAATGTAGTCCCTCTACACAAAAGTAGGAGTAAGAAGAAGACTGGAAACTATAGACCAGTCAGCCTGACCTTGGTGGTGGAGAAAATAATGAAATCACTGCTAAAAGAAAGGATTGTGAAACATCTTGAATCCAGCAAAGCACAAGATCTGAATCAGCATGGATTCACAGTGGGACTGCCATGCCAAACAGATCTGATAGATTTATTTGACTGGGTGACCAGGGAAGTGAATGAAGAAGAGCGATAGATGTAGCCTGCCTGGATTTCAGCAAGGCGCCATTGACACTGTTCCACATTAAAGGCTTTAAGCAAGTTAGGCAGCCTTGGAATGGTCCACATGGTGGTAACTGGGTTAGAAACTGGTTGAGGAATAGAACACAGAGGATGGTGACAACTGGAGCTTGTTCTAGGGAAAGGAGGGTAACCAGTGGGGTGTCACAGGGGTCAGTTATGGGGCCAGACCTATTTAATATCTTCATAAGTGACATTGCAGAAGGTCTGGAAGGAAAGATATGCCTATTTGCAGACAATACTAAGATCTGCAATAGGGTAGACACTCTGGGAGGGGTAGAAAAAATGAGGAGGGATCTAGGTAAACTTGAGAAATGGTGAAGAGTGTAGTACCTAAGATTCAATGCAAAAAAGTGCAAAATCATCCATTTGTGGCACAGGAACCCAGGGGATGCTTACATGATGGGGGGAGAGATACTGATGGCAACCAAACAGGAGCGGGATCTGGCGGTAATCAAATCAGATGATCTAAAGTTGGCTAGACAATGTGCCAAGGCTGTTGGGAGAGCCAGTGAGGTATTTGAGTGTAGGGAGAGGTATCATCAGCAGAAAAAAGGAGGTGGTGATGCCTCAATATAAATCATTAGTGGAACCTCATCTGGAGTATTGTGTCCAGTTCTGGAGACCACATCTACATGAAGACAGAGACAGGGTGGAGGCAGTTCAGAGAATGGTAAAAAAATGGTGCAGGGCCTGCACCAAAAGTCATATGAGGAGAGATTAGAGGATCTCAATCTGTACACCCTGGAGGAGAGGGGGGATATGATAGAGACCTTCAAATATCTCAAGGGCATAAGTAAGGTACAGGATGGTTGCATCTTTCAGAAAAAGAGATGTTCTAGAACAAGGGATCATGAAATGAGGTTGGAAGGTGGTGGATTAAAGGATAATGTGAGGGGCTAGTTCTTCACAGAAAGGCAGGTAGATGAATTGAACAGCCTCTCAGCAGAGATGGTGAGATCAAATTCAATAGGGAAATTCAAAAATGCATGGGATTTGCATAGGGGTACTCTAGCGATAGGCAGGAGAACAAAGCCAGAGATCAAGTAAGGTCTTTGTTTTTAGCAGCATGTAGGGAAAATGGGCAGACTTGGTTGGCCTGGCAGTCCTTATCTGCCATCAAAGTCTATGTATCTATGAGAATAGTAAACAGCTTCTGGACTTAGTGCATGACATACCTTTTTCTAGACACTTGGGGGTCAGCCATACAGAAGGTGGGAAAGATTAGGGACAACGCTACAGTGGCTTTGATTCTCCTGCCTACAATCAAAGAGCCATTTTGGTGAGTTGCCATCAACATTGTGGGGCCACTGAGCATCCCAAGTCACATCGGCAAGCAGTACATTTTGGTGGTAGTAGATTACACCACAAGGTACTGTATTCAGAGGCAGTGCTCTTGTCCTCCATTGAGGCTGAGATGGTGGCCATCAAATTGCTGGGTATATTTAGCCAAGTGGGTTTTCTCCAGGAGATTCTGTCAGACCAGGGCATAACTTCATGTCTGATCTGATGATTAGTTTCTGGAAAAAGTGTGGGATAAGGCAACACAGGCCCTCGCCAAAAACCACCCTCACACTAACAGTCTGGTCAAGTGATTCAGTTGGTCTCTTTAGACCATGTTAAAGGCATTCTCCAAACAGCATGGGAGAGAGTGGAACAAGTACTTACCCCATTTAGAGAAACATAAACTCTGGCACACACTCATGCCAAGACAGACACATTGACTAAAAAGCAGGTTGTCTTCAATTATAATCCAGTGTACCCTCACAGCAAAACACAAGCAAGCAAACCCCATAGCGTTTCATGTAATACACACCTGCGCTTTATTAAGAAGATAAAAATGCTGTGCAAACATGCAGTCTTCATAGTGCACCCTTTGGTATTGCTCATTAAACAACTGAGCAACAATTCATTCACAAATGAGACACACTAGCAATAACAATCAAAAGAAAAGGGAAAGGAAATGGAAGGGGGGGGGGACCCAGGAAGGAAACATATCACCATACATTCATAATATAAAATACATAGCTTTACACAGTACATATCTGAAAAAATACATTTGAACTATCTGGTATAATACATACCTATTAAATTCAACACTAAGTTTACAAATTATGCTGCAATTCAATCTTATCATTTGAACTTGGAATAGAAAGCGCCTGTAATCTAAAGATCCCGTAGTTTTTTTACGTGCTAGAATATTATTTAGATCACACCCACGGGGTCCTAATTTTGCTCTGTCAATACCTAAAAACATCCAGTTATGTTGTGCTGGATCCAAACTACAATTTGAATGTTGGGCAGTAGCATAATCCAGGTTTTTATTGGCGATCACCCTGATATGCTCATTCACCCTTTCCTTTAATTTCCTTATAGTACGCACAACATAAAATTGTATTTTTTCAGATATGTACTGTGTAACGCTATGTATTTTATAATATTATGAATGTATGGTGATATGTTTTCTTCCTGGATCCTTTCTGCCGCCCTTTCCCTTTCCTTTTGATTGTTATTGTTAGTGTGTCTCATTTGTGAATGAATTGTTGTTCAGTTGTTTAATGAGCAACATCTGAGGGTGCACTATGAAGACTGCATGTTTGCACAACTTTTTTATCCTCTTGATGAAGTGCAGGTGCAGCTGCATGCAAACGTTGTGGGTTTTCTTGCTTATGTTTTTGCTGTGAGGGCATGCTGGATTATAAATAAAGGCAACCTGCTTTTTAGTCAATGTGTCTGTCTTGGCGTGAGTGTGTGCCAGAGTTTATGTTTCTCTGTATTGACCTAGTACTCTGTGCACCACATATTGAGTAGTGGCTCTGTTTTTAATGTTGTACTTACCCCATCTCTTATTCACAAAGAGGGATGTCCCCCAGGAGTCAACAGGTTTTCACCCTTTGAGTTCCTGTTTAGCCATAGGGTAAGGGATCCCTTTGATTTGGTAAAGGATGTATTGGAAGGTGACCTTGCTCTCCATGAGGAATCTGATGTAGAGAATGGCTTGAATTTTAGGTGGGAGTACCTAGCCACTGCACAACAGAGGTAAAAGACATGATACAACCATGGGGCCAGAGTCTGGGAGTATGAAGTCGGGCAATGCGTGATGGTGCTCATCCCATCCAGCAGAACAAATTACACGCTGCGTGGGAGGGGTCTTGCTCAGTGGTCAGGAGGGAGACTGATGTTAATTATGTAGTGGAGCTACCAGACAGGATGCGAGAACAGTGAGCCTACCACGTAAACATGGTGAAGCACTACTATGACTGGGAAAATATGGTTCTACCTGTGTGCAGTTATCCAGAGGAGGAGGAGGCAGAAGCAGGCCCAATGGTGGATCTGCTGGAAGAGGTTAAGGGAGAATCCTGAGTGGATGCTATTACCCTCTTAGATCAGCAGACACCAACCAAACTGAAGAAATGCATGGGGGGGTTGCATGCATTTGGTGAAATGTTCATGGGGAAGCCAGGTATACCACACCAGCAGAGTACCATGTGGATACAGGATCCCAAGCTCCACTGAGACAGCCACCCTAAAGAGTCTCAGAAGCAGTAAGACATGCCATAGAGGGTGAGATCAAGGAGATGCTGGCTTTCCAGCAAATCCAGGAGTCCAGTAGTCTCTGGGCCTCCCCAGTGGTACTGATCCCCAGAAACGATGGAACCATGAGGTTTTGCATTGACTACTACAAGCTCAACAGTTGCACAGAGTCAGACTCATACCCCATGCCCAGGATGAATGAGGTCTTGGTGAGGTTAAGAGGAGCTCTTTACTTGTCCACCATAGAACTGACAAAGGGCTACTGGCAGGTACCCATGGCCCCTGAAGATAGAGAAAGGTTGGCCTCTATCACACTGTTTAGATTATTTGAGTTCAGAGTAACGCCATTCGGGTTGAAGAATGTGCCAGCCACCATTAAACAGCTCATGGAGTGCATTCTGAATGAGACACAAGACTTCACTCTGGTGTACATGGATGACACTATCATCTATAGCCTAACTTGGGAGGATAGCATCAGGTACATGACCCCAATGTTCCATCCACTGCAAGCCACTGGGCTGACAGTCAAGGCAGAGAAGAGCCAGAGAGGAATGACGTAGGTGTCATACCTTTGGCACAGGGTGGGGTGTGGGTATATCTGGCCTGAGCCAGTGAAAATCGAGGCCATACAGGGATGGGCCACTCCCACTACAAAGAGGAGGTACAGGCCTTCCTAGATAAGACAGGATACTACCCTAAGTTTGTGCCAAATTTTATTTAGCAGCTTGGCCATACTGCTGTCAGATATCACCAGAAAGAAAATTCCAGAAAAGGTTCAGTGAATGGAAACATGCAATATTGGATTCTGCCAGCTGAAAGAGGCACTGTGTCAGGCATCTGTGCTTGCCAGCCTGTAATATTCTCCAAAGTTTATTGTGCACATAGAGTTAACTGATCATAGGCTAGGCATGGTTCTGAGTCAGGTTACCTCCGCCCCCCCCCCTTCGAGAAGCAGTGTCTCAGGATTGTTTGGGCTTTGCAGAAGCTGCATCCTTATTTATATGGGAGGGAGTTCACCCTGGTCACTGGCCACAACTCCCTTATATGGCTGCATAGGACCAGCATACAGAACCCAAAATTGCTAAGGTGAAGCCTGGTGCTACAGTTCTATAATATGGAAATTAGGCACTGCAAGTGGGTCGCAGCATGGCAACTCAGTTTGTCTAGAAAATAGACAGTGCCCCTTTTTAAGTAGAAGAGGCACTATGAGAAACTAATGTGAGGGTCACATAGTGAATTGAGGGTATAGTAGGTGGAGACAGTCAGCTCACATGAAAAATAAAGATCATTTAATGGTGTTAAATGATTTTAAATACCTGGGTGTCACGCTAGACCCCTCTCTTACTTTCTCAGAGCATATCAGTATCACTGTAAGATAGATCAACCAGAAACTCAGGGCTGGTTTCAGACTCAAACACTGCCTTACCTCTGAGGCTCACATAGCCTATTAGATTACTGTTCCTCAATCTACTCATATGCTTCCTCTTCCCTGCACACAATCCTATACATGACCTATAATAGCATATGTAGGTTTGCACATCTGGCACCTTTCTCTACACACCACTGCACTCTGTACCAGTCATTAGGCTGGCTCCACCTGCATCTAAGGAACAATTACACCCTTGAATGCATCTTAGACAATGTCATAAGAAGTGGTAACCTGTCCCCCTACTTGACTCTGATTTCACATAAGATTATAGCCAGGTGCCTCCAAAAAACCTCGGTCCCACCCCTTGAAGTCGCTAGGATTTCTGTCTTCCTAGGTAGCAAAGCCATGTCCGTCACAGCTCCCTCACTTTGGAATGCTATCCCTGCCTCCCTTCACTCCCTTGACTCACACCTTGCTTTTAAGATGCATTAAAAAGCTGGGCTGCTGACAATAGCCAAGTGTATGTGTTAGGCCAGGATACCCCGGCTAACAGCCCTTCCCCACTCCCAGGCCAAACCATTCATGCCCTGCACTTATCTTCAGGACTGGCTGTCCTGTATATCCCTACATCATGCACTTGCACTATACGTGTACTGTTTGTATCCACGTGGTGTATCCCGTATCCTAATGTAGTTGCATTGTCACTGTATTTTAAACTATTCAATGTATCTTCAGCTTGCTTTTATCACCTGTTAACAGTCCTAAATCAATGTAAATGTATCTGCACACACCATGTATTGTCTAACTAATGTAAATTGTATTGTACATTCTGGCCCAGCTATTCAGAGCAGTTGCGCATGGCACAACTGAGTTGCACTGGCACAAGTGCAGAATTGCGCCAAGAAGCCATATTCAGCGGGAGCCAGTGCACAGAGCAAAATCCATTGCGCCAACATGCAACCATAATGAATGCAGGCACAAGTGCAGGGGGTGATCCCATAAATATCCAGTGCAGTGGCATATTCAACCGTGAAGCCATGGCACAAGTGTAGAGCAAATCGAATTTGCTCCGAGCAGACTTGTTCCTATAAATACGGGGTGCAAACACACAGACAACATTTGCACCAGGGGTGAGACTGAGAGTGAGATACAGAGAGAGAGAGACAGACAGAGACACAGACAGACAGACAAAGGCCACACACAGAGGGACAGGGACAGAGAGGTGACCTGGGAGAGAGAGAGAGAGAGAGAGACACACACACTCACACACACACACACACACACACACAAAACCTGTGCACCAGGGTGGCACACAGCCAGCAGCCAACCATCCAGGGGAACAGTGGACAGCAAGAGCCATGGACAGTGCGCCCTTCTTGATGGAGGCAGTAATGAGGGGTGTGAGGGGGCAGGAGGAACAGTGACATGGCCGAGAAAGGGCCCATCGGTGGTATGCCCGACACAGGTGGTACCTTGCCCGCATCACCTTTGAGAACTACAGTGACACTGAGATCGTGGGCCAGTACTGCCTGTACAGGGCCATTCTGAGGCAGCTCTGCAAGCTGTGCAGTGAGAAAATGTAGGCACCCACCCGACAGAGACACGCTATGTCTATGGAGATGAAAGTGACCGGCGTCATGTGCTTGCTCACCACAAGCACCTTCCGAAGATCAACAGGGGACACCACAGGCATCACCCAGTTGGCCATGTCCCACCTCATCACACAGTTCCTCAATGCTTTGCTGCCACATGCTTCAGAATATATCCATTTCCCTAGCACACAGGCAGAGCATACAGCAGCCATGCAGGACTTCCACAGGGTGGCACGCATGCCTGGCATGATTGGGGCCATTGACTGCACCCATGTGGGCATCCACATGCCACTTGGCCCTGAGGGTGTGGCATATGTCAACAGGAAGGGGAGCCTGAGTGTCAATTGCCAGGTGGTGTGTGATGCCACGGGGTGCATCACCAGTGTCTGCACCACACACCCTGGGAGTGCACGTGATGTATTCATCTGGCACAGCTCTGCACTGTGCAACAGTTTTGAACATGGGGACATCTCCACGGGCAACCTAGTGGGTGAGTATGGCATGGGCTGGAGGCGATGGGCAGAGCTGAGCTGGGGATGGGGGTGGGCAGGGTGTGCATGGTGGCGTGGGCACCAGGGACAGGCAAATGGTACAGCACAGAATAGCAGAGGGCTAACCATGTCATTCTCCACACAGGTGACAGTGCATACCCACTGAGGCCCTATCTGCTCACTCACTACCGGTGCCCATCGTCCCCAGCAGAGGAACGGTACAATGAGGCACACGCCAGCATGTGCAACATCATAGAGCATGTCTTTGGCATGATGAAGGCATGGTTCTGTTGCCTAGACAGGTCAGGTGGTGCCCTAGAGTACAGCCCCTAGAAAACCTGTGGCCTAGTCCTGGCCTGCTGCATACTGCACGTCATGGCCATTGATCATGGGTTAGCTGTCGAGGCTGATGGGGGTGATAGTAGTGGGGACAACGGAGGCAATGGGCCGGAGGGTGGTAAATAGCCACCCCTTGGGTGGAGGGACCTCCAGCTGCTCCAGCATGTGCAACGCCACTGGGACACCATCACATAAGAGCGCTATGGTGTACACAGGTAGGTGGTGTGGTACAAATGCATGGGCCACACAAACAGGTACAGCACACATGCAGGGGCATCCATAGCAACAGGCATGCACACACAGAGGCATGATGCAGGGGTAGAGGAGTAAGTGTCACATAACCACACACAGCAACACACACACACACACACACACACACACACATATGTGCACCCACTCACCCAGACATTGGTATGTGGCTTGGATCAGATGCATTGCACCGGTACACAGGTGCAACCAGTGCTAGACTGCCCTCATCATGCCCATGACACATGGTCCAGCAGCCGGGCAAGCACACACACAGGCAGCATGTGGCATGACACACAGGCACGACACCAGTGGTAAGGCACACTCACACACACATATGCCCATCTGCGCACAGGGCAGCAGCTGCAGACTGCAGTCAGGGCAGCCCACAGATCAGGGCAGCTGCACAGTACCATGTCCACCATGACCATGGAGGCAGATGCACCTGGGTTGATCTGCAGCTACAGGCTGCGCATCAGGTGGGGGGGTGTGCAACAGCCCCTAAGGGGTGGAAAAATGGGAATGTGACCATGTCCTCATGGGGGTGTGCAGGTGCCCAACCAGGCCAGTCCGGGCATGCTTGAAATGCCCACATCAGAACCCGGTGTCAACTGTGTTGAGGTCACCCAATGCCAGGTCTGTGGGATGAACAGCGCACTGAAGGGGGTCACCTGTGCATGGCCATGCCCTGTGGCAACCAGCAATGCAAAGTCATCCATGATCGCACTGGCAATGCAATCTAAGGATGCAGTCATGGCCTCCTGCATGCATTGCATCCCCACCAGGATCTGTGCAGTGACCCTTTTCTGCTGCTCAGCTAACTGGTACACCTCTGCACACAGTGCATGCACCCCAGCGGCAAGCAGCACCTGTTGCTGAATGGACACCCACGACAGCCGGGTGTACTCAGCAAGACGGTCAGTTTCCTGGGGCTCCTGGGTAGGATGCCATTTCTCTTATGGTGACCAGCCATGTTGCACAGCTCCCCTCCCTGGTGGACACTGCATGGTGGGGTCTGGAAGGGGAATGGGCACAGCAGGTGCAGAGGTGGCGGACCCTGTTGCCGGCTGCCCAGTGGTACCTGCAGCCTGCTTCCATCACCCGTCCTGCTGCTGTATGCCACCCTGTGCCTGCGAGCCACACCACCACCACTGCAGGGCACAGCCATGGCAGCACACCACCACTGCACCCTCAGTGGTGGGAGCAGCTCTCCGCTGCGGGCAGCCGCTGGGCACGGTACCTGTGTCTGAGGACCAGCAGGGGCGACACACCCACAATGTCACCCATGCTGTCCAGGAGCTGTAAAAAGTCCTCATCAGAGTCATACCCCACCCCGATCTGTCTCTCCACACCCAGGACACCAAGGCTGGCATCCTGCAGGATCACATCCAGGGCCTCATCCGGCCCTAGGTCCAGGACATCTGCTTGCACTGTGGTGTTGAGCTATAGCCTGTCGGGACCGCAGATGCCTGTGGATGTTGAAGGTTGGTCCTCCAGGGCTGTACCGACATCCACGGGGGTTGCTACTTCTGGTGCCCCATCCTCTGCATGGAGGCATGCTGGTGCTGCAAGAGAGAAATGGAGTGTCAGTGATGAATGCCCACATGTGCATCCCCCATACACTGCCACTGCATGTGTCCTGCAGCATGGCATGCATGTGGGTGTGCACGCATGCACATGACATGCATGATGGCTGCTTACATGCCAGCATGCCCATGTATGCACCCACCGTGCCACCAGCTGTGCGTGTCTGACATACATACCATGCAGTGATGAGCTACCACCCATCTAGAAGCCTCCTCCAGGCACACCCCTCCACCATGATGAGGTGCATGGTGGCTGCCACCATCTTCTCCTGTGGCGTCAGTGTGAGTGCATCCACTGGCCCTTCTCCGGTGGCAGTACCGGATGCTCTGATGGCTGCCACCTTCTCCTTAATCTGCTGTTTGTGTGTACCAACCTTTTTGCAGCACCCTGGTGGCTGCCATGCTGGTTTACATAGGTCGCCACCTCCTCCCATGCACCAGCCCTGGCCTGTGGTGTGCCCTTGCCACCACTCAACAGGACCTCCCTGTCCAGGTAGGCCTCAAACAGGGCATCAGTCTCAGCCTTCATGAAGTTGTGCATGCACTTCTGAGCAGACCCTGCTCCTCAACCTCCTCATGTGCCGACATGTTGCTTCCTGCGGACATGAATGGCACAATGTGTCAGTGGCAACATCTCCCTGGTCCATCTCACCCTGCAGTGCTGTCTGCTCCCAGTGTGCTACAGCGGCATCCACCACTTACCTGTCAAGGTTGTAATACCAGTCCATGGCCTCTGCTGTTCCGTGGTGCATATGTAGTGCAACTCATGCAAATGAGGTCGGCGCAACAGTAATAACATGCTAATGCACCCCACTGTGCCATGCATTGGCTGATGAGCTCATTTGCATGTGGTGTCTGAAAATCAGGATATTGCGCCTTGTGCAATGGGATTGCTCCAGATCAAGTCACGGCACAATGCGCATGCATGCTCGGTGTGCAGGTCTGCAGTGCACATGCATGTCATTCTATCATAGTGGCAATCTCACACCATACATAGACAGCACGAGGCAGTGGTATTGCGCATGTTGCGCATGGGGTCAGCCTCGCACTGGGTCACACATAGGTGCACGCTATCTCACACATGTGCACTGCATGCGGAATGGCGAGTGATCTCGATCCCTGGTCAGAGACCTCCCTGACCCTGTGACCCTGCATACCATGCCCAATCCATGCATCTCTGGCACTGCGAATGGTGGGCACTGTACCTCCCTGCGAGATCGCACTTCAGGAGCATGTTATGCGACACATGTGCCCTCCTGCTACTTTCACCGCTGAGCTCACTACTGTGAACATGGCGCAGGGAAGAGGCAGATGTGCCCCTAACTGGTCAAAGGTGGAACTGCCCAACCTTGTGGCCTGCATGGAGCCCCACACCCCCCAGCTCTTTGGGCAGATGCCCCTGCAGCAGGCCAGGGGCACTGTGTGGCAGGAAATTTCTGCCAACCTGAAGCAAAGGACTGGGGTGCCCAGAACTGGGGAGATGTGCAGGCACCGCTATGGTGACCTCATGAGGTGGGACCCAGAAAGGCTGAGGAGGCTTCAGGCATGCGCCAGGCAGGTAAATAATCCCTTGTTGCATGCCTGCCCAGGTGCTGTACTGTGGTGCTATTGGCTTGCTCTTGGCATGCCCTGCAGTGGTGTACACTGTTGCTCATGTCATCACGGAGTGGCATTGCTAGCTTCTCTGCATTTGGCGATGCAGCCGCAAGGTGCGGGACGCGTCACGAGGGCAGGCACCCCAGCACACAGGGTCAGGGGCAGCTTCTGTGGTTGGTTACTAATGTGCACCTGTCTTCTTTCCATTCCCAGGACTAGAGGACCACTGGTGGGCCAGGGCTGCAGCAGCACAGCTGGGAGCAGTGTGCAACGACGGAGGTGAACCAGCACCAGCAGGGCTGCAGGGGGCAGGTAAGCACTGTCATGGTCTTTCGCACTGTCCATGGAGGGGTGGCATGGGGCAGAGGGTGCGGGCATGGCCACCTGTGCCATTTGCTGTGGCAGCTGTGTGTGTCACACTGTGCATGGTGCATGCCACTGTGGAGTGTCCATTGCACATGTGTGCTGGCTATTGGTGGGGTGGGCGTGCACCCGGCTGCCACCGTTGTTGCTGTGATGCTGCTGGAGCACTGTGCCATGTGACTGTCATTGCACAATTGTGTGGCCATTGTGTGGTGGGGACCACCTCTGTACAATCTCGTGGTGCGCCTTGTTGCTGGCTGATGTTGGCCCACCCCCCCTAGGGGTGGCTGGTATGGGCCTTCCAGGGGTGTGTGTTCCCACTGCCCATTGAACACTGTGGGTGGGTATGGTTCCTTGGGCCATTGCACTGATCACCTGTCCTGTCCCTTGCTATAGGTGTCCAGAGGCCAGTGTGTAGGACCCCCAGAAGAATGCTGAGCAGGCTGATGAGGGAGACACTACTTGTGGCGTCTTGCATCCTGGAGGTTGTTGTACAGATCAGGCGGATGATGACAGCTGAGAGGAGAGAGCATCAACTTGCCAGGGTGGCCAGATGGGGCTGTCATTAGTGTTGCCCCTGTTTCCCCTGATGTACCTTCCCCTACAGTCCCCCCCACTGTACAGTCCATGTTCTCTGTCACCTTCCCTTGGTGTATCTACCCTTTCTCAGCTCCTGTTTCTGTAACTAGTTCCCTTAAATATATATTTTTCTGACATACCTGCCTGTGTCTGTGTTTACTTTGCAGGTGGCATGAGGAGCCATGCTGCAGTGGCTCAGTGTCTTTCCATGTGGTGTGCATGAGCAGGGGGGTGTGTTGTGCTGCCGTGGTTCACTGCTGTGTGCTGTGGTGTGTCCCACCATGGTGGTGTCCATCCTCTGGGTCAGTGGCTGTGCCTTGGGGTGCCCATGGGGCCGCCATCAGGGGTGTGTGGCAGGTGTGTGCATAGTGGTGGCACACAGCCATGGTCATTGGTCGGGTACTGTCTGTACACTGTGTTGGGGTCCTCTGCTAGGCATTGTGTGGCCTGTCCCATGTGGTTTGTCACGCTGCCTGCCACCCGGCATGTTTAGTGCCTTCTATGTGGGCTTCCTGTGTGCCTGTGTGGTGTGTGTGTGTGTGTGTGCTTGGCTGCATGGTCCTGGGTGTGGCCTGCTATGGTCTGGGGGGGCATGGCCAGCGGCCTACCGGGGGGCCCCCTTGGTGGCCCTCATTTGCCCATTGACACATCCTGTCACCTGCTATCTGTGCCACTGCTGTGTTCTGAGGTCACATGTCTGGGTGCCTGTGTGTGCCCCCCGCTGCGCCCTGCTGGTGGGAGCCTCCCATGGCCTGTCATTGTGCCTCCATGGCTCTGTCCCTAGGTCTGTTCTCTGTGCCCTGTCCCCCTCTGTTGCTGTGCTGCTCTGCTGCCAATTGCGCTGGAGCATCTCTGTTTGCACCATGGTGCAACTCTGTTTATGCCATGGTGCAGCTCTGTTTATGCCATGGTGCATCCTTGCCATATTTAGCCAGGTTGCACTGGTGCAGTTTGGCCTGCACAACCTCCGAATATGTCTCCAGGTACAGCATGGTGCATCAGATTTGCGCTCTGCCAGACTTGCACGGGGCTTTGGTGCATTTCTGAATGTCTGGGCCTCTATGTATTTCCCTAAATCTGTGTAAATGTATTGTACATTCATTGTGCCATCTTTATGGCTCAGCATGCCTGAAAATGGTCCTTTGGATCAGTGCACCCACCCAGTGAACAAATAAATAAATAAATACATAAATAAATGTGTTTCTCATTGCTCCAGCAGGAGGAAGATTAAAAACTTTTGTGTATTTGTTTTTGTTTCTTTTTGTATTTAATTGTTATTGTCAACTAGACCTCTTGTAAGTATCTCAGCTGAGACAAAGCTGTCTGAGAAATCTAAAGCTACATGCCACTGGAGTCCAGGCCTGAGACAGACAGATAGGGGGCTGTTTGGACAAACAATGTAGTTCTTGTCAGCTGAAGGGTACTTTCACTTGAAAGAGGTGAATTGCTTTCATAATCATAAGCATTGTTTTGAGTGTAAACAGAGCCAGAGCAATGGAGATGAAACCCCATGGCCTTAACCAGATGGGAAAACAAAGGATGGACATTCCAATCCATGAAACCAGGGTCTGGAGTACAAATCCAGTTTGAACCACCTCTCTCAATGGAAGTTTCCCAAGAGACAAAATAATCAATTGTCAAATCCATGATGTCAAAGTCACATACAGTATTTAATGATGTGTCATGGGGGGTGGCAGCTGAAGGGTTTGAGGACTTGCCAGACCCTAGCAAAGATAGTTAGGATGGAACTTCAAGCAGTTAACATTTAAGGTTTGAGTCTGCCCTGATTCACCAAGGTGTACTGTGTGGTTTGCTACTCCATTTTGCTTGAGAGAGAGACAGAGAGAGAAAGAGTGAGCATTGTTTTCTGTGTGCTTTCTACTTTACAAAATATTTTCTTTTTTACCTCTGTAGAATTACTATTCCCCACAGTCTTAGTGTAGTATCCTTTATAATATGTGTAAATATCTTGAAGTGCTAACATGAATTGTGTTCCATCTCTGAAGAGAAGGCTATTATTATCATATATTGTTTCTAAAACAAACTAATTCTCAGTTCAGTAGTAGGGGTGGGTTGCTTGCCCTTCTGGTGGAGCAGTGTTTAGTGCAGGCAGTAGCTCTGTGGGCTTTGAAACTAGAGATGCCCAGAGTGAGGCTGTAGCTGAGTGGTTGTGGCATGTCAAGGTGATCCTTTCAGGCATCTGAATGAATTGAGAAAACTGGTAACAGTCACAGGCTGAGTCTGGAAGAGACTAGTTTGTTACACAGGGATAGGGGAAGACTAAGTCAAAGTTCACATTTGCACAAGCATCATATACTACTTAGTCTTAATCAATCATAAACCTATTCAAGAGCGCAGTGATTTAATGAACTGTATTTTTTCACCTTCCCCCCTCTTTGTTTACATCATTTCAACCTTTCCTCACCTTGTGTTTTTTTTCTCACAATCTGTCTCCATATGCAACACATGCCATGGATTACAGGGATTAACTTTCTTGCTCAGTGTAATAGTAAAACCAGCTAATCAGCTGTTTTTAATATTCAGTGAACAAGCAAGTGGGCTCATTTAATCATTGTGAAGGTGACAAGCTGTGCAGGAAGGGGGGTTGTGCAGCTTGCCTTCAGGCTTAGGAACTGGGTGATGGGGGGGTTGTTAAATCAGAGTTTTACCTGTGTGGGGGATATTAGTGAATTCATTTGTTTAGTACAGACATGCTTTTGATTCAGGAACATGGTGACCTGCAATGGGAGTGGGTGGGTTGTGCCAGTTGCCCATCATGGAATTAATGCAATAAAAGTGTGAGTGTTGGGAGAAGGAGGATAAAACTTTGGTAAATAAGCAAGGGTGGGGTGGAGTATCTTTTTTTATATTACATGGTTAATGAATACCCCCAATAAATGACACTTGAATGTTTGGCAGCCGATTACAGAATATTCGGGTGAATATTTTGTAAAAAGTACTCCCACAGTCCCAATATATACAGTAGCTGATAGATAAGTACCAGATATAAGGAAATGTTTCCATTTATAGGTTAAACAAGCCTAAAAGCCATGAGCCTGAAGGGTTAGTGGCCTTTATGAGCTTGTTTGACCCTAAGATGGTGCTATTTTATGAATATCTGAGACTTAACTGTCAGATGCTTTGTGTGTTACATCACATTGCTCTGTTTTGCTTTAAGGTATTTCTTCTAGTTTTTGTGCTTACAGTAGCTAGTTTAGTGGTTTTTATTAGTTTAGTGTGTTTCCATATTGTAGTGGTGTCTCTCCTATATGGTGCCCCTTAGTGTTTTTTCACAGCGAAGTGCCATTTTTAGCATTGTCTTGCTTTGACCCTACTAGGTTTCTATAGTGTTGTGGCTTCCAATAAAGGGAGGCATGGCTTCAGCATGCCATCCCTTAGCTATGTTCAAGATGGTGTGAGTGACAGTCCATTGAGTGCGTTATGGTTTGCAATGGCATTCCAATGAGTGCATTACAGTTGAGCATGGTAATCTGGTGTGTTTACTGCAACTGGAGTGGTGGTTTTCAGTTTTCAGTTAGAAGACACATTTATGAGCTGCCTGTGTGGTCAGTAGTGGAAGTCGGAGTGGTTGTGAGTTATGGCATCATGAGGAGAAGCAGCATGAATGCAGAAAGAGCATAGAGGGTGATTGTGAGGAGGCATCATCATCAAAAAATGGCTTGGATATGGTTGTTTGGTATGTGATGTGAGGGATTGTATGCTGTTTAGGTTAGGGACACTTTGTTTTACAGCTCTGTGTTTCTGTTTGTAGGGTCTATAGAAGGTGAGGATGTTAGGGCTGTAAAGTGGGTGTTCTGTGTGTTTTTTAGGTTGTTGGTATGTGTTATTAAGGATGCTGCCCTGTGTGTTATTAAGGTTGTGATAGGGTGTTTTGTAGGTTGTTAGATATCAATGTGTCATTAAGGTGTTAAATGCACATTAATACACTGGTCATACTATACAGTAACTGCCATCAGATACAGTATGACGAAATATATGACAGTGGATCCTACGGGGCAAAATTATAATTTTCTATTATACAAATTTTGACACTACAGTCTATATATTACTGTATACATGAAATAAAATCCATCATCTTAATGTAAATGTGCTTCCTAGCAGGGTTTTGAGTTTGCTATGTTGATATAAATTTAAAAAAAATAAGTAATATTTGACTCTTTTAAGCTCTTGAACACATCCTCCTTCTATTTATCTTTTCATTTAGAAATTTTGTCCAAGAAAATGTACTGAGCGAAAACTTGTTTCTTGGTATGACAAGGGGGTAAGGGATTCTAATTACAAAATTAGGCAAATAAACAGTTAGCATTTAGACAATATACAGATACAAATTAGGGAACACGCAGAAATACACATCAGACAATATGCAGAAATCTAGTACGATTATAGTGCAATATTGCTTTTTACACATTTATTGTTAAAAGAACACAGAGGAATGTCTCCTCTGTTTTCAAGAAAGTTGTACCATAAGCACAATGTTACAAATATAATTGGGTCAAATCAAATGAAATATGTATCCTTTTCCCACTTATCCCACTTAATTTCGCCAGTGTTTTGCTAATCCAGTCAGAGTTGTTGACAACAACACTAAGACAAAATGATCACAGGACTACAGGGTCTTTCCTACAAGATCACTGATGCACAGGCAAACTCTAGTGTGGGCTTCATCAGCCTACCATTGAGAGAATGGCAGTCATTACAAACATTTTCCCTCTATAGTGTCTATGGTATTAATTATTAAACTCTTGTCTTTTTTAAAGGTTTATTAAAAACGCAGTTGGAGAATGGAACAAGTCCATGTGCAGGAAGAGTGACAATAAAACTGCATGCCAGACCACCATATCTAATATATGATTCAGTTTTTGATATCAATGTAGCCAAAGTGGTATGCAGCAGTCTAGGCTGTGGTTCTGTTGTCTCAGTGAAAGCAAATTCTTATTTTGGCAAAGGAAATAAAATCACCTGGAGAAACACATATATGTGTAATGGCACAGAGTCCTTTCTCTGGCAGTGCAGATACAGCGTAAGAAATGCTTGGACTGTTGATGAGCTGCAAGATCATAATGCCGGAGTCTTCTGCTCAGGTATAAGTACTTTTATTGGCAATTGATTACTTCCAGTGATAATGTTATTTTGTTTTTCTGAAATTCTGAATAAACTATGAAAATTTAAGACAATAGTTCATGCAAAACAGTATCTCAAAATGCTTAACACATACAAAATTTAGAAAACTGTGAAACACATAAGGGTGCAGGTTTTGAAACAATACAGTAGTGAACTAAGATTAAGGGAGTATAGATTGGGCAAGGAAGAAAACATTTCTTCATTCTTACAATAATTTACTTTTCCGTTAACTTTTACATTGTCAATGGGATTCAATACTGATGGGTTATGTGCACCCCAACTAGGGGAAATGGCACAGCCCAAGGTTGCAATCAGGATAGAATCTTGGGCATGTGAACATTCCAGACCGCAGCAACTCTCCAGTCACTATTGTCCACACTGTTCCTCTATGGAAAAATATACCATTATAGATCATACCCCACCTGTCTTGACATGAAAGCACACATATCAGCTGTCTACATATCTAGGACTTTAGTCAGATAAAATACAATAAATAGTTGCCCACCTCATCAGATGGTGGAGGTAAGGAATCAAGGCTCAACTTCTAATGGCATGGAAGATCCTTGCAATATCGAATCAACTAGAACAGACTTGTTAAAGGAATTAATGCAAACAGATAACACTGGGGAAAAAGCAGTGTAGGCACTCACCTGTAACAAAGGAGGCACCCTTAGTTATCATGAAATTCAAACCTGTTAAATTTGCATGCTAGTAACCAACACTCTAATGTAGAACCACTTTGTTTTTTTTGTTTGCATATCTATATAAAGACACGTGCAGCAGGTAAACTATAGAGGTAGGTCCAGACAGACTTACAATCAGAGTTTATAACAAAACAATGAACATCCTAGTGCTGGCATACTGGACAATATTCTCCACAGGAGCAAGGCTTCCAGGTAGGCCACACTGACAACGTAGGAGCTGATAGAAAAAGGAATTATGTTAAGTATGAAGAAATTTCTTCTTTCTGTAGTGCTCCACATTGTCAATGAAATTCAGTACTGATGGGTTTTAAGAAGCTGTTTCCATGAAAAATTGGGTGAGGGAGAATGTTGTCCCATACGTCAACTGGGAACAGGAAGGGAATTTACCTGCTAACTGCTATCCATAAAATTCTGTGACCAAAGGCTACATTAGTAGAACTTTTGACATATGATCTGTAGTACTCTGTGAATGTGTGGATGGAGGACCACGTAGCAGACTTGCACAATTCTAGGACAGATGCCTTGCCTTTTTCTGCCCAGGAGGTGGACATAGCCCTGGTAGAGTGAGCCTTGATGACAGCCAGAGACATCTTGTTTTCTGCAACATAAGCCTTGGCAATGCATGCCCTCACCCACCTAGCCAGGGTGATCTTGAATGCTTTTTGTCCCTTTTTGGCCAGTCTAAAAAAGAACAAACAATCTATCCAATTTCCAGAACTCAGCAGTCCATCTAAAGTATGTCATAACAGTCCGTCGCAGATCTAACTTTTGCAACTCCTTCTCCTGTGGATAAATAAGTTGTTTACAGAAAGATGGAAGACAGATTTTCTGATTCAAATGGAAGGCTGTGGGCTCCTTTGTAATGAAAGATAGAACTGTTCTGAGTACCACCCTGTCCTTATGTATGATGGCAAAAGCGGGAACAAAGAGGAAGCAGGGAACTACAGACCAGTCAATCTAACCTCAGTAGTGGGGAAGATCATGGAAACACTACTGAAGGAGAGATTGGTGGAACATCTGTTTGCCAATGGACTACAGGTCCCAAAACAGCATGGATTCACTGAGGGGAGGTCATTCTAGACCAGCCTCATTGAATTTTTGACTAGGTGACAAGGGAAGGGGATCAGGAGAGGTCAGTGGATGTGGCCTATCTGGACTTCAGCAAGGCCTTTGATACTGTGCCACATAGAAGGCTATTAAACAAACTGGGGAATATGGGAGTGGGCAGGACAGTAGTATGGTGGGTGGGTAATTGGCTGGGCAGCAGGACACAGAGGGTGGTCATAAAGAGCTGTCACTCCACAGAGGGAAGATTGACAAGTGGGGTACCATAGAGATCAGTGCTTGGATTGGTCCTATTCAAAGTCTTCTTCAGTGACATTGCACAGGACCTAGAAGGCAGAATTTCCCTGTTTGCTGATGACACAAAGCTCTGTAACAGAGCAGACATGTCAGAGGGTGTAGACATTATGAGGAGGGACCTGCAGAAACTTGAAGAATGGTCAAGTGTTTGGCAGTTGAAATTCAATGCAAAGAAGTGAAAGATAATACATATCGGCTACAAGAACCCTGGAACAACATATCAGTTGGGGGGATGAGGATATAGCATGCAACAAGCAGGAAAGGGGCCTTGGGGTTATTATCTATGATGACTTCAAGGTAGGGAAACAGTGCGACAAGGCAGCAGGTAAAGCAAATAGGATGCTGGGATGCATAGGCAGGGGCATCACCAGCAGGAAAAGGGAGGTCATAATTCCACTATGCAAGACAGTAGGGAGGCCCCACCTGGAGTACAGTGGACAGTTCTGGGAGACCTTACCTATGTAAGGACATAGATAGGGTAGAGAAGGTTCAGAGGAGGGCAACAAAGATGGTACAGGGATTGCATCACAAGTCCTATGAGGAAAGGCTGAAGGACTGGAATTTGTATTCCCTGGAGGAGAGGAGGGAGAGAGTGGATAACATAGAGACATACAAGTTCCCTTAAAGGGAGAAACAGGGTGCAGGAATACACTATTTTGCAGTGAAAAAGATGTTCCAGGACTAGAAGGCCTGGATAAAGCTGGAGGAGGGCAATTCAGTGGAAACATGAGGAAGAATTTCTTCACAGAAAGAGTGTTGGACAAGTGGAACACCCTGCCAGAGGAAGTGGAGGGGGCTGAAACAATTACAAGATTTAAGAACGCATGGAATAGGCATAAGGGAATTCTGGAGGTCAGGGGTAAGGGGCAAAAGACCTCTACAAAAAACATAAAGGGAACTTACATGCTTAAATGGGCAGACGGGGTGGGCCATGAGCCCTTATTTATGGACAGTGTCTATGTATCTGTGTATCTATGTATCTATGTATCAGGTAAGGTTCTTTGCTGGATAAAGCCTGAAGCTCACCAGTCCTCCTGGCTAAGCACATAGCAACTAAAAGTCACACCTTGTAAGACAACACATCCAATGGTACTGACAAAAGTGGTTCAAAAGGCTCCATACAAAGAGCATTCAGAACCAGATTCAGATCCCATGGAGGAACAGGGGATCAGAACAGAGGTCAACTCCTGCTGACAGCCCACAGAAAATGAATAACCTTCCAGATAGTCCCTAAGGACGATCCCAAGGAGGATTCAAAGGTTGACACCTGATCTGTCAAGGTGCTTAAGGCCAAACCTTTCTCCACTTCTTCCTGCAGAAAATCCAAAATCTGCAGAACCATGGCTTTAGAAGGCCAGATGTTTTTACTTCTGGTCCAAGCTGATAAGGTGATCCATATGTGAGCATAAGCTATCTTCATGGAACTCCTTCTGGCAGCCATCAGGGTGTCCACTACCTTCTTAGAGAAACCCTATGTTAGGAGTCTCCTCCTTTTAGGAGACAGACCACTAGCTGTATCACTCACAGATTTGGATGCAGAATGAGACCTTGGGTGAGAAGGTCCCCCTGCACTGGAAGGTGAAACTGTGCATGACGAGTTAGGTTCACAGACTAAGAACCACAGCCTTCTGTGCTACTCTAGAGCTTTCAGAAGAAAGCTTCATCTTGAGTGCCTTATTTTGTGAATGACCTTGGGGAGGAGTGGCAGAGGAGGGAAGGCATACGCTCTGCCAACATTCCATGCTTGTGAAAAGCTGTTCACTGTCTCTGGCTGTGGACACCAATAGCAACGAAAGAACCATTGTATTTGAGCATTCTAGGTGGAGGCGAAAAGGTCAATCTGTGGCTGACTGAATCTTTGACACAGATGGTTTTAACACCTCCAAGTTCAACATCCACTTCCTGTATGGACATTCTCATGGCTTACCTAATTAGCCTGAACATTGAACTGCCCCACTAAGTGAACTGCTGACACAGAGAGAATGTTCTTCTCTGCCCACAGCAGGAGATTGGTGGCTTTTTGCATCTCTATGCTCTTTGTGCCCTCTTGATTTATTTCTTAAGTATGTCACTGTGACATCATTGTCTGACCTTATTTTCACAATATTAGACTGCACCCAACTCTGAAAATGAAAGAGAGTGAGGTGCACAGGCCTCATCTCCAGAACATTTATGTGGAGGTGCTGTTCCTATGCTAAGTCTCCTGAATGGGAATGTGGTCCAGCACTGCCCTGCAACCAGGCAGGCTGGCATCGGTTGTCAGAATAAACTCTGGGGGGAATTCCAAGGGAGACTCCTTGGTCAGAGACTCCAAACTCACCCACCAACTCAGAAACTGCTGGTGAAATTGGGATCCTGGCCTGATAGTCCCCTAAGGTCAGATCCCATGCCAAGAGCAACTCGAGTTGCAAGGTCCACATGTGAAGGTGAGCATACAGGACCAATTCTGTTGTCACTGTCATGAGGTCCAGAATTCTCAGAAGGCTGTAAGCTGAAGCAGATGACTGGCTCCTCAGCCACTGAACCTCTCTCAACAGGGTCTCCTTCCTAGCTGGCAAGAGGAAGACCTTTCCCTTGTTCATCTTGAACACTGTTCCCAGGTGTTCCAGGGTCTGTGATGGCTTGCAAGAGCATTTCTTCTGATTCACCAGCTAGCCATGGGACTTCAAAACCTCCAGAGTCCTTGTCACTGACTTCCTTGCCATTAGCACAGATGGCACTTGAATGAGCAGGTTGTCCCAGGATGGATATACATGATGTCTCTCCTACCAGAGTTGATCCACCAGGACTATTAGCACCTTTGGTAAAACTCTAGGGGTTGTTGCCAGTCTAAATGGGATGCCCTGTACTGGAAATGCTGTCCCAGGACCATGAACCTGAGGAATGTCTGATGAGACTGCCAGATGGGAATGTGGAGATATACATCCATCAGATCTATGGGTGCTAGATAATCCCTCAGCTGGACAATCTGGATGACTGAATATAAGGACTCCATCTTGAAGGTCATGTGGCGAACAAACTTGTTTAGGTGTTTCAGATCCAGAATAGGTCTGAAACCCCTCAACTTCTTGGGAACTACAAATAAATTGAGTAGAATCCCTGGTCTTGCTCACTGGGAGGCACTGGCACAATCACCCCAATCTGTGTGAGGTGGTCCAGTGTCTGCAGCATGGCTTGCCTCTTCACTGGGTCCTTTGGTACTGCGGATGACAGAAAATACCACTTTAAGAGAATGTTGAGAACTCCACTGCATAACCTAAAGTCAGAATTTCCAGAACCCAAGCATCTGATGTTATCTGGGTCCATCTTGTGCAAAAATTGTGCAGTCTTCCACCAAGGGAAGGAAGGCAGAGATGGGCTCACATATCCTCATTGTGAGGGGCCTACTTTTTGCCCTGAGCCTCTGTTGCATCTTTAACCAGAACAGGACCCTTTACTCCTCTGGTTCCCAAAGTTTCAAAAGGGACTAAACCTCCTCCAGTAATGCCTCTGTCTGCCATCTCCCTGACCTTTTGGAGTTGAACCAGCCTTTGGCTTTTGTTTTGACCCTGGAAGATGGCCTTTTTTATCCTGGATATCCTTCAAACTATCATCCAAGCCAGGACCAAATAACAAGCCCCCCTTGAAGGATAGGTTAAACAGCTTGGTCTTCAAAGCCTGATCAGTGACCCAATGCTGAAGCCACACTCCTCACATAGCAGACACAGTGTGATAAGCAAAGCCAGCTGACATGTAAAAGTTCTCCATCGTGGCATCCTCTAGGAAGGTGGAGGCCATGGATGCCAACTGCAAAATGCTAGCCCCTTCTGAATCTGGGGGAAGGAAGCTGCTCAGGGTCATAACCAACAAGCTTAAGGCTCTGGTAACAATAAAGGAGGCATAGCAAGTGTGAAGGTTTGAGCCATTAGAGGCAAAGGCTCTTTTGCATGAAGCAATCACTCACTTGTTGTGTGAATCTGCAAATGCCAAGGTCCCTTTAGTAGGAATAGTAGTGTGTCTGACAGAATTACATACAGCCTTATCCACCAGTGGAGGGGTTTCCCAATTGCGGGTATTTTCTTCCAAAAAAGGGAAACACTACACTTTAGGTTTCAGCAGATACAGTATGTTCTTTGATTCACACCTGTCCATTCTTGCTCAACAGTCCAGTCACAGTGAATAAAGTTTGGAAAACACTTTGGAGTGGAGGAGGACACAGACAGGATAAGATTTACATCTAATGCCTCCATGGATTGCACCTCTTTCAGCTGTAATGTCCTACAAGCCTTAGTTATAAGCTTGGACAAAGATTTTTTTTCAAACAGGGGAGGATTCCTCTTTGGCTCCATCCACTCTTCTTCCTTTTTTTTTTCAAAGAGTTCATCCTCATCATCCTCAAGTAACTTCTTTGAGTCAGGATTATCCCCAAGATCCCCAACATCCTCATCCTCACCCTCTGTATGGTCAGTGTTGGGGTCTGCATGCACATCCACATTAGTAGCCATTTCCTGCTCTGGTGCACCTGGATGTGCTTTTATGAGCCCCCCCCAACCTGGGGCCCAGTTTGGGGGTGGGTGTGTCTGATGGGATGCCCTGTGGAACACTTGGGCCCAAAAGCTCCTGAGAGCAACAAGGATCTGCACAAGTCTATTTTGCCACTGCCAGCTGGTACACCAAGTGCAACCCTCCCCCAGCTTGGAGTGCCAACTGAGGGGAACCATCAGAGACGTAGTAGCTTGAGTAATACAATTGGAGCAATAGGAACCCAGAGGAGAGGGTAACATTAAATTTTTGCATGTCTTATATAGCTTTAAAACTAGAGGTCTCTGATAAAACATGATGCCAAAAACCAAAAGAGTCCTGCAGAGGCCCAAATAGTAAAAATGAAGTTTCCCAGTACTGGCTAGAGAGAACTACTGCCGTGATCCCCATTTCTGATTGTGGGAAAAATGACAAAGAACAGAAGAAAACACTCCTACCAGCCAAGCCAGCTGCAAGGAGATTGAATGCTGTCAGCCAGTTGGCTGAAAGTAAAGGCAAAACACAGCCACCACATCTAGCACTAGAGAAGTGCAGGTGCATATACTCTCTCTCAAGTGCGCATGCATGACGTCATGATGCTTTGCATGATATCAGCACATCAGAGGGGAGGTCACGCACACAAACACAGGTGCACAAAATGTGCACAGAGGCTGTAGAAAACCTCTGACAGAAAAAGTGTTCGCCCAACAGACGGTGCGAGAGACAAACAATTGTGAGAAGCTATGTGGCTCAATGGAGCCATTGAGTAAAGTGCCATACATCCTGTGGCAAAAAATGATCCACAAAAGTTCTGTAAGAGACTTTGATCCTTTCCAGAGTCTAAGAGCTCACCCTCCTGTCAGGCTTGATCTTTTTTTTTTTGTTAGTACTTCCAAGTTGAGAAAAATGAAAGGGGAAATGTCCCTTCAAACTAAGTGGGAATAAAATTAAACTGGAAATGTCCCCTTAAATAGAGTATAAAAAGAAACATCTGCAGGAAAAAACACAAACCAGAGTTACCTTATGAGTCGGAGGGTGCAAGGCCCAACAGGCAGAGGAAAACCACAGGGATCACCCTAATTCAAAGCATAAGAAAAACTGGTACTTACCTGAGACACCTTTTATGTGTGTGTGCCTGTGTATATTCATGGCAAAAAAAACTGTATTTAATGCATCAATTAGGGTTACAGCAACAACAGTGAGGAAATTAAATGTTAAGGTTTAGCACCTAACCCCCCCACACCCAACACCTCCATCCTCCACAGACTGACAGATGTCGGGTGTGCCATGGAGTCCTGTGCTTCCACTTACACATAACTACAGAGCCATACAGCAGCTCTATAGGGCAAGGAACCCTTGTAAAACTAATTTGCCGATATCTCTGGAACTGTAGCAGCAAGAAAAAAAAAATTAAGTGTCATTGTAATCGTGACAATGAGCACTGCTCACAGCATGAATTGACCAAATCCACATCTCACATTGTTTATGAGATATGGGTGCCAAAAAGCGCAATGGGAGCCACAACATTATCCTATGGGGAAAATCTCAACTTTAAGATGGCATATCTATGGAACCACTTAATTCTCCAACACCTAAGCAGCATAATTCACACATGTAGGGTATCCCCTCAATACCCTGGAAATTGCAATTAAAAAGACCAAACCATTCATTAGCAATGCAAAGCTAAAGTTTTTAAAATCCTAGTCCGCGAGGTAGCAAAATCCTTGACCGCGAGTTCGCAGACTAGGATTTTGACAGCTCACGGACTAGGATCGTTAGCGAGTCATGGTCAAAGAATTTAAACATTTTAAAAAGCTATTTTTTTTGCCAAAATGAGCCAAACCAAAGTTATGGCTTTGTAGAGGACGTTACCCTGAACAAAACGCATGCCTCATTTGACCCAAAAGTCACCCGTGGAGAAAGCTACAACATTTTATTTGGAGGAAAAACTGAAAAACAAAATGGTGGCTCACGGGCAAGGAATTTTCTGGTGGACCAGGATCCTAGTAAACGAGCTACAAAATCCTTGACCATGAGCCCAATCTTTGTCTGAAATATAACCATATAAATGTTGGAGTTAACTGATCATGCTCAGAACCTGAAAATTGAAAATTTAATAACTTTGGAATGGATTAATATTGTTTTACCAAACCAATGCTGGATTGTTCCTTGACCCAACCTCTTTCTAAGTTCCAAATTTCAGACCAAAAGACTACACAGTGTGGTCACAGCGCCATGTGCAAAAAACATGTCAAAAGTGGTGAAAAACACTTTGTTTAGTGTTTTGCTGCACAGAAACCATAAGTCTAACTAAAATGAATCTTTGTAAATCAAGAGATCTACTATACCAGACCATGCATTCCAAATTTCTTGCAAATCCGTCGAACTTTTGTAAAGTTAACGTGCAAAAATTGAGGTTTAATATTAAAGTGCCTACTCAACCCTAACTATGAGTGTGCAACCATGCTCCAATTATATATATAAAAAAATAACTGGTTAGCAATTTTCTCAATGTACTGACCAGGTTGATATTTTCCATAACAACCGGCTGGTTGTTATGACATTCATGAGCCATGCCAGTCAAACTATGCTGCTGCCTCATTGGCCAACATTCTGTATGTGGGCGGGGCCAAACAGTCTCACAAACTGCTGGAGAAAAATTGCTGACCTGTTATTATAAAAAATAAAAGATGAGGAGGGTGTTTCATATGAGAATTTAATGCACACCCTCGTTGTGGGATGCTTTGATAAACCCCTCGGGCTTTGCCCTTGGGGTTTATGTAGCATCCCACAACTCGGGTGTGCATTACATTCTCATATCAAACCCTTCCCCATCCATTATTCTCTATATATATATAAAATCAGAGACCTGCTAAAAAATACACCTGTGAACTATGTGGCAGACGTGACCCCAACCTAAGCCCATCAGTGGAAATGGGAAAAGAGCAGGTTAGCCAGTTTGAAAGCTGCAGCTTAACAGGCACGATATTAATTTAGGGATGCTCCCTGTCAACAGGTAGCCTCAACCTGCTATGCAGAATTGCAGCCCCAAAACTAGAAATTCATTGTATTCTTCAGAGAAGCTTTTAAGTTGTTTCCTTTTCAATGGAGTAGCAAAGACTGAAAAGTTGCTGCTGTCTGGAATGTTCAGGTACCCAGGATTCTATCCTGATTACAGCCTTGGGCTGTGCCATTTCCCCCAGTAGGGATGCTCATAACCCATTAGTATCCCATTGATAATGTGGAGTGCTACAGAAAGAGGGATTGGTAACTGTAGGAAAGGTAACAAAGAAACATTTTGAGACCAAATCTATTAAATGAAGAGAACTGGTGAGTTAAAAATGAGAAAGAGAATTGCAGATAATTTGAGAAGAGAACCTAAATGCTTGATTACTAATGGTAAAACGACAGGGAAAGAAAATAGTGAGGGTACATTATTGGAAGAGAACAGAGGACATGATGGGCAATAATGGTGAATAAATCAGAATGGAAGAGAAACAGAAGCATAGAAATATAGAATTTAACAGGCAGGACAGACCTGTGTTCCATCAGGTCTGTCCGGTCTTACCTTAATCCTACTAGTATAGATCTGATAGGGTCTGCACAGTGCTCCTTTCTAGAATTTCTGCCATGTTCATTGAGTGAAACCCTCCTGACCCCAACCCCTGTCCCTGTTTTCACCAGCCCCATGTGCCTATCCCACCTTCTCATAAAACCTGCTGTTATTTCAACATTAACCACCTTCCTAGGCAGACAGTTCCATTTGTCTACCACCCTCTCTGTGCAGAAGTGTTTTCTCACATCCCTCCTGAATTTCCCATAAACAGCTTTAAACTGTCTCCTTGTCACAGATCCCTGTTTATTCCCCTTAGGTATTTTTATGTTTCAGTCATGCCTCCCCCTTCCCTTCTAGCCTCCAGTGAGTACATGTTCAGATCAGACAGTCTTTCTTAAGAGGTCTTCCCCTATTGCTAGAGTATCATTATGGCTGCCCTCCTGTGACCACTTCTAAGTGATGCTTGTCCTTTTTCTAGGTGAGGATTCCAGAATTGTGCACATTACTCTAGGTGCAGCCTCACCAGTGACCTGTAGAGGGGAAGAATCACTTATATTCTTCTGCTAGAGAGGACTCTTCATATGCACCCCAGTACCATGCTGACTTTTTCATATGCTTTATTTCATTGGGCAGCAGTCTTGAAGCTGTCAGCTATGGCAATCCCAACATCTTTTTCATCTGAGTTTAGGTCTAACCTGCTTCCTCATCCAATAATGTGTTTTTTATATCCTCTTCCCTATGTGCATGACCTTGCATTGTTTGGAATTAAACTTGAGTTGCCAGATCCTTGATCACTTTTCCAATTTCAGTATGTCCTCTCTTATGGCCTTTATCCCATTTTTGCTATCCACCCTGCTACCTATCTTAGTGTCATCTGCAGAGACATTTTTTCTGGATTCCATCTCCTGTATCAAAGATAAACAGATTGAAGAGCACAATATCTAGGACCAACCACAAGGCACCCCACTGGTCATGCTTCTTACAGTACCTCTGAGTGACATCCATTTAGGACTATCCTTTGTGTTCTTCCCTCTAATTTTCTACCCACCTTGTTAAGTCTTACCACAACTCTAAGTCACTCAGCGTCTTCATTAGTCACCTGTGAGCCACTGAGTTAAAGGTCTTGCTTAAGAACAAATACAGAATGCCCACTGCATGTCCCCTGTCCACTGCCTGGAACACTGTGTTGAAGAATTTAATGATACTCATCTGGCAGGATCTCCCTTTCATGAAACTGTGCTGCTTGCTGTCCAGTAAACCTCATTTCTCAAAAAAGTCTACCAACTGCTCTTTGATATTAATTTCAAGCAATTTCTCCACTACAGAGGCCATGTTGAACAGCACGCAGTTGCCTGGGTCCCCACCCATCCCACTCTTGTATACAGGTACAACATCAGCCATCATCCAAACTGTGGGGACTGCAACTGCTACCAGAAAGCAGTTGAACAAGTCTGTAGCTGCTGAGAGTGTTGATAGACCTGGCCCATACTCTCTGAGCAGTCAGGGATGCAAACTATCTGGCATCGGTGACCTACTCACCTTTAGCCCCCCACCCACTTAAGTACTCTGCCATTGGGGATAGTCTATGGTGATGGGGTCTATCCTAGATAGACCCCATCACCATCCTTGTCTCCCTCCTAACCAGCTTAAATGCTGCAATCCAGAAGTGGCCCCCTTCTTCAACCATGCCAGTCACCCCATTTTAAATAGATGATAGATAGATGGGTAGGTAAGTAGATAGATAGATAGAAAGGAAGAAAGAAAGAAAGAAAGAAAGAAAGAAAGAAAGAAAGAAAGAAAGAAAGAAAGAAAGAAAGAAAGAAAAGGAAGGTAGATAGATAGATAGATAGATAGATAGATAGATAGATAGATAGACAGACAGACAGATAGATATTCCCAACATCCTTATCCTGACCCTCTGTATGGCCAAGGTCGGAGTCAGCCTGAAGATCCATATTAGTAGCCTTGTCTTGCTCCAGTGCATCTGGATGTGCCTGTGTGTCCCCCCTGACCTAAGGGGCCATGCTTGGGGTCAGGTGTTTGATGGGATGCCCTGTGGAACACTGGGGCCCAAAAGCTCTTCTAAGAGCAACAACACAGATCTACACAATTCATTTTTGCCACTGTCAGCTGGTACACCAGGTCCACCCCCAACTTCGGTTCTATTTAATATGGGAGAAACAAGATGAATGAGGAGCATATCAACAAAAAAAAAGTTTGAAAACAAAGACAGCCCACACCAACTTTTGTTACCATCACAATCGTGACTCTCGATCTCTGACACTAGATGGTATGGGGGGGGTCAGCCTCCCACAACCCCATACCTATTTATAATTAACTCAAAAGAACACACAATACCTTGGCTGAGTAGTGGTCCTGATGCTTTCTGTTTTTCTAATGTGACCTTTTGCAGGTGCTTAAATTAAATCACTCTGTTTGAGTTGCTCAATTTGAGTTGCCTATATCACAGGTTACCCTCAACTTGGAGTGCCAATTGAGGGAATGGTCAAAGACATAGTAGCTTGAGTAAAACAATGGGGGTAATATGAAACCAGAGGAGAGGGTCATATTACACTTTTTCAGGTCTTACATCACTTTAAAACTTGAGGTCTCCGACAAGACATGATGCCAAAAACAAAAATAGTCCTACAGATGACCAAACAGTATTTTTTAATTCATTAAACTCTATTGAATTTTAAGAGAAAAGGAAACAAACAACTAATAAAACCAACAATCGAACAACATCAAACTGTTAAACAGAAACAAAAAGTATGCTAACACCAACAAACAAAAAAACAATAAGACATTATTAAAGGCTCCACCGATCACCCTCCCTCCCTCCTTCCCTCACTCACTCCCTCCCTCCCTCCCTCCAGAGCAGGAATCCCCATAGAAAATCCCAGAGGCATATATACAATAAAATAGGAAGAGAAGATCACCAAACAGCATAACAAAGAAGTACAAACAATAATAAAACCCCACAAATATAGATAGCTAGGCATGCCAAGCATAAAAGACAAGGCATACTAAAAGCAAAACTCCATAGGAAACACCTAAAACCTAAATATTCAACAGAGTGTGAAGCACCAGAATGTGCCTCAGCCAGCATCAATTAACAATAAAGTATATAATGGACCCCATAACCCTTTAAAAGTAGAAAGACAATCTGCAATACTAGGAAGTGTTTCCTCAGCTTGTAATGCAAACATGTCTTTATACCATTCTAGGTGGGTGGGGAATACCTGATCACACCAATGATGAAGAATCATTTTTTTAGTACATGCCGAAATCAGTGCCATATAGTAGTGTTTTGGGCCTAATAAAGAATCTCTAAATAATCCTAGGAGGCATATTTCTGGAGAGAAAGCTTGCTCTAATCCCAGTAGAGGATTAAGGCATTGATGGATAGAATCCTAAAAGGAAAAAACTGTTTCACATTCCCACATAATATGCAGGAGGGTACCTACCTTTTTCCTACAATGTGTACAAAGTGGAGAGGACACTTTGCCCATTTTAAATAGTCTAACAGGAGTAAAGTAGAGATTGTGAAACAACTGGACCTACATGTGCCAGTACCTGTCCCACTTATGGTACCTGTACCTATCACACCAAAGAAAGTGCCAGTCTGGAGGATCCATAATATGAGAAGTCGCACAGATCTAATAATTTATACTGCCAGTCTCCTTTGTACAGTAGGAAGAAGGTCAAAATATGGTGTAGAAAAAGGAGATTGCATGAGGGGAACAAGCTCTGGAAGCCAAGTAAGCACCTTCTACCCATACTCATTAGCCCATGGTCCTGGGTCAAAATGGTGAAAAAGGGAGTGAGAAAGCTGTATATACTTAAAACTATCATCAGAGGGTAGATGATATATGTGTTGACATTCTAGAAAATGAAGAAAAGATCCATTAGCAGGAAGTTGAGCAACTGTCTTTATCTCACAATACGGCCAGAAAGCAGAGGAAATGGACTGACCAGCTATTTTAATATTGGGGTTGCCCAGTATGGGTTGAAAAATATCCTTACTAGGATTTAGCAGCAGGGAACAAAGCTGTTTATGAATCTGGACCGAGGCAGCCAGAGAGGTATCATGAAACACCCGAGGAAGGTTTTTAGGTGATAAATGTAAAAGGGATGTAATATTAATGTGAACTTGTTTACACTGCAAGTGTTCAATGCCAAGCCAATAAGGAATGTAAACAGAAGAGGAATCCTCTGCAGTGTCTCTATACCACTGGAAATAACGAGAGCAGTGTATTGCCAGACAGTATAAAAAAATGAAGAAACCTTAAACCACCTAACTCTTTGGGAGTGGTAAATTTGTGAAAAGCTCTTCTAGGAAACTTTCCTCACCAAATAAAACATGTCAGTATGCACTGCAGCTGAGAAAACCAGGACTGAGGAATTACTTGAGTAAGCATAATAAGGGGATAGAGTACATGGAGCAAAATATTCATCTTAACAACATGCACCCAGGCTGGCCCGGTGGCGCTGAGGGTTGAGGTGCTGGACACCAAACCTCGCTCCATGCTGGCGACCCAGTTTCAGGAATGATCTGGGGTTGCTGAGGGTTGGCAGTGGAGGGAAGGGATTGAGCATCCAGAGGATAATCCTTCCTTTCCTGCGGAGGGTCCTGGGGATGCGCCACACTGTAGTGGCACCTAGCGGCAGTCGGGTGCAGCACAAGCTGATGGTGCATGCTTAACAGGGGTGGAGCTTGGCAGGTGGTGGCACATTGTACCCAGCCACTATTGCACACCCAGACTCCTTGGGTACCAAGCAGACAAGGTAAAAATCCTCTTCCCTTGGAGATAGACAAAGGCACTTCTTCCTGGACCACACTCCAATGCTGGTTGCTCCCCTCTTCTGCCCTGGCAACCCAACCCAGCACTCTACACTACAGCTAGAGCTCCCTGGGCAGATAGGGCCACCCTTCCCCATGGAAGGTGGTCAGATCTGGGGTCACCGGGATCAGGGTGAGGAGATAGAAGCAGCTTCACAGCGGGAGGTAGAGACCAAGTAAGGAAGTTGCTGGAGAGAGTTCCCCATGATGAAGGAGCAGAAATAAAGTAAATAAAACCCAATATGAACCCACCCCCAGAGAGAAGGTGGAAGCTGGACCTATCAAGTTAAATGATGCACGTTGCAATCCAGGACTGAATCCAAATTATGCTGTTACATTTTAAAAGAGGAGGTACTTAAGTGTATACCCAAATATGGTTCCATGTCGTAACAGTGACTGCGGAAATGTGATCGTCGTTATGGCGAGTGTACAATGCCAAAATCAATTTCAGCAATGTACACCCCTGGCACAAGCCAAAGGGCACCAGGGACTCATCATTTTAATGTTATGCAGGGGCTGCACCCCACATCCCCCACTATAGTGGATTCTCAACCCAGAAGGTGCACATCGGGGAAGTGCAAAATTGTAAAAATCCTGGCCAGGTGAACAAAACATACCTCCGCCTGGAACTGAACCCAGCATCCTGTCCACCCCAGCCCGGCACCCACCCACCATGCCTCAGAGCCAGCTCAACTGCTCACTGTGCACCAACCCTCACAAACCCTCCCTCCCCTCATTCAGCATGCATGCATGCTCCCCCTTCCCCATGTGCGTGCACATATAGTGACATCCTGACACTATTTGTGAACCCCCCCATCCAGTCATCCTCCCTGGTGTCTTACCCTGTTGACATGCACCGTGAGTGGGCGCCGTTTCAGTTGGTGCCCACTCATGGGTCTCGCATGTCATAGGATACCTCCAAATTCTTGAGTTTATCAGGGACCCACTTGAGCTACCTCAGCTCAGGATACAAATACATTTAAGGGCATAACCTCATTTTAGCTAAATTAAATTTCTAATTGGAAATTTGCCCACAATTATTAACAATCTCCAAGACTGCTGCTAAAGAAGTAGTGGGGTTCATAAGATATAACACTATATCGGTGGAAAATACTGACAACTTATACTGTGTTGGTCCTATACAAATAGCTTGGATCTGAGGGGTAGCATTAATTTTTCAAATCAGGGGTTCCAAAAATAAATTGAACAATAGGGGCAACATGGGGCATCCCTGTCTAGTACCCAGCCGAAGATATATCATCTCAGAACAAACTCCATTGCATAACACTCGGGCAGATGGATTAGTGTAGAGAACCTTGACCCAGTTAATAAACTCCAATGGAATGTTGAACTTAGATAAAACCATAAACAGATAATCCCACAAAACCCTATCAAAGGCTTTCTCCACATCCAGGGAGGCCAAAACCGCAGGGGTATTGTATTCCTTGGACATAGAAAAAAGATGGGTGACCTTCCGGAGGAGATCCGATGAGAAATGCCCAGGAACAAAGCCCACTTGTTCTGTGCTAATTTAAGAACCCCACAGCTTATTCAGTCTTGTTGCCAATTTTTTAGCTAAGATTTTAAAATCTTCATTAATTAAAGAAATGAGACTATAGTTGCTAGGTTTTGCAGGATCTTTACCTGGCTTCAAAAGGACCGCTATGAGAGCTTCTGTAAGGGAAGAACCTGCAGTGCCGTATGCAGATCTTCAGTTAACTCCATTTTGGGAGTATTTGACTTCCAAAAATAAGGCAAAAACTTCCAAAATAAAGAGGGAGGAAGTCATTGACTTCCAAATGTAAAACCAAAAATTAGATGACTTCCAAATATGCAGACATGGAAGTCAGACATGATGGACTTTTCTAAAACAAATTTTATTTTACCGCTAATTTATTACGTTATTATTCATAAATTTGTCCATCCTAGAATACTGACTTCCAAAAGTGGGATCCTGGAAGTATTTTGACTTCCAAAAAAATTGGAATGACTTCCAGATTTGAATTCCTGGAAGTTTTAGACTTCCATTGAAAATAAATTAACTGAACCCCTGGCTGTATGTATAAATATAATTAAAGGTATTCAATAAAAAAGGAGGCAAGAAATCTTTTAATTTCTTTTAAGAATTTGGGGTATAGCTATCCGGGCCTGAGGCTTTATCTGATGTTAGGGATTCGATGGCCTGCAGAACCTCTTGAAGAAATAAAGGGGCTTTCAAAAAGTCAGAATGAAAATCTGACAACTGCGGCAAATCAATCCCCTGAAAAAAAATCCTCAGTAGATAAACCCTATGGGTCTGGCAAGCCAGGGGTATATAAAGATTGATAATATGCATAAAACTGGGTCACAGTGTCCCAGAGTGTGATAACCAGATGCCCTGCATCAGAACAGGGAATTAGCAGGACAAATCAGAAAGGTATGAAGAAAAGGGAAGGTGGTCATCATGGGGGGATTTCAACTTGCCAGGGGTTGACTTGAGCTTTCCGGTCACCTCCAGTGCTAGGGAACAAGTGCTCCTGGATGTGATCCAGGAGGGTCTCCTGACACGGTTAGTCAGTGTACGTACTAGGCTAAAGAACACTTTAGATCTGGTTTGTCGAATGGAGATGCAGTAAGGAAAATAAGGGTGGAGGACCCACTAGCTTACAGTGGTCATCAAATGGTGTGGTTTAATATCACCCTGTGTGGGTAGCCAGAGAAATCATTAACCCGGGTGGTAAACTTCAGGGCGATGGACTTTGGGAGGATGTGTGAGAAGTACTGAAAGGAAAACTGGAGTACATAAGGCAAGAGATGGACATGGAGCAGAAATGGGATAATATTAGACATGGGATTACAGAGGCAACAGACACCTTCACCAAGATACAGAGTAAGAGGTACAGAGCAAGGAAACCATGCTAGTTGAATAGCAAGGTAGTGGAGGTGGTGAGGACAAAATGAGAGGCACAACAGAGGTATAGGAGAATGGGAAAGGAAGGGGACAGGAGGGTATGCAAGATGGTCCAGGAAGGTGACCAGAAAAGTGAGAGCAGCCAAGGCTCGGAGGGAGCTGAGATAGCTGAGACAATTAAAGAGGAGGAGACTTTTTCAGATACATCAGGAGAAAAGGAAGTGCAAGGAGACAATAGGATAAAAATGGTGGGAGTCGATGGAAAAGGGAAGGAACAGCGGAAGCACTGAATGAATAATTTTGCTCAGTGTTCACAGAAGAAAATGGGGGCTACCACCATGGGCTGGGAGGGTGGGAACGGGGAGAGGAGGCAACAGATGAAAGAATTGAGGAAGGTAGAGTGCTAGAGGGACCAAAAGCACTGAGTGTAGACAAGGCACTAGGGCCAGATGGTATCCACCCCAGAGTGCTGATAGAGATGACAGAGGTATTGGCAAAGCCACTGGCAGATCTATACAGTACTTCACTGGAGTTAGGATGTGTGCCACTAGACTGGAGGATGGCACATGTAGTGCCATTACACAAGAGTGGACCAAGGGAAGAACTGGGTAATTATCGCCCAGTAAGTCTCACCTCTATAGTGTGCAGACTCTTGGAAATGATACTAAAGGAAAGACTGGTTTCATACCTGGAGGACAATGGCCTTCATGATGTGGGGCAGCATGGGTTTATTTCTGGGAAGTCTTGTCAAACCAGCCTGATACAATATTATGATTGGGTGACAGGTGAGCTGGATAAGGGTCATGCAGTGGATGTTCTTTACTTGCGCTTCAGCAAGGCCTTCGATTCGGTGCCTCATGGGCGACTTGGGGGGAAGCTAACTGATGTAGATGTAGAGGCAAAAATGACAAACTGGATTACAAGCTGGCTGAGTGGGAGGCTACAACGGACGGTAGTGGGAGGGGAGTCCTCAACTCCAAGGCCAGTGATGAGCAGGGTACCACAAGGCTCTGTGCTAGGACTGGTATTATTTGGGCTCTTCATATCAGACATTGGGCATGGGGTGGTGAGCAAGGTAAGTCTGTTGGCAGACGACACCAAAATGGAAGCAGTGGTGGATGTAGTGGAGGAAATGAAGCAGCTGTAGGGGGATCTTGGCAAGCTGGAGGAGTGATCAGAGAGGTGGCAGATGGGGTTCAATGTAAAGAAATGTAAGGCTATGGACTTTGAGGTGAAGAACCCAAGAAGAGATTACTAGCTAGGAGGGGTTAAGCTGGGGATCATTGAGGAGGAGAAGGATCTAGGGGTAATGGTAACAGGGACCATGAATAACACTGCCCAGTGCAGGAAGGCAGCTGCAAAAGCAAACAAAATCCTGGGGTGCATAGTGAGGGTATTTTCATCCAGGGAAAGAGAGGTAATCTTGCCCCTCTACAGGTCATTAGTAAGGCCACACTTGGAGTGCTGTGTGCAGTTTTGGAGGCCATACCTGAAGCATGAGGTCAGGTTACTGGAGGGGTACAGAGGAGGGCAACGAAGATGATTTGTGAAATGGAGAGGAGAGACTATGAGAGCAGGCTGGGAGACCTGAATTTGTGCACCCTGGAGGACAGAAGGGACAGGGGGAACATGATAGAGACATTCAAGTATCCGAGGGGAATCAATAAGGATGGGGCAGATGGGGTCTTTAAGCTAAGGAGGGGGAGGGACACCAGGGGGCACAGGCTAAGAATAGAGGGGGAAGATTTAGGAGGGAAATGAGGAGACACTATTTCATGGAAAGGGTGGTAGCAAAATGGAACGCACTACAAGAATGGGTGGTATCATGTAAATCTGTGAACAGCTTTAAAAGGTCATGGGACAGGGAATGGGAGAGTAAGGGTTGGAGAAGTCGGGAGCGGCATTGGGATGACAAAGGGGAGTGAGGTGGGGCAGCTGTGAACTAGGGGTACTAGCTGCTCACTCGAGCAGACTTAGATAGACTGGGTGGTCTATTTCTGCAAGCAAATTTCCTAAGTTCATATGTTCAAATATAGGGGCTAATTTTGTCAGCAGTCTGTGTTCTCAACTGAAGAGCAAACAGCTTTCCCTCCTTCTCCCCCAATCAAAATATTTAATTCTTTTTCTGCATAGGAGATATTCTGCCTGATCCTGTAAAAGGTTTTTATATTTGGAACACATACAAACAGAGATGAGAAAGAAGTAAGTGCCTCAGTTGGGACTTGAACCCAGGCCACCCGGAATACAGTTCCAATTGTGCTAACCAGCTGTGCCACTGAGACAACTGGAACCTGGGCTGTCTCCGAGCACATTACTCTTTTCCAAATGCACAACCCAATGGCAACACAAATATTTACTAGTAACAATCACACAGGAGTGTGTCGTGCATATTCACCTCTGTTTGTAGGTGTTCTATAAAATATGCACACCACACTCCTGTGTGATTTTCATTACACTTGGCTCTCAAGGTTTCCAATTGCTCCCATACATTCTCAGGAGAAGAAGGGGAAAGCTGCCACTCAAGTGCCCAAATCTGGGACAATATAGTGGCTGCTTCCTGAACACACTGCCTTTGGCATTTAGAAGCAATATGGATCAATTCACGTCTCAGCCCGCACTTGAGGGCTCCCTAGAGGAGATCCAGACATGGCATGGAGGGAGTATAGATCTCCAAAAAAGAAATAATAAATTTAGTAACACGATCCACAATATCTGGGTATTTCAGAAGCTGGATATTTAGATGCCAAGATTAATCAAGGTCATGACATAATGAAAAAGCTATCTTCATGGAAAGAGAGATGCTCAGATAGTACTTTGGCACCATACGTACATAACAGAATATCAAAGAGGTGCTCAAATCCCAATAAACAATAATACACTAACATACTAAAAGCCAGCAGAATAGGCTTAATTTTCTATCGTGTCTGCTCAGTAGCCAGCCCCCTAATGGGTGCTTGCAATACCGCCCCCCACCTCCAGGGAGGGACTTCCATGGCTTCAGTTTCCCCCTGTACCTGCCCCACCCCCTCTTGAATCCCTCCAATGTGCTTTCTTCTACCAGCCCCAGGGCAGTGAGTTCCAGGGCTGCACCACCCTCTCAGTGAAGTAGTGTCTCCTACTCTCCCCCTGTAATTCCCTCCTCCAGTTTCCACTCGTTCCCCTTGTCTTTTTCCCCCTTCTTAAGCCTGAACACCTCCTTGGCTCCACCCTTGTTGATTCCCTTTACATACTTAAAGGCCTCCATCATGTCCCCCCATCTCTCCTCTCTTCTCCTCTCCTTTCCTCTTCTCTAGTGCATACAGGTTCAGCTCCTCTAGTCTCTTCTCATAGGTCCTACCCCCCATGCCCCGGACCATCCTGGTCACACTCCTCTGGACCCTCTCCAGCAGAGCTATATCTCTCTTAAGGCGTGGTGTCCAGAACTGCACACAGTACTCGAGATGCAGCCTGACCAGGGCATTATCCAAAGGGAGATCACCTCCCTCTTCCTGGAGGTAATCCTCCTGGCTATGCAGCCCAGTATCCTATTTGCATCTGCTGTGGCCCTTCAACAATTCTCAGTGTTATTCATTTTAATGTCCACCACCACCCCCAGGTCCCTCTTGCCCGATGAGGTTTGCAGTGTGACCCTCACAGGATCAGGAGAATCAGTTATGAGGAAGCGAATAGAAAAAATACTCTCTCTGCAAAGGATTCAACACTCTCCAGGGGTCTACAAGGCCCACAGTGTCCATTAGCTCTCTCAGTGCCTTCTGCTCCAGTGTCAGACCCTGCCTTCTTGTCCCAGATCTTGCCAATTCATTAGAGACTACCATATTCCAATCACCTGCCCAGAGAATAGGCGGGAACATCCAAGGTGAAAGAATATTCATTTTATCAACAAAGAAGGCAGGGTCATCTGCCATTGGACCATAAATAGAACTCAAGACAACTTCCCTGTGCCCTAACAGCACCCTAATTGCCATATACCGAACTTGTGGATCTGATACCTCCTGCAGTAAATGAAAAGGAATCCATCTTGCAGTTAAGATAGCCACTCCCCACTTATAAGTATCCAAACCTGCCCCAAAGACTTGACCTACCCATGATCTATGCAAAAAAGAAAGCTGAGCAACAGGTAGGTGAGTGTCCTGTAGAAATGCGAGATCTGCTTTCAATCTATTCTGATAAAGTAAAATCTTAGCTCGCTTCACGGGGGACTGAGCACCTTTAATGTTCCAAGAACAAATCTAAAACTGTTGTGACATTGAAAAGTCATTAAACCTTAAACCAGTTTAACTAGGCTCTTTATATCAAAATTATAAGAACAGACACTAAATAATGGTAATCCTGCTCAGGAGTGATCCCCCCACTCCCCCCACACGGGCCCAACACCACACAAACCACATATAGGTACAAAAAAAAAACTCTGAATCCTTCCCATCTCCTCAGCTGGGCATAAACCATGCTTAACTCCACCAAAAAAATCCAGTGCACAATGCACGAGTCTAGCACACACAATATCCCCGCTCCCCCTCCAAGAACAATAAAATGCAACTAGTTTAATATAATACAAAATCTCACATGCCCCCACAATGCAAAGCATCATGGGCTGCATATGCAAATCACCACAGAATGTTATGCTGGTCCAACTTTAAGCAGAATTGCATGGTGCCGAAAGGCCTCTCACACAGTTTGCAAAGGGTGCTAACAGAAGTTTAATATAAATAGTTTAATATAATACCAGTCCAATAAAATACTATAAAGTAACAAATCAGGAAGTGCAGGAGGGCAAAGAGGCAGTCTATCAAAACTGTCCAAGACTATAAAACTAGAAAATATATTAAGCAGAAAGAATAGAGGAGGCCGAGAATATCCCCTCCCAGTTATACACTGATGGCATAGGACAAATATAAAAAAAGAAGGAAGAACAGAACACCCCTCATCCCTAAAAATAAGAAAACCCAAACTAAGAAAAAAATCTCTGTCCTGTACTGCCCCTTCCTAAACCCCCATGTATACCTGGTATATAGAGATTACAGTGGCCATGTCTGGAAAAAATAAAGCAACAGTTCGATATCCAAAGTCGCCGAGTACCCATCCTCAGCACAGACTGCAGAGCATAGCCACATAGTTAAAATAATCAACATAACAAAAGCTTAAATAGTCTCAGTAGAAATTTCAACAGATCCAAGCCTCTCCCAAGTAGTAAATAACCAAACACTATCCAGGAATTCAAGAAGTGGCTATATCGAGGATGTCCCAAAACCATCAGCAAGACTACTGAAGTGTAGACTTCAAACCAAAAGCTTGGGAAGGCAGAAAAAGAAAGTTACAAAAACTATTAAGTCTGTTCAACAACTGCAAAAACGTCCACTGGTGCAGCAGTCATAGATACAAGATCGGTCAAATACCTTGTAGGATCAATCCAGCATGTATTATAGAGGCTTAGTTTCTAGACTGAAATAAATAACCATTGACAGATGATGTCCACTAAATAATTGGGTAATAATAATTAATAATAAGTAGAATCTGTATTTATATCAAGTGCAATTCAACATGTATCAAAGCACTTTTACAGAGTTTAAAAACCTTTAAACTATAAATATTTAAAATACCAGATTAAATGACAAACTTCATGAATTAGTTATCAGAGAAGGCAAATGAGAATAAGTAAGTTTTTAGTGCCGGTATAAATCTCTCCACAGTCAGGCACCACCTTACCCGATGAGATAAAAGATTTCCACAGGGTAGGAGCCATGAATGCAGAAGCCGGACCTCCAGAGGTCTTCAAACGAACCCTGGGAATTTCCAGCAATCCCTCACTGGTGGAGCGGTCAGAAGGAGCAATAGGAATGCAGAAGTGCTTGCAGGTAACTCGGTCCCTGTCCGTGTAGAGCTTTATAGGTCAGCAAGCTGACCTTGAAGGTGATCCACCACTGAACTGGCAGCCAGTGTAGCCTGCACAGCACAGGCATGACATGACTAGATCGAGAAAGCCCAGTCAACAACTTGGCCGCCATGTTCTGTACCAGCTGCAGGAGGCAGATGTCAGCCCCCAGTAGCCCTAAGTACAGGGTGTTACAGTAATCAAGGTGGGAGATCACAAAGGTGTGGACCACTTCTGGAAGGTCACAGGGTGGGTCCAGATGCTTAATCTGGGCAATATTCTTCAGATGGTAAAATGAGGTCTTGACAACAGATGACTCATGAGATTTCAGAGTCAACCTCATCTGTGGCATGTTGCCTATCCAAACTAATCATTTTTAGATATTTGTTGTTTGACTAACATGCTATATGTAATTGTATGTTTTATTGGATTTTATCTGTTCTAAGCTGTACAGTGCCTTGATTGTAGAAAGGCACTTTAAAAATAAAATGTTATTATTATTTTATTATTATTAAAAACAATGCCCAGACTCCACACCCATTCAGAGGTCATCAGCTGGCTACCTCCAAGTAAAAGCCCAGAGGCCTGCCTAGTAGAAGACCCCTCTACCTGACAACCCAGGCCCACCACCAAAACTTAAGTTTTATCAGGATTCATCTTCAACCAATTGGCACTCATCCAATCCTGGATCTCGGAGAGGCAGTTGTTAAACACATAGACTGCATCATTCAGGTCAGGTACAAAGAACATGTATAGCTGAGTATCGTCTGCATGGCAGTGAAAACTCAGGCCATACTGCCTTACAGTGTCTCCCAATGGCAGCATATACACCACAAATAACAGGTGATAGCACAGAGCTCTGGGGAACCCCACATGGCAAGAAGAATGTGTCAGAGGAATAAATTCCTGATACTACTCTCTGAAACCTACCAGTGAGGAAAGAATGAAATGATCTGAGGACTGTCCCTGACAGTCCACAGATTACCTGCAGGCACTTGAACAATACAGTATGATCCAGAGTGTCAAACTGCAAGTAGAAGATTTGGTTTGCTGGCCAAGGCACCTAGCTTCACCTGAGCTCTTTCCTTCTAAGATTGCTTGAAAGGACAGAGCAGAGAACATTACCAGAGCAAGGGGAAATGGATAAAGACTTCTTTTGGCTAAACAGATTTACTGTATGTTGTTATTTTTATTTTGTACTCACAGGGATTGCTACTGTTTGTTGTCAACATTTCATTGCTTTATTTTTCTTTGATTCAAATTGTTGTTGCCGGTATACCTTCTTCTGCATTATTACAAGGTGTGCCTACAGGTGTGTGCTAACAGATTACTGCTGTAATCTTTTGATTCAAATTGTCTTTTGCAAGGTATATCTTCTGTTACTGCTTTATTTTTCTCTGTAGCAAAGTATTTCTTACAGGGTATATTTTCTCTGAAATTATTACAGGTGGTGCTTTTACAGGTTTTACAGTTTTATATAACATTAGGATAAGCTTTCAGGGTTACTGCATTTGTTATTGACTGATTGTTTCTGCTCTTACCTCCTTGTTCTTTCATCTGTTGTTCTTCTTTTTCGGCAGGGGAAGGGCCGAGCCACTCACCCCCATCCCCAACCACCCCACACTACACTCCTTTTATAGAGTACCACAGTTGTGACATTTCCTGTGGCAAAGCAGGAAGGGGCGGATCAGTAGGGCATCCACAAGGTGAACTCATTTACAGTGGCACTAGTAATTTAACTTGTTATAACAAGTTATACAAAACAAAACACAAAATCAAACCATTACTTGCATTTTTCCTTCTAATTACCCTGACCAGGTTATAAACTCAGCAGCTTATCTGGAATGGATATCATTAACTGCAGGTACTGTAGAACACTTTTCAGAAGGACATTCTTACAGGATTTAGGACACTGTCCTACATGCTGGGCCATTGGAGATCTTAGGGCTCAGCTCCAGGCAGTATGGGCAGAGATTATGCACCTCAAATTTCATATTCAAGAGGAAATACATTATAAGAACCACACGCCATTTCCCCAACATCCAACAGAAGAACCTCAACCGCAGAGTGTAGTTGGTCCAGGAGGTTGGCAGGAGGTTAGGAGGGGCAAATCTGGTGCCCCATCACTCTGTGCTCTCCAACATATTACCTCCAAAAACCGTATAAACACTACAAACAGGTATCTGCCTCTATCTCCAAAATTAAACAAAGGAGCAGAGGACACTGCAGACCAGGACACTGCAGCGCAGGTGCTAGCACAACAAAACTCGCACAAATCAGGAACCAAAACAAAAAAAGCAAAAAGGAAATCCAAAAAATTTCAGATCACAAGTGATTCCATGATTCGGGGAGTTGATACCCATCTCCAGCCAGGGGTAATGGTCAAATGTCTCCCAGGTACATCAGCATGGAGAGACACTGACCACATTGCTAAAATTGTTCACAAAGCAGGAGAAAACACTGACGTCCTGGTACAATAGGGACTAATGATCTCGCCAGCCGGTCAGTTGTGGAGACCAAGGAACACCTGACCAGGCTGGGTGACAAACTATCATCCATTTCGTCTGAGATCCTGCCAGTCTGGGAGAGGGAGGCAGATGGACAGAAGGTCAGAGAAGGGGAGATAGGGGAGCTAAACATGTGGCTCAAGGGCTGGTGCCAGGAAAAAGGACACAGATTTGTAGGGAACTGGCAACAGTTCTGGGAGCGAAAGTTCTTCAGATTTGATGGACTGCATCTGACTAAGGAGGGAGTCAGTGCATTGGGGAAGAAGTTTGATGTCTTTGCAGAATATTTAAAACTAGCAGATGGGGAGAGGGTGCAGCACCCCATACGTTGAATGGGAAGAACACCCCCCCCTCAGCTAGTGGTCAAACAGGGATTCAGCATGTTTGCAGTTTATTTGCATCACCAGGTAAGAAAAGTCCATCTGACCATATGACTTACAGGAGAAATGCCAAACCTCACCCAACAACAATACACCAAATCGGGCCAATGGAAATCATGTAACAGAATGCTCACAGCCTGGGAAATAAGATCCCAGGCCTGCAGGCAATAATGTCAGAGGCTAAACTGGACATAGTAGCACTATGAGATGGGTTTAACAGTAACCACACTTAGGAGACTTCAGCACCTGGCTATGTACTGTTCAGAAGAGACCGAGGTGCAAAAGGGGAGTGGAGGACTCTGTATGTCAATGAAAATATCAAAGCTACAGAAATTCAGAATACACATAAGGAGCCAGAAGAACTGTGGGTCACCATGGAAACAGGAAATGGGACAGCCATAAGAACTGGGGTCATCTACAGGCCGCCAGACCAGGGGGAGGACATAGACACATTACTGTTAGAAGATATACAAAACATGACCACTAAAGGGGAGGTTCTGATAATGGGAGACTTCAACATGCCGGATACAGGTTGGTCAATACCAGCAGGAACATCTGCCAGAACTAAACACATGGTGGATTCCCTGCAGGGGGAGGGCCTCAAACAACTAGTACAATAACCCACAAGAGACAGGGCTATCCTAGATTAGGTACTGACTAACAGGGAAGAGATCACAGATCTTCAGGTAGAAGGTCACCTGGTGGCCAGTGACCATAACATGGTATGGTTCAGTTTGGCCACTACATCTAAATCATCCATTCCAATGCAAAAATATGGGACTTCAGAGGAGCTGACTTTGATAAGATGGCCAACAGAGTTAAGCTAGCCCTGGCAAAAAGAAACACAGGGGAGAGGGTACAGGCAAAGTGGGCAAGCATTAAGGATGCAATACTTGAAGCAACATCCCATTATGTTAGACAGAAAAGGAAGTGCAAAAGAAGAAGAAAACCACTTTGGTTCTCAAATACAGAAGAAGAAAAGGTCAGAGCCAAAAAGGGCTGGCTCAGGAAATATAAGGAACACAGCGGATGAAGATAGGAGGCATACCAAACTGCCCTAAGGAAGCAGAGAAGGCAGTAAGGCAGGCAAAGTCTCAAACTGAGGAAACACGAACACGAACAGTAAAGAAGGTGACAAGACTTTCTATAGATACATTAGTGAAAGGAGAAAGTCCAGAGGGGGTATTGCTAAGCTCAAAGGAGAAAAGGGGGCATGTGAAGAGGAGGACCCTGTAAAAGGATCTATCCTAAATATATACTTTTACTCAGTATTTACTGAAGAGAATGTAGGGCAGGGCCCACAGCTCAGCACCATGGACACAGGGGGGAGGAAGGTGATCACTACTCCCTTCACAAAAGAAAGGGTCCTACAAGAGCTTGCTGAGCTCAGTGTGGACAAGGCAATGGAACCTGATGGCATACATCTCAGGGTACTTAAGGAGAGAAGGGTGGAACTAGCAGAGCCATTAGCAGAACTGTTTAATGAGTCTCTGAGCACAGGAGCGGTCCCAGAAGACTGGGGAAGGGCTCATGTGAGCCCGCTCCACAAGAGTGGTAGCAGGGAGGAGGCAGGGAACTACAGACCAGTAAGTCTTACCTCAGTAGTGGGCAAGATTATGGAGGCACTCCTTGAGGAAAGGATAGTGCAACACCTGGAATCCATAGGGCACAGGATCCAAGACAGCATGGGTTTACAAAGGAAAGTCCTGTCAAACTAATCTCATAGATTTCTTTGACTGGGTAACCAGAGTGGTGGACCAAGGGGGCAGTTGATGTCACCTACCTTGACTTCAGCAAAGCTTCGACACTGTTCTACATAGAAGATTGATAAATAAGCTGAGTAGGCTCGGGGTAGGTCAGAAGTTAGTCACCTCGGTGGCAAACTGGTTGACAGGCAGAACACAGAGAGTGGTGGTAAATGGCATACAGTCAGAAGAGATGCAAGTCACAAGTGGAGTACCTCAGGGATCAGTCCTGGGGCCAGTCCTCTTCAATATCTTCATTAGTGACATTGCAGATGGACTAGAGGGTAAGGCTTGTCTGTTTGCAGATGACACCAAGATCTGCAACACAGTGGATGATCCAGATGGGGTGGGCAGAATGAGAAGAGATCTGGATAAACTAGCAAAATGGTCAGAAGAGTGGCAACTGGGACTTAATGCAAAGAAGTGCAAGATCATGCACATAGGGAAGAGAAACCCTGAAGCCACCTATAGGCTGGGAGGGGAGTTGCTGGCAGTCACAAAGGAAGAAAGGGACTTGGGCATCATTATCACTGATGACCTGAAATCATCCAAGCAGACCTCTAAAGCAGTAGGTTATGCTAGAGGTATGTTAGGGTGTATTAGTAGGGGTATCACAAGTCGTAAGAGGGAGGTAATAATCCCTCTTTACAAGACACTGGTTAGGCCCAATCTGGAATACTGCAGGCAGTACTGGAGGCCACACCTTCACAAGGACATTAATCAAATTGAGGCAGTCCAGAAAAGGGCAACAAAAATGGTGCAGGGACTGGATCAGAAAACATATGAGGACAGATTAATGGAGCTCAATATGTATACCCTTGAGCAAAGGAGGGAGAGAGTATATGATCGAAACATTCAAACACCTTAAGGGCATTAACAAGGTGACAGAGTCTAACATGTTTAAATATAAGAAAAATAGCAGGACAAGAGGACACAGCATGAGACTAGAGGAGGCCGATTAAGGGGAATGAGAAATTCTTTTTCACAGAAAGGGTGGTGGATGCATGAAATGGCCTACCTTAGGAAGTGGTGGCTATGAATACAGTGCAGGGCTTCAAATAGGTATGGGATAGGCATGAGGGAGCAATATAGATGAGTATGAATAGATAGACCACTGACAGAGCAAAGGCCGATGGCACATTTATAAGGTAGAAAAAGAAATGGGCAGACTGGATGGGCCTTGTGGTCCTTATCTGCCGTCAACTTCTATGTTTCTAAATGCCACAGAGAGAGATCAAGGAGGGCTAAGATGGAAAGACTCCTGCGATCTCTCACTATCAGGAAATAATTGAGCACCCGGACCAGGGCAGCCTCAGTGCTGTGCCTCTTCTTAATCCCGACTAGAGAGGATCTTAGATGTTATGGATGGTAAGATGGTGATCCAGCTGCAGCACAACCACCTTCTCAATAAACTTACCCATGAAAGTCAGGTTAGAGACATGTATGTGGTAGGTGAGGCAGTCCTGGTAGAGAGAAGATTTAAGGAGGAGAGTCACCACCACCTCCTTCAGGGAGTCATGAAACTCACCTGTTTCAAGCAAACACTGGATTATCTCTGCTAGGACCGGGCTGATGACCTCAACGTACCCCACAAGGAGGTGAATTGAGCCTGGAGACGAACTGCAGCAGATTGGCCCCGTACTCTAGATGATCCTCATGACATCCACAATCGCCACCTGATCAAAAATAGACCAACCAAACTGAGGCTATGCAACCTCCCACCAATCACCGCCCCACCAATTGGAATGGGCTACACCAATCTCTGACTTAATGTTGGCAACCTTATGGATTGCAAAGAAGCGAGCAAACTCATCACACTTATCCTGTGACAAGGCTCTCCAAACTTGCAGACAGGCTGGATTGCACAGTCTGTCCACAGTTCAAAAGAGCTCAGTTGGTCGGTTCCATGCAGCAGTAATCTCCCCGGACAGGAACTCTGCTTTCTTATGGGGGATCACTGATTGATAGTCCATATAATAGGCCATCGATCTAAGTCTGTTGGCATCAAGGCCAGATTTCAGCCAGTGGTGCTCCATCCTTCGCCCCTTTCTCTTCATCTCCCTCGAGGTCCTATTGAACCAAGGGGACTGAGGGGGAAGAGTGATGGGGTGACCATGGACAGGAGCAATAGAATCCAGAGCCACCACCACTGCCTTATTATAGGCTTGAAATTGGTTGTCTGGACCCTTGCTTGCAGTCAGAAGTCCTGATAGATCCAGCACCGCCATCGGGCTATCTGGGGTCACACCCCTTAATGGGTGGTACAGAACCATCTCCAAAGGGGCAGGCCCATAAGAGGGAGCCTGGAAATTGAACCTGATAGTGTAATGGTCAGACGAACTGACCAGTTCCACCACCAAGTCAGAGGTCCCCATTCCCAGTAGGAAGACCAGATCTGGGGAATGATCAGAATTATGGGTCACAGAGGTAACCACCTGTGTGAAGCCCAACAAAATCATTAGCTGGAGGAAGTCCCAACCAAAATGCAAGAGTTTGTCATTGATCCAAGTATTGAAATCACCCAGCACCATCACTCTGGGGAACTCCAATACCATGATGACAATCAAGTCTGCGACTTCCTGGGAAAATTGCTTCCCCGTCTCCAGGTGGATGGAAGAAGAGAAGAATTTTGCACCCCACACCTGCGCCCAAGATACATTCAAAGGATCTGGTCTCCCCCACTGGCACATCTAACAGGCCCAATTCCATTCTAAAACAGATGGCTACACCCCGCCCCTAAGATCCAACCTCGGAAGATGTATCACTGAGAACCTGGCTGGAATGGCTGACTCAGAACTGGGCCAGCATTTCATCCAGCCAGGTCTTGGTGATGAATGCCAGGTTCGATGACACAACAAGATCGGCAGTTATTGCCATCATGTTTTTAATGGACCTGGCATTACATAACATCGCTCGGGTAGGATGTGACTCCGAGGCTGACCGGGTCAACTGCCCACTCAAAGTGGAGCCCTTAGGTATGGGAACCAGATAGGGAAGACCCCTCTCTACTCTCCATTTCGCCCCCGGGTGTCTCCTCATCTCTATGACCCCAATCTGGCTGCTCAGCTCCTCCCCCTCCCCCAAGGTCCAGGGTGCCCTACACCTCCTTACAATGATCCCCAATGCCTGACAATGACCATATACATCAGAAGGCAGTGGGGGACACTTAAAGAGATGGAGGCCTCAGAGCTCCAAGGGGGAGTAGCACCTGACCAGGAGAGTTGCCTGCCAGCACATAATCTCCAGCCACTCAGAATAGCCACCCTACAAATTATAGTTCCCAAAAATCATCCAACTAAAAACAACATAAATAATCACATAATCCCCCCTCTTCAAAATTAAACTAAAACATCCTAACCAGTTTGGTCCTTAGAAGTCCAGTTTATGGTAAGTGAGGATACACTGTTAAAAATAAGGAAGCAAGCTAAAACTTCCAAGTGAAATCCCAGGGTAGGTGAGGCTGTCCCCCTTAACCAGTCCATATGATCAAATGCCAAAGTTGCTCTCCTCACACTCCAGCAATAGCAGACTTAAAACAGCCAAGCAATAATCCACGGAGGTACTCTCACTACCTCCTCTTAATTGGACTACCAGGTCCTGCAAATAAATGGGCACCACCAGTCTATTGTCCAGAAAATATGTGTCAGAGATCTTCACCTCCACTGCAGATCTTCCTTCTTACACCAAACACTACAGTCTCCAGGCAGAATAAACATCCCCTAGGGGTTATGATCACAGAGCCCACAAACCAGGCAAATCCAGGGTCCCCAGATGAAGGCTAATCATTGCCCACCTAAGGAGTACCCCAAGAATTATCGGGGATCACGCTGTAGGTCAGCACCTCCCCCGAAGTCCCACCTGGCTGTGGTCACCCGAGACAACAGCCCCCAATTCAGTGCCTCATCCCAGATATTAAGGAATACTGCTGATTCCTGTTCCCAGAGCAACAACCAGCAACAATCAAACCTACATGGGCTACCCAAGTAGGGGGCTCCAGAGACCCAGCTATCTTCTGACAGCTATCGTCCCCACCACCCATCACAACCGTCAGGGGATCCAACCCACCAGAAGGCACCCCCACCACTGTCCCACAAGCAAATCTGCAAGGCCCAACACTTACTGGTCACCATCTCTGGGTCCAAGCCAAACGGCATATACTCCAAAGCCACAGAAAGGTGTGATAGTCCATCTGAAAGACAGTTTAGTTTAATTGTGTTCTCACCATGCCAGCAACCAGCCCTTAAAGGAACACTGTAGGTACTCCACTCTATCCTGTTCTTCTTGGGGCAGCACTTCCCCTCTTCACTTCCACAGCTCCAAGCTGACCACAGATTTGGGTAGTAAGTACAAGCAGTTCCCCCACAAGTCTCTGTAATCTCAACAGCCAGTCAGGAGACAGTCAGAAAACAGACACGGCCTCTGATGTAGAAACAGACCTGGAAACACTAGAGGAAGGCAGCCCATGCCTCTTTTGAGGTCTCAGATTGCTTGGTGCCAGTTTCAGTAGTAATCAATAGCTTAGCATGATACATTATTCTATACCTAATACCAACAGCTGAAAGTTTAGAGAGAATACCTCTGTACTCCCTCCAGAGCTAGAGTACATGGTGGGTATAATCATTGAAAATTTAGAAAAGTCTGGAGTTTCACAGCAGTTACCCATTTTCTTAGGCCTTCTGTTGAATATAGAGCTTCTCTGTATAATTAAGCATTTTTAAAATAATGTTGAGGGGCCATTAAGAGGGATCCAGGGGAGGGCTGTAAAGCACAATGGTCTTGTTCCACAATGTAGGCAGCTCTGTAAAGTGATGGGCCCAGAACAGAAAAAAGCATCCACTGGACAAATGATAGCATACCGGAGCCCACTTGATATTCAGCTATACCCACCAATACCAGATTATTTCTACAATTACAGCCCTCTTGGCCTATCACCCTTTGCATCCAGCTTACTAACATTTTGTCAGAGAGAGATGACCACCTTCTCTTCTTTAGACTGATGATCCTCAAGTTAGCAGACGAGGCTTCTGCATCCTGGACCCACCGAGTAATAGCCTCCAAAGCCAGACAGAAGGTCTTCATATCCTGGGCCATTTTAAGAGCTACCATTTTGGTGGTGGAAAGGTCCACCCGAAACTGGCTAAAGAGTCCTCCGATTCCATCCTAGCTTATTATTTGATTGGTGAGTCCCTAGGATTCAACCTTATAGCCTCCCAAGATTTTCTGGAGTTGACAGTTGAGTATGTAGGGCAGAAAGATCTGGAGCGGATGCCATCTCAACTACATCCAATTGAAAACAAAAGAATACACCAGCTGCAGAGAATCTTGCCCAATAAAAAGCTGTCATCAGTGATTATAAACTTGTATACCCTCAGACTGATGATAAGGAACCCTGAAAGAACAGCAAAAATATATATTTTATTCGATGGAGGGACGGAGCAGGCTCAAATGTGTCTAGCTAGCAGGCTGCATCACGTGATCTCCCCACCCAAACAGTAAAAATGAAGTTTCCCAATACTGGCTGAAGAGAGCTACTGCTGGGATCCCCATCTTTGAGTGTGGGAAAAAATGACAAAGAACAGAAGAAAATGCTCCTATCAGCCAAGCCAGCTGCGAGGAGACTGAACGCAGTGAGCCAGTTGAAGAGAAAGCAAAGGCAAAACAGAGCCACCACGTCTAGCACTAGAGGAGTGCAAGTGCACGTGCTGTCTCTCAAGTGCACATCCAGAAAGCAGTTGAACAGGTCTGGAGCTTCTGACAGTGCTGGTAGTGCTTGCCCTAACTCACCCCCAGCAATCAAAAAACTGAGGTCCACAAAAAGAGGATTTTTTTAAAGACTTTTAACAGTTTTATTGCAGCAAGGCAGGAAACCACAGCAGTGGACACAAAGTACTGATGTTTCACCTGGTCGGCTTTATCAAAGTATACCCCCCTCTAGTGTTGGTTTGTAATTTAGACATATATAAATAAATCATGTGACTAGATCCAAAACCCATTTAAAGTGCCAGTGCAAATATACAAATAGTGCATGTAAGAACTATATAAATATATAATTCATATAAATATCTAATCATTCATGATATGTTTAAATAAAGACGAACACACATATATAAAGAAAATCAAGAAGGTGTACATTTTATAACAACTACTTCCACCAAATAAGAAACAAAGCTCGATCCCCAAAAGCTTTATTTTGTACATAATGCTGTCTCCTAAATTACTTTATTATGGGGCCGGGTGCAGAATCTTAAGACAGAAAAAATTATTTTAGTATTTCTCCTGAATTGATCATAGATAGAAAAGGTGCCAATGGGCTATCCTGTAAAATTTATTAACAGCAGGACTATGAAGGGGGGGGATTGGGACCAAGGAGACAGGAACCCAGAACATGGAGTCAGCAAGTCCTATGTCAGCTTCAATAAGTGAAGGCTAATCCCTCTATCTAATATATATTGCTTCCAAATTGGAGCTGGAGGTGTGGGGAGGCACATCCCTTCCACAAGATGCAGAGGACCTGTAAACATAAAATGAATAGATAATGAGTACCATCCCAAATAGCCCATATATAGAAACAAACCACTTCACTTCACTTTTTTGACAGAAATGGCTCTAGTTCAATCTGGTCATTAAGACCCCTGACTGCAACATATGCCCCAGTTGTATATATCCAAAGGTTTTCCTGTCTACTGAGAGTGAGTTCTCTGTCCCCTCCCTTTGGGCCCAAACAGACCTGTTCTAGACCTCTGAAAGAGAACAAGCATTCATTTATATTCTGGGCATTCATCGTGTGAAGCCCACACGTAGTCAAGATTCCCATTCTGTATTGCCCTGATGTGTTCCCCAACTCTTTCTTTCAGTTTTCTTTTTATATGGCCTATATAGTATGCCCCACATATGCACTCAGAAAAGTATACCACCCACATTGTGTCACAGTTTATAAATTGATTAATCTTTATCCATTCTGCATTGTAGGGGTTAACTGTGGTGGTACCTGGACTGATATGGGGAAATACTTACAGCACCCACAGTGCCTGCAGCCTTTTGGGAGTGCTGGTAACCAGGTAGTTTGTTTAGATACTAGCTGTACTGAAGATACTAGTTGATCCCTGAGGTTCATGGACATGCGGCATGCCATCCTGGGTGGAACCTCAATGGTTTCCTTCAATCTGGAATCCGCCCTCAGAATGCTAGCCTGTGATGTGGGCAGCTGTATGTCGGCGACTGGTCATTAGGGCAATGGCACAATGGTGCTGACATTGTGAACAACCTGGGATTTCCCCTCTTTCCCCAAGTAGTTCCCCCCCAGAGTAGGAATCCTAAGTAAGGGGGTGTGGGGGGTGCAGAGGCAAAGCCCCCCATATTAAACAACAAACAGTTTTTCAGTCATCCTGGTGGTTTTGTGCCCTTCCGTGGGTCACCGTCCTGCAGTCACCCTTGTCACATAGCACCCCCCAGAAAAAGCCAGTTCTTGTAAATAATGTCCCTAACATTCCAAGACCTGACATTGAAAGTGGTGACAAAATTAATTCTAATTAATTCTATTCTGTATACCACTTTCAATAGTATTTTCTTCTGTTCTGGTTCTTGACAGCAAAGATTCCCTACTTTTCTCCTTCTTTCTTGATTCCTCTATAACCGAGTTGGCATAACCCCTTTCCCTGAACCTCCTGCTATGTTTGACTGCTTCCTCCTCAAATCTTTCCACCTAGTTGCAATTCCTCCTCAATTGACTTTTTGGAATATCCCTTATGGTGTGTGTGGGGTGACAGCTACTTGCTAGTAAAATATGGTATGCCATCAGGATGGTGACACTATTACAGCAAAAACGTTGATGCTGACAACATCAACATTTTCTCTTTAGTAGTCTGCCTGAGACCCCGGCACTCTCTCTTCTGGTCCTGCAACACCTCCCCAATCCGACTCCAACTTGGAGTTAGAATCCTTAAGATTGGGGGCTGTGGGGCAGAGCCCTCTGCATGGGTTGTTTGGGGGGCAAAGCCCCCCAATGAAAAAAACAGCAGGGGTCTCCATTCAGATTTATGTCAACCGCAAGTTGCAGTAAACATATATCAGTCGCTGTGATGGCAGTCGACAACTTGTTTGTCAAACCGGCATCATAGTGCTGTAAAATACTATTCCTGTCTGTAGCCTTTCTGTACAAACTTGTATTGACAGGCCCCTCACCTTCTTTTGCTATCATTATATCCAAAAAAGGACACTTCTCTTTCACTAACATGGGACAGACATAAGGTAATTCATGTGGGGGGGGTAGGAAGAAATAGGCTGTTGTTTAACTAGGATCTGCAGCTTATCCTGTAGGTAGGGAAATGGGCAGACTAGGTGGGCCAAGCGGTCCTTATCTGCTGTCAAAGTCTATGTTTCTATGCTTCTAACAGTACATGTGAATCGTAAGTGGGGGTTACTGTTATGTAAGTAATCCAGAAATTCAGTAGTTCATTAAGATTAGTGAGTAGTTCCTCTCACATTATAAATATATCATCAATGAATCTTTTCCATACCTGTATCTTAGACAGGCATATATTATGGCAGCTCCAGATGAATTCCTCCTCCCAGTATCCCACATATAGATTCACGTAACTGGGGGCAAAGGTGGCACCCATCGTGGTGCCCTTTTCCTGAGGAGGTCTGAGGAGGAAGCAGACCTAAATTTGGACTGGCTTAGTTCAAAATCATCCCCGTTAAAGAACCTTTGTGATGAGCTAAGCCTAAATCAAGTCATTAATGAACCCACAAGACCAAATTGCAATAACCACCTCACAAACTCGCTAATAGATCTTATCATAACAAATAGACTGGACACAATCACTCATGCAACTGTTTACTACAATGATCTTAGAAATCATAATATTGTTGTATGTGTTAGGAATTCACTAATACCTACCCCGACTGGTAAATTTGTTACAAAGAGGAACCTAAAGAAATTTAACACAGCCAACTTCTTGGCGGACCTGAGGGACATCAACTGGCAGGGATTCTATCGAGCTGCAACTGCCAATGAAGCTGTACACATCTTCAATTCCACCCTTACTAGTGTCATGAATAAACATGTTCCAGTGGTCAAATGTAGGGTAAACATTCCTCTTGCCCGTGGTTCAATGGGGAAGTTAAAAAAAGCATTATTAAAAAGAGATCAGCTAGGGGCAGCTGTGAGGTGCACCAAATCCCCTGAAGACTGGACAACTTTCAGGACTTGTCACAATGCATGCAGTAGGCTGGTTAGAGAAACCAAAGAGAAGTACTGTTTGAACATCCTTGAGACTATGAAAGGGAACCCATCAAAAATATGGTGTACATTTAAATCAGCAGAAGGTTGTAAAGCACTCTCAAGCTTGCCCATCAAAATCAACTCACTCGGTATTACTAGGTTTCTTAAGGTGGAAGTAGGCTTCAAGCCCATCGAGACCGCCTTCCCCACACATAGTGAGGGATATTCATTTACTCTATTAAGTAGATAGTTATCCAGTGCTTTTTTAAACTGTGCTTTATTGCTGGCTTCCACAATGTGGTTTGGGAGAACATTTCACATTTCAGAGGCCCTATTTGTAAAAAAATAGCTTACTTTTATTTGTTTAATGCTATACAATAACAGAAGATCCCCTCTGACTCTCCTAAGTTGGAGATCATAGAGCCCAAGGACCTTCAGCCTATCTTGATATGACAAGTGGGTGATTCACAGGATTAGCTTAGTGGTTCTATGCTTTAAGCTTTCAATTAGAGTCTTATTCTTTACTAGGTTTGGGGCATGAAATGACACTGCATAGTCTGTGTGTGGTCTAATGAATGCCCTATAAAGTGACCCTGTGCAGGTTTCATGTCTGCATATAAATGTTCTTTTTATTGCATTAATGATTCTATTTCCAATCAGGGCAACTCACTTGCATTGGCCACTTGGTTTTAAATGATTATTGACTAAGACCCCTAAGTCTTTTTCAGTGTTTACTGCATTAATTTTGTTACCACATATATAATACTTGGTGTTTGGATTTTTTTCCCCAATGTGTATAACTGGACATTTATTAGTGTTAAGTTCCATGTTATTTGTATATACCCATCTTTCAATTATTAGTAGGCCTGATTTAAATAGGGATATTTTATTTTCAGTGTGGACCTCAGAAGACTTTTTTGTGTCATCAGCAAATATTGTGATTGAGTTACTCACCCCGTGGCGTAGGTCACTAATAAAAATGCCATTAAGGTCAGGACCCAACACCAACCCCTGTGGCACCCCGCTCGTGACTGCCAGTGGTATGGAAACTGAATCCCTTATTTTAATACACTGTGTTCATTCTTTTAACCAGTTAGTGACCCATTGGATGGTGAAGCCATTGAATCTTAATTTGATCATCTTCTGGATTAGTAGGTAGTGGGAAATCAAACTGAAGGCTTTTTAAAAGTCTAGATAAATGATATCAGTAGGTATGCCATTGTCCGTACTACTACTGATATTTTCATAGAACTGAAAAAGTTAGTTGTGCATGATCTGCCCGTATGGAAGCCATGTTGATTTTTGTCCATTATTCCCAATGCCTGAATCTCAAGTTCAGTCCTAGTTTGATGGCTTTTTCCAGTAGTTTACATATGACTAACGTGAGACTAATGGGCCGGTAGCTAGCTGTTTTAGATCTATTCCCCATTTTTATGAATGGGCATTACTAAGGCTCTCCTCCAGTCATTTGGGTTGTTGCCAGTTATGTATGATTTGTTAAATATAATGGCTAGGGGGTGGATAACTTGTTCCTTAATTTCTTTGATAAGATAAGAGTTAACATTATCAGAGCCTGGTGCTGAATTGTTTTTTAGTGACTGTATAGCTTGCCTGATTTCATCATGGTGTAATAACATTATACAAGTTTTTATTAGTTATAGTATGTATTTTGTTGAATCCTTCAGCAAAGACTGTCCCAAAGTACTCATTAACCCTTAGGAAACTGCAGATGTATATGTACAACAAAAATCTGTATACGTTCAAAAATATTCAGCACTCAAAGAATTGGAAATCTCAGTACTATCAGTAACTACTTCACCATTAATGCTAATTGATGTTATACAGTTATCCTCATTTTTATTTTATTTAACATAAGAAAAAAAGCTTTAGTATTACCCTTGGCTCCTGATAATCTGATTTCCAGATTTTTTCTTTCCTTTTTATGTTTGTTTGCACGCATGCACAAGAAACATTATGTGGCAGCTTAGGAGAGAAGTGGGTTGTGGAGGCATGGCACTGTGGCAGCCAATGGAGGCACTGCATTTGGGGGCTTGGCACTGGTGCACCAATGGAGGCACAATGTGCTGATGACACTGGTCTCCAAAAGTGCCACAAAGCTGAAACATTTTCACCACAGCAATCAGGGGCCGCCTCGTCATTGCAGCATTAGCCATTCCTCTGCAATGAGGGAGTGGCCCGTCATTGCTGGGCAGAATAGTTGCCTATTGTAATATTGTTTGTGAATGAGGTGGCAAGCCACCATGTTCTAAACAATATTCTCTGAGGGGTATCCAATCCCCATGGCATCATGTCACCCAAAACAGTTTTTTATTTTGCTGACTGGGCTAATCCCCATTGGCTTCATCCCCAGCGACTTACCAATAGGGGGAGCCCACTCCCCTTGGCATAAGTTTTCCAAAGTTGGGTTTATGCCAAGGGGTACCCAATCCCCCTCGGGTGTTGCCCTCATGTGCAGATGGGGTGCCCAATCCCTCATCGGCTACAACCCCCCCAAAAAAACACTTGGGTGGCACACTGGGAACCCACCCCAGCATACCAAATGTCATTGTTAAAAAAAAGTCCCACAATGTTTTTTTTTCCTGTAAAGCAGAAAACAGTCTCTTGCAGTCTGTCCTGCTCCATCCCCGAACCCACACCCACCCTCTGCACTCTCTGCTTTCCCACACACCCCTTCACCCCATATTTACCTCCAGAGCCTGTGGCGACGATCTTCAGTGGACCGGGAACATGTCTGCACTCTTTTAAGCCGACTGCAAACTGAGGAAATGCCGGTAAGCTGTATAATGGCATAAACAGGGTTTTTTCAACTTTGGTGCATATCTCAGGCATTTTGGGGAATTTAGGCACCACATTTTCAACATGGAGTTATTGGCCCCCTCAATAATTCAGCCACTGTCATGGTGTTAGTCAGGCCCAAAAGGTGTTTTTACAGTCACTGTGTGAAATCACCTTTCAGGACTGATTAACAAAACAGCAGTGTCAGTGTTCATGAGGTGGGCTCTCAAAAAGTCTATGCTGCAAATTTGGTGGGAAAAATTCAAAAAATGACTTTTACGAGCATGCATTGCGCAGTTGCTACGCACGCTCATAACTTCATGAATTTGCAATATTTCACTCCAGATTTTCAGTATTGTCATTTTTCTGTACCTCCTTACGAACAGTACAGCTGTCATTTCTCACATCCTGGCTGAAATGTGTTTTCGCACTTCCAGTGCAGAATAGCGCGGTCGCTGTGGGTAATCAGTGTTCAGGACACATTAAGAATATTACAGTGGCACTGTTCATGAGCAGAAGTCCTAAAATGCCTATGTTGAAAATTTTGTGATGAAAGACCGTAAAATGAGTGTGTTATGAGCGTGTGTTGCACAGTTTCCATGCACGCTTATAACACTGCAAATTTACAATATTTTCACTCCAGATTTTCAACATTGCCATTTTTCTGCACATCCTTATGAACAGTACAGCTGTCATTTTTCACACCCTGGCTGAAAGGTGTTTTTGTACTTCCAGCTCAGAATGGCACGGTCGCTGTAGGAAATCAGTGTTTGGGACACATTAAGAAAATCATAGTGACACTGTTCATGAGCAGAGGTCCTAAAATGCCTATGTTGAAAATTTGGTGATGAACATCCATAAAATGAGTGTGTTACGTGCATTAGTTGTGCAGTTTCGACTTATGCTCGGAAGTATGAGCATTTTTGCTATTCCCACTATGGATTTTCAACATTACCATCTCTTCACACCTCTGTATGGATGGTATAGCTGTCATTTTTCATATGCTGCCCGATCTGTGTTTTCGTACTTGTGGCGCAGAATGGCACGGTCGCTGTTGGAACTCAAAGTTCGGGACACATTGACAAAATCACACTGCCAATCTTCATGAGAAGAGGTCCCAAATGCTTTCATGAGATGGGGTCACAAAAAGGCCATGTTGAAAATCTGTAGTGCTAATACTAATAAATGCCCGGGGCATTAGGGTTTCTAACCATAACGTCCCACCCTGTACAGACTGACAGGCATTGGCATCTGCCTTTGGATTGCCAACTTTACTGCTCATGCCATCCCACCCCCAGCCCCCACCCAGTGACAGGCATTGAGGTGTACCTTGGACTCTTCAGCCCCAGAGTTCGCCCCATTCTCTTATGCTGGACCCATCTCAGCATATATCCTTATGGAATGGGGTGACTGTAAAGCCAAACACCCCAAGACACACTTCAACATGTGTCAGTGTCTGCAGAATAGGGTGAGGTGACAAAGCATGAATGTCATGGGCGACAACCCAAACACTTACTCCAGTGCCTGTCCATCTCTACAGGATGGAGGTGGGGTTGGCGTGAAGTTCAATACTTCACTGCCATTTCTTTTCTGCATCTGTCTAACTTCTGCATTTCCAATGCTAATACCAGCAAGCAAACATTCGGAATTGACAAATGCTTGTTCATTAGTTGTTTAGTTAACTTAATTCATATTTGTAATTGGCAAGGTGTGCGTCTAACCCTGAATGACTCCATTTTTTTAAATGCTTTTTCTTTCTTTTTTTTTTGTTTCCTTATTTTATTTACACGGCTCCATTATTACTGACAAATCTCTGATTCTAGACAAGCTTAACACACATTTTGCCACAGCTGGTCTTGCATTTGATACCTCTCAGGTGGCCACTCTATGCTCCACCACCACCCCAACCACTCCGCCAACCAGACTTTCCTCCCATGTTACCTTCACTTTCTTGACCTAACATACAAGCAGGTTGAAGATCAATTACTTAAACTGGATATAAAAAAAGAGTGTTGGAGTTGACAGTATTGACCCCTTTTTCTTGAAAATAGGATACCACTACCTGTCAGCTCCCATCACCCACTTATTCAACTTGTCCTTATCAGAAGAGACAGTACCCAAGGAATGGATAGTAGCTTGCATACTGCCCCTGTTCAAATCTAGAGACCCCAGCAATGTAAATAACTACAGGCTTATTGCAATCTTACTGGTCCTCTCTGAGCTACTCGAGAAATTGGTAAATATTCAGATAAAGGAGTATCTTGACAGACACAGTCTAGTTAACACACTACAGTCTGGCTTTAGATGACATCCCAGCACTACATCTGCTTTGGCAAAGATCTCTAAATATTGGTTGGAGGCAATGGACTGTAAACAGGTTACAGGGGCTGTATTCTTGCAGTTAAAAGCAAGGCATTGGATATGGTCGACCATGGCCTTCTCCTGGAAAAATTAAAGGACAATGGACTCCAGACCCTGATAGTAAATTAGTTTGCCAGTTACCTCTCTGGCAGACAGAAACAAATTAAGGCAAACAGGATATTCTCCTCCCTACTTCCTCTGGAAAGAGGGGTTCCCCAGGGCACTTTCCTGGGCCCTCTGCTCTTTTTTCCTATATGTTAACAACTTGAGCAGCAACATTATGTGCTCTAAAATTAATCTCCTCGCAGATGGTACAGTGCTCTATAGTTCCAAACCATCATTTGCACATGTTTGTTCTGAGCTCCAGGCAGATTTTGACCAACTACAACTAAATTTACTCTATTCCTAAACTCTTACTGAACGCTAATAAAACCAAAGTAATGTATTTCCATACAACCAAACTCTTCAAATCGCCTTCTAAATCACTATCCTCCTCTGCCTATAACAACTTTACTGGGTGACTCACTCGAAGTAGTAGACAGATTTAAGTATTTAGGTTTTCTGTTAGACTCTAACCTTTCTTTTTCCTCTCATCTTGAAGCAATAATCAAAAAGTGGAAGCTACGGTTGGGTTTCTTCTTTAGAAGCAAATCCTTGTTTTCCCAGGATTCCAGACTCGGATTAGTCCAGATCACCTTTTTGCTTCTCTTGGACTTAACAGATATAATCTATAATAACTGTGCAGCCACCTACCTACACAAGTTGGACGTCTTGTACCATTGAGCTATCCAGTTTGTTACCAATGCTCCCCACAGAACCCATCACTGCACTCTGTATAAAGAAGTGAACTGGACCTCTCTGTCCTCCAGGAGACTACTACATACCTATTTATAGGTATGCAAAGCACTCCTGAACAAACTACCTCTTACATTGCTAAAAAATTCATACAACTCTGGATGTACCCAAATTCTGCACACTGTATGGCAAATTGGCTATTAGTCACATACTTCCTACAGCCTGAAGAAAGCTACACGCTACAGTTAAGCTTCGCACCCTAATCCCATTAAATGCATTCAAATCCCTTGTGAGCAAATATACTACTGACACTTGCCATTGTTACTAAACCCATACCTTATAGTTACCATTCCCTCTCTTCTGCCACCTTATTGCCCTCTTTATTACTATCCCTCCCTCTGAATCCCCCCAATGACCTCTGTTGCTTGTATCTACCTACTATACTTATTGATATCCACCCTTCCTCTGTCTACATTCAGTTATACTCTTATTACGTTTATGCTTGTAAATTGTTTCTAACTGTATGATACTCACTCAGGTTACTTATTGTATATATTGTAAATAATAGCCATCAGAATCTGATATCTCTTTTGCTGTTTTTGCACTATGTATTTGTTATCCTTTATCATGTACTGCATTATGTATTGTATATGATGTATGTTTGTCCCAAGGGACCTCCTTGCAAATGAGCTTGCTTAATGGATATATCCCTTCACAATTAACTTGAACTTGAACTTGCTAAGTGCTCTTTTAGTGCCTTCATTAGGTCTTTGCCTTGTAGTGACTATACGCTAATAAGTGTGGGCACTCATAATGTACTACCAACCTGTTTGAATATAGCAACTTTAGGACAAGGTACAAATTTGTGCTCAGGATAGGGAATTTTTAAGGCACAAACTGATAGCTTTAAATGTTGTGTCCACTGTTGATAGCATAGATAAACATACTTATCCCTAGTTCATGTATTCTGTTCATGTAGTTGATATTTTTAAACTTCCTTTAGGCCCTTTAATACTAAGAACCTCCAGTACTAATTGTACTGCCTTATTTATTACACTTGCAGATATTTTATTGCTTATTTGTTACTCTGTTTGGTTTGCGTATAATTCATTACTGTCTTGATTTTCTTGTACATGAGCTGCATGTGTTATAAATCTTGATGTAGCTGTACTAGCTTTCCTGTATGCATTTCTGATTGTACTGCTGCTATAACCTATTGCATATTCATCCTACCCAGGACCACCTCAAAAATAAGAACTGGTCCATGATTGTTTTCCTTGCAGACTGAGTGACTATGAATATAATATAAATATAAAAATAAATGTAAGTCTCACTACAGTGAAAGTTCCTTTTACAGGAAAGACTAGGGCCAGTAAGGTTCAGGTAAAAATATGCAATACACAGCAACAAAATTGTTCATACTAAGAATCATAGATGTACAGAAGGTGAAAGCCCATATAAGTATATCTCCAGAGATCTGGAAGTGTTTATATTTTATATAGTAAATATTTATCCAAATTAATTTTAAAGGTGGTGGGGTTATCTGTATCTAGTAGGGCCTTTGGTAGTGAATTCCAAATTGGCATAATCCTTGGAGTAAAAAAATGCATCTAATGTCATTTCTGGGGTATGTTAATACTAACTGATACTTATAGCTTCTAAGGTTACAGTACCTGATATTGAAAGACAGTCCAAGAAGTGCCATAAGTTCTTTATCCTTTGATAAGTTAAACATAAACAAGATATCTCCTCTTGTTCTTCTCTGTTCCAGAGAATACAGGCCCAATTCATGAATTCTTGTTTCATATGTCTTATTTTGCATCCCATCAATCACTTTGGTAACCCGTCACTGGATCCCCTCTAAACCGTTTATATCTCTCCTAAGAAAGGGACTCCATAGTGGCGAACAATAATGCAGATGGGGACATATGTATGCTCTATACAATGGAAGAATACAGTTTCTGTTCTGAGTGACAAATGCTCTTTTAATACATCCTATGAGTCTATTCGCTTGGTTTCTAATGTGGTTACAGTGAGTACTGAAAGTAAAATCAGATTTAATAATAATGCCCAAGTCCCTTTCCTCTGTTATAGGTTGGAAAACCTTACCATTAAATTTAAATTGTGTATTTGGATTTTCATCTCCCAGATGCATTATTACACATTTTTCAACATTAAAATAAATGAAGTTTTGTATTGCCCATTTCTCCAGATTTGTTAAGTCTTCTTGCAAGTCAGAAATGTCTTTTTAACATCCCATTTTTGCTACAATCTTTGTATCATCTGTAAATTTAGTGGCTATGATTTTTTAAATTCACCATCATATCTGACACAAATATAGAGAACAACACTGGTCTCAAGATAGACCCCTGAGGAACTCCACTAGTCACACTACCAGAGCTTGATGAAAACCCTCTTATGTATACTTTTTATGTTCTGTTATTCAACCATTCTTGGATCCAGTTTATTAACCTATAGTTTATTATGATGGATTGCATTTTACTAATCAAGGTGCTGTGAGGTACCTTGTGAAAGGCTTTACAGAGATCCAGATATACCACATCGACTGGTATTTTATCATGAAAATATCTGCTAACATTTTCATTAAAAAAAAAAATTGCTTGTAAGACATGATCTTTTGCTTTTGAATCCATGTTGACTGAGATCTACCAGGTGACCTACCAGGCAATATAGCACAGTGGTTGGGAGGCAGTATATTGCAGTAGTTTAAGGCTCTAAGCTGCAAATCTGGTAACATCCAGCAGGCCAGACCTGGGTTTAAATCCCACAGCTTCCACTTGCTTACAGCATGACCCTGAGCAAGTCACTTAACTTGCCTGTGCTCCCAGGTCACACCTATAAAAAAGCTTTCAGCTTAGTGTGCTACTCATGGTTAAACAACAACTTTTTTTATTAAATCATCCTCAAGTCTTGTTTTTAAAATGTCTTCAAATAATTTACCAAGAATACAAGTTAGACTGATTGTCTGTAATTAGAGATATCTCCCTTGTTGCCCTTTTTAAATATTGGAGTTAGCTAGGCAGTTTCCCAATCGTTTGGTACCATTCCTGTTTTTAGGGATAAATTAAATATTTTATATAATGGCTCTGCTAACTAACAGGAAATTTATTTTAATAAACGTGGATGAAGTCCATCTGGCAATACTAAAAAAGTATGTTATGTCTAAAAGCATTTACACATGGAATTTGTTAACTAAAGAGGCCTTCAGTTTGTTTTAAAAACAGTGGATAAATATCGAAACACAAAAAAAGCAGGAATAGAATCTCTTCACTAAGTGAAATGTAAACATTCTATATAAGAAAAGTTAACAAATGAAGATGATATCAAATGTGACAGAGTTCATGAAAAGTGTTATGTTTGTAATAAAGAGTATCATAAGAAACACCTAAAACAGCTTCAGCTGAAGATCATATGGTTTTAAGAGATCCGTATAATTGCAGGCAAAATAAGACAAGAACAGGACGTAAAAGTTTTTAAACTTATTGTATTGCACTCTATTGTTTTGATAACCAGAACACAGAGCCCCAAGACTTGTTGGAGGAGGCCATGCTTGTGAAGGTAGACTTGAAGTCCAGTATGGAGAAACCTGGGGGACAGTCTGTGATATGAACTGGGACATGGATGATGCCAGTGTTGTGTGCAGCCAGCTAAGCTGTGGAATTGCAGTATCTACACCAGGAGGAGCTCACTTTGGAGAAGGAAATGGTCCAGTATGGGAGGACAGGTATGACTGTAAGGGCAATGAGTCAATTCTCTGGTATTGCCCCATTTCACATCAGAAAGGCCAAAACTGCACACACAGAAAGGATATTAGCATCATTTGCTCTGGTAAGTGTTTAATTTCATTTCAGAATAATTGTGTTTTACTTTTAGTTGTTATTCTAAAAATATAGAATATTAAAGAACAGAATCATGCATGTCTGGAATGTGCTCTGAGACGTTAGAAATCATTAAAGGTTAAATTTCTTTTTATTTTCTGTTTGATCCCGCACCTACTGAATTGGTCAAATCACCACTGATGCCCCCAGCTACCTGCAACTTGCCACTTCCATATTTTAACCCAGATGTACCCCACAGGCTGGATGAAAATCTTCACTTGGGAAGCCATGGCATCCAAGCATTCATGCACCAAAACTGAGCAGGAAGAGCATTCTTTAGTAAGGTCACGCACCTAAGTGACAGTATTGGTTCCATCTGTTATATTTTTGTTTCCTGATCTCTCTCACCCAACCCCACAATGATGCGGCCCAAGACAAGAGACCTTTATTGTTAATCAGAAGCACCATGAGACCAAGCCCACTGACCTCACCATGACTGATCATTGGTGGCCCTGGACTTTGATACCTGATGCTACCAAGTCATATGCCACATCATGCCAGTGGTAAGATTTTATACATACTCCCCTGGAGATGAAAGTTCCAGCTAACATGATGCATTGTACCATTGTAATCTGAGGACAAAAGAGACTATAGGTCCATAAGGGCCACTCGCAGCCAATAAGCAAGTAGTAATAAGTATGCTGTGTAAATATGTACTGATTTATATAATACTCCACACCATCTTCTACCCTACTATATCCTAAGTAATCAGAAAGTGTTCAAAGTTTACCTTGATGGCCTGTGTTGTCTTTATATACACTATTTCTACTAGTAGGCTGTTTATACAGTAGGTTCACCACACTCAGGGAGATGAAGTACTTCTTAATATTACACCTGGATTTACCTCCTCTCACCTTTGGGACATGTCTCCATGTCCTACATGGGGATATCTCTAATATCTTTGTCTGTTCAGTCTTGTTGATACCCTTGAGTATGAAGAAGAATAAGGTCCCATCTTCCAAATCATTGATAAAAATGTTGAACAGTAGTGACCCCAGAATCAAACATTGATGGATGCTGCTGAATACCCCTCTTCATTCAAAGTAGTGCCCATCCACCTCAACTCTCTGCATTCTGTACCCAAACCAGTTAGCAATCCACCATGTGTATGCCTCATCTATGTCATATTGGTGTACTTTGCTCAGAAGTTTGTCATGCATCACAGTGTCAAAGGTCCATCTCAAGTCTAGGAAGACTGCAGTTATACTCAGCATCAGATTCCATCTTGACAATCTGTATCTTACATACAAAGATACGAAGAAGCCAGCAGAAGAAGGCCATTTGGTCTATCAAGTCTGCTCGTATTGCAGGGTCCACAACTTGAGCTAATGTCCCTGCCTTCCCTTCCCACTTCTCCCATCCTTCCTACCCATGATTCTTACCTTCCCCCTATGCCTATCCCAACCTCTCTTAAAGCTGCCCACTGTCTTCAATGAGATGACCTCATCCAGCAGTGCATTCCAAGTGTCAGCCACCATCACTGTGAAGAAGTGCTTCCTGATCTCCCTCCTAAAACTTGAGTGAAGAGCAGCTGAGAATAGTCAAGGCAATCACTCTGCTCTTCAACAGATATAGATTTGCACTTGCCTGTCTTCTTGCAATTTGCCAGCTAACTACAACAGCCCACAGGCAAAAGGGCTCATTTCTTTTAAAGGCAATTCATTTCAGGGACTGGATTTCCAGTTAGAAAATGTATTTTATACAAGTTTGATAATAATTATTGGACAATTAAAATCTCTGTACTCGCCCTATGGCTTTCTGCACCAGATTAGTCTGCCGTAATATTGTTTAACGTAGTGTTGTATGTGTTTTTTATCTTAATTTTGATTGGACTAGTATCTCTTTCTTTTTAATTCCTGTATTTAACATTTTTCTTACTTCTATGTCAGCCATGAAATGTGCATTTCTTGTGTTTTTGTATTAATATATGTAACCCCTAGGTGGCGCTATCCCAAGGGCTTTTACCCGTGCCTGCTTGGCTAGTAGCAGGTTAAGGAGTCTGAATTCTGAAATGGGTGCCTCCACCCAGATGTCAGGGTTGGTAGTGGTCAAGCTAACCTGGGCACAGCTCTCTGGGACACTGTAACCCCGTCTTTCCCCTCTAGTGGCCTGAACACTGTACAATAATCACTTTTACAATACCCCTGGTACACCACACCAGTACCCACACTGTTTGCACTTACCAGCAGGGCTGGTTTCTCTGGCTCGACCCTGGGGACGCCCTGTAAAACAAGGTTAAGCACAGCAAATAGCAACAGTACAGTAATTTGAGCACAAACTGGAACCACAGTCAGATTACATGCAGAAAATGATCTGATTTATTCAGGGACTTGAACATAGGAGGGACAAAATCAGGTTAATTAGCTTAAAGGTTATATCAATCAAGCAGTTATGCATGCGCTCTAAGTCCCCCCACACAGTCCACCTCTGGGTACCCAGGTAGAGAAGAGATGGGGTAGCCAGAACAGTTGCCCATGGTTGCAGCTGGTTGGGGCCCTGAGAACGAAAACACAACATACACAGTACACAATATTTGTAATCTGGAGCCAGAGGGCTCAGTTCGTAAAGGAAGCAAAACAACAAGACAATCAGATGACACACTCAAATTAAGCTGTTGTTTTAGGGAGCTACCCTAGTATTTACTCATGATACCCAAGACTAGACACAGGCTGGACGAAAATCGAGACTGCAGGTGGTTGATCTGGAATGCCAGGAGAAGCAGGGCCCACACAAGTCACAGAGGTGTCGTTCCTGTTCAAGCGTGGAGCAGGGGGCTGAACCCCAGGCAGGTCTCTCATCGATGGCTTCTCTGTGCAGTGGGTAGTCTGGCTGGGCCAGTCTGGCAAAGCCCAGACCGCATGGAAACAAGTTCAGAAGCAGTCATTTTTGGGCTGAATACAGCTTCCAGCAAGCAGAACACAGTTCACACAGTGGGGAACTAACTCACAACCCACTAGCAGCTCATAGCACATCTACATGTACGGGAATTCTACTGTACCAGGCAAAGCGCTCCTCGGGCACAATCACAAAGTCTCTACACACACCGGGAGCTTAGGGGTAGCTGGAACTCCTGAAAGGCCAATTGCATTCAGCAAAAATATTCGGTCTTCTTCAGGTTGAGCCTGGGCCACTTCAGTAGCTTACTTTAGTCACACAAACTTGGACTTAGTCCAAAATAATTCTCTTCTCTCCCTCTCAGGAGCAGCACACCGGCATGCAGGCCAAAAACTTAGCCTTTTCAGAGTTCTCCCATGCGAGTCCACTCAGGATTGCTGCTCAGAAACACTTAAGCTCCTTCTTGGTCAGCTTCCAGCTTAGTTCTAACTGAAAATTGCAAGCAGCCAGTGACTTCCCCAAGATCCAAAAGATCTGATTGGCTGATTTGGCTGTCAGTCAAAGCAAGAACTCCCCCTTCAGTTGCAAAAAAGGTGCAAAAAAACTCCAAACTAAAGTTCCTACAGATTTTGATTTCAGACAGCTCCTGTAGTCCAGCTACATTTTAGGTCCCACTAGTACTGTTTGGTCCAATTTGCAGTCCAGGACCAAGACAGTGGAGACAAACAAAACAGTCCTTGCTACAAAGAAAGCAGGTTAAACAAACTACATTATCATTATCACTCTAAATGATTTTCAGTAAATAGTTACATCTTTCAACAGACTGCCCTCTCAGATTACTTAAGCTGCAATTAGGCAGCTCTTAAAGAGACAGTACACAGAGGCTATACAGGCTCTGATAATCACATTTAAACTGCTAAAACGCAGGACACCAGCCTGGCAGTGAGCATTTAGGCAAGCTCAAGGAAGACTTTTTGGGAACCCCCATTTGTAGGGGGGTTACACCTTTCCCTGCCTGGGAGAACTTGGCGTCCGTGTCAAGTCTGTACCATCATGACATTGAAAATGCAACATATACAAGATATTTATATCATTAGCATGCTATACAAGTACCATCTGATTCATCAATGACATAACATGTCACTTTACTATACATTTCAATGTACTCCACTATATAATTTCCATTCTGACAATACATTATGCATATTTCACACAGGTAAATTGAACATTACTATACAGAATCATGTAATAACTTCTTGTACTCTAAACAATGCAAGAGGGGGCCCTTCCCTAGCGGCTAACTTGGGGCTGGATGGGGCAGAGGCACCATGGTGAGAGGACAGGAAAAGTAACCTGGAATGGGCTGTCAAGCTCAATTTGGGCAGTGAGCTCTGAGAGACATAAACACCTTTGTGGACTACATTGAGAGGCAAATCCACTGGCCTCCTGGGAATCATAACTGAAGCACACCACTGGCTTGACAGCTCGGCCAGTCTTCTGGGTGAACAACTCATTAAACTCTGTACTTTCAGCAATGGTCTTGGAGCTTTCATCACTTGTGAGGGTGCCTCTGCATGAAGGGAATGTCAAGCTGGGAGCGCTGTCAGCCCTTGCTCTGTAGTCTCTGTTTCTACAACATTTGGCTCATTTTGAAGACACTCTGGCACTGAAGTAGGGTTTTCAGCACTCTCATAGTGTTCCTCAAGTTCTGGCATGTCACCAGAAAGACTGATACCATCAGCCTTTCCTTCAGGCAAATCGTACAGTTCCAAGATACACAAAGACTTAACATCCTCAGACGTGATACGTTGCACTTCACCTTCAGAAAAATTGGCTCCAAGGATGATGCTGGGGCATTAGGCAGTCCAGAAGGCCCAGCTTCATCCCTATAATTCAACACAGGATTTCCATGAAACAACTGACTCAGTTTATATGAGGGATAATAGGCATTATCACACTCACTGTCATCTGATTTAGACTGGCAGTCACTATCATTCTGGGCCTGCTGCAGGAAAGTGTAAATCGGCAACACACAGAGGCAGGCTGACTGTTTTTTTCTTGCGGCAGCATGAGTCACTGGTCCAAGGAATCAATCTGGTGGGTTCAGCCTCAATTATAACTTCTGACCAATAGGTAGCAAGTGGTTACAGGCATGATCTTGACAGCTTTGGAGTTATTCTGGGCTCCACTTTTACACTGGCAAATCATCCAGCTTTCCAACTATGATGGGAAGATGGTACCATCAATCAGTAATTTTGTATTTACTATGCAATCCTAAATTTCGCAACAACACACTGGTCTCCAGGCCTAAGCTTTGAGCCTTTACTTTTCTATCAGTGTCTCTTTGTTGGCTAGATTTCTTTGGCGGCCATTTTCTGGACCAGTTAATAGGCATGGTTTAATTGAGCTTTAAGTTTTGTACATAATGCAGATAATCTTCGGCTGGACCCCATCAGAGAGAAACCCCAAACAGACATCAACAGGTAGCCGGGCATCCTCCCGAACATGAGGCGGTAGGGAGAGAACCCGTGGCATCATTCTCTTTGTGCAATTGTATGCAAGTGCATAATCTGTTGGCTCCATTTATGCTTATCTTTGGGTGGAGTGTGAAAAGCATGTCTAGTAGGTGTGGTTAAAGCATTCAGGTTAAGGATCCCCTGCAGGTGATAAGGGGTGGTTCTTGACTTACGCACCCCCCATAGAGAGAACATTTCTTTGATTAGCCGACTCTCAAAGTTCTGGCCCTGATCAGAGTGAATTCGCTGGGGGGCACCATAGTGGATAAAGAAATTCTCCACTAGCACCTTGGCCACGGTAGATGCTTTTTGATCTTTGGTTGGAAAAGCTTGTGCATACTGTGTAAATGGTCCTTAACCACTCAACACATTGCCAATGTTTCACTGATCAGGCTCTAAACTCAAGAAGTCTATGCAGACTCAGTTCCATTGGAGGTCCTGGAAGTAATGTTGACAAGGGGGCAGCGCTCTGAGTCAGGGCTTTTCTCTGCAGGCAATGACTATAAGTCCTTACATGGTACCAACTATTGGCCCCATCTTGGGCTGTAGGGAATTGAGATCGCACTACGTCATAGGGTCTGTTGATGCCTGAGATAGCCCATATGATTGTGGAGGACCTCGTACCAGATCTTTGAAGGCTGTGGGCAGGACCACTTATTGCTTGTCTCATTTGGCTACCCAATCCACAGTCTCTATACAACAACTGATTAAACAGCTCAACCTGGGGCCTTCTAAACAATAAAGGGTCCTCAGATCAGAGGAATGCAACTTCTTGACAATATCTTTTCCTGCACGACGGGCGCCAAGTGCTGGCTGAAACTCATGCAGGATCTCAGGATTGCTTCACTGAATGCTGTCATTGTCAAACTGAGAGTGTAGTGCACTAATATCTAGAGTAGAAGGGCAATATGCAGCCGGTATGCAGGTGTCAGAGGGCCCAAGCAATCTACTGCAATCTGCTGTGTCTGTAGACATCTATTCATTTCTATCAAACTTTTGGCACAATGCTTGGATGTCAGGTTCCGACAGCCTGACCCAATACTTTTGAAATGGGCTTCTATAGCATCAGCATCAATATGAGTCAGGCATGGTCTGTATTCAATTGTATAATCATATGTTGATAATGCAGAAAGCCACCAATGCCCTGTGGCATCTAACTTTAGCTAAAGTCTGTACATAGCCAACGGTTATTGTCCGTCCTCACCAATATTTTTGCCCTATAGAGGTAACCATGAAAACTGGTCGATAATGGCCCATTTTAACGCTAAGAACCCAACATGTGCACAGAGTAGTTTTGCTCTGATGGGACTGTTCCTACTGGTGAATGCTACTGGTCTCAAACCATCCTCATGGTCTTGATACAGTACAGCCCTAGACCCTGCAGACTGTGTCCGTATGCAGTGCATAGGTTTCGGTGAGATCAGCATAAATGAGGATGGGGGCATGGGTGAGCTGGTATATGATTTCGTACAAAGCTGCGTTACAGTCAGGCATTCAGCAGGACCCAAAAAGTTCACCTGGGTGGAAATATGCTTTGTCTGGTTATTTGATGGACCCTTTTTTGTATTTCTGATTGGTAGGAGGGTAACCCTCAGGTAAGATTCAAGAGTGGCCTAATCACTTTGGAATAGTCCTTATGAACAACGCTAGTAGCCACAGAACTGGTAAACTATTGTAGTTCTTTCAAATTGTGAGGCTTGGGCTAAGTAGTCAAGGCTTCAACTTTACTAGATCTGTTCTCTATCCCTCTGTAGACACTTATAAACTTCTACATACTTCACAGAGGTTTGGAAAACTGGCACTCTGTCGATGACAGTTTGAGGTCAAAATTTATCTGCTCCAGTACTTGAACAGTCAACTCTCATGTTCCTTCACGGAGCTCCCAAACACAATGACATTCAAAGTACACCAGGCATTCCAGCAATTATGTCTCCTACTCACTGTTCCATCAGTCGCTGGAAGGTGGCTGGGCGCGTAATATACCCTGTAGGCATTTCCTAGGAATTCATAGAACCCCAAAGGACAGAAGAAGGCTGTCTTCTCATGGTGCTCCGGAGCCATCGGAATCTGGTAATATCCACTGCAAAGATCCAACACCAAGAACCATTTGCTCCCATTGAAACAATCCAGAGCATCTTGTATACAGAGCATGGTGTATTGATCAGGGATGGTCCACCGATTCAGAGTTCGATACTCAACACACATTCACACAGATCCGTTCTTCTTATGCACAACCACAATGGAGAAGCATAGGGCTCCTCGGTCTTGTATAACACCAGCCAAGTAGCATTTCCGCAAGTGTTTTCACATCGCCTATGTCTGCAGAGGCTAGACGTCGAGACCTCTCTTGAAATAGTGCCACCATTGTGCAGGGCGTATGTGGATGCTTCCGCACCCTGGACACATCCCACATTCCATTCAATCAATGAAAACACTTGATCTCTCTGGGCAAGTTTCTGCCACCTAGGCTTATTCATAGCTGGCAATGGAAGTCACCAAAATCAAACAATTCGGGAGTCACTCATCTGTCTTGCCAGGGTGTTTTGTTGCTGGGCAACACTGCAGGCATCGTAAGAAAATCGAGCTAGGCTGGCATCCTTCGTTCAACCGGATCTCCAATTCGACACATTATGAATTTGACCATCACCGTCATGCATAGGCATGAGCATGAGCTGGCAAGATGCTGGCTTAACTTAATAATCCTTCTTGGCAATTTTCATCGGCACATCCAACATCGGTGTTTTGTTCCTGATATCTTGTGGAGGTGAACCTCCCACTTGAACTGTACACTGGGTGTTAGGCTAGTACCATTGAATTGGGATCCTTCTTCCACATGACCCTTACCGTGTTCATCCTGGTCCACTCCTTGGGGTTCTGTTGTAAATCAAAGGCCCTCTTGATCAGAGCAGGAATTCTTAGGTTCTTCCAGTCCATCACCCCTTGTTTCTCACTTACAGAGATGTGCCAGTCTCCCAAACATATGGGTGTTGGTACCACCAACAGGGGAACCCCATCATACAATCCAGTAGGGGATACACTAAGGCCAGTGTCTCAACTTGCTCCTCTACACCAGTTACAGCTACAGGAAATGACAACCAGAGGTGACATCCTGGTAGGGATAACACTGTCGGCCGAGCACCCACACATGTAGCTCTTCCAGGGATTGTAGAGCACCGGTGGATAAGTGTTTGTCATGCCAGTCCTTGAATACAGTGGTTACTTACGATCCACTGTCCAGCACACACCTGAGTAAGAATACCATTCACAGCCACCATAGTCTCCACTGAAGGGCCACTATTTTGGACCAGTCTGAGGACAGCAGGGCCTGAGAGTTGATTTAGACACATAGGATTTGAGTTACTACTTGAACCCTCACTGTCGTCATTTTGGGTACTCCTTGACCGCTGATTCATTCTCCAAAGCCTCCTTGAAGCCTGTATACAACTTTATCTAGGTCTTTTGTGGACGGCATTCTCTCTTCATGTGCCCATCCTTCCCACAATTATAGCAAAAAATATGTTTTCTGGGATTTGGGGTTGGAGGAGCATCACGACTGGGAGCTAAAGTGTGGTACTACCAACAGAAAAAATTGGTGCTATCTCTGTCTGCTGGGTAACATTTGGAGACATCTCATCAATGCTTCTTCATTTCCATAGTCAAGGCATCGAGTTTTGAGCTGCTGTCAGCAGGAGATGCCTGGGTGGACACCCCCCACCCCAATAGCAGATGCAGTTGGATAAGAGTCAGTGTCTGTACTTGCAGGAGCGGTCTTCATAAAGAGACTGTTTTTTGTTTCCCTGAACTCCCTCAGCAGTTCATCCCATGGCGGTACACCCTCATTGGTTCCCACTTCAGAAGGGCCTTCCAATGCTGTGATCACTTGGGCTGCACTCACCCTGGAATTACAATCCCCCTCTTCATCTTCAACCTCCTGGAGTTCTTTTATCAAGTCACAGTAGTCCGTGGTTACCCTTCTATCTGGGAGCCTTAAATGAAGAAGCTGCAATTTAGAATGTATTGTATGCTATATGTGCCCCAACTCACATGGTTTAAGTCACGGTGGCTACTCCACTTTTCTGTAAGCCTTTGCAGCGCTCTTTCCAGATGAGTACATTTTCAGACAAACTTTCTGGCCATTGTTTTGTACCCTGAAATTCCACATCAAGTTCCTCCCTGACTCAATGCTCCCAAAATTGCCTTCGATGCAGATAGGTACTTCTGGGCAGATGCATCAGGCTTGTGGACCTCAGAAATTTAATGGCATCAAATGTGGGACTCCTCAAACTTTCTATGATCCTTTTCCATTTCTCAGCCTCCGCACACTGCCATTCAGGTACCAAAATGGCAATACAATCTATCCAGGTCTCCCAATCATCCTCCCCTTGAGGCATGGAGATGGTGCCAGAGAAGATTCTCAACCTTCGATAAGAGTCGTGACTAATGGCAGGTGCAGACATAGGAGCCAGCATTGGCACATGCACAGAAGGAGGGGTAATAAAATAGGGTGTTGGAGCGGGAGGGGGTATTGGGGGAGGAACACCACCAGGTGGCAGGAATAGTTTCATTAAGTCTTCCACAGTTTTCCCTTCCTCCAGCAACAACTTAGCATATTTCTCCTCAAAAGTCTCAGATAGTGTGTGTGGGGGGGCTCATTCTCCCCAGGGCCTTTACTATCTTTAGTTATCACTCTCCAGGCAGTGAGGGCTCCTTCAGGGGTGATAGTCTGTGGCACTTTGGAACTGTCTACTGGGTCCTTACACTCTACTAACGCCATGAAACTTTGTGCAAGCAGATTAGCCTGTAGACCCACCACCACAGGGTTTTGTAAACATTCAACCTTGGAAAGTACTCCCTATACAGAGTCCTTATTGGTACCCAGGGGAATATCCAGGATAAGTATAGCATTTTGGGGTCTATCTCCTGCCCAATACACCATCTCACCAACTGGTGTACAGCCAGTTCTGTTGGGTAGCCATTTATGTTTGACAATAATTCATAGTTTCAGCCACTAGAAGACACAAAATCCCAGCAGTGAGCCTCCAAGATGTAACCCCTAGGTGACACTATCCCAAGGGCTACTACCCCTGCCTGCTTGGCTAGTAGCAGGTTAAGGGGCCTGAGTACTGAAACTGGTGCCTCCACCCGGAGGTCAGGGTTGGTAGTGGTCAAGCTAACCTGGGCACAGCCCTCCAGGACACTGTAACCCCCCTCTTTCCCCTCTAGTGGTCTGAACACTGTACAATAATCACTTTCACAATACCCCTAGTACACCAAACAAGTACATACACTGTTTGCACTTACCACCAGGGCTGGTTCCTCTGGCTCGACCCTGTAGACCCCCTGTAAAACAAGGTTAAGCACAGCAAATAGCAACAGTACAGTAATTTGAGCACAAACTGGAACCACAGTCAGATTACATGCAGAAAAGCTAGATCTGATTTATTCAGGGACTTGAACAAGGAGGGCAAAATCAGGTTAATTAGCTTAAAGGTTATATCAATCAAGCAGTTATGAATGCGCTTTGAGTCCCCCCCACACAATCCACCTCTGGGTACCCAGGTAGAGAAGAGATGGGCTAGCCAGGACAGTTGCCCGGGGTTGCAGCTGGTTGGGGCCCTGAGAATGAAAACACAACATGCACAGTACACAATATTTGTAATCCGGAGCCAGAGGGCTCAGTTCATAAGGAAGTGAAACAATAAGACAATCAGATGACACACTCAGATTAAGCTGTTGTTTTAGGTAGCTACCCTGGTATTTACTCATGATACCCAAGACTGGACACAGGCTGGACGAAAATCGAGACTGCAGGTGGTTGATCTGGAATGCCAGGAGAAGTAGGGCCCACACAAGTCACAAAGGCATTGTTCCTGTTCAAGCATGGAGCAGGGGGCTGATCCCCAGGCAGGTCTCTCATCGATGGCTTCTCTGTACAGTGGGTAGTCTGGCTGGGCCAGTCTGGCAAAGCCCAGATCGCATGGAGACAAGTTCGGAAACAGTCCGTTTTGGGCTGGATACAGCTTCCAACAAGCAGAACACAGTTCACACAGGTAAGGGAACTAACTCACAAGCCACTAGCAGCTCATAGTACATTTACATGTGGGAATTCTACTGTACCAGGTCAAGCATTCCCTAGGCACAATGCAAAGTCTCTGCACACACTGGGAGCTTAGGGGTAGCTGGAACTCCTGACAGGCCGATCGCATTCAGCAAAAATATTCGGTCTTCTTCAGACTGAGCCTGGGCCACTTCAGTAGCTTACTTTAGTCACACAAACTTGGATTTAGTCCAAAATAATTCTCTTCTCTCCATCTCAGGAGCAGCACACCAGCATGCAGGCCAAAAACTTAGCCTTTTCAGAGTTCTTCCATGCAAATCTACTCAGGATTGCTGCTCAGAAACACTTTGGCTCCTTCTTGGTCAGCTTCCAGTTTAGTTCTAACTGAAAACTGCAAGCAGCCCTGGACTTCCCCAAGATCCAAAAGATTTGGTTGGCTGATTTGGCTGTCAGTCAAAGCAAGAGCTCCCCCTTCAGTTGCAAAAAGGTCAAAAAGCTCCAAACTAAAGTTCCTACAGATTTTGAATTCAGACAGCTCCTGTAGTCCGGCTACATTTTAGGTCCCACCAGTACTGTTTGGTCCAATTTGCAGTCCAGGACCAAGATAGTGGAGACAAACAAAACAGTCCTTGCTACAAAGAAAGCAGGTTAGACAAACTACATTATCATTATCACTCTAAATGATTTTCAGTAAATAGTTACATCTTTCAACAGAGCTCCCTCTCAGATTATTTAAACTGCAATTAGGCAGCTCTTAAAGAGACAGTACACAGAGGCAATACAAGCTCTGTTAATCACATTTAAACTGCTAAAACGCAGGACACCAGCCTGGCAGTGAGCATTTAGGCAAGCTCAAGGAAGACTTTTTGGGAACCCCCATCTGTAGAGGGGTTACATATATAATAAAAGTTTAAATAAAAAAAGATATTATGAAAGAATACTTAACTGGCTAAAGTAAAGCTCCAAGAAAGAAGAGTATTTTCACAGGTAGTACATATGACTCAAGGATATCATAAGTGTTTAGGTAATCACCTCAGTTCTGATGTAGTGGCACATAGGCCACAAAACAACAGCGTTGTTTGGCTGACATTTAGTAAACCGATTAAAATATTTACATAGGAGTTGATCTTTTTTCTGCATTGTCTAGTATTGTTTACCATAAGAATCCACCAGGGACAGTCTCAGTTGGTGAAGCATATTACTGCAAGCTACCTTGCAAATTGTCTTTAAGCTCCACTCACATGCCGGGATATACTGCATCTTTTCTGCTCACTTGAACTTACCTGGCCTGCTCTTTGCCAGTTAGTCAACTATGAGAGCAGTTGTGATTGTCACAGGCTGCATTGTGGCTATCCTTGATGACATGGGCCCTTCTTATTGGCAGCCTCCACACGTTTCACCACCCTTTCCCTATTTGAGGAGCACAACCCCCTCTCTCACCCAACTCCTTCCATTTATGAACTGGAAAAGAACTTTGGTGTTGCCCCCAGCTGCTGCTGTCTTGACTTCTAACCCCTCTGTAGTTTTCTTAATTTAGTCTTGCAGTCCCTCAGTGCTGCACTGCACTGTACAGTACTGGTCTGGAGCCAACCTGTCTCTTTCCAGTGGTCATAGATATTTTTAGTCACGACCAGTTGTCTTAGATTCCAGTTGAATTAGAGGGGGTGAGCACTTCTCTTTTTCATATCATTTATTCATCATAGGGTTGCAGACCTCTGTGACCTTGAGCACCTTCATTAACAAACCTTACATGAGTTCTGCATTACCAGTCCCATGTAGTTTGTCTGGTGACGACTAGGTCCCTCATCTTGCTAGTCTAAAAGTTCTGAGATCCGGTGTCTGAGACCTGGCTAGTCTTCCCAGTCAGAAGGAGATGGTTGCCCAGTTGCGGTCAATGCTTCCCATCAGTTTCTTGACATTCACATGTTGATTACCCTATCCCCACTGCTGAGAACAAGGTCAAGGGAGGCTGCAAACCTAGATCCTTGTTTGACATGCTGATCTATGAAGCAGTCCTTGAATGTTGACAGGAACATAGTTTCAGTTCTACCATTAGCTCTCATGATACTAGTCTATTAGCTAGACACAATACTCCTTTGAGCTCTTTGGGGACCTGTTGCACACAACCAGGGTACCTCATTTGTCCCCTTTGTGTCTCACTTGACCCAAAAGTACTTTGCAATACCTGTTTGCCTCCTAATGTCCTCATCAACTGCTTCAGTCACTTCTTCCATTACAAAGAGAACCACTACAGCCCCTTTCCTGTCAGGCAGACTTGTGCAAGATTTCTGCAGTACGGTTTCACTTATGTTTGTGAAATGTGAAACAATCTTTGCAGAATTTTTGAATTTCAGGAAGTTATTTCAGTACTGCAACTTTTTTCCAAAGTGTACAGTTTGCAAAAGATGTACAAAATAGAGACTATCTGCAGAAAAATGTTTCTGCATTTCACAGATTTAGTAATCAAACACCACAGAATGCAGGGAAAATTCTAAATGTGGGTTTCCATTCCCACATTAAAACAACTTAACATGCAAGCAAAAATGGAAATGGCATTACATTTTTAAATAAAACGTACTGAAATTGTGGCATTGTGGAATATAAAATTCCACAAATTTAACATGTGAAAAAGAAGTCTGCACTACTTTACAATCCGGCCTATTCGTTTGGAACAGTGTGTATCCCCCTAGCCTTGTGTCAAAGTTATATTTTTAGTGGCACTACATTTCTATGAGTGCCAGTAAGCTCTGAACTTAAAGTGCATCATAGAAACATAGAAACATAGACTTTGACAGCAGATAAGGACTGCCTGTACTCACCTAGTCTGCCCATTTCCCTACCTATTGGATAAGCTGCAGGTCCTAGTTAACCAACAGCCTACTTCTTCCTACCCCCCATATGAACTGCCTTATATCTGTCCCATGCATTCTTGAATTCCCTCACTGTTTTTGACCCCACAACCTCCTCAGGAAGGCCATTCTATGCATTCACCACCCTATCTGTGAAGAAATACTTCCTCACATTGCCCCTAGACCATCCCCCTCTGTCTTCAGATTGTGTCCCTTGTTCTGCACATCTCTTTTTCTAAAGATGCTACCCTCTTGAACTTTGTTGAATCCTTGAGGTACTTAAAAGTTTCTATCATGTCCCCTCTCCTTCCTTTCCTCAAGGGTATACATATTAAGCTCCTTTAGTCTCTCTTCATATGGATTCTTGTGTAGACCCTGGGCCATTTTAGTTGCCCTTCTCTGGAGTGCCTTCATCCTGTCTATGTCCTTGTGAAGTTGGGGTCTCCAGAAATGCATGCAGTACTGCAGATGGGGTCTCACCAACTGTCTGTAAAGAGGAATGACAACTTCCTGTTTTCTACTAGTGATGCCTCTCCCTGTGCATCCCAGTATTCCCCCAGCCATCCCTACTGCCTTCTCACATTGCTTGCTAACCTGTAGGTCATCTGATATGACTACCCCCAGGTCCCTTTCCATTTTTGTTGTTGTTACTACCTCCCCCCATTGTGTACTCTTCCCGGTTGTTGTTTCCTAGGTGCATTACTTTTGCACTTTTTTGACTAGTCCTAAGCTGCCATACTTCTGACCATTTCAACCTTGCAAGTCCCTTCTCATCCTTTCCACCCCCGCGTATAATAAATCTCTTTTGCAAATCTTTGTGTTGTCTGCAAAGAGACATACTTTCCTTCCAGTCACTCTGCAATGTCACTGAAAAGACATTAAAAGGACTGAGGACCAGTCACAGAACCTGTGGTACCCCACTAGTAACACCCCTTTCTTCCCAGAGTCCACTCTGTTTACTAGCCCTCGCCTGTGTCCTGTTGTCCAGCCAATGTTTGCCAGGCTGCCACCCTGGGACCCATCCCAGGATGGCTAATTTGTTTATTAATTTTTGTGTGTGGGACTGTATCAAATGCCTTGCTAAAGTCTAGGTAGGCCATGTCCATAGCCCCTCCCTGGTCTACTACTTTGGTCACCCAGTCAAAGAAATCAATTAGATTCATCTGACATGACCTTCCCACTGTGAATCCATGCTGCCTTTGGTCCTGTGCCCTACTGGCCTCTGGGTACTCAACAATTCTTTCCTTCAGAAGTGATTCCATCATTTTCCCTACCACTGAGGTCAAACTGACAGGTCTGTAGTTTTCTGCCTCTATCTCTCTCCCACATTTGTGAAGGGGAATCACATTGTCCTTCTTCCAGTCCTCGGGTACCACACCTTCATGCCATGATTTGTTAAAAAAGGTAATCAGTGGTGTCACTAGTTCTCCCCTTAGTTCTTTCAGAATTCTGGGGTAAATCCCATCAGGCCCCATTGCTTTGTCCACCTTTAGTTTTAGGGTTCTTTCAGAACCCTTTCTTCTAAGAATAGTTGGTATCACCCCCATCCAGAATTAGCTATTGATTGAATCAGGTACCTCTCCCTTCCTCTTCTTTTGAATGCTGAGCAGAAGTATTCATTCAGTATCCCTGCCTTTTCACTGTTCCTCTCTATCCGCCCACCCTCTGCTTTCTTATGCCTCACTATCCCTCCCTTTGTCTTTCTTTGCTCCCTAATGTACCTATAAAAGGCTTTATCCCCCTTCTTAATTGAGTTGGCTATCTTTTCCTCGGTTTGGGCCTCTGTTTGTCTGACTGCCTTCCCCACTTCCTTCTGCTTTATGTTTCCTTATACTTCCTGAATGCTGTCTGTTTCTCCCTAACTTTCCCTGCCACCTCTTTTGAAAACCATAGTGTTTTTTTCTTTCATTTTGATTTGTTTATTTGCTTCACACAAAGGCTTGTTGCCTCTGTGATGGCAGTTTTGATGTTTCCTCATTGTTGCTCCACCCCTCCTTCTTGCTTGGTTGCTAGTGCTTTTCTGAGGCACTCATCCATTTTGACAAAGTCAACCCTCCTAAAGTCCAGTGCCCTCACTTTTGTATGGCTTGACTCTGCGGCTGAGTTTATCGTGAACCACACTGTTTGGTGGTCACTTGTCCCCAGATAGCTACCCACTTCTAGATCTGAGATCCTCTCTCATCCGCGTTTGAGAGTACCAAGTCTAAGACTGCTCACTTTCGAGTGGATTCCAGCACTGGCTGTCTGATGCATGCCCACTGTAGGGCATCGAGAATGACCCTGCTCTTAGATGTGGCTGCAGTAAAGGTGCTCCAGTTAACATCTGGCATATTCAGGTCCCCCATCAACAATATCTTAACTTTCTCTGCCATCCTAAGGATGCCTTCTATCATTTTCTTGTCTATTTCTCCCCTCACGATGGGGGTTTCCTGTATACAACCCCTGTGCAGGATTGTGGTGCCATTTCCAGTCGCCAGGGTGACACACAGTGCCTCCTCTTCTCCCTGTTTAACCTTTTGCTCCATTGCTTCGATCACTTCTTTTACATACAGAGCTTCTCTTCCTCCTCTTCTACCCTCCCTGTCCCTCCTGTAGATTGTGTACCCTGGTATGTTGACATCCAGTTATGGTTCTATGTGTACCATGTTTCTATGACTGCCACGATATCCAGGCATCCCTCTTCCATCATTGTCACCAGTTCAGGGAGCTTGTTATCTAGACTATGGGCATTGGTACTCATTGCCTCCATCTTTTGATGGCCTTATCCCTTTTGCCCCCATCTCTGTCGCCCTGCCTTTGCCTGTTTCTCCATTTACACCCCTGCCCCTACCCCTATTGACTTCTCTGTCTTGGTGTTTTACCTCACTGATATCCTGATTTTTGTGGAGACTGATCAGTTTCCCTGCTCCTTTGCAGTGCCACTCCCCCCTTAGCTGGTTGAAGTAACTGCCAGTAGAGCATTTAAAACCTATCACACCCTAGGATCCTGGTTCTCCTCCTGGACAGATGCAGACCATCCCGCCAGTATAGGTCTGCATTCCTCCAGGTGGACCCCTAGTCCCCAGTGAAGACAAAATCCTGAGCTCTGCACTAGTTTTTCAACCACTGATTGAATCTCATGGTTTGGAGCACCCTAGCCTCCACCCATGCCAGAGACAGGCAGCACCTCCTAGAAGGTTACCGTGCATGCTACTTGTCTAAGGCCCCACCCCAGCTCCACAAACTCCTCCTCCTGCACAGCTCTGATCCCTTTCCCAGCCAGGTCACTTGTCATTGGGTGGACAATGACATCAGTTCCCTACCCCCATGCGGCTGTTTGGCAGTAATCCTGAGGGATTAGCTCCCTGTCCCTCAAGCCATGGCGCCCAGCACTCACCCATTCACCTCCCTCCCCAGTTCTACCCTCCTGACAATGGAGTCCTTCACCAGGAGTTATTTCCTTCCCCTGTGGGGTGCCATGCCACCTTCCTCTGGGTCTCCATTGCGGAGGTTCCCAGCATCCTTCTTGGTCTTCACTGTAGGTGCCTCCATAGAGGAACCAAACTCTGCCAGAATGGTGTATGAATTGTGGAGAGGGGTACACATCTGGAGGATCTCGCCTCTGTTCCACCACCCTCACACTCCCTAGACACTGTGGTCCAAGCCGCTCCCTCTTTTGGCAGCCTCTGAGGTAGCAGTGGCGATAGCCCTAGTGGTCCCTGGGTAGGGGAGGAGGTCCCCCGAATCCTGGCCAATTCCGCCTGGAGATGAGCAACCTCCTCCCTCAGCCCAGAGAGGTGTCTGCAGATGGGACAACACTACATCCTCCAGAATGTGTCCTGGAAGACTGCTGCTCCACAGCCACTGCACTGCACCTCTCCCATCATGTCTTATTTGTAACCCCATTAACTGTTGTTTTATATTCTTACTCTTACCTCTCTCTGTTTATTTATTTATTTATTTTTATTTTTATAATTTTTTTTTCTCCCTACAGTACTTTCCTACTGCCTCCATGCCTTAAAGGTCCTGATCTTCCTTTTCTGGGACAGGAATTTCCTATATTCCTCATTAGTTTCCTTCTTACTTGCTCGGAGTCAGATCTCCAGCAGCTAGGTGGGATGGAGAGCTACTCTTTTCCTTCTAGGATTGTAAGTCTTTTGTGCCTCTGTGAGCACTCCTTCCAGCCCCAAACAGGATCCACTGCTGTTAGGTCAAATCAAGTGCCTACAAAGTAGAGACTGACTAAGAGGGTAAAGGGGAGGGAGGGCAATATAGTACCAGTAGAGTAGTAAAGTTCTAACAGCACCTCCTTCCTCTTGCTGTTCTCTGCCAATCACTAACTAGGGCAGTTTTTAAATCCAAACACCTGGCTTCCTGTTGTCTAAGTCACTCCCCCTAATTCACAGACTTCTTCTCCACCTAGCTAACTACACATATAACAATTCCATTTGTCCAACTCAGACAAACACACTAACTCTTTTTTTGTTGTTTTTTGTTTGTTTTTATCCTAAATTGAAGGTCTCAGTAGTAGAGTTCTAGTTATTTAGTCCCAGTAGAGTAGTGAAGTTCTAGCAGCACCTCCTTCCTCTTGCTGTTCTCTGCCAAAAGCTAATTCAGGCAGTTTTTAAATCCAAACACGTGGCTTTCTGCTGCCTAAGCCACTCCCCCATTTCATAGTTTTCTTCTACACCTAGCTAACTATACAGATAACAATTCCAGCACCCAACTCAGACAAACACACTAACTCTTTCTTTGTTGTTGTTGTTTTTTTGTTTGTTTTTAACCTTAAATTGAAGGTCCCAGTAGTAGAGTTCTGGTTCTTTAGTCCTAGTAGAGTCATAAAGTTCTAACAGCACCTCATTCCTCTTGCTGTTCTCTGCCAAAAGCCCTCAAGCTCACTTTTTTTTACTGTGTACCTTACACTGGGCTGCATACAATTGATGTTTCATTGTTACTCATCAGAGGCCATATATTTAAAATGGTGCACTGGGGGCAAATTGTTAGCACCAAAAAAGAGTGCAATTTGCAACTGGCTACAATATTCAAGGATGCACATAGCACCGGTGCAACAGGATAGCACTGGCGCATAAAAATAATATATGCAGGTGACCGATATAGAGGGGCAGGGACATGACTATGGGCACACCAGGATATTCAAAACTATATCTCCATGCTATAGTGCTTAGTGCAAACTGTAGCATGGCACCAAATATCACCACCAAAAAGCATGCGGTAATCTGGGGCAAACGTGGTCCTACAGTGCTCTCGATCCCCTTCGACACCAATCCCCAACACAGTATGTAAATGACAGCACCCAATAACCCTGGTAGACTAGTTGCTTTTCCCAGTCCCTGACACATGTCCATATGTGCACACCAATGTCCCAGTGGTCCAGTGCAGTCCCTCTAGCCCTGATCTCTCATACGCATTGTTCAATTATCCCTGGTGATCCAGTGAACAGCACCTGCCCTGATCGCTGTAAAGCAGCAACCCCCAAAACCTGGTGATCTGGTGGTTGCCCCAGCCCCAGCAGCACCTGCCACCACCTGCTCGCCCCTCCCCTGGTCCACAGCCAGAGCTGGCAGCTGGCTCAGCCCACCACTCATCTCTAGGGAGTCAGCTGCCAACTGAGTCTGAAGGAGCACATACTGTACACAATGCGTGCTCATTCAGAGCTCAGTCAATAACTAGTCACAGAGGTGGTGGTGGGCTGAGTCCAGTTGCCAGCTCATTTGTTATGCTCGTCCAACTTTAAGCAGAATTGCATGGTGCTGAAAGGCCTCACATACAGTTTGTAAAGGGTCCTACCAGGACTCATCAGTATGCCTCGCCTGTTTGACAATTCTAGTGGAATGGACAAGCTACTCCTTAAGGCAGTGTGCCTTGATATATATTGTGGTGAATCCATTAAATAAAAAAACTATTTAAAAGACAGAAGAACCTTCTGTGTGCAAACACTGAGGCAAGGGTTACCCCAAAGGGCATTTGTCTGGGAAGCCAAGTTTCAAGAAAATACAAAATTACACATGCCCCCACAATGGAAATCACCACAGAATGTTATGCTGGTCCAACTTTAAGCAGAACTGCATGGTGCCAAAAGGCCTCTCACACAGTTTGCAAAGGGTGCTAACAGAAGACATAGACACATGTTTCGTCCTACCAGGACTCATCAATATGCCTCAGCTGTTTGACACCCCAGTGGAATGGACCACCTACCCTTAAGGCAGTGTGCCTTGGATATATTGTGGTGAATCCATTAAAATAAAATTTAGACCAGCATAACATTCTGTGGTGATTTGCATATGCAGCCCATGATGCCTTGCATTGTGGGGGCATGTGTAATTTTGTATTTTCTTGAAACTTGGCTTCCCAGCCAAATGCCCTTTGGGGTAACCCTTGCCTCAGTGTTTGCACACAGAGGTTCTTTGTCTTTTAAATAGCTTTTTATTTTAATGGATTCACCACAATATATCCAAGGCACACTGCCTTAAGGGTAGCTGGTCCATCCCACTGGGGTGTCAAACAGATGAGGCATGATGAGTCCTGGTAGGACCCTTTGCAAACTGTGTGAGAGGCCTTCCGGCACCATGCAATTCTGCTTAAAGTTTGACCAGCATAACATTCTGTGGTGATTTGCATATGCAGCCCATGATGCTTTGCATTGTGAGGGCATGTGTAATTTTATATATATATATATATATATATATATCTGCACACAGTGGCAATATCAAATCCACTCCACTGCTAGGAGATGTTACAAACTAATGTATTATGAAAAGATAATAGTAGCACCCCCATAAATACAGAGTTCCTCATTCTGGTATTGCTGCAATAAGACCTTGTGCTGTGTGGAATCCTGAAGCCGACCTTTTGTTTGATTATATAATAAGTCTATTTTGTATAATTTTCTGCTTTGTTAACCAGGTAAGGCCCACTAGGCACACTCGCCTGTTGTCAGGGGTGACCCGGGTACACTGTGGAGGTTAGGTGACCTGCTCAGGGTCACACAGTATGCAGGTGGCAGCTATGGGAATCAAACCCATGTCTGTATGCTGAATGTAACAAGCTCATTCACATATATATCTACATATGCATATGTGTGTGTGTATATATATATATATATATATATATACTGTATGTAGCTTTATTTATTTTAAGCGCAATTCAAAAAACACCAAAGCGCTTTTACAAAACACATAACAATAAATAATTTAAAACCAGTTAATACTCAGGGTAGGTAAGGGAAAATACTAATGTTTTGAGAGTGGATTTAAAGCCCTCCACAGTCAAGCACCCCCTTATCTGAAGAGGTAGAGAGTTCCACAGGGTCGGAGCCACAAAGGCAAATGCATGGGCTCCAGAAGTCTTCAAATGGACCCGGGAAATCTCCAGCAATCCCTCTTTGGCTGAGTGGAGTGGTCAGAGGCGGCAGTAGAGACAAAGGAGCTCATGCAGATAACTCGTCCCTGTCCACGCAGGGCCTTATAGGTTAGCAAGCCAGCTTTGAAGGTGATCCGTCACTGAACTGGCAGCCAATGCAATCCGGGTAGCACAGGCGTGACATGGCTAGATGGAAAAAGCCCAGTCAACAACCTGGCCACAGCATTCTGCGCCAGCTGCAGGTGGCGGATATCAACCCCAGAAGCCCTAGGTACAGGGCATTGCAGTAATCAAGGCAGAAGGTCACAAAGGCATGGACCAAAGTCGGAAGATCACCAGGCAGAACCAGGTGCTTAAATCGGGTGATATTTCTCAGATGGTAAAATGAGGTCTTGATGATGGATGACACCTTCGACATCATTGTCAACCCTTCATCAAAAATAATTACCAGACTCTGCACCCATTCAGAGGACATCAGCTGGCAACCACCAAGCAGAAGCCCAGAGGCCTGCCCTACTGAGGACCCCTCTATCTGGAGACCGGGGTCCACAACCAAAACCTCAGTTTGTCAGGATTCAGCTAGAGCCAGTCTATATATATATATATATATATGTATATGTATTCCACCGTGTATGTATGATTGGGGTTGGGGGGAAGGTGGACACCTTACAGATGTCCATGCACACCGGCAATACTGCATGCAGACTGGATTGGGTCACTCATGCAGGCATGGCCTCTGACCGTAGCACCCACACATCTTCCAGAGACCATCCATGGACTCACACTAATGCATCCAAGCAGGGGTACCAGTTCTGCAAGTATATCAGGCTCTGTGCCTGTTTGTTGCCCTGGCCTGGGTCCCATGTTGCCTCTGGATTCCCCAGAGTGTACTGTTCTTGGCAGGATGACCTGAGTCATACCTTTCATCTGTCCCTGACTATGTGGGGCATCCCTCATTCTACCCCTCACAATGCTCTGTCCCTCATTTTGAGTGTCTGTGTCCCTCAGTTCTGTGATGCAAGGTTGATTGGTCTGCACTGAGTAAGCCCCTAACACCCATGGCTGCAGCTACAGGACTGTTGCTTGGTCTGACATACAGGTGGAGCTGTGTGCACTTTCCAGCCTGTGGCTCCCCACCTATAGTTCCAGTCTGCCCTACAAGTGGAGCTGTGGGCTCCATACAATCATGCCAAGCAAAATACATGAGAGTGCATGTAAAGCAGGCCATAATGAGATGCTAATGTCAATCAATCAAAATCTTTATTTAACCAGGCAAACACCACTGAGCAAAGCTCATTTCAAGATGGACCTGGACATAGATACATAGTCAACCATAGAAGGGTTACATACACACAGAATCATAATATAAGACATAATACAATATAAATTGAACATAGAACAATGTACAGAATTCAGATGGATAACAGTACTAATTCTTGGTAAAAATATATATACAAAAATACACATGAGATTTTCTGAACTGTATCAAGGGAATGATAAACACAAGTTACAAGAAATATACAGGGTGCAAAATGGAATGAAGATGGGCCCCAGGATGCTGGTCAAAGGCAAGGGGAGGGAGGAGATAAGGGAACAGAAAGAACAGGGGTCAGGGGAGGATGGAGAATGGGAGGCTCAATTCAAGTAATAAGGCAGGGTCAGGTAAAACAATTACAGGATTCCTTGAAAGAACGAGCGTAAAGAGTTTTGAATGTTGATAGTTTGATAAGGTAGCCCAATTTCAATGTTTTTGCAGCTTGTTCCAGAGTGAGGGTAACATGTAACTTAAGGATGTCCTACCAAAGTGCGATCTGACCTTAGGTATAATAAAGAAGATGTAGGAGGCACTTCTCAAAGCATATTTGACTACCGAGCTTAAGGGCAAGCAATCCAAGACATATTGAGGCAACTTCTTAGTAATAGCTCTGAACATCCAAAAGGAGGCATTTTTCTCTGTTTTCTATATCTGAGGGATGGCCATCTCACAGCAGCATAAAGGGAGCAGTGATGCTTGGCCAAAGGGAGGCCGGTAATGAACCTTAAGGCTCTATGATAGAGCATGTCCAGTTTGACTGTAAAGTAAGTCTGCATAGTCCAACAATGTTAGGAAGGTGGATTGGACCAATTACTTCATGGCCTCCCGGATAAGCAGGTGATTAATCCTATAGAAGAGACCAAGCCTCTATCTAAACTTTTTTATAAGTTCTTCAACATGGTCATTATAAGAAAGTCTATGGTCAAGCCAGACCCCCAAGTATTTGAACTTAGTTACGTATTCCAAAGATTCACCTAGGAGTATGGAGGTCAAAGGAATGGTTCCTTGGGCAGTGGAGTTCATTATATGTGAAGAGGGTGAGAGAAGCATCACCTTTGTTTTCTTAGCATTCAGTAGAAGTTTATGGCTCAAGAACTGTAGTTGCAGAAGATTAAACTCCTGCTGAGGATCATTATGTGCTGCTTCCAGGGAAGATCTGCTGATGTAAAGTACCATATCATCTGCGAATAGATGTATGTTTGCAGTATTGAGGCTGGCATCAACTCTGTTTATATATATTGCAAAGAGTAGGGGGCCCAACACTGAGCCCTGTGATATGCCCCTTAGCAGGGTTTTTTGGGGGCAAGAATTCCCTGTCTGCTTTTACCTGATGGAGACAACCTGAAAGATAGTTGGAGAACCATCTCAATGACAGAAAGTCCAAACCTATGTTCCGGAGGGACGTAAGGAGCAGAAAGAGATTGACAGTGTCAAATGCCTTATGTAGGTCTAAAAATACTGCACATACAAAATTCTTGGCATTGAGGTCACACTGCCATCATTAGTCACCTTAACAAGTGCCAAGATGGTGCTATCGCTTGGTCTAATGCCCGATTGTAAAGAGTTAATCAGGTTTGCAAATTCCAGGTAATTCCTGAGCTGTGCACTCACGATTTTCTCTAACAGTTTAGGCAGGATGGGGAGTAAAGAGATAGACCTGTAATTGTTAAGGTCACTAGGGTCTCCGGGTTTGAAAAGGGGGATCACATATGCAGTTTTCCATAGGGAAGGAAGGTCACCCTGAGAAAGGGATAAGTTAAAGAGGTGGGTAATTGGCTCAGTCAGGACCTGACAACCAAGTTTCAGGAAAAAGGGGTCAAGTAGGTCTGCACCAGCCCTCTAATGTGGCTATTTACCCACAGATTGCCTGAGTAGGCTCATTTGTATAGGGGCTTCAAATACAGCAAATGTCTGCCCTGCCCTAACATGTTTGCACTGGGCTAATGTGTTAGCACTGTGGAATCAAATTAGCCCCAGGCAATCCTCACAAATCCATGGCAAGTTCTGCAGTGTGTAGCTTGTAATGTTGTTTGCAATTGTGCACCACTTCAGTGCTATCACGTACATTGGCCACCTGCTGCAACACTGCCTTACTCCACCTGTATTTGCACTGGGTTGCTGTTGTAGTTTGCACTGGTCGGTTGCTATATTCTGAGCTGTTTCATTTGTGGGGCTGTTTTTGCACTTCACTCCCAGGCCTGTTTGCAGGCTTCTTTACACTACTGTATATTCAACAGCTTTAGCTCTAGGGCTGTTGCTTTCAATATAACATGCTGCTGGTTCCAGGCTACTTTTGCACACCATGCAGTGCTAATTTTGCCCTGGGGCTAAGTTTTGAATATCTGGCCCCAAAAGAGGAAACAATGTGCAATCATGTCCTGTAGGATAACTGCATAGCACTCAGAATCACAAACAGTTTGTATGCACTTACAGAGTTTTCTTACCCTTACTTAATTTACTGTAGATGGAAAAAGGTACAGACAGAGCAGTCAAAACAATTGATTTAGCCTCTGAGGAAGGCCTGTCAATATGCTGAAACATCAGCAGGGTCATGCTTGTGTGGGGTTTGGCACATGTCCATTGGTCATCCTAATACTCCTGCTAAGGAGACCTAAAGGATGAAGGAAAAGCTTGTGACTGCATTACCATAAAAGAAAACAAAATGGATTGAGTTGACTGTGCTTCATGTACTGCTTTTATCCTCAATAATTGAAGCTGGTGTAAGAACTTTCTGTCAGGTGCATTTAAACTATATGCCAGCAATAAGACACGACGAGGTGTGGGTTATGTCCTGATAAGAGCACACCCCAGGTGCATCATGAGGCACGATGCGCTTGCGCTGAGTACCTTTTGCACCTGGGAAGTGCTCTTATCAGGCCATAACCCACACCTTGGAGTGTCTTATTGCGCTTATAAAATAGGCCCAACAAGTAAAATTAGTCCAAAAAAAAAGGAAGAAAAAGACTTGAAGACTATAAGTTTAAAAAGAGGTGTTAATAGCTGAAATAGTAACAAAATAGTCCCTGTATTCAAGTGGTATCATACGTGTTTCACCCCCCCCCCAATCAGCACCACAAACACCTACACAGAGATCAGCTAGTGCATTTCCTATAACTTTTTTTTTCTTTTAACTGATAAATCTGCTGTTTTAATACAGTGACAGTAAGCAGTGGTATTTTGTGTGTGACTTTTTTTCGCAAGCGATCCTGTGTGTCACATCCCACCCCTCGTACTCAGAATTAGGCTGTTTTATTTTTTGTAACTTTTTTTTATTTATTTATGTGATATGTGCTGCTTGACAAAAGACTGATATCATCTGGGGATAGCATACACCTATTCTGTGCATCTCAAGGGCTTTCAGCAACGACAGTGTCCCTCAGGAGGCATCGTATTGACCCACTCACATTTTACTTCCTGGTAATGGACATTACGGTTTTATTGCAATAGAGGAGTGGATCTGTGCTGCACTTTTTACATTATTGGAAAAGCAGGTATTTTGGGAGGTGTTTCTTCTCATCTTTACAAATTTCTGATGGCGAAGAAGCGGGTTTTGTCATGCCGGTGTCACCCACTATGGTTAAATCATTTATCGTGGTCTGCGGGGCTCTTTGCTTTGTAGTGAAAAGATGTGCAGGTTAGAATTTCAGCTTATGTGTTTTTTCTTTGGGGGATATGTTGTGATTATGGTGAAGACTTGGGGGGAGGGGGGTTGGATGTTTGTCACACAGGACCAGCACAATCCCAGAGTGCTCATTGGAGTACATGTTGCACGACTGGTGATTGTGGCAGTGATACCTTGCTGTTCTTGGGTCAGGTTGGCACAAGTTAGTGCCGGTTGTAGCATTATGGCCTGATAAGAACATGGGTGAATAAGGCTTTTAGTCAATCAGATTTCAGGAAAATATTTGCCCATTTTATAAGCAGTTCTGAGTGTTGATGAAATTGTTTTTCCTATATTGATTTTTTTTTTTGCCAGCTGGCAGCTTGTCTCTCAAGGATATACCCTGTTTGTAGGGATATAACCCGATCAGTCTGAATCTGACTGGCATTCAGATGGCTACTGAGTTTTCCACAAATCATTTTCATCTCCCACCTTCCCTGATGGTAGTAGTGCCCCTGCAAATCTCACACAGCTACAGTTTTCCCTATAGTAGGAGAAGGCTCACTGGCCCAGCCACAGGGGTGACTGTGGTGATGGAAACCACCTCCAACCCTCCCTGACTGAGATGCACTGCTGAACAGCAGCTGTCTTGGCCATGGCCTTGTTTCTGATATGACTTCCTGTGCTCACTTCTGAACCTAGGTCATCAGCACAGCAGCACTATGTTCTGCTGTGGGGCCATTGGGGATGGGTGTGGCTCTAGATGGTGAAACTGTTTAATGGGACTACCTTTCTGAATTATGTTTCCTGTGCATCTAGCACCAGTCATTTGAGGCCATTTGCAATATTTTTGCTTACAGCAAAGAAGTTTGTTGCTGTAGGCCAATATAAACATACAATGCCTTGTAAGTGTTACATTGTATCTAGTACTTTATGTCTGTAACGTGTTCACATGTCATCAGAAGCTCTGCTTTAACAGGGCACCATTGTAACCAAGTTCTGTTCGATAGTTTTTATCCTGGTTAAAACTTAATTTAATAGAATTGAACTGAGCTTAACTGAACAATGCTCAGGGCCCAGGTGTACTGAATGTAAATAACTATTTAAGGAAGCACAATCTATTGGCGCAAGAGCAGCAGGACTTCAGAAAAGACCATAGCTCATGCACTGCATTGGTCATGTTCACAGACCATTTGAGCTTATCTATGAACAGGTTGTTGGTCTCAGGAGCTATATTTGTGGCCCTGACCAATGCATTTGACCTCAGTGATCCTAGCTGGTAGCCAATCAAAATAGCGAATACAAAATAGCGAAAGTGAAAATAGCAAATGTCAAATTAGCGAATGACACAAAGTAGTGACTCATATTTACATTGATCCGAATTTGTCATTCTCTCCAACATCAATGAGCGGCATGGTGTTAGAATATTTAAAATAGGGGGGTTTGCGGAGGGCACAGCCCCCTGCATATATCACAAGTGATCATGCCAAGAACAATTGTTGAGAACTGGTAGTAGTAGCTGTTATGTGCTTTGGCATTCGCTATTTTGATGTTCACTATTTTGTATTCGCTATTTTGACATGGAACCATCAAAGCCTATGCTACTGAAATGATGTCAGCTTGTGGCCTCTAATTCTGCTAATCTGTGTTTTGTCTAATCAACTCCCAGTAATGGCCAGAGTCAGTCCTACAAGGCTCAGTTCTTGGGCTCTTTCTATTTTCTCTTTTTATAAGCTTGCTACCTTCTTCCTGTACAAATGTACATACCCTTATGTATGCTGATGACCTGATACATTTTACCAGTTCCAAATCTGCAGTAAATATTTCCTCCACACTTAATTGACATTGTGACTCAGTACAAAGGTGGCCCCTGGCCCTGGAAAATAGTGTAACCTCCTCCCCACCTATGAGGGCTTCACCTCACTGGGCTCACTGCACTCACACATGATCAATGGATTAGCATTTCCAACTCAGGAATCTCCCAACTGAACTGGACAAGTAAGCATGCACACACTCAGGACTGGTTTGGGGCCCAAGAAGCAGTTTGCAAGCCAGTTTGTTTAAATAAAGACATGTGGAATGGACAAAAAATCAGCAGCCATCTTCAACACCTCTATTCAGAGCTGGCAAGGTTCCAGTGTCACAGAGTGATTTGATGACTAGTCAGGATACACAACCAGAGAAAGCCATAAGGGCCTCTGAACTTGTGTTGTGGACTTCATGAATTCAGTTCCCTTTGCAACATCCAATCACCTGCTGAGGTGCAGGCCTCAGTCCTGCTGAAAATGCCCGCCAGATCAAACCACAGATCAGGATCCACCATTTCCCAGAAAACAGCAGAGGCTGTTCCAGAACTGATTCAGTTTGTATGTGTCTGTAATAAGAAGCAGACTGTTTCCTGTGTGCTGTTGGTAGAGATGTAAGCAATAAGGCATGATGGGGTGTGCGTGGAACACATCTGACCGCATGACCAGGGGTGTAATAAGGCTTGAGGCCAAAGGCCAAGTGACTTTAGCTGCTGGCTCTGTGGTAAAATGTGTTCCACACACAACCCAGAGTGCCTTATTGCGCTTATAAAATGGGCTTCTTTTGGGTTTCCAGGAAAAAGGGCTCCATAATGAGGGCAACTGTAAGAGTGTGTGAATGATGTGAGCATTTGGGAGCATTTAGGCGTTTGGGGCATTGTGTACTGTGTGCATGTTGCTGACTTCAGTATGTCACAGGTGTGAGTGAGGTGCACGTGGAGTTGCTGTGGGTGTGGTACAGTCTGAGTGGGGAATAGAACAGCACTGTATAGTATTTTGTTTCGTATACACTGTGCTTTCTCTTTTCTAATAAAATCAGCATGTATGTCCTTCCATTGCTGCTGTTTCTCCTTTAGGCTCCCTTTCAGTATTTGTGCCCCTTTCTAAATTTGCCTCCTTCTTCCCAATATGGGGCAGATGGAGGTGATTATACATATTTTAGGGGAGGTGCTGGAGGCATAGCCCCCCATGATGGGGGTGCGGGGGGCAAAGCCCCCACATAAAACCTGCATGAAAGGTGCAAGGTGGAATGTAAGAGTCAATGCAGTATTGTATCCTGTGTCTCCTATTTTGTGTGCTTGCTCAGAGGGGTTGATTGACTGCTGTTGGCGCAGTATGTGTTGGCCGCCAGCATTGACTAATGGTGTTTTTCATGGCGGCCTTTTGGTTGCACTTTAATTTTTCATGCTGCAGTTGCTTTTCCTGAAGTGGCTGACCCATATAGACCACACAGCTGCAGAGACCAAGTGAGTGAATGAAGAGAGAAGCAGAACTCCTGCTCAGAAAAGAAGGTAATTGCATGTTAGCTCAGCCTCGAACTCAAGCTGAAGGCTGCAGCTCTTTGGTGAGAGACATTAATGCACTGCAGCCATGTAACTGCTAAAATGTGGTCACAGCTAGTCTAGGAAGCTATCCAGCCAGTACCTCAGTCTGGTGCTGTGTAAACACTAGGGACTGGATGTCAGAGCATGATTAGTTGGTCAGGTAGGGTAGGTATGTGTATCAGAAGACTATCTGCTGAATGTGGAGGTCAAGAGAGGTCTGACTCGGACTGCAAAAAAACAGCACACTGCCAGCCGACACAAGAGGCCTATGAAGAAGAAGCAGAGTGAGAAACCAGCCAGAGAGGGACTCTCTGCAACTGCCACATCACCCCTGTGTATCAAGGGAGATACCCTGTTCTAGGATAACTAAAAGTAAATCAGCATGCCCTGCACCTGAATCCTTTTCGTATCATAGTTCGGGAAAGCATTTGATGGATTCAGCTATCCAGTTGTGATTTACAAATACCCCTTGTGGGTTTAAGAGCCTCTTGGTTATGAAGATGAAGTTGCAGCAAAGCATTGTGTGTTAATTTGTCTATGTGCATCACCACCCACCAACTGCGTGCAACATCATTGGGCCTGCACTGTTTCTATAGATGCGTACCCAGTGATGCACCATGAACTCCCTAGTGATATCTAAAGGGTTATACACTGGTACCAGTGTGAAATGGGTAATTTGTATTGATTGATTGATTAATTGATCTATTTGTTAACCAGCTAGGCACACTGGTCCCAGAAACCGTTTTCAATCACAACACAGGCCATTAAAAGCACACATCAGCATAAACACAATACAATAACAGAGAGTAGAGAACATAATATACAAAATAAAGCAAGTTAAGCTAGGTGATGTATGGTTACACAGAAATACAGAGCACCCGATCATAGCTATATGAATGAGAAATAAGGCAAAAGCAAAAACAGGTCATAGATAAACATTACAATACATTTATATTACAGTCGTAACAAAACTGGGGTAAATCCATTATGGAGAAATACAGTAGATACTGGCGCAAAATGTTTGGCAGGAAGGACCCTCTAGTATACCAGCCATTCAGTCAGAATATTCCATGAATAGAGAAGGAATCATGGTTTACCTTCATCCAGGACATGGAACAGTTAGGAGGGTGTCTAGTGATCTTGATTTGAAAAGAGAGGCCATGTCAAGGTGATGATAAGGTGATGGCAAACCATTCAAAATCTAGGGGGATGGAGAAGGCCCTTATACATTGTCACCTGGGGGTACTCAAGGAGATGGTAGAAGGAGGACCTACAGTTGTAAATTCCAGCCTTAGGACAAAGGAATGCAGATAGAGGGGAGTTAGTCCTATCCATAAGGGAATTATCGATATGGCAGCCCAAAAGGAATTCACAATGGGCCTGAGGGGAGAGCCAGTCCACCTTCTGATATTGGGAGCAGTGGTGAGTGTTGAAAGTGGACCAAAAAGGGTGAATCTGTACACGTTACTATAGGTGGAGCTGAGTCTGGAGAGGTTGCGACTAGAGGTTTGGGAGAAAATAGGTGAGCAATAATGCAGGAGGGGGAGAAGTGTACCTTTGGCAATGGCTAGCCATATCTCCAGGGTCTTGAAGTTTCTTAACCTTTGGCAGACCCTAGTTTCTGGTTTATGCACTTTACTGTTGCCTTATGCAAGCTTCCTTCCCGGTGTCTAGGGGTATTCAGATGGTGCAAATAGGAAGGGTGCACTGTACAGCCAAGAAACAGAGTCCAGAAAATAAAGATGCTCATTATGTGGTTCTTGATTGTTGCGAGATGACTTCACATTTCTGGGAGCAGGAACATTGTTTTTCACCAAGGAGATGCTGCATGGGCAATGGTGGTTAAAGGCACATACCACAAAAACAGTTCTCATCCAGTAAAACCAATGTCCACTCTGGAATCAAAATCACAAACTGATTTAATGTAAAGATTAATTTTGATCAATCACTTCATGGAGCATGGGAGTTATATGATGACGATGGGAGCATTCTTACAGGCACAGGACCTCATCAAAATATCTGCGTGCCATCTCTTTTTCCAACAAATTGGCTTAAATCCATGCAGTAATCCCCTTGAGCCAGAAAGGCTACATTTCCTGACAGCGGCCATTGATTGTTGGCCGAGGAGGCCTCACACACAAAGACACTTGGACTATTATCAGCACTTCCATTTCATGTTCCTTCTTTCATTTATTGCCATCAAATAGGCTGAATTTAATCTCACTCTAAGTCTCAATCACTTTAAGACTGAAGTAGCACTGAGACAGTATGAGTTGTTTCTACTGTCCCAATCACATTTTTCATTTGTCTTTAAAACTTGGGGTTGCTTCAGATATGGGGGAACCTTTAAAGCTGATACGTTCTTACTTGCTGTTACCGATGTTCATTTTTTAGCATGAAAGGTACTACTGAAAACCCTCCTGCCACCCAATAGCTGATGCCATATGCCTGATCTGGCCTCCCAGGCCGTTATGCAAACCCCTGGCCATCCCAGAAACTTCAGGCACTTTCCACTCATGCAGTGATTCCAATTTCAGGACTCCTTTCAACCAGGAGACCCAGCTGGTGTGCCACACAGAGCACCCACGCACACTGCCACCCCACCTGAGGTCCCAACCAGCCACTCCGCATTCAGGACACTTCATGCCTCCACAGCCTGTGCAAACTAGGAAACCCCAACACTGCAGTGGTCACATGGTCTGAGCAGAAAGGAGTAGTCTGCCACATTTCACCAACAAAAATCAAGGCTGCCACCTCTGGACTGCACCCAAGGCCCTCTCTGCCATTGCAGGCCCAGCATCTGAAACTCACAGGATCCTAGACTGCACTCGAACATCAATGCTTAGTCCTTCCAAGGTGCCAGAGATCACTTGGCGAGCTCCATTTTTTTTCTGCTTCGGGCTCTGGCTCCCACACATAGCACTGACAGATCCTCAAACACTAGTGTTCCACAGCTCCCCTGATTACTGGGGTCCAAACCACTGCACATCCATTACGAGTCTTCAAGGGAGGAAGGCTGGGTTGGCAAGTGGAGCATCCAAGCCCTGCCACGGTCCTCTGGCCGAACTTGCAGACCAAACCCTTGACTCTTAGCTCTCTCTTCCCTGCACTCTGACCTCCCTTCTCACACCAAAAACACCCTTTTTGTTTCCTGGGGCTAGAGCCTCCTGCCGGTCACTGGCAGTCCCATCACCCCAGACCTACCAGCACCAAAGATTCCTTGCCTAACTACAGGAGTTTACCTATTAAGCTCCCGAAGGGTGCTTACACTTTTGCCCCTACACCAAACATTCAGTACTCTGGTGAACGCCTACCAGGCTACATCACTAACTCCCCCACCCCACCAAGCAGAGATATAGCCATCTCTCCTTTCCGCAAGGGCCAGGGCATGAAACCAGCTACACTGCCAAATGGTGGAATTTTATTTACTCCAACGCAAGGCTCTGACTTAACCAAGCTGATTCCTCCCATAGGGCATTCTGGTGACTCACCCAGTGGTTCCCAGGGACTGATTGCCAGGTACTGCAGCAAGGGCGTCTCTCGCCTGACTAACACTGTACACCACCTAAACTTTTCCTTTGAAAAAAAAAGTGATTGCTGTGGGTACAAAGTATACCTACCCCCTATACTTTGGTATAACCATAGCTGCTTACTTATACAGCCCACTACTATTCAGTATAGTCTTTTGTTGCCAATAAAAAAACAAAGGCAAATGCATTGCTGCTAGTCAGGCATAACAATTTGGCTACAAATATAACAGTTTCAGGGTAATTAGCTAACCACTCATACACCAGCTCATACTCAGTCACCCAACACTTTAAACTGGAATCACTTACTCCCACACGCACCAACCAGGCATCTCTTTTACCCAGCACTAATGTCTAACCATGACCTGTAGGGGCGCATTCCAGTCCAGCCATCTCTCTAGAAATAGGTCTAAACAAATCACATCATGCATCATTTTCAGTTGTTGTTTTTTTGCAAAACAAGAAAACATTTTAATTTTTTTTGAAATGATCATTTTTATTGAGTTTTTAAGACAGACAGTCGACATCATCCACATTGTTGCATCATTATAGTTTTTTAAACAGGTTGAATACATAATGTAGGTAATACAAAATAAAAGTGGCCCACCTCCCCACTCACACTTTACCTCACATTAGCAACACAATCTAGAGATGGACTTTTTCTATCTCTTGTCCTTGGCTCAGTGTGTGGGGAGAGATAGACGTACACTTACTGTATATCCCAATCTCAAACATTATTCTCTATGATACCAAATGATATTGGGGCTCTGTGGCCCCCAGTCCAAGGTGGGGAGGGGGAGGTCAATGGTCCCCTGAGTATTTGGCCCCTTTTAGGAGTACACGATTGGTACAAGGATATGTATGTGAGTGTATTCATGGAACAAAGGCTTTGTCCTTGAACATGTAATATAGGATCCAGATGGTCCATCTAGAGGTGCACTTCTCCTATTAGACATTGAGCTTGTGTGTAATTTGCTCCATTTGATAAATCTGGTTTGTAACTGCCCTCTACTCTGGCATGCTTGGTATTCGTGGAGTGAGTCAAGGCTTAGTAATTGTCTTTTTTTTTTGGCCCAGCCCTGAACATAGCTCAGCCCGCTCTGTCTACCATCCCCCCATGCTCAGACTTACCACCTCCCGGTGGGGCCACTGGGCAGGTTCCTCCCCCAATGGACGCTGGGTAGGCGAGACCTGGCTTATCTCCTGGGTCCGGGCCATGGGAGCAGGACCCCTCCGGCGGACACTGGTCAGCAGCAGGAATGTCGGTGTCATACTGTGGGGCTGGCTTTTTCCTGATGCTGGTACCCCAGAAGCAGGATGTGCAATGATTTTTAGCATCTACCCTGCCCCCCATGCATGACAGCACTGTCCGCTTGTGAAGTCCCTGGCCTCCACCAGGGGTCCATAGTGCACTGGACTCAACGCCCTGGAAGAAGAGAGCAGTCCCCTGACACTCAGTCATTCTCCCTGGCTGGCCCTCTAACTCCCAAGTCCGGCACCAAACCTGGGATGTCGGCACCGCAGATGGATGTCTTGCCACTGCACCAGCAGGCCAGCTAGTAATTTCCCTTTTTGCTGCTGTAATTTGAATACCCACCAGATATCGAGAGTTCAGATCCCTAAACTGTCTCGGGTATTGTAGTAAAACATATAGACTTCCTGTCAGATTTACCCTTCTCCCAGAGACCTTGTATAGTTCAGTTTGGATTTGGTCTAGGAAGGGTTGCAGTTTTGGGCATGTCTACATTATATGGGTGTGATGTGCATGTTTGTCCCTGTATTGCTGCCAGCAACTGGAGACTCTCTAAGGACAGAAGTGTTTAGTGATTACAGGGGTTCAAAAGTAGCACAGGAGGTGCTTCCATGCATATTCCCTCCACTGGAGAGAACTAGTAATTCTGGTGGCATTCTGGCAGGCCAAATGCTATCCTTTCTTTTTAATAAGAGCCTCCATCTCCTCCTGCCATTGTATTTGGACTGTAGTTATGTGGTCCTCCAGTGTGGTCAAAAGTGATTGGTACAAGGAGGAACTTAAGTGGTCCCTGCCTTTGTTGGGTATTGTACTGATCAATTTGGTTATTATGGGAGGGTGTAGGCCGGGTTTGCATGCTCCCCTGGGAAGGGAATTATAGTAGTGTCTAAGCTGCAGAATTTAATATAAATCCCACCTGGGGATTCTGACCTCCCTCTGTAATGAGTCAAATGATTTAAGTGTCCCTTGGATAGCCAGTTGGGGTATATATTTGAGTTGGTAACATTCCCATCCCTGGAATTTATGATCCAGGAGAGCTGACTGGAAGTCTGGTAGGTAGGCAATTGGGAAGATTAGGGTCAGGAACCGTGTAAGATATAGTGATTTTCTGATTGAAGTCCATGCTGTAATATAATGTCTGATCCATGGGTTAGTGGCATTTAGTATACCAGGTTCCTCAGAAGGATGGTATAGGGCTTGGTAGTAATTACTGTCGCAAATCAGAGAGAGTTCAATCTCCCACCAATGGGAAGCACCAGTGTCAATCTGCCTGGCCATTATATGTGTGAGCTGAGCAGACCAGTAATAGAATTGAAGGTTGGGGGGGGTGAGTCCTCCTTTTGACTTTGGCAGGGTTAGGGTTTTAAGACATACCCGAGGTTTCTGTCTGGCCCAAATAAATCTGGAGATGTATTTATTTATTTATGAGATCATCAGTTTACAGACCTTTGAGTCAAAGACTCATTTACAAAGGCACCTCGTCAAGAGAGCAATACATCACAGCAAATAAAAAAGTACAGTACATAACGCTTAGATTAAAAAAGCAACCAGTGTTACAGGAATTCACTGTGGTACAAGCTTGGTAATAGGTAGATCACAGTAGTTATAATATAGGTACACAAGTACCACGTCAGATTGCCTGGTTCCAACTCTGAAAGATTAATTGGGGTATTCGTATGGGGGATGTTCTGGAATAGATAAAGTGCTCTGGGTAGTGTCGCCATTCAAATTAATTCTATTCTTTGGGAGAGACTAAGGGGTAGTGTGTTCCACTGGGCCAGATAAATTTTTAGTTGGGTTGTGAATGAGGAGTAATTGTTCTTAAATGCTGCGGAAGTATTTCAGGCAAGATAAATCCCCCAAGTATTTAAACTTTTATAGATTCATAGGTTCATAGGTTGGTACAAGTTCAAGGGACATGCCCATAACTGAACTTGCCATCATTCAACTAATGATGGTATTGATATTCATTATTATCCATAAACAATCCAAGTCATGCTTAAAAGAATCAATACTACTGTTCAAAACAACATGTGAAGGAAGGAATTCACATGTTTGGCACTTTCTGAGTGACAAATTGTTTCCTACGTGTAGTCTTGCAGGTTTCAGCATGTAGTCTAAGATTATGTGATCTAGTATTTTTCATTGACGGATATTTCATTAAACAATTTGTTTCAAGGAGTAGTTTGTCATAGCATGCTTTATAGGCCCAACACGTATCACCCCTAAAAAACCTGTATTGTTGTGAATATAGTCCTAGGTTTTGAAGTCTGTTCCCATAGTCAAGGTGCACTACCTTAACCACTGATTTGGTCAACCTACACTGGATTGACTCATAAGTTTTTAAGTCTCTAATAGTGACAGGTGAGCATAAAGGGACACCATACTCTATATGTGATCTCACCAATGATGTATATAATGGTACCAGAACCTCTGGTTCTCTACTTTTAATATTCTTCAATATACATCTTAATATTCCAAGACATTTTTTTGCAGTGATATTTATGTGTTGATCAAATTTTAATTTATCTGTGAGTGTCACACCTAAGTCCCTTTCAGAGGTAGTCACTTTTAGCTGGATATTTTTATGGAATAATGTGCCAATGGATTATTTATTCCAAGATGCATAACTTTACACTTTGAAATATTAAAGTTTAATGTATGGTCTGTAGCCCAGGAATATAAGTTATTTAAATTATTCTGGAGTACCTCAACAGATCCAGCATCATTTACAATTACTCCAAGTTTGCTATCGTCTGCATATTTTTGTAACCAAATACTATTTGTTACTTGCATATCTGCGATCATAATATTAAATAAAACAGGTCCCAATATCCTGTGGTACTCCACTGTTGACTAAACCCCACTCTGATTTACATCCTCTCAAGATGACTCATTGTTTTCTATTGTTTAACTATGAGTGTATCTATTTTATGATCAGCAGATGTATTATTAATTTTTTAAGTTGTTCAATTAGTTACTTATGTGAAACTGAATCAATTGCCTTTTCATAATCAAGATAGATAACATCCACTGGCAGACCTTCCTCCAGTGCTTTAATAACTGGCTCAAAAAAAGTTTACTAAATTACTCGTACAAGATTTTCCCTTGATGAAACCATGCTGAGTAATATCAAGGGCTGCAGTATTTTGAAGATGTTGAAGGATTCTTTGCTGAAGTAATCTTTCCATAATTTTACCAATACTGAAAGTTAGACTAATTGGCCTATCATTTTTAACATTATTTTTTGCACCTTCTTTATAAATTGGAGTAATGCTAGCTAATTTCCAGTCTTCCACAACTATTCCTTCTAACAATGTATTAAATAGTACAGTTAGAATGTCAACTAGTTCAGTGTTTAGTTGTTTTAAAAAGATGGAGGGAAAGCCATCGTAGCCAGCAGAAAATGTAGATTTAGTATTATCTATAATTTTTTAATGATCTCTTCATTTGTAAAATAAATCATTATATCTTCTGTACCTATATTATTCATATTATAGTTTTATCTTTGAAGATACTAAGAAAACATTTATTAAATTCATTTGCCAACTTTTTATTGTTTGTTATTAGTTCATCCTCTATAAGGAGTGGTCCTGCTCCTATCTTGGTTCCTTTGAGAGAGCCAATATAACTATAAAACTGTTTTTTATTATCTTTACAGTATAATGCTAGTTTTAATTCAAAGCTCTTTTTTGCTTGCCTAATCATATTTTTAGTCAATTTGGCTTGGTGTTTGAACTTAGACCATGCTCCATTAGTAGGTTGTTTCTTATAGTGATTAAAGGCCTTTTTCTTTTTCCTAATACTCTTTTTGATACTATTACTCCACCAAATTGGTATTCTCTGCTTTCTGTTATTATATTTTATTCTATTGGATACCCACGTTCTTACACAGTACTCCAGCTTATGCTTAATGAGGTTCCACATTTTACTAGTATCTAAGCCTACTAAATCCTGTTGCCAGTTCCATTGTTTTAAGTATTGCTTACTTAGTTTGTAATCAGCTTTATAGAAATTGGCCACTTTAGTATTTCCTGTGAAATGTTCATTATTTGTATAGAATTCCCCAACTAATTACGGAGTGATAACCATTCCCCAGGGGTTCCTTTATTTGTGGGATGGAAAAATAATCCACATTTGTAATAATTAAATCTAATATGTTTTGCTTCCTTGTGGGTTCTCAATTATTTGTTCAAGATCATTATGCATAATGACATGTACTAATCTACGCTCACTTCTGCTATGGGTACTTAGGGTGGGCCAATCTGTCCCTAGAAGATTAAAGTCTTCAAACAAGATGAAATCAGAGTTAATAGTGATGTTTTCTAATATAGAAAAGACATTTTTATTACCCTCACTATCTAACCCTGGTGCATGATATCCAACTCCCAATTACTAGTGGATGTGATAAAGAGGTAATCTGTACCATGATTATTTCACTATTGTATTGGTTGTGTTGATGCAATTCACAATACTGGAAATAATCTTTAATATACAATGAAACACCTCCACATTTATTAGTAGTACAATTGTTCTGTATTAGGGAGTAACCTGGTATGTTAGTGGCCGAATCCCCATCCATAAACCATGTTTCAGTGACAGCACAAATATCAGTTTTATTATCGATTAATTTGTAACTTAACTCATCTAACTTGTAAACTTGTAGATCCCATCAAAATGGGTATATTTGCTGGCTATATGATGATGGGTGATAGTGGAAGGTAAGAGTCTCTGTCTTGGTTGTATTAAGGTTATAGCCCAGCCAAACTCCTCCACTGTTTTTTTGACTATTGGTAGAGACCTCTCTGGGTCACCCAGGTACAGCAGAACATCATTTGAATACAGTGCAATGCGGTGTTCAGTACCCCCTATCTCTATGCCCCTGAGCCTCTCTGCTTAATGGATCTTCTGTGCTAATGGCTCCATGTATATGGTGAAGAGAATAGGCAAGACAGGCCAGCCCTGACAAGTGCCGCTCTGTAAAGGAAGGTATAGGAAGTGATGCCCACTGATGTTTATGCATGCTTTGGGTGCATTATAGTTGTTCTGTATGGCATGAATTACTATAATCAGGGATCCCATTTTGGTTAATACAGCATACAGAAAGGGCAAGGAAACCCTATCAAATGCCTTTTCAGCATCTAGGCTGATTATGACTGAGGGTGCCTGACTGGTTTCCATCTCATGGATGACATGAAGTGTCTTCTTAATATTAACCATTGTAGTATGGGCACAAATGAAGCCTGTCTGCTCTACCCCATCAGTTGTGGAAGCAGTTGTGGAAACAGGGTGTTCATTCTGTGTGCAGGCACACTCATAAATAGTTTATAGTCCACATTGAGGATGGAGATGGGTCAGTAAGATCCACAAAGCTATGGACTTTTGCTTGGTTTCATTATTACGGAAATGGAGGCATAAGACCAAGAGGGTGGGACCAGGTCTCCCTTGAGGATGGAGTTAAATGTGATAGTCAGGCTGGGTATAAGTTGGTTACTACTGATTTTATAAAATTGTGTCCTGTACCCATCCAGGCCAGGGGATTTCAGGGTTTTTGATCTGGATATGGTAGTTGCAACTCCATTTTCATTATAGGCTGTATAAGTTGTTCCCCTGTGTTGGTATTAGTCGGGGCAGAGTAAGTGATTGTAGATATAAATTTATATCTGTCTGGGACATTATTTTGTCTGGGGTGTATAATCCGGAGTAGTATGTAGTAAATCCATTGGTGATATCATATAATTTTGTTTGTGGCCTTCCATCTAGTGGATGTAATGACAAGGTGATCATAAAGTTTTTCTTCTGTTTGCATTTTTAATATGCAGGTAGGGGGGTTACTCTCGGCCCCACCTCATAGAATTTTTGTCTTAGAAAGGTCAGAGCTATTTTGGTTTGTTGTTTGGCTAGATTATCAAGGACGGTTTTAGCTTGTTGCAGGACAGGAGGACTGAGCTGTCTCCCTGCCATTTAGAGGAAGTGCAAGGTGTCTTCCAGATGTTGTTGTCATTCTCTGTGCATTCTAATCTATGTTGTAGTATACTGGATATGTCCTCTCAGGACAGTTTTCAATGTGTCCCAATGAATTACTGATGTGGTGTCCTCCAGTGGGTTATTGGCATGGATTTCCTCTATTTTCTATTTTATGAAGTCCTTAAGCTGTTGGGCCTTGGTCATTCAGACTCATACTATGGGCTTTGAATTGCTATTAATAGGGGATTTCAATGCGGCCTGGGGAAAACCTTGTGGGATTGCATTACAAAAATGTTTTACAACTTAATATGTGGAACAAAAAGTAGCATTTCCAACTAGAAAAAACTCTCAAAACAGTATAGGTAACATTTTGGACTTAATTTTTGTTATAACAGATATATCAGTTAAACAACTGGAAGTGAAACAACCAATTTTGGGAGACCATAGTTCAATAAGTTGCATTTTTAAATCTATAGGGAAAGAAATCTTTGTAGGTCAGGTCCCTTTAAAGATTAAAAAGAGATGCTTTAAAAAATATAATAAAGATGTTTTTTTGACCAGACTAGCTTCCATAAAATGGCAAAGATTATTTTTAATCCCCTCTATAGACCTGGCAATTCAGGAATTTTCTAAATGGTTTCTTGAAGTTTGTAATGAGCTGGCCCCTTTTAAATCAATTGTACAGAGGAAAACCCATGTTCCTTGGGTAACAGAAAAAAATTAAAAAGCTAATCAGAGGGAAAGATAGGTTATAGAAAATTTCAGGGAAATCTTTAAGATCAGAAGATTAGGAAAAATATAAAAAAGCTAGTAATTCTTTAAGATTTCAAATAAGGAAAGCTAAACAAAAATACTATGAAACCAAGACAAAAGAGACTACTGATCCAAAAACATTTTGGACTTTGTTAAAATCCTTTGATTCTTCAGTAAATGTAAAATCTCCAGTTCAAATGGTAAATAGGGATATTTTACAGGCCATTAGACAATCTTCAAATATTTTAAATAACTATTTCATAGAATTGCCAGATTTAAATATTTCTCAGTCCATTTTAGGGAAAGATAATATTAAAAATATTAATGTACCCAAATTTAGATTTAAATACTTCTCATGTAAACAGATAAAGGAGGAAATAAGAAAACAAAATAAAAAAAGCTTTTTGGTCTGGATTATATAGAAAATCATTTTCTCAGAGATTCTCTCCAGGTTACTGGCCCAGTAATAACTAAACTTTTTAACTGGAGTTTAAAGGAGGGAATTTTCCCTTGTACATGGAAGAATGCAAAGATTATTCCCATTTATAAAGGGAAGGGGGATATTTTTGTGCCTACTAATTATAGGCCTATTGCTTTATTCTCAGGTTTCTCTAAGGTTATGGAGAAATTGGTTCAGAAACAACTTACTGATTATTTGGAGCAGTACTCCTTACTAACAAAATATCAATCTGGATTTCACAGGGGATTCTCCACGGACACCACGCTCACCGACATGGTGGATATTATTGCTTCTAAATTGAGGATGCCCTGTCAGTAGGCACGGTGTTCGTGGATTTATCTAAGGCCTTTGACACAGTGGCCCATGACCTGTTGGGGGAACATTTAGAAGAAGCAGATATGGGGGAAATCCATTAAATTGGTTTAAGTCCTATTTGGGAAATAGAACTCAAAAAGTGTATATTGATGGCATACTTTCAGATAAAGCACTGGTAAAGCGGGGAATGCCCCAGGGCTCAATTTTAGGAGCAAGCCTTTTTCTTATATACATAAACCAGTTAGTTGATAATGTAAAAAACTCTAGTGTTCGCTTATATGCAGATGACACTATCCTGATCTCTGGTGGTAAGACTCCAGAGCTTATGGAAGTGTACCTGCAGGAAGATTTCACTAGGCTTTGCACATGGCTATCTGACTCGGAGTTAATAGTAAATATCGAAAAAAACAAAATTTATGATATTTCAAAAAGATGGAAAAGATTTGAAGAAATAAAACACAAATTAAAACATTACAAAATTAAATATTGACCCAAGTTTTGGAATATAAATGCCTTGGGGTATGGTTTGATAATCAGTTAAAATTTGATTTTCATATAACTAACACATTATAAAAGATAAATAAAAAACTAGGGGCATTTAGGCGGTCTAGTTTTTGTATAAACAGAGTAATGAGGGAGACTATAATAAATCAACTTACTTTCCCTGTGTTAGAGTATGGTAGCCAAGTGTATGGCCTAGCTACAAAGGGTTTGCTATCTAAAACTGACGTAATGTATAATCGTTTAGCTCGATTTGTATTAAGAAAGGACTACCGTGAACACCATTGTAAATTACAAGAGGAATTGGGTTGGTTGACTCAGGAAAGTAAAAGGAAATTGTTTTGGGCAAAACAGATATACAAAGTTGTAAATACAAAACAGCCAACGTATCTTTATAAAAAATTGTAAAAAACAATCATATGTTTATAACATGAGAAGTTCGAGTACTAGAAGTTTTGAGTTCCCTAAACCGAAAAATAAGTATAGTTATATGCGATTCCCAATAATTATGAATAGATTATGGAGCTCTTTAAAATTAACTATAGGAAAACAGTATGAAAGCATTAAAGTGTTTTCATCTATCCTAAAAATTGAATTAAAGACAAAATGTGAGTGTTATGGATAAAATACTTGTCTGATTAGAGTGTTTTCATATAACTGGATCGAAGGACTTAACTTAATATTTGTTATTTGTGTGTTGTGGCATAAGATGTTATGTGATTTTGCAATGATGCTATTTATATTGTATATCTTGTTATCTTGTTGAATGTTGTTATGTGTAAATGTTTGTTTATGAAACAACATTTTAAATAACAGGACCATCTTGAAAATAGGACTCTGTCCTAATGATGTAAAAATTTGACCATCTACTATCTGGTATAAAAATAAAGGTTTTACTACTTACTTCAGATAATAAGGGTTTAATCTCCAAAAGGTGTGACTTTTTTGTAAGCCCAGGTCCCATAGATTGATCACTGGGGAGTGGTCTGAGTGGATGATATCCCCCAACCAGGAGTCCACAAGCCACTGTATATTCTCTATTTGGGTGTAGCATTGATCAATCCTGGAATGCATCTAGCAGAATGCCGAATAGTGTGTGTAATTTCTGGACTGGGCATGGAGATATTGGCAAGTGTCCACCCAGCCAACCTCCCTCACAGACCAACAAAAGTATTTGTGTGTCGGCGATTGCCGAGGCAGTCTGGAGTTAGAGAAGTTCATTAATGGCCTGGGGGCTACATTAAAATCTCCCGCTAATAATAATATCCTTAGTTAACTGAACTATTTTATCTAACAAGGGTCTTATTTGGGGGATTGCCAGGTCTGATGGGAGGTATGCATTGGCAAAGGTGACTTCTCTATCATTAATAGTTCCCTAGGCTATTACCAACCACCCCTCTGGGTCCTCCCAGGTTGCTGCTGATTGGAATGGTGTATGGTCCAGAACTAGGATAGCCACCTCCTCTTTCTGCCATTCTGATGCAAGGAGGAGTACATCTTGCCCAGTCCAAATTTAGAGAGTTTAGCATGCTCATTTTTTGACATGTTTGTTTCTTGCAAGTAAATGATGTTGGCCTTGTTTTTTTATTTTTGTTAAGGTAGGACATCACTCATGATCTCTTTATTGGGAATGAGAGTTCATTAACATTAAGGGAGAACAAATTCAAATGCTGGTCAGATATTGTTTTTTATTGTCCCTAGCTTTTCCTTCCTATAGAATGCAGCCCCCTGAGAGCACACCAGGACCATCCCCACCATAGCACTACCCTGAATTACTTTGGGAGTCTGTCGACCATTATTCAGAAAATGAAAATATATTGATGTATCACAAAATGACAACAACATGTAGAACAAAGCAGTTAGCAAAACTGGACTTGTGAATGTTACAGTATAACCAGGATCTTTATCCTTTACTAACGTGCCTCTTTCAGCTACTAAAAGTATGTCTAAACTAATAGGCATTGCGACCAGCTGGGCTGCATATGCCTTTAAACAATCAACCTGTATGTCTAATTAATGGATCTAGTGTGATCCAGAGTGCAAAACCTATGCCTTGTTTGGAGGGATTGCCTCAAGTGAGGGACCTCCTGATATCTACTATGTCCAAAAGGGGGTAGGCAAAATAAAATTAGGATAGGAGACATAAATTATCTCCTCAGGACCCATCTGGGTAGTAAGTGGCTCTAGAGTACATGAAGGATGAGATTTCAGGATGCAGAATTCGGAACTCAAATCTAATTCCCATCTAGCTTGGGTCCACCAGAGTCACTGGCGGTGGGTATAATCTGCCCATATCATTTCATTACCCCCTTTGTGTGAATATGCTTGGGGGAGCATAGCATGAGGGTTAGTAATGAGAACCCCCCCAGACCATGGTGCCACCATTGCTTGTGCTCCTCCTCAAGTTAGGCGGGGTGATGGAATGGATGTCTTGGTTTGTTCATTGGGTTGTCCATTACCCCTTCCAGGACCCCCCTTCATAGTTCACCCATTCCCCCCCTCCAACTCACCCCTAGTAATAACATTTCAAATTGCAAGGGTAATCAATAGTTCAATGTTACCTGCATAATGGTCCCTCCGGTTGTTTTTCGGGCCATCAATGCACATACCACATGGACTCAGCTCTCAGAGTCCAGTTTTCATCACATATTGGGTCTCTGAAGGAGGTCCATGCTGCTGTAGGCTAAGATGCTCTAGAACAGATCAGTCACAGAGTATTATGATAATGTACATAGGTGACACTTTAAATTGAATATGCCATATGAATTAATCAGCTGTCTACATTGTGCCCTAGTAAGCTTCCTTAACATCCACTACCCTTCTCCTTCCTCTTCCTCTGGGATGTGTCACCCTAATCTCTGTCCCTCTTTCTGGTTTGACCTATTGCAACCTTTTGCATTATTATAGTTGAGGTGCTGCTACCAGTTCCCTCCTCCTGGTGGTTACACCCACTAGCCCCTTCCCTTCCCACCTTGTAGTCCCTGGATTTCCCCCCTTCCTACCACAATCCACCCATACTTCATGCTGCTGCACAGGATAATACTGGTGATAGATCACGTGTTCTTAATGTTTCTTCTCAGGTTCCTCCTTCCTTCCCCCCTTCCCTCAAGGGGTTACTCTTTCCATTTTGGTCAATGTTGGGATGCTCATCTTTATAACTCTTGCAGTTAATGCTAGTGTTTTGGAATTAAAAGATTCACTGGTCTTCTTACTCTTATAGCTCAGTGATGTAACATTCCCTTGCTCTGAACCCCCCACCCCATTTTCCAGCGTCCATCCCCTCCTTTCTATCCCCAGGCATTCAATAGCCAGTGCAGGGATTTCCAATAGATGCAATTCCCCTCCTCTGTGTTTTAGTTCCCTCCCTCTAAAATCATAAGGGTGTTTATACTTATGCCCCCCCTTGCAGACATAATTCTTACTTCAAGGATGGCAGTTACACTAGTTCTTTACTGCTCTGGAAACCTGCAAGAAAACACAGGATATAGGGGAAAAGTAGCAGTTTTTATAATCACATTGTACTAAAATGCAGTGTTATTGTGCTTTAATAGCAGGCCTACTAAACTGTATGGCAAAGTTTATAATTGCCAGGTATATGAGTTTTGTACTGTCATTTTGTTTTAAAAGTGGATGGGGAGAAAAGAGCTGCTGCTTATCTAAGCTCTGGTTGAAGTCCCATGGTCTGTGTACAGTCCATTATCGATGGAGTTCCCTCTCAGGCTTCTTTTGTGCTGCTCAAGTCCGGTAGAAGCAACCAAAGGTCTCCCCCTCTCAGTGTCTCACGAACTATATAGTCCAAAGTCAGAGTTACATTGCTATGACGTTATGTAACATGGTCAGGAGGGGAAGCTACAAAGAATCCATGGTGGAAGGCCTGCTGTTGGAAGTGAACTCTAGAGTGGAGATCCAGCATGGGGAGGTAGGCCTTGGTTGGGATCCACTTGGTATAGCTGGTTGTTGGGTCTTTAGTGTTGCAACGATCCTCTAAAGCATTTCAGTGCCCTGGCATCATCGGGCCTCTTGCTGCTTCTGCAACTATACTCATTGGGAGAGTTTTGCAGATAGGGTGGGCTTTGAAAGGGGTTGCTTTGGCATTATATCGATTTTCCATTTTGTAAGCTCTTCAACCACCTCTGAAGCCAAGTTGAAGGATAATGTGGCATCCAGAAAGAACACAACCATGGGGGCAGAACAGGGTGTCCTAAATCTGAGTTTGTCTGCTTTCAGCTCTTTCATTATTGGCAGGTAAGCCCTCTGTTTTGCCATTATCTCAGGGGCCTAGTCATTTCCAAAAAAGAGACAGTGGTCCTGGTAGAATACTGACCCCTTCTGCCATGCTGCATGGATGATGGTTTCCTTTTCTTGGTATCTCAGCATATGGATCACGATGGTCCAGGGTCTCGTTCCTGTTTCTGGCTTTGGGCCTAAAGTTCTGTGTACCTGGTCAATTTCTAGTGTAAGTTTCTCAAGCAGAGTAAGGGATGTTTGGAAGTGCTTCTGTAAAAAGTTAATAATACTTGTTTTCAATCCCTTCAGGCAGGCTGGAGAGCCGAATGTTTTTTCTGCAGTTAATGGCCATTTCAGTGAGATCCATGTGGTCATCATTTTTGTAAGGTGTTTTTAATATCCCTCTTGGCGCTTTTCACTTTTTTCAGTATCTGTATGGAGGGCTGTTGTGATCGACTTCATTTCTTTCCTAAAGTCCCTTATTTTTGTGAGCATATGTTAGCTGTCTCTGGAGGTTTGCATTGCCTTGGCAGTCTGATCTCGCACATACGTGTCTAGATGTTTGTGAGGCCTTTGAGTTTTCGCTTTCAGTGGCCTGATCGGACAATAGTTCCCAATCCTGTTGTTCTTCAGTTAGATTTCTACATGATTCTGTCTGTCTAGGCATTGTTCAACATTCTGTTGTATTTTGGCAGGAATTTTGGATGGTTTTAGCTGCAATTATGAAGATTATTGTGAGGTCCTGAAGACAGCTGTCCCAATTAACTTGTTGCAGGGATCAGGATGTCACGGGAAGTCAGCATTTTCATTTTAACTGTGAACAGTGAATGATATTTGTTTTACTTACTGGGGAGTCAACCCCTTAAAACATTTAAACATTTTTTAAACTGTAAAACAAAAGGGGTCAATTTCACTCAGCATCCAGCGATGGGAGTCAATAGCATCACTTCTGCCAAAAGGGGGAGCCCAGGCCAGCTTGCCGTCATGTTGGGTACAGTTAGGGGCACATAAACATCTCTGAGAGACATCACTGCCTAGTAAAACTTAGTGTTCAACTTAATGACATCTTTACCAGAAGAATCCGAGAATACAATGTAATACTTGGACTGGCTCTCATCCTCATCCTGAACCAGGGCAAAAGTCTTAAAAAGGGTGATTCCACTCTGTATTGGGAAGTTACACATCCTCTTGGCCTGCTGAATAGCCTGTCATCTAACAGGCAATGAGATATGAGAGCTCACATCAGTATAGACCATGATCTGATCCAAGGCTTCATGAAACATCCATGCCTCCCAGGTCTCCTTGATAATATCTCAGATCCTTTCTGTCAGATAGGGGTACTCGGCCCCAGAGTAGTCTTTCTCGATGCACTCCCTCACCCACTTCTTGGCAGTAGATCACTTCAGAATACTGGGTGCATTGGTTCCTGCAGTGGTACTTTTCTGCAGCCAACTATCCATGGTATAGAGGGCCACCATTGGGTCTGAAGGGCTTAAGGCCTTCACTCTCCTCTGATGAGTCTTGCACAGTTCAGATAGGTGAAACAGGGCCACTGACAAACTTCCTGGTGGGAGATAGTATGGCTTAGGGATGTCCCCCTGAATACAGTGGTCAGGAAACATCCACAACATAGAGGCGGTTCCTGAGGTGGAAAATCCAGCTCCTTCTTCTGGGCTGCAGGTGCACACCATCATAGATTCCACCACCTCCACATACCGAGGACCCTGGGGTGAGGTACAAGGTGCTGCTGCCTCCAGGTTGGTCACCAGTGAGTGCACCCCAGAGGAGGGGCTGCCAGGGTGATCTGACCCAGGACTTGTAGAGCTTGGCACCCCTCTAAGGCCTCTCCTGCTGCCACTGGGAGGGGTGGAATCACGGAGTGAAAAAGGGGTGGGCAGGCAGCTAGCGCCCTTCCTCACCAGCTTAGGATTAACCTCCCCCAGAGCTTTCTCCAACTCCTCCCATGTGTCAGCACTATACAGGGTTTCCTCACTACCCACATAACTGTGGGCTCCATGCCACCCCAACCCTTCTATGCAGGGCTAAAGGGAGGAACTGAGATATGGCACAGCTCCCTTTGAACATCCAATACATACAGGCAACTGAATTTGTCTCTCCTCAATAGTGTGGCACACTACACAGTGATCCAGATTGGTACTCTTTCCATTATGTCCTAGGTCCAGGCCAGCAGGGACACAGGCACAGCCACTCTTTGGCTATCTGGAAACCCTGCCATGTTACAGAATTTTGCCTTTTGCTGAAACACATTCACAGATTACTTTTCCCAACTGGCTCCTCAAAATGGCTCAAATCCTGATGGAAAATGTAAGCACCTGCACCCCAAAACCTGCCACTGGCCAATCAGAGGCTGCCAACATGCCAATCAACATGTCATTTGCACACTCGTGGCTGTTAGACTTATGCAAATCCTTGTGTGGCAACTCTAATGCTGCAAAAACTGCAGGCAGCTAAATGGCGCCTCTGCTTTCCCCAAATGTTTGCAAATAGGCCCCACAGTCCGGCAGAGTTCCACACAGCTTCCCAGAGGCTTCCAGGTATAAAGTGTATTTTATTTTCATGCTCCCCAGGTACTTTAGATCAAATCCCAGATGAGGATCTCCCACATTGCAAGCCTCCCCTCCCAGTGTCTAGGGATATCCACATGGTGCAAAGAGGGAGGGGGCACTGTACAATCAAGAAACACAGTCCAGGAAATAAAGATGCTCATTACGTGGTTCTTGGTTGTTGCGAGATGGCTTCACATTTTTGGGAGCAGGCACATTGCTTTGTCACCGAGGGAAATGCTGCATGGGCAACGATGGTTAAAGGCACATAGCAAAAACAGTTCATATCCAGTAAAAGCAATGTCCACTCCGGAATCAAAATTGCAAACTGATTTAATGCAAAGATTCATTTTGATCAACCACTTCATGGAGTATGGGGTTGCATCATGATGATGGAAGCATTCTTACAGGCACAGGACCTGATTAGAAAATCTGCATGCAATATCTTTTTCCAACAGATTGGCTTGAATCTATGCAGTGATCCCCTTGAGCCAAAAAGGCTATGTCTTCTGGCAGCAGCCATTGATTGTGGGATGAGGAGGCCTCACACACACAGATACTTGGACTATTAGCAGCACTTCTATTTCATACTTTTATACTACTGCACCCCAATCTTCTCTCATGTTTCCTTCTCCTTGTGCACAAGGCTTAACACTGTATATATCACTATCTGTTGGTTCACCCTCATGTCACCCTACTCCACACATCAATGCACATTATACCAGTCCCCAGGGTGGCTTCACCTCTAAGGACCCTTGTCTGTATGATAGATAATGCCATGAGAAGTGACAACCTGTCACCCTACTCATCCTTGCTCAAACACAAAGTCCCTCCCAGGTGCCTCCAGGAATTCTCCATCCCACCTTTGGAAATCCCAAGGATTAACACTGTTCTGGGTAGTAAAGCGCTGTCCATCGTGACTCCCTCACTGTGGAACAAACTCCCTGCCTCCCTCCACTCACTTGACTTGCACCTTACTTTTGAAACCAACCTTAGGGCCTGGCTGCTGGCTGAAGTCAAATGTTCCTGCTCAGCTGGGTAACCTTAGGATGAGAGTCCTCTCCCCTCTCCTGGGTAAGTTTCATCCTCTCTACTCTTATGAACACGCTGTGGACTGTACTAACTATCCCATTGTTCTTAAAGGAAAACTCCATGTTAAAATCAGAAAAAGATATGTAGTATTCTTTTTTTCTGTGTTATAACCTCTTCCCAGTCTTTTTTTTTTCTCTCTGGCTGTGAGAGTTGCTTTTCCTAACTTTCCCTAGCTGTTTTATTGCCTCTGGAGGCTGCCATTCTCCACCATCTCCAACAAAGTCAGTGAACCACTAGAACAAGTTCACTCCTTCAAGTACCTGGGGGTCACCATTGAGAATTCCTTCACCTTCACCCAACACATCAACACAGTGGTAAAGGCAGTGAACACCGTGCTGGGTGTACTTTATAGTTATAAAAAGTATCTCACTCCAGAGGCCCTCCATCTCTCAGTCTCCAGCTCCATCCTTTCTTCCATCGACTATGGATTGGTGGTCTATGGTGCAGCAACAGATGCTACACTAAAACGGGTTCACATTGCCCTTAACAATGCATGTAGGCTCACAATGACTGCAGATCGAAATACCCACACCTTCTCCTTATACAAGCAGACCAACTGGCTGCCACTAAAGAACAGGATTATATTTCAAACATGACTCCTTGGAAAAAAAAGGCACTGAAGGGTAAAGCCCCCCCCCCATGCATTTCTAGCATCCTAACACTAAGTCCTACCAGCAATACCACCAGAGGCAGGATGAGGGGGGCCCTATCAACACCTTCCCATCAAACTGTGCAGGGACAGTGTGCTTTCAGCAATGGGGCCCCCCAATGGCTCAATGAAATCCCAGTGCATATTCTAAACTCCTAATGCATCTCGCAATTCAAAAAGGCCTAAAGCAACACCTTCTTACTAGGACAGTTTATGGCTGCCACTAGGACTCTAACACTCATAATGCCCACTCACCCACACTATCCTTCCCCTTCCTTTTACCCCCACTCTTCCTCCTTGACCTATCCCTCTGTCTTCCTCTTCCCCATGCCTTTTCTCCCACTGGATCAACCTTATAACCAACCTACCACCACTACCTCCTAGACAAAGCTACTTCTTTTGGCTGCCCACTCTCCCCCCCACCCCAGTCTCCTTTTCCCCTCACCTTGACTCCTCCTCAGACTCTCACGTTAAGTGTCACACATCTTTATCTCCTTCACTACATGCAAACACTGTCCTTTACCCTAGTTGAATGCTCTTGATGCTGTACTAACACCTTTGGTACTATGAATGGCATTATAACCTTATTGTATACTAGCTACCTACTATTCGAGTATTGTATATAAACTGTTTGTTATTGTTGTCAATGTCACTGTTTGACGTGGAACCTTTGTAAAAGAGCTCTGAGTTCAAAGGTACGATCTGAATCCCTAAATAAATAAATAAATACAGTTCTGGTTTCTTTTATGGCCTCTTGTCCCAGACAGTCTTCCCAGAGTGCCCTTTGGTGTGATGTCTAATCGTCCCTGCAGGAGGTCAGTGTCTTGTTACAGGGTCTGTCACAGCTCAGCCACAGAGAGACTACTTCTTCCAGAGAAGAGACACTGCTAGATACTGAGTGAGTGTAATCATTATTACTTTTTGATATTGGTACCTTGTACTGCTATGTTATAACCTATAAGGTGATGTTCAATTTTTGCTACTTAATACTGGTGCAAAAACTGAAAGGGACTGACAGGAATAACCAAATGAGTTCAGACACAACCACTGGTGACATGATTAACACAAACACACACACACACACACACACACACACACAGCAGAACATAGCAGGACAAGGTACCAATATCAAAAAATAATAATGATTACACTCACCCAAAATCTAGCAGTGTGTCTTTTCTGGAAGAAGTATTCTCTCTGTGGCTGAGCCGTGACAGGCCCTGTAACAAGTCACTGGCCTCCTGCAGGGGTGATTAGACATCACACCAAAGGGCACTCTGGGAAGACTGTCTGGAACAAGAGGCCATAAAAGAAACCAGAATGGCAACCTCCAGGGCCAATAAAACAGCCAGGGAAAGTTAGAAGAACAACTCTCACAGCCAGAGGAAATAAAAAAGAATTCTACATATCTTTTTCTGATTTTAACATGGAGTTTTCCTTTAATGCACTTGCTCTTTACTTGCACTGTTTTGCACTAAGTTTTATGAAACAACATTCTTTGTACTGTTTGTCATTCATATGCAATTTGTGTATCATATATTTCAATGTATTGAGTAAGCCAATGTATTTTGTTCCTTGTTGATATGCTTCTGTGTTCAAAGCATTTTATTGTGTATCTAATTTTGTTGATATCAGTACCTTTCTCAAGTTTAGTTTGTCTGTATTTTTTTATGTGCCATCTACATGGCCTGGGTCATGCCTGGAAATGGTCCATGGGATCAGTGCACCACCCGGTAAACAAATAATTATTCCTTCTTTCATTTCTTCCCATCAAACAGGCTTAAATTTAATCCTCTCTAAGTCTCAATCACACTAAGACTGAGGCAGCACAGAGAGAGTATGTGATGTTCCTACTGTCCCAATTCCATTCTTTATTTGCCTTCTAAACTTGGGGTTACTTCAGATATAAGGGGAAACCTTTAAAGCTGATATATTCTTACTTGCTGTTACCGATGTTCATTTTTTAGCATTAAAGGTACTACTGCAAACCCTCCTGCCACCCAATCATTGATGCCTCAATCCTGATCTGGCCTCCCAGGCTGTTGTGCAAACCCCTGGCCATCCCAGAAACTTCAGGCACTTTCAGCTCATGCAGTGATTCCAATTTCAGGACTGCTTTCACCCGGGGAACTCTGCTGGCATGCCACATGAAGCACCCAAGTGGACTGCCACCCCACTTGAGGTCCCAAACAGCCACTCCCCATGAAGGACTCTTCATGCCTCCACAGGCTGCACAAACTAGGAAGCCCCAACACTGCAGTGGCTCTGTGAACCAGAAAGAAAGGGGTAGTCTGCCACACTATGCCCCCAACAATCCAGGTTGCCTCCTCTGGACCGCACCTCAGGCCCTCTCTACCATAGCAGGCCCAGCCACAGAAACTCACTGTATCCTGGACTGCATTTGCCCATGGGTGAGAAATATTCCAGAAAAGAACCCCCATCAGTGCTCACCCCTATCAAAGTGCAAGAAACCACTTGGTGGGGTCCAATTTTTTTCTACTTCAAGCACTGGCTCCCACACACAGCACTGATGGGTCCCCAAACACTAGTGCTCCACAGATCCCATGATTACTATGGCCTTTACAGCTGCACATCCATCGCAGGTCTGGGTGGCAATCAGTTCACCTCAGCCCTCCGGCCAAACTTGCAGGCCAACCCCCCGACTCCTAGATCTCTCTTCCCCATGGTCCAACCTCTCTTCTTGTGCCAAAAATACCCTTTTTATACCCCTGGGACTGGGGCCCCCCCTGCTGTCTGTAGGCAGTCTCAACACAACAAGAGCAAGAAATAAGAGCACCATCCACCAAACAGATCCAAGGTTTGTTGTTTATTGAGAAAAAATGCACAAAATTGAAACACAAAGCAAACAATGTGATAGGTTTAAATGCTTCATTGGCAAGCATTGAAACTAGCCAAGGGGACAGACACTGAAAAGAAGAGAAATCCAAGCCCCCCCCCAAAAAAAAATCAGGGTAGTTAGTGAGGTAAACACCAAGACAGAGAAGTAGATAGGGAGAAGGGCAGGGGTAAATGGAGAAAAAGATAATGGCAGTAAGGACAGGGATGGGAAAAAAGGGATAAGGCCATCAAAACATGGAGGGTAATGAGTACCAATGCCCGTAGGCTAGGTAACAAGCTCCAGAAGACATATGAAGAAAGGCTAAAGGAGCTTAATATGTAAAGCCTCAAGGAAAGAAGGGAGAGGGGGGACATGATAGAAACTTTCAAGTACCTCAAGACAATCAACAAAGTCCAAGAGAGTAGCATCTTTCAGAAAAAGAGATGTGCAAGAACAAGGGGGCACAATTTGAAGATAGAAGGGGGAAGGCTCAGAGGTAATGTGAGAAAGTATTTTTACAGAGAGGGTTGTAGATGCATGGAATGGCCTTCCTGACGAGGTCATGGAGTCAAAAATAGTAGGGGAAATTCAAGATTGCATGGGATAGGCATAATGCAATTCTAGTAGGGGGTAGGAGGAAGTAGTCTGTTGGTTAACTAGGATCTGCAGGTTATCCATTAGTTAGGAAAATGGGCAGACTAGGTGGACCAAGTGATCCTTATCTGCTGTCAAAGTCTATGTTTCTATGTTTCTATGATGCACTCTAAGTTCAGAGCTTACTGGCACTCATAGAAATGTAGTGGCACTGAAAAAATGACTTTGACACAAGACTAGGGGGATACAGACTGTTCCAAAGGAATAGGCCACATTGCAGTTTATCCATTAGGTAGGGAAACTGACAGACTAGGTGGGCCAAGTGGTCCTTATCTGCCATCAAATTCTATGTTTCTATGTTTCTAATGTGCCAGTAGGTGCTCACCCTTCTTCTTACAAGGCCTGACGGTTTAAACATGCACTTCCTCAGGGATGGCCCTCACCATAAGTGCTGCATATTTATGCACATATCAAATTAAAGTGACGGTGCATTATGTGAATGAAATACAACATGGTGAGGGGCCGTCCCTGAGGAAGCGAGCATGCACAAAACCGGTCGGGTACATGGTTTGCCTTGTGTTAAAATTTTGCAAATTTTTCGCAATAAACAACAAACCTTGAATCTGTTTGGTGAATGGTGCCTTATTTCTTGCCTTGTGGATTAACTGGTGAGAGGCACATCAGCGAGTGGAGCTGGTCTTCACGTTCCAGGTAATCTCAACACCCCAGACTACTGGACCGCAAAGATTCCCTGCCTAAAACAGGAATTTTGACTAGTAAGCTCCCGAAGGGATGCTTAGACCTATATGGTCAGAGAAGGATACAGAAGGGTCCAGTTTAACTCCAAAGTATGTAAATGCAGTTACCTGCTCCAGGAGAGACCCATTTTGTGTTAGAATATGCAAAGCATTCATAGTACTGGGGCCTACAGCCAAGTCTGCGAGCTTGGATTTGGAACCCAAAAGCATTATCTTTTTTCATTCACAAGGAGCCTGTTAGACATGAACCACATCTGGGTGGCATTTTACTCCCTAGAGAGGGTAGTAGATAGCTCAGCTGGGTTACTGGTGCTGTGGTAGATGATCAGATCATTCACATACATAAGCATGTGGCAGCCTTTGTCTTCCCTGAAAGGTGAATTACAAAGAGGGAGATTAGAATCGGTCTGAGAATGGACTGCTGCTGGACCCCACAGACTATCCCCTTAGATCTGGAGATGCCCCCCACGTGCAAACCACCTGTATCTTCCCTGAGAGATCGTTTCTAACTCAGGCTGTGGTAGTATTTGAGAAACCAAAGTGTTGTAACTTATCAGATGGATATTATGGTTAATAAGATCAAAGGCCTTTGATAAGTCCACAAAGATGGTCTCCATTACTTTCCCCATAATCCATGCTCTTTAGAACATGGTTGGTGGAACAGCCCAAGACAGCGGTGATGCTATGGCCTTTTCTAAAAATGTGATAATGAGAAGAAAGCAGGTTGTTGTTAGACACATACTCAGTAATTTGCTAAAACATGATTTTCTGTAAGATGGGAGAAGATGGACACTGGGCAGTGGTCATTAGAGTTTGGGTCCCCTGACTTGAATATGGGTGTAACTCTGGCCTGAGTGATGGGATGGTTGAGGTGGACAATGGCAAATTTAAAAGGGTTGCAAGAGGTCTGGCAACAAAATTGGTCATTTACCTTGAGGAATTGAGGGCATAGACCATAACTGGGTGGGCCATGGGGAGATGATGGCTCTTTTAGGTTGCCTTAAAGTAAAAAGGGGAGAGGGGCCTGGGCCATCTGAAACTTTAGTTTTTCAGCAACAGAGCAGGCCCCTTAAGTAGGAGTTTATCAAGGTGTTCAGCCAAGTTACTAAATTTATTATTTAGACCTTGCGCCACCAGGTGGGGATCAGTTAGGGTTCCTGCCTCAGTAATTAAATTGATTGAGCTTTGCTTAGTTCCCTGGTCCAATTAAGGCATCTACAAGGCCCAGAATCTTTTTGGGTTGCTTCATTTACTAAGCTGTTGTTTTTTTTTAAGTAGGCTGCCTTGAGGGTTTTAATTTCTTTTTTACATTGGTTACGGAGTCTCCTGTGGTCATTCCTAACAGTAAAGCCACCTTGGGTTGCCACCTCTTATTCTCCATGTGGAGACAGGGAAATGCTTGTCCTGGATAGAGGTCAGTACACCCATGAGAAACCTTAGAGCAGAGTTCATGTCAAGGTAAGGCGTGGTGTACTGACCAATGCATGGCCCTAGCAACCAAGAATATGTGAATGGGGTGATATTTTGAAAAATCTCTAAAGGAAAAAAAATTGGGGGAGGGAGGCTATGGCACTTACAGTACTGGATGCAGAATGCTGGGGAATGATCACTGATGGAGTCAGCTAGGACATCGGTCTATAGTATCCTATCCTCAAGTTTGAGAGAATCCAATTCAGGAGGGAGTTATTTAAGGATTTAGGGTTGAGATGGGTCAAGGTAGAAAGACGTTGAGTTGGGTTAGTCTGCTTCAGAAGATCCACACACTGTGGGGGTACCCACTACAACTTCTGGAATATATATAAGCACCTAGGAGACAGCCCTGTCCCTTGTTAGGAAGGGCAAGATGAGAGATCAGGTACTGTAAAATTGGGAGTCATGTCTGACTGAGTAGGAGATGGGCCAATTGGGATTACTTTTGAAATGTAATAGGGAAGCTTGATCCATTGCCAGCACATAGGCACATTATTCTGACCATATAACTAACCCTATTAGGAGGGAACCCATCAGCTCTGCCAAAGATAATGAATTCATTTTGGGTGGGGGGGGGAGTATAAAAGCCAAAATGAATGAATGTTCCTGGAAAGGGATCAGCTACTACAGGCTTCCTAGTTTGTGCAGACTGTGGAGGCATGAAGAGTCCTGCATGGGGAGAGGCTCATTGGGACCTCAGGTAGGGTGGCAGTCCACTTCGGTGCTCCATGTGGCACACCAGCAGGGTTCCCTGGGTGAAAGAATTCCTGAAATTAGAATGGCTGTATGTGCGGAAAGTGCCTAAAGTTTCCGGGATGGCCAAGGATTTCAATTCAGTTTGGGTCACTATAGGGAAAACCCTCATTCCTGTCTGCTAAGCAGTATTTCACTGCTGTGGGGCTGCCCTGAGTAAAGGAGAGATAATTAGCAGTTGTCTAGGGACATTAGAGCATGGTCTAGCAGAAGTAATTCAGGGTATAGAATATAAACAGACCCCAGATAGGGACTTGTTGGGGAATGGCAGATTACAGGCCCACAACAGAGCATATTTGCAAGGGTTCCTAAAAGGTTCCTAAGGATAAGCAATAGAGACCAAACCCAGATAGGGAGTTACTACAGACCCATAGTAGAGCAAGTTTTCAAAAGTCTCTTAAGCAGTTCCTAGGAATATGCAGTACAAGTATACCCTAGGTAGTGAGCTGCAAGCAGTCCCCAAGGGAACTTATTTGCAATGGGCTCCTAAATGTTCCTAGGGATATGCAATACAAGCAGACCCCAAATAGGGAGTTATTATGTGTCTAGGAACAGAGGGTAATATCCACATTGATTACAGTGTGTTTGTTCATCCCAAAGGTAACAGAGACCAGATGGGTTAGATAAAAACTGATAAACTTACAAACATATAGTACACAAGCTCAAATACTTTTATATGATCCCTTTCAACCATGTGTTCTACTGCCATCTGCTTAGCACCCTAATGGAGCAGCAATAACCAGACAAATAAACCAGCAGTATCAAGGCAACAAAAGGTAAGGTACTGTTAGGTAAGGTAAAAGTTATTTTTCTGGAGCCCAATCCCAGAGACTCTGGGTGCTGTACACACAAAAAACTTTATAAAAAAATCTCACAATATACAGCTAGCAGACAAAGCAACCTGGAATACCTAACCAGTAAAAAGACAGATTTGTAGTTAGCTACTGGAGCAGAACAACAACAATGCACAGTAATACAGGCACAGCAGACTTAAGTTGGAGTTCAGTTAAGCAGCATGACCGACTGCCAGCTGTCTCCAGGTTGACTCCTGGCAGATTCCAAACAATATCCTTAGCACACAATCCACAGCATGGGGGCTGCAGCATAGAGGTTCACTAGGGGTGGCCAGGAGACAAAAGAAGAGGGATGGCGCACAGTGATTGCCACTTCACGTTGAAGGGCTGTGGTTTTAGGCAAAGCTCCTGTCATCTGGAAAGTGACCAGGAGGGCAAGCAGTGTTGAATAGGGAGCTAGGAAAGTCAAGCAGGTGCTCCCTCATGACCCTTTTGCTTTTTTTTTTTAATTCAGTAACCTTTATTAATTTCAAATAACGTAACAATACACCTTGTATATCCCCAGAGAATGCCATTTAAAATAATACACAGCGTACATTAGATAATTCCGAGGCAATCCTCCCACCCCTCGGCCACCATTTACCTTTCCCTCCCTTCTGTTCCTCCCCCTTACATCTAGTCCTCCCTAACTCCCTCCCCAGCCAAGTGTTATTCGCCCACTGCTCCGACAAGTAGCCACTCAATAATCTATACTCAGGCCTATTGGGTCTTCCAATCCAATAACAGGGCATCTAGTGCTCCCCATCTACTCTGGAAGGTTGCATATCTATTGCGTATCAGGCAAATGTGCTTCTCCAACTGGATAGCCAGCAAAATTTATTTATGCCATTCCAGAACAGGAGGGGGGACACTGTCTCTCCAGTGCCGCAATATAATCAGCTTTGAGATCATTGTAACCAGGACCATATGGCTTTTCCTGGCCTTGGGTATACCCAGAGGAAAGGAGTTCAGGAGGCAAACTTCTAGGGAAAATAATAGATCTAGCTCCAGAAAAGAATCCAGAGATCATCTAATTGTCTGCCAGAAAGCTCGCACTTTCGGGCATGTCCACAACATGTGAAACAAAGTACCCGGCTCCCACCACATCTGGTGCAAGCAGGGGAGGAGAGCCGTCCCAAGCTATAAAGCTTAACGGGGTGAAATATAAGTTGTGCATAATATTAAACTGGGCTAAACGCAATCTATCCTGTTTAATGTAAATATAGGAATTACACCACAGTCTCTTCCAGAAGTCAACTTCTGTGTTTAGTGACAATTCCTGAGTCCAGTAATAACAAACCCCTTCAGGCAAATTGCTGTGCAATGTTTGTAATTTCTTATAGACCAAAGAAATATCATGGGGTTGTCTAGCCAATATGAGACTAGAGGGCAATTCAATATTCACAGCATCGGACCTTGGGGTTTTACATATGTGGGAGACAACAGCTTCTTTGAGCTGCACATATTGAAATATAGCACTAGCCTGTACATTGAATCTATCTTGGAAAACAGACAAGAAGATTACATCTCCATTATCGTATATGTCCGCAGCTTTCTTCTCCCTCAGATTAGGCTGATAGGGCAGTGGGATGGGCAGATACCCAATTTTAAAATGTGGGTTGCCCAGAATGGGTTGATCTAGGGAAACATGCCAGTTAGCAGCCATCTCTACTTGCAACTGGTGCAACACTTTGATGGACCATCCCAACAGGAGTAGATCTAAGGGGCCTGGGAAACGCCTAGGAGTCGCATATAGGAGAGCCTGGAGAGAACACCTGTGCTGGGTTGCGGTGCTGCTCTATTCCAACCACTCTGGTGAGTAGACAAGTGGGTCTAGGGCCTGTGGTTCCTGTGCCCACTGGGCGAGTTTACTCAAATGATGGGCACAATAGTACAGGAAAAAAGGAGGGAACCACCAGACCACCTAGCTCCCTTGGGGCAGTTAGTTTAAAGTAAGACCTCCAAGCCTTCTTACCCTGCCATATAAATATATTCAGCATTGCTTGCAATTTAACAAACCATCTTTTGGGGAGAAAACAACCCATCATGACCACTGGGTATAGGATACGGGGGAGCACATTCATTTTCACCGTGGAGACTCTACCCCACAGCGGTAAGGGAAGAGCACCCCATCTATCCAAGTCGGCTTTAATTTTAATCAGTAGGTCTGAAAGGTTGGTTTTCAACATGCAGATCCTATCCCTTGCCACATAAATTCCCAAATACAGAAGGGATTTTGATTCCCACGACAGAGCAAAGTTGGTCACCTCCCCTCGAGAGACGCGGTTATTCAAGAGAAATACCTTGGTTTTAGTGAGGTTAAACTTGTAGTATGAAACCTTGGGAGAAGTCCCCAACCTGGTCTAGAAGCACTGGTAAACTGTCCCTTGGGTCTTCCAAATACAACAAAAAATCATCTGCATATGTAGAGAGTGTATATCTTCAGCCTCCAATTAAAATCCCTCGAATATTCGGAGAGGCTATCAGATGCCAAATAAGGGGTTCTAAATATAGGTTAAATAAAAAGGGAAAGGGGGCATCCTTGCCCAGTACCTCTATGGAGCGGGAAAACTTCGAAGTGAACTCCATTACATCAAATTTGGGCAGAAGACGAGCAATATAGTAACCTGATCCACTGAAGAAAGTCCTCTGGGAGTCCGAACCATGACATGATGGCAAAGAGGAAGTCCCATGACACCCTATCGAAGGCCTTCTCAGCATCCAGTGACACCAGAATCATGGGTAGTTCTGAGCCACTGGTGACCGAGAGGAGGTACATTAGCTTCCGCATGTGGTCCCTAGAGGACCAACCTGCCATAAAGCCAATTTGTTCTTTACTTACCAAAAGAGGCATAATAGGCCCTAACCTATTGGCTAAAATTTTGGTCAGGAGTTTAACATCAGTATTAATCAATGAGATAGGCCAATAACTCTCTGGATATTGCAGATCTTTACCCTTTTTAGGAATAAGTGTGATTATTTCTCTCAAGAAACTGGGGTCAGATAGCCCTTTATCAAACCAGTGATTACAGACCTCTGTCAATATAGGGGCTAGCTCTGATATGCAGGCCTTGTACAGACCATTAGGGAGTCCATCCGGCCCTGGGGACTTATCCATTGGGAGAAGTGCCACAGCACTTACCACCTCTTCTGCTGTGATGGGGCCAGCCAAGAAGGAGGAGGTGTGAATGGGTGACAGCTTGGGCAGGTCAACTGAGCTAAGATATTTCAGGATATCTGCCATGGAGGGATGAGCATCTGTTTCCTCAGCATATAACCTCTGATAATATTGCCTTAATACCCCTGGTATGGCCCGAGGATCGGTAACAATGGGTGCATCCTTATCCGGCTGAATACCTGGAATAAACCGAGATGCATCCTCTTGCCTAAGCCGTAAGGCCAGCAACATGCTAGCCCTTTCCCCAGTCTCTAGATATTGAAATTTGGTACATTTAAGTGAAAGTTCAGCTTTTTGGGAGATAAGACTGAAATACTGAGCTTGCAGTCCATGCAGCTTGGTCCAGTCTTCATCAGGGGATGAGAGATTGTGGATTCCAATTGGCTAACTGAGGAAAGCAGGGAGTTCATTTGCCACTTGAATGGCCAAAACTTTGTTGAGGATAACCGGATACACTCCCCCCGCAGGGAACACTTTAAAGCCGCCCAGACTATGTCAACCCCACTAACTGACCCCCTGTTGTTTCTTATGAAGTCAATAATAAAGTTTTGTATATATTGCAGGGAATTAGGTTTATGTAATAATTGGGTGTTTAGCCACCAGAGGGTGCCTCTTTTTACCCCAGGCCCTGCTAGGAAAAAAAGGGAGACGGGCGAGTGATCAGATATATCCCTGGCATGAATATCGGCATCCATTACTCCAGGGTGGGCAAAGGAACTAATAAGGAAGAAGTCGATTCTCGAGAATGTTTTGTGCGGCTGCGAGAAAAAAGTATATTGGCGCTCCTCTGGGTGTAGGATGCGTCAGACATCAATGAGATCCGCCCCCCTCATGAGCTCATGAAGGGCCATCTGCGCAGGGGGAAAACCCCTTCTTTGGGAATCAGACCTATCGATGTGTGTATAGGGGATAATATTCCAGTCCCCTCCCAAAAAGTTTAGGGGGGTTGGAAATGACCAACCTCAATAGGTGAGCAAAAAAATTGTGGGATTCGGCATTTGGACCATAGGCTGCTCCCAGTATCAGCTGGTGCGATTCTAGTAAACCAGTCACTATGATGTACCTCCCATCAGGATCCCAGATTTCTTTTTCTAGGGTGAAGGGAATCTTTTTACTTATCAGGATAACCACTCCTCCTTTACTGGTGGAAGAGCCTGCCCCATAGACATAACCGACTCACTGTTTACGAAACAGTACAATATCCTCACGCTAGAGATGCGTTTCTTGAAGGAAAGCAATCCCAGTGTTTAGGTGTTGCAAGTGTCTGAGAATAATGTGCCTTTTGCGATGATCATGGGCGCCCTTAATATTCCAACTTATGAACTTGTATGGGCCACTCATAATATAGGTCCAACTGTGACCTTATCCCTGTCATTGCTCTGAGATAGAGCGACCCAGAACACTTGGCTCCTCCTCCTTCCTCCCATACTACTCCTACCTAACCTCTATACTCCCCAAACTCATAATACAGCATAAATTAACACACAAAGACAAAATTCAGCTAACTCTAACTACTTACACTACTCTATCCTCGAGTTCTTCAACCACTGCACTACAATCCTGCCTCTGGTATGTGATGTTATCAACTTCATGCTCCCATATCACCACACCACTTCCCCACCCCCGTGTAACTAACCCTGAACAGAAAGCAGGAGTAGAACCCCCACCAGCACAGTTAGCACTGTGCCACCCTCATGCAATTGTGCCATTTTCTTATATTAGAGCTGTCCCACTGAGTAACAGATCCCCCCCCTCTCTAATGGGGAAAAAAAAAAAGAGCTTTGGGGGAAACACCAGAGGCCTCTAGGATTACAGGGCAGGCAAGCAATCCCCTTAACTATGCAGGTGCAGCCCGCTAGATAAATATAGCAGTAGCAATAAATGACAGGTGGCCCTCTGGATTGAAACTGGTCCTGATCTATAAACCTGTCAGCCTCACTAACAAGGCTGCTGGCAACAACCATGAGAAAATGGGAGCATATTAATCTGCCTGCCCTATATACCCGTTGCCCCTGAAAGAATGTAACAACGTCCACCGTGGCTTATCCATGCTAGCCCAAGCACTATAGATAAAAGTCCAGTGACCAGGAGTCCTGATGACAGCATGGACAGTCCACATATGACTTCTCTGAATCAAGGAGGGGCAAACATGGTTTAGCCTCCTGTAACTTGCTCAAGTGTCCGACCCACCGCTGTGTAATATTGGTAAAATGGGGCTGTCAGATCTCCTCCAATTGCCAAAGGTGGACTCCTCCTGCCAACCTCTAGTAATAATGCCAGAGAGTGAGAATAAACTATATGTCCAACCAGAAAAACAATCATACACATAAGCACTTAACAAGGGAGACACACTGCCACTTTGCCCTCACTTGAAGAGATCGCGGAACAAAACCTTAAGCTCCTTCTTTGCCTGATCCTGAGATTCAAATGAAAGCCATTTCTCTCCGGATTTGACCCGGAGCATCACTGGATATCGCATGTGAAATGACATCCCCGCGGCGATCAACTTGGACACTGTCAGATGCAATCGGTCGCTTTAGCCGAACAGAGATGCAGGAGATCTGGAGTAATATTGAGTAAGTTTACGCCCTTCCCAGAGGATTTCCTGTAAGGCCTTGATTTTATTCAGAATAAATTATTTGTCCTGGAATTGAGCAGTCTGAAGATAAAGGGCCGATGGGCGGCATCAGGAGGCAGAGGGGGGCCCAGAGCTCGATGGGCACGCTCAATAATGTAAACCATGTTGTTTGGAGATGGCCCGGCTATCTTCTCACAGAACTTCTGGGCAAAAAGGACTGAGTTATTCCCTTCCTCCTTTACTGGTATACTAATCACCAGAAGGTTGTTTCTTCTGCTCCTTCCCTCTAAATCTTCGAGCTTCTCCTCTAGCTTCTTCACTCTGTGGCCCAGCTGAATGGTATCTTGTTCCATTTTCCCCTGCTTGATCTCAAAAGAAGTAATGTTAGCCTCTGAATCCCCTACATGCACTGTAAGCGATTGAACCAATGTTTTAATTTGCTGAAGATCATCCGAGATATCCAGGATCTTTTCTTGTAGGGGCTGCATTATTTCAAGAAATCTCTCCTCAGATAAGGCTGTGGTTGATGTGATCGACTTAGCTCCCCTTATAGCTTGCTGCTTTGGCCATTTTGTGGCCTTGTCCTTCTTGGGCGTTGGCGGGGGAGAGTGCCGTGGAGGGGCCTTCTTCATGAAGACATCCATTTCTTGCTCTCTGATTCTGAGGTCCAACAAATGCAGAGAGCTCTTACTCTTAATCAGAACCACTCCTCAGACATGATCAACTCTTGGTGTAGGTTAAAGCACAGAAATTGTTAGTGGGAGAGCAGAGCCGCGGGTGAGTGCTGCTTCCCCTCAGGCTGCCATTACATGACCGACCCTTTTGCTTTTTAACGCGGCTGGAGGAAACAGTGTGGTAGCTTGGACCCGCAAGCATTTTAGAGCAGGTTGACTTACTCAGGCTTCAAGGGCAGGAATCCAATTGGAGGATCCGTTCCTGGGGTGGTATGTTTCACTTGATGATACACAGTGACTGGTTGCTCTACACTGAGTGGTTGCAGCTTCAGGTAGGGCTCTCATTGGCTAGAAAGGGGCCAGGAAGGTGAGTGGTGGGAGAGGGGAGGGGAGGGTGCTAGGGTAGTCAAGCAGGAGCTCCATTGTGACCCCTTTGTTGTCTGTGCAGCTGGACAAAATGGTGTCAGCTTGGAACTACAAGAGTCTTGTTACAGGTTGGCTTATTTGGCGAGATTCAAAGGCAGGACTCTGACTGTGGGATTTGTTCCCAAATAGGCACAGCTTCAGTGGATGGTTCTCAGTTATTGGCCCCTCTGCATTGAGTGGATGCAGACTCAGACAGGGCTCCCATCAGCTGGATAATTACCAGCAGGGCAAGTGGTGGGGAGTGCTAGAGGTCAACCAGGAGCTCCCTTGTGTCCACATTGTTGTCCATGCATCAGGAGGATTGTTTGCATTGTTTGCCTCTTTTGTAACCTTTAACTTTCTGCCACTGTCAACAATGTTCCATAGTGCTGTCCTGTATTGATAGTTTTAAATGAATAATAAAAATAGCCTCCAGTACAGTTTTGAAGAAGCAAAAGTACTGGGCATGTGTGAATGTGTGGTTTGGGGGCATGCTACCATATTTTGGGCTCATCCTGCTCACCAGCAATCTATAAAGAGGTAGTAATACTTATTTTCTTCTACAGGCAATATCCAATCCAACACATCCAAGCATCCTATTTTCCTTACTATAGGCCTTGTTGCACTGGCTTGATTGTTTAAGGGGGTCACAAATGATGACTCCGAGGTCCCTTTCCTCAGCCACAGTGCTCAGCATTACCCTTCCCATCCAGCACTCTGTCTTGGGGCTCTTCTTCCCTAGGTGCATCAGCTTGCATTTTCTGGTATGGAATTTCAAGTGCCAAACCTTAGACCACCTCTCTAGTCTTTGCAGGTCATTCTACACTTCCATAATTCCCTCATCACTCTTTACCCTCATGTACAGATTATTGTGATCTGGGAAGAGACACAACTTGCCCTGGATTCCTTCGCCAATGTCATGATAAACATATTGAAGAGAACAGAACTCAGAACAGATCTCTGTGGCACTCCACTTGTAACCTCCCTCTCTTCTTATCTACCTACCTACCTATCTGTCTGTCTATCTATCTATCTATCTATCTATCTATCTATCTATCTATCTATCTATCTATCTATCTATGTCTGTCTATCTGTCTCTCTGTCACTCCATCCATCCATCTCTATCTATCTATCTATCTATCTATCTATCTATCTATCTATCTATCTATCCATCATGTGTATCCAAAGTGAATGTGCTTGCCTTTGTTGATTGCAGGCATGTTTAAAATACTGTTCGCACTGTTTGTAACCTTTAAGTTTCTGCCACTGTTAACCAGATGTCCTTGAAAACCAGATATTACTGCTCCATAGTTCTACAGTATCTTGAATAAATAGTGTTAAATGAATAAAAAATGCATGCCAAGTGAAAAAGTGACTAGGCTCTCAAAATAAGGATTTTTATGAACATATACATATGTGTGTGTGCATATATGTGTGTGTGTGTGTGTGTGTGTGTGTGTGTGTGTATAGGGGATACATGATGTGGGCATGAGTGGGATATATAAAATATTCTCACTCCTGTAGAGTGAGATATCTATGCCTCCACGATGCAGGAGTGAGAATATTTTACATATCCCTCCTTGCCCATCATGTGTTCAATTTATACAATAGGGTATTTGTTGGCTATTTGTGTGTAGAAAGTACGAAAATGTGTGTTATTTTATTTCTAAGTGTTGCTGCACTGCGGTGAGGCTGTATTGGTAATGGGGAGTACCATTTTTTATGAATGAGTCTGTTTTCTGCTGTTAGATTGGCTATCGATGCATGGTAGTGTTTTTTTCATTGGTATCTGCATGTGATTTTGTGTAGAAATGTATAGTATTGGTTGCTATTTGTGTTGTACCATTGGTCGGTAGTAGTGATTGATAGTGGGAGTTGTGTTTTGATTGGTTTGTGAGTGAGACTGGGTGTGTCTTTCTTTTGAAGAAGACTTCCATGTTTGAGGCATCTTGGTTTGCCGCAAAGAGATTGTAAATAAGTTTATTTATTTAATTTTACGCCTTATATATGCATTGTGCTAGTTTATTTTTTCAAATGGGGTGCTTGTGTGAGTTTCTTTTCAGTTTGTGAATGGACTTGTTCATGGCTTTGGAGTTTGGTGTTTTGCCATGGCTGCTGCATTTCAGGTATTTGTTATTTTGCATTGCTATCAGAGGAAATTTGCTTTGCTTTCTTGTAAGGACAGCTGTTGTTTTCATGGTTTGCATGTTCAATAGACCTGTCCAGCATTCACAATTGTATTTCTGTAACTGAGCACCATGCAATGCTTTTTTACTGTTAATGTGTATAATTAGAAACAGCAGTGAAGTCAGAAGCATGGGAAACTCGGGCTGCTTTAACACTTCAACTGTTATAACAGGTGAATGTGATTTGCTTCATTTGCTAGGATACTGTAATGCCTGCACATCTTTTCCTGATGACATAGCTACTGTGAGAATATCACTTGCTGATGTAGGAAGTGTGTGTGTAAATGTAAATATCTACCACAGTTCCTACGTCACCAAGATTTATCTCACTCTAGTGAGAATACATGTTTTTATCTGCAGACGTTTATCAGCCACCCCTATTGTATATATATATATATATATATATATATATATATGTGTGTGTGTGTGGACAGTATTCAAGAGACTTGGGTGCACACTTATAATAAGGTCTGTATTTTACTCATAATTTATTAAAAATACAGAATTTGTGCTCTGTACTGTTGCCATTATGGTCAAGAGATAGTGTCCATAAAAAAAGTGTGTATGTATTTTTATTTTATTGTGGCAACGTCTTAATAATGAAAATAGCCTTAAAAAAGGCAGCCATTTTGTGACATGGCTGTGCTACACATCTTGGTGACCATTAAATTTACTGTATTCAAAGCAGACTATTAAAGTTTTCATTGTTATTGGATAGAGTGGATATGTAACTGTCCCCCAGTGATTATTGATTTTATGCAGATGTAATTACATTTACATGACACCACATGTAATTTATTACTTTCTTGCATTACTGTGGTGTCTTATATAGCTGCATAATTTCTTTTGTGTATTCTGCCTTTATGCTTTGAGGTTTTTGCAGTGTCAGTTCACATTGCTTATTATGTTTCCCCACACAAATCTGCAATCTTAATGCAGTGGTACATAAAGCCTGTTAGGAGCAGCAGCATCAAAAGCTGTGGCTCTTGCTGTTGTGTCCATGTTACCCACGTGGATGATGATGATGATGCTTGTATTGGTACAAATAGTCTGGACCCGAAGGGGACATCAGGCATTCAGTTTTGGTACTCTGACTCTAAGCAAAACTGTTCTCTTCCTGCTGCTTCTCCCATTTACCATTCTTAAAAACAGCTAAAAATGAAGTGTTGTCCATTTTAAATCTGGTGTGCTGCACAGGAGTTTGGATGGATCTCAGAGGTCTCCAGTCACTAGAAAACATGATCTTCAGCATTCTGCTACAAAACAGCAAGTTAAAAATCTTGGAGGCATATTAAATAGTGACTGGTTAAAGAGCAGCAGTTATTCTGTGTCATTTTGGAGGCAGAAAAAGTAAAGCATTCACCTTAAGACTTCATGGTCCTGCTGTTTGTGAAGGGTCCCTCTTCAAAATAGAGAATGATCAGATTAGTGGGCTGTGCAGCACAATGAGTATATTTTCAAGTTTTGTTTGGAAGTATATCAGCAGAACTTTCCTCTGGTTCTAGCACTGTGTAAATGGGGCATATTAAATAGTATAGTTTAAAGTTGTGTATGGGAAGTATATCAGGAGAACTTTCTTCTGGTGCAGTTAGTGTCAGCGTGGCTTAGTTGGTAGCACATCCGCCTCTGGACCAGAAGGTCATGGGTTCTCGCCCCACACCGGGATTGGACTTGCACCTAAAAAATCGCTGGCATCTGAGTGCAGTATTGGGGGGTGCTGTACTGCTGGGGTGTGCAGTCCTTCGGATGAGACATTAAACCGAGGTCCCTTCTACCCGTCCTGGTAGGTGTCCAGGTGGAAGTAAAAGAACCCAGGGCACTCTTCGCAAAGAGTAGGGAACATTCCCGGTGTCCTAGCTAACATTCCCCTTCCCATAAGCCAGTTCATGCAATTATCCAGGCTGTGTGTGGGTGATGATGTGCGATATGGCTGCCACCACACATTCAGTCACTTCACTACCAGTCTAGCATTGCTTGTAAAGCACTTTGGATGTAAGAAAAAGCGCTATATAAATGCAGATTCTTCTTCTTCTAGTGTTCAAATGGGGCATATTAAATAGTATATTTTAAAGTTTTGTTTGGGAAGTATATCAGCTGAACTTTTGTCTGGTGCTGGCACTGTTTAAATAGGGCATATTAAACACTATCTGGCTACAGTGCAGCAGTTGTGTTCTATCATCTTTGGGGGCAGAAAAGTTAAATTTGTGTGTTCTCTCATGGCCCAGCTATTTGTAAAAGGCCCCTCTTCAAAAAGGGGCTGTGCATGTATGTGACCAATCTAATCAAATAGAGTTTTGTTTGAGATTTATAGTTTTTTGTTTACAATCCATCCAGCAGGTTTTCATTGTATAATTTCATTTTTTTCAGAATATTCCTAATATTGGTGAACTTTCCCCTGGTGATGACTTTAATCATGTTTAAATGGGGAAAAAAACAACACATGTGGGGTTCCTACTGGTAAATTCTAAGAATGTGTATTTGTCGAATGAATGCTGCACCTGTTGATGTGATGACGGCTCTATTTTAGAAGTGTGTATGTGGAATGATAATAAAAGCTGCACTCTTAAAATGTTTTAAAGAAAAATAAATGCAATTTGTGAGAGATGCTTGTAATTTTTGGAAAGAAGGAGTGATGCTGGCTCCGGTTAATGTAAGGGTGTGTGTGTGTGTGTGTGTATTATTTTAAAATGATAAAGTTGCCTTTCTTGATGTAAGATTATAAAGGAGCATCATTGCATTGGCATACTGAACTAGGAGATCAGGTGTGGGTGGTGGCATAATATATTGGAACTGTTTGAAATAAAAAAAAATACAGAAATGGCACCTACCTCAAAAAAATGCTTCTTATGGCATTGGTCAGTTCATTCATGGTTATGGGGGGCTACCACATGTAGGAATAAGACTGCTTCTAAACCAGACATCAAGTGGTGGCATAATACAGTATGTTGGAACTGTTTAAAAATAAAAGAATACAGCACTTGGGCCTACCTCAAAATGGCTGCTCATGGCATGGAGGGGTACCACGTGTAATAACTAGGTCATTGCCTGGGTGTACTGGTGCCTGTAGGGCAACATCAATGTTTTGGATTCATCTGGCAAATACATTGTTCTGATTTATTTATAATAAGACTGTTTGTAAATGATATGTCAAGTGATGGCACAATATGTTGGAACTGTTTAAAATTAAAAAAAATACAGCACTTGGGCTTACCTCAGAAAGGCTGCTCATCGCATTGCTTAGTACATTCAGGGGTATGGGAGGGATTCCATGTATAGTACTGGAATCTGGTCATTGCCTGGGTATACTAGTGCCTGTTAAGCAACATCAGTGGGTTGGATTCATCTGGCAAAAAACATTTAGCAGATTTATTTATAATGAGACTGCCTATAAATTAAATGTCAAGTGTTGGCATAATATCTTGGAGCTGTTTGAAAATAAAAAAATGCATCACCTGGGCCTGACTCAAGCATTTTGGATGTAGCATTCCATGTGCAGTAAAAGAACCCTGCAGCAGTGGTGTCCCTGTGATCCACATGGTGGTGAGCACAGGGTAGGCCTGTGTGACATTTTGCCATTATTTTCCCCAAAATGGCTGGCACTGGGTTGCCAGGGGGGACACCATGCAGTGCCTGCATCTATAGTTATCAACACCAAACAGCTTGTCTGGGTGATTTCTGGTTGGTAACTGTGGTTGGGCCTGCCCTCAGTTTGACTCTGTGAAGGTACAGTGATGTCAAAATGATCCCTGATGTGGCTCAGGCACACCGTGTAACATCCAGCTGTCTCTTGCCTTGCCTTTGCTTGTTCATGGGGAGCATTGGTGTATTGTTTTGACTTGTAGAGTAATTTAGATGTGGCATTCCACATGCAGAAAAAGAACCCTACTGCAGCGGCATCCCTGTGATGCACATGGTGGTGAGCTTAGGGTGGGCCTGCGTGATATTTTGCCATCATTTTCCCTAAAAGGCTGGCACGGGGTTGCCAGGTAGCATCATGTGGCACCCTCATCTATAGCTGTCATTATCAAACAGCTTGCCTAGGTGCTTTCTGGTTGTTAACTAAGGTTGAGCCTCTCCTCAGTCTGGCTCTGCAGAGCTACGGTGATGTCAAAATGGCCCCTGATGTGACATGGTACTTATCAATGTGTGTTGGCTGTTTTGATAATAAGCCATTAATAAAAGTTGTACCATGTATTTCACATGTTGCATTGCTACTGTGGTGTCTGCGTTACCCACAGTAGTTTTATGCAACAGAGATGGTCACATAATAAATCAAGTACAACCAAGTGATTTGTTCATGTTTATCTTTCTACTTAATGTCCAGCTTAAGTGTGAAAAGCATGTAGACTGGACATAAACAGTATAAGCATGAAGTAATGAAACTTTGGTAACCTCCTGTTTGTATTTTTAGTGCTGTCTACATTGGAGGATAGATAGCAACACATAGGTATGGAAGAACATCAAATCGTTACATATTGCAAATGAATACACTTATATAGAAGACAGAGACACTGCATTTGAAAATTTTATTTATTATCAGAAATGGGAAATAATGCATAATGGACACCGAGTTACCCACTAAGATAGTTTACGTCATAAACAACTGTGCCACATTTCCAAACTTAGAAATACAGAACTATCTTTATATTTTGTATTATGCAACTACCACATATACACATTAAAATTAAGGTTGAGTCATGCCTAATTATAGAACTTTGTTTGAGTGTATGATGTCACACTTTGTCTCGAATACTGTCCATACAGTGCGCTCTCTCTCTCTCTCTCTCTCTCTCTCTCTCTCTCTCTCTATATATATATATATATATATATATATGTATATACACATATGGCATCTGGATGGAACATCGCCATCCAAAACACCACAGCTAAATTGCAGCAGTCAAAATGTCATTTGGAAATGCGGTCACCAGTCAAACAGTTGCAGATTAAATGCTGCCATGACCAAAGACCAGCGACTGCCTGATCGCCAACAGTGCGATATTTTGTCTCACTTGCACCTGCTTGCAACACTTTTTACTTTAAACTGCATTAAACTACAGTAAGGTGCAAACAAAACTGAATTGTGTGACCTAAGTACCAACGGAACAACAAAAGGGACTACACTGTGGAAAGATAAAAATGTATATAAATTCACTACACACGTTAATTCTGTGGCTGCAAAAAACATCTGCATATTCCTTCTGACCTTTCTTTCTGGTCCCATGGTGCAATAACACAAAGGGGATTGGAACACAACTGTACATTAATAAAGTTATAATAGTCTTTTTACAGCCAGGCAGTGTTACTGGTGGCAACACCGGTTGCCACTATAGGGGTGTACTTAAGGTGAATGAGAAATTGTTATCTCATTCATGTAAAGACAGCCATGGAGTTCATGCCTACTCAGAAGGGCAAGCAAAAGCTCATCCTTAAAAACTACCTATACACTAAAGAAAAAGATAGAGCTGATGGAAAGGTGATTTGGCTTTGTGAGCAATGCACAGTTTGGGAGAAACTATCAAACTGCCTCCCACAGAGCTTAACCATGCTCTGTTACATGGAAAAGTTGAAGTAATTAAAGCTCGGGCCCTCATGAGGTGCAGAGCTTGTGAATCTGAGGAGCCCACAAGAAATGTGGTGCACCGTGGGATGCAAGACATATCAGTTAGAAACGCACACCCGCTGCCAACTCAAGAGACCCTCAGGCGTGATGTTCATTGCCACTAGCAGCAGGATGCACCAATGATAGCGACATTCAGCAGTTTTCTAAATCTGTGAATGATAAACCATTTCTGCACATTAATGAGGATGAGGTTTTGATATTTGCCAGTGACGCTGACCTCAGAGTACTGGCTGACAATGACCACTGGTTTTGTGATGGCACTGTTAATATTGCACCAAGGGAGGATGACTAGCTGTATGCTGTACATGCACTGGTCCAGAGAATGAACTGCCCCTGCTTGTATGCCCTCCTTCCAGGACACGGCAAAGCTGTGTACCAAAAAAATGTTCAGCACTTCCAAAGTCTGCTTGGTGCAGAGGTGAATCCAGCAAGCATTATGACAGACTCTGAGACTGCAGCCATTAATGTGCTACACCAGGCAATGCCCAAAGCAGGCCTGAGTGGCTGTAACTTTCATTTAGGGTAGGCAATGTGGTGCCATGTCCAAAATGAGGGGCTACAACAGTGCTACATTCAAGATAAGGATTTTGCAAACAAGGTTCACTGCATCCTGGGGCTAGTCTTTGTTCCAGAAGACTGCATTGAAAATATTTTGAAATGACAGGACAACAAAACATTTTCAGACACTGATTCTTGACTACTTTGAAGATAATTACATTGGCAAGCTCTCCAGAAATAGGAAAAACAGAAGACAGCCAAGGTTCAAAATCAGTTTCTGGAACCAGTATCAGAGGGTCCTACAAGACCTCCTACATAGTAGTAATGCACTTTATTCATGGGACTGAGCATTTGCTCAAACTGTTTCCATTAGCTACCCTACTCGTGCAAACCTGTATGAAAATTAAGCCAAGAACAACATGCCATATCAGTACAGCGCTGCCAGATCAAACTTGGTCAGCAATCACCTATCAAACACTGCAAATACATGCAAGTTAATAACATTTTTAAAACCATCTGCAGTGATTTTTCTAACAGGCAGCTAAAGCAGTACCTGCAAGATATTGCCACTGTCATAGAAATAAACATGGCATGATTTTAACTTACTGAAACTTATTTACTTTGATGCTTAAGTTATTGACTACATATCTGTCTGCTGCTACTGTTTTAACATGTCTACTGTTATGATGTTTTAACAAACATTTATATTTATTATTTTTTTTTATAATTCAAAATAAAGTTTAACAATATAACTTTATAACTGATATTCTGGTTTCCATTTGGGGATTTTGCTTTAAAGGGGTGATACCACTTTAAATGAGGGGGAAGCTTAATATAGTTGGTCTGCAAAGGAGGGGGAAGCTTCATGTAGTTGCACAGGTGGGGTAAGTTTAGATTTTATATTACATTTTCACCTAAAGCAGTATGGCATTTTGTCCAGCTGTCTTGATGTTCCACTAATAATAGTCCACAACATTATTTGCCTGACGACTTTTACAGTAGCTACAATTTGTCCATGTGACAAAATGACCGCTATGATTTCTCTGCAATGAATCATCCAGGGGAAAACGTCTGTGTATGCATATATATATATATTTACTTTTTTATTTGTAAAAGTTTCGCCAGGAAAGGCATACTGAGCTGCAATAGCTCATTTCCAGATGTGTCCGGGGAGGAGGGGATATATGTACAGAGTGATAGGCAAACTGAACATGCCATCTAGCTTTGACAAGGTAAAAATATCAAATTTACATATACAGTACAAACATATAAGCTTGATATATATATATATATATATATATATATATATATATACGTATTTACTGTACAGAAATTGAAATCACATATGCTATGATTAGGGTTGGCAGTTTTTTATTTTTATTTTTATAATTTCAATGGAAAATATCAATTTTTATTTTTAAACCTTTTTCCTGAGTTTTATCGATTTAAAATTTACCAGTTGCATAAAATTGTGGGTATTTAAGCATCTATTTCGATTTGTATCGATTTAATTTTTACTGTTGCAGTTAATGACAGCAGATGAGGATTTACAAACTGATAAAAGCACAAACTGTTATCTTCACATGTCAAAATAGCAACAGAACTTACTTTTTCTATCTGTAAATTTAGATTATTATCAATGGAAATATTTTTTCATCTATTTGTGTGCAAGCAGTGAAATCGACATTTATCTATATTTACTGATTTAAATCTAATACTGCCAAGCCTAGCTATGATATACATTTCCATGAATGAGCAACAAGGATAAGCGCTAATGCAAAATAGTTTGGGATAATCAATTCAGATACTAGGGTATGAGTTGAGGTCATTTGTTGGGTCAAGGAAGAGCAAGGGGGGAGGAGATTAAACAGCCAAAGGGCCTTCACCCCTTCAGGATGCAAAGAATCCATAAGGGGTAGGCAGGGAATAAATATGGAGACTGGGTGGCTAAAATGGGCCTGGATATGTGGATATACATATGCTTCAGGATATGCAGAATGAGCAAGGGGAAAAAGGAGGCTGGGGATAAAGAAAGGATAATATTATATGTATATATATATATATATAGAGAGAGAGAGAGAGAGAGAGAGAGAGATGTGAGCTTCAGAATGAAAATATTGTTATGTTTTCCTGTGAGCAGAAAGCACACAGAAACAGGAAAAGAACACAGGAAAACATAATATTTTCATTCTGAAGCTCCATCTCTATAGATATATATATATATATATATATGTCTATCTATAGAGATGGGCACTTCAGAATGACAATAACTCTGGTTTTTTCCACTGGAGTGAGATATCTGAAGATGACATCAGCAGAGTTAAAATATCTGCCAGATATACATACTCTGCTGATGTCATCACTCACGCACGCACTACAGCCTGCATTCTAAATGGAGTTGCTTCACAAATCAGTTTCTGTTTCTCACTCCTACCTGCAACTAACTCAATTAGCATTGCAAAAGACACTCACCTGTGTCCCATAGTGTTTCTGAGACTCCCAGCCCAATACTATGCTGATCTCAGCTTTACTACAGCCTGCATTTTAAATGAAACTGCTTCACAAAAAAAGTTTTTGTTTCTCACTACTACCTGCAACTTACTCAATTGTCCTACAGTGTTTCTGAGACTCCCAGTCCATTCAGAAAAACTCACACATGCACTCAGATCACACACAGAAAGAGCAGAAAGCACACAGAAACAGGAAATGAACACAGGAAAACATAACAATATTTCTGAGGCTCCAACCCCCAGTGTATAAATCGCACACATGATGTGCAGATTGTGTGATATGGAAAGCATTCTCACTCCTGTAGAGTGAGCTTTGGATACTCTCACTTGTGCCTTTGGCACTCGTGAGTATACAGAGCTCACTCTGCAGGAGTTCAAGTTCAAATTCAAGTTTATTGCAGGAAAACTCCATTGAGCAAGCTCATTCACAAGGAGGTCCTGTGACATAACACTTAAAGTACAAACACAGATAGGTAATAACAGTATATACATGAAATGCACGTTACATGATACAGGCTGGATATGCATACAAGGGTACCGCATAGGGTAACCGCAGGTGGTAAACATTGATATGAGACAGGAAAGCGACTTACAAGTTGCATACTGATAAATGAAACATGATGACTGGTGTGTGCAATACATGTATTTTAGGCAGCTAGAACAAACAACAGACTACAACTGATTATGGAGGGGAGGAGTGATTTGATAGAGTAGCAGTGGAGCGAAGTATAGATAAAGCCAGTAGTAGAAGGGAAGAGAAAGCAGTTAATATGACAAATCAAATTATACCTTACCAGTGGATAAATATGGCACACATGGGGAAGGAAGAGACTTAATGACAGTTACTGGTGTCTTTTATTTTTGCTGAACTTAGCGATTTGTGAAGTTTACTGAAACTGTTAGTAGTTGTTTCAGTACAGTTTGTAATTGGTTCCAAATGGAGGGAAGGGCATATGCAATAGCATCGCTTACCAAAGGAAGTCCGGCTATCTGGTATGTCAAGCATAATAAAGTCAGATTTTCTTAATGAGTATGCATTATGTGAGATACTAATAAGGGAAGAGATAGCTTGGCAATTTCTGCAGGAGCAGTTTAAGAGTCCATAGCCCAGCATGGAGCAGGCGCCTAGTAGTAAGGGATGTCCAACCAACAGCTGCATAAGTCACAGGTGGTGCGAACGGCAAGGGAGTTGCTGGTAATGAACCGTAACGCACGGGTGATAAAGGATGTCCAGTTTACTTAGATTTTGCAAGAGTGGTGGAGGAATAGATTACATCGCCATAGTCGAGTAGGGGGAGAAAAGTGGCCTGTACAAGCTTGTTTCGAGTTTCAAGGGGGAAAAGGGGCCTATTTCTGTAGAAGAAACCTAACCTTGCTTTTAACCTTCTAGAGACCCCTCCGACGTGGTCATTGAAAGATAATTTATTGTCGATCTAGATACCCAGATATTTAAATTTGGTTACAACTTTCAGAGGCTCTTTTAGCGTGGTGACAATGAAGTCTTGGGCAAGGGTATTGGGGGGGCCTGTGACAGCACTGCAGGAGAATATCATTGCTTTAGTCTTCTTAGCATTGAGCAGAAGCTTTGCCTTTATTAGATTATGCTCAAGCTGTGCGAAGTCCGCTTGAAGCACTCCCTGACTTCAGATAACGAATGAGCCAGAAGTATACAACACAGTATCATCTGCAAAAGTGCAGATTGGACGAGATATGTTAGCATCTAAGTCATTAATATACAAAGAAAACAAGATATGGCCTAAGATGGATCCTTGGGGACTCTCTCTGCAACTGGCAAGGCAGCAGAAAAAAAGCTCCGCCTTTACTTTTTGGAATCTTCCAGTTAGGTAGCTAGAGAACCACTGGGTGGTATGGTATGTGGCACCCAGCTTTGCAAGGCAATTGACTAATAGTTTGTGATCAACAGTATCAAAAGCTTTGCTGAGGTCCAAAAGACTGCACCAGTTACCTTCTTAGCATCTATAGCAGAGATCCAATCATTGGTTACTTTTGCTAGTGCAGTGATTGTGCTATGATTAGCCCGGAAGCCAGATTGAGCTGGGTTAATGAGAGAGAAGGTTTCCATGAGATTTTTACTGAATATGGATCAGTTTTTCGAGAACTTTAGAAAGGCTAGGCAATATGGAGATAGGCCTATAGTTGTTTACATTGCATGGGTCACCAGATTTAAATAGAGGAGGATATGTGCTGATTTCCAGCAGGATGGCACAGTAGCAGATGTAATAGAAAGATTGAAGATGTGAGAATTGGGGCAGTGAGATGGGCGAGCTCTCACCTTAGAAAAAGGGTTCCAAGCCATTGTCCCCTGGCTTTTTTGTGTCTAAGTTAAGAAGAGAATCTTCTACTTTATAAGTTATCCACGCAGTTGGAAGGGCTGGGTGCAGGACTAGATGTAGGGGAGGGTATGCTGGCTCACCGCAGTACCAGTATAAGTGACGAGTCAAAAGCTAATCCAGCTGTGACAAAGTGGGAGTTAAGTTCCTCCAGGATTAGGGACTTGTTTTCCACAATCTTGCCACTTGCAACTACCTTTGTTGGGACAGAGGGGCCATGGGCAATCCTTCTATAGCTTTGATAGTCTTCCATATTTTATGAGGGTTACCTTTAGCTTGTTCGAGAGAGAATATAATAGTTAGCTTTAGCAGAGTGAAGTTTTTTCACACAGTCATTCCTGGCTGTTCTAAAGGCCTGCCAATCCGAAGATTCTTTGGAATGTCTAGCTTTAGCCCAGAGCTTATCTCGAGCTATAAGGGCTGCCTTGAGATCTGAGGTGAACCAGGGGTTGGAATTGTTCCGCACTTACTTTATGAAAGGGCATGCTTATTTATTATTGTAGTGAGTTTGTCATTAAGGATGTAAGCTGCCTTGTTGACATCTTTGGCTAGGTAGAGATCTTGCCATCTGATCATGCTCAGGTCAGATAGGAAGTTTACTGCACTGAATTTGCGAAAGGATCTTTTTGTTTTAAAGATGGGTTGTGGCCGGGCCTTAATTTGAGATCTTATGCAAGCAACAATTCCATGGTCGCTCATGTCGTTGTGAAACACTGTCGAATTAGATATTTTACGTGGACGGGTGGTTAGTACCACATCTAGAATGGAACTGTTGGCAGTATTTAGAGTGTTGTTCCTAGTGGGCTCACTGACTAATTGCCCAAGACGTAGCTCGTCACAAAGGGATTTGAGGCCATGTGATTTAGGTGACAGCCAGTCCATGTTTAGATCTTCTAGAAATATTGTTTCAGTTTTTGCATCTATGAACATGGATTTCAAAAGATTAAGGACTTCATCACCACCAGACGGGGTCTATAGCCACCTAGGATAGTGATACATTCCGAGGAGGGGAGATGAAGGCTCAGTGAAACTAACTCAAATTCCTTGGCTAGAGATTTGCAACTAATATTGGTGACCAAGTACTTAGATTTGGCGTAGATAACCACACCCCCCGCCTCTAGACTCTCTATCTGCTCTAAATAAATTGTAGCCCCGCAGTGATATTTGTTGATCAGTGTTCATCTTTTTTAACCATGACTCAGTAATTATGATAAGGTCAGGGTTAACGTGTGCAGCCCAGGCTTGCAGCTGTACAAGATTTTTAGGCAGGCTTAAAATGTTGACCATCATCATTTTGAGACCTGTGGCCTCGTGCAAAATCGATAGGTGAGGTAAGTTGTAGGAAAGGCCAGGGTTGAGCTCTGCATTTCCTGAGCAGAGAAGAAGCAGAAGTATAACTTTCTTTAAGGAACTTATAAGAATGGAGACTGCTTTTTAACTTCTTTGCGTCAACCCATATCATGCTGCGCAAGAGGCGGCACCCCTGTAATGACAGTTGATTGTGATCAAAGTAAGAACTTGAGTAGACATAGGTGAGGATATTAGCAAGGGGGTGTAGGCTAACCGGGGGGAATAGGCTAAAAGGGGAGAGGAGAATGACATAGTGTCTGCATGGTAGACCGTTATAACATTAGGTATTGATAAGGTACATTGGAGAACTGAATTGCATTGAGGTACTTTGAATTGTACTGTATTGCTGAAAACTCTGCACCTTAGGAGCAATAAAAACACAATAAGGAGAGCCATGGTCCCAGATTGAGTGGTCTTGTGATTTGTATTAGTGCAATATTTTCTAGGCAAGTAATACTCACTTAAAACCTAGATGAGAAAATACAGCAAAAAGGGGAACAAGGAGAGCAGGAGCAGCTTAGTTAGTGGCGGGGCTCAAGAGATATTCACACAGGGCAGTCTTAATGGCCACACTCAGATACCAATCATAGGTTAGCAGCAGTCAAACTAGGCCAATGAAGCAGTAATATGATATAGGAAGCGGATCATGAGAGTATTTAAAGGAGGCCTGGGAGAGAGGGGTGGTGGGGGTGGGAGAAAATTTCAGGTCAGAGCGAGAGCTGAGAAGTCAGAATTAAGAAGGGAACACTGTAACAGGCTATAGAGAAGATGCCCCAATCAGAGTAAAGCAGGCAAGCGGGCGTACCAATCACAATCCCCCTATGGCAGTGCAGCACCAATCAAGGGTGCCCAGGCGTGCTGGCTCTCTGCAGAGGATTCTATTGGTATCTATCGGTATGACAGCGCAGCATAGGTAATAATAGGGTGCTCAGCGTCTATCTGACTTGAGTCAGAAGGGTTGATGGCAGACACTGAGGGCTTCCTGTTTTCAGCTGCAGAGCTGTCGCACAGGCAGTTTTAAGGAAGCTGTCAGCCTGTTGAGTGAAGCTTAGGGGAACCTCAACTACAACCACCCCTTGTAGTAGCACCGGGAAAGAAGTAGAATGATAATGCAGGCGATATTGCCCATGAATGAGTACAGTGATTTATGTAGAAGACCAAGAATCCCTCTAGTGGCAGGTTTGTATAACCTGCTAACGGAAAACTAGCCACTAAAAAAAAAAAAGGTAGCTTAGACTTATCGGCTCCAAGGTAGAGTGCTTGGATGGGGGGGGGGTGCTGCAGGAAGAGTAGTCAGACAGAAGAGGTGTAAGCACTTTAAAACAGTAGTAGAAATTACAATCCAGCTAATACAGTTGAAAAACTTCTAATAACACAGTTGAAATGTGCTTAGTTCTATCGAACATCTAACAAAGTGCCATGTGTCTATAACAGGGGAAAAGTCCTGGCCAATCAGAGTGGGTTTTCTGGAAGCACCCATGTTCTGATTGGCTGCGCTGTCCCATACCTTCCAAGGAGCTGCAGGTGGGTGTCCTGGTCTTGGTCGGTGGCTGGCTGGGTGCCGCCAACCGTGGGTGAGCTGAGGCAGTCCTTGTTCAGGAGCAGGAGTGAGAATATTTTCTCTATCTCACACTCCTGCCCATCATGTATTATATATATATATATATATATATATATATATATATATATATATATATATACACACACATATATATATATATATATTATAGGGGTGTGTCGCACCACTATATTTAGGGTTGATTAGGCACTTAATGTTAAACCTCAAATTCTGCACATTAATAACTTTGCAACTGTTCAACAGATTTGCAAGCAATTTGGCATGCACAGTGTGGGATGGTAGATCTCTTGATTTGCCAAGTTGTGTTTCGGTCAGGCATACAGTTTTTGCGCATCAAAGCAACAAAAAATGCACTTTTCAGCATTTTTGCACAGTATTTGTCTGTGGCGCTGCACAGCCACTGTGTCATCTGCTGGTCTGAAGCTTGGGAGATAGAAAACACTTGGGTCAAGGAACATGCCACATTTTATTTGGTAAAAAAATATTAATCCATTCAAAAGTTATTAAAGTTTGAAGCTCCCATTATAAGTCAATGAGAAAATTTATATGTATGATTTGTGAAAGAATAATTTTCGACTGTGATCGCGGATGATTTCTTTGCAGCCTCATGATCAAAGAACTAAATAACTCTTAAGCTGTTTGGTCTTTTTACTTGAAATTTTTTAAGGTTTTGAGGGGATGTCCTAGAGATGTGAATGAGCTTGTTTAGGTGTTGGAAAATCAATTGGTTGCACAGATATTCCATAACAAAGTTGACATTTTCCCCACAGGATTACACTGCATTGCTTTGGTCTTTTTACATGGGCCCAGATGCATATTGTTATGCAAAAACTGGCCCCGCGTTCCCACCAATATGTATTTTTTGCTACTCATATTACACTTTTTCAAAAAGTAAGGAAATTTTATGCAAAAAAACTGCGTTAATGCATCATTTAGGGTTAACTAGAAAAAAGTCAGGAAATGGGACATTAGGGTTGAATCCCAACTCCCCACACAACCTCCACCCCAATCCTCCACAGACTGACAGACTCCGGGTGTGTCGCTAGTTGTGAGGCCTAAATCTCACCCATCTCCTTTACTATAGCACATCAATGTGTTCACACATGGAATGGGGTGAGATTTGGCCTCGGACTCAATGACACACCCCGGAGTCTGTCAGTCTGTGGAGGATCAGGTGGGGTGTGGGTGAGTTAGGTTCAACCCTAATGTCTTTTCCTGCCTTTTTTCTATTAAACCCTAAATGATGCATTAACACAGTTTTTGCATAGAATATATACAGTATATATATATTATGGTAGCACTGTAGTGCTACCATAGTTAGGGTTGAGAAGCCATTTACATGTTAAACCCAAAATTTTGCACCTTAATAACTTTGCAACTGCTTGACAGATTTGCCTGAAATTTGGAATACACGATCAAGACCCATATGCCTTGGGATCTGCCAAGTTTTGTACTGGTTGGATCCACAGCTGCGGAGTTATTAAGTGTGATCTGCTCGTGAGTTTACGCTTTTTCTGGAATTCTACGGTCGCGCCTACAGGCCGCACGGTTTGCACGACTGGCCCGAAATCTTCAGGGAACATGTGGCCAGGGTCCCCAATGTGCCTTTCAAAGATTTCGTGAAAAAATATTAAACGGTTCAAAAGTTATTCAAAAAACAATTTCCCATTATAAGTCAATGGGAAAAGTTAACAAAAAGTTTGACAGTGTCGCAAATGCACTTTTTACTGTGGCAAATGGCCCTTTTACTGTCGCAAATCCACCATTTTGTTTTCAGTTAGTGATCAGAAAAATGCTTGGCATTTAAAATTGAGACCCTTTAGCAACCTAATTATTTTTGTATTCACCTAGTCGGGCCCTGAGGATGCTAGCCATGTCTTTATTTTGGGGTAAAACACCCCAGAAATATGTTTTTCAGATTTCTGGAAAAAGTACTTTCATAAAGTAGTGTCGCACTCACGAAAGTGTAACAAATTTTTGCGAAAGCTTTCGCAAATCATGACACTACTTTGCGACACTATGCCCAAAATAACAGTAATTCTTTGGCACCCCGCTGCAAAAGAACGATTTGGAGTTTTGGGCTGAAAGTTGGAGGAAACGCAGCCGACATCTGACAGATGTGCCTTTCAGTGTTTTGTTGAAAACATATTACACACCGGCAAAGTTACGGTACTCCAAAGTTGATGCTTTTTCCCATAGGATAACATTATGGCGTATGACGCATTGCAGCAATCGTTTGTTGCCCTGCTGCAAAATAACAGTTTGGTCTTTTGGGCTGAAATTTGCAAGGAACACAGCCAACATCCCACAGATGTGTCTTTCAGTGGTTTGGTGAAAAAATATTACAGGGAGGTAAAGTTATGGCAGTCTGAACTTCTGTTTTTTTCCTTAGGATAACATTACTGCATTCGCCGCGCCTTTCAGGGCCCGTATCTCGAAAACGGTCACGGAGATACAGACTTTTGTCAAAAAATTTCTTAGCCCCTGGGGCTAAATACAAAACTAGCCAGGAAAGTGATAATTCATATAACTTTTACATTTTTTTCTATATCGTGCGGTTACTGAGGTATAAGCAATTTACTATTCCAAGTCCTCATTTTTGTATTCCAATAGTCATTATTTTGCATACATTCTTCGTACTCACTGTCTTTCTCTATACAGCTTTTGGGTAAAACCAGCCTGTGTGCTTACATTACTGTTACCATTACCATTTCTGCTTGCGGTTCCGTTTTTCGTTTCACTTACGTTCACGCTACGCCACCATGTGCGTACCATCGCTCGTTTTCATTTGCAGTTGCATTTGGCATTGTTTTTAACATTTCTGTCTACAGTACTGTTTCTCTTTCTGTTTCACTTTGCTTCACCATGCGCATTACGATTTGCGCTTTATGGCACAATGTTACTATGTGACAAGACATCACGTGCCGCGCCCTGCCACCGCATTATATTCACTATTTCTCATTATCATTCTCAAAAAGAAGGGAAATTAGAGGCAAAAAACTCCATTTAATGCATCAGTTAGGGTTGTTCCACAGCAACAAAAGTGAGGAAATTTGATGTTAGGGTTGAAACCCTCTTTGCACCCCTCCAGCCCACCCCCCCAACTGGAATCGGGGTGTGCATTGACATCATCGGTCCTAACTGTCAACCCATTCTCCTATTCCTCAGCTTCTTTCCACATGTGATGGGGTGACACTTAGGGCTGATGCAGTGTTCACCTAGGGGGTCCAAAATTTAAACACCAGGCATTTTTCTCTCTCACTAACTGAAAACAAGATGGCCATCACATGACAGTAAAAGGGTCATTTGTGACAGTAAAATGCAGTGGCAGCAGCTTTCGAGAGACACATTTATTTTTTTCCCATTGACTATAATGGGAATCTTGTTTTTTGAATAACCTCTGAATGGTTTAAAACATTTTTACCAAATCTTAGAAGGACACATCAGTGACCCAGACTGCATCTTCCCTGAAGATTTGAGACCAAACAGACAAATTGTGTGGGCTGTAGTCACGGCCAAAGAAACACACAAACCCCCCCCCTTTTTTGTGTTTTTGGGCACTCTGCAATTCCACTACTACTCATCCAACTGTAACAAAACGTTCCAGATCCAGAGAGTCTATGGTACCAGATTATGTATGCAAACTTTCAGGCAAATGTGGCATATATGGTGCTAAAGTTACTAAAGTGCAAAAGTTGGGTTTAATATAGACGTGGCTGGCAATCTTTAATTATACTGGTAATTACCATGCCAGTACAATTTATATATATATATATATATATATATATATATATATATATACATACTCAGATATATCTATACATATATATATATATATGTTCTTGCAAAAAACTCTGTTAATGCATTAGTTAGGGTTGTTTCCACAGTGACAAAAGTGTGGAAATTCGGTGTTGGGGTTTCCACCACTCCACCCCCACACCCTCCAGACACCACCAGGCATGGGGTGTGCGTTGCAGTGGTCATGCCTAATTCTCATTCCATTCCATGTGTAAAGAATCTGCGGTGGTGCTGTATAGGAGAATGGGGTGAGAGTTAGGCACGACCACCGATGCCTGGTGGTGTCTGGAGGGCGTGGTGGTGGGGTGGAGTAGTGGTAACCCTAACATCAAATTACCACACTTTTGTCACTGTGGAAACAACTCTAACAGATGCATTAATATGTTTTGCAATGAATTTCCCTTCTTTTTGAGAAAGTGTAATGTAAGTGGTAAATGGTATGTGTTAGTAGGAGCGTGGGCCCTCTGGGCCCTGTGTTCCCTTCACATTGTCCATTTTTTGTATAATCAGATGCATATTCATTCACATATCTGGACTGCCTTGTACGGTATGGGCTGCACACCCATTGGCTCTTGTTCTGCAGTCAGTCAGTGGGCGGCGGGGTGGCAGGTGGGTGGGGATGCTGCTGCGCGCAGCTGCCGGGGAGGCGGGGTGGTGGGACTTCATGGGTGGGCGAGGTGGGGGGACACTAGATCACCAGGGATATGTTCAGGGGGTCTACAGCCTGCGATTGGGCTTAGCGGTCCACTGGACCACCAGGGATACATTCTGAGGGAGGTTACACATCTTCAGCCCGCGATCAGGCTTAGTGGTCCACTGGACCACCAGGGATATGTTCTCGGGGGGTTTACACATCTTCAGCCCACGATCGGGCTTAGCGGTCCACTGGACCACCAGGGATATGTTTGGGGGGGGACACTTTGCTGCCCACGATCGGGCTGGTGGGAGGATTATTTAAGCATTTGCCCATGATCAGGCCAGTCAGGGAGGGGATTTTTATGCTTTTGACTGCGATCGGCCCAGTCAGGGGTTGGGGGGATTTTTTACACTTTTGCCCGCAATCAGGCTGCAGGGAGGGCACAGGGAGTAGGTTGAGGGCCAGCCACAGGTGACAGCTGCTGTGTTGCACCCTGCAATGTGGCAGCTCACCTGTGGGTGGCCTTCGACTTACTCCTTTTTTTTGGCTCAAAGATGTGCAGGCACAGGTTGGGGGTTGCGCCTGCACAACTCTGCACAGCCTGGCTGAATATCAGGCGTGCAGTTTATGCATGGTTCTTCCCCCTCCAGTTCAGCATGCATTCATTAGCATTGCGCTGTTGCTCAGCATGTTTTCAGTGGTGCAACTGCCTCCTGCTGAATATCGCAGAATGGTGCAATTTTGGACTTGCGCAGGCACAACCCTATTGCGCATGGTGCAACCCTTTTGAATATCCCACCCCCAGTGTTTACCTAGAGTGTCCCAATTTTAAACACCAGGTGTTTTTCTGTGTCACTAACTGTAAACAAGATGGCTGACTCATGAAAGTAAAATGGCCATTTACACCAGTGAAAAAAGCCTCTCACAAACGTTTTGAGATTTTTGCTAACTTTTCCCATTGACTATAATGGGAAATTTGTTTTTTGAATAACTTTTGAATGGTTTAATATGTTTTCACCAAATGTTTGAAAGGCATATTGGTGACCAAGGCTGCATCTTCCCTGAAGTTTTTGGTCTGAATGGACAAACCATGCGGGCTGTGGGTGCGAGCAAAGAAACGTGCAAAAAGTCAGGTTTTTTTTGCATTTTTTGGTGTTCTGTAGCTCTGCAACCATACAACCTACCGTAACGCAACTTGCCAGATCCAGAGATGTATGGTGCCAGACCACACATGCAAAATTTCAGGCAAATCCATTGTACTGTAGGCAAAGTTATTAAGGTGCAAAATTTGAGGTTTTGCATTAAAGTGGCTGCTCAACGCTAACTATAGTGGCACTACCGTTCCACTATAATACAGATGTTAAAGTTCAGATTTGAAGGTTAATAACTTTGGAGTTGTTCAACGGTTTGGCATGAAATTTGGCATGCATATTCCTCATGGGCAGGTAGCATGTCCTGTCAAATGTGGTCTGAATTCATTTAGTAGTTTCTGAGATATAAAGTACTAGAAACAGAACAATCTGGGGTTTATTGACATTTCTTTGTCATCCTGGATCTCAGAAATGGCTTTATGTTGTGGGCTGAAATTTTAAGGGTACAAAGACCTTGGGTCACTGATGTGCCTTTTGAAGGTCAGGTAAAAAAATATTAATCTGTTCAAAAGTTAGTTAGCAACCCTACCAACTGCTCCCCCCACCACCACCATCCACACACATCAAAAGGCATTGGGGTGTGCCACAGGGTCATCAGGCCTAACCCTCACCCCATTCTCCCGTACTGTACCATGTCAGCTTGTTTACACATGGAATGGGGTGAGAGTTGGGCCTGATGACCCAATGGCACACCCCGATGCCTGTTGGTGTGTGGACAGTTAAGGGTGGGGTGGTAGGGTTGAGTACTTCACTCGACAACAGATTGACTGAACCCATATCTCACATTGTTTATGAGCTATGGGCACTGGAAAGCACTGAAATTACCCTTGGAACATGTTTTTGCCAATTTCTCTGTAACCATAGCAAGTAGGAAAAAATTCCACTGCAGGTGTCATCTACTATTTCCAAACTTGTTTCAGCAGATTGGTTCACCTGAGTGAACCAAGCTGCTAAGTAGAAAACCTGCATCTTGCTTTGTTTTGAGATATGAGTGCCGAAAGGCATACGGGTGCTCGAATGTTATCCTATGGGAAATTGCTCAGATTTGAATACTTTTAACTTTGTGTGCCTTGAATGTTCTGGCACCAAACCACCAAAAGGCACACACTTGTGGGATCAGGGCTTGAGACCCTGCACATTTCAGCCCAAAAGACCCAGTCATTTGGTTGCAAAAGGCTGGCAAAGATTTGCAGTTGTTTAGAGCATACTTTTGTAAAATACTTTCACAAATCACTAAAGTTTTGCAAAATAAATCACAAAACTTTCGCATTTGCAAAACTATTTTGCCAAAGTATTTTTCGGAAAAAGTTTAAAAGTGTATTTCTGGGGGGTTTAGCCCCACCCAAAAGGATATGGCTAGCATCCTCAGGACCCGACTAGGTAAACAACAATCAATGTTTACCTAGAGTGTCCCAATTTTAAATGCCAGGCATTTTTCTGTGTCACTAACTGTAAGCAAGATGGCTGACTCACAAAAGTAAAAGGGCCATGTATGCCATTAAAAAGAGCCTCTCACAAAAGTTTCATGATTTTTGCTAACTTTTCCCATTGACTATAATGGGGAATTTGTTTTTTGAGTAACTTTTGAACGGTTTAATATTTTTTCAGCAAATCTTCAAAAGGCACATCGGTGACCAAGGCTACATCTTTCTTGAAGTTTTTGGACTGAATGGACAAACCATGGAGGCTGTAGGCACAAGCAAAGAAATGTGCAATAAGTCAGGGTTTTTGTTGCATTTCCTGGCATTCTGTTGCTCCGCAACTGTACATCTAACCGTAACACAACTTGCCAGATCTGGAGATCTATGGTGCCAGATCACACATGCAAAATTTTCCATTGTATGGTGGGCAAAGTTATTAAGGTGCACAATTTGAGGCTTTGCATTATAATGGCTACTCAACCCTAACTATAGTGGCACTACCATGCCACAATAATACAGACGTTAAAATTCAAATTGGAGGGTTAATAACTTTGGAGCTATTCAACTGTTTTGCATGAAATCTGGTACACGTATTCCCCATAGGTACGTAGTTTGTCCTGCCAAATGTGATCCAAATTCATTGAGTAGTTTATGAGATATAAAGTGTTGAAAAACAGAACAATCTGGGGTTTATTGACATTTCTTTGTCATCCTGGATCTCAGAAATGGCTTTATGTTGTGGGCTGAAATTTTAAGGGTATAAAGCCTGTGTGTCACTGATGAGCCTTTTGAAGGTTTGGTGAAGACATATTATTCTGTTCAAAATGTAGTTAACAACCCCACCAACTGCTCCCCCACAGCACCACCGTCCATATACACACAAGAGGCATTGGGGTGTGCCACAGGGTCATCACGCCTAACCCTCACCCCATTCTCCTATACTGTACCATGTCAGCTTGTTTACACATGAAATGGGGTGAGAGTTGGGCCTGATGACCCAATGGCGCACCCCGATGCCTGTTGGTGTGTGGATGGTTAGGGGTGGGGTGGTAGGGTTGAGTACTTCATGTGGCAACAGATCAACTGAACCCATTTCTCACATCATTTATGAACTATGGGCACTGGAAAGCACTAAAAAGCCACCCTTGGAACCCTTGGAACATGTTTTAGCCAATATCTCTGTAGCCATAACAAGTAGGAAAAAAATTCCACTACAGGTGTCATCTACTATTTCAAAACTTGTTTTAGCAGCTTAGTTCACCTAGGTGACCTAAGCAGTGAACTAAGCTGCCAGTAGCAAAAACTCTGTATCTCGCTTTGTTTTCAAGATACGGGTACCGAAAAGAATGACAGATGCCACAATGTTATCTTATGGAAAATCTCTCAACTTTGGAACGCTGTAACATTGGGCCACTTGAATGTTCTTGCACAAAACCACCAAAAGGCACATCTGTGGGACCAGTGCTTGCTGCCCTGCAAATTTCAGCCCAAAAAACCCAGCCATTTGGTAGCAGAAGGCTGGCAAAGATTGCAGTTATTTTGAGCATACTTTCATAAAATACTTTCGCAAATCACGAACGTTTTGCAAAATAAATCAAGAAACTTTTGCATTTGCAAAACTATTTTGCCAAAGTATTTTTCAGAAAAGTTTAAAAACGTATTTCTGGGGGGTTTAACCACCCCAAAAAAAGATATGGCTAGCATCATCAGGACCTGACTAGGTAAACAAAATAATCAGTGTTTACCTAGAGGGTCCCAATTTTAAATGCCAGGCATTTCTCTGTGTCACTAACTGTAAACAAGATGGGTGACTCATGAAAGTAAAAGGGCCATTTGCGCCAGTAAAAAGAGCCTGTCACAAAAGTTTTGTGATTTTTGCTAACTTTTCCCATTGACTATAATGGGAAATTTGCTTTTTGAACGGTTTAATATTTTTTCACCAACTCTTTGAAAGGCACATCGGTGACCAAGGCTGTATCTTCCCTGAAGTTTTTGGACAAAACAGACAGACCATGTGGGCTGTGGGTGCAAGCAAAGAAACAAACAAAAAGTCTGTTTTTTTGCATTTTTTGTCATTCTGTAGCTCCATAGCCGTACATCCGACCATAATGCAACTTTGCCAGATCCAGAGATCTATGGCACCAAACCGTGCATGCAAAAGCTCAGGCACATCTGTCATACAGTGGCAAAGTTATTAAGGTGCCAAATGTGAGGTTTTGCATTAAAATGGCTACTCCACCCTAACTAAAGTGGCACTACCGTGCCACTATAATATGTATATGTGTGTGTGTGTGTGTGTGTGTGTGTGTGGTAATATTCATTGGGTGAGAGTTAGGCCTGATGACCCCAAGGCACACCCTGATGCCTGTTGGTGTATGAAGAGTGGGGGTGGGGGTGAGGGGAAGGGTTGGTAACCCTAGCATCAAATTTGCAAACTTTTGTTGCAATTATGACAACCCTAACTGATGCATTAACAAAGTTATTTGCAATAAATTTTTTTGAGAAAGTGTAATGTTACTCGTATGCAGTTGTGGGAGCTCAGGGCCCATCATGCATACATGTTGTAATTGTCTCTGATTTTCATGTGGGAGTGCAGGACCTGAAATGCCTTGCATTCCCATTTATACAGAAGTGTACTGATATTTTAATGATATCACATCTCTGTGTGGGCCCTGCGCTCCCACTACTGCATAATGTAGGGCCCTGCACTCCCATTATTGCATAATGGGATCCAAATATGGGAGCCCAGGGCCTGTACCCATAAGTATAGAGACATAGCATATGACTAGAGTCATTCCAGATAACCCTTGTGCTGCAAAAGTTCCACTATCTCAGGAACCATAGAAACTTTGAAAAAAATTATTTCACAGTTACATAGATACATAGATACATAGACAGTGTCGGCAGATAAGGGCCTATGGCCCACCTAGTCTGCCCATTTGAGCTTGAAAGTTCAGTTTGTTTTCCTAGAAGTCTATTTCCCCTTACCCCTGACCTCTAGAATTCCTTTATGTCTATCCCATGCATTCTTAAATCCTGGATTGTTTCAGCCCCACCACTTCCTCTGGCAGGGTGTTCCACTTGTCCACCACCCGCTCTGTGAAGAAATTCTTTCTCATGTTTCCTCTGAATCGTCCTCCCTCCAACTTCATCCCATGCCCTCTAGTCCTGAAACATCTTTTTCGCTTAAAATAGTGTTTTCCTGCACCCTGTTCCTCCCTGTAAGATACTTGTATGTCTCTATCATATCCTCTCTCCTCCTCTCCTCCAGGGAGTACATGTTCAGTTCCTTCAACCTGTCTTCATAGGACTTGTGATGCAACCCATGCACCATCTTTGTTGCCCTCCTCTGAACCTTCTCTACCTGTCTATGTCCTTACGTAGGTATGGTCTCCAGAACTGTACACTGTACTCCAGGTGGGGCCTCACTAGTGTCTTGTATAGCGGAATTATGACCTCCCTTTCCTGCTGGTGATGCCCCTGCCTATACATCCCAGCATCCTATTTGCTTTACCTGATGCCTTGTCACACTGTTTCCCTACCTTGAGGTCATCAGAGATGACAACCCCAAGATCCTTTCCTGCTTGGTGCATGCTATATCCTCACCCCCCAACTGATATATTGTGCCAGGGTTTTTGTGCCCCATATGCATTATCTTGCACTTCTTTGCATTGAATTTCAACTGCCAAACCCTTGACCATTCTTCAAGTTTCTGCAGGTCCCTTCTCATTCTGTCTACACCCTCTGGTGTGTCTACTCTGTTACAGAGCTTTGTGTCATCAGCGAACAGTGAAATAAATATATTGTATTCATGACCTGGCTACCTCCACGCATGCTTAGCTCTAAAGCTGTACTAAGCTGTGCTTAGTAAAAAATCCATATCTCAAACCATTTTTGAGATATAGCTGCTGAAAGGTGCCACGACCGCCACAATGTTGTCATATGGGAAAATTCACAACTTTGGAGTGCTGTAACTAGGGAACTCGTGTCCATTTCTTCACCAAACCAGCAAAGGGCACATCTGAGGGGTAGGGGCTTGCCATCCTGCAAATTTCAGCCCAAATATCCTAACCGTTTTCTTGCTATGACATGGCAAAGAAACTGGTTTTGGGGGCTGTTTAACTGCTTTAACTTTCAGATCATATTTTTTCCCATAGGCTATAGTGGGAAACTTTAAAGTTTAATAACTTTTGAACAGATTAATATTTTTTCACCAACCCTTCAAAAGGCACATCTGTGAGGCAAAGGCTTTCTACCCTGAAAATTTCGGGCCACAGCCTAAAGCCATTTCTGCGATCCAGGTGAACAAAGAAATGTCAAACAACACAGATTTTTCTGTTTTTTCAACACTCTGTATCTCAGAAAATGCACTATGGATTCCCACAAAATTTGGCAGGCCAAGAGACCTACCACTAGACATTATGCATGCAACATTTCATGCAAATCTGTTAAATGATTCTAAGGTTATTAACATTCAAAACTTTGGTTTAACATAGAAGTTACCTGTCACCTAAGTATACTGGCACTACCATGCCAGTATATATATATATATATATATATATATATATATATATATATTTATATATATATATATATATATATATATATATATATATATATATATATATATATATATATATATACACACACACACACATATATATTTATAAAATGAGTAAGAAAAATTATATTTAGTGGTTGCTTGAAACACATCACATGACCGTGCATATATCAGAGCACAACCACACATCTGCACTTTCACCACCCTCCAAAACAATTTTGCCATTTTACAAGATAGATAACCCACTCTGAGGTGTGCGGTTGCGCTCTGATATACGCACGCCTTGGGTGGCTGACTCACTCGGCCAGTGGCCTCATGTGTAACAATGCACATCAAGATATGCATATATCAGAGAATGACCGTACGCCTCAGAGTGGGTTATCTATTACATTTACATACAGTTTATATACATACATATAAAAGTTTCAACTTTTACAGCCCAATCCGCATAGTTGCTTGAATATGCCTCATAGGTACGTACTGTATCCAGGCCTCAGAATTCCACATTTTCAGGTTGCAGCATTAGAGGTGAAACCCACAGTCTCCAGTTACCCATATCAGTACCTCCCCTCATGTATAGTATTATGGAAAGGCCAAGGAGCTGTCATGAGTGGTGCCAAGAGGAATGATGCCTGGACCCCTTATTAAATGTATTTTGTTTTAAGTGGCTCAAAGCACTGAGTGACAAAGCAGTTCCCCAAGGACTGCTGTATGCTAATAACAAGATATTCAGCAAAAAAATATTTCAGACAAGACAAAGGTATTGATGGTGGAATCTGGTCATCTGTGGATTGGTGCAGTGTTGGGCGCTGACCTTGGTTTGAGGTTGCGAGGTCGGTACCTGACTCCTACACAGGTTAGGGATCTAGATGTTATTCTTGGCAATGGTTTGACACTTGATGCTCAGGTGCTGGCCATCGTCCAAAGTGGGTTTTATGATCTTAGGAACGTTGCCCGAATCCATTACCTGATACCTTCAGATGACTTTGCCACCCTGATACATGCGTATGTCACGTCAAGGTTTGACTACTGTAATGCCTTGTACTTCAGGCTTTAGAGAGGTAATCTCCACTGTCTGCAGCTGGTGCAGAATGCGGTGACCAGGCTATTAACTGGTGTACCTAGATCTGAATATATTAGGCCGGTTCTCCATGGGCTGCACTGGTTGCTGATAAGGTGAAGGATTGCCTTCAAGGTCAGATTACTGACCTAAAAAGGCCTACACAGCCACACTCTGGACTATCTACAAGAACTCCTGGTCTCTCACTGTCCAACTTACCTGCTTTGTGCCTCCAAGGGTGGCCTCTTGATGGTTCCCAGGACTAGGTTGTGGCACTGGGGAGATCATCCCTTTTCTGTTGCCGCACCAGTGCTGTTGAATTTGCTGCCAGGAAATTTGAGAGAGACTCCCTCAGTGGAAGCTTTTAAGAAGTGGCTTAAGACATTTTTATTTAATCAAGCATTTGATTTAATAAAATAAGAAATATCCACATGCTTTGCTGACTGTCTTATTATGTGATTATTTATACTGTATTTTTAAGTTGTATATGCCTTGTAAATGTGATATAATATGATGTTACTGATTTTTTTATTGCTATATTCTGTTTTATATTGTACAGCACTCTGAGCTCCTGTGAAGGGGGTGCTTGATAAAAAAAGTATCTCTCTATCTATCTATCTATCTGAAAAATACACTGCTGGCACCCGGCACCTTCCATGTCAACCCAGAGGGCTGGGGAAAGAAGGAGGCAAGGCCTAACGAGTCTAAGTATGGGCACACTAGTGCCAGTGGGCTTGTACACTTGTCTGCTGTTACTGCTGCCTCCTGGGGTGCATAACACCACCAGCTCTTGCACCCCCATAACAAAGAATCTGGACTGAAATTTGAATATATATGCATCCCCACCCTGGGCCTGCCTCTGACCTGGACATGTGCAGAGAAGCATGTAACACTCAAGCACAGGTGTAGAGGACACATCCCAAACAGCACTGGAGTGTGCAGATGTCTCTGATTGTGCAGAGCAGGAATTCTGCACACCTCAGCCATCAATACACTCTCCTGCTCAGGTGCTTAAGTCATCCTCTGGCTTTTCTGCATCTTCCCCTTAGTGAATATAGAAGAATTCCATAATGATATCTAGTACTCTCTAAGAAGCATTTAATGTTATAGTGTTGAAGCTAAAAAGTTAAATATGTAAATAATGAATTATGTTACAACATTTTAGGTGCTGATGGACCGAGACTGCCAGAAGGTGCAGATAAGTGCTCTGGAAGAGTAGAAATATTGCATGGAGATACTTGGGGTACAGTTTGTGATCAGTATTTGGATCTACAAGATGCAAGTGTGATCTGTGAACATCTGAACTGTGGTGCAGCAGCTTCCATTGCCAAAGGAGCTTACTTTGGAGAGGGAAGTGGTCCAATATGGAAGGATAATTTTCACTGTAGAGGTGATGAGCCATATCTGAGGGATTGTTTGGCAACATGGGCTCAACACAACTGTACCCATGAAAATGATGCTAGTATTGTTTGTTCAGGTAAGCTGTTCTGTCACATTCATCAGGACTGATAAAGTATTGCACCTCTTTAATTATTGTTGGATTGAAATAATAGAAAAGCTGCATGATGAACTTTTTCAGCTTTTGCACAAAATAAGCTTCTTCTGAATGACCTTTATTATCACAAACCCGTTTGTGTTGAAATCAGAATGTGGTCTGTATGTGATTTGTGCTCGGATGCAGTTAAAATGCTGTGTTTAAGCATCACTTAGAGTCAAAGCACAATTCCACAAAAGTAAAAGTACAACAGATGGTTAATACGTCACCTAAATCTTCATAATTATGTAGTATGATATTCCTCTGAGTTTAAACAAAGCTTGAAGCAGCAATGGCATTACCCTAACTTCAGAATCATCAGTCAAGGCATGGAAATCTACTTGTATGGTAAATCAACACTGTCAGGGAGGATGCTGAAGTTAGAGTAATGCAAATGCTGTTAAAGCAACCTTTCTAACTCTAAGAAACATCACAATTATGAATAATCCACGTTTCCCTAATTGTGTGGCTTTGCCCATCAACCTTAACTGATGCATAAATGTAATTTTTTAGCAATTAGTTTCTATCCTTTTTAATATAGATATATAATAAAATGCACAGTGATTTGTGTTGACAATATTGGCCATTAGGGCTTTAGCATACCTCTAGGGATGGGCTCCATGTGTTCAATTTTCAAAGAGTCTGTAGTGTGATGCAATGGGGACACTGCATCTAATTATGGAAAAGACAGGGTCCTGGCACCAAACTCCCCAAAGAAACAACGCATCAGGGGAATGCTGTGAGCTGCAGATGGGCTTGCAGCAGCTGCTGGAGTGCTGGCAACCCATTGTTTGCAATAGCACACCAGACAAAGTACATTTCAGGATGATCTATACATGTTGGTGGACTCCTTTGCATTGCATAACCCATGTCAATGCATTTATATCAAGTATAAATGAAACAAATGTTTTTCCCGTGTGTGCATTCTTCAACCATCTCCTTTGTCTGTATCACTGTAGGTTTGCTGAAGCTCAGCAACAGTTGATTTGTATTCTCATCCAGTATAAAGTATTATTAGTCTGCCAGGCAACTGTATGGAGGGAGGGGTCATGGCATGGACAGTATGGGCAGGCTGGTACAGTGGGAGTTAGACCAGCTCATGCAGACATGGGGTGATTTCAAGCTCAGAATTATGGGGATGTTGCAGCCCCACTGTGGTGCATGCCCGCTTGCAACCTGGCACACTGGATTTTGTGCCACTATCATGATGCAATGGTGCTTTGGTGCAGCTGCATCAGGCTGTATTTGAAAATTACAGTTGGTGCAAGTAGTGATGCAAGTTACCCTCTGCATCAAACTCTTTTGATGCAGGTCCCTTGCATCAGTCTAACCCTTTTGAAAATCGAGCCCCATGTGTCTGCATTTCACTTCACTGGATTTTGAGGCTGCTAGACCTGATCACTTGGGACTGGCTTTCTGAGACAGAATTTAACATTGGGAGAGCTCAAGGAGAACTGTGCCAGAGTGGATGGGTTCCCACTAGTGGCCGCATTTAGCTTGGAGGGCATCACAACATTGTTGCAGGTACATGCAATGAAACAACATTGTTGTTGCAAAGGTGGTCAAGCACTGTGTAGCAATAAGGAAAACCTATAAAAAGACCTGAAAAACAGTATCATTCATTTGTAGCCAGCAACTCACAAATCACTAATTCCTAATCATTTTATATTTTTTTTATAAAATACCCAAAAGCACTACCTTCGTGACAGGACCTAATGAACCTGAAAGTTTCACATTTAATATCTTTATCACTTTTCTATTAGGTTTACATACATTTGTCTAGAAAAAGGAAGTTTGCTATTTTGAACCCACAAACTTAAAAACCCCTGAACCAATTTTTACCAAATTTAGGAGATTCTATAATCCTGCTAAAAAAGGTATGAATGCCTATTATCAGCTGTCCTGGCCCCCGAAAAAAATGACTAAGGTTAAAGAGGCCTGCCTTTGATTTAATGTAAAAGAGCCTACTCGACCCTAACTATAGGTGCACTATACCCCCAAAGCCTGCAAAAGCAAGAACGATTAGGGGTTGATGGGGAGAAAATTAAATCTTTGTACAGTAATATAATTAAAAATATAAAATGAAAGTATATGTGGGTGAAATTGTGCTACATAGTTGTTAAACTGTCTGAAATAGAAATTGCTGAGAAGTCAAATTGGATCCTGTGGTATATTAGGCTGGGGTTCTCAAGCTATAGGAAGATAATTATTTTGCCACAGTATTAGTCACAGGTCAGATCATAACAGGAGCACTGTGTGTTGTTCTGGAACCCTCCAATTTAAGAAGGACAGGAATAAACTAGACAGTATACAGTGTAGGACAAGAAAGATGAAACAGTGGCAGAAGGGAGTGCATACCAAGAAAGGGTGAAGAACTTGTACTCACCGAAAGGCAGAAGAAATGGGTTTCATGACTGAGATTTTATAAATGCTTGCAAAGGGTCTACAGGGTGGATACCAGTAAGTTATTCAAATTACTGGGTCATATAAACACTAGAGGTCACAACTCAAGATTGATGGTGGTCAGGAGCGGGAGAGTTTCCAAAGGATGTGAGGAAATTCTTCTTTACTGAGAGTGTGGTAGACAAATGGAGCAGTTTACCAGAGCAAGCAGAGAATGTGAGGACCATCTAAAGTTTCAAATACAAAAAAATGTCACAGGTACAGCGGGATCATCAGGAGCAAAGGGGATCCCAGTTGTGCTCAGATTCAATCAGAGAGCTTGTCAGACTTGATAGAAATGTAATGCAATGCAGACTAGGAGGGGATGGAGAGGCAAGATGGCCACTGTGCTGCTCCACTCCTCTCTGCCTGGTGTTTCTCTCTGGTGTTTGAGGAACTTTAGTTAAAACATTTTAATTTATTTCATTGCCGTAAGTTCATGAATGAAGCTCATGATATTTTAATCTTTTTGTGATAGTCTATGACTTTCCAGATGGCAAGAAGCTGCTGTTTGTATGGGACACTTGCTGCCCCAAAGTTCACTCAGATTAATTGTTACATTGTTCGTGGACTGTGGGCAGGGCAGTTTTGCGGCATTCTAGGTGCCGGGCAGATGTTCTAGGATAAGCAGAGAGAGGCCAGTGGACAATTACAGCATGCAGTAGCTATGGCCAGCTGTGACTGATTACATGGATAATTCCTGAAAAGGATAACTAAGCCATCAGCAGGTGCACTATAAGTACTGAAATGCTCAAACTTTTATAAAAAGGTATGCCATTTTTCGCCTGAGGCCTGGGGGGCTCAGTATCTTACAGCCGAATAAAATTTACTGCGCTCAGATGAGCGATTCTCTTTTATTTGCTCCATAGATGTTTCTTATTCATATTTCACTGGAGCCTGGAAATTTGACTTAAAAGAATACAATGAGGGATCACTGGGAGAGATTCATTCAGGAAAGAAATTTAACTCCTGGACTCCCATATCGCTGGTTTGAATATAAGGGAAGAGTTTGGTGGCCACCTGATTGTAGGTTTCCCCTGTTTGTCTCTGCTGAAATGTTTCAAAAGAAGATGGAAACTGGTTCCCAAAATAACTTCCGTTTAAAAGGCACTACATTAAGAGTTCTGGCATCACAGTGTCTCAGACCATTTTTTCTTCAATTAATGGAATGTTTATTTGCAAAATGGCACACTCTAATTCATCTAAATGGACCTGCTAAACTTTGAATTTCTCAAGTGGGTTAAAATGCCAGTTACTGAACTACTACAAGTGATCCATTTACAAGCAAGTTGTTTTGAGTGCAAAATTATTAAAGACTTTTAAATTATCTTCTACCTTGGCAGACAAAATGATGTGTGTACCTGATTGCACATCTAAGAATTATATCAAAGCAGCATAATGTCTATTTCTGCAAAGAATCTCCTTTCAACAACTGGACTCCCTTATATAAAGAGCAAAGCTGTTGTTAATGTTGTTTGCACATTTATGAACAATTCAGAGCAGAATTAAGGTTTTTTCGGGAGTAATTCATAAAAATGGCATTTTAGATGCTGTGTTTAAATCTATGTACAATTACTGGGGACTAATATACCATTTATTGTTCTTTAAGTGTAACAAGTGCATTTTTGCAATTGTATGGGCTATCTCTATGTGCAGATAGTGCACTTTTATCAGCTTCTATTGAGGAAACAACTAGAGTAATCGGGGAAACAGGTAAAATATCTTAACTAAAGTGCTGGCCTGGGTTCTTTGTCGGGGAACCTGGTTAAATGCTTTCTACCTCTGATTATGTATTATTGCACCTGTTGTGTTCAGGGGCTCTATCATGCTAAACATTATGGTAAAGTGCACTAGTTAAGGAAATCCTCAAAAGTAAAAATAAAATCCCAGTCAGATGACTAATATATCTCAATTATTGATGATGTAAATTTTTGAAATATTCTTGTTGATACTGCATAGGTATGGCTTCCCCTGCTTATGATGGTCTTGGGATTTGGCCTGGAACCTGGGAAGGACTTTTTGTTGTCCACATAACACTGTATGTACTGCTGCATTTTCCTTGTATGGAGAGTATGGAGTGGAGAAATTATGCATGGTCAAATATGTGCATGATAGGACAGGACTAGTTGTATCCCTGCATTTGGCCAGTATATGAGTGTTGTAGATTCTAAATCCCTAAGTGGCAGTTCTGACCCAGTGGTAAAGAAAACCTTTGTAAAAATACCCAGTGCCTTAAGAAGGGATTTAAAACTGGTAGAGCTCTGCTAAGACACGGAGAGACCATGTGTTGGAGTCTACTCCAGAAAATACCTGAAAGGATATTTGTATGTCTGGAAACAGATAGTGGGTGCATAAAGGTGCCTTTTCCTAAAGGTTAGGCATGTCTTCTGAGTTATCCTATTTGCTGATCAGACTATCCTTGCTAGTCATAAAATATATACATGGTTTCTGTTTACAGGATATGATACAGTAAGGTATATAGTACCACCTAAATCTTATAGTAACCTAGAATATATATTGCTTTTATAATTCATTAACCATGTCTGCTTCACATAGTATATAGCCCTATTTAAGTGATAATATGTGGATTTTACATGTATACTCTATACATTTTATACATGCTGAATGTGTTTCAGGAAATTCAGGAAATGCTTCAAAGTGATTTTGATATCTTACAAGAGTATTATAAGTCATGAAATTCAGTATTAAATAACAAAAAATCACAAGTTATGCTTTTTGAAAATAAGCAGACGGTCACAATAAACTCACTTCAAATTAAAACGCTGACTAAACATACATTAACACAGGTGAATTCATACAGATACTTGGAAGTATGGTTAGATACACATCTAAGATGGGATTTACATATAGATAATTTGATTAAAAGATTAAATTTATTTATTATTTATTTTTTGTTGACCGGGTAAGTGCACTAGACAAATTCTGCCTATTTTCAGACATGACCCGGGGAGGGGGATACAGATGAATGCCAACTGACTTTGAACCAGATTAAGCTGTTGGTGGTATTTTTTAGTGAATGGGGGGAAATTTGGCCAGGGCACCGGGGAAATTCCCCAACTCTTCAGTGGGGGGTATCCCTGTCCAAGATGGCGGCCGCTGCAGAGGTAGCTGTGGAGGAAGCTATGGAGGTGGGTGGTTTGGTCTCGGCTCCCACCTCTATCTTGTTAGAGACCAATGCTGAAATTGGTAACACTACATTACATGATGAAGAGATTTCTGACTCTACTTTGCAGCAGGCAGCTGCTGTATTAGAACCTGTGGAGATGCTTTTGAAGGTTGACCCTGCACTGATTGACTCCGACTGCAGTAAAGGGAAGGATTCTCCTTCCTCTGCTTCTGAACAAACCACACCAGCGGAGACTGAGCTATGCAGAAGATTAGCCAGTGAAGAGTGCAAGTATGCAGTCACTAGAATGACACTGCAGCAAGAAATTCGGCTGCTGTGCGCCGGTAGCTCTAGCGTTGTTACCAAGGAGGTTTGTGTTCAGTGTGAGAGGGTGGAGGAGAACTTGCACGCTACTGAGGCTCCGTCTCTAGAGCAGCCTGGAGTTGATGTTCCTGTCACTGATTTCTCTACCGTGAGTACGCCTACTGTTGACTTGCCTGTGAAAGACTCTGTTGCCTCACATACTGCTGTTTCTTCTCATTTGCCTACCTGGTCTGTTGAAACTGCCTTGACAGACGTGGCTGGGTTCTGAAACCGTGGGTGGGCGTTGGATCTCAGGCTCTTCCCCAAATAGCTCTCCCCGACCTGAGGATTTCCCTGAACTGCAGCCTGTGGCACGCTGCACTGTGCCCATTTCGGATCCTTTCTTGTTGACTCAGGACTTGAAATTGATGCAGCACCCTATTTTACAACTCTCTACAAAGCCACTGCCTTCTATTTCAGCTCCTTTCCCTGAGCCTACCACGGCAGGACCACAGCTGCACTGCCCTGCATGAGACGGTCAAGGTTGTACTTTTTCTTCCCTTTTCAAGTTTCCCATATTAGCTGCAAAACAACAAAATGTCGTTAGCCTGTCCTATGTGGGAGGACTGCCTGAACCCCCAGATTGGGTCTATGTTGCACGCAAGCTTCTTAAAGACTCTTACATTTTTCTCCCATGAAATCTATGCTCTAATACATATTTCTGGTGAATCCATGTTTGATGTGAGCTTTCAGACCTCTCTTGGTCTGGACTGTTTCTGGGCTAAATACCAAGGATTGAAACAGTCAGCCTTATGGACCCCTTTTATGGCTATTCCTCTGACCAAGCCAGCTTATAAGACCATAACCATTTTATTTGTAATGCAGGTGTAGACATGTATGATGTTTTGTACTGGCTGAAACAACGCTATACTGTCATTGGTCAGCCTGATGCTATCTTGGATACTGAAAATATTTGGACTGGGGGGTGGAAGGTTAAAGTTTTGTTACATCCTGCTGAATCTGGTACTGCACATCTACCTAACTCCTTTTTATTAGTCGTGATAGGGGGGTTCTCTTTTACCCAGGTCAACCTAAGGCCTGCTACAGGTGTTAGGGACCCCTTCCATCTTAGGCAGTGTCTGTGACAAAGTTAAATGCAATGTTTGTGGTGACCTCGGGCATGTTGTGGCCCACTGTCTAAATAGAATGTAACTTGTAACTTTGTGTGAGGAGGTTAGGCACACCTTCCAAAAATTGTCAATGGGCTGCTCATAATCAAGAGTATCATGAGGATGGGATTGATCAGCATTTTATTATTACTTCAGGCACCTAAAGCTCGAATCTGATCTAGAAATAAGCTGGTTCAGCCTGTTGTTCAGCCTGAGTCTGTGGAACCTTCAAGGGCTGAGGTTGGTACTACCTCCCTTTCTGTGGTCCCCCCCTCATGGTTTCTTCTGAACAGACAAAGCTGAATCTTGAGTCCTACAGTGTGCCTGTCCCTGTCTCAGATGCTTGTTTAACTACTGAACATATGCCTCCCCCTACGATTCCAGCTGTCTCTACTCACAGACGGTCCTCATGGAATCTTCCACAGGTTAAACCCCCCTCCCACTAAATCTTTGAGATCCACCACTATCCCGGTATCCAATCAATACGAACTTCTGCAAGACATCTCAGATGATGTAGATGGACAGTCTGACTCCTCTTCCGTCACCTCCTCTTATTCTGAAGGCACTTCTGATTCTGAATTGCAGATAGGTACCGGTGTATCCCAGAAGCGTAAGGCCAGAGTTAAATTAAAAGGGAAAACAGTAGTAGGAAAGAAAAAAGCTTAAATTGTTGTTCTCTATCTCCTTCTTTGTATCATGATGCAATATTTCCTCTGTCATACGATTAATGTGAATAGTGTAATGCGTTTGTAAAAACATCAGTTGGTTTTCTCTTTTACGTTTACTTCCTTTTGGTATTTTTTTATTACAAGACACTAGGTTTCATACGACCATGGAGATATGCCAAGCACAAAAAGATTGGGTACTTGGGCCCTCGTTTTGGTCTATTGGCCAGGACAAGTGCTCTGGTTTGGGTATTTTGATTAATATGCCTGGTTTTCGTTTGCTTAAATTGCATGATATTTCTCCAGGATGAGTATTGGCTTTAGATTTTGTTGTAGGGCCCTCTGTAGTTTGCACTTCCTGGTTGCTAAAGTCAGAGCTGTTCCAGGGTTTGCCTGGTGTTAAACTTTGCCATATTCGAAAGTGATATGCAAATGAGCCTACTTAGGTAGTCTCTGGTCAAACATCCATATTAGCATCTCATTATGCCCTGATTTGCATGCAGTTTGCCCAGCATTACTGTAGGGTCCCACAGCTCCATCTGTAGGTCAGTCTGGAAGTACAGGGGCTGGCCAGGTCCAACTGCAGCTCCATTTGTAGGTCAGTCTGTCAGTGCAGGATGATAGCTGTAGGCTACATGTAAACAGTACAGCATAGAATAAAATATTGTACCCCAGGGGACAACACAGCATAGGCACAGATGGTGGTGGTGCTACATGCAACTGTAACACTGTAGGTCATGCTACAGTGCACAGCAGACACTACAGTAGCAAGGGGGCCAGTAGTGTGTGGACACAGCACTGCCTATGGTGTGTAGGGCAGTGATGATGACTGCACTATACAAAGTTACAGGCCCAACATGCAGGTGTTTGCTGACAGTGTACATTACTGTTACGCTGTTGTGTGACCCACAGATGCTGCACCTCTGGCATGGGATGCTCACAGTGACATATACATGTCTGGCTTTGTGTGCTGCGACAGTTGTACAGCTGTGTGGTACATGGCCGGGGGGGCATATATTATCAGAAAGGCACATTGGTGTTGGGGTATTCCCAGTACTGGCCCATGTGCACTGTATGATGTGTCCCAGCCTTGTGGCCACACCTGGTCTGTGGCACAGCCTGGCCACCTGTACACTCTCCCTTCAACATCCTTCATGCCCACAGTGTTGCATGTGTGTGCTGGCATCTGCTAGTGTCCACAGAAGAGTGGTCTGCAGGTGTGCTGTATGGCCACACTGCCATGCTGTCCAATGGTGGCAGGGTCACCACTTACTGCCTGGCATGGCTGGGACTGGTGGAAGATGATGGCATCATTGTGATGCCATCAGTGAGCAGCATGTTTCCTCTATGTCTGGCTTTGTCTATGTGTCATATTTATTTGTTAGGGTTGCGCAAAACCCTGCAAAAGCCCCACAAACATCGTGCAAAGCCACAATGTCATGCAAAGCTAAATACCCAGGGTTAAGACTACCTTTTCCTGGGTGGTAATGTGCACCATGCTAAGTGTCGTGCCAAGTCATGCAAAACCACTTTGCATGGTGCTAGTCGCTGAACATAGCATTGCACCTGTATTCATTCATGTACATGCCCCCTCAGTTTGTTCCTTTCACACATTATGATTTTGCTCAGCGCTATTGTAGTTTGTGCGTGCTATTTGGCCTTTTGAATATCGTAAACCCACTCTAATCCTGTGTAAACCTGTGCAAACAGTTTGTGCTCAGTGCAAACTTTTGAATATCTGGCCCTAGGAGTATTGTACAGACTGAAAAGATATATACCAAATAAGGCTAGGGCACATTTAATCAATTTTACAATAATTCCACTGTTTGACTACAGTGATGTGGTGTATGCCGGTGCATCAAAAATTGTACTAGAGAGGCTGGACTTACCCCTGAATAGATTTGCAAGGTTTGCCTTAGATGCACCTTGTTTGATGCATCTGCACACCATGTACAGTGTTTTAAATTGAACTAGCCTTACGGAGCATAGAAACTTGCATATACTGCATTTAATCCATCAATATCTGAAGCAGAAGACTCCACCATACTTGGAAAATTTGTTTAAGATATACACATCTAGAGCAGGTTTGCGATCAGCACAAAATTTGAAATTGGTAATTCCCGAAAACTAGTACAGCAAAGGAGAATTCTGCATTAATGGTGAGTGGGCCTAAACTTTGGAATGGATTACCAGATTATTTGAGAACAAAGATATTTGCCCCATGGTATGAGATCAAAAATGGTTAAGTCAGAATTCTATTCAACTAACTGATAGTGGTTCCAGATAGAAGTAAACACTTTTTATGGTCACTCTTCATCATTATTTATTATCATTACTATTATGGCTATTTTCTCAAGCTACTTTTTTAAATGTAGAATGGTTATTGTTTGGATTCTGTATTCTTAATACTTGTTATGTATGTTGTTGTCTATGGATAAACTATATTTTGAGTGTGACAAAGTACTATTTTGTAAAATATGTATTTTTGCTGTACTATGTGTATTTTTATGTGAAACTGTATTGTATGTAATGAACCCCTTTGAAAATGAGTCTAACCACTCTAAGAGTTATCCTTTCCTGAATTTATAAGGAATAAACTTTAACAACAACAACATAATGTGTCTCGAACACGGACTTTCCACAGCGACTGCGATATTCTGCGCTGGAACTGCGAAAACACATTTTGGTCAAGATGTGAAAAATGACAGCTGTACTGTTCATAAGGAGGTACAGAAAAATGACAATGTTGAAAATCTGGAGTGAAAATATTATAAATTTGCAAACTTACGAGCGTGCGTGCAAACTGCGCAATGCACGCTTGTAACACAGTCATGTTACGGAATATTGCCACCACATTTTCAGCATAGGCATTTTAGGACTTCTGCTCATGAACAGTGTAACTGACATTTTTGTAATTTGTCCCAAACCCTGATTTCCCACATTGACTGGGCTATTCTGCGCCGGAAGTGTGAAAACTCATTTCGGGCAGGATGTGAAAAATGACAGCTATGCGGTTCACAAGAAGGTGTGGAAAAATGCCAATGCTGAACATGTGGCATGAAAATATTGCAAATTTGCTAAGTTATGAGCATGCATAGCAACTGCACAATGCACGCTCATAAAACAGTAATTTTTGGGATTTTTCCCACCAAATTTGCAACATAGCCTTTTTGAGAGCCTCCCTGATGAACACTGGCACTGCCATTTTGTTCCTCACTCCCAAAAGGTGATTCCGCGCAGTGACTGTGAAATCACCTTTCTTAACCAAATAAAGCCATGACAGTGCAAGAATTCATGAGGAGGGGTCCCAAAAAACCCATGTTGAAAATTTGGTGCCAAAATTCCAAAAAATGCCTGAGATACGCATCAAAGTTGAAAAACCCCTATTTATTCGATTATACAGCTTATCAGCATTTCCTCAGTGTGCGGTCGGCTTTGAAGAGTGCAGATGTGCTCTCTGTCCACTGAAGACTGTCACGCCAGACTCCACAGGTAAGTATGGGGTGAGAGAGGGTGTGGGGAGGCAGGGGCACAGAGGTGGGTGCATGTTGTGGGGGAGACTATGAGGGACTGTTTTGTGTTACAGGGTTAAAAAACATTGCAAGACTTTTTTTCTCTGGGGTGGGCTCCAGCATGCCATCTAGCTGTTTGGGGGGTGCTGTAGCTGGCGAAGTTGGGCATTCCATCGACACACTAAGCGGAAGCAAGAGCTGAGGGGGGATTGGGCACCCTCAGCATATATAAAAAATGGGGAGTGCTTTATGCTGGCGGGAGCGGGCCCCCACAGTTCATACATTGGGGCCATAGTAGCCAGCAGGGGTGGGCACCCTGAAGTCGGCAGTTGGGCAGCCGCCGTGTTTACAATGTGGCCGAGCATGTTGGGAGGTCCGCTGCATCTAACGAGCTTTGCTCAGTTACACGGACCTTTCGCTAGATGTACTTGCCACATTATGCTATGTCATGGTGTGGCGCCCGGCATGCCAGAGCTGATTGAGAATGAGGGCGCACCTACTGATGATGCCGCTTTATTAGGTCAACAGTAACCCGCCTCCAAATCTGCACTATTACAAGATGTTGGCTACGCAAGCGTGCCAACATAAAAAGGAATGTGAGGAAGTTCTCTACTGAGAGTGTGGTAGACAGATGGAGCAGTTTACCAGGCATGTAGAGAATGTGGACTCTATCCAAATATAAATGAGACATGTACAGTGGGGTCATCAGGAGCAAAGGGGATCCTCAGTGTGCTGAAATACAATCAGGGAGCCTGTCAGACTAGGTAGAAATGTAACACAGGGAAGACTAGTTGGATGAAAATCTTGATCAGATCTCAACTGCCTAAATATCTATGTATCTAGAACAAATGTGCCCCCCCCCCCAAGTTGGCGCTGTGGCTGGGTTCCAACCTCTTCCTGGTGACTGTAATGTGGCCTAACTGGTCGAGGGGGTTGGGTTTGTTTGTTCTCCTGTAGTGGGGCGGTGCATCCCAAATAGTTAATAGCATGATGTCTCCACCCAGAGTAAATAAGTGGGCCAGATGTTGTGTGTAGTACCACCCTCTGAGATGCAGTACCTACCACCTCCTTACACTATGCAAGACCACCCTGGGGACCCCAACAGCTGTTACCTTTACCAACCAATAACTTAATCAGGATGTACAAACTGAATACTGTACCCATGCAGTGATAAAATGCAAAAAATAAAACTGCACTTTTTTTCGGCACACATACCTATAGACTGTGGAGAGAGCAGGGGTTAGGCAATGACAAGTTACGTTCAGCCACCTTCAGGTAATTCCCCTCAAACCCCACGGCATAAACACACTCGCCCAAGCAAGGGGCACATAAGATGGCTCTTTCTTACATGGATATATGAGGAAAGACCAAAACTCTAAAGACCAAACAGTTGAAAGCCTGACACCAGAAGCCCAACACCAAAACCCTGAGAGTGATTTTTATTTTTCATGTTTCTGGGGGCTTTGCCTGACTTCTCCCCCTTAATTTTATAACAAACTCCATAAGTGTCAAAATCCCATTGTCTTGATTTTCAGTGTTGGGCTACTGGTGTCGTGCTTTCAACTGTTGGTATTTAGAGTTTCAGTCTTGTAAAATGATACCCAGTGACACAGGGTTTGTTCACTTTTATCTTGTACTAATAATACAACTACAAGCACAAGTACAATATTACACATTAGACTCTGGGTACCCAGGTATTGTGACACAGTTCCAGTGCAGGCCTGGATGAATAATTGCCTGGGATCTTGTGGTGGTGCACTTGATGGGAAAATCAGCAAGGCTTGCATCTAACCCCCTCCAAAAGGCCATAGTTTGCTAACACAAATTTAATAAAGACTGAAATTCTGACCAACTTGCTTGTATTGTTTCGAACAAAAACTGGAAACACCTGTAATCCAAACAGGGAGGGCAGAAAATTCAGCCAGCAATGCCAGCAACTCACTGGACTCTTGGATGCAACAGACCAGAAGCAGAATAGCATTTCAGAAGGAGCGGAGAGCAGCACACAGGAGCAGAATAGCAGCCCAGGAGCCTTGGATTCTTTTGAGCAGGCAACAATGGTTCAGCCTTTCTTGTCTCACACTTCTGTGAATGCAGCTCTTCTGTATCAGCTCTCAAGCTGCAGACCTTCTGGCTCAACTGCCTAAATCCAGCTCTCACAGCTCACACTTCTTTGCTATGACTCCTTCTCTCTCACACTTCTCTGGATGCAGAACCCTTCTGGCACCACTTCTCTGTTCACAGATCTTCTGAATCACACCCAGGATACAGCAGCAAGGCACAGCAGCTTTCCAGTTTCTAAGGAACCCAGACCTCAGGATCGACCCCATGATCTGATTCCCCCAGATGGGTCAACAGTATCCCACACTCAGGCCCATGCCTATAGGTCCCTATTCCCCAATCCATCCCACTTGAAAAGGGCTAGCTGGCCCTTTACCTGGCTCTGAAGGGGCCTGAACAGGATGCAGTCTCTGTCTCATCTTGGATCAGCAGGGATCCTTTGCTTCACACTTTCTGCAGGGAACTCCAGAACAGCCTCTGTGCATGGGTGAACCCAGATGTAGGTTCACAAGGAAGGAGACCTGGAGATGACTTCCTGGAGTCTTCTGGATGAGCCCTGGGGAGAACTCCAGGAAATCTTCAGGATGAGTCCAGGGGAGTACCCATAGGACATATGGCCTGGCTATGCCACTCTCTTTCACTCACAGTACCCTTCCTGGCACAATCTCTTTTTTTTTTATCTTGGACTGAGCCTCTTCTGACACTATCACAACTTTCACTCAGATAGTGCCCTTCAGGCACAAACACTTTAGCTCTGTCTGTGCCCTTCTGGCACAGTCACTTCATTTATCTCTCTCTCTCTCTCTCTCTCTCTGATGGATCTGAGCCCAGATGAGAGCCCACAGAACTTTCAAGGAGTGGACTTTGAGCAGGACCCATGGAATTGTTAAGGAGTGGGCCTGGGAGGACCCACATGGAACATGCCTGAGGAGATCCTAGCTCCCTAATAGACATGCAGCTCTGCACTGCTCAGTGCCCCAGCTGAACTGCTCCCTGGTTCTAAATGGCCAGAATCCTGTTTCTTTTCCTTCCACCTCTCATTGGGCAGATATGGCTGCCTGTCAGTCCTTCCTCCCTGTTCTGCCCTTTCATTGGCTTAAAAAGCCCACCAGTACAGTTGGGAGGAACCTGTTGCATCATCCACCCACAGTTCAATGCATTACCTTGCCGCCCTCTTATTGGCTGCTGTCCTGGTAATGGGTCACCAAGACGGTGGCTCCTTTCTTCAGTGTAACCCTGTGCTCCACAAGTATTTATTTTCAGATTGCCTCCTCCCCCCTTCTGTGTGCTATCCCTAGTTGGGCTGCAGCCCCCCCTGGGCTGTTATCTGGGAGTGGTATGGAGTGTATTTGACTCCTGTGCTCCCAATCAGGAGCTCCATTTTCTGCCCCCCCCCCATAGCTGGAAGACTCTGTGCAGTTGTAGGACACAACTCTCTTAAAGTTGCAGCATGTCAACATACCCCAGTCCTTCTTCTCCTCCCCTAGTGTCTCTGTGCACCCTGATGCTCACTGGTGTCACTGGGACTGTAGAACACTAGGGGTTGTGCTGATGCTGCTGCCAATGTGGCTTATGGGGCTCCTGGCTGGTGGGTGCATTCAGTGCCAAAAGACATTTGAGATGACTGTGGCTCAAACCTCCACACACTGTGGTGCACAAGTGCAGTGATCCTGCTTGCTGCTTCTCCGGTCCCCTTTCTAGCTGTAGTCATGAAGCCAGAGTGAGTGAAGAGGCAGGTGGGAAAGTTTGGAGGCCAGCACACTGGACTCCAGGTAGGCCCCCCCCCAAAGGGGGTGGGGTATGCAAAATTAAGAAAACAATAATTTTTAACTCTCTGGGGCCTATCCATTTTCCTTTCAAAAGTGTCAATCTACATAATCGCTTCTGAAAATTGCACTGACATCTGCACACTCCACAATCCAGCACCCAACCTATCACTTTGTAGTTAAGTATGAACACATTCAGTACAGCACATCATAAACCATTTTAATCAGTGGAATTTGTGCTTTCTATTGGTAGTACACATTCTTCCAAATTATGCACATTAGACACTTTCGGAGGCCATGAGAATGAAATGCAAATTGTGGAGTAAGGACAGATTAAAAAATCTAGTTTGGGTTCCCTTAGCTGCTAGATGCTTTCTTCATTAGTCCAATTGACTTCCATTGCCTCCTAGCTTCAGTACAGTACTAGGCATATAGGATGAAACAAGGCCTTGTAAAACAAGAGGAACAATGTTTCTAATTGCAGTAAAAATAAGAACCATCAATTTAAAATTTTCTGTAGTGGAAATCTAGAGACATTTGTTAGCAAGCAGTTGTGCAGTATAGTTTAGCACTCCCACGCTGGAATAATCTACATATATATAGCAACATTACCATAGTGTTGCCCAAATTGGTTTAATAGTTACTTAATGCCAAATATACAACTAATAAATGTTCTAACTCTTGCTGATTTGTAGAAATAAGTCCCGGAGGATACTAAATAGTTACAGGGAATGCACATTGCACTAAATCATGTCTTGCTGATTACTGTGAATTCCCATTGCTTACAGAGTTGAAGAACTGCTGTCCATTGTTGCCGCAAAAACATCAGTGTTGAGTTTTTAATTTGTGGTCCAAACAACCAGGCACTTGTAAGCTTTAGAACATGGTAAAAGAATGTACAGCAGACAGCCTAGTTGCACGGCACTTCTCAAAAAGAGAAGGGGAATTTTGTTGGGGAGTAGGGAAAGTAGTATTCACAAATGATTCTGTTCATATCATTATATACTCAAACTGGGACATCTCCCAATTCACTGTTCCTGTTTCTAAGGTACAGACATTTCCCTCTTTGTTCCTTTTTTATTTCCTGTAATCCTTCTTTTTTTCCCTTTTAATGACCTCTCCATCCACCTCTTTATGTCTTTTAAACACAGGTATCATTATTCATTATCAGACCAAATGAAACTGCATTCATTCCAAAGGCTGCTTAGTTTCTTTTCAGTTGTAGTTACTTTATCATTCTCATGTACTTGCTGTAAAAGAGATCTGTATATTATTTATCAATAGTTGGTGCGTCATGTGTAGTCGTTGCAAAGTCCATTTGTAGCGTGCTTGGAAAGTATAGTACTTTATGATAGCAAAAATGACTTTCAGGGTCTCTGTATGGAAAGATTTCCACCTGGGTGGGTAGATAGCAAATACAGTTTTTGTATAAAGAAGATTACTAAAGTACACTACATTTCATTTCATTGCTTTTGTTGACCATAGTTCTTTCACAAATCCACACTCCAAAAACAGGTGTTCTTGAGTTTCCAAAATTTGTTGACAGTCAGGTCTTGGGCAATATCATTCATTTAAAGGTTTATGTTTATTACTGTTTTTGATATTCAATTTCCCATGAATGGTCAACCATAATAAGTTCCAAGCAAAACTCAGAATTCATTTATTCAGTACTTGTGATATAATTATAGTATTTTGTGTTTCAGGACAATATTGGAAAGTTATCTCTTTTTGGCACTGTGCTTGCATTAGCCTTTGATACAGCTGCTGTCATGTCAGTCTACAAAGTCCTTCCATGGGTACCATATATACTCGTGTATTAGCTGACTCGCGTATAAGCTGACCCCCATCCTGAACACACATTGAAAGAAAAACAGTTTGACTCACGTATAAGCCAAGATACATTTTATTAGCAGCCCACATCACAGTACCACCTCTACCATCACCATTGAAAACTATTACACCAAGTAATTTAAGAGCTGTAAATGTCCAGCGTTGCTCTTTCAGCACATTTCAGGTACATTTCAGGTACTGACATCTGACATCTGACCTAGGGATAAAGAACGTACCATAGCTGTAATACCACTTCATATAGACAATTAAAATTCATAATCTCAGCATCAATCTCAGCATTATCTATCATGGAGGTTAGCAGCAACAACTTACCCCACTCAGTCGGAATCTTCCTTGCCATCACCTACTTCGGATAAGCACAGTTCCTGTTCATTTTCTACCATAAAAGCGTCCATGAGAATATCTGCATACTGGTTGTCATCCACTTCTACCTCCTGCTCCTGCCCCTGTTCTGATTCCTCATACAGTACATCAGCTTATGTCCTGTCCATGTTATTGCTTATCCCAGATTTCAAAAATGATTTCACCACCATTTCAGCTGGGATACTATCCCATGCTTGAACTATCCATTCACAGATGAGCTCAAGCTCGGGTCATCTCAGGTTGCCACTTTTTGTCAGTGTTCCTGCCCCTGAATACATCCACTCCACTCATAGTTTACACACCCTATCCTTGAAGGGCTTATTGAGGCAGACATTCATATTGTGGCTAATTGAAGAACTGCAGAGAACATTTTAAAATTTGGATACCCACATATAAGCCAATGTAGTATAATACGGTACTGAAAATAGGCTAAACAATTGGGCTTATATGCAAGTATATACAGTACCTTCCATTTAATCATTTTCTGGAAGATTGGTTCTACATAAGGGGGTATCATCTGAGCTCTGTTCAATAGTCTGGTTTTCCCTTGTTCCCATGCCTGCATGCCTAACCGTACCATTCATCAACTATTTCTGCTCATAATTTATTGCCCACTATTGATGATTCTATAAATGATAGTATAAAATGTGCTGTAATAAAGGTCACATGATTTGGCATGTCAGGCCTCCCACTTTTATCTTGCAATAGGTAGCTCCCTTTTCACCGGGTTTAGCTGGCTACCCCAAAAGGCTCAAAAGAAAACACTAAAATGTTAGTTTCTAGCTGGGAGGCAGATAACTCATAGAGAAACATTGGTAATAATAAATTCTTAATTAGCATGAGTATCTTCCTTTTTGCCAACTGCCTATGTATCCATATTGCTGATGCTTGTACTACTTTCTGAAATTTGTCTTCGCAGTTCAAGACTGCCAAGTCCCCATTTCCAAATGTTATTCTTAAAATTGGAATTGGGTCTAATGTATAGGGATATGGATGCAAATGTGTGCTTGATAGGCCTTCCCTTCCCTAGTTGTAACTCTATGCTTGTCTCTATGTTAGTCTGTGCTCTTGATGCCTTGGTGAATTGCACTATCCAATTCTGGGCATCTTCTTCCTTGGTCTGGTCATTTAGTATTATAACTACATCATCTGCGTATTCCAGAGTTGTTAAGGGAGTACTTGTGTGTGCCATTTGTATGCCCATGATATCATTAGATATTTTAAAGGAACATAACAGTGGGTCTATACAATATACATATAAAAGGGGCCTAAGGGAGCACCCTTGTAGGACCCCACGTTGTAGCTGTTGGGTCTCCCCTGACCATCCATTAACTCTAGGAGTTATTGTGGCTGAGGAGTAGAAACCATATATCCTTTTAATAAAGGTATCTGGAAGTCCAAACTTTTTTAGTACTGTTATCTTACACGTATGTGAGACCGACTGAAAAAACTGCTGCTGATCTAAACTGAGTAAATACCCTCATTCTGCACCCTCCTGACTTCTTTGTATTAGTTCACATAGCATGATTAAGTTATCTTGGATTCCCCTTTTGGATAAAGAGCATGTTTGTTCTTTACTAATTAATGTATCAGAGATCTTTGCCAATCTTTTTGCAAAGATTTTCCCGTAAATCTTAATGTATGTATTAAGTAGGCTAATAGGCCTCCAATTTTTTAAATCTTTTCTATTTCCTTTTTTTGAACAAAATAATCAGTTGTGCCTCAGCCATAGTTTTTGAGAGTTTCTGCTTTGTTAGTATCTTGTTATATAATTTTGTCAGTTCTGGTGTTACCATTTCATTAAACATTTTTATAGAATTCCAACGTTAAACCATCAATGCCTGGTGCAATGTCATTATTTAGAGCCTTAATCATAAAACTCACTTTTTCTTCCCTAATTGGGGAAATGAGTTCTGAAGATTAATACTTTATAGGGGCCTCAAATTGCAATCTGTCCAAAAACTTTTCATGCCCTTGTATGGTAGGAGTGTGCTGAATTTTTAGTTACATACTTGTTTACCCTATGCAATATCCTTTTTTATCAATGTATTGATTACCCTGTTCATCCTCTAGAATCTGTATTAATTTTTGTCTATCGCTTTTATTTTCTTTAGAATTGGTCAAAGGTCTTTTTGTTGTTATTTGTCCCAAACCAAGTTTCTTGTTGTAGAGACTTTGCTATATCATGTTGTAAGTCATACATATCTTTCTTAATTTGTTTTATCTATTTACTATAATCTTGATATGTTTCTGTATAGGATATTCGTCTTTGCAGAGTGGGCTGGCAGTATTGCCTAGAGGTTAGAGTAATGGGCTGTGAACAAACTTGGTACATACAGAAGACCAGACCTTGGTTTAATTCTCACAACCTCCACTTGCATACTGTGTGACTCTAAGCAAGTCACTTAACCTCCCAGTGCATACAGGTCACCCCTGAAAGCAGGAACTTGTGCCTAGTGGGCCTTACCCAGTTACCAAAGACCAAAATAAAAAAATAAAATAAATGTAACTGTTTCCTTAATGTTAGATAGTCTAGATATGTTTGTGTTGCTTTCCTTCCAGCTCTTTTTTTTGGAAGTAAGTTTTAAAATTATTTTTTGTGTCTTTTCACCAGTCTGTTCATGTGTCATACAGACATTGTAATGATAGGCGGGCTTGCCAAAGACCAGTTTTTCTTTTTGTTACATCATCCGACTCTAATCAGGTAGCATTTAGTCTCCAGGGGCCCTTCCAACAGATTGGGGTACTCTTCTCAGAAATTCTCGAGTATAGTGCCATGTGATCTGAGAAGGCCAAATCTTCTATGCATTCTGTGTCGATTCTTAGGGTTTGGAACAAAAACAAAAAATCTATTCTCATGTGATGTATTCCTCTATGGTAGGTATAAACCCCCATGTTGGTGTAAAGACCTATATGCATCTTTTAACTGTGCATTTTGTACAATATATTTCAGTGCTTTTGTATTGCAAAAATGTTTTCCTGTCTTTAGTCCTCTATCAGTTTGGTGTAGACTGCAGTTAAAATGCCCCCCCCACCCTGATATGACTGCCCTTGCTCTGTGTAAATAAGCCTGGTTTTCCTAAATAAGGCCACTCTTTAGACTTTTATCTGGGTGGGGGGGCATATGTATAAATTAATCCGTATCTATTTCCCTCATATTGAAAATCCAGTATGAGAACTCTGCCTGGTTCTAAATCTATCAATCTGGTGGCCTTCAATGACAGATTAGAAAACAGTATCCCAACCCCATCACAGGTTTCCTGTCCTTGTGACCAGCAGTATGGCTCTTTGGTCCATAGTTTAGTATCCTCATCAATTTCTCTTAAAGACTTCAGCCTAGTATCCTATTTGTACACTGTGTCCATATTCTGTCTCATGAGTTCCGTTATTACTGTTCGTCTTCTATTAGGATTCTTTATGCTGTTTTTATTAATGGTGAGAATCTGTAAGGCTACCATAAAAATAAAGGGAAGGGGGTACCACATGACTTTGTTATTATTGTTGAGATCTCGTTGCCCACTTTTTCCTTTACATTATCGCCTATGGCATGGCCTTCTAGACCTGAAGACTGATCTTTAGAGGAGGAGGCTAGAGAAGTAGAATCTAGTTCTGAATCTTCCTTGTCCATGTCAGTTGATTGGTTTTCTTCCTGAAATACCTCATATTTATTTTTTAGTGGTGTCGTCATTTTCCCTTTTAAGGTTTTCCTCTCTTTCCTTTTGGATTCTGTTTTCTTCCTATTTTTTGTTCTTGGTCTTTTTTTGTAGGTAACCATTTAAACTCTGGTTCAGGTAAAGGTTTGGAGGTTGGGGGCATTGTCTTCTGTTCCTCACTTTCTTTGGGTTCCACTATGATAATTTCTTCTGGTGCAGTTTCTACCATGGTCCCTTCTCCTTCTGCCTATCGTTCCTTTGTCAATCCTGTAATATCTTGCTGTACTTTCTCTATTGCCTGGGTATTCCCCCCTGTCTGTATGGACATAGATTGATCTTCAAGTGGGTCTTGTGGAATGGGTATATGTGTTTGATTATCTGGCTCTTGTCCTTCCTGTGTTTGTTGTTCCTGATTTGCTAAATACATTTCTTTCATCCTCTTTTCAGAAACTTGAGCACAACCTTTTTTTTCTGCTTGCATGACCAAGGCTTCATGTGGTGTACTATCTCCCATATTGTTGGTAGCCCATGGACACCTCACATAAGAACTACTTTTTCTTCACAAAGATGCACCAAAATTGGTTTATATAAGATGCAGCAATATGTCCTGTATCTAAACAATGATACATTTGGGAGTGTCACATGCATTACTTTAAGTGTAGTCTTGAACCACATTTGTAACAAGACTTGGGTTGTCCTGGGTAGAAAAGTGAGACTTTGTCCCTACCTAAATAAAAGCAATTGGGTAGGTGAAGAATTCCAGTATTGGACATTATCAGTTTCATTTAACTCTCCAACCTCCATCCAGATCTGTTCTGACTTAAATTATGGGTGGGTTCTCAGTACTTCACACAGTTTTTTAAGCCAAAACATGATATCAGTTATGTTCACCCCCTCATTTTTAATGAGGATAGTTAATGTGCTGACTGCTGGTTTGGTGATGTGAACTGCAAGAAAAGGTGACCACAGTGGTGTATCTTTTAGGCCATTGTACTTAGTCCAAAATCAGTCTAGTGTTTCTACAGTCTTGAAGGTCACATCATAATTATATTCATCAGTATAAATAAGTGCAAACATCTCAGAGGCATAGAATTTAAAATAATTTTTAAATAGAGTTCATCCAATATATACCCTGTCTATAGGGTTTACTAGGCCTCCTTTGCACATAAGTCTTATGGCGTTGCTACATGGCGCTGGCTCTCCTTTCTTTTTAAAAAGGTCTGACATCCTTAAAAGTGGTTTGTACCTCTTTTGTAAGTTTGGGTCTTGCAAATTCTGGCTCCTAGGCCAATACTTAAGTTAATTTCTTCATTATTATGAGTTCTTGATGGGTCTGCACTTTCTTGTGACACTCTGTTTTAGGCTGCGGGCTGAGTGCTCTTGGTATTTCTTTGTTCTGATGCCACTGTATTCCTATTTCCCTGTGGGACCTCAATATGTGTACTTTTGGGGACCTGGAAGCCAATATCTCCCTCAATTCTCTCATTTTGTGTATCCGCTATATTCCCCACACTGATGTTCCTATCCTCTATTACTTCAATTACGTCTGCAGTTTCTACATCATTTGTAACAATATTGTGAATCCCTGTCATTCCACTTACAGGAGATAAAATAATTTTACCTGTGGGTGTGACCTCTGTGTTTGCAAACTGTGCTACTGCTGGGTCCTTGTGATCAGGTGTCCAAGAGTCATCCTTTTCTGGGATCTATCCTCACCTTGTAATACCTTTGCAGCCATCCAGTCCTCTGTACAGCTTTGTTTTTTGTGTTTCAACTTGTGAGGCCTTCTCTGCCTCGTTTACTAGCTCCCAGTGTTTTTTTTTGTTTTACTATCAGAAGGGATCTCAACCATGTTGTTTGTCTGGTCTAGTTTGGAACCATTGGCCTGTATTAGGTTTTGTGTTGCCATATCACCAGAAACAGTGATACTGGATGCTGCCACACCCTTTAATTGTTCCATTTCTGCTTGGAAAAGTGTATCCTCCTCTGCTATTTGCCATAGTGGAGTGTGCTTCTTTTTTTCTAATCATATTCACAAAGTTGCTTCTTTTTGAAGAATATTTAGGATTACAGCTTCCTGGGTTTACTCTTCAAAACTGGAAATAGCAATTTCCTCATTCTCCATTTCCATATGCTGACCTGCAATATGATATCTGGATTGCTCCTGTATCGCTTGGGTAAACATTTCCACTTCCATCGAAGAGTAGATCCTCCTCCATCAACAAGTAATGTGAGTACAGACTTTCTTTTGGTGAAAAGTAATTTCCTTTTCTATCAGGGTCTCTAGTTCTGTGGAGGTAAGGAGGATATCTGCCCTGCCTCCTGCATTTCCTCTCTCCTTCTCTCCAGACCCAAAGTGGCTACCTCACTAGGTCACCAGAGTCCCCCCCCCCCTACAGGAAGGTAGGGGAATTTCCCCGATGTCCTGGCCAAATTTCCCCCATTCACTGGAAATACCACCAACAGCTTAATCTGGTTCAAGGTCAGTTGGCTTTCATCTGTATCCCCCTCCACTGGGTTGTGCCTGAAAATAGGCAGAATTTGTCTAGTGCACTTACATGGTCAACAAAACTAAATAGATAAATAAAAAGTAGTAAATATTTTACTTACATAAATTCAATGCAGTGAAGGCAAACAATGTGGCACATAAGAGAAACAACCCAATATTTTACACTTGCATGCACTTTTTTTTGAAGGATAGCCTGCCCCAAGAAGCCGTCTCTTATATAGCAGCCAGATGAAGTACCATTATTTAATCACATGGATTTATGGCGAGAAGGCATGCTGAAAAGGGTGACTAACAATTAAAATACAAAATCTACACATTATGAATGATGTCTATGGTTATACACTGGGATATTAATTCAATATACAAATACTATAAGTATGCATATCATATGTATAATTAACTGAAACTCCCCACAAACTTTACCCAGCTTCTATATAAGCATTTACATCTGGAGCTTAACAGCATTTTATGTTATGGATTATGCTTTTTCCTTTTAATTTTTCAATGATTTATGAGACTCTGGCATTACTGTACAAATGCCTCTTGTTGAAGCATTGCCATTTTGAAATCACCTGGCCTTTGTGTTAGGGGTTGAACTGTGTTCACTGAGCATTCCAGTTTGTTTGATTTAAAGCGTACAAATGCCAGCCGACCACATGCAACACCAGCAGGCCCACACCGATTCCACCTTGTTTGCTCTTCTCTAGATTTTTCCAATATGTCAATATCTTTTCTTAGATATGGGGACCAGAACAGAACATTATACTTGAGACAGAATCTGAGCAAGGATCAGTACAAGGGCAATATCTCTTGATCTGCTTATGAAGTTTCTCTTCATGATTGCCATGGTACTGTTGCTTGCAAGTTGCCACCGCACATTGCTTTTTCCATTTCATTGCACAACCAATCATTACACCCAGGACCTTTTCCTTTCAGCATTTAGTAATCACAGAACCACGTTGTCTATAAATTCTTCTTTCCAAAATGCATAACACTGTACTGCTCCACATTGAGGTTTATTTGTTATTTCTCTGCCCACTCCCCCAGCATTTTCAGGTATCTCTGCATATCATCTGTCTCTTATTGTAGTGTAACTATTCTTCCTGTTTGGGATGCCATCAGAAAACTAAACAAAGAAGCTACTGATACCCACTTCCAAGACACTTATACATAGCATCAAATAGTGCCGGACCAAGGACAAATCCCTGTGGGATACCACAGGTCACTTTTTCCAGGTTTGCAGATTTTCATTTTGTAACATTCCCCTTTTGATCCTGCCAACTGTTTCTAGCCCATTGTATTATTTGACCAACTGTTTCTAGATTTTTCATTTTGTTGACCAGCCTCCTGTGGGGGCAGTGTCAACTAATTTTCTGAAATCTAGCTACACGGCATCCATGGGTTTTCCTATATCAGGTTAATGTGTCACATTGTCAAAGAATGCAATACAATTTGTCTGGCATAATGTTCTTTTGCAGAGTCCATATTGAACCATTGATTCCAAATTGCTTTTCTATGAGTGTTTAATGATTCCATATATTATGCTTGTCTCCAGTAGTTTCCTTAGAATTCATTTCAAGTTTGCCAGCCTATAATCCCCTGATTCAGCCTTAGAACCCATTTTATGGCTGCAGTGGGCAAAGCCTGCAGCCATTGTGATGTAGCTCTAAGAACAACCCGCCAGATTGACCCACAACAACGCTTCCATTTTGGAGTTGCAGAATGATCATTCCACAGCTCCAAAACAGCCCCCCCCCGCCAGGAGCACACAATTTTTTTAAACAGTGGAACACGGCACATCCACCATGTCCACTGAAACCTAGTCTTCCATTGCTGACACACAAATACAAAATTGACTCTTTGGCCAGCTCAGTCAATAAGATCTTACCTTGAATGGGTAGATCATTAAGTGTGCATGCACTATCTTGGCCGTTGGAACAGAGCACAGTCTGCTGTGTCCAAGATGGCCACTGAAGCCCAGTGCACATGTGCAAGTCATCATGCATGCATGACTTCACCGCATGTATGCATGACTATTCACACATGTGCACTGAATAAAGGTGGCCATCTTGGACACGGCAGATAGTGCCGTGTTCTGCCGTGATTTCAGTATGCTTGGCTGCAGCTTTATTGGCTCTGGCCGGAGTTTGTTAAATACTGGAATCAAATGAGCACCTCTCTTATCCTCAGGGACATAAGCAGGTCTAGTTGACCAGCTGAATATCATTGCCAGTGGTATGGATACTTTATTGGCCTTATGATTCTTGAGTGCATTTTATCTGGGCCCATTGCCTTGTTTGTGTTAACCATCTTTGCATTCATTCAACACCTTTAGCTGTTATGTATCTTGATCTACCTATTTAACTATTATAATTCTTCCTATACAGGATGCATTCTTATTTTATGTGATCCATCTGACTTTTGAGAATATCCCATTGTTGCTGAACGCTGAAGCTAATATACTTGTGTTCCCAGGTTAACTGTGCTGTAAGCTGTCATACATTAATTAATTCATTCATACATTAATCATTTCACTCATTCATTCATTCATTCATTGATTTATTCAAAGTCTGTCTTGTTTACTAGCTACCATGGTGTAAGTTGCAATCTCTGATTGTGCTTGCCAGTGGTGAATCTGATACTGTTAGGTCACTGTTTGCCAATTCTTTTCTTATTTCTAGCCTTTTGATCATGTAAAATACAGTTATGTAAGAACTTGCCATAACAGTAGATCTTCAAGAGAATCTCTTGCATCAGGCCACACCTATGGAACTATAGCCACCAGGCACTAGGACCACATGAAAATGTTCTAGCTAGTGCTCTTCTTGGGGCCACCCATGATAATGCCGTCAGCTGATGATGTCCTCCTATATAAATGTGGGCAGCCCTGTGCCTCTTCAGTTTCCCTTCTGGAAACCATATAAAGAGGATCTCCTTCTGCAGAACAGAGTGAGAACCAGAGTTTCCCGCATTTTGAAAATGTGAAACAGAAGGTAAACTGAACTATAGAAGAGAGACACAAAAAAGGAGAGAAGCTCCAAGGCCAAGGAGAATGGAGGGTGGGATGGCATGGCCTGATGCAAGAGATTCTCTCTAAGATCTACTGTTACAGGGTGTTCTTACATAACTGTGCTATCTTCATCGAGCATATCTCTTGCATCAGGCCACACCTATGGAATGAGTCCCAAGCAGTACTGACAGAAGAACACAGTCTGGGTGGCTGGAGGCCAATAGGCCTGAGACAGGAGGCCCTGAAGCATAGCCAGGCCATAGCTTGCCCTTCTAGAGGCAATGTCCAGACTGTAGTGTTTGGTAAAAGTGTGGACAGTATTCCAAATGACAGCTGTGCAGATGTCAGCAGTGGACACATTTATGAAGCAAGCAAAAAAGGTGGCCATTTCGCTTGTCTAGTGCCAGGAAGTTTCTTACCATACTTCCTATAACAGAAAATAATGCAGTTGGTCAACCATTTGGACAGGTACTGTTTAGAAACTGGGACGCCCTTTTTCCCAGGGGTGAAAGAATCAAACAGTTGTGAGGATTTCCTGTAGTCCTTCAAATGCAGTGTATTGTATACAGTACCTGAGTATTCTATGTACATCCAGAATGTGGAGCAGTACTTCCCCTGGATTGGCATGCTGAGGGTAATAAACAGGCAAGTTGATAGTTTGATTCAAAGTAAACTCAGACACCACCTTATCTAAGACTTCAGGATTAGTATGCAAAGACATACTGTCTTTGTGGAAAACTAAATAAAGAGATTCACACATCAGAGTCTGAAGCTCTGAAATCCACTGAGCAGAAGTTATGGCAACTAAAATAACTCTTTCCATGACAGAAAGCATAGCTCACAACTTGTGGCTGGCTCAAAAGGAGCCAAAGTAAGTTTCTCTAACACAAAACTCAAGTCTCAAGGCAGGACTGAATTGAAGATGGGAGGCTTCAGATGAAGAATGCCTCTTAAAAATGTATAGGACACTTTCATTTGTGCCACTGTACGGCTCTCAATGGGCACATGGAAAGCCGAGATAGCTGATAAGTGCACTTTAATGGAAGAGTATTGCAATCCAGCATCAGACAGGGACTGCACGTACTTCAGAATCTGATTCACTGGACAAGTGAAGTGATCCAAGTGATGGGAAGAAGCCCACAAAGCAATGCACTTTCACTTCATGGAATAAGTGGCCCTGGTAGAGGGTTTTCTGGCAACCACTAGGACATCAGCCACCTTTTGTGACACTCCAACCCTAGCCATGGCTATATCTTCAGGAGTCAGGCAGGAAGGTGAAGGGACTTGAGGTCCAGATGGACCAGGGTGCCCCGCTCCTGGGAGAGCAAGCCTTTGCACAGGGACAGGGGCACTGGAGGTGCCACCACCAACTGCTGCAGTAAAGGGAACCAGATCTGATGAGGCCAGAAGGGAGCAATGAGAATCAGAGTCAGCAACACGACTCAGAGTCGCTCCTTCTCTTTGAAGTTTGAGCAATACCCTCTGAATCACTGAGAAGGGAGAAAAGGCATAAAGGAACCACCTTTCCAGGAGAGGAACAACACATCTTGCCAGAAAACTTCAGGTTCTGGAGCGAGCAAGCAAAAAAATGGCAGTTTTGCATTGTCTGGGTGTACAAACTGGTCCAGCTCCGGATGAACCCACCTGTCAAACAGGTTTTCAGCCACGGAGGTCAGCAGCTCCCACTTGTGCATTTGGGACTGCAACTGACTTAGACTGTCTGCCAAGACATTTTGGGTGCAGAAGACATGGACTGCTGACAGTTCTAGACCGTGTTCCAGATCCCAGTGCTAGATCCTCATTGCCTCTCTGCACAGGGGTATGAATGAGTCCCACCTTGCTGTTTATATAGTGCACTACACTGATGTTGTCCATCTGCACCAGCATTGGCCCAACAGGTAAGCCTGAAATGCCTGAAGGCCATACAGGACAGCCTACATCTCTAGGATTTTATGTGGAGGGCACTCTCCATTGGTGTCCATGCACCTTGGGTCTGGTGAGACCTCAGATGTGCCCCGCAGCCCAAAGTGGATGTGTTTGTGTTGAGGATCTGACGAGAGGAAGGGATTAGTTAGGGAACCCCTTTCAGCAAGTAGCTGGGTTCCATCCACCACCGAAGGGCCTTCTTTACTGGAGAGTTTACTAGACCTTTCTGTTCTAGATCATTGGTAGGCTGATCCTACTGGACCCTTAAGGTCCATTGAGGAATTCACATGTGCCGTCTTGTGAGAGGAACTGTAACAATGGTGGGAGCCATTAAGGCCAGCAACCTCAGGAATGTCCTGATAGTGACATATTGATTGTTGTAAAGCAGCTGGGCCTGAGCATTTAGGTGCTCTGTCCTCTGGCATAAAGGCCACTCCCTGATTAAAGTCCAGGATAACGCCTATGTATTGGAGACACTGGCAAGGAACAGGACCGACTTGGGTAGATTGACTGTAATCTGCAGAGCGTGGAATAGCTGCCTGGTCCACTCAAGGATGAATGAGAGTTGCTCCTTAGACTGAGCTAAGTGCAACCAGTCATCAGGGCAGGGGAAGATATCCAACCCCTCCCTCCTGAGGGCTGCTGCCACTACCACTAAGCATTTGGTAAAGACCCGTGGCACAGAAGACAAGCCAAAGGGCAATGCTCTGAATTGATAGTGCTTCCCTGGAAAAGAAACCTGAGGTATTTCCTGTGAGGGGCATAGGTTTTGATGTGCAGGTATGCATCCTGCATGTCCAGGGAGCATATCCAGTCCCCCTTGTGCAAGAGAGGTAGCAGGCCCAGTAAGGTTACCATCCTGAACTTTTTGTGCTGGATGTAGGAGTTCAGATTGTGGAGGTCCATTATGGGCCACAAATCCCCTTTGGATTTTGGAATGAGGAAGAGTGGAAATCAAACCCTCTGTTCCTCTGATCCTGAGGAAATAGTTATATGACCCTTTCTGCAGCAGTGTGTGGATTTCCTCCAGGAACAGTGGGATGTGGCTTGGAGGGTAACTTGAATGAACTGGATACAGATCCAGATATTACTCAAGGAGTTCTAGAGTGTGGCCTTGTTCTATGGGCTGATAGACACGTGCAACTGTTGTGATCTCCCTCCACCTGTTCAGGTGAAGGGAGAAGTGACCCCCTACTGCCACCTCCTGCAGCAATAGAGTGTAGGGGTCAGACAAGGAGTCAGACTGTGGCAGAACCAGTGGCCATGGCCACTCCTCCTCCATTGGAGGCTCTGGCAGTGGCAGAGAAGGGGGTAGGCAGGGCTGTGCCAGTTGTATGCTTACTGACTGGTGGGTGCCTGGTTTGGGTCTATGAAGGGCCCAATGAAAAGACACCTTCTGCCCACTCCTTGACTGGATATGGTGCAGTGAGTGGACAGACCACATGGTCCGTGTAGGTCAGATATCCTGCATGACTCCCCTGAAGAACTTATAGCCTCTGAAGGGGGCATTCGGGATGGACTTTTGTATGTCAACCAGAAAGCCAGACACCCTAAGCCAGGAGTGCCTCCGGAGACATATGCCAACCACTGTAGCCCTACCCAAGGCATCGGTGACATCATAGGTAGTCCTCAAAATATGTTTCCCCACATCTGCCTCTGAATGGAGGGCTTTAAGGAGCTCCGGTTTCTGAGAGCCCTCTTGGAGAGCCTGAGCTGCAGCTTTACCTGCTTCCAGAGAGAATTCAGGAATTTGATCATATGGGCAATATAACCAGTGGCTCTGAGGGCCAACGTGGAAGAAGCATAGGCCCTTTTTCCCCCTTCAGGTCCAGCTTTCTGGATTCCTTGTCTGGAGGAAGAGAGCTGAGATGTCTAGGCCTCTTGGACATGTCATGGGCTGCATTGATTATCACTGAGTCAGCCTGGGTTTGTTGGACAAGGAAGGGCTTCCCAGAAGGGGCATGGTATAATTTGTTTGCCTTTCTAGGCATGGCAGGGATCAAGTCAGGTCTGTGCCAGGCAGCCATGGTGGCATCCTCATAGGATGGCACCAGGGCAGGAATGATCAGGGGTGAAGAATCTGGTAAATCCAGGTAATCTGCCAGATTCCTCCTGGTGATGTCCTGCTCCCCAGCATCAAACCCCATGGCTATTTGCAGTGTCAGTAGCTCAGCAGGCAGCACACTCACTTCTGAGGCTGGGAGATCAGAAGGCTGTGGGTTCTATCCCCACACAAGGCACTTGGGTTAAATCCCAATACTAACACTGTAGTCCAGCATGAGGGGGGTGCTGCAATCCTGAGGTGTTGTCTTTTGTATGAGATGTTAAACTGAGGTCCCATCAGCCTGTTCTGGTGGTAGTTCAGGTGTATGTTAAAGATTCCATGGCACTTCTCGAAAAGAGTAGGGGAATTTTCCCCGGTGCCCTGGCCAAATTTCCCCCATTCACTAAAAATACCACCAACACCTTAATCTGGTTCAAGGTCAGTTGGCATTCATCTATATCTCCCTCCTCCGGGTCGTGCCTGAAAATAGGCAGAATTTGTCTAGTGCACTTACCCGGTCAACAAAAACTAAATAAATTTTAAAAAAATGGTGTACTAGAGCTGTTTCATCACTGTGATGAAAGAGGGGTTTGGGGGGAACCTGGGGCTATGATGGACAGAGTCTTCACCCCCCCCAGAGGAAACAGTGGAAGGGGACCTTGGGGGAATCCCTGCTCCTTCATCTTCATCCTCATCATCCTCCTCATCAGGGGGAAAGGTCAGGATGGTACTCATCCTCTTCAACAAGCTCCCCATGGGGGCTGTGGGTGGCTACAGCTGAAAACGTAACAGGCATCGATGCGGGAACAAGTCTAGAGGGTCCCAGTGTCAATGGGCCCACAGGAGGAGAGATGCTGTGCATAAACTCCCAAATGGAGGAGAAGAGGGCCTGGATGTTGATGGAAATTGGTGTCACCATAGCACCTTGAGGGACCAATGTGGAGGCCTAGATCCCTGGGATTGGTGGCACAGCCTGCAGCATCAAAGTAAGGGGCTGGGACACTTGTGGTGGTGGGGCAATTGGCTGCATCGATGAAAGTGGCTGAGGCCCTGGTGTCGGCACAATCTCTTGGAGCATCACTGGTGGGGGGGGGTCTGAAACCCTGACAGTGGCAAAAATGTCAGAAGCATTGATGGGGAATGCAAGATGCCTGACTCCAAGAGGCCATGGACGGCCTAAGCAGGCCCAGTGGAACCCCCTGGCTGTGGCCCTGTAACCTGGAAGGGGTGCAACAACAGGGGTTAGAGCATCAATGAGGGCAATAAAAGGGCCAATGTCGACACACCAGCCATGGAAGGACTGGCGGGCAGCACTGCCTGAACTCACCCTGTGGAAGAGAGTGTGTGGGTGGCAGTAGGAGCTGCTCTGAGGAGGTTGATGACCACACAGCAGACATTGCTCGAAGCAGCAACTGAAAATGCCCTGAGGAGTCCTGCTGCCTAGACCTCTCCTTGTCCTAGTGCTTGTGTTTGCTGGATGACTTGTCTCGGGTTTTGGAGGAATGGAAGCCCATGAACATCACTGGAGAGGTGGAGGAGCTTCTTCCCTGGAGTTCCTTCTCCATCTGGGTGATCTTTTGCTTAAGAAGGTAGGCTTCTAGGGCCTTCTAACAGTGTTTGCTGAGTGGTCTGGTAGAACTTAAGGCAAATTTCACAGGCTTGGACATCATGGCTGGTGCCAAGGCAGCAGATGCAGGTGTCATGGCCATCTTTATCGAAGATCTTCTGCCCGCACTCACAAAACTTGAAGAGCTTAGGATTATTCCTTGACATAAATGAGAAGGAAGGGTACTTTATAAAATAATGTGGCAAATGAACTGGAGTGAGAAAATAAAATAAAAAAATATTCTTTTTGATGGTCGGCTGAAGCAGAATGTCTTTGTAGAGTCTAACATGTGATGGTTGACAATGGGAAAAAAACTGAGGAAGGTGGGGGACTGCCTACAATTATATGGGTAGGACATCGTAGGCCAATGTCATTGTCATGGGCTGCTCCTGGAAGACTGCTAGCTAGAAAGTTTCAGTGTGGACCTAGTGCCTGGTAGCTATAGTTCCATAGGTATGGCCTGATGCAAGAGATATCCTTGATGAAGATCCATATAACTAATACTATACTTAGGTCAATTATTAACTTGGTTTTTAGTGGTCCTGTTGACAAACTGGGCTGGATTTTAAAAGGATTGACATGGCATACCCCTAAGATGTGCCTCTGTCTATCTTGCACATGACATATCCATCATCCACTTGGACCCAGCAGAAGCAATTTTCAAAACTAAATCTTGCTGCGACAATTCACCTGATTTACTTCAGTTGCATCTATATTTAGATGCATTTGCCATCCTAGGTAAGCAGACAGGCCATACATTTGGTGGCCTAGTCCACACAGAATCAACCATGCTCCAGGTTTGACTGGGTGTTCAGTAGAGCAGTGCACAAAAACTGCACAGAGACTGCACTCCCACAGTCCAGTATTTAATTGGTAAAGCTAAAGTGCAAGATGCATCAAATAAATAAATTTAGAAATGATACAAAGTATTAAAGCAACAGGTCATCATACTGATGGGTCCTGGTGCTTCAAGGAGTTAACCTCTGCATCAGAGGGCATGGCTAAACTACTGTGTTCACTGCCTTAAATGAAGCAGGTTACTGAGGTGTAGTGACATCGTTGGTTTGAAAAAGGGGGTGGTAGTTGTTTTTGTTAAATAATGACAAGAGCACAGCAAAATTTAGTGCAATAAAAAATGAATAACTGATATAAAGGTGCCGAACAAAAGCCCAATGTTAGGAACTGGGGTTGAAATAGCAGGGACAAAAGTGTGAGGTGCTGCACAAAAAGGTCACTCACTTGTACGTCCACCAGGTAGGGAACTATATGTTCAAAACACAAAATGAAACCCTGCCAAAAAAATCAACCAAAAGACTTCATCACAGGCCAAAGTGCAGATGATACATAAGAGGTTGAAGACTCTGCATAGTAACATAAATAAGTGAAAGCGTAATGGTGAACAAACCTAATAAAGTGCAACTGATACAGTACAGTATATAACAAACTCTAGCAAGATCCGATACGGCTGTTGCGAGCTGCCAGATGACCAAAGTTACACGCATGCATAGAAAATTTTGAATGACCAGGGGTAACCTGGCCATTTTTGAGTTCATGCATGCGCGTCAAACTCCTTGGGATATTGACTTCTGTGGGATGTGACACTGTCTGTCCAATGCAGAGTGCTCTGCAAGGGGCTCGACAATATCACACCAATCATCAGCCAGGCTGGTCGTGATGCTGTTTTTCCGGAAGTGGTCTGCACTTGAAAAGAAAAAGCCACACCAATCATATGGCGGCTTTTTCCTTTCATCTGCAGGTCACCGCACAGCAAACAGCTGTTTGCATCACGATCAGCCTAACTGAAGTCTCCACCCCCCCTCGACACCCCACCGGTCCCTTCCTGGAGAGTGGGAGGAGGCGCTTTCCTCGCCTGCCTCTTCCATTTCCCACTGACTCCTTTTCCTTGTTTTCTCCCTCCCATGTGGAGTAAGCCACAGCCTAAACTCCATACGGGCTGGGAGTATATAGTGCCTAAAGGCACTTTCACTCTAAGCGCAATCACTCTAGTGAATCCCTCCCACCTACATTGGGGAGCTCAATCCCCATGTCAATATGTATCCCCCTCCCCCCTTTAATGTGGCACACTGACAGCCCACTCCAGTGTGCTAAAAACTACCTCTGGTGTTTCCAACACTGGGATGCCCACTACCAGTGTCAGATGCGCCACCCCCATACCCCAATATTATCAACCGACCTTGGTGTGCCCAATCCCCGGGTTGGTATTGATCCCCCCTCAGTACTCTGGCACACTGAGAGCCCACCCCAGTGTGCTGAAATCCATGTTATGAATAGTTTACCTGTAAAAAGAACACAGTTCCTCAACGTATTTTTTTTAACCTGAAAAAAACGGTCCCTCATCATTCCCACCGGCCCTCCTCCCCAACCCGCACCCTCCTCTCTGCACCCCACCTACCCGCCTCTCTTACCCATACTTACCTCCAGAGGTCAGGAGCAGTCATCTTCTGTGGACCGGAACATGTCTGCACTCTTCAAAATCTGACCACAAACTGAAGAAAATCATGGTAAGCCCTATAATGCCAGTTAATAGGGGGTTTCAACTTAGGTTGATATCTTAGCCACTTCTTGAAGTTTTGTCCCACATTATTTTCAACATAATTTTAAGCATTCCCCACCTGTGAACATAATCACTGTCATTTCATTATTTCAGTTCCAAAAGGTGATTTTGTGGTCACTGCGTGGAATCACCTTTCAGGACCAATTAATGAAATGAGAGTGCCACTGTTCATGAGGTGGTGTCCCAAAACACCCTTGTTACAAATTTGGTGAAGAACTCCCCAAAATGACTGCGTTATGAGCATCTGTCACAGTTTCTATACACACCATAATGTCATCAAATTTTAATATTTTCACTCCAAAGATCCAACATTGCCATTTTTTCACACCCTAATATGAACAGTACAGCTGTCATTTTTTGCATCCTTCCTGAAATGTGTTTTTGCACCTATGGCACAGAATGGCATGGTCGTTATGTGAAATCAACTTTTGGAACAGATTGACAACATTCCAGTGCCACTGTTCATGAGGCAAGGTCCCAAGAAGGCCATGTTGAAAATTTGCTGAAAACATTCCAAAAATCGACTGCGTTAGAAGCATGCATTGCACAGTTTCTACGCATACTCATAGCTTGGCCACTTTTTCGTATTTTCACCCCAGATTTTCAACATTGCCATTTCTTCACACCTCCTCATGAACAGTAGAGCTGTCATTTTTCACATCCTGCCTGAAATGTGTTTTCACAACTGTGGCACAGAATGGCACACTCACTGTGCGAAATCACCTTTTGGGATTGAGTAACAAAATGATACTGCCACTGTTCATTAGGTGGGGTCCCAAACATTTGGAGCAAAAATACCAACAAATGCCCGGGGTGTTAGGGTTTCCAACTGTAACGCCCACCCTGTACAGACTGACAGGCATCAGGGGTGTGACTTGGGGTCGTTGGCTGTAATGCTCACCCCATTCCATGCCCATCCCACCCTGCAGCCACTGACAGGCATTCAGGTGTGCCATGGAGTGTTTGGTCCTAACATTCACCCCATTCTCCTATACTGCACCCATCTCAGCTTATTTCCTTATGGAATGAGGTGAGCATAAGGGCAGAAGACCTCAAGGCACACTGTGACACTGGTCGATGTCTGCAGGGTGGGGTGAGGTGGCATGGCATGAGTGTTATGGCCAATGACCCAAAGGCACACCCCAACACCTGTCAGTCTTTGCAGGGTGGGGGTGGGGGTTGACTTACTTCAATACTTCACTGCCATTCTTATTATGCATCTCTCTAACTTATGCACTACCAATGCCAATACCAGCAAGCAAACATTTGGCATTGACAAATGCTTGTTTTTCTAATGAAGTAAACCAGTGCTGGAAGAACATAAGAAATTTGTGTTGAGAGTGATGCCTTAAAATGCAAGGCAGAAGAATATATACAGAAAAATATGAGATGTGTGTACAACAGCAATGCCAACAGCGAACTTTCGGCATTGATAAATGCTTATTTAGAGTTGTTTCTCTAAATTTTCAACATGGCCTTTTGGGACCCCACCTCATGAAGAGTGCTACTATCATTTTGTTCACTTGTCCAGAAAGGTGATTTGGCAGATCAACCATGCCATTGAGTGCCACAGGTGCAAAAACACATTTCGGGCAGGATGTGAAAAATGACAGCTACACTGTTAATAAGGAAGTGTGCAAAAATGGCAATGTTGAAAATCTGGAGTGAAAATATTAAGAATTGGTGAAGTTAGGAGCATGCACAGAAACTGCGCAATGCATGCTCGTAACAAAGTCATTTTTTTGAATTTTTTCACCAAATTTGTGACATGGGCTGTTTGGGACCTCACCTCATGAACAGTGGCACTGTTGCTTCATTAATCAGTCCCAAAAGGTGATTCCACACAGCGACCATGAAATCACCTTTCGGACTGAGTAACAAAATGACAGTGACAGTTTTCACAAGGTGGGGTCTCAAGAACCCCATGTTGCAAATTTGGGGCCAGAATTCCTAAAAATGGCTGATAAATCAACATAAGTTGAAAACCCCATCTGACTGCCATTATACCATGCTTACCTTTGATTCTTCAGTTTGAGGTTTGGCTTTGAAGAGTGCAGACGTCTCCTGGTCCAGAGAAGATGACAGCGCTGACCTCTGGAGGTAAGTATGGGGTAAGGGGGGGTGCATTGAGGTGGGTGCTCAGTAGGAGGGTAGGAATGGAAGGGACTGGGCTGACAACAAGGGACCATTTCCTTTTTTACAGGTAAAAAAATAAAGATGTCAGAGGATGGTTTTCTTTATTTACAGAGAAAAAAGGGAAATAAACTTAAATCTGGTACACTGGGGTGGGGTCCCTGTGTGCCACATGAGTTGGGGTGTACATGATGCCAGCATGGGGACTGGGCAACCTGATGTCTGTGCAGTGGGAGAAAAAGAAAAAAACTTAACTTTGGGCACACTGGGGTGGGATCCCAGTGTGCCACATAAGTTGGGGAGAGTTACATGATGCCAACATGGGGATTGAGCACCCCGATGTTGGTGCAGGGAGAAAAAAAAAGAAAAAAACAAATTTGGGCACACTGGGGTGGACTTCCAGCGTGCCACTTGAGTTGGGGGGGGTACATGATGCTGACATGGGGATTGGGCACCCCGATGTTGGTGTGGGTATGAGGAATGGAGGGAGCAGGGAGGACAGCAGCAGGGGAAGGGAGCGGGAGGGTTTTATATTGCTGCTGGTGCTGGGAGGGAACAGAGGAGCAGTGGGAGGGTGTGGGAGGAGTGCCATCTGAAAGATGGCGATGGTAACACAACTGCACATGTGCGGCATTCGCGCATGTGTAGTTGCGGTGAGTGGCATTATGCCATTCACAAAACGGTGGCACCAGCAGAACTGCACATGCATGTCAGATGCACATGTGCAGTTTTTGTTCCAGAATACAGAAGTAACAGCCAAAATAGTGTGACTGTTACTCCAGAGAGGCCAATCGTGGTGGAGTGTTACAAGCTCCGTTGGACTTTCTGAAGAATACTCCCAAAAGTCCAACGGAAGGTGCCACGATTGGCCGTTTTAAGGCTATGATCAAGAAACGGCTGTAGGCCCCACCCACAGTCATAAAAAGTGGATTGCCATAATTACATACAAATGGAATCATAGTCACAAGATAAACATAGTGGTAAGAGACAAAACATTGCATAGGTGCTCTGTTACAAAGTTAAATAGTACTTCTCACATAATGCTAACAGGAACAAGGAGCAAAAAGCTGAGATGAATGTAAATAGAAAACAATAGAGCAGCCAAAATAAGATAGAACAAGAGAACCATGTAAAAGAAGAAGCAAAGAATAGCAAGAAGAATGAAAGAAAGGGACAATTAGGTACATAAAATATATAAGGCTGGAAATGGGGGGTGAGAGAAAAAAGAAGGAATGAGTAGGAGGGGGGTTAAAAGAAAGCACACAAAAGTTCCTTTAGTTGCATGAGGTTCTGTCCTAAATTGGAGCTCCACATTCTTGAGTGGAATAAGAGTAAGGAAACACAAACACATGACTACAGAAAAAGTCCATACATTATAATGTGCAATGTAAATAATACCGGAAAGTATTCATAATCACAGGAACAGTTCCCAGTCCATAAAATCATTAAATCCATTCAACTTCAGTGTTCTAAGCTTGAACATCCATATAGACTCTTTTTGTGAAGCAGGGTATGTACCCTGTCTCCCCCAGGGTTTCTGGGGATGACCTCAATACTTATGTGTCAAATTGTAAGCTGCTCCTCATGAATTCTGGTGGTAATGTGCTTCACAGTGCAGTGGTCTAGTTTTCTGTTTTTGATAGCCCTGTAATGGTCCTGGAAATCTACCAATGTATGTTTTACAACAGGATCATTGCAGGGCTTACACCACCAAAGTGGCGCACCAGCTGATAAAATGCCAAATTTCTACAGGTCTCATACCTACAGGTGATGGATTATGAAAGGTATTTCCCTGGACACTGAATTTGCAAGTTATGCAATTCGTACAGGGAAAAAAGCCCTGTGGTTTTGGTGGTTGCCAATTTTTGGGTTGGGTGGTGGGTGTGTAGTTACCTTGTACCAGGATGTCCCCATACTTTTTGCTTTCCTGAAAGTGACCTTAGATCCATTCCTTGCTAATACTCCTAAGTAAGGATCAATCCTCAAAATATAAAAATTTCTATGGATAATAGATCTAAGGTCCTTGGCAGCAGGGTCGTATGTGGTGACAAAGATCACCTTGTCATTTACAGGTGTGATGTTCTGGGGCTGTAACAAGGGATGCATCTCCAACTAACATGTTCCGCTAAGATCCTGTTGTGAAGTAAGATACTTTTATTGTAACCCCTAGACCTAAAACTATCAGGGAGCTCAGATGCTTAGTTGGCCATAGGGAATGTTTTGTATCAAGTGAGAAGGGTGGGAGCTACTATGCAACAAACTGTTGCCAACAGTAGGTTTTTAATAGCCCATGGTGTAGACTAACTGGCCTTACACTCCATGGAGTGTGATATCAAGAAAGTTGATTTTTACTTTATCACTAGTGGCTATGAATTTCAGCCCCAAATGATTGCTGTTGATACATTGTAAAAAACTTTCCAGTTCACTCTGTGTGTCACCCATACATACAAACTATTATCAATCTAGTGGAACAATGTTATGATAGGGATTGATCATGTAGTTGTGTGTAAGTCCTACCACCAACCCATGAGAAGGTTAGCAAAGGAGGGGGCCATCAACATGCCCATGGCCGTACCTCTTGCTTGCAAAAGATATTCACTGTCAAAGAGAAAGTAGCTACTTGTAAGGATAAGTTCAATGGCACTGGTAATAAAAGCTGTTGGAAAATGGGATGATGAATGTTCCAATAGAATCTTTACTTCAGAGATGGATTGATTTATTTATTTATAGCTTAGAAATTACAACCCTTAGAGTCAAAGACTCATTTCCAAAGGCTCCATGTCAAATACGATAATACAGACAAACAATAATCCAACTTAACATTAGAGCAGAGTCATATAGGCATGGATGTGCAAGTAGCAAGTAGTATATGGATGTGAGTTAACATACATATGGTAATTGTTAGCACAAATGGCCTCAAATATGGATAATTGCCTATACAGTTTTGTAGCTAAACAGTGGCTGTCTAATACATATACAGATACTTCAATCTGTGTGACGTACATAGATAGAGTAACTGCCTATACAAGAGGTAGCTAACAGGACTCAGCAGTACAGGATACAATACGATTATAGGGTGCTGCCTCCAGGGATGTTTTGCAGAGGTGTTGCTTTCAGAGAGACATTGTCAAGTTCCTATCATAGGAGTGGTGAGAGCATTAGCTGAGTTTACCAAGAGATTGCTCAGTTAGGACTTACATATGGGTCAGAGCGGCAGTGCAGGGCAAGCTGCCTCATTAGAGACATTGTCATAGGCCTGGGATGACCTGGAGTGATATATTAGGTCCTAGGGTGGGGATTAGTGGTCACACTGGCAGTTACATAACGATAAAATATGTGTTTTCAGAGCTGCCTTAAAAGGACTTAGCTTGGAGATGGCAGAGATTGTAGGGGGGAGGGCATTATACCATGTCGGAGCTCTGAAGGGGAAGGATCATTGAGCTAGACTAGTCCTAACTCTGGGGACCTTCCAGGATGTCCCTTACATGATTTATTGCAGTATAGAGTGATGTGACATCACTTGTAAGCCAAGTGTATTCATTGTTCCAGACAAAATCCTGAAAGTACTGTAGGACAGAAGCAGTGGCCTTCAGGTATGAAGACAGACGCACCACTTCTTGTAGAAATCTGTCCATGAAACAGGAGTGTTTATCAAGGAGCATACCCAGACACTATGGGACTGCCTGGGGGTTGATGCAACTCCTTGTGATTTTAGGGAGATGGTAAAGGACAGGAATCACAGGGTCATCACAACACAACAGCAAATATTCATCTGCATCCAGCCATCCATTCTCTAGTGGTTCATCAAGGAAACCATGTTACAGGTTTTTGAACGTAGTTGTAGGGTTATTCGGTAAACACCTATAGCTGGTTGCATCATTCATTTGCTGTTGCGCCTCTTTGTTGTAGTATGTTTTGTCCACAATTATGATGTTTCCTTCTTTGTCAGAGGGCTTCACAATTATGTCAGGAATTTCTTTAACTCCTCCAAGGCTTGTTGCTCTACATTCATGAGATTTGCATAGTGACGGCTGTTCCTATTCTTCTGTAGTGTCTGTGATGACTCTTTAAGAAACACTTTCTGAAATGTTATAATTGCCATACTGCCACTATTACTAGGTGTAATTGTAGATTTCCTCTTAAAAATTGGTCTAGTTAATATTTACACTGAACTTTCTGAATGTTCTTCCTCCAGTACTTCTCCTTCTAATAGTTGTTGTAGATCACTGTCATTCAACGTGTCTAGTATGTTGTTCTCATGGTTGTTCAGATTGTCATTGGTATATTGATATCTCTCCACATCTTGAATGAGGCTGTTTTTTTCCTATATTTGCATGGCTTGAATGAAACATTGAAATATAGAATTTGTCGACAAAAAAGGACCAGTTGGCCCATCCAGTCTGTCCTATTTTGCCCTGCCTATTCTGACACCACAGACCCTATTTGGTCTCCGACATCCATCCCACTTCCCTTTCCTCTACCTATTATACCTGTGTGCCTGTATCACGCATGCTTGAAACCCCTCACTGTTTTCACTCCATCACCTCTTCAGGCAGACTGTTTCAGGTGTCCACCACTCTTTCGGTGAAGAAGCATTTCCTCACAGTGAGTGAGATTCCCCACTAGCACTTTGTTCACTCCTGTGGGGTACTGTACTTATAGGTCTGTATCATGCCCCCCCTCACTTCTGTCCTCCAGGGAGTACATTTTGAGTTACCACAGCCTCTGCTCATATGGCTTCTTGTGCATCCCCAGTGTCATTCTGGTAGCCCTCCTCTAGACTGCTTTCACCCTGTCAATGACCTTGCAGAGCTGTGGCTTCCTGAACTGGACACAGTGCTCAAGGTGAGGTTTCACTAGTGGGCAATACAGTAGCAACACAACCTCTCTCTTCCTGCTAGAAATCCCCCTTCCTATGCACCCCAGTATCCTATCCTTGTATACTGCCTTGTCACACTGCCTTGCCACCTTAAGATCATCAGATATGATTACCCCGAGGTTCCTTTCCTGCGTGGTGACTGTCATTACCTCCCCCCATCTTATACACAACTCCTAGGTTTCCCTGCCCCAGGTGCATGGCATTGCATTTTTTGGCATTGAAACCCAACTGCCATGCCCTAGACCATTTCCTTAGTTTCTCTAGATCCCTTTTCATCTTCTCCACCCCTTCCTGTGTGTCCACACTTTTGTACATTTTTGTGTCATTCACAAAGAGACACACCTTCTCCTATAGTTTCTCAGCAATGTCACTTATGAAGACAATGAAGAGGACCAGTCCAGTACTGATACCTGTGGTGCCCCACTAATAAGTCTCCCGTCCCCCAAGTATTTGTCATTTACCACCACCCTCTGCCTCCTTTCAGCCAGTTTGATACCCAGCCTACCACTTTCTCCTCAGCCCCCAGGTTGCTTAGTTTCTTTATTAGCCTCCTGTGGAACACAGTGTTGAAGGCCTTGCTTAAATCCATATACAGTGGGCACATCTACTGCCTTCTCTGATCCACCTCCATGCTAATTTTGGCCATCTGGTGGTGAAAAAGGAAATCCTTGCTCATGAGCTGATTTCCTTGTTTGCCAGTGATGAACAAGGACTCACGAACAAGGAATTTTCTCACAAACAATGATGTTTGGTTCGACCATTTGGTAATGAAAAAAAGAATCCTTGCTCATGAGCCAATTTCCTTGTTCACCAGTGATGAACAAGGACTCGCGAACAAGGAATTTGGCTGGTGAATAAAGATTTGATTTGTGGCTATGTGATCAGGGAAAAAGGATTTAGATATATTAAGTAGAGTCATTTGGTTGGGAAAGGGATACTTTTCCATCAGAGGTAATCTTTTTCACCAGTGTAGCATAGGATTGGGGAAACAGGATTTTTTTTGTGATGAAAAAGGATAGTTTTATTGTTTTGTTAAGGCATGTGTTCAATGTACTGTATTACAATGGGGGTTTGAACTTTTTTATGTATAACTCTGCTGTTTTTAAATATTTTGACCCCACATTTTCAACATGGTGTTTTGGGGACCCCACCTAAAGAACAATGATGACAATGGAGTAGTGGAAGCTGTTTAGATACTGCCTGTGCCCTCCCTCACACTAGCGTAACCCCAAGTGTTATGTACCAGCTACATGTGCTGGGGCAATAAGATGGCTATGGTGATAATTTGGTCACACAACTATGGAGAAATGGGTGCATAGGGCCCAAATGACCCTGCGTGCTCACAGTAAAATAAGAAAAATCACACAGTATGGGAGTGCAGGGCCCCACTGTGAAATGAGGATGGTTATGGAGGGTGGGAGTACAGGGCCCTTCCCACACACAAATAATGATACAAGTGAATTTTCTGAAAAAGTAAGGAAACTAATTACAAAAAAAATTTGTTAATGCATCAGTTTGGGTTGTTACAAAAGCAATAAATGTAGGGAAATATGGTGTTAGGGTTTCCAACCCTAATGCCCCACCCCACCCTGCAGACACCGACTGCCATCAGGGGGGTGTCTTGTGGTCATCAGCCCTAACGTTCACCCTGTTCCATAAGTAAATAAGCTGAGATGAGTACATTATAGGAGAATGAGGTGAGTATTAGGGCTGACAACCCCAAGACACACCCTCAATTGGCTGTCGGTGTCTGCAGGGTGGAAGTGGGGTGCTAGGGTTGGAAACCCTAATGCCATATTTCCCCACTTTTGTCACTTTAGTAACAACCCACACTGATGCATTAACAAAGATTTTTGCAAAGAATATATATATATATATATATATATATTCATGTTAAAAACTCTGTTTAATGCATCGATTAGGGTTGTTCACAGTGACAAAAGCAAGGAAATTCGATGCTGGGTTCCCACCTTGCACCCACCCCCACCCCATCCCACCAACAGGCATCTGGGTGTGTGTTGCGGTCATCGGTCCTAACTCTCACCCCATCCCACGTACAAACAAGCTGAGGTGGTGAAGTATAGGAGAATGGGGTGAGAGTTAGTACAGATGACCCCAAAGCACCCTCAATGCCTGTTGGTGGGGGGTGCAAGGGGGAACCCTAACATCGAATTTTCTTGCTTTTGTCGCTGTGGAAAAACCCTAAATGATGCACTAAATGGATTTTTTTGCCAGGAATTTTCCTTCTTTTTGAGAATGTGCACTATAAATAGTGAAGTAGCGGCAACGCAAATGCAAGTGCAACTGCAAATGCACATGGTGATGCAAATGTAAATGATAACACAAATGGTAATACAAGCACAAGTGCAGATGTTAATGAAAACAGAAATGCAAGCGCTTACAGAAACACAAATCGTAATGCACATGGGCAGGGTAACGTAATTGGAAATGCAGATAGTTACGGTAACAGCAGTTATGACACCAAAGGAAACACAAACAGAAATGCAAACAGAAGCGCGTACGCAAACACAAATGGAAATGCACACAGTGATGCAAAAGGAAATGCAAACAAAAACAGTAATGGAAACGCAAATGTTAACAGTTATGCAAACGCAAGTGGAAACGAAAACACAAAGGTTAACGCACACGGTGGTGTAGACGGGAATGGTAATGCAAATGGAAATGCAAACACAAGCACGTATGGAAACACAAATGGTACTGCAATAGGAAACGCAAATGCTAATAGTAACAGCAATGATGATGTCAAAGGAAATGCAAACGGAAGAGCGTACACAAACGCAAATGGTAATGCACATGGTGATGCAAAATGAAATGCAAACAAAACCAGTGATGGAAACACAAATGTTAACAGTAATGCAAATGCAAGCAAAAACGAAAATGCAAAGGGTAACGCACATGGTGGCACAGACGGGAACGTTAACACAACCGGAAACAGAAACGCAAGCGTGTATGGAAACGCAACTGGTAACGCACATGGTCATGGTACACAAATGCAAATGGTAATGCACACAGTGACGCAAAACAAAATGCAAATAAAAACAGTAATGGAAACGCAAACGGTAACAGTAATGCAAACGTAAATGCAAACAAAAAGGCAAAGAGCAATGCACACGGTGGCGTAGATGGGAACCCTAACGCAAAACAGTTACGGAAACGCGGCGGGAACAAAGCACCTGTGACAGTAATGAAAGCTACACACCCTTTTTTCACTACAGCTGATAGAGAAACACAGTGAATACAAAGAACGTATGCATAATAATGGGCCTTGGAGCAGAAAAGGAGCATTTGGAATACTAAATTGCTTGTATTTCAGGAACTGTGTGACCTAGAAAAAAAATTAAAATTTCATATAAATTATGACTTTCCTGGCTAGTTTTGCATTTAACCATCTAGCAGGAGGCTAAGCATTTTTCCAATGAAAAGTCCGTATCTCGAAGCTTTTCTGAGATACAGGCCTCGAAAGGTGCGGCGGACACCGCAATGTTAGTCTATGGTAAAAAGCGTCAACTTCAGAGCACCGTAACTTTCCATCCGTGCAATATTTTGTCACCAAGCCACCAAAAGGCACATCTGTGGGATGTTACATAGATGCAGAGATACATAGACAGTGTCGGCAGATAAAGGCCTATGGCCCACCCAGTCTGCCCATTTGAGCTTGTAAGTTCAGTTTATGTTTTCCTAGAAGTCTGTTGCCCTTTACCCCTGACCTCCAGAATTCCTTTATGTCTATCCCATGCATTCTTAAATCCCGTGATTGTTTCAGCCCCCACCACTTCCTCTGGCAGGGTGTTCCACTTGTCCACCACCCATTCTGTGAAGAAATTCTTCCTCATGTTTCCTCTGAATTGTCCTCCCTCCAACTTCATCCCATGCCCTCTAGTCCTGGAACATCTTTTTTGCTTAAAAATAGTGTATTCCTGCACCCTGTTCCTCCCTGTAAGATACTTGTATGTCTCTATCATAACCTCTCTCTCCCTTCTCTCCTCCAGGGAGTACATGTTCAGTTCCTTCAACCTGTCTTCATAGGACTTGTGATGCAATCCATGCACCATCTTTGTTGCCCTCCTCTGAACCTTCTCTACCCTGTCTATGTCCTTACGTAGGTAAGGTCTCCAGAACTGTACACTGTACTCCAGGTGGGGCCTCACTAGGGTCTTGTATAGCGGAATTATGACCTCCCTTTTCCCTGCTGGTGATGCCCCTGCCTATACATCCCAGCATCCTATTTGCTTTACCTGCTGCCTTGTCACACTGTTTCCCTACCTTGAAGTCATCAGAGATGATAACCCCAAGATCCCTTTCCTGCTTGGTGCATGCTATATCCTCACCCCCAACTGATATATTGTGCCAGGGTTTTGTGGCCCCATATGCATTATCTTGCACTTCCTTGCATTGAATTTCAACTGCCAAACCCTTGACCATTCTTCAAGTTTCTGCAGGTCCTTCTCATTCTGTCTACACCTCTGGTGTGTCTACTCTGTTACAGAGCTTTGTGTCATCAGCGAACAGTGAAATTCTGCCTTCTAGGTCCTCAAGAATGTCACTGATGGAGATGTTGAATAGGACCGGTCCCAGCACTGATCCCTGTGGTACCCCACTGGTCACTCTTCCCTCTGTGGAGTGACAGCCATTTACCACCACCCTCTGTGTCCTGCCACCCACCCAGTTACCTACCCACCACACTACTGTCCACACCCATATTCCCCAGTTTGTGTAATAGTCTTCTATGTGGCACAGTGTCAAAGGCCTTGCTGAAGTCCAGATAGGCCATGTCCACTGCCCTCCCCTGATCCACCTCCCTAGTCACCCAGTCAAAAATTCAATGAGGTTGGTCTGACGCTGACCTCCCCTGGTGAAACCATGCTGCCTTGGGTCCTGTAGTCCATTGACAACCAGATGTTCCACCAATCTCTCCTTCAGTAGTGCTCCATGATCTCCCCACTACTGAGGTGAGGCTGACTGGTCTGTAGTTCCTGCTTCTTCTTTGTACCCACTTTTGTATAAGGGGACTACATCTGCTGTCCTCCAGTCTTTGGGTACCTCCCCTGTTTCCAGTGATCAGCTAAACAGGATAGCCAGAGGTTCAGCCACCACCTCTCTTAGTTCTTTAAGGACCCTGGGGTGCACCCCATCTGGCCCCATTGCTTTATCAACTCTTATTACTTCCATTTCCTTCAGGACCCTTTCTAGTGTAAAGGGACTTGTGTCCATTTCTGCACCATTCTCACCCCTTGTACTCCCTTCAGACCCATTACCTCCTCTTCTTCAGTAAAGACTGAGCAGAAATACCTGTTCAATATGTCAGTTTTACTGTTTGTCATCCTCCACTGACCCCATCCTCCCCTTCAGTCTCACTATCCCTCCTTTGTCTTTCTTTTTTCACTTATGTACCTGTAAAAGGTTTTGTCCCCTCTACCCACTGATTTTGCAATGTGTTCTTCTGTCTGAGCTTTGGCTTCCCTTACTGATCTCCTTGCCTCCCTTTGCTTCTCCTGGTACTTCTCCCTATCCCCTTTTGCCTATGTCTTTTTGTATTGCCTGAATGCAATCTTTTTGGTTTTCACTTTCTTTGCTACCTCTTTGGAAAACCATAATGGTCTCCTCTTCCTTTTCCTCTTGCTAACCTGCTTAATGCATAATTCTGTTGTTCTTGTAATCCCCATTTTAAATACTGCCCACTGTTCCTCAATCCCTGATTCCTGTCCCATTCCCTTAATGCCTCTTTCAAGTATCTCCCCATTTTCCAAAGTCTGCCCCCTAAAATCCAGGATACATGTTTTTGTGTGGTTTGGTTCTGCTCTTTCTGTGATTTCAAACCACAATGACTGGTGGTCACTGTTCCCCAGGTGCTCCCCACTGTTACCCCATCACACTGTCCCTGTTTGTGAGCACAAGGTCCAGTATTGCCTTCTGCCGAGTTGGTTCCATGACCAGTTGCAGGAAGGCACCCTGAAGGAGTCCAGGATAAATCTGCTCTAGTTGATGCTGCTGCTGGGATGCTCCAGTCCCTGTCTGGAATATTGAAGTCTCCAACCAGTACTACCTCACCCTTGTCTGCCATTCTTTGGATGGCTAGCATCAACTCCCTATCTGTTTCTTCCTCCTGGGCTGGTGGTCTATAGACCACACCTGTGCAGATGGCTGTCCCCATTTTCCTTTCCAGCTAACCCACAGTATCTCTCCCCATTTTGTTCCTCCTGGATCTCTGTGGCCCTTATGTCATTTTTCACATACAGTGCCACTCCTCCCTCCCTTGCCTGCTCTGTCTCTTCTGAATATGTTGTAGCCAGGTATGGCCATCTCCCAGTCGTGGTTATCATTACACCAGGTTTCAGTGATGGCCACAATGTCCAGGTCTGACTGCACCATGACAGCCTCCAGATCTTCCATCTTGTTGCTAAGGCTCCTGGCATTTGTACACATGGCTTTCCATGATTTGACCTCCCTAGACTGTTTCGCTGTTCTACTCCAGCTCCTTCCTTGGTTGTCCTTTATCCCTGGTTCTCCTTGCTGTCTCTCCTTCTGCTGAATTTTGCCCCTTTTCTGCCTATCCACCTCTTGGGCACTAATCTCCATCTTTTGCACACTGCTTTGCAGAGATAGCCACTCCTCTGGTTCACTGGTTTCAATGCTAGCTGTGGGGGTGGGCGGTAGTACCCTCCTTGCTGGTCCCACCCCTTGCTAGTTTAAATGCTTGTCACTAGTCATTTAAGCTTATCATTGAGTGCGTTGGATTCCCTCCAGGATGGATGCAGGCCGTCAGGCTTGAACAAACCTCCATCCCTCAGGTGGGTCCCCAGTCACCAATGAATCCAAACCCTTCCTCACAGCACCAGTTCTTCAACCATGAGTTAAATTTCCTGGTGCATGCACTCCTATGCTTTCCTTGCTCTCATGGGAAGTACTTCTGAGAAAGTGACAGAAGTAGCTACTTGCTTGAGACCCCTCCCAATTTCCTAAACTCTTCCTGAACTTCCTTTGGCTCCCATTTGCCAGGTCATTAGTACCTAGGTGATAATGACATCCAGCTCACCCTCCCGTCTTGCCTTCCCAGTGATCCCCAGGATCTTCCTTCCATCCCTCCATGCAGTGGCACCTGGTAGGCACCTCACCTCCCTGTCCTCCCCCTCCTGTGTTCCTAGCTGGATCCCTCTTATGATGGAGTCCCCCACCAGGATTCTCTTCCTCCTCCTCTGGGGTCCACTGCTTTCGCCGCTGAGGTCACCTCCTTGGCTAACCTCCACATCCTTTCCTTCCACTTCTCTGGGTACCTCTATTTGGTTGTTCTCATTTGTCAGTGTGGCATATGAGTTCTTGAGTGGAATAGGATCTGGGATGTGCCTCTCCTGACCGCTCTAACCCTCCCTGAGCCACTGTCATCCAAGTGCTCCTTGTTCTCGGCATCCTTTGAGGCAGTTGCATTGGACTGGGTGGTCTCTGGATAGGGGTGATGGTACTCCTGACCCAGTTTACTTCCACTCTGAGTCTGGCTACCTCATCCCGCAGTCCAGAGAGATGCATGCAGATAGGGCAGCACCTCAGTGTCCAGAAGGTCTGCCTGAATATGGCTGCCCACAGCCATTGCATTGCATCCTCCCACATTATACTGTAATTATACTGCTATTCCACTATTTATCTGCTACTGAAGCTCTTCTAGTTCCCTTTTATTAATTTACTGTCCTAAAATCCCTGCAGATCCTCAGATAATTTTCTTTAAAAAAAAATCAATAAATAAATAAATGAGTCAAAGCACTTGTGCGTGCTGAGGGTGGGCTTCTTCCTCCTTATGCCCTCCTACTTCACACCCTTACTATACCCTGTGTTTAGCTCTTTGTCAATCAGATTTAATAGGGCATATAATTAAGAGTTGGGGAAGGGAGGAGAGAAATTTGCAGCAATTAAAGACAGCACAGAATTACACCACCACTACATTTTAAATTTTCAACAGCCCAAAAACAATTCTAAGTAAAGACAACAAAGAAAGTACAGTGCCACTAAAAGCCCACAATCTAAGTTTAAAAGAAAAATAGCAATTACCAGTTACTCTAAAGCACTGAATTGAATATGTTTCCTTCCTTCCCCTTCTGGTTTCTTCTGAGAAATGGCTTTCTTCCCTCCAAATTTCAGCACAGAAGACCAAACTGTTGTTTTGCAGCAGGGTGGTAAAGAAGTCCTGTTATTTTGGGCATAGTGTTGCAAATAGTGTCGCAAATCACAACACTTTCGCAAATGAAATCACGAAAGTGTCATGAGTGTGATACTACTTTGCAACACTACTTTAAAATTTCAAAAACATATTTCTGGGGTGTTTAACCCCAAAAGGACATGGCTAGCATCCTGAGGGTCCGACTAGGTAAACACAAAATAATTGTGTCCCTAGAGGGTCCCAAATTTAAATGCCAAGCATTTCTGTGACCACTAACTGAAAAAAAATGGCTGACACAACACTACAAGGGTCATTTCCGACACTAAAAACTGCATTTGCAACACTGTAGAACTTTTTGTTAACTTTTCCCATTGACTATAATGGGAAACTTGTTTCTTGAATAACGTTTGAATCATTTAATATTTTTTCACAATATCTTTGAAAGGCACTTCGGGGACCCTGGCCACATGTTTCTTGAAGTTTTCAGACCGGTCGCACAAACCGTGCGACCTGTAGGCGTGAGCAAAGAATGCACAAAAAAGTGTAAATGCTATACGGAATGTCACTTTATAACTCCACAACCGTATAACCGACCATTACAAAACTTGGCGGATCCAGAGATATATGGCTCTGCTCTACGCCTGTCTAATTTCAGATAAATCCATTATATGGTGGCAAAGTTATTAAGATGCAAAATTTCACACTTTAATCTTTAATGGGGTACTCGACCCTAACTATAGTGGCACTACTGTGACACTATAATATACATATATATACATATATATATATATATATATTTATACAATAGGGGTGAGGTGATATGCTATGAAGTAAATGGTGTTTTTTTTTTTTACAGCCATTGTATAACCACTGTGATGACTTCACCACTGTGGATTTATTTCCTGATAAACCCACAGTGTCTACATCACCAGCAAATATACAACAATGGTGATGTCACCAGAGTGAGACCATTTATACTGCAGCCTGCATAGCTTCACAGTTTCTCTTTCTCACTGAATCCTGCAACTAACTGAATTAGCATTGTAAAGACAATCACCTGTGCTCCATAGTTATTCTGACAATCCATGCCCATTACTGTGCTGCTCTAATCTTCAAACTAGCCTCCTTCATAAACCAGTTTTTCTTTCTGAGTGTTGACTGCAACAGTTTATCTGTCTCAGTGAAGCCTGCAACTTACTGAATAAACAGTCTGTTTCTCACTCCAAGCTGCAGGTAACACAATTAACATTGCAAATCACACGCACCTGTTTCTCATAGTGTCTAACAGTCTCAGCCCATTCAGAAACACACGCACTCAGACCACATACAAACAGTGATGTCAGTATAGCCTAGAATTTAGAGTAACCAGTAATGAATAAACTTCCAGCAGCCTAGACCAGTGTTTGATTCTCACAACTTCCATTTCAATACAGTGTGACTCAACAAATCATTTAACTGCCCAGTGCTCCCAGGACCCCCTAAAAACTTACCCAGTTACCAAAATAAAAAAAAAGGAGGAAACACAGAAAAAAATGTTCCCAAAGGATACTAGCCCTATTGTATAAATCACACACATGATGTGCAACTTATGGAATTTGGCAAACATTTGCACTCGTGCAGAGTGAACTGCAATAATATCACTCATGCCTTCGGCACTTGTGATATTATCACAGTTCACTCTGCACCCGTGCAAATATTTTCCAAATTCCACAGTCTCATTATGTATCCACTATATATATATATATATCTATATATATATATATATATATATATATATACATATATATATATATATATATATATATGTGCCTTCAGTATTCACTCCTCCTTAGATTTTGTCACATTCTGTTGTTTACTACTGGAATTTTTAATGCATTGAAATTATTTTTTCCCTCTTGATTCACACAGCATACTCAACAATGTAAAAGGGCAAAAATATTTTTATTGTGTAACAAACATTTATGAAACATTAAAAACTGAAATATCTTGTTTACTTAAGTATTCACCCTCCTGAGTCAATACTTTGTAGAAGCACCTTTGGCAGCAATTACAGCTTTGAGTCTTCTTGGGTATGTCTGTATCAGCTTTACACATCTGGATATGGGGATTTATGCCCATTCTTCCTTGCAGATTTGCTCAAGCTCTGTCAAGTTGGATGGGGAGCACCGGTGAACCGCAATCTTTAATTCTTTCCACAGATTCTCAATGGGATTCAAGTCTGGGCTTTGGCTGGGCCACTCAAGGACATTCACCTTCTTGTTCTGAAGCCACTCCAGTGTTGCTTTGGCTGTATGCTTGGGGTTGTTGTCTTGTTGGAATGTAAATCTTTGCCCCAGTCCAAGGTCTATTGCAGACTGATGCAGGTTCTCCTCAGGGATGTGCCTGATATTTGGCTCCATTCATTGTTCCCTCTATCCTGACAAGTGCCCCAGTCCCTGCCGCATCCTCATAACATGATGCTGCCACCACCATGCTTCATGGTAGGGATGGTGTTACATGGGTGATGAGCTGTGTTCATTTTGCACCAGGCATAGCGCTTTGCATTCAGGGCAAAGAATTCAAGTTTTGTTTCATCAGACCAGAGAATCTTTTGCCACATGGTCTCAGAGTCTGCCATGTGCCTTCTTGCAAACTCCAAGCATGCTATTATGTGGTCTTTTCTCAGGAGTGGCTTCTGTCTAGCCACTCTCCCATAGTGGCTACATCTGTGAAGTGCTGCAGAGATTGTTGTTCTCTGGACAGGTTCTCCCATCTCAGCCATGGAACTCTGTAGTTCTGTCAGGGTGGTCTTTGGGTTCTTGGTCACTTCCCTGACCAAGGTCCTTCTTGCCCAGTTGCTCAGTTATGGGAGGACGGCCTGCTCTAGGAAGAGTCTGGGTGGTTCCATAATCTTTCCATTTCCTAATGATGGACTTGACTGTGCTCCTGGGAACTTTCAACACCCTGGAAATGTTTTATACCCTCCCCAGATCTATGCCTCCTCACAATTCTATCAAGGAGTTCTCGAGCAGCTCCTTGGTCTTCTATGTAGAGTTTCTGCTCTGACATGCACTGTCAACAGTGGGACCTTATATAGACAGGTGTATTTCCTCTGAAATCATGTCAACCATTTGAACTGACCACAGGTGGACTCCATTCAAGTTTTAGAGTGATCTCACAAGGAAATTGGATGCACCTGAGCTCAATTTGGAGTGTCATAGCAAAGGGGGTGAATACTTATCAAATCAAGATATTTCAGGTTTTTATTTTAAATTACATGTACAAAAAATTCCAGATGTTTCATTCCACTTTGACATTATAGAGTAATTTGTGTAGATATGTGACAAAAAAATCCCATATAAATGTATTTTAATTTGAGTTTGCAACATCACAAAATGTGACAAAATCCAAGGGGGGTGAATACTTTCTGAAGGCACTGTGTGTATATATATATATATATATATAGCAACAAAAGTAGGGAAATGTGACATCATTGTTTCCAACCCTAACACTCCATCCCCACCCTGCAGGCATGTGGTGTGCTTTGGGTTTGTCAACCCTAACCCTTATCCCATTCTCATATACTGTACCCATTTCAGTGTACTTACTCATGGAATGGGTTGAGTGTTAGGGTTCACAATGCATGCCCCACACCTGTTGCTGCATGCAGGATGGGGATGGGGTGTTAGGACTGAAACCTCTAATGCCACATTTCCCTACTTTTGTCGCTGTAACCCTAACTAGTGCATTAAAAAAGTTTTTCTGCATTGAATTTCAGTACGTCTTAAAATTGTACTTTTTCTGTAATTAGTTTTTATAAACACATGAGTGTTTTTCTATACTTAGTTTTTGTAAATGCATGAGTTACTATGAAAAAAAAAGTTTTGATCATATTCAGTGGGGGCTGTGGGATTCAAACCCAGGTGTGCAGAGTCATAGCTCAAAGCCTTAGCCACTACACTATATTGTCTCCTTTGATATGACTTTGTCAGTGTTCTGTTATCCAAAGTCAAGACAATTCCAAACTAAAACAGCCAATAATACTTTCCTGTTTCTCCGTATTACCAGAAGTCTTTTTTTAAACTTTGCATATTTCTAAGTTGTTGAATTGTCTGAATTTTTTTCAGTTCACCTGAACACAAAATCAGTTCTCTAATGCCTATTTTAACATAAGTTACAAAGGACTCATTTCCTTCTATAGCCAAAATGTATAACATACTGACTTGTAGCCCATGTTTCAAAATAATTCACATCTTCAGTCTGTCAACATCCAAAAAGTAAACCAAAAAAGAATTGTTATAAACAATGGTTTTGAAAGGATCAAGCTTCCCAAATAGGGATCGGTTATAGTTTTCACTTGATTTTTCTAATTCCTTCAATTTTACAAAACAGGTATGCAAATCAGCTCATGATTATTCATGAGCTACTGTTACACTGACATGTTAAAAATGTGGGGCACATAAGGAATTGTTCTTCTTGCAATGTGAACAGCTTAAACCAAAAAACAATTGTTGTAAACAATAATTTTGAACAGACCAAACTTCCCAACGAGGGATAACTTGTAGAGTTCACCTGATTTTTCTAATTCTCTCAATTTAAAAAAAATGGGCTTTCGAAAATGCTCTTGCTTATTCATGAGCTATGAAGTGACATGTAGGCACCCAAGCCACGCCCCTTCATACTGCTATTTTGGAACAAATTCATATTTTTTTTATCAACCAGCAAAAGGCACATCTGCGGGAAAGGTCCTTTCTACTCTGAAAATTTTAGACCATAATTCCAAACTGTCTGGGCACAAGGTAATAACAAAAAAACCCCAGTAAAAACAGTGATTTTTATGTTCACTTGCGTGCATGCGCAAGGAACATTTTGGGAGAGTAGCACACTTGGAGGTGTGCTTCTCCCATCCAATGCACTGCTCCCTTGAGCAGGCATGGTGGTCCTGCACCAATGGGTGCAGGAGTTCAGTCTGACAGTGGTGTTCCTCTGCTTCAAAGGAAAACACCACTGCCATACTGAGCGCCGCCGCCTTCCCCTCCGTCACGCGCTCCCCCCCACGCGCATCACGCCACTCCCCCAAAGCTTTCCTGCCGCTGGGAGCCCACCCCAGCATGGCAAAAGTTGTTTGTTTGCCAACAGAGGTGCCCAATCCCTGTCGGCTCCACGGCCCCAAGCCATCCTGCTGCCATGCTGGAGCCCACCCCAGCGTGGCAAATGGTTAGATTGTTTTGCCAACGGGGGTGCCCAATCCCCCGTCGGCTCCTCGGCCCCCACTCATCTTCTGCCACGCTGGGAGCCCACCCCAGCGTGGCAAACGTCCCATGTCATCTTTTTATTTTTTTCCCTGTAAAACAAAAACAGTCCCGTGGCGCATCTCCCAAGCCCCCTCCCACAACCCGCACCCACCCTGCGCACCCAGCCTCCCCACCCCCACCCCATACCTACCTCCGGACTCCGCAAGCGATCTTCGTGGACCGGAAACACGTCTGCACTCTTCAAAGCTGACCGCTAACTGAGGAAATGCCAGTAAGCTGTATAATGGGCTACATAGGGGTTTCAACTGTATTGCATATCTCAGTCATTTTTGGCATTTTTGCACCAAATTTTCAACATAGGGTTTTGGGACCCTTCATGAATGATGTCACTGTCATGGTATTATTTGGGCCCAAGGGTGATTTCGCAGGCACTGCACAGTCACTGAGTGAAATCACCCTTTGGCCTTGAATAATGCCATGACAGTGACATCATTCATGAGAAAGGGTCCCAAAACCCCATGTTGAAAATTTGCAATAATCAAAAATGACTGTTCGAACATCGTTGCGCGCAGTTCCCTCACGCCGTAAATTTTCAATATTTTCACTCCAGATTTTCAACATTGCCATTTTACCACACCTCCTTATGAGCACTGCAGCTGTCATTTTCACATCTTGCCCAAAATGTGTTTCCACCCATGTAGCGCACAATGGCACAGTCGGTGTGAACTCAGTGTATGGGACACATTAAGAAAATCACAGTGTCACTGTTCATGAGCAGAGATCTAAATGGCTATGTTGAAAATTTGGCGAAAAATTCCTACAAATAACTGTTTTACGAAGCGTGCGTTGTGTGCAGTTCCTTAGCGCTTGTAAGTTTAATATCATATTTCACTCCAGATTTTCAACATTGCCATTTTACCACACCTCCTTATGAGCAGTGCAGCTGTCATTTTTCACATCCTGCCCAAAACATCTTTCCCCATGTAGTGCACAATGGCGCAGTCGGTGTGCAAAATCAATGTATGGGACACAGTAAGAAAATCACAGTGACACTGTTCATTAGCAGAGGTTTTAAAATGGCAATGTTGAAAATTTGGTGAAAAATTTCCTAAAAATGACTGTTTTATGAGCATGTGTTGCACAGTTCCCACGCACGCTCGTAGGTTTGCGAATTTTCAATATTTCCACTCCAGATTTTCAACATTGGCATTTTACCACACTTCCTTATGAGCAGTACAGTTGTCATTTTTCACATCCTACCTAAAGCGTGTTACGCCTATATAGCGCACAATGGGGTAACAAAAGATCATGCTGACAATTTATTGTGCAAATACCAGCAATCGCACAGGGCATTAGGGTAAAGCACCATACGTGCCAAACACCACTGCAAATACCTGTAAGCGAACGTTCAGCATTGACAAATGCTTGTTTTTTTTAGGTCTGCAGGTGGGCAGAGCCCTGCAGTCCTTTTCCCATTCAGTTGTATTGGAAAGCAAATTGAAAGAAAACTCTTTTTTTACAATTGCATCCAAAATGATTAACAAAACAAATATTTTAGACAAATTAGGGTAACACACAAACAGACAAATAGTTTAACAAACATTCATTTAAAAGCAGTTACACTTGTGATATATACTTTCAATAAGGTAATTCTTAAAATGTGAAATTGATATTAAAGCCATCATCTTTAATTTCTTTTGGATAGAAATTCATGTGCAAGATACCGACACTGCCAGTGAGTTGTTACCATGTTTGTTCCTGGACTTAGGTATAGAGAACTGTGGGAGACCACTGGACCTTAGTGCATATATATTTGGTTGTTTAAAGTGTAACAAAGTTGTTAAATAAAAAGGAAGCTGTAAAAAAATTTATATACATAAATGCACCAGTGGAGTTGTCTGCGAGCTACCAACGACTGCCATCCAACTGCAGCATATAGCTGACAGTGGTGGGTCATCCACGGAGACCAGAGACAAACCTCAAGACGCTATGATACAAAGGGTCCATTTGTCTCAACACAGTGCCTGAGGTCTTCATATAGATACAATCACCCTAGTCTAATTGTGACATAAAAAGGGAACTAACTTATTGCTTACAGATTGTAAAACTCTAACAGGCCATATATCTATAAAAAAAGAATAACAGCTTTTTAAGCTTAACAGATAACATTTGAATATGTTTATCAAATGGCATAAATTCATCCAGTAAAATGCCTAGATATTTGTAGGAAGTAGTCCTACATAGTTGTGTCCCATCCAAAGCAGTTATAGTTAAATTATGGGTCCCCTCCTTTGTTCTTCCAATGAATAAACCCGATTGTGTTTTACCTGTATTAAGTAATAAGCGTAGTTTAATACGTGCAAGTCGAATATTGTTAAAGTTGTTTTTTAATGTTTTTATAGCCTTTTTACAATCTTTACTTTTGGTGTACAATATGGTGCCATCAGCATATAGAAAGGTTTCTGTCTCAATAGACATAATACCAGGCAATTCTTTTACGTAAATAAGAAATAGTAAGGGCCTCAGCACTGAGCCTCAGGGAACCCCTTTATTTATTACTATTGGATATGAACAGTATTGATCCCCCTGTACACTTTGTTGTCTGAAGGACAGATAGGAGGAGAACCAAAATAAAGGAACTAATCCCAACCCCGAGGCTTTTAACCTATGTGCAGTAACATAATATTATGATCAATGGAATCAAATGCTTTGGAGAGTTAAAAAAAAATTGCCAGTACTGAGTTGCCATGGTCAAATGCTGTCAGTTGTGAATTAAGGCTTATAGTACACACTGCAAGCCTAATGGTCAACAGGGTCTACCAATGGGCTTACAGGCATACTGTATGCTGTAATTCACTGACAGCACAGTTGGCGGGCAGCCGTGGCAGTATGTGGGTGGGTTGTGCTGCCCACCAACTGTCGGCACTTGCTGGAATTGAGGGAGCGGGTTGGGGATGGGGTGCATGAATGGGTGGGGGGTCTACTTGACCACCAGGGATATGCTTGATATGTTTGTCAGTGTGATCGGGTTGGGGCAGGGTGGGGGGTGGTACCACTAGACTACCAGGGATACTTCGGTATGTGCACAGTAGAGTGCGATCGGGTCAGGGCAGGGTAGGGGATACCACTAGACTACCAGAGACTGTAGTGTTTTGAAATATGTTTATGGGGACACAGGCAGGGAGGAGGTACCACTGGACTGCCAGGGCTTCTTAGGGGTATTTCATTAGCTATGGGGATATGGGTGGGAAGGGGGGAGCAGCTAGGCTGTCAGGCGTACGTGTTTGGGTCTATAGCACACAACCGTTGCAGGGAGCCCAGCAAATTCTGCTGGGCACATCCCTGCAGGCATCATGCAAATGGGGCCATAATGACATGCAAATGGCCGAATTGCACCTTGCATGCCTAATGGCCCCATTTGCATGTCTCAGGCTGTGAATCCCAAACTTGGGCACAGTGCATCTCGAGATGCGCTGCCCCATTAGTTTCCCAGCCTAACCAGGGGGTTGCGCCAGTGTGTCTCAGATTGTGTGCAACTGTGGTATTCACAGAGGGGATATGCAGGGGGGGACATCTTCCAGTGCATCTTCTGTGAATACCACAGTTTGAACTTGATGCATCTCATTTGCGCCAGGGCAGCTGAGATGCACCGGGCTCAAATGGTTTGTGAATCTCTCCTTAATTTTTGTTATTCATACCACATTACTTTGCACCATCTAAATGACACATATTTGTTTGTTGGAATCAAGTTCCTCAATATTCTGTTCATTGTAGTACTCTGCACCACTTGAATAACAATACTGATAAAGAACTTTTTACAGCGATGGCCGCTTCATATGCATTTATTCTGAAGTTTCACAGAACTCTGATATATTTGTGCAGTGAATATTCACTCAGAAAATGAGATTAAGACACTGTAACAAGTACTGTATATATTTTTGGGACATAAGAATGGATTAACAGGTAGTATCAATGAATATTGAAAAATTGGACAATGCATGGGTGCTTACACATGGGGATTTGCATATGCTTCCCATGATGCTTTGCATTATTGGGGTATGTGCAATTGTGTTTTCTTTAAAATGTGGCGGTACGGCCAATATCCTGCAGGATAACCCATGTCTCAGGACATTCACTCTGGGGTTCTGTTGTGGTTATAGTTGTATATATATATATATATATATATAGGACAAATAATTATTTCAAAATCTACAATTTTATTTAAAAGAACAGGTAACCAAACATGTTTTTTTATGAAATGAATCATAAGAAAGGGTCAGAAGAGTTTGGGATTTGTGCAATGGCAAACTTTTTTTCATGAAAAAGGAAAAAAAAATCAATAAAGTTAAATAACCTTTGAATCTAAGAGTGAAACATGTATTAATACTTTTTTCTGACTGGATTTACATGCTGGAGGATAAAAAAATATTCATTACAAATATTTTAGACTAACATACAACTTTAAAGTTGCCGGCACAACTGCAGGTTTTGAAAGGTTGGGAGTAACTGCATTTTTGGTTTTTCAGAGTGTAAGTTTGTAAGGGAGCTTGTGTCAGCAAAGCAAGGATGTAAGGGGCCTTACACAGATCTAATACAGTATGCTGTCATCTTTATAGACATTTATAGTGATGAACTCAGAGGGACTTCATTTACCCACTGTACAGAGAGTGCTTTATTCTTATCACACCAAAAGTTTTTTCAAAGTACTAAAACTTTACTTTGTAAGGAAAATATAAATATCACTGTTGCTTTTGCATTTGAAGACATCACAAAAGTATGGATGTGTACATTATAAATGGGCTAGTTTTGATTACCATACATTACATCAGCAGGTCAGGAGGCTTTCATAGCCAGACAGTGAGAATAGTTTCCGAGCATGTCCGTTCAACAGCTGCCCATAAAATATACAAAATATGGCCATGAAATGGAGCAATGAAGCTTAGACATCTCCCCTGCCAGACTCACTGATCCAGACCCCAAAATGAATTACTCTCTCCTCTCTCCTCTGTCCTCTCTCTCATACATGTACACAATTACATGCGCGAACACAAACAGCATCCTTTTTTAATAAGCACTCTGTGTGTTTGTATGTTTTTTTTTAAATAATAGAACACCTAGAATGTGAGTTTAACTCTCACTTTATTTTGGGAGGGGACCATCCAAAAAACGCAGCTTGACTGACTCGTGTGCGCTTGTCCCTATAGCTAAACTGACACTATGTGGTAGTAGGAGCTGAGCAAGCAGGCTCTCACAAGCACCGGCTGTTCTCAGTCGGGAATGGGCAGTGCTACAAAAAGAGAAATGGCATCAAGTAACACTGACTCCAAGGTGAGATTTGTCAGACATAAATGGAATTTTGTTTTCTTGTTTACACACTGACAATTCATTATTGCCATTTCTATCAATTTAATTAGCAATAAGTCAACATTTAAAGCACAAACTATTTCAGTTACAGCAGCTTGTGTGTGTGTGTGTGTGTGTGTGTGCCCTGGACATTCTGGGAGCTGCTGTAACATGTTCAAATGTTAGACGGCAAAGCCAATAGTATTACAAACAATCCTGTTACCTTATCAAATAGATTGTTTCTGTCACAATATGCTAATGTCAGCCTGCATGATGACGAGCATTGTTAGGACTGGACCTCTGGGGCTTGGGCCCTGAAAATTGTCTTCTAACATAGCGGTACTGTTCTATAATTTTATTTAAAAATGTAAATAAAGCAATGTTCCATTCAGAACTTCCCATTCCCTGTCTGTCAGTGGCGGCCATTAGAGGATCTAGCCAGAACAAGTGGATTATTTATGTTCTGCTTCTTGTTATCCTGGTTTCCTCATCTCATTTACACTGTCTGAGTGGCTGTGCATATTGACCCCCACTTTGATGCTTAGCTTCCATATTGTACATAGAATATCTCCCCCTTAAGTACCAACTTGATGTAGGTCAGTACAGGAGGTAAAGGGGTGGAATTTGGATAAAGATAATTTTCATTTTCTCTCTGCTATTGGCACATCAGGAGCTCCCCCAGTCATCAAAAAAATTACCATATCACTAACCCTGTAATTCTCTCTCTTTCTCTCTCTCTTTTATTTATTTATTTTTTTAAATGCCATAAAGAAATGTACCACCTCTTGCTTTCAAACACAGTGCAAGCTCAATACGGTCATTCAGCTCCTGGTGTTTCACAACCCCCTAACTGAAAAATCAAAAAGGATTACATTTTTTGGATCAAAGATTCCAGATCCACCCCTTCCCAATCTGTCTCAATATGGAAGATATTGAAAATATGATTACAGTTTCTCTGCCCTGGCAACAACAAGCTGAACCAGAACATTGTTGGAGTTCTGGTACTCTGACTACACACAGATGTTCTCCCTCTCGAACCTTCAAAGCCCTGTCAGTGTTCAAGACATAAGAAGCACCGCAGATGCAAGAGGTTGAAAAAACATCCGGTGTGGTACACTTTGTGAATTTCCTGGTCTGATAAGTTTTGGGTTTTATTATGCAGGGACAAAACTTAGTGTGCACACTTTCAATACCCTATAGAGGAGTGGATCTAGTAACTAAGTTTCCCTGGATGTCCTTTGCAATGGTTGCAAGCTGAGAACCAATCTATCCGAAATGTTCTGGCCACATTTATGGGCCATTTTGGGGAATAGTATGTTCCTCCAACAGAGGTTCTGTTTCCAGTTCTATGTATAGTAAGTATTGCCTACTGTACTATATGTGGCAATAAAGTTAAGGGCACTAAATTCTCAACCTTTTTTTACCTTAATTCTGATCTTGATATCTCTGTGGCCAATAGTTTTACTATAATCCTCTATCCTCGACACAAAAGGTTGGGCACGCAAGCACATCTAGCGTAAAAAAATAGAAATGGGGGACACATCAATAGGCACTGAGGGACTGGGAAAATAAGCATCTACTGGATGGATGAATACTACTGCAGCTAAAACTACTGTACACTAAAGAATATCCAAAAAGTCAACAGTATTAAGGCAGGATATATAAGCGCAAAGGTTTGGCTTTAGGTCCCAATGGTTATTGAGTTTCTATGGTTTCAGGCCTGTCAGGAAGTAAATCCACTGACTTTTTTGTTGTAATACTCTATTCTGTCTGTCCCCTTCTTTTCTATTGGGCAGAATATGTTGGATCCCCATAAATTTCTTACGGTTGGGATTTGATGCATGTTTATTAAAAACATGCAGTCCCACAGGTGAACCTGGTTTTCCACTCTGTATTGATTTAACATGCTCCTGAATACTGAGCTTCAAAGATCTCACCACACATCCAACATATAATAATTACAAGTGCACCAGAGGATATTCATAACAAACTGAGTGCCACATGTTATACAGTGCATTCTTTGATGTTAACAGACAAAGCTGTATTGTTAGGAGAATGTTGAAAAATGTTACCTGTAAAGGCAAAATGACAACTGTTACACCATCCACATTGATGAAAGCCATAAGATCTAGAAGGCAACCAATTATTGCTATTGGTAGGCAAAGCATGTATAACACATGACACTCGGTTTGTTATATATGTCCTCTGGTGTCCTTGTAAATTATTATACATTAGATGCCCAATAGAAGAGGAGGGGACAGACAGACTATACTATTATAACAAGAATATCAATGGATTTACTTTCTGACAAGCCTGAAACCATGGAGACTCAATGACTATTGGGACCAAAAGCCCCAACATTGAGCTTCATATGAAGGATTAAATGTAGACTTGTTAAAGTGCTTTCTAAGCAATACACAACTCACTGCTTAAGAGGGAAGACTAAATTCCAGGAACCACTGTGCTGGGATGCAGCAGCCATTCTATGCCAGCACATTACACTGCAGCTTTTTTGCTTTGGACAATATCTGCAGACCCAGCAAAACTACATCCTTGAATGCTGAGGGAAATAATGCAAGTTCTGGCAGTGCACTGGGCAGATCTATATCAATGCTCTCTAGAGTTGGGGGGGAGAGGGTGCCTATAGACTACAGAACAGCAAATGTTGTGCTTATGCACAAAAGTGGAAGCAAGGAAGCCTGGGAATAACAAGTCAGTCAGCTTGATGTCAATGGTCAGTAAACTACTGGAAAATATCATCAAGGAAAGGCTAGTGGAGTTCCTGGTAGTTTTAAAAAAAAGTTGTGAGGCTATGTTGAATTTTTCAAACACAGGCTCATAACTTTGGTAATATTCAATATATTTACCCAAAATTTTCAACATCATCATTTCTGTACAGCACCTAATCAATATGACAGCTGTCATTTATCATCTCCTGCCCAAAATGTGTTTTTGCATCCCAAAAGTTGGGTTTTGCATTACCTGCACAACATCATCATTAGGCCAGGAGTTGAACATTTTCTCTGCCCATCTTCATGGGGCAGGATCATAACAAGGCTATGTTGAAAAGTTGGTATACAAATAGTAAAAAAACACATTTTCACTATTTTTATCACAGATCCTTTCCCTGCAGCCCTATCAGCTCGTGCCAGAATTTGTTTTACATGTTTTCACTATTTGCATCTCAGAATCTGGACATCTGACCTGGACAAAATTTGGCACATCAAGAGATTAACCCAATGAGACCACACATGCAAAATTGCAAGCAAACCCATTGAACGGTTGCAAAGATATTAAAGTGCAATATTTGAGGTTTAACATAGAAATCACCGCTCAACCCTAACTATAGTGGTGCTACCGTGCCACTATATTACTGTATATAGATAGACAATGTATATAAATAGATTAATTGCTTTGCCCCATTCAATGAAATTGCACTACATTTTGCATGCACAATCTGGAGAGCTAGCTGCCCTGATTTGCCAAGCTTGTTTCAGTTGGATGTGTGGATTCCAAGATCTGGATAGCGTGCTTTTAGGAAAAATTGGGGGGTTTTGTTGTTTTTCTGTCATCACCTACAGCCCAGATGGTTTGGAATGTTGGTCTGAAATTTAAGATAGCTGCAGAATGGTGCCTTTAATTGGTTTGGTGAAAAAATATTTTTTAAATCCATTCCCAAGTTATAAGTGTTTGACATTTTTGTTCTGAGCATGTTCAGTGGGGTATTTATTTATTTATTTATTTAGATTCTGGTAACCGGGTAAGCCCACTGAGACCAGAGATCCCTTTTTCAGGGGCAACCCGGAATTAGTTACAAGGAGTACATAACTTGGTGACATTGAACAGTAGTCTTAGATGATACATTTATAGTTGCAGTGAATACATACATAGGAATTCGTATAAGGTGATATTAGGTGATATATATTAAGGAGTGGGATACATAGGAGCCACAGTAGAATAGCTTTAGCTGAATACTTATTTAGTTACAGAGGGTACATACATAGGTATTAATATACAGAGGTTTAGGGTTGTACATGATATGGATAAGGTATCGAACATTTGGCACAGAGACAGGGGGTGTCACAAGGCTTACAGATATTAAGACAGTTTTGCAGTGCCTTTGGCATTTTTCATAGGAGTTTTATAGGGAAAGTGGATGAGGTTAAGCCAGAGGTCGCAGAGGAGGGAGCCCCATCAGGGGCTAACAATTGCAGCCACAGAGACTAAGTTCCAGGAGATACACTTTGAGGCCTGATTTAAACCCTGGGAGAGAAGGCTTGTTGACTAGACTTTCTGGGAGGGCATTCCATAAGTGGGGAGCAGCGTAGTGGAAGGAGCACTTGCCTTGGTTGGTGCGAACACGGGGGATGGCAAGGGGACACCTAGCTGAGGATCGAAGGGTTTGGTACTGGACGTTTGGGATAAGCAGGTCACGGAGGTGAGGAGGGGAGCCGAAGGAGGTGAATTTGATAGCCAGACAGGCAGAGAAGTAGGCCAGCTTATGCCATAGGGAGGGCCAGTTTAGGTCCACGAGGGCCTCACAGTGATGCCTCCTAGGGAGAGAGTTAGTAGCAAAGTGAGCCACTCTGTGGTAGAGTGTAGAGAGCTTGTTGAACTCCATCTCTTGGAGAGACTGAAGTAAGGGAGCCTCATAGAGGATTGTAGGGAGGAAGTTGCAGTTGGCGATGGCTCGTCGTGCCTCGCCAGAGAGGGAATTTCCCAGACGGTAGAGGAGACCAATCCTCTGGGTGATGGTTTGGGTTAAGGAGAGGATGTGGGATTTATAGGTCAGCTTCTGGTATAGGAGGACCCCAAGGTATTTGAACTTGTCAGTGACCTCTACTCTCCTCCCTAAGGAAGAGGTGAGCTGGAGTAACTCACTTCTGTCAGTGCCCAGATGTCTGGTCCTGAACAGGACAGCCTTGGTTTTGTCTTTATTCAGCGTTAGAGGTGAACCAGACCTCAAGAGCAGAGAGACAGGCCTGCAGTTTGGCATAGATGACATTGGGGTGTGGGTCACTGAAGTAGACGACAGTGTCGTCTGCATAAAGGATGTGTTTACTAGGCATGCAGTCTCCTTCAATGTCATTGAGAAAGAGTGAGAATAGTAGGGGGCCCAAGATCGAGCACTGGGGTACCCCAGAGACCATGGGTCTTGTGCCTGATTGTGTTCCTCTCCAGAGGATTTTTTGGGTTCTATTGGTCAGGTATCTCTCAAACCAGGAGAGCGAGTGTTCATCCAGACCCAATCGATAGAGTTTGGTGAGGAGGAGTTCATGGCTGACCATTTCAAAGGCCTTGGATAGGTCGATGAATGGTGTGTCTGTTGTGAAGCCTTGGTCCATGGCCTTGAGGATGTTGGATGTAAGCCAAATGAGGGCAGTGTCAGTGCCATGGCCTTTCCTGAAGCCATGTTGTACATTGGAAAGGAGTAGGTGCTGCTCTAGGTAATCCTGCAGTTGATTGCATACAAGCCTCTCCTGTACTTTCCCAAGAGGGCTGAGAAGGGAGATTGGCCTGTAGTTTCACACTATGTCCCGGGGACCTTTTTTGTGGACTGGGACAATTGTAGAAACCTTCTACTTGCTTGGAACTGATCCTGTTGATAAGTAGGGTGACAGGGTGGGTGATAGCTGTGGCGGCCGCTCTAAGCAGCCACGGTTCTAGTAGGTCATGCCCCAGGGAGGAGTTAGGGTTTATTTTGAGCAGCAGCAGAAGTACAGTGGATGGTTCAACCAGCTTCAAGTGGAATTGGGGCCAAGGAAGTGCCCAGTCCATGTTGGTGAGGGAGGGAGTCCTGGGGGGGCTGGGGGGAGGGTCCAATTGGATTGGAGAAGGAGACACTGAAGTCTCTGGCAACTGCAGAGGGGTCACTGGTCAAGGTATCCCCAACCAGAAGTGAGTCATTTTGTGCATTTGTGGTACCCTTGAGAAGTGAGTTAAGTGACCCCAGAGTTTCTTAGGTTTACTAAGGTGGCTGGTTTGGAGGTCTCTTAGATACTTGGACTTAGCCTGTTGGAGTTTTTTTTGCAAAGGTTCCTCAGTTCCCTGTACTTCTCCCAGTCAGGTGTACTGCCAGAGGATTTGTAGAGTCCCAAGCCCTGTCACGGGGTAGCATTGTTTGCTTAAGCCTAGGGCTCAGCCATTTGTGGCACTTTCCCTGTACCCTTAGCTTCTTTTGCAGGGCATGCAGGTTGGCCAAGGACAGGAATGAATTGGTGAAGTAATCAAGCACCTCGTTGAGTGAGGGGGGAGAGATGATGGAGTCACAGTCAATTGTCCCCAAGTCAGAGCAGAAGTCTGCAGGTACAAACCTGCTAAAATTCCTGGCTTCTATGACCCAAGCAGAAGTTTTGGGGAATTTGTTGGAGCAGGTGCAGAAAATTGGTGAGTGGTCACTGAGGGAGTCAGACATGATCCCGGCAGTCAGTATTTGGTCGGGGTAAGAGACTAGTGCCCAGTCAAGCAAGGAGTGGTTGCCGGACTTAGTGTTGTGCCTGCTAGGAAGGTTGATGATTTGGATAAGTAGGGAGTTAAGTATTATATTCTTAGTCATGGGAGACCCTAGGGCCAGCCAGTTTAGGTTGAAGTCCCCGAGGAAGAGGATCTCCCCCAAGGGGTTCTCCATGAGGGCATTGGTTAGGGGCTCTAGGGATGCGTCAGCTGAATGGGGTGGGAGGTAGGCACACCCTATGTAAAGGGGCTTGGTGTCACCAAGGAGCATTTTAATGATTAGGATCTCACTATGCAAACCATAGAGGGAGGGGTGGTCAACCTGTGAAGCGTTCAAGGTAGAGCTGAGGTAGATGAGAACCCCACCTCCTCTTTTTTCCCAGCTCAGTCCTTTCTAAAGGCCTGGTAGCCAGCTAGGTTCACTTCATGGGGGAGGATCTGGGGTTTGAGCCATGTTTCAGTAACAGCTAGTATGTTGGGTTTGTACAGTGCGGTCCAAGCCTCCAGGTCATGGAGTTTGTGCCTTAGGCTGCCGATGTTCATGTGTACCATCTTGAGTCCCCTGGTGTTGATCCAGAGGGGGTTAGCGTGGTCAGTAAGAGTGAGAGTGAGATTTGGAGAGTAGGGACCAGGGTTTGGTTCAATGTCACCCCCTAGTCCCAGCTTGAACCTGGCATGAAAGCCAGTGGTCTTGGGGGGAGGAGTAGGAGCCTCTGCTGGTCATAGTCATTGAGGTAGGGTAATAAATAGTAGTGGTGACCCTTCAGCATGAGACTGGCAGGGGGCTGGAAGTGATTGGGAGGAGCCTCTGCTGGATGTACTCATTGTGGTAGGAGAGCAAGTAATAGCAGCAATCCTTCAGGAGTGGTCTGTGTGAGACTTGGCAAAGCTTGTTAGACCCATCCACCCATGACTCAAAAGGGTCCGGGGGGGTGTATGGGGTTCAAGCACGGCTCTGGGGAGAGGCAACCACAGGGGGGGGGAGGGCAGTTCTTAGTATAAGTACTGAGTATGCTGAAGTGAGCCTGGGTGGCAGGTATGTCATGTTGTAGATCTGAGAGGGATCCCAGGACTCTGGGAGTTGCAGGAGTCCAGGGATTGGGGAAGTAAGGTTAATGAGGGGAGAGGTTCAACACAGCAAGCTCAAGTGAGTCAGAGGCAGTAGGACAGCTTATAATGTAGCAGAAAGTCTAAGGCAGGAGGATAATAGCTATACCATAAGCTACAGAGAGATCCGAGGTCTGGCTGTTAAGAGATGGGGAATGTAATACCTGGCAATTACAGGCAGTTGCCCTTAGTGGGCAGAACTGTTTAGGTTAAGGTACCTAAGACTACCTGCGAGGGCTCATTAGGCAGAAATATAGACTAGCGGCAGGTTAGGCACTTGAGGTAGGCAGGGACAGGTTTGGAATTGGTTGCAGAATCCATGTAGTAGGCTTGCAGTGATGAGGTGTCAGTGGGGAGGGTCAGAAGAGATTGAGGGAGAGGCTAAGTCCAGTAGAGTGGCCTCTAGTGTAAGCAACCGATAAGCTGCAAATGGGAGAGTGAGCTGATAGGTTTTTTCACATCACGTGACAAAACCTATAAGACCAGGAGCTCACCAAGGGTGGTGGTGGGGGTGGCAGGGCCTTACACACATGCTGGAAGTTAGTCGCAGTACCCGTTTTGGGTGGGGTGCTTCCACGGTGCACCTTGCTTCAGGGAGGGCTCCTGGCTCTGCAGCCCTTGCCACCCAACTGTGGAGAAAAGGAGAGAGGGGATTAAATACTCAGCTGGGAGGGAAGAGCGACTGAGACAGCTAGGTAAGTAATGCTCTCAGATTAGTAGGCAGGACTCAAAATTTAACTGATTATCTGCAGAGGGGTAATTAAGCAAACTTATGCTGAGGAGTCTTAAGGTAAAGGCAGACAGGCAAAAATAACAGGACCCTGGCTGTGTTGTTAAGGCTACAGGGCAAAAATGAGGTAAATGCTACAGGGTTTAAGGACAAAGCAGTAAATAAATAAACTTATGCAGTCAAAATGTCTATCCAAAAGACCCTACTGAGCATGTTCTGAACTGAAATTTTAAATCTTTGTAACTTAGAAATGGATTAATATTTTTTTAACCAGTCCAGTGAGAGGCACTTATGTGAGCCTAACCCTTTCTACACTGAAAATGTCAAACTATATTCCAAACCATTTGGGGGCTAGGTGATGACAAAAAAACAGCAAAAAATTATGATTTTTTAACTTTGTTTGTTATCTGGATCTCAGAATTTGTACATGTGGCTGGAAGGAAACTTGTCAAGACAAGAAAGCTACTGTACCTTCCGAGACCAAGCATGCAACATGTTGTGCAAATCCATGGAATGGTTGTGAAGATATTAAAGTGCAAAGATGGTATCTAATGAAAAATATTTTTTTCTCACAAAAGAGGAGAGATCCCTCACAACAAAGAATCCTCTTTCATGTGACCAAATTATTTTGCCATTCCATGAAGCTATCCAAAAGACTGAACTGAGCATGCTCAGAACTCAAAACTTTAAAATTAATTAACTTTAAAAATGGATTAATATTTTTTCACCAAACCAGTGAAAGGCACTTCTGTGAAGCAAGTCCTTTCTACCCTGAAAATGGCAGACCAAAATTGCAAACCATCTGGGTGGCGAGATGACTAAAAGTGCAAAAATGATCGATTTTTAACATTTTAGCACTATGCACATCTTGGAGTCTTTAAATCCAACCAAAATGAATTTTGGCACATCAAGAGATCTGCCACACAAGACTATGTATCAAAGTTTTGTATAAATCTGTTGAACAGTTGAAGTTATTAAAGTGCAAATTTTGAGGTTTAACATAGAAACCTCTGCTCAACCCTAACTATAGAGGTGCTACCACACCAATATAATATATATATATATATATATATATATATTTATAAAATGAGTAAGAAAAATCAATGAAAATCCAGTATTCTGATGGGATGAAACATGTCACATGACTGTGCATTATTCCACAATGACTGCATGCCTCCCCGTACAACTGCAGGCCTGAACTACTTTTCAACCCTCAAAACCTTCTCACCAGCAGTGAGATCACTCCACACTTTGCACAGATAGGCAGACACACATACACACACAGACACACACACACACACATACACACTCAGGCTGCCACCCACAGCCACAGGTAAATTTACATAACAGTCCTACATTGTATACAATTATGTGGTTGCTCCTCCCATAATTTTTAAATAAAACATCATTTAAAAATCTTATCAGCTTGATCCTGCCATTTTCAGCATGTCTTACCACAGAAGCACTTTCACTGTAATTGTTCTATTGTAGCATGGCCAAGCAGTGTTAATGGCAGTAAATGACGGGCTGGCAGAGGTTTAAAATAAGCCTTTTTCTGTTCAAAAAGTAAGAAAAGTGTGTTTTTTATGTTAACTTTATTTAGCTTTATGTAAAAGAAGTTGTCAACTGTAATGAGAGGAGAGCGAGTAGAGTGAGCGAGTCGGAGGCTTCAGAAAGCTGCAAGCAATTGTTATACAGTGTTGCTACAGCAACAGTCACTCGGGCTTGCATCTACTTTTCTGAAGTCACAGACTCTCTTGCTGTACACTCACTCTCCTCTTGCTACAGTTGGTGGCTTCTTTTGTGCAAAACTAAGTAACATTAACAAAGAACTACACTTTTTCTTACTTTTTTGAACAGAAAGAGGGTTGTTTTAAACCTCTGCTGGCACATCATTTACTGCTAATGACCACTCTCGGTCACACTACATTAGAGCAATAAAAGTGAAAGTGCTTCTACGGTAAGACAGTCTGAAAATGGCAGCATCATCCAGATAAGATTTTTAAATTACTTTTTGTTTAAAAATTATGGCAGGATCAACCATGTAACTATTGCCTATAACTTAAACCCATGACAATTATGGCAGGATGAACCAGATCATCTACTGTAAATGAAACACTTATTTGTGCCAGACAGGGACTACTTTTTGTCCCTCCCCCATATTTGTGGCCATTTTATAAGATACATAACCCACTACAGGACATGTGGTCATACTTTGAAATACACATGCCTTGGGTAGTTGAACGCACACCAAGGCATTCATATATCAGTGTATGACTACATATCCTGTAGTGGATTACCTATTACATATCAATCTATATACTATACATTGTAATAATAGAATGGTCGGTGTTTGAATCAAATGGAATTTAAATTGCAGCTAGAGTAGACCTTTTTATTTATTATAAATTATAACACACTCAAAGTATGATTTTAGTTTATGTCATTAAGATCTGTGTAGCCGTGCAATGTGTGATTGGTTCATGACATGAACTTACTCTTGGTATAATGCAGTCAAAGTGTTTTGACAGAGGTAAGTTGGCATACCATTCAGTACAATTATCTGTCATGGACAGTCATTTGAGATGCAGCACACTAAAACTGACAGTCATCTTTCCTTGACTTTTAACCTTCCCAGGGCATCGAGAGGACCGGGGAAGATGGCAGTGACTTGACAGTTCTGCTGTAAAAGAGGCAATGTGAGTAACATAGCAATTTAAAGTCAGAAGGGACTCTATGTCTTCATGACCATCCCTGAGAGGCAGTGTGAGTAACATAACAGTTTATGGTCGGAAAGGACTATACGTCCTTCATGTCCTCCCTGCTTCATACTCAAGGATGAACAACTTATGCTGTTAAAACATCCTAATTTATAGTGATCCCTTAGCCACTCTACTACCTGAAGTAGCATGTGATTCCTTTCATAATCCCATTGTTCAGGACCTGAACAAACTGGGCAATTAATCAGGCTTCATTTGGTTGTGAACACCATTAAGTTCCCTTCCAGCACTCTTATTGCGGTATAGCAGCCTTGTTGTCTCTTACCAGATTTTGTTTAACAAGCTGATATTATAGTGCAGGCTAATTTCTTTAGTGACTGCTTTTTTTCTAGTTTCTAAAATAGGTTCCTAATTTTGCTTTACTCTGTTGTTGAAGTGTCCGTTGCATCAGTTAGTAAATCATCATCAATTTCACATCTGATGGCCAAATGGCAATTGTGTAGAATATTGGACCACTTTTTTTAGCCTAGTGAAAGCTGCAAAGAATACAGCATAATTTTGTCACGTGCTTGCTGCACTATACTGTAGCTGCACTAGGCTACTTTCATTGCATGCTTGCTGTAGATTTAGGTTTTGTCTGTTTATTTGAGCTGGGGACTCTGCCCCCACGCACACACCTTGTTTTTTTAGCATGAGGGTGTGGGGGCAAAAGCATGGGGGTGTGGGGGAAAAGCCCCCAACTCAAATAAACTAATAAAAAATAACTGACAGGCTGATGTGGCGTAGAGCATGCCATAAGTGTGCAAGTAGTGTAACTTGAGCACTATATCAATAGTGGTGGGCCGATATTCTATGCCATCGGCAGCCATAACAGTGTTTGAAAACTTCTGAGAAAATGCTTCTGAGGGATTTGTGTCATGCCAGATTCAGCCAATTCTTATATAGCCAATGAAAGGTAAGGTAAGGTAAGGCAATTTTATTTCTATGGCACACAATACCAGAAGTTCTGGGTGTCTTACATAAATAAAAACAGAGAAAATACAGCACATCAAAATTCAGGCACAGAACTAAACATCATTGCTAAATATTACTGGACCCATAACAAACATTAAAAAGATTGGTATTCGGCCATTTTGTTAAAATATTGACTGAGGGGGATCCTCTAATCTTCAGGGCCAGTTTGTTCCACAGACTTGATGCAGCAACCCCAAATACACAAACCCCCAAAGGTCTGAATTGCAGTCTCTGTGTAGAGAGGAGACCCACCTCAGAAGATTAGAGAGAAAAGATGGGTGCATATGGGACCAAGAGGTCATTCAAGCAACTCAGGGCTAGGCCATATAGGTCTTGCAAATTAACAAACAAACCTTGAAACTGATACTCCATCACACTGACAGCCAGTGCAGCTTATGGAGCACCGACATTATATGTCTGGTCTGAGAAATCCCAGTAAGCCTCCAGGCAACCGCATTTGGCACAAGTTGCAGGCAATGCACCAACCTTGTAGAGAGCCCTAGGTGAAGAGCATTGTAATAAACCAGTGTAGATGTAATGATGGTGGTCACCAGTGTCAGCAGGCACCAGGAACGGATTGATTCAGGTAATGTTTTGCAGATGGAAAAAGTCAGTGTGGACAACTGCTTACATCTAGTTTTCTAGCCTCAGATTTGTCACCCTATCCAGAGCTCCTAGCAGAAAGCCATTAATGATGATAAAATGGCACCACTGCCATTCATTTCAAGTCACCTCAACAAGGTTCCACCAGCAATGCTTCATCTTTGCAGATTATGACTAAGCCAGCTAGAAGCCATCCAGGCTTGGATCTCATTAAGACTCTCACTCAGCTCTGTAACCACAGACCCCCTATCAGGAGCACAAGACAAATATAACTGGGGTATCATCAGCATAACTGTGGAAACCCCACCTGTATTGTTTAATAATCTATCTCAATGGCATCATGTACACGGCCAACCACATAAGGGCCAGGATCAAACCCTGTGGCACTCCATAGCTGAGTGCAGCACTACTCTACATGTAGTACCCTAATGTCAATGCCACCTACTGCACCCTGCTGGATAGGTAGGTAGGACTGAAACCACATCAGCACCATCCTTGAGAGCCCAACAAAGTGTCTCAAGCACTCCAACAGGACCTCATAGTCCACTGTGTCAGATGCTGAGGATAGGACATGCAGGACCAAAATAGAATATTGACATCTGCTAATAAAAGATTGTGATGCACCTTTGTGAGTGCAGTCTCAGTGGTATAATGAGGCCTGAAGCCCTACTGGAATGGATCATACATGCCATGCTGTTTCAGACAATGCTCCTACTGCCCTGCTACCACCTATTCAATAACCTTCCCCCAAAAAGGGAAGGTTCAAAATGGGCCTGTAGTTTGTGGGAACATCAGGGTCCAAAGATGGTTTCTTCAGGAGGGGGTTTACTACTGCCCTTTTCGGAGCAGTGGGAAAGAAACCTTCCCTCAAGGAACACCTGACAACCTCCATGAATATCAGACCCAGTTCTTACTAGCACTCCATAAAAAGTCATTCAAAAGATTTCAGATTCATGGTTTTGAATGTACTGGGTCTGAATGGTCACGAATCCTTCAGTACAGCATGCAGAAATGAGTTCAAGCCAAGTCCACACAACATCTGCTGCACTCCAGATTTGATCAGGTGTTTGGTAAAAGCAGTCCACAATAAAAAAAAAAAGAGACTTCACACTCCCACCATATGGTATTTTATTGTTAAAGCTAAAGTGCAAGATGCAGCAAATAAATATGCACAAATGACACAAAATATCAAAGCAATGGACCACTATACTGATCATCCCCAGCAGTTTGAAGAGCTAACCTCTTCAGCAGGGTGTGGCTAGACTGCTGTGTTACCTTCCTTAAATGAAGCAGGAGGATGATGATGTGTAGTGACGTTGCTTGGTTTGAAAAAAGGAGGTGGGTAGCTGTTTTTGTTAAATAATGATGTAAGCACAGCAGTATGTAGTGCAATAAAACATGGAGTTGTTGATATAAAGGTACAAAAGTGCAATGTTAGAAACTGGGGTTGAAATGGAGGAACTAATGTGTGAAATGCTGCACAAAAAGAGCAATCACTCATATAGCCACCAGTTAGGTAATTATGGGCTCAGACCACAGAATGAAGGCCAGCCTGGTGGCACAGAGGGCTGGGGCACTATGAAGCACCTTACCTCTCCAACGCCAGTGACCGAAGTTTGGGAAGGAGCTAGGGTTGCTGGGGGTTGGCCACGGGTGAGGGCTGGAGTGGAGCAAGCAGACATCTGGAAGCTTTCATCTCCCAGACAGGGTTGGTGAGCCATCCTGGCACTTGGCTCCTACCAGGTGGAGGCCTAGTGGTAGTGCTAGTATTCAGGTGGCTGTTGAAAGTCAGGTGGGTAGAAGGGGCTGGCAGTTCCAGAGAGCATGGACAACTCCACATGCATGTGTCCTCTGTGTTTGTCATAACCTTAGGGGGAGAAAACCTAGAAGGAAAATGGAAAGAGGACTGGATTACATGAAGCCCTGCCTGAGGTGCCACCTCCTGCCCTGCTGCTCTGATAGACAAGAGAGGGGGGAACATCTGGACATAATTCCTGCAGGAGTTGAGAGGCAGCAGCCTTGTCAGCACCCGGAACAGGGCTGAACAGCTATCTGGTCAGCCCAAAATGATAAAAACCTTCAGAAAAAACACATAGAATGAAACCCTGCCAAAAAAATCAATTAAAAGATTGTACTACAGGCCAGAGCACCGATGATGCATCAGAGGTTGAAGACTCTATATATTAACATACATTAAGTGAAAGACTTGCAGTGCAAAAACCTAATAAAGTGCAATTGATACAGTATATAAAAAGTGGATTACACCAGTTACATAGTAGAATCACAGTTACAGGATAAGCATAGTGGTAAGAAGCAGTTGTTACTTAGGTGCTCTTTTACAAAGTTAAATAGTACTTCTCACATGACCCCAACAGGAACAGGAAGAAAAAAGATGAGCTGAAGATGAAAACAAAACACTAGAGCAGCAAAAAAAAAAATAGAACAAGATAGCCATATGAAAGAAGAAGCAAAGAATAGTGAGATGGATGAATGAAAGTGGCAAATAGGCAGATAAAATGGATAAGGATGGAAATGGGGGGAGGGGAAAAAGAAGAAGCAATGCATGGGGTGGGCAGGGGATAATGGAAAGGGTGAAAAAGAAAAGAAAACAGGCAAAAGTTCCTTTACTTGCATGAGTTTCTATCCTAAATTGAAGCTCCATATGCTTGAACCTGTAAGTGGAACAAGAGTGAAAAAAATGTAAATGTATGACTGCAAAAGAGTCCATATATCATAATAAAGGAATATTGCCTGACAGAGGGTGTCAGGCTGGGATAACATCCCACCTTGGGTGGTTGGGCCAAGCCACCGCCGAGGGCGTCCAACACCCGAGAAGGGCTGTTATCCCAGCATAACACCCACCCTGGAGGGCATTATTCCTATTATACAATGGCTTGTTGTTATATATAAAATAAAACAATTATTTTAAAGAATGTTTTTATTAGTGTGGAAAAATATTTTTGTTTCTAAAGGAGATGGAAAAAAGGGATCATCAGGATCATCCATAGCAGCCATAATGATGAGAGTAGACCTGTGAACAGCAGGGATGTTATGCCAGGATAACATCCCTGCTGTGTTGGCCAACTGACCAATCAGAGCCCAGGATTCTTTCTTGCCAAGAGCCATTATGTCATCAGTGCACCAACTGTGCACAGCAGAGGTGGAGCCTAGGACATTTAAAAGGGCAGCCTCATCATGCTCAGGATACTGCCGCTGCCAGGGTGCCACTGTTGCTGGACTAGGGCCATCCACACACAAGGATCATTCAATGCAGCTAAAGCAGTAACTGATCTGGTTACCTGTACTGTCAACTGGGTGCTGTTCTCCTTCTGACCCTGGCTCATGGACCTGCCGTAGTGCACAAAGCAGATAAATTAGGTCCTTCTCCACAAGAGTCACTCCACCAATAGTCCTGTCAAGAGCCCCTGTCAATCAGTACATTTAAAAGGGCTGCCTCGGCAAACCCAGGATTTTGCCTCCACCAGGACACCACTGTTGCTGGATTTGGGCTGACTGTCCTGTCTCAAGAACTGCCCATCATGGCTGGAGCCACTGCCAACCTGTTTACCTGTACTGCTGACCAGGTTTTGTTCTTCATTGGACTCTGACCACAGGATCTGCTGTTTCCCACAAAGCAGACCAAACAGGACCCAGGATATTTAAAAGGAATGCTTCATCAAGTCCAGGATATTGCCGCCAGCATGCCACTGTTGCTGGATTCAGGAAATAGGCTGCAAGGATTGTCCATCTTGGCTGGAGCCACTGACAACCTGGTTACTTGTACCACCAACAGGATGCTATTCTCCTTCAGACCCTGAGCCCCAGACCTACCATGACTCAAAGAGTAGACCAGTCAGTCCATGCTCCAAGAGAGGCACTCCACCAATAGGATTGTTGGCAGCCCCAGGCACCCTGAAGGTTCCCTTTAGGCCATCAGCACACCAACTGGGTGCAACACAGACAGAGCCCAGGACATTTAAAAGTGCTGCCTCATGAAGCCCAGAATGTCACCACTGCTGGTACACAACTGTTGTTAGATTCAGGCTGCCCGCTTGCAAGCATTGCTGATTGTGGCTGGAGTCACTGCCGACCTGTTTACTTGTGCCACCAACAGGGTGATGTTCTCCTTTGGACCCTCATCCCTGGACCTGCTGTGGCTAGCAGAGTGGCCTAATTAGGCCATACTCTGTGGGAGTGACTCCATGAATAGGATTATCAAGAGCCCTTACCACTCAGGAGGCTCCCTTTAGGTCATCAACACATTAATCAGGTGCAACATCGGCAGAGACCAGGACATTGAAAAGGGCTGCCACATCAAGCCCAGGATATTGCTGCTGCCAGGATGCTGCTGTTGCTGGATTCAGGCCAACCACGCTCAAGGATTCCCCATTGTGGCTGCAGCTGCTGCCAACCTGGTTACCTGTATCATTGACTGTGTGCTGTTCTCCTTTGGACCCTACCTCTAGAACTGCCATAGCTCACAGAGCAGACCAATCAGGCACTGGTCCATGAGATCTTCTCCACTAATATGATTGTTGGTAGCCCCCACCACTCAGGAAGCTCCCTTTAGATTGTCAGTGCATCAATTGGGTGTAGCACAGGCAGAGCCAGGGATATGTAAAAGAGGTGCCTCATCAAGCCCAGAATATTGCAGCCACCAGGACACCACTATTGCTAAATTTGGGCCACCCACCCACCACAAGGATCACTTATCACAGCTGGAGACACTATAGACATGTTACCACTACCATTAACCAAGTACTGTTGTCCTTCAGACCCTGACCCCAGGACCTGACACAGCTCCCACAGTGGACCAATCAGGCCTTTTTCCATGAGAGCCACTCCACCAATAGGATCATCAGGTACCCACAGCACTCAGGAGACTTCCTTTAAATCATCAACACACGAATCGGGTGCAGCACAGGTGGATCCCGGAACATATTAAAGAGCCTTTTTTCTTACTTGGGTCAGTGTGTGTGTGACCCAGCCTGAGTGAAACAGCAGGCTTGGGGAGTCCTTGAAGGGAGACAAGAGGACGCTAGGGGACTTTGCCTAATTCCTTCCTCTGTGGACATCTCTATAAATCTGTATCTCATTTATTATTGGTTTATAACAGCTATTGCGGGTATTTTAGGCTGCTGAACTCTGTAATCTCATTTTAGCTGCTGCTAACTAGTAACCGGGTAATTTGTGCCATACTGCTATACACTGTATTGCTTCTTACTTCTAACTCCTGATCAGCCATTGCTTGTGTTACCTATTGTCTGCCCACAGTATTGCTTCTGGGGTACCTCTCTGTGTTGTGTGTCTCCTGGTCTGTTAAAACATGATTTTATGGGATAAGGATATACTACTGTACAACTATGTTCCCTGCTTGGTGCTGGCTGTAGGTACTTAGAAATGTGAGCTTGGCCTAGCTACCTAAAATGGCATCCCTACCATTTGTCCTCATGGGAAGCACCTTGCCTAGTATCCCTACTCCTGCAAGCTGATTCTATCCCTCTCATCCCATATTTGGTGTTATGCCTCATCCCATAACTTAGATTTTACAAGCTACAGCTCTCTAGCGGTCTTGGCGTCTCCCCTGAACCTAACTCTGCTCCTTAAATCTAACTTCATGTGTCTACTAATGAGACACATAAACAAGTTTCATTTCCTCTCCATCCTTGCCTGCCCAATGTCTCCATTTGTCTTCTGTGTCTGGAATCCCAGCTAGCTTTGCTTAATTGTATAAGGCGATATGGAATTGAATCCCAGTCCTTCTCCCCTATTACTACCCTGACCCCTCACTGGTCCACTACAAAGGGGTGAAAATATTGCCCACCTTAATATTCAATTTATTGTCTAATCATCTTGAGATTGTGGCCTGGGTGTCCCTATATAACCCAGATAGCCTAGGTATTACTGAGTTCTAGCTCAAGCATCTATTCCATTCCCAGTGCAACCTGCTCCTTACCAGATTACTGGCTCTTAAGATGTGATCATCCATCATCCAAAAGAGGTGGTGGCATTGTCATCTTCTATAAGGGGCAAGTAAAGTTCTCTGCTGTAACCATGCCTGAACTGTCACTTGTGTGGCCCTGCAAATGATACTCCTACTGTCTGGCACTAGAAAACTCCACATAATTTGGTGTTTACTCCATACCCCCCCCCCCAAGGAGTGGCGTTACTGGATTTGGCAACCTTCTTCAGCATACCTCCTCATCGTCTGACAATAATGGAATATTACTTTTAGGTGATTTTAATCTGGATTGGTGTGGAAACTCCTCTAAATCTCTTGAGTCCCTAGTAAATAGGCATCAGTTCACCAAACTTATCTATGACCCAACTAAACTCACTCCAGCTACTGGTCATCACACATTGATTGACTGGATCCTCAGTAGCAGGAAGGATAGAACTGTTGCGTCTGGTATCCTTGCTGATGTTATTAGTGATTAATCCCCTGTATTTTGCATCTGGAGGTCTCATCTGCCCACCTGTCCATCTAAGGATATCCTCCTGCATGACTTCTCTAAACTTGACCCTCCTGCCTTTTTTTTTATCATAAAAGATTTTATTGAAGATTTTCCTTGTACAACAGGAAATGGAAAAAGCAAAAGTAGAAAAACATTCTTACATACATTTGTTTTTTCGTTTCAAGGGAATAACATCCAGGAAAGAAATGGCATCCAATAAAAAAACAGACATAATTCTGTCCTATACGGGTATAACCTCTAATACCTAGAACAATCATTTATACATGTAGATTTTAATGCTATTTCTCTCACGTGTGGTTCTAAACTTTACAATGTCCTGAAGTAGAAGTAAAAACATTTAGAACATTTGCTGGGTCTTGCGCTCTTTTACAATAGATATACCCATAAGGGAGTAAGATTGCGGTAGAAGGGTCCTTAAACATCGTATAGGAGGGTTGCTAGGAAGTGGTGTGGGTACAGAGCAGAGTTGGGAGTGAAGATATAAGCCCCATTTTTTATGGCATAGATGGGTTTTATTGGTTTCTGTCAAGGATAGCTGCTCGAAAACTGCTAGCTTTGCCATCGTCATAGTCTCCTGCCTTTTTTGCTTACCTGCCTGTGATAGACTGGGGTCCATTATGCTGTACTACTGATGTTACTGTGGCTCCTAATTATTTTATCTCATGTGTCAGTGCCATCCAGGACTCTCATACCCCTTTGGTTAAATATAGAGTCAGGGGTACTCCTACTAGATGATTGCATTAAGATCTTTTTGCCACAGTGAAGGATAGAGATAAAAGCTGGGCAAAGCTTAAAGGGACACTGTCACCCTTTTTTCATCATATTATTTTTAGGTAAAACCCCACATTTTATGATTGCTTACTTTCTCTAAAATTCATTGATGTTGCTGGTTGTTGTATTTGCCTCCTTGCTTATTAGAACCAAAGTGCATGGTAATATATAGCTATGCCCAGCTTTGTTTTGTGTCAGATCACAGAACTACTCTTAGTGCATACTTTCTGAACATTAGAAATGCCCTCAAACAGTGCAGCCATTCATGATACAATAGTCTTCTCTAATCCCACTGCATAATAATTGGCTAGATTGTGTTAGGGGTGTTCCTAAGTCCAGGAAAGATGCAGTGGGAACTAGTCAAGAAATGTAAACAAACATGTTTTGGTGTGGTAACACCAATATGGTGAACAGTCAGTTTTTCACTTTTAAAAAGAAAAAAATGATATCTGAATCAATTACCAGCTGCATCAACAGTCTTTATAGAATGTGAACAATCATAAAATGTGTTTTTTAAACTAGGGACAATTTGAGGCCTAAAGGGGTTGACAAAGTCTCTTTAAATCCACAAATATTCCATCTGACTGGTGTTACCCACAGGACTCAGATAAATGCCTGCAAAAAGACTATCCACCTTGCCAACAATGCATATTGCAGACAGTTATTACATGATACTGCAGGTGACACTAAAAATTTCTGGAACCACATAATGGGGTTCTTGTGGGGGATGGTGCGCACTCTATCAAGGATACAATATCGTGATTGAGGACATTAACTGTGATAACCCTGCCACTGTTGATAATGCTTTTAATCATCATTTCTAAGATTTTGCCCATTTATACCTGTCCTCATGCTCCACCTACTGCCTAATCATATACATCCATGCCAGCCCCTGCTCCTGTGTTCTTGTCCCCCCCCCAAGTTTCTACTTCCATGCTGTGATTGTCTGGGATGTACAGCGTTTGCTTGATTCTGCCTCTGCTAGCAGTAGTGTTGGTTTTGCTAGCATTGAGCCACTGCTGTTTAAGGTTACTTCCTCATACTTGGCCCCTCCTCTGACCAGAATTTACAACTTATCCTTAAGCTCTGGGAATGCCCCAGAGATTTCTAAAGTTGATAAAATTGTCCCTTATTCTTAAGAAGCATGACCCGAAATTTATTACTAACTATCAACTAGTTGCAGTACTGCTGTCCTGAGTGCAATCCTTGAAGAGTTGGGCTCAGTCCAGATAGTTGACTATTTATGTGTGAACAATTTGTTCTCAAATGCCCAGCATGGTTTTAAAGAAGGCCATTGTTCCACTACAGCACTGCTACAATTCACAGATGATGCAAAAGTTGCCACAGATAAGGGTATCCTCCCAGCAACTGTGTTCATTAACCAAACAAAGGCTTTTGATTTGGTGGACCACCATTCCCTTAGTATTGTGATAACCCTGCCACTGTTGCTAATGCCTTCAATCATCATTTCTCAGACATTGTCCATTTATACTTGTCCTCCTTTCCCAATTACTGCCTCATCACATACCTCCCTGTCAGCCCTGGCACCCATGTCCTTGTCTCATCCTCCCCAGCTTCTACTTCCATGCTGTGACTGTTAGAGATGTACAGTGTTTACTTGATTCTGCCTCTGCTAGCAGTAGTGTTGCATTTCATAATATTGAGCCATGCCTGCTTAAGCTTGTCTCCTCGTCCTTGGCCCCTCCTCTGTCTAGAATTTAAAACTTATCCTTATGCTCTGGGATTGCCCCAGAGGTTTTGAAAGTTGCTAAAATTGTTCCTTATTTTTAAGAAGTGTGACCCCAAATTTGTTGCTTACTATTGACCAATTATCATACTGTCTGTCCTGTGCACAATCCTTAAGAAGTTAGTCTCAGTCCAGACAGTTGACTATTTATGTGTGCACAACTTGCTCTCAAATGTACAAAACAAGGTTATAGTACCACTGTGGCACTGCTACAATTCACAAATGATATGAAGGTTGCCATGGACAAGGATATCCTCACAGCAACTGCGTTCATTGTTCTAATCAAGGGATTTGATTTAGTGGATAACCATGCCCTTGGTATTTCCACCAGAGGTGATTACTTGGTTTGATAGTTACCTTAGGGATAGAAGGCAGTTTGTTAAAGCTGACGATACAGAGTCTGACCTTGCCAAAATTAATGTTGGCATTCATCAAGGATCAGTCTTGGGTCCCATACTCTTTACACTCTTTGTTAATAATCTGTCTCAAATCCCAGTATCTTGCTCCTCCCTCTTTTATACTGATGACATGGTGCGCTATACTTGCTCAAAAAACCTGACTGACATAAACTCTAACCTCAGACAGACTTCTGTTCTGTGCAGTCATGGGTCTCCCTGAGTAAGTTAATTCTCAATACTAGCAAATCTCACTCTATGCTATTTGGCTCTGCTTTCAAGCTGAAAAGTGTCCTGATGGCCTGGGTGTCGCCTGTGTAGATGGCACCCTTTTCACTAATGTGCATTTGTTTAAATACCATGGTTTAACCCTTGACCCTTCCCTAGATTACTCTCTGTTCATTACCAATATCTGTAGAGTGGTCAATGTTAAGTTAGTAATTGCCTATAGAATAAAATATACCCTCACTCCCCTGCCTGGATCACCATTTGCTCAGGGTACCCTTCTTCCCAGCCTTACCTATGGATTTGTCACCTACTCCAATATCTCCCATGGTAATATAAATAAAGGGGACATTTCCTAAAACAGCATCTGCCATTTAGCCTTGGCCTCTAATCATCCTACCCATCATTGCCAGCTATAGTCTGGTTTAAATTGACTATCTCATGCTGCTTGTCACTCTTTTGCCATTGGTGCCCTTATGGAACAAATTCTTAGGACAAATATGCCCTCTTCCTCAGACACTCTGTTACAGCCCCATGACATGGCTTACCCTCTTCAGTCTAGTGACTAATCTCTACTTGTTGTTCCAAGGTTTTCCATCAATATAGGTGACCAGGTCTTCTCCTTCTTTACCAGTGAATATTGGAACTCCTCCCCATAGCACTCCAACTCTCCATTTTCCATGTCAGCTTTAAAAGGAGACTATACATATATCTAAATGAGTCTGATAATTATACCTGTTCTTGATGCACAATTTCAGATTTGGTATGTTCCCAATAAGTGCATAATTTGTTCTGCTAGAATGCAAATTGACTGCTTATTGTACTGCAGTTTATTCTGATCCACCCCTTCCAGCTATGTGTATTGTCCATGCTTGTTTCCATGAGTTTTACTGTGTAGAGTTGTAATGCTTCCCTTGCCTTTCTCATTGTATCTGTACTACTCTGTGCACATGACTGTACTCTCCAAGGTCATACCTGAATAATAGGCATATTATTGTCTAGTACACTCACACAGTAATCAAAAACTAAATTAATAAATACAACAGTAAATAATACTGAAAACTATACATAATCACAGGAATGGTTCCCAGTCAATAAAGTCCATTTGATGGCCTAGGATGGATTATTGCACAAACTATACTCCAGGAACAGAATGCAAAGGAGCAGACTTGGAACAGCTACAAAAAAAAAATTCCAAATGTGAAAAGGGACGAGTTCCAAATATGCCACACAAAAAAGACAGGTAACACAGTATAGATGCAAGATGTGCAGTGTATTTTATTCATGTGGTCACCAAACAAGAAGAAGACTTACAAATAACTCAGTGCTTCAAATCCCTATTGGACTTTGCATCAGTAGGCAGGGAATAAAAGCAGCATCACAACATTTAAGGTGGCCTCTTTAAGGTATAGAACAGCTCACTATTCATGGGATCACCCCCAGTGAGCTGTTACAACACCTCTAAAGTAGCAAATATAAATCACACCAGCTTAAATCTAAATAACACCCTAAATGTACACTGAAAAAAAAGAGAGAATATATCTAATGAGAGCTCAAGAAAGAGAAAGTAACCTGGAACATTTTTGGAAATTAGCCAAGGCTCAATGGTTAAAATCCCAATACACATAAACTTGAACTTAAACTTGAAAGGACTCTAATATTAATAAACAAGTATCTTATATTTAATCATCCAGACAAGCTCTTTGAGCATTCACTTCTGATTCAGAAACAATCAAGGGCATCTGTAAGACAAAGAAACAATAGCAGGAAAGAGAAAAGGCAGACAAATAAGTACAGTATTAGGTAATATACAAGCAAAATCACAGAAAAGGGATAACAGTCCAGTCTTTCTTCAAACCCATGAATGAACATGCACATAATGAGAAAAGTAATATCCTCTTTGAATATGAGAGGCACATGGCCTAGACTGGTCCAGACAAATGAAATGTAATAACTTTGGATCACCACTGTGTGGCAGAATGCCAGTGTTTACCAATGTGGTTGTCACAGTTAGCACTGGTAATATAAAGTATATGTCCTTGAGCTGGTTTCTTGACTGGTAAAATATTTCATCCAACATACAGGGACGGGCAGTCACACCACAGTGCATACACCATACTGCATGTGATGAACTATCTGACTTCACAGTTTCTAGAATTATTAGCACTAGTTAAAGATTTGCCCTCAGATGAGTTGCCAAGTATAGCTTCCACAATGGCGAAAGCTTACCAGTTAGGGTAAAAAAAAAACTCACTGATGTCTAAGTATTCCAATTCTGACCTCTTGTAAAATGCAGACTACATCATCTCTCATACATTTATTTTTTTGTAGACCACTCCCAGGCAAGTACTAATTACTAAGGGAAATCAGGGATCATGGACAAAATCTGCCAAAATTTTTTTCATTACGTCAGCCACTCTAGGAATAACAGCATCATAGTCAATTCTAAAATTAAAAGATGTTTCAGAGTCTTCTGATCTCTCCTTCTGTCTCAGCATGGTGCTCCAGTCTCCAACATAAGCTTTTATCATGGCATTCTGAATTAGAATAGGATCATATCCAATCTCCTGGAATCCCCTAGTTAGATATTTGGCCTATTTGTCAAAGATCATCAAATCATAACTATTCCTTCATAAACAAATGAACTGTCCAAAGAGAATGATCTTAAGCAAAGAACGGTCCTAAAAGCCCAAAGTACAGTATTGCCTGATACTGGTTTCCTGAACACTTCAGTGCTAATAGAACCATCACTGTTGCCATAAATGGTAAGATCAAGGAAGGAAATGGTAACTGGGTAGGTAGACAACGTAAAACATAGATTCCATTTATTAGTATTTAACATTTTTACAAATTAAGCTGCACCTTGTTCTGCCCTCTCCCAGAAATACAGGATGACATCTATATATCTCCCCAGTATTTCATCCTGTGGGTGTAGGATTGTTGCTTGGATCATAGATGGCCACCTACTCCCACCCTCACAAAACAACAGGTTAGCATAGGAGGGGCAACTACTAATCCCAACACAATAACACAAACTTGACTGTCAAATTCTGAATTAAACACAATAGTTAGTGTTCAAAATCAAGCCAAGAGCTTCAGTGACAACATCTGCTGCTACTACAGCATCAGTTTGAAATCTGTTTATTAAGAAATGTATGGCATTCAGTCCCAGTAATGTATGATATTGGTGTAAAGTGATGTCACATAAGTGGGTTAGCCACATGTAGCCAGCATCCCACTGAAGGTGTCCAAGCATCTCCAACACTGCCATGACTTCCTTTAAGTAAGACCAAACTTAGAACACCATGGTTTGTCAAAACAAAAATCAATAAAAGTCAATAGGTTCTTAGATTACCTACACATGATACACATCGACAGCAAAGTGCACAACTAAGAATGACACATCCTAAGGAGGGGGAGAGAAGAGGCTGATCACAGCCTAAAAGAGTGCATCAAGGGACCATCATGGCAGCAGACGGGAGAAATTATGACAACACAAACTGCGGCTTCCCAAACAATACTGTGTTGTGGTAGACTGAGGAGACCAACCATGGTAGCTCCCCCTCTTAAAAGGAGCTACAGGTGAGTTGTGTTGATGGAGAGAAGACGTATCCCATTCCAATGGCTGGATGGTGACTTGTACCACTTGCCCTGCATCTGCCTTTCAAAATCCCAATTGGACAAATTCGAACAAAAGGCATATACAGGTAAAATCTGAACCACTGTAACAGGTAGCACTTCCCAATAAGATCCATAAATTGCGAACAATACTTAAACTTGACTGCTCTCTTCTCACAGTGTATATCTATGTAGTTGAAGTTACTCATCAACAACATGCGCCTCTTTACTGATGCATTCCTAATCTCTTCATATAATGTCAGGTTCTGATATTTCTACTGATATATTGGTCTGAAGCATTTATTATTTATTTATTCATTTATTTACTTATTTATTTAGTTATTTATTTAAATATTTTCACCAGGTTAACTTACAGTGCTACAATAAGAATCTCATTTACAGTTGCAACCCAGGGTAGGGAGGAAACTTGGGAAACACAACAGTCAAAATAAAATATAATACATTGCTATACTGTGGTGTACAGATATTTATGTGTATACAGTATGATTTACAAAACCAGCAATGGAAGAGAGCACAGTTTTACAATGAAATGCAAATCTGGAACAAATTCACAGGAAGCGGTCAGGTACATTTACAATGGGATACAATTAGAAACTTTGAGGGACTGTTTAGCATTATGGATTCTGATGGGTGGGCTGCTGCACAAGGCAAGGTATTTCCATGCCTGAGGGTGTCTATGGAGAAAGGCAGGCTGACCAGATGCCTTTTTGCACCAGGGAATAAAGAATCCAGTGTGTGGGGATGAAGATTAATATCCAAACCAGTGGCACAGCCATGGGCCCAACATTTGCACCAAGTTACACAAATCTTAACCTTGTTCACTGGGAGAAGGAAGTAATATACAATCCTATGGTGAGTGTGTTTCTGTCTAAGTTGGTATTATGGAGAAGGTACACTGAGGACATGTTTATGGTGTGGTGGAGGTTGGCTGAAGAGCTACTTTTGATTGTTTCATTGCTGGGAGACAGTTTTAATGAACATCTCAGATTTACTGTCAGCTATAGTCTTACTAACGTCTGTTTCCTAGATACTGAAATCAAGGAGAATTTGAAACAGCTTTGCAAATGTGTAGCTTTTCACTGCTCTGATTTTGTTTAAGATTTTTACTCTTGGGGAACTTGTGGAGGCAGGGACAGAAGCTTCTCGAGCAGAAGATGCAAAGCTAGTTTTGTCTTTCTTCTAACAACTGGGGCTCACAGCTGGCCGAAAAACTTTTCCAAAGGACACATTCATGGGGAGCTATATTCATCTGAAGAAGTGTGAAATCATTCCTTCCTTTTTTTGGACATCCTGTAGACTAATATGAAGTAGAAGAAAGTAGTATTTCACCATATTCAAAGCACTTTTACAGAAACACGTCCCGCAGCTGACATGAAGCATATATCTGTATCAGGTGGCCATCTTTTCAATTTGTCCTTGTGGAAAATCAAGTAAAAAGGCTCATATATCAAAGCCTGAAGATTGGAAATCCTACTAACATAAGTTATGCCAACCAAAAACAGCATTTTCCATAAATGAAAATGCATCTCACTGGTCATAACTGGATCAAGCGAAGCCAGAGTCAACTTTTGAGTATGAAATTGAGGTCCCATGGTAGAACTGGTTTAAGAATTAGGGGATGCATGTGCAGAATACCTTTTATGAATGAAGCAGACAGTACTAGCTTTGCCACTATGTGCCCATCAACAGGGGCATGGAAAGCCAAAATGGTAGTTAAATGGTATGCTGACTGGACAACGACTCTGTGATGGCAATGTCCTTAATATCAACAATGTCGACAGGTTTCAACATTGTCAATGTTAAGGACCAGAGGGCGGAACTCTGCCCTTTCTCTGTCTGTCTCTTCCCCCACTCCTTCAAACTAACCCCAACTCAAAGTTAGTTATATTAAGAAGGGTGGTGTGTGTGTGGGAGGGGGGGTGCAGCCCCCAAGAGAAAGACACCAATGTCTGACAGGTGAAATTTTGTCTATTGACATTAGGAATCTCGCCATATTGAACTTCGACAACAGTGTTGTTGATTCAGCATGGTAAAACCCAGCTAAATGGATAAGTACTGGAGATCATAGACTGATAGAGACAGAAGGTAAGCTAGTACAGTACTAGATTTACTAGGTTAGGTTTACTAGGTATTTTTATGGAAAAAAAGGAGGCTAAGGCCATCTTAATTTTTCCCCCACACATGTGGACTAATACGAGTAAGAGTGATTTAGTTTAAGCCAGGTATCAAGGTAGTTCTTAAGACTAAAAACATTTGTGATGTCTACAAGTTCCTGTGGTAATAGATTTCTTATTCTAGATGCACATGTTGTTATATGATTATTTCTCTTGTTTGAGTTTGCTTTCTTAAGAATAATCTGCTTATTGTGTGATGTTAGTGTTCTCTTGTTAGTGCAGATAAAAAACTGCACTGAGCTGACAATGATGGAGATTGTAATACTTTTCGAATAAACAAGATGTCGTCCCTGCAACATCTAGTTTGAAGGGTATGGAGGCCAGTCACCTCTAACCTCTCAGTATATGTCTTGTTGGTCAGACCTGAGACCAACTCTGTTACTCTACATTGAACCCGCTCCAATCAAGCTATGTTGCTTGCTAAATAGGGGTTCCAAAAGGGTGATCTGTAACCTAAATGAGGCCTAATATGAGATCTGTATAAAGGGATCAGACACTGTTTAGTTCTTGTAACAAATGAGCATTTGATTTGGCTCAGCAGTGAATGTGCTAAATTGATGACTTTTAAACAGTGATCATGTGATGAGAGTTTATTGTTAATGAGAATTCCCAGGTCTCGTTCTGCTGTTGATGATTTTAAAGTGATATTATTTATTTTGTATGTATTCTTTTGGTTTGTTCTACCAAAATGGAGAACACATCTGTCAATTTTAAATTCCATAGAGTTTGAAGTTACCCACTGTTCAATACAGTGCAAATCGGAAACTACACTTTTTAGGTTGTTCACTGTGTCCACATAACCAACAAGTTTTGAATCATCAGCAAACTTGGAAAGTCAATTTTGGGACAAAGTTTTCATATCGCTAATGTATAAATTGGACAATATAGGTCCCAAGACGGAGCCCTGGGGCACTCAACTAGTAACTAGACATTGCTTTGAAATTAAGTTATTAAAATTCACCCTTTGCGTTCTGTTAGACAACCAGTTCTTTATCCACTTTGTGAGGCAGGATGAAAACTCAGAGGATTCCAGTTTGGAAATCAGACTATTTTGCAGCACTTTATTGAACGCCTTACTGAAATCTAAAAGTATGACATTGGATGGAATATTATTATGTAAACCTATATTTATGTTATTGTAAAAAGTCACTAGATTAGTAGTACATGGGTACGCAGTTTTGAACCTGTGCTGAGACTTATCAAATTAAGTTCTCCCATTTCCCTTTCAATAAATAATTTGATAACCTTCTCCATGATCTTACAGGTGACAGAAGTAAGGCTCATTGGGTGATAATTTTGAACATTAGCTTTATTACCTTTTTTATGGTTAGCTGTAACTGTTGCTGTTAGCCAGTCAAGGGGAATTTGTCCAGTTTCAAGGTATTTGTTGAAAATTATTTTTAGTGGGACTACAATTGCCTCAGCTGTTTCTAGTAAAAATCTTGATGTGAAGTTATCTGGACCTGGGCTGAATGTTTTTTATTTATGGTTTGTAAAGCAGTATTAATGACAAGATACACAAATTGGTCCTCAAAATGGGAGGCACACCATATGGAGAAAAGCTTTGTTTTTAATGAATAGGTGCATCTCATGGAAGTTCTTGCAGCCACAAGCAAGACATCAACCACCTGGGGAAACCTCAAAATGGGCAATGGCTATCACTTCAGCAGTCATGCATGCAGATGCAGGGATCACAGGTCTGGATAGATCAGGGACCCCTTGTTCTGTGACAGCAAACCCCACCAAAGGGGGAGCTGAACAAAATGCTTCAGTGCAAAATGCTGCAGAAGTGGAAAGCAGATCTGGCAAAAGTGTGCCACCAGTATTAGGGTCGCATGTTCTGACCTCAACTTCAGTAGAACCCTCTGAATAAGAGGCATTGGATGAAATGTGTAAAGGAGCTTCCCTTTTCAAGAAAGAAACAACATGTCTCACCAAAAAGCTCTAGGCCCTGGAGCAAGTGAGCAGAAATATAACAGTTTTGCACTGTGTGGGGATGCAAAAATGTCCAACTTTGGATGACCCCATCTTGCAAATAGGTCATTTACCACAGAGGTCCACAGTTCCTGTTCATGTACCAGGGACTGAGACCTGCTTAGCCTGTCTGCCAAGATATTTGGGACACCTGGGAGAAACACGGATGATATCTGAAGGCTAAGAGACAACTCTCAGTACCACACTCTCATCACTTCCCTGCACAGGGAGAAACAGTGAGTACCCCCTTGCTTGTTTCTGTAGTTCGTAACATCTACATTTAGTGCTTGAATGAGTATGTGATGGGGCTGTGATGTTCCTGGAAGGCCTGGAGATCAAGTAGAACAGCCCACATCTCCTTGACATTGATATGGAAAGCCAAGTCCAGACCGGTTCAGGACCCTTGGGTCAGAAAAGAACCAGGATGGGCATTCCAGCCCAACCGTGAGGCATCCATACTGAGGATCTGCACTGGAGTTGGGAGAGGAATGGAACACCCAGCAACAGGTTCTGGCAGTTAATCCACCAGACCAGAGCATGTAACAAAGAACATCTGTTCCAGCTTGTCTGTCAGTTGACCCCATTGCATCCAAAGAATCCATTGCATTACGTGCATATTTAGACATGCAAAGGGAACCATCATTATGGTAGCAGCCATGAGTCCCAGAAGATGTAGTAGCATCATCCGAGCAGATGCATAATGACTTCTGTGTATCAGCTGGGCAGGAATTGCCCAATGCTGTTTGCAGCACTACACTAATAATTTGGAGGTGCTGACAAGAGCAAGGACTTTGGTAGGTTTACCACAACACCCAGTTCCTGGAACAGTTGTTTCACTCTGGACAATGTGTGTTGAACATCTTCCCTAGATGAGGCATTCAAGAGCTTGCCATCCAGATATGGAAAGACATATAGCCAATCCATCTGAAGGCCCACTGTCATAGTCGTGAAGCATTTGGTAAATCTCACCGGTGCTGAGGACAAGCCAAAGGACAATACTCAGACTTAATAATAGCTGCCATCAAGCATAAAGTGGAGGTACTTCCTGGGGCACTTTTGAATCTTGACATAAAGATATGCATTCACAGACATCTGTGTGGAGTTGGGATCGTGGTTTTGGGCAAGGTGGATTTAATTTGAGACAACTTCAAATGTCTGTGCTGTTCTGGGACGGTGTGCAATGCTTTCTGAGAGTACCCCTTCTTCTAATTGGGAGGTTTTGGACTGTGGTGGGAGGGGCTTAACCCGATCAGCTGAGTGTGGTTTTCAAAAGCCACTTGTGAGCATACTCCATAGGCATCATCTGTGTGGAGCTGGTATCATAATTTTGGGGCAGACAGTGTGGAGAAGTCTGTTTGTGCAGTGTGGATTTAAATCAAGGCAGCTTTAGTTGTTTGTGCTGTTCTGGCTGTGAGCTATGCTTTCTGAGAGTGCCTTTTCCTCTAATTGGGAGGTTATGGACTGTGGTTGGTGGAGCTTGACCCGATTAGTTGAGCAAGGCTTTCAGAAGTTGCTTGGGCGCATACTCCATGGACATTATTTGTGCAGAGTTGGGATTGTGTTTTGGAGCTAGCAGTGTAGAGAAGTCAGTTTGGGCAGTGTGGATTTAATTCAAGGCTGCTTCAGCTGTCTATGTTGTTCTGGGACTGCGTGCTGTGCTTTGTGAGAATGCTCTTCTTCCAGTTGGGAGGTTTTGGATTATGGTGGGCGGTGCTTGATCCCCTTATTTAAAGTCTTATTCTGAGCGGTCCTCCACTGTGGTCCTTCAGTTTAAGGGCACCGCCAAAGGGTACCTAAGAAGAGGAATCTGGCTAGAGTCAGCTGTTGGCCTGCCATGCTGCTCTTCTGGACTTTTATACATAAACCTCCGTATGGCCTACTTATGGATTACTGGAGCACTGTAAGCATATCTGAACTGGTGTTCCTCTCTCCTTTATACTTAATTCTGAGCTCTTGTGAGCGCTACACCTGTTATTTGGTACACTTAAGCTGCATTTACCTTGTTAGTCTGCTTGTTTAGTTTACTAGCTTGCAATGTGTTTAAATTCCTAGATTTCCTGGCTACACCCTCACTGGGTATATGTCTATTTTGGGTTCTCTCCTTCTTAATTGTTCTAGTGTTTGCCTATTGTCTAGTATTATTTATTTTGTTGTTTCAGGCTTCCAGGTTTGTCCAGATATCTTAACTTAGGGCTGCCTTGTTACATATTACTTTATTTCCTTTTTTGTTTTACTAGTTCCTCCTCACAGGGATAAGCTAATTATGTCCCTCCTAGTCTAACTTTTTTGTTTTCCTGGCTTCCTAGCAATGAGTCTTAATTCTGGTCTTCCATTGTAGGTTAAGCACGCATTCACCTTACTCTGCACCAATATTTATTGCCAGTGTCTACTGTTGCCATAGCATGTCCCAACCTTTAGTAACTAAGTTTCTCACCACCATTTCCTCCCAGGCCTCCTCTGGAGAGTCACTCATACTAGGTGGTTTCAATTTAAATTGGTTATCTCCCTCTCTTCATAAATTTTACCTTAACGTGAAGTCTTTCTTTTTAACCCAACTCATCTCTGTTCCCTCTCCCTTGTAATTTTAAATATCTAAATCACTTTCTCTTGGACTGGGTCCTCTCCTCCCATCGCCATTGAATTGTTGTTCCCTCCCTGATGCCCTCAGTGACCACCATATGGTCTACTGTATGCATAAGATTCATAGTCCCAAAGCCCCCCCCCAAAAAAAATTCATCCAGATCCCACCTTTCCATTGGATCAACTTTTTCCACCTCTATGCTAACCCGGTAGCTACAGACTGGTCTTCTATTTCTGCAGCTCACAGCATTGACAGTGTACTTAATTTTTCACTTCCAAATTCATGTCTGTCTGGGATCATCACACCCTCTTATAAGAACCAATGTCCAAGGATCTCACCTCCCATGGATCTCAGCTGAATTGCTGACTTGTCACTCTGTGCATGATCTTGCCGGGAGGACCTATAAGACCTCTGGCTCTGTTTCTGACCTTACAAATTACTGGACCCTTCATAATACCTGTACTAAAACTACTAGGCTTGCAAAGTCTGAACGCTTCACCAGGGTTGGATTTACTGGTCATGGGCCCAATGCACATCAGTTGACAAAGACCCCCTCATGACATTTCAGATCCACTTAGTTGTTTAAAGTTGCCACTCCCCCCATAATTGTTGCTTAATTAAATGTAAGGTAACATCATTGTATGACTTTAACACACTATGATATCAATTTTCACCACTCAATTCCAGTCTCTAATCTGACGCAGTTTAAACTTATGCTCCAAATAGACAAATGCAGGTTGGTGACTTTGTCAAACCAAAACAAAATGCCAATCAGCTCAGTCCTCGACTCCCCCACAAGTACACACAGAAGTGACAGCACAAGATTTACAATACAAAAAAATGTGAGTGAATCCATTTGCCTCATACAGCTTGTTTTGCTTTTGGATCCTTATCTGTATATTATATCATAGTATTGTAGTACAATACAAGTCATTAGCTTGGTGACCATATGACTCGCTTAGTAGTTATTGATTATCAGAGGCAGTGAGAAATGGATGAACACATGGACACAGGTATCAGGTGTAGCAAGGCTAAAGAAGTGCCAAGCTGGTTCTTTATTGATATTTAACAAACAAAAGAGCAGACTTTACTCGACAAACAAAATAAATAAACAAATTAGGTAGCATCCATAACCTTCAGCAAGATCATAGTATTAAGACTGTTCAGCTCCAGAAGATATGCTGCCTGTTGGGTAAGCAGCCTAACTTTCCTTAGGATCTGAAAAGGCTTGCAGATCTCCCACACCAGGGTCAGTACCAAGCTGAACCTACAACTCATTTGATTTGGCTATCTAGGTGGACTCCTTTTATACTTGGAAAGTATCAGGTGACCACCTTGGACATCACTCACTCAGTCTTCACAAATGAAAAATACCTCAAAATACCCCATTATCAGTGAATATGCATTAACTGTTAACATACAAACACATCATTGTTTATTCAGATGTTTAAAATTAAATAATAACCCTTTGTTGTCAAAATCAAAGAATATTTCAGGTGTTGGCTCCTCCCCTCACCTGGCTAGAGCATAAATCTGTGGGAAAGAGGGCTGGCTGGCTCCTAAAAGAACACTAGAGAGCCCAGGAGAAGGCTTCAACAACACTCTGTTCACTGGAACTTTCCTTTGGTAAACCTAAGTCCAGTACCTTACATGCATTTAAAGAAAAGCATTTCATGTACTTTAAGACAATTACCCAAAAAGAAATTCATATTTAATATTACATGTAAAACTAAGGTCTGTAACACTTTTGTTTTTATTATTATTAGTTATTTAACCAGGACTAGCACACTAAGCTGAAAGCTTTTTTACAGGTGCGACCTGGGAACACAGAGAAGTTAAGTGACTTGTTCAGGGTCACACAGTATGCAAGTGGAAGCTGTGGGGTTCAAACCCAGGTGTGATCTGCTGGATGTCATCAGATTTGCAGCTCAGAGCCTTAAATCACTGCGCTATACTGCCTCACTTGGTTCTATAATGCCTGCATGTAGCATGTGGTTGTGATTTGTTGCAAACAGCACGGAGCTTGGGTGAAAGAAAGAGGCAAACAGCAAAATTCTATACCATTCTAAATGTTTTACTCCATGTGTGCAGTTTGTTTGGTTTTTGGTTTAGGTTGTTGGTGTACCAAACATTTATTTGTAACAGAATATGGTACAGGGAGCATTACTATGCATATTCCTCTAGCATAGTAGCACAGCTCCCAGGGATTGGATGACCTGGTAGACAGTGTCCCAAAAACCTTTTCAAGTCAACTGTGGTCTTGTCAGGGGCAAATGCATGAAAACTACTCTAAGTTGCAACACACAGTTGTGGTTCACTAGCACCTGGCAACTTGTGGATGTGAGGAACACTCACACCTCTTAACTTACATTTGCGAGGTGAACAAGTGAGTGCTACGGCTACTCAGGGCTCTGTCCCGATCCCCAAAAACAGATTGCTAGCAGGAAGACACTAAGTGCAGTGGCTACCAGAACGTTTACCTGGTAAGCTTCAGGACTGCATTTGATAGTCCTCAAATGTTCCTGGACCCCTAAAATAACATACACAAAAATATAAACAATACTGCGCTTCATTACTTCATAGGAAGCGGCAATGGTCGCGTTTTCTTTAGGAGTTCAATACACTGCTTCTCTTGTGACAAAATGATTACTTCTTTCTGGGGGGGAGCAGACTGAGACCCTTATGGAAGAGCTGCAGAAAGGGAAAGAAATATAGGGATACTTAAGAAGACATTCCTTCAGGTGGCCTGCCTGAAGAAAAGGGGAAAAACAGAAAATTCAGACAAGGATAGGGTAGATAGGATAGAAAGGGGTGCTACTGCAGTAGATTAGAGGCTTCAGAAAACAGTCTTCCCAAGGGGTCACCAGCACTCTTCCACATTGATATATACATTTCTTAATTCCCATGAAATTATCCAGAGCTGATTTAAATGATTCCAGTGTGTTTCTTGTTACTACAGCATCAGGTAGACTGTTCCATGCTGACACAACTCTTTGTTAAGCCAGTTTGCCCCTTCATTCTGTTCTAAAAAGGTATCCTCTTTGTTGCAGGTTATGCTTCTTATTTGCTCTTTCTATATATTTCCTTTCTAATCCAACACATTCCATTAGATCACTAGCAGGGGGGTCATCGGGAGCAGGGAGACTCAAGAAGCCCACCCACACAAGCTAGATTAGCCAGAAATGAGGAACAGGATGGTAGGTTGCAGACAGGGACACCAGTACCAGATACAAGGGGAAAGGAAGGAGTAGGAGGGCAACATAAAAAAGTTAAATGGGGTTGGGAAAGGAGGCTTGAGGGCAAACACAGGACTGGAGAGAGGATAGTCAGCAAAACATGGAAGGCCATGGTTACAAATGCTTGCAGCCAGGGAAATAAAATCTCAGACCTGGAAGCCTTGTTAGTAGAGACAGATCTGGTAATAATGGCAATCACAGAGACCTGGTACACCACAAATCATGACTGGGATGCAAATGTTCTGGGTTATGCTCTTTTCAGAAGAGATATGGGAATGAAAAACTAGGGGGGCCCTTTATGTAAGGGAAGGCATAAGAGCAACAGAGGTGCAGGGCAGACAGGGGGAAGCTGAGTCACTGTATGTCACCCTTGAGCCAAGCAATGGCACAGCAATCCACACAGGGGTAATCTATTGACCTCCAGTGCAGAGGGAGGAGGGGGACAGGGAAATAGTGCATCAAATTCATGACATGACTACAAAGAGTATGGTATTACTGCTGGGTGACTTCAATATCCCAGATGTGGATTGGACCATCCCAGCAGCTACTTCATCCAGAAGCCGAGGCATCCTGGATTCCCTACAGGGGACAGGCCTTAGACAGCTGGTGATTGATCCCACCAGAGACAGGGTGATTCTAGACCTCATACTGACCAATGGAGACAGAGTCACAGGCATCCGGGTAGAAGGTCAACTGTGATCCAGCGACCACCACATAATGTGGTTTAGCGTAGGGACAGAGACACAAGCTAGCCACACAAAGGCAATGGTCTTAGATTTTAGGAGAGCAGATTTTGCTAAAATGGGGAGGTGTATCAAAGAGTTCCTGGCAAAGAAGGATAGGAGGGGAGTCGAGAGCAGTGGGAACACCTGAAAAGAGCCATGGTGGAGGTGACAAACCAATGCATCATGATGACAAACAAAGGCAAAAGAAGGAGGAAACCACTATGGTTCTCGACACAGGTGGCAGGCAAGGTAAGGGCCAAAAGGGCAGGTTTCAGGAAATACAAGGAGACTCAAAGGGATGAAGACAGGGAGGTGTAACTAAAGAATCTAAGAGTAGCAGGGAAGGTTGTAAGGCATGCAAAGGCACAGACCAAAGAAAGATTAGTGCAGATGGTGAAGAAAGGGGACAGGACATTCTAAAGGTGCATCAGCTAAAGAAGAAAAACCAAGGGAGGGATTGTAAGACTCAGAGGGGATACAGGGGAGTGTAAGGAGGGAGACCTGAAGAAGCTGAAAATACTGAACAAATACTTCTGTCCAGTATTCACTAAAAAGGGGGAGGGTCAGGGACCACAGCTTGGTAACAGATACGAAGAAGGGGGAGAGGTAAACACAAGTCCATTCACTGTGAAGAGAGTCCTGGAGGAGCCCACAAAACTGAAGGGGGACAAAGCAATAGGGCTAGATGGTATACACCTGAGGATATTAATGGAGCTGCAAAGAGAGCTAGCAGTACCTCTAGCAGCCATGTTCACCAAGTAACACAGGAGTGGTTCCAGATGACTGGAAGAGGACACATGTAGTCTCTCTACACAAAAGTGGTAGTAGGGAGGAGGCAGGGAACTATAGGCCTGTCAGCCTCACCTCAGTAGTGTGTAAGATCATGGAGGCACTGCTTAAAGAAAGAATAGTGGCACACTTGGAATTTAATGGTGCCTAGGATCCGAGGCAATGTGGATTCAGAGCAGAAAGGTCATGTCAGACAAATCTGATAGATTTTTTTGACTGGGTGATGAAGGAAGTAAATCGGGGGTCAGTGGACATCTCCTACCTCAGTTTTAGTAAGGCCTTTGACACCATCCAACATAAAAGGGTTAACAAGTTGGGTAGCCTGGGCATGGGGCACAAAGGGGCAAACTGGGTTAGGAACTGACTAAAGGACAGGAGGCAGAGGGTGGTGGTAAATGGGATACATTCTGGGGAGAGGGGGGTGACCAGTGGGGTACCTCAGGGATCATTCCTTGGACCAGTTCTGTTTAATGTCTTTATTAGTGACATTGCAGAAGGGCTAGAGGGAAAGGTCTGCCTGTCTGCAGTGGACACCAAGATTTGCAACAGGGTGGATAATCCAGACGGAGTGGAGAAAATGAGGAGGGACCTAGGGAAGCTTGAAAAATGGCCTGAGCTGTTGCACCTGAGGTTCATTTCAAAGAAGTGCAAAATATTGCACCTAGAATGAGGGAAGCCTGTGGAAAGCTACAGGATGGGCAGGAGCTGATGACAATCACCAAGGAAGAAAGGGACCTGGGAGTTATCATATCAGACAACCTAAAGGTGTCTAAGCAGAATACAAATGCTGCAGGTTGGGCTGGTAGCATGCTGGGGTGCACAGACAGAGACATCACTAGTAGAAGGCGTGAGGTAATGATGCCATTGTATAAAACACTAGTGAGGCCTCACCTAGATTACTGTGTGCAATTCTGGAGGCTGCACCTTTGCAAAGTCATTGACAGGATGGAGGCAGTCCAGAGAAGGGCAACTAAGATGGTACAGGGCTTGCACCAGAAAACATATGAGGAGAGATTAAAGGACTGCAATATGTACTCGCTGGAGGAATGGAGGGGTCGGAAGGACATGATAGAAACATTAAAGTACCTCAAGGGCATTAACAAGGTGCAGGGTGGAGACATCTTCCAATATAGGAAGAGTACAACAACGATGGGGCATGATATAAAATTAGAAGGTGGTAGGTTAAAGGGAAATGTGAGGAAGTTTTTTTTTTTCACAGAGAGGGTGGTAGACACATGGAATAGTCTGTCACAGAAGGTGGTGGGAGCGAGCACAGTGGATGGATTTAAGCATACCTGGGAGAGGCATAAGGGAACCTTAGAGGTGGAAAGGAGTGGTGATAAGCCATTGACCAGATAGGGTCAGAGGCTGCAAACAAGGGTAGGGCTTATGGGCAGACTGGATGGCCTTGACACGGGTGCCTGTGCTGCTGCAAGTAGCCAGGTGGGCCCCTTCTGTCCACCGGCTGCCTTCCTCGCTGTACTGCCCGCCGATCACCAGACCGAAGCTTCGTCCTTGACATGGGTGCCTCTGCTGCTGCAAGCAGCTGGGCGGGCCCCTTCTATCCGCCTGCTGCCTTCTTCACTGTACTGCCCGCCGATCACCAGACCGAAGGTACGCTGCAGAAACTTGACTGTCCAGAACCATCGACTCTGCCTGCTGACAATCTGCTGCAGTTCTTTAATTCTTTGCTACTGCTGTTTCCTCTGGACCTTAAGCTAATGTTATATTCTGATTGTGGTATTTGTTAAGTCTCTCCAAATTGTCTTGTTAATCCTAACTTAAACGTGAACCTAAGTCTGCTTACAGCAATTTTGCACTGCAAGGGTAGTTTGAAGTGCAAGTTAATTTAGGCTGCAGGTTTGTAGACTGTAAAATATTACAGCTCTCTTTCTTTTAAGGTCCAATGGTGAGCTACCCTGGATCAGAAACTAAGTTTAAAGTGATACAGTATTTTCTGTTTAGACCAGATTCCATTTGGGTCACAGCTGTAAGCTTTGCCCTGCAAATAATTCAATTTCTCTTTCACTTTCTGTCCTTCTGTCTCCTTGCTGCTTGAATTTTTGCACCCACCCTCCCATCTCCCACCTCCAGCCTTTATTAAATACCCTTCCTCCCCCCTTAGCACCACCACTAGCAATGTTCATCCTCCCCTCTCACTAATATTGCAACTCCTCTTAAAGATACAGAGTGCAGCTATTAGACCTAACACTTGTCCTGCCTTCCCTTTAAAGACATCTTCCTATTTTCACCATCTGCTTGCCTATCAGCTTTGCTTAGCACCTGCTCTACTATCTACTGTGCAGTTCTATACCTGAGCTGCCTCCCTTGCTACCCCGAATAATTTTCAAGTTGCCTTGGTACCCCCTGCCCTAGCTAAAACGCCCTGTCTTAACCTACATTTTAAATCTTAAAATAGATCCACTGCACCTGATCGGGCTCCCAGTGAGCGACACAGCTAATCCTGTCAGCTGCCCGCACCTCCATCCTCCTGAAGAACAGAACACCTTCAAATCCGGTTAGGTGTCCTGGCTGCTCCGGGGTAGCACTGTGCAGGTTTGATAGGCGGCCACCTGCTGCCACCAACCTCTAATCGGACTGCTGCTCTCTGCTCAGCCACTGTTTTGCCCTGCCTTTTCTCTGTTGGATTATCAGTCTCTGGGCTTCGGCGCCCTCTGCTTTGCATTGACTTTTGCCGAACATTACTGCTATCTGTCTAGTCTCCCGTTGGTTCCTTATAAAATTCCGCCACTAGGGGTGCCTTCTAACATATCTTGAAAAGGTCTTCATTTCCTCACTGTAATCTTTACCACAAGTAAAGCCTCCAGCTGGTCTGCTTTCCTAATTAACCTTATGGGCTTTTACTTTCTGCTTCTCTGATCCACTTCTTCTAAATAATTTGCGCTAGCAGGAAACACTTCATTGTTTTTGCTCTATCTCTAATCTCGCCATAAGTAAAATAGTGTAACACAGTCACCCTTGGCAGTCTTAATTTTACACACACTATCTCTTTATCCCAAAGAGCTAATCCTCTGTCTCAGTATACCACTAGCCTTCCTACCAAGTCAAATAGTGACACTATGGCGAAGTATAGTCTGCTATGGGCACTCCTGTCATTTGTCCTTTTACTCAGCCTGGATACTGCCACATGGGCCCTCCCATGTAACCAAATGTCAAAAGACTCTTCAGAGGCTTACCGCAACTATAGTTTCTCTAACTTGATTGCAGAGACAAAGCCTGATCTTCAACCTAACCCTATCCTACTTGTTAGAGGCAGCATCTATTACCCTCTGCATGCCAGGAGGAAGCTGCCATGGAGATGTGCTTTCACCCTAACCTGCTACTGTACAAGGCTTTGATTCCTAGCCATGATCATTATTCTGTTATCTGGGGATGTCAAACTAAATCCAGGTCCACCTACCTGTTTCTTTTCCCCAAATGAGTTATCTGGCATGTCCAAGAAAGGGTTATTAATTGACCATATCAATATCAGAAGTCTTACCTGTCACCATGCAGAACTCGAGGCCTGGGTGAAACCCCACAATCCTGATGTACTCTGTCTCACAGAAACTTGGCTAAAACCTGGTATACCTGATGACGTATGCTCCTTGCCTAACAATTCCTTGTTCCAATGGGATAGATCCTTATCCAAGCGTGGAGGTGGAGTTGCCCTATTCTTCAAAAACCACCTCAACATCTCTATTGTCCCGGCATCTTCCTCTCCCGCAGTGTGCAAATTCATGCAGGCAACTATTGTATTGGGGGAAAAGAAGCTTCATATTATCTGTGCCTATAATCCACCTGCTGGGGGAATAGTAGGTCTTCAAGAACTCCTTGACATCACCTCCCAGACTATAAATCATAATGAGGCTGTCATCCTAGGTGATCTTAACCTCAGCTGGTTAGGGTCAGCTCAAATATCCTTGCAATCACTCACACTTAGTTATAATTTTCACTAGTTGATCTCTGAAGCAACTAGAGCCACGTCATCCCATCAAACGGGTACACTCCTAGACTGGGTGATGGTTAACCGTATGGAACATGTGTCGAAAGCAGGAATCCTTGCGGATGCACTAACAGACCACTCACCCACTTTTTGTATCCTATCTATGGTTGCGCCTCCATCTCCTCCATCAAGACTAATCACGTTTACAAATCTAGCTCATATTGACCAGGATGCATTTCTCTATGATGTCTCCAATATTGACTGGACAGGTATCTATCAAACAAAGGATGTGGAGGTTGTTCTACAGATATTCATAAATTAATTTCTTACCATTCAATAAAAACATGCCCCCTAGACTACTAGGAGAGTCAGAGGAAAACAGGTGGTGGCTGCATAAAGACCTTCTTGCTAATCTGCGCCAGAGGGACAAGCTCTGGATTCACTACAAACAAACTGGCCTACAGTCAGACCTTATTGTCTATCCTGAACTAAGGAACGGATGTAAGAGACAAGTTAGAGATGCTAAAAGCAACTACTGCAAGGACCTTCTACAAAGCTCGGCCTGCAACTCAAGGAAATTCTGGGCCCATGTCAAAACATTTCTGGGTACCTCGCAGTCGGTCACTTTTGATGAAATGATCATAATTGTGGCACATTGTAATGACTCTAGGACCATCTCAAACAGTTTTAACAATCTTTTCTCTGATCTGTCACACTATGCCTTGGCTTTACAACCTAGTAGATCGCACTCCAATCTACCTACCATGCTACCATCAGACAACCACACTGCCCTTTTGTATGATGCTCGTCCAGCGCCACCATTCTATTTCAAGGCTATATCAAGAGCGGAAGTTCTGAAATTACTGCATTCCATATCTGCCAATACCAGCTCTGATTCTGACTCATTGGAACCTCATCTTTTTAAGGTGGCTGCTCCACTCATTGCCTCTCTGACTGCCAGAATCTACACTTTGTCCCTTATCCATAGCACCGTGCCGGACCTATGGAAATCTGCAAGAGTAACGCTCGTCTTTAAACAAGGTGACCCAAAGGACATGGCCAATTACAGACCTATAGCAATTCTCTCTGTCCTTAGCAAGATCCTAGAGAAAATAGTTGCATCACAGGCCATTGACTATCTTACACGCTACAATCTCCTCTCAGACACCCAGCATGGTTTCAGAAAAGGTCATAGCACCACCACGGCTCTTCTTCAATTAACTACTGATATTCTGTCCAACATGGATTCTGGAAAACTCACAGGTGCCATCTTCATTGACCTCACTAAGGCTTTCGATCTTGTAGACCATCCCCTGCTTCTCTCCACCCTTCATAAATTCCATTTCTCTACCCCTGTTGTGGACTGGTTCTGTAGCTATCGGTCAAACAGGTCACAAGCTGTCAAATTTAAATTCTCCCTGTCCAACACGTCTACTATCAACCTTGGAGTCCCCTTGGGCTCTATCCTTGGGCCCCTTCTGTTCTCAATTTTTATCAACAATGCAGCTGAGGTCCTGGAATCCTGCTTAGCTATTCTTTACACTGATGGCCTGATCATCTATACTAGTTCTTCTAGTACTGCCTGCATAAACACATCACTTACCTCAGACTTTAATAAGGTCTTAGACTGGCTACTAGACTGTAAGCTTGTATTTTATTTATTTTATTATTTAGTTTTTGTTGACCGGGTAAGTGCACTAGACAAATCCTGCCTATTTTCAGGCACGACCCGAGGAAGGGGGATACAGATGAATGCCAACTGACCTTGAACCAGATTAAGCTGTTGGTGGTATTTTTAGTGAATGAGGGAAATTTGGCCAGGACACCGGGAAATTCCCTACTCTTTTTCGATAAAGTGCCATGAGATCTTTAACATCCACCTGAACTACCACCAATCCAGGCAGATGGGACCTCGGGTTTAATGTCTCGTCCGAAGACTGCACCTCAGAGTGCAGCACCCTCTCTTGCTGCACTACAGTGTCAGTACTGAATATTAACCCAAGTGCCAGATGTGGGAACTGAACCCACAGCCCTCTGACCTCCCGGCCTCAGAGGCAAGTGTGCTACCTACTGAGCCACTGACACTAAATGAAAAGAAAAGGAAAGCCATGCTCCAAGGTTCTGCACTGAAGATTAAGGCTTGTTCTAGTTTGCTGGAGGTTCTTCACCCAGGAGGAATTCCACTTGAAAATGTTACTTCCTTCAAGTACCTTGGGATCCTGCTGGACCAGTGCCTGGATTTTAATCTTCACATTCAATCCTTGTGCAAAGCTGTAAACTTGAAACTGGAGGTAGCTTACAAAACAAGCTACATGCTTACATCCTTGGCAAAATTAGCAATTGCCCGAGGCATTCTGCTCCCACCCCTTACTTATGGTGCCTCTATTCTTACCTCTGCCCATAAAACCTCCCTACTAAAATGGGACGTAACTTAAAACAATATATGCTGATTTGCCTCTTCGTCGTCTCGACTCAAACATCACTGCCTTCTTTATAAGGATCTGAATTGGCTCTCACCCTCTGCCAGTAGACAATACTACCTTGGATCACTAATGGACCCAATCATCCGGGAAAAAAAAACATCCCAGCTGGCGGCATTGCTGGTCCCTCAACCATCCTCCCATGACCTGCGATCAGCTGATAAATCCTTGCTTTATGTTCCGAGATGTCGGACAACTAAAGGCACAGGGGCCTTCCAATTCTCTGCTCCCATGCTATGGAATGCTCTTCCACTCAACCTCTGGCTGTCTCAGTCTCATTTTAGATTTAAAAGTGAATATTGTCATTATCTATCCTTAGCTGATGCTTGTACATGCTTTGACCCAACCTGAAGCTCCTGAGACTTACCAGTAATGTCACCACTGCTCTAATCCAGCTCCAAGACTGTCTCCTCTCCTCTTCTCCTCCCCATATTTTTCCTTCTCTTTGTAAATAACTTCTTGACTACTAGCTCACTTCCTTCTCGAATCTTGCTGCTGACCATCCGCTGCTGTTTTGCCAATTACCACCCCTGACCTACCTTCTGTCAGTCTTTCTTGATATGTTTGAACATTCCTCACATTTTTCTCTATATAACCTTACTCTCTTATTAACCCTTTCACTCCACAGGTCGGGTCCGTGGTTTCTGCACTTATAATATATCTTACTGCCATTATTTGTATAATGCTTGCCATTATTTTTTGTTGTTTCTACTCATTGTATTTGTGTAGCACTGCTATACTGTTCCTCTATTTGTATTATTGTACCCATGTTGTTGTTGTTCAACTGTTCTCTTTTTGTTGTACTCTCCCGGGTCGTGCCTGAAAATAGTCATTTTATGGCTAGTGCACCTACCCAGTTAACAAAAACGAAATCAATAAATAAACCATACATAAATCACCGCCTAGATCTTCTGTATTCTAGTGAGTAAAGATTTAACTCCCTTAATCTTGCCCCTTACTGTTTACCAGTTACATTCCTAATTTTTCTTGTTGCCTTTCTCTGTGCACTCTCCAGCAGTCTTACATTCCCCTTCTGGTATGGAGCCCAGTACTACACACAATACTCTAAATAGGGCCTGGCAAGGGTACTATACAGAGGGACCAATACTTTGCTATCCCTACTGCATACAGGGAAGCCAATCAGGATAAAGCGCAGCACTGCAGAATTCTGCAATAGAGTTATTGCAGCAAACAATGCAATTTCAATGGGAGTTAATCCCATTTGACATGCAGTAAACCTGTGACACTGTGCTTCATCCTGGCGGGCTTCACTGTATGTTTCTGAGTATACATTCCATTACCTTGTTACTGTGTGAGATAAAAAAAATATATAAATATATTCACAGTTTTTGTATTTTTAGTAGATAGACTCCACTCAACCATCCCTGCCAGAATGCAGGTCACCACCTCATTTTCAACTTGCCTACGTTACAGTAAAAGCAAGTGTAATACCTCAGTCCTCACCCCACCCTGCAACCCTAGCAGCACAATAAAAAAAAAAATCTCACATAGTGTAATTTGTATGTTGAGGTTGTCTACTTGCCTGGACTGGAATATTTAGTTCACCCTGACTTCTGGCTCAACTTCTGGCAACACACTAAAGGCCTGTCTAGGACAATGGTAGTTAATTGTCCTCTTTGGTTGACTGCTTGAGAGGCACATCTGTTGCCAGTCAGAATATCGCATATTTGCCCAATTGATAGCTCACTCCCCAGCACTTGCCTTGTCATCCACTGTCTGCCCCTGCCACTGGCTAGATATTGTAGCTGCAGCAATATATATGGGCTCAAGTAAATTGCAACTTGAGCTGCAGCCCTCCTGTCACTGTTGCTGCTAGTCTGTGTTTACTACTGCCTGTGTGCTCCCATTATAGTTTGTAGCTGTTCAGCAATGGTGTCATCAGATTCAGCAGGGGTGCTGATCACTCCACTCAAACAGGCTTGATCACAAAACCCAGCGTTTACATTTCCTTTCCACTGACGCAGTGTACACATGTAACACTTGAAATTTCTGGGCCCCTGGAATCATGGGGCCCTACCACTGGCATACTTTGCGTGGTGCTAAATCTGGCCCTGCACTTTGCATCCACATTCAAGAACAACCTTAATCATCACTCTAAGTTCTGGAAGGTAATCCATGCCCATTTCTTCACTCAGACCAGGTTCCCTCTCATGGTTCTTAAGATGAGTGATACCCCTGTCTCTGATCCCACTGCAGTCACCTAATTTTTTAATTCCTTTTTCACCTCCTGTGCCTGTTCCCTCCTCCCTTCATTGTCCTCCTCTTCCCCTCTCTCTCTTCTTCTCTATCCTCTCACTCTTCTCCTTTGTACATCTTACTGCCCCATCTCCTCTTTTTTTCTCACCCATTTCCCCTGCCACTGCTCTTAAGGCCCTCTTGGCTCTAAAGCCACACAAGGGTGGGAGTCCTGATGGTCTTGACCCCAGACTCCTGCATCTCTCTGCTCATGCCATTGCTCTCCCTATTAGCTACCTTCTTAGCCTCTCTTTCTCCTTATCTTATGTCCCTAACTCTTGGAAGTTGGCTACTGTCACTCCCCTCCCTAAAGGAGGTGATCTCTCTTCCCCTAGTAACTGTTGTCATGTCTCTCTCCTACTCATACTGGGTAAACTCCAGGGACACCTTGTTCTCTCCCAGCTCTCCCCTTTTCTTGACTCAGCCTCATTCTTCATTCCTTTCCAATCTGGAGAAAGTCACACTCCACCTCTTCTTCTTTCCTCCGGCTCACTAATACTATCCTCTCTGGCATGGATCAGGACTTTGTCACCTCTGCCAATTTTGCCGACTTGGCCAAAGTCTTTGACACTGTTGCCCATCCTGTTCTCCTGGACCAGCTTCAGGTAGCTAAACTCTCTTGCTCCTCAGTCGAGTGGTTCCATTCCTTCCTTGAGGGCAGATTGCAAGCTATCTGTATTGGAGACTCCCCCCCACCACCACCACCACTCCCAATCAGGTCAGATGCCTCCCATGGGTCTCTCCTGGGCCTAGTTCTTTTCTCCATTTTTCTAAATGACCTCCCCACTGCCTGCTCCTCTGTGTGCATTCATATGTATGCAGATGATATGGTACTCTATCTCTGGCTCCTCTGTCCCTGACCTCATGAACTGGCTCCAGCTGCACTTTAACAACATCCAGCTCTGATTCCATTAAAATCACTTTTCCCTCAATGCTAAGAAAATGGTCTCTGTGTCTTTTGGCATCAGGCAGAGGCTTGCCAGAGTTTCCACCTCCCTTCATTTCATTCCCTTGATTGTGAAACTATTGGAGATGTTGCCTACTTCAATTAACTTGGGGTTTGGCTGGATCACCACCTTGATTCTTCTGTTCATGTGGATGCTATCCACAAGAAAATCCAACCCAACTTAGAGCACTTTACAGAAATAAGAGAAGCATCCCACTTCCTGTACACTGAGAAATCCTCACTAAGATGATTCTCCCAATTTTGAACTATGGAGGCATTTTATTCCTTCTGTTGATTTGTCCTTGACAAACCCCTTCATACTCATCACTGTTCTTTGTATACCTTCCTCTCCCTCTCCTCTCATGATGCCATGCATCTTAGCCACTGTGCTTGCTTTATCTCTGAATTTTGGTTTGACTTCCTCCCCTTGTATCTTGCTTCTCTCTCTCTTCCCCCTTCTACCTCTAACTCTGTTCACAATGATTGCTCTCGCTCTCTTGCTCTCCACCAGTGAAATCTACTGCTGGCTAACCTGTCTTCCCATTCTGCTTCCCTAAACTATGAAGCTTTCTCCTGCCTCTCATTTGGTCTGTTCCATCCTTTCTCTTTCTAAAATCTCTCTTCTGTGATTTCTCTTTCACTCCTGCAGCTGTTTCTGATTTTGGGGTGGACTCCTGTCACTTTCCTTCCACCACACACTAGCACAAGCTCTGCCCCTTTCTCCCAGTTTCCTCTATCACCACTCACTTCTCCTCATAGTATTGTTTTGTTGCTCACTGTTGTTTTGCAATTAATGTATGGTAATTTACTGTATGGCAATTTTATCCTTAAATATGATTGTAACTGTATATTTTGTTGTACTTATTTCTATTGTATTATTTTTCTACATTGTACTTTATATATGTTCTGTTCTCTTCCCCTCCCTCCAGAATACATCTGGAAATAAGCTGATACCAGCTCAGTATGTCCTTCCTGGTAATACGTTTGAAATAAATAAATAAATGTCCAGTACACAGAACCAATCTCTCTGTTACAACAGCACAAGGAGACTCTAAAGAGACATCATTCAAAATGTTTTGTATTTGATGAACCTGTTTAGGTCTCTGAGGTACAGTACAAGATATAGATATCCTGCCCACTTGGGAACTGTGAAGAATCTTGAATAGAACCCTTTGTTTCTTTTTTGAGGAGGAATGGATTTCTTAGCTCCCTTATGAATACGTGACTGAACCTCCTCTCTCAGAAGGGACAAATGACTTGGAAGATAAAAAAAATGAAGTAGAGGATGAATTGGAGAGGTGGACAGCAACTGCAGAGCACGCCTGTTTTCCACTATTTCCAGGACTCACTCATCTGTTGTGGTCTCCCTCCATTTACATTTTGACAGATGAAGGGAGATACTTCCCCCGAATTGTACCATTGGAGGCAATAGTGCAGGGGGAGGAAGTGATGAGACAGAAAGTACCTAGGGTGGCAGGACCACCCTGACTAATGCCTCTGGGTGCCTTTATATAGCAGCAAGGGAAGTCTCCATCTGCCTATGGAAGAGCAGGGCCCTGCAGGCCCTGCACTTTTGTGCAGCAACGGATGTCAAGAATTCTTGGGCTGTGTGGTGGACTGCAGAAGTGCAGGGCACTCTGGGTCCTGTGATTCCATATGGCAGCAGACACAGATGGACAGGGCAAAGAATCCATCTTTCAGCTGAATCACAGGGCCCTCAGCCATCTATGGGTGCAGAAATACAGGGCGCTATGCCAAGAGAACAGTTCACTGCATGGTACTTGGGCCCACATGGGCAACCTTGCATGTACCCTTCCCAGACTGGGGGTGGTGTTACATGACAGCACCTTCTCCTCCAGCCTCAGCCCATCCAGCTTGCTCACTGAGCCAAACTCAGCTTGCTAACACAAGATCACAAAGCACTACATTCTGTGGTAAAGAATAGTACTACATACAACATTTCCTATTAATTATATCTTTTTTTTTTAATTTTGACCCAACATTTTCAAAATAGTCATTTTATGAGTATCCCTTATAAACATGACATGTGGCATTTATAGAATACTGACCGAAACATCATTTTGCACCAAATGTGTAAAAACACAACTCCTCCGGGATTTGAAAAATGATATCTGTCACGCCATTATATGTATATAGATACAGACAGAGTCTTCCCTTGGTGCAGGGCCAAGAGGGTCCTGTGTGTTTGCATCTGTTCATGCATGTCGAATGAGAATATAGTTTTTCTACCTCAAAAAGAAAGGACATATTTGCAAACAAAACTGTGTTAATGCACCAGTCAGGGTTCAACTTAATGCCGCAAAAGTAGGGAAATGGAAATGTGGTGTTAGGGTTTCCAACCCTAACTCCCCACCACCACCCTCCAAGCAGCAAAAGGAAAAAATAAACAGAAAAACATTAGGGTCTGTGATCTCCAAAGTCTAGGTGAATGAGTGGTGTGGTTTTCCTTGGGGGGGTCAACCCTAATGCTCACCCCTCCCCCCAGCCTACAGCCTCCTGTGTGAAGCACAAGGAACAGCTCCAACCCAGTGTCTTACAGTGATACACTCTTCAAAGATAGAGAAGTATGTCTCACCACATGTTACCAACAGAATCTGTTGTAGTTTTCATCATGCAGGGCCCAGTGTGAAGAAAACAGATCATGTCTAACCTTGCTTGCTCTGGGGAGGGAGTGGGTATTAGTGTTGACAACCCTAAGGAAGACCCCACCATTGAATTGCTGAGACTCTGCAGGCCCAAAACCTAATGATTTTCCTTTTGCTGGTTGTGAGGGTGGGGGGGTGGGAGTTATGGTTGAAAACCCTAACACCACATTTCCCTGCTTTTGTGGCATTAAACTGAAACCTAATTGGTGCATTAACGCAGTTTTTTGCAAATAATATTAAAGGGTTGTGGTAGCACCCCTATAGTTAAGGTTAAGTAGGGTGTTCAGTGTTAAACCCCTAACTTTGCGGTTTAAAAACTTCAATGGAATTTGTCAGAATAGCCCAAAAAGTTGCATTTTCCTTTGCTGTACCACGTTGTGAAAACGTGGAGCATTTCTTGACGGCACCTTAAATGGTTTCTGAGATCTGGATATCCCTTATCTTTCCCTATACTTAACATGGGGCTTTTTTTGCATTTTTTTGCTCTCATGTACAGGCTACATGGTACTGAATTTCAGCACAATACTTTCAGGGTACATATGGTCTGTGCTGAGGTAATGCCTTTTGAAGGTTTGGTGAAAAAATATTAAATGGTTCCTGAGTAGAGGTGGATGAAGTGCCTAAAATTCGCTATTCATAATAATTCACATAGTACTCAAATTTCACATGACATTCAGCATCGCAAAGCAAATAACTTTGCATCTCAAAGTAACGCGAAGTTCCCATTGTTCTCTATGGACTTCGTGTTACTTTGCTTTCTTTTTTTGCCCTTTAAGGTGAATTTTGCAGTGAGTCATAGGATTTAAGGTCACATGGGCTCTATATTGTTTTGCACAGCCTCAGTTCAGCATAGTGTATGTAGTGAAAAGCTGGAGACAGTTTGCTGTCAGAGCTGTGAGATTCAAACCATCAAAAAAACGTAAAAATGCATTTGTGCTACAAAATTGTGTATCAAAATTTAATACATCAATTGTAGTAAACCCTTATGTGTTTATATCATCGAGCATTTATTGATTTTGTGTGAATATTTAATGTTAATTGAGTACAATTAGTCTCTGTACTGACAGACACTGTAGAAGTGTGCTTCAGGGGAGGGGTGGTTCTGTGGTGTAGAAGAGAGATTAGTAAGAAAGGCAGTTTTTCCAACTTAAGTTGGCTAGTTTTGTATAATTTGTGCATTCAGGTACACACAGTACAATTTCACTTAAATTTTGTATAAGTTTTTTCTGTTTACTGGGCATTTTTCAAGCATTTTAAGATTGTCTGTGTAGTTTACAGAACAGTTAAAGTTTCTGTGCCTAACCTTTAATCCCTGTGTGTGTGTTGTAAATTGATACACATTTTATTGCGCCGCCGTAATAGCAGTATTCTTAATTTCTTAGCCCATCTGCGGTATTTTTCCTGCTTCTATATAGCTACTGCTGTAAATTCCACCCCCCCCCACATACACACATAAAATAAGGTATTGTTGTTCCACTTTTGGATTTCTGAAGACTGGTTAAGGTCTTGTTGTGCCTGTGCAGCTACGTCTCTCTAGTGCTCAGTTTCGATATGGAAGTGACTGTTGTTTTTTGGCTTCCCATCCACCAAAAACTGAATACATATAACGTTGCTGTTATTTGTCTGTCTTCAGTCTGTTGTCACTGTGCCACTATCGTGTGTTTCCCCATAGTACAGTGAATACTGTCTCTTGCTGCATATTATAGCATTTAACCAAAAGAAAAAGACATAACAAAGAAACGTACCTATTGCAGTATTGTTGGTATTGTACTGTCTTGTGAATTCTCTTGAATTTGTCAGCAACCCACAAAATTAGAAAAATCACTTTTTGCAGTAAACATGTTTCTTTTCTTGTTGACTCTGTGTAATCTAAAAAAATACCCACAAAGACACGGTCAGGCAAAGGTGTTTCTGCCTGTGGAGTATAAGCTACATAAGGCAGTGGGGTATAAGCTTTGGCTCTGTAGGCGGGATGTTCCATCATATCACGTGGAATAAATAAAAAAAGAAAAAGTTCTTGAAAGGAAAAAAATACTGTGTCAGAGACGGTTAGGCCAGACAAGGTCCCTAAATCTGTTTGGGTAGCAGCAGTACCTGCAGCATCACCCTTAACATAGGTGATGTGTGAAATAAATTCTGTGTGTGTGTCTAAAATAAAATCTGCCAGCCAGTCGTCGAGTAACAGCAAGTAGCCATGTAGGTAAAAGTTGTGAATTAACACTGGAAGTTTACTACAGCATGAGGAGGATGACTTTGAATGTTCCAGTAGTGGTCAGAGTACCAGTGGTGGTGCTCTGAGAAGAGCTGACAGTACCAAGTTCATGACTCACATCACACTCACATCATGGCAAATCACATTCTTCATGGTCATCACAATCATTAATCACACCACTTCAGCTTTTTTTTCTTCCAACCCTGTTTTTTTTTTTTAATCTTCACTTTCATCATGAATCAGGAGGACATCCAGTTATCATTTCACATCAGTCAAGATCCTTGTTCCAATATGATGCTTCTGTTAATGTTCACATTCTGTAGGATGCCCTACTAGCAGATTTACTTGAATCTTTGACCTCACAACAAGCCAGCTATATTTAATCAAGTAGATATTATCATAGCACAAACATTGTACAGTTCAGGGCAGTGCAGTCATAGGTATTTCAAATTTCCAATGGCAACTGTTTGTGGAAGCTCAATTCCACCCAGTTTCCAGTGCATCAAGAAATACTTGTGACTTTTCTGAACAGTTTCTCTTCTGATTTTTCTTCATTAGGACTTTTCATGACATTAAAGCAGCGGGACAACAGCAGCAGCAGCAACTGGCATCACCACCAGGCAATAGTCTCATTTAAGTTGGGACACTGTGATGCATTTCTGGCCTTATTCTTCATCTGGACTTTTCATTACATTAAAACAGCGCGGCATTCACAAGTTAGGACATCTGGTGGGGTTGGGGCATGGCAGGTCATTTAATGGTATTGTGATTATTGCACTGCTGCTTCACTCAAGAAAAGGAAAAAAGTCATAATTCCAATCCAAATCACACCTCTCACAAATGTACCACATCACCATTATGCTTTCCACAATAGAAAGGCTGTTTCTAAGAGTTCTTACTTACTTTCCTTTATTTTCCAAAGATCATAGTAGGGTCTGCAAAACTGAGTATACTGCGCGCTCTCACTACAGGTGACACTAAAGTGACGCACCACCTGCTTCAATAAAAGTGTATTGCAGAGTGCAGTTCCGTGCCGCAAAGTAAATGAAAGCATGCAGTGTCGAAAAGTTGGTGAATATGGGAATTTTACAAAATACAATAAAGAAAGTAATAAGAAAAAAATTGTTTCTACTGGGGAAACCATAATAAGAGGTGAAACATTAGGGGAAGCTATGGATTTATATTTATTATGACCATCACAAAATCCTTGTTAATTTTATGAAAATTTTTTCAGGGGATTATTATTCACATAGTGACACTAATACCACATGCTAAATTATGTATACTATAAGCCTGCAACATTCAGAAGATGGGAAATTATGGGGGGGGGTCCATTGTAGGTGAGGTGACTTCAGGTGACTTTAGGGTATTTAGATTGTAGTTGTTGTTTAACACAATAAACAGTATCCAAAAAGTAAAACAGCCTGACAATGAAAGCATCAGTGCAAGAATGTGGTTACAATTTTTACCTATACTTTTTTATTCTATTTTACATTGCCACCTAATCTAACAACTTGTGTATATGAATGATACCTTTCTTTCAACAATTTAAATATGCAGCACTACATTTTTTTTGGACTCGAAAGTAGTAAAGAGAGCACTCATTTTAATCAGCTTTGCACCAGGTTGGGATCAGTATTCTCACAGCGTTTGGACAGCAACTATTTAAATTCAGTTCTGCTGTAACTATAATGAAGTCACATGAAGCAGACAGTGCTACATGACATAATGGAACAGTATCTGTTCAAAAACAGTTGGGAATACGGATGCAAACCAGGCCATAGAGTAACATTACAATGAACACTACTTTTATTATTTCTCATTTAAAAAATGGAGTAATGCAGAATAACATACACTGTTGAAAGAAGGTTAGCATATGCATATACACAAGTTATTAGATAAAGGGCAATGTAAAATAGAGTAAAAAAGTGTCGGTCAAAATTGTAACCACATTCTTGCACCGATGCTTTCATTGTCAGGCTTTATTACTTTTTGGATACTGTTTACTGTGTTAACCAACAGCTACAATCTAAATACCCTAAATTGTAACCACATTCTTGCACTGATGCTTTCATTATAAGGCTTTATTACTTTTTGGATACTGTTTACTGTGTTAAACAACAACTACAATCTAAATATCCTAAAGTCACCAGAAGACACCTCACCTACCATGGAACGCCTGCCCCCATAATTTCCTATCTTCTATATGTAGCCGGCTTATACTACACATCATTCAGCAAAGCATGTGGTATTAGTGTCCAGTACACACGTGAGGAATAATCCCCTATAAAACTGATCAGAAAAGTAACAAGTATTTATGAGATGTGTCTTAATTTAGTTTATGTTTTGCATGACAGAGGGTCGACAAAATGGCAGACACTGTGTGCTTTCATTACTGGTGAAACTGCAGTGCAGCAATGCATGATGAAATAAAAGTGTCCTTAAGAGGGCGTTTTAATATCACAATTTCAAATGAAATGAAAGCACAGAGTGTACGAAAAGCTATCGACTATATGACTTATATAAAATAAAGTAAGAAGTAAGAACAAAAACATTTCTATTGTGGAAAGCAGAATGGGGTAGGGGCATTTGGGGGAGGTCGGGAATCAAGAAATACAGGATTAACAAAATTAACATAAGGAAAAAAACATTAATTGAACATAAATTACATACTTAGGCTGTAATAAAAAAATATATTGCTTAAGAAAAAAAGTAAAAGCAGACAACAGGCTTTTTGGGGGAATATTTTTTTACTGATCCTGTGGGGGTTGGGGCTGACCACCAGCAATTGTTGCTAGTATTCTAATTATCTCAGCATTTTGTCCCTCAATGTGATTGAGCTGCTGCACTGTACCTTCCACATCATTTTTTATTGCTTCGACCTCTGCTTACAGCACAGCAAGGTCAGCCTGTGTGGCAGGCTGTTGTGAGGGGTCACACTTGCCATGGGCAGCTGCAGGAGCCACCACTTCTAATGCCTTGGCCACCTGTCTGTGACACTGTGCAGGAAGATGCTCTACCACTTCAGCTTCAGTTGCGGGAGTGGCTGGTACCTCCTGCAGCTTGGTTTCCTACTCTGCACGATGATGCCCCAAAAGGTGGGTTTGCTGACCACCCACGCCCAAGTGGCCTCCCTTGCACCCCTGATGTACCAGTGCATCGCAAAGTTTACACCTGACTACTGTCGGGTCACCAGGGAGGCAGATAAAAAACTGCCAGATGGGAGAGCTGCTTCCCACAGTACCAGGCACAGGTGGTGGGGCACCACATACTACCACCTGCTGTGCTGCTGTTAGTGGAGGGGCAACAACAAGCTGCTACTGCTGTGTTTTCTGCTGCTGTTCTGCTGGCTGCTGCTGTGGTTCCTGTTGCTCTTTCACTGCTGCAGGGCTGGTAGTGCTGAAACACTCGCAGTCGAATAAGGACCACGGTTAAGGCAAAATTGTCACCCCAGGCCACTGTGCATTCAGGGCCCCCACTGCCCACTACTTTGCCCACCTCTCTCCATGTTAAGTAAAACTTAATGGAAATCAAAACTCAAACAAAAATATACTAGTAGAAATACTAGCAAAAAAACTACAATAACTAAAACTAAGTAAACAAAATCAACAACCTTTTTAAATAAACAAAGTTTTAAAATAAAGTAAAACTGCCTGGAAAACTTTTACAACACAATACTAAAACTTAAAGGTACAAAAAAAGAGCAATAGCTCAACGATTTTTGCCAAAAAACCACATTATCCACACACTCCACACAAATGCTGCCTAATCAGCGCCTTCAAAGTGAAAGTAATTCACTGACTTCTTGCCTAATTAACGGTCAACTTGCATCATGTGACCTGCAGACATTCAGACATGTGAACTGTGGGCTGTTTCTTGCCAACTTCGCCTTCTCAAACTGTAACTCGAAGTGAACAATGCAAAGTCCATTAAAGGCGAATTTCAACTTTTTAATGGAAATTTCGCATAGTGCTATGCAAATTCAAAGTTATCCACTTTGGGTTAACTTCATAGGTGAGCTTAAACTTTGCTGCATCTCTATTTCTGAGCTATAAGGATTTAAAAAATAGCCACCACATATGAACCAGAAATTGCCTGGTTCATGAGACTGTTGTTTGGTTCCCAAGTTTGTTGTATTCTGAACCAAAAATGGGCCTCACAAACCACTTTTTTTTTTTGTTTGTTTTGTTTTGTTCATGACTGCCACCATCATCTTTGTTTATTTCTCAGTAAAAGTACCTAATATTTATGTACTTAAAAAACAAACACCTGAACCTAGCTAAATGGGGCTTGTTTAGCTAGATTATGGTGTTTGTTTTTTTATTATAATTGTCAGAAATACTTTTTTCTGGGCACCAAAAATCCAGGGTTTCCAGGTTAGCAAGAGGAGCCCTCACCTGCATTCTCTGTATGAGAACAGCGGGCTTTCTTAACTTCTGCAGCTGCTGCTGGAACTCATGCTGAGAGCTACAGTGACAGCAGTGAGCTGCCATTTCCCTGGTGTCCAGTGGATCCCCCTTTGCCATGACCCCTGTGTGTAAAATTTCCCTAGTGTCTAGTGGCACCCTTCACCTTCTGATTGCCATCCCCAAAATATTGTAGTTTTTCCCTGGTGTATAGTGGTACACCCCTACCCTCTGATTGTCGTCCCCATCATATTGTTGTCTTTCCCTTGTGTCTAGTGGCACCCCCACCCTTTGATTGCCATCCACATAATGTAGGTCTCTTTCCCTGGTGTCTAGTGGCATTCCCCACTCTCTAATCAGCATTCCCATAATTTATTTTCTTTCCCTGGTGTCTAGTAGCACCCCCACCATCTGAGTGCCATCCTCATTATGTTTTCATCTTTCCATGGTGTCTAGTGGTACCCCCACCCTCCGATCACTGTCCTCTTGATATGCTGCTCTTTCTCTGGTATCTAGTGGCACCCCCCACCCTCTGATCACTGTCCCCTTAATGTTGTTCACTTTCCCTGATGTCTAGTGGCACCCCAACCCTCCTATCACCCTCCCAGTCATATGTTGTTCTTTCCCTGGTTTCTAGTGGCAACCCCCGCTCTGATCACCATCCCTGTCATATGTTGTTCTTTCCCTGGTGTCTAGTGGCACCCCCTATACCTCCGATCACCATATTTTGCAATATTTTCCTGGTGTCTAGTGATAATCTCCACCCTCCAATCACCATCCCCATAGTGAAATGATGTGTAATAAAGAAAACCATCCCTTGGTGTCTTATTTTCCTCTACTGTAAAAAAGAAAATGGTCCCTCACCAATCTGACCCCCCACTTGACCTCCCACCAAGCACCCACCAGCCTGCACCCCTCTACACTGCCCCACACACCCTCACTCACCTGAATAGGTCCTAGGGTGAACATCCACTCTCCAAATGAAGACACGTCTTGCTTCTGGAAATGCTGGCTTCAATATGAGAAAAAAAGGTAACTGTGGTTCAATGTATTTCAATGGGGGCTTGAACTTTGATGCATAACTTTATCATTTTTGTATATTTGGACCCCATATTTTCAACATGGTCTTCATGGGCCCCACTTCATGACCACTGGTGGTGGAATTTCACTAATCAAGCCTGAAAGGCAATTTCACAGTCGCTTAGGGAAATCAATTTTTGGGCATAATTTGAACATTTTCACCACATGTGTTCATTAAGTAGGGTCATAAGAAGGCTATGTTGAAAATCTGGGTTCAAAATATGTAAAAATGGCAGAGTTATGCACATCCATTGAAATTTAACTAGACTCACTCATAAGTTTCATAATTTTCAATATTTTACCCCAAAATTTTCAACATAGGCATTTCATTATACCACCTCACGAATGTGACAGCTGTCATTTTTTAAATCCTTGCCAAACTGTGTTTTTGCACCTGTGGTGCAGAATGAAGTTTCAGTGCTGCGGAATGATGCCTCAGCAGGGATTTGAAAATTTTCAGCACCAGTTTATGAGGTGGAGTAATAAGAAGGCTATCCTGACAATTTGGTTGCTGTTTTGCTACAAATGTATGTATCTATGGAGGGATGGGCGTGCAGGGCCTGAAGAGCCCTTCGCTCCCACAGACAAATGAGGATTCCATTACACAATCTCAAAAACTAAGAAAATTAATTGTAAAAACTTTACTAATGTACTAGTCAGGGTTAAACTGACAAAAGTAGGGACATGTACAGACAGTTGGTGAGACCCCATCTGGAATACTGTGTCCAGTTCTGGAGACCCCATCTCCGCAAGGACATAGACAGGATAGAGGCAATCCAGAGGAGGGCAACTAAAATGGTGCAGGGTCTGCAAGAGAAGCCATATGAGGAGAGACTAAAGGAGCTTAATATGTATACCCTTGAGGAAAGAAGGGAGAGGGGGACATGATAGAAACTTTCAAGTACCTCAAGGGAATCAACAAAGTCCAAGAGGGTAGCATCTTTCAGAAAAAGAGACTTGCAAGAACAAGGGGACACAATTTAAAGATAGAAGGAGGGCAGTTCAGGGGCAATGTGAGGAAGTATTATTTCACAGAGAGGGTAGTGGATGCATGGAACAGCCTTCCTGAGGAAGTTGTGGGGTCTAAAACTGAGGGAGAATTCAAGAATGCATGGGACAGACATAAGGCAATTCTTGTGGGGGGCAGGAAGATATGGGCGTTGGTTAACTAGGATCTGCGGCCTATCCTGTAGGTAGGGAAATGGGCAGACTAGATGGGCCTAGCGGTCCTTATCTGCCGTCAAAGTCTATGTTTCTATGTTTCTATGTTTCTATGTGGCATTAGTATTTCCAACCATAATACCCCACCCACCCACCCCTGCAGGCAGCAACAGGAAATCCATTATGGTTTGATTCTCTTGCATCTATGCAAATTAGGTTTGGGTGTGCCTCGGGTTATCAGCCCTAACACTCAGCTCATTCTCATGTACTCTACACATGTCAGCTTCCTTACCGGATGGAACTGGTGAGCGTTAGGGCTGACAACCCGAGGCACTTCCCACACCTGATTTGCAAAGATGAATGAGAGGTCAAACCATAATGGTTTTTCCTGTTGCTGCCTGCAGGGCAGGGTGGGGAGTTATGTTGGAAACCCTAATACCATGTATCCCTACCTTTGTCAGTTTAACCCTAATACATTAATGAAGTTTCTTGCAATGAATGTAGGTATATATGCAACCGTTACGACAGAATGGCACTAGCCCCAGTGTGACTAGGCTAATGTTGCCATAGCTTTATATTAAATAGGGGCTCCCCTTTACACAGGTGGGTATTGTCCCTATAAATAGTAACAAACTTTAGCAAGAGCCAATACGGCTGCAAAATAAGATAGTGTGGGCAGTGAGAAATGTGTAAACTAGTACTTTTTGCACTAACCACTGAGCCAAGGAAATGCATTTTCTAACTGTTATCTCACACACACACACACACACACACACACACTGACTAATATATATAAACATATACGCATGCTGGTTACAGCATTGGTGTGCTGTAAATAAATATGGTTTTACTGCACACTGGGAAATATTTGAGGAAAATGGATTGTTGGCAGGAGATGGGTTACATTTAAATAAAGTAGGAGTGAGATACCTGGCTAGGTCACTGAAACAGAGTATTGACTTAGCTCTAAACTTAAAGATGGGGGACAGGGGGAACCTTTTATAGGTGTAAAACAAAAAGTTAATACAACTAAGACAAATAAAAACTGGACCTGTTTATTAATAAATGGCAGGAGTCTACTAAAGAAATTGGATGAGTTAAGATTTTATCTAGATAGTCACCATGTAAAATTATGTGCAGTATCTGAAACACGGTGGGGTCGGGAAGACAACTGGGGAAGTCAAATAAAGGGATATCAACTCTTTTTTAGATCTAGGGAGCATAAAAAAGGGGGTGGAGTGGCCCTATATATTCATGATAATATCCAGGTTGAAGAGGTAGAATGGTCATCTGATTTATTGGAGCATCTGTGGGTGAAAATTACCCCAAATCACTCACCCAAAATAATATTAGGGATACTGTATAGACCACCTTCAACAAGCTACAAAATAAATTGTTTGATAAAACAACAAATATTACAATTAAATCCAGCTGACAGGATTATATTATTAGGGGATTTTAATATCCCAGGTACTGTATTAGTTGGGATACTCAACTGGGGAAAAGTAAGATAGGAAAAGATTATCTGGATATATTCAGCCAGATAGGATTAAGGCAGATGGTCCATGCTGCAACAAGAGGACAAAATATATTAGATTTAGTCTTAACAAACTGGGATGAGGGGACTGAACATTGTAGGACCTTAGTCCCTTTGGGAAACAGTGACCATAACATGATCATCTTTGATCTTCCTGTAAGAAGTCCGGTAGTAGAGGGGCTTACCAAAATATTGGTGTGGAATAGGTCTAATTTTGGAGCAATCAGAGAAAGAGTGCAATTATGGAACTGGGAGGAGGAATTTGTAAATAAAACCATACATGAACAGTGAGAAATTATGAATAAGGTGTTAGAAAAATGTGTGAAAAATCATATTCCACAAAAAAGAAATACAATAGAAAGGGTACTACACCGAGTTAGCTAAACTTTAAAATAAAAAGGATGATTAAAAAGAAACAAAAGATGTACAAAAATATTAAACACATGGAATTTGCCATAGAAACATAGAATTTGATGGCAGATAAGGACCGCTTGGCCCACCCAGTTTGCCCATTTCCCTACCTAATGGATAAGCTGCAGATCCTAGTTAACCAGCAGCCTACTTCTTCCTACCCCAACCCCCTAGAATTGCCTTATGTCTGTCCCATGCATGCTTGAATTCCACCACTGTTTTTGACTATACAACCTCCTCTGGAAGGCCGCTCCATGCATCCACAACCTTTCTGTGAAAAATACATCCTTAAATTACCTCTGAGCCACCCCCATCTTCAAATTGTGCCCTTGTTGGTCCGCCGGGCGCAGCGGTTGATTTCGGGCTATGACGCCAGCGACCCGGTTCGGAACGGATCCGGGTCATCAGAGGGCCGCGCGGGGGTGAAGGATTGAGCCAGAGGCAGCCTCCCTTCTCCGGGGAGGGTCTCACCAGTACCCGGCGCGATGAGGGTTCCCAGCGGAGGCTGGGAGAACTCACGCTACCGGCCTGAGGTCAGGGAGGGGCGAGGTAGGCGGGGCGGATGCTGGCGTCATTGCACGCCCCGCCTCCCGAGGGAGGAATACATAAGGGGATAAAATCCCTGCCTTGCGTCTACATGACGCCTCTGCCCTGGACTGCCCTGATTGGCACTCGAGCTGCCTCCTAACCAGAAACAGTTCCGCGGCCGATAAGAGGGGTCGGTATCGTGGCCCCGCTCTCTGGGGGGTAAGCCAGGGATGACCTGGGGGATTCGGCAATGTCCGGTGGTCGGGGCTCCAGGGTCTGTGACCAGAGCAGATCACGACGGTAGGGCAGGGGCAAAAAGAGAAAAAAAAAATTGTGCCCCCTTGTTCTTGCACACTTTGAAAGATGCTACCCTCTTGGACTTTGTTGATTCCCTTGAGGTACTTGAAAGTTTCTATAATGTCCCCCCTCTCCCTCTTTTCCTCGAGGCTATACATGTTAAGCTCCTTAAGTTTCTCTTCATATGTCTTCTGGTGCAGACCCTGCACCATTTTAGTTGCCCTCCTCTGGACAGCTTCCATCCTATGTCTTTGCGGAGACTGGGTCTCCAGAACTGCACGCAGTACTCCAGATGGGGTCTCACCAGCTGTCTGTACAGAGGGATAATAACTTCCTGTTTTCTACTGGTGATGCCTCTCCCTATGCATCCCAGTATCCCCCCAGCCCTCCTTGCTGCCCTCTCACATTGCTTGCCCACCTTTAGGTCATCTGATATGACTACCCCCATGTCCCTTTCCATTTTTGTTGTTGTTAGTATCTCACCCCATTGTGTACTCTTCCTCTGGATTTTTGTTTCCCAGGTGCATTACCTTGCACTTTTTAGCATTGAATCTGAGCTGCCATACATTTGACCATTCCTCTAACCTTGCCAAGTCCTTTCTCATCCTTTCCGCCTCACCTTGTGCATCAACTCTGTTGCAGATCTTTGTGTCATCTGCAAAGAGACATACTTTTCCTTCCAGTCCCTCTGCAATGTCGCTTATAAAGACATTGAAGAGGACCAGTCCTAATACTGAACCCTGTGATTCATCTGGCATGACCTTCCTGCTGTGAATCCATGCTGCCTTGGGTCCTGTGCCCTCTGGCCTCTAGATACTAGACAATTCTTTCCTTCAGAAGTGATTCCATTTTTTCCCTATCACTGAGGTTAAACTAACAGGTCTGTAGTTTCCTGCTCTGCCTTGCTCCCACTTTTGTGAAGGGGAATCACATCTGCCTCCTCCAGTCCTCGGGTACCACCCCATCCTCCCATGATTCTGTTAAAGAGGGTAGTCAGTGGTGTCACTAGTTCTACCCTTAGTTCTTTAGAATTCTGGGATGAATCCCATCACGCCCATTGCTTTGTCCACCTTCAGTTTTAAGAGTTCTTTCAGAACCCTTTCTTCTGTAAATGGGCTGGTATCAACTTCTGTATCCAGAGTGTTTCTATTGTTTGTTTTAGGTACCTCCCCTTCTTCATTTGTAAATACTGAGAAAACATATTTGTTTAGTATCTCTGCCTTTTCACAGTCACCCTCTGCCCACCCCCCCCTTTATTAAGCCTCATTATCCTCCCTTGGTCTTTCTTCACTCCTGATGTTCCTATAAAAGGTTTTATCCTTCTTAACTGAGTTGGCTGTCTTTTCCTTGGTTTGGGTCTTGCTGTTCTGACTGCCTTCCCAGCTTCCTTTTGCTTTAACTGATACAGTTCTCTGTCCTGCTCCTTCTGTGATTCCTTGTACTTTCTGAATGCTTTCTTTTCTTGAACCTTCACTGCCACTTCCTTTGAAAACCATAGTGGTTTCACATCATTTTGTTTTGTTTATTTGCTTCACACAAAGGCTTGTTACTCTGTGATGGCAGTTTTTATTATTCCCATTGTTCTTCCACCCTCCTTCCTGCCCATTTGCTAGTGCATTCCTTAGGCACTCACCTATTTTTGGCAAAGTCAGCCTCCTAAAGTCCAGTACTTTTGCCTTTGTATGGCTTGACTCTATTGCTGTGTTTATTGTAAACCATACTGTTCGATGGTCACTAGTTCCAGATGGCTACCCACTTCTACATCTGTGATCCTCTCTCCATCTCTATTTGGGAGAACCAGGTCTAAGATTGCTCCTCTCGAGTGGGTTCCAATACTAGTTGTCTAAGGCATGCCCTGTAGGGCATCTAGAATAACCCACTCTTCAAGTGGCTGCTGCAACTGCACTCCAGTTAACATCTGGCATATTCAGATCACCCATCAGCAATATCTCCCTTTTCTGCCATTCTAAGTATACTTTCTATCATTTCATATCCATTTCCTCCCTGAGAGGGGGTCTGTATACAACCCTGTGCGGATTGTGGTGCCATTGCCTGTCTCCAAATTTACCCACAGTGCTTCTTCTCTTCCCTGTTTACCTTTTGTTCTGTTGCTTTGATTCTTCCTTTATGTAAAGAGCTACCCTCCTCCTCTTTAACCCTCCCTATCCCCCCTGTAGATAGTGTATCCTGGTATGTTTACGTCCCAGTCATGGTTTTGTGTGTACCATGTTTTTGTGACTGCCACAATATCCAGATGTTCCTCCTCCATCAAGGCCACTAATTCAGGAAGCATGTTACCCAGACTACAGGCATTGGTACTCATTGCTCTCCATTTTTTGATGGCTTTACCTTCTGTTGCAGCATCCCCCACTGACCTTTCTACCTCAGTCTTTTTCTCATTTAGTACCCTGTTTTGTAGAGAGAGGCTGGGATTTTCCTGCTGCTTATCAGTGCCTCCCCCCTTGACTAGTTTAAAAGCTTGCCAATGAAGCATTTAAACCGATTGCTCAAAAGACTTGTTCCCTTCCTGGACAGATGCAGACCATCCTGCCAGTATAGGCTGGTGTCCCTCCAGGTGGAACCCCAGTCCCCAATGAAGCCAAACCCCTGTGCTCCACACCATTTTTTCAACCATTCATTAAACTGCATGGTACAAAGTACCCTCGCCTCACCCATGCCATTGACAGGCAGCACCTCTGAGAAGGATACTGTGTGTGCTACTTGTCTTAGGCCCCTCCCCAACTCTACAAAGTCCTCCTGCACTGCTCTAATCTCATAATGAGCCAAGTCATTTGTCCCTAGGTGGACAATGACGTCCAGCTCAGACTCCTGTGCAGCCGTTCTCATGATCCTGAGGATGCGCTTCCTGTCCCTCCAAGCCATGGCACCAGGCAGGCACCTTACTTCAGTTTTCCCTGCTCCCCCCAGTTCTATCCCCCTAATAACTGAGTCCCCCACCAGGAACTGCTTCCTTTCCCTGTGGTGTTCTCTGACTCCTTCCTGTGGGCCTCCCTTGACAATTGTCCTCAGCCTCCTTAGTCTCCTCTGCGGTGCATCCGTAGCTGTGCTCCCCAGAATGGTGTATGGATTGTGGAGGAACAACTGACTGGGTGTGCCTCTGTTCCACCATCCTCACCCTCCCTGAGCCCACTGTGGTCCAACTGCTGTGCTTCTTCACAACCTCTGAGGTAGTGGTGGTGGCTCTGGTGCTCCTGGATGGGGGAGGTTCCCTTCCTACTGTCCAGTGTGGCCTGGGGGAAGGGTCCCTTGCTACTGTCCAGTGCGGCCTGAAGACGGGCAACTTACTCCCTCAGGGCAGAGAGTTGTCTGCAAATAGGGCAGCATCTCAGCCTCCAGAAAGAATCCCAGAAGACTGCTGCCCCACAGCCATTACATTGCACTACTCCCCACATGTTTATCTACTTTTTTGTGTGTGTGTGTGTGTGTGTGTGTGTGTGATTGGTTTGTTATATAGAAATATATATATTATACAATGTGTATGCTTATATTGTCAGTGCAGTGTGCTAGAGAGGATATGACAGTGATATGCACCTTGCACTCTTGAGGAAATGATGTCAGAACCCCAGGTATAAAGGAACTATTTCCAGGGTGGGTGGGGTGAGGGTGAGCAGGGGTTGGGCCTAAACTGTGCCCTCATGAAACAATCAGCTAAAAGCTCTGACCCACCACTGTGATGAGTGCCTTCCTGTTAGCAAGATGCCCTACACAACAATTTGACAAAGAAAATACCCTGCTAATCAAACAGAGAAAAATCCGGACATCCAAGTCAGACACAGGTAAACCTCCCCAGCCCCAAAACAACCTGGTGATTTGTGCTCTGAAAGCAGTCAGCCTCAAAATAAGTCAGCTGTGCACCAGGACAGACACAGTAAGCAGTATTCCGTCCTTCAGGGTTTAAACTCTTCCTGCACTGAAAATCTTAACAATTGTAACAAAAGTAAAGCAAGATCCACCTCCCTCTGTTGCTTGAAAGACTGTATTTCCCGATAATTCTAAGTTCCTTATTTCACCTTTCAGTTAGAAGTAGCCTCCACCTGCAGAATATCTGCTACAAACCAAAGACAATTGTAAGGTTCACCTCCAGGTATCTAAAACCTCCCCTGACACAACGTGAAAGGTGAGGGATGGATTAAATATAAGCTATTACAAACACAAATAAAAAAGGAAATAAGGAAGGCAAGGAAAGAGCATGAAAAGAGACTTGCAATACAGAGCAAAGACAACTATAAGGCATTTTATGCTTATGTAAATGAGTTAAAAGGGGTCGGACAAAAAATAGGACCATTGGAAGCAGGAAATGGGAAAATGGCAACTACAGATACGGATATGGCAAATATTCAAAATGAGTATTTTTCATCTGTCTTCTGTAACGATAATAATACCGGGACTTATCAAAAATAAAAGAGGATGGGACTATGGGAAATCATATTAAAATAATAACCCAGGATGTTCAAAATAGGTTGGCAGCTTTAAAAATAAATAAATCTCCAGGACCAGATGGCTATCACCCCAGATTGTTAAAAGAGTTGGCCGTCGAGCTGGCCCCAACTTTAAGTCACCTATTCCAACAGTTATTAGATACAGGAGACGTTTTAGATACCTGGAGGGAAGCTACGGTTATACCCCTATGTAAAAAGGGAAATAAAAAGGGTCCATCAAATTATAGACCAGTGAGTCTGATTAGTGTCCTGGGGAATTTGCTGGAAGGGATTATTAAGGACTTTATAAATATACACCTACAAGGAAATAACTTGGAGGATAAGTCACAGCATGTAGACAGAATGAGAAGGGACCTGCAGAAACTTGAAGAATGGTCAAGGGTTTGGCAGTTGAAATTCAATGCAAAGAAGTGCAAGATAATGCATATGGGGCACAAAAACCCTGGCACAATACAGTATATCAGTTGGGAGCTGAGGATATAGCATGCACCAAGCAGGAAAGGGATCTTGGGGTTATCATCTCTGATGACCTCAAGGTAGGGAAACAGTGTGACAAGGCAGCAGGTAAAGCAAATAGGATGCTGGGATGTATAGGCAGGGGCATCACCAGCAGGAAAAGGGAGGTCATAATTCTGCTATACAAGACACTAGTGAGGCCCCACCTGGAGTACACTGTACAGTTCTGGAGACCATACCTATGTAAGGACATTGACAGGGTAGAGAAGGTTCAGAGGAGGGCAACAAAGATGGTGCATGAATTGCATCACAAGTCCTATGAAGACAGGTTGAAGGAACTGAACATGTACTCCCTGGAGGAGAGGAGGGAGAGAGGGGATATGATAGAGACATACAAGTATCTTACGGGGAGGAACAGGGTGCAGGAATACACTATTTTTAAGCAAAAAAGATGTTCCAGGACTAGAGGGCATGGGATGAAGTTGGAAGGAGGACGATTCAGAGGAAACATGAGGAAGACTTTCTTTACAGAACGGGTAGTGGACAAGTGGAACACCCTGCCAGAGGAAGTGGTGGGGGGTGAAACAATCACGGGATTTAAGAATGCATGGGATAGACATAAAGGAATTCTGGAGGTCAGGGGTAAGGGACAACAGACTTCTAGGAAAACATAAACTGAACTTACAAGCTCAAATGGGCAGACTGAGTGGGCCATAGGCCCTTATCTGCCAACACTGTCTATGTATCTATGTATCTATGTAGCATGGTTTCAGGAAGGGGTATTCCTGTCAGACAAACATGCTTCATTTTTATGAGAGGGTGAGCAGGGTTTTGGATGGTGGGGGTGCTGTGGATATGGTTTATTTCAATTTTACAAAAGCTTTTGATAAGCTTCCTCATAAACTACTTATTGAGCAACTTCAGAAGATTGGGCTGCACTGTAGTGTGGTATCTTGGATTGCCTCTTGGTTGGCAAACAGAGTGCAGTGTGTAAATATAAGGGGAGCTTTTTCAGATTGGGCAAAGGTTACCAGTGGAGTGCCGCAGGGGTCGGTGTTGGGACCGGTCCTTTTTAACATCTATGTGGCAACACTGGAGGAACATCCAGGAAATGTATGGCTTACCAAATTTGCTGGTGATTGTCATTTAGGGTTGGAGTTAATGGGACCAAATGATCACTTAAAATTACAACATGAACTGAATTACATTAATTCATGGTGTTCAACCTACAAATTATATTTGAATCCAGAAAAATGTACTGTGATGCATTTGGGATCCGAAAATGTAAATGCCACCTACTACTTGAGTGATACCATCCTAAAAACTGTTGATGAGGAAAGAGACCTGGGCATTTTGGTGACAAAGGATCTTCATTTTTCCACACATTGTAAAACAGTTACCAAAAAGGCAAATGGGATACTAAATTGTATTTTGAGAAATATCTCAAGCAGGGATAGTGACATGATGTTGACCCTGTATTCCACCTTGGTGAGACCCCTTATGGAATATGGTGCCCAGGTTTGGTCGCCCTATTTAAGAGGAGACGTTGGATGGATTGGAGGAAGTCCAGAGAAGGGCTACATAAGTGATTAGAGGGATGCAGGGTAAAAATTATACAGAGAGGCTAAATTTACTAAATCTGTTTTCTTTAGAGTACAGAAGATTAAGAGGAGATATGTGATTGTTGTTTAAAGCCTTCACTGAAGATGAACTCTGGAACAAAATAGGCTTAAAATTTAAATTAAAAGTCATCATACTAGAGCACATCCCTATCAGTTACATGGGGAACAGTGTGTATAACTCGGCACAGGAAAAAGTGGTATAACCAAAGAGTTGTTCCTATATGGAACTCATTGCCTTTGGAGGAGGTGGAAAGTAAGACAATGGAGGTATTCAAGCAGAAATTGGATGGACTACATCATTTGGGTAGATTGTAGAAAAGCATCTTGGTGAGCATTATGGACATTATTGTCCCCCTTAGCTCTGATTTACCTATGATACCTATGATTCTGGTATAACATAGTAGTGCACTGTTTACACACATTTTTACAAATTAAAAAAAGACATCATGGGACTGTTTACTGTTGTGCCCTACCCATGAAGCATCAGGCCATTTTGGCCGACACCACAGCTGTACTACTGTCCAAGTTACTGGGGCATGTACACATCACATGACCATACATTGCCAGGTCCTGCCTGCTGCAAATATTTTCACATAGCACAGGAGCATGTTGCCTGCACAGGAGCAGGGTGTTTAGTCCCCTGATGATCATATCCAGTGCATACTTACCAGTTGTCCCTCACAGATCACCTGACCCTTCTCTGTACCTCTGGCATGTCACACATGATGAGGTAATTTACTTTGTTGTTTCTGATGATGTTTAATCATAAATGGACCATTGGGTACAGTGGCAGATATTGCCCATCTGGCATTGTACACTGCACCATGTGAATGGGATACATACACAGATGGGTGGGTGTAGATGTTGAGGGTGCAGACAGCTGAACACAGTTGGTCTTGGGATCCTGCAGGGGTAGAGCTACCACAGACCTCAGACCTGCCTTGAACAGGATGAGGGTGGACAGGAGCTCTGACAGAAACTGACTGTGCCTCCACTGCAGTGTATAAGGGTATTATGTCGGCCATTTGTTTTAGTTGCAATCTGCATCTGATTTCATTATTGCCAACTGAGCCAAGAACAACCTTTTATGTTTTGATACACCTGCAATATCAACAGGTTGCACACCTATTTCACCAAGCTGTTTTTGGTACACATTACTTAATCTGTATATGTGTTCCTTTGTAGGATCACATCCATTGAAAAAGCTTTTAAATGAAGTAAAATGTTGGGAAGCCTGATGGTGGAATTACACTAAGTAATAAAGTGCTGAATATACATAAACACTTTGCCTGCTGATGGTATCTATACACATTTTTTTTGATTTAGACTTTTAAGTAGCAACAACAAGAGGGTTCAAGTAACAAGTGGAGAAATGTAAGGAACAGGGTTCAACTACTAATATAAAATCGTAAGTCCCCCCCAAGTCCATTTGCACAGTGAAGACTGAACATTGTCATGGTATGCTCAGTCCAGGGCAAAAGAATCACAAACAAGTGAGAACAACACCCATGTAAGGAGGGTACCCCTAATTAATTTCACCAATCATCACATGAGTAAGTAAATTAGCAATTATTATAGCTAATGTATTTGAATGATCTACTTATTGTACAGTCTCAGATATAACATCCTGTACAGTCAAAAGTCAGCTAAATTTTGTTGGATTAACTCTGGACTGCCAAATATTCTTTCATCCTTGCAGCTCACTGTGGTGTAATGAGTAATCAGAATAGCAGTAAAGTAATACTGTTGATTCGGTTACAGTGACAGTAGTTAAAATGGTTTAAGTTGCACGTGATAATACTTTTCTGGATTATTATATCAACACAATCACAAACACAGCTCTCTTTAAAAGCAAAGAGATTGTAGGAGTTTTTTTTCTCTGTGCTGGATAATGTTAGGCACGTGTAATACAAACTGTGATGCAAACAATAATGTAGCTTACAGCAATTGAGGTAAAACCCAGGTCCCTATGACACTGTAACAATTCACTATTAACTGAGCTATTATGCCAGTGGTTGTCTTGAACTTTTTGGGGGGCACTTTCTTTTTGACTGTTGTAAAATAAAGGATATTGTTTGTATGGTACTTCCCAGAGCAGTATTCTGGAGTTTGGTTCAAGTCCTGGTTAAGTCACATTTACATGGTAAGGTGCAAAGGGGTTGGTCATCATGATGTAATCCCACATCTAGCATGCCCATGGTTCATTTGGTTTGCCATGGGAATGTGGTAACCGATTGGTAAGCCAACCCAAAAATCATCTTAGCAGTATTATGAAATGCAGTAAGGTGGCTTATGGCATATTTTATTTTTAAAATTAGACATCTTCACATGAATTTGTCTCTGCTTCTAGAATGGCAAGGCAGTCATGGCCAGTGTGAATATGGGGGCGTGTATCCAAATTTATCTCAGCCACTCAGAAGGATGATTCCTAAATTCAGTTTTATAATATTTCTTTCCACTAAAGTTTGTGGTTCAAGTATCTTGCAGTGGCTAACACCATATCACTATTTGACCCATATAAAGGAGCTGCAGTATTTACAGCATGACAGAACTAGGAGCAGACAGGTGGCTTTTGGGGTGGTGCCTGGCTGCAGGGCTGGGGCAAAGTCAGGTTGCCGTAAGAAACTCTGCTAAGTAGCACTCTGAGAATTCTGTGGATGTGACTAGGCCGCCAATCAATCTCTCCCCCCCCAATCCCAGTATCTGCCAAAACAGTGAAGAGTTGCAGATGGCTGAAGCAATACACTGCTCAGTCCTGCCTGTGCCTCATTGACAATAGTGAAGCAGCCGGACTTGACAGGGAGGCATGGAGAGCAGTGGTAGCCCATCTCTGAGAGAGAGAAGTGCTGGCTCCACCAGCTGCAGGAGGTCCTGGGATGACAGCAACAACTTCTCGGCGCTCAGTATTGGGAAGAAAGCACTCCAGATTGAGGGAATGTTTTTGAGAGTCTGGGACTCCGGGGTGCGTTTGATTTTTCATGTGCAGATGGACAGAGGCCTCCTGGAAACAACTTTACAGCAAATTATAAATAATGAGTGAACATATTTGCTAGCCTATTTATTTGCTTTTCTGTATGTAATATGTTGGTGCCTATATATTTGCCTCTGTATTCCATAGCACTCCAAATAAATGCATATTTTCATAAAGTATATGTGAAATAAGGCGTCCTAAAAATATTGGAATAAAAAAACAAGAATGTCTAAAATAAAACCTTGCAAATTGAATGGAATCTCAGGTGGAGTGCACGGTGGCATCAGTTCTACCCATATACCTCTCGACTGCTATACCTTTCGCATAATACTATGTAGTATACTCCCAAATTTGCCATTGATTTATGAAGATACTCTGCTGTTTTTCTAATCTTTGAGCTTTTTCTGGACATACAAGCTGTTAAAATATTCAACTAAACTTGGTAGACATTCCTAAACACTAAACATATAAGGCCTATTTCCCAATGGTGCGGAGTGCCTATGCTCTGCGTATTTGTGGAGCATTGCCACCCCACAACCATGGCACCCCCGCATGGGATTCATTAATGGGATGCATGACCTGTACAGACCCGATCCCCTGACCGGCCATGGAACTCCACACGGGGCCGGTCCAAGGAATGGTGCAGGGGTGTGACTGTACTCCATGCCATTCACAAAGGTGAGGAGTGCTGGGTACGGGGGGAGCACAAGCTACAATGAATGACCCCAGCCATCAGAGATATGTGCCCCCCAGGATGCCAATGCAAGCAACGGCAGAGATGTTAGGGCACAGTGGACCCACCCAACATGCCACCCCAGCCCTTGGAGACCACAAGGAGGGTTGGATGTGGCCGACTAGACACTCACCTGCCATGGTGCTACAGGCACACTGCACGCTACCTGCCATATGTGGTGCCCCACAGGCACAGGAGATCCAGTGGCAGACCGGGTCCGGGCATCCCACTGGATGCCCACCTGTATCCACTGAACATCCTCAGTGAACCTGCACACTGGGGCTGGCCATGGATGGGATTCATGTGGTGGCCAGTGTCTGTGAATATGGCTACTGTGCATCTTTTCATGGGTGTGGAGCTACATGAGCAGGATATGTGCATTTGCGTGATCTTCCTGCCCGTTAGTGAATAGGCCCCATGGTACACACAAGTCTTATTATTCTTTAAATTAGGAAGTACTATACATTATTTTGAAGGTTGGTGTTATGCATTGTAATGCTTAGAAGTTGAGAGGTATGTAAAAGTGTTCAGATCATGTATTCTGGAAATTTGACAGTCACAAAAATGTAGCTTTACATAATAATCCAAAATTTCACAAATATTCTGTCTGTCTTTCCATCTAATATTTTTACATGTGAAACAGAAATATAGACTTTGATGGCAGGTAAGGACTGATTGGCCCACCTAGTCTGCCCATTTTCCTACCTACTGGATAAGCTGCAGATCCTAGTTAACTAACAGCCTATTTCTTCCTACCCCCCCCCCCACCAAGAATTGCCTTATGTCTGTCCCATGCATTCTTGAATTCCATCACTGTTTTTGACACCACTACCTCCTCAGGAAACCATTCCATGCATCCACCACCCTCTCTGTGAAAAAGTACTTTCTCACATTACCCCTGAGCCGTCTCCCCTCTATCTTCAAATTGTGTCCCCTTGTTCTTGCACATCTCTTTTTCTGAAAGATGCTACCCTCTTGGACTTTGTTGAGTCCCCTGAGGTACTTAAAAGTTTCTATCATGGCCCCTCCCTCCCCCTCCTTTCCTCAAGGGTAATCATATTAAGCTCCTTTAGTCTCTCCTCCTATGGCTTCTGCTGCAGACTCTGCACCATTTTAGTTGCACTCCTCTGGACTGTCTCCACCCTGTCTATGTCCTAGCAAAGATGAGGTCTCCAGAACTGGATGCAGTACTCCAGATTGGGTCTCACCAACTGTCTGTACAGAGGGATAACAACTTCCTGTTTTCTGCTGGTGATGCCTCTCCCTATACATCCCAGTATCTCCCCAGCCATCCCTACTGCCTTCTCACATTGCTTTCTAACCTTTAGGTCATCTGATATGAATACCCCCAGGTCCCTTGCCATTTTTGTTGTTGTTAATACCCCTCAATGTGTAATCTTCCCTTGGATTTTGGTTTCCCAGCTGCATTACTTTGCACTTCTTTGCATTGAATCTAAGCTGCCATACATTTGACCATTCTTCAAACCTTGCCAAGTCCCTTCTCATCCTTTCCACCCCACCTTGTGTATCAACCCTGTTGCAGATCTTTGTGTCGTCTGCAAAGAGGCATTCTTTTCCTTCCAGTCCCTCTGCAATGTCACCAATAAAGACATTAAAAAGGACCAGACCCAGTACTGAACCATGTAGTACCCCACTAGTAACCACTGTTTCTTCAGAGTGGACTACATTTGCAATTTCCTTCTGTGTCCTGTTGTCCAGCCAATGTTTTATCTAGGCCATCACCCTGGGACCCACTCCCAGGCTGTCCAATTTGTTTATTAACCTTTTGTGTGGGACTGTCAAATGCTTTGCTAAAGTCTAGGTAAGCCATGTCCACAGCCCCTCCCTGGTCTACTACTTTGGTCACCCAGTCAAAGAAATCGATTAGATTCATCTGACATGAACTTCCTGCTGTGATTTCATGCTGCCCTGGGTCCTGTGCCCCACTGGCCTCTAGGTACTCAACAATTCTTTCCTTCAGAAGTGATTCCAACATTTTACCTACCACTGAGGCCAAACTGATAGGTCTGTAGTTTCCTGCCTCTGTCTTGCTCCCACTTTTGTGAAGGGGAATCATATCTGCCCTCATCCAGTCCTCAGGTACCACACCATCCTCCCATAATTTGTTAAAAAGGTTAGTCAGTGGTGTCACTAGTTCTCCTCTTAACTCTTTTAGAATTCTGGGGTGAATCCCATCAGGCCCCACTGCCATGTCCACCTTCAGTTTTAGGAGTTCTTTCAGAACCCTTTCTTCTGTGAAAGGACTGGTATTGACCCCCCTATCCAGAGTGTTTCTATTGATTGGATTACATACCTCCCTCTCCTCTTTTTATGTGAATACTGAGCAGAAGTATTCGTTCAGTATCCCTGCTTTTTCACTGTCCATCTCTGCCCACCCACCGTCCCCTTTATTCAGCCTCACTATCCCTCCCTTTGTTTTTCTACGCTCCCTAACGTACCTATAAAAGGTTTTATCCCGCTTCTTAACCGAGTTGGCTATCTTTTCCTCAGTTTGGCCCATTGCTATTCTGACTGCCATTCCTGCTTCCTTCTGCTTTAACTGGTACAGTTCTCTGTCCTGCTCCTTCTGTGTTTCCTTATACTTCCTAAACGTTATCATTTTCTCCCTAACCTTCCCTGCCACCTCTTTTGAGAACCATAGTGGTTTCTGCTTTCATTTTCATTTGTTTATTTACTTCACACAAAGGCTTGTTGCCTCTGTGATGGCAGTTTTGATGTTTCCCCATTGTTGCTCCACCCTTCCTTCCTGCCTGTTTGCTAGTGCTTTTCTGAGGCACTCTCCCATTTTGACAAAGTCAGCCCTCCTAAAGTCAAGTACCATCACTTTTGTATGGCTTGACTCTGCAGCTGAGTTTATCATGAACTACACTGTTTGGTGGTCGCTTGTTCCCAGATGGCTACTCACTTCTAGATCTGAGATCCTCCATTAAAAATTCCATTTAAACTGGGAAAAATAGACTTGCAAAAAAGTGGTGCTTGTGACAGTGTTATGTGGCCATCTTAGACACAGCTGGACTGTGCTGCCGGAGTTCAGTGTGCATGTGTGGGACAAGCATGCACAGAAAACTCCAGGGGCCATCTTGAACATAGTGCACAGTGCTGTGTTCTACCTACTGATCTTTTAAATAGTGCAGTGAATGCACAGTGATTGCCATTCACCTCCACTATTTAAACGTCTGGTCAGTATCCTGTAATCCTCCTTTTCTTTACTGTACAGGCAAACCATCTGCAGGGCTACATCCACTGCAGCCGTAAAAATGTGTCTCTTCTGGCCCTGGTGGGACTTTATTTAATTCATTGCCATATACAGTACTTTCCCACTTTAAAATAAGAAAAACATACAAATATGGCAGTTAATTGCTAAATATGCACCTCTGGTGGCTCCTTGTGGGTTATTCCTCACCATGTGTGGTGCCCTCTTCCCATTCTACAACTTCCATGCACCTCTGCTAATTTCATGATGTGGGGTGGTATTTCGTCTTGAGTAAAGCACTGTAGGACTAGGGTCTCCAAGCAGAGGGGATGCTATAGCTATAGCTTCCCCTCTGCTGGGCTTTTGGTGGTGTTACCCCTGAACTATTTTCTTTCCTCACAGGATTAGCAAATCTGTTTGTCCTATAGGATTACCCTTCTGGGGCACTCTGGCAGCCATGCCAGCACCTGTGCCCACTTACATTCAAATACTTCCCCTCTGTCCATGTTGGCCAATGTGAGAGGCTCCATGCACTGGCTGTCTATCAGTAGTTCCATACACATTGCCCCCTGCAGGGTCCACAAAACTCATTCACATATTGTATCATAGACACTGGATATTTTAAACTATTTCATTTCTTTATGGTAATAATTAGATGCGATCATACTGTTTTCTTGTTCATTAATTCAAATGTTTTTCTTTTTATGTCTTGCATATTCCCGTATAAAGATAGCATATGATGTAAAAAAAGCAGCAAGGAACGTAAATTCAAGGTTCTCGCAGTCAAGCTATGTAATCAGTGACGGCCATTCACCTTGTAGCTGTTGGATAACACTAGAGATGTATTTCATGATGTTACTATTATTTTGTCTGTAACAAACCATAAAGATTAATACAAATAAAATAAACAAAAAAAGACTCACCCATGTATTTATTCACTTTTAACTATCACCAGTAAACTTCATAACACTCTTGGTAGCAATGAGTATGTACCAAACTCCTCCTTCTCTGCACCGAGCTGAATAGTCACAGGTTCCATTGCCAGGGTATTGCCTATGATTTCTTTGAGGATGTCCCTGACAATTGCCCAGAATGGGGCAAGTTTCAGGCAATGGCAAAATCAGTGTACGTGAGAGCATTGCTCTTTCTGGCACCTGCCACATGTTGAGAGTATCTCAGCGTGGAATTTGTGAACTAAGGGAGGCAGATCAAAAGACCTGTTTAGAAACTTGCATTAAATAATCTAAACCAGTTGCAGATGGACAGTCTCGTGTGTCCTGCAAATGGCTAATCTGGTTATATCATAAAGAATCATGAAATCACACCCAACACCCACACAGTGCATGATGGATAATGTGTGCACAAACGTGTAAGGAAAGAAACAGCAATGTGAAGCACTGAAGCAAGAGCTATGCAAAAACAAATGTTTTGCTGGTGATGTTTGAGTTTAAACATATGATTAAATACACATTTTCATAGACTGTGCTTTATCCATTTCTGTATTGCTCTATGTATATGTCTGCTTATACCTATTGGTCTGGACATACAGTGGTATGAATACAAACTTTCTTCTGTTTCAGTAACAAACTGGCAAATAAAACTCCGCAATGGTGACAGCCGCTGTGATGGATATGTGGAAGTGTTCTACAATGGTACTTGGGGAAGAGTGCTGGATGATTTCTGGAACTTAAAAGATGCCAGTGTTGTCTGTAAGCAGCTGAGCTGTGGGTTTGCTGTGAAAGCTTTCAACTCCTCCAAGTATGGAAGTGGCAAAGGACCAGTGTGGCTGACACAGGTTCAGTGTGAAGGCAATGAGTCTGTTGTGCAGGACTGTGGTTACTCAAAAAAACATGAATCAAACATCACTAGTTGGGATGTAGGAGTGCTTTGCTCAGGTAATATATGATTAACAGAGGAGATTTCTTTTTGATTACACTAGTATGCAAACCTTTGACAACATTAATAAATAGATATGATTTAATTAAGCAACAATGCACAAAGGAATAATGCAGTATAGGGTGTATGTCATTTTGGGATGTGCCATGCCTCTAGGGGTGGGGCACAAGGCTGCTGGCTGAGTGCATCCAATATACAAGTGATGTTATCTGAAAATGATACACAGCCTGGAGTGCATTATTTTGATTATATATATTGGCTCTTTTGAAAAAAAAATTACAAAATTAAAAAGTACATTTAAAGTAGATCTTTACTCATTTTTAAATGGGTAGATATACTTCAGAAAAAACTAGTACTGATGCCTTGTTTTGTCTGGTAGAAGGAGCTGATGTGCTGTTGGTGTGCTTCTGTCCTCTACTACTAATGTCCCTCTGACTGTAGGCAGGTGATAACTTGAGGATTTGCCTCCAACCAGCCAAGTCTAGAAGTTTAAGTCATCATCTGTCTGTCTACTGTCCCTGTTACTTACAGACCACAAGCCACAGATTCCCTTTCTGCTATAAATTTTTTGCAGTGCCGTTCTGTACCCCCCTCCCCATCATGCAGTGATGGTTAGGGCAGTTTAGTTCTCCTGGTGGTTCAGGTGTGTCTCTAGTTCTCCCTGTACAGTCAGCAGGTGCTTCTACTGGGAGAATGCTGAAAAGGAAAAATGTTTTTTAGTAAGAGTAGCCCTAACCATGGTGTGCTTCTCAAAAGCATGCACCAGCTCTGTTCAGGCCAGAAGTGAGTACTGCAGTGTAAGGGAACCAGTCATGATGATTGCTTATTTTTCAGTTTTAAATTTAATAATTAAAAATGCCAGGAAAATAATTTGTATTTGTATCTGCACACAAAGTAGCAGTGCTTCTTTGTCAGCATAACTGATTTTTAATAAGATGCCGTTGATGCGATGCCAGGCAGGGGACAGTAAACCCAGCTGGTGAGAGGGGGCCTGTAGGGCCAATAAAACTGATGGCTTCACTATTGTTTTTGAATCTGGCCTTAAATCAAGGGAATAGGAAGAAGGATTGAGTGGAATTGTTGGGTGGGAAAATAATAATAAAGGGATATTTACTTGTCTGACACTGTGGGAGGAAAGGAGTTACCATTTTGTTTAAATCAGAAAGTACTGGCAAACTCCACAGCAGACATGTCAAGTGTGGAGAACTTAGACATGGCCCATGGAGTGATTTTCTTTTAAATATTTGATGCAAACAAGTGTGTGCTGGGATGAGATACATGACCTAGGAGCTGGGGAGGGCAGGAGGAAGGAAGGGGCAGCATGGTTAGCCACTGTGATCTCTTATGGTCTCTTATTGTGAACCAGAGAGCTTGCTACTCTGCAAAATGGCCTGCCACACATGTGTGAGTCAGTTTACAGGCAGTACATAGTGCCATGGTGATGGAATGGAAAAAGGCCAAGCGTCAAAATCAGAGAAAAATGGGGACAATCAGCATGACAATACAGGCAGTATCAAATCCTGTGCTCCCTGCTCAATCTACCAGATATTGTACCAGAGGGCGAGTGACATCACCCTGATGAGCCAGTCATGAGGGGACAAGCCATTAGAGACAGGGCTGAAGGTAAGGGATGTGTTGGAGTTGTGAATCTGGCTAGGTGAATACAACCTTGAATAAAAAAGTAGTCCAGATGTAAGGGAATTGGTTTTACTATAACATGTTTCAGATAAACTGTATCCCAAAGTCCCAAATCAATTTACAATCCACTAGAGGGTGAGGAAAGGCACTATTTCCCATTTCAGGCACATCAGGAGATTCAAATAGTACATACAGAAATTAGAGTAAGCTATCATAGAGAAAGTAAGCACAGGGAGGTTTTTAAGTGGCAGCAGTGGGATTCAAAGGCTGGTCTCTAGATTCACAGTTGTTGCTCTTCAACCAATAGGCCAACTGCCTGCCCAAGGAAACCATGGTTTTCTCAGTACCATACTCCCAGTTAACCCAGTATATCCTTCTTTATCATGTGAATATTCAGACATCCATTCCATTCTGACTTTATGTGAACATGCCAGGAAACATTTCTGAAATGTAGCACAGCAGTGTTATGAGCTAGAAGTGTGTGCTGGCTGTGCATAATATTGATATGTAAATAAGAATTTGTCTGTATCATACAAAAGAACTAAGTGCAGCACTTAATAAATAAAGCAGGAATTGTGCCTTAAAATTAATTTATCTATTTATATTTATGCACCACTTGGTTGAAAATCATAAAGAATCATTGTTGACTTTTGGTCCCGTGGAACTACATAAGCTATGACATAGGCCTAATAAAAATATGTCTGATATTTTATGAGTGGTCCATGACCCGCATAACATTATTGGTGGTGAAGCCGGAGAGATGTCACAAGGGTTGCAGACTACATGTAGAATGTCAAACATGGTTTTAATAGGCCAATAGTTTATGCAATGGGATGGGTTTGTGTAAGGTAAAATTTCAAAATGGGCAAGATAAATACTGTATTCTGATTGGTTGTTGCCATTCCATTAATGGCATATGTTTATGTGCCAATACTGCCCATAAAGAAAAAAGTCCAACATGTGATCTGGAATTTGGACATATTGCATACAGAATTCATGAGCCAATTCCATTATTCTTGATTCCCATCACAAACATGGCTGTCTCCTTTACTCTTATATACAAGCCTTTAACTAGGCCCTAAAAATAAAACTCCTTTAAATAAAAAAAATGCCTAAATAATTGGATGTTTCTTCTACTTATTTTCACAACTGCATTACATACCATTAAAATGCCATTAAACATACCCATTAAATTTCCATTATAGTCAGCCATTAATCAGTCTTTCGGATGAGACGTTAAACCGAGGTCCCATCTGCCTGGATTGGTAGTAGTTCAGGTGGATGTTAAAGATCCCATGGCACTTATCGAAAAGAGTAGGGGAATTTCCCCGGTGTCCTGACCAAATTTCCCTCATTCACTAAAAAAATACCACCAACAGCTTAATGTGGTTCAAGGTAAGTTGGCATTCATCTGTATCCCCCTCCTGAAAACAGGCAGAATTTGTCTAGTGCACTTACCCAGTCAACAAAAACTAAATAAATAAATAAAAATTCCTGTTAATCTGTACCTAATTAGTAGTCCAAATTACACTGAAAAATCTGTCTAATCATTAACCCATCATTACATTTAATGGGCTATCTGTACATATCTTGCCAATTAACTTTTTAATGGGCATGGACTTTTAATGGTCAGGGAGCTATTAATTGAGTGGGCATTAATATATGTTAATGGCCATCAACATTGCAGTCATGGTCACCATTAAAGTATGCATTAAAACTCCCATGAAAATTCAGACATGGTTTAATTGATTAATTAATGGACATTAAAATATTGCACCAAATTAATGTCTATATTAATGGTCTGTGACCCATTTAAACATATTATTTTCCCCTTCATTGGTACATAAATTGAGCTACAATTTAGTTTTGATTACTCTTTTAAGGGCCATTTTTCTTCTAATGGCATGTTTGTATTTTAATGGCCATTAATCATGCACAATGCCAGAATGGCTGTTAAACGTGCACGATACCAGAATGACCATTAATCATGCACAATGCCAGAATGACTCATGCACCAGGACGCCATTAACTTTCATTTGGATAAGCTTAATTATTATTCCCCTAAACAGCACATGAGATATATAACAGAACCCATCTGCATGCAATTTCTTCGAACAGATAAATTAACAAGACTTTTATTGTAATTTAAAAAAAATTGCAGCAATGCAGCATAGCTTTTTTCAATTTTCTTTTTATTGCATTTTACAAGCAACCATGCAAATTAAGGTCATAGAAATGGCCAGTATGACATACAAGCACAGAAACAGGCATCAAAAACCACCACCACTATCATGATGTTCACACCCTCTACTCTTCCCCATCCACACAGAGCAGTGCTTTGCCATCCATCCATACCCCTATGTACAAAGCTCCATTGCCCATGCACTCCTGCTAGCACAGGCCTCTGTTTTCAGTTTTATTCCCTGCAGCCTAGGTACAGATTTGGATGCTCTATGCAAGCAATAATACCCAACAGGGTGGGCAGTATTGGGCAATAGCAATACCGGACTGCCCAGGGGCATAATGAGGCTTGACGCCACAGGCGGAGGGTCTTATAGCCCCTGGAAAGTCCAGTATTGCCCAATACCACCCACCCTGGAGGATATTATTGTGCTTAGAAAATGGGCCACTGTATTAAATACATTTAAAAAATATTTTTTTTTATTTTTAATTGTTAAAACTCTTAGCTGTTTGATTTAGTTTGTAATTAAATAGTCCCTCCACCTACACTGGCTGGCTGTCATGGCTACCCCGGCGCGCCACACACACACACACACACACACACGGCTTAAGTTATAACGCTTTTGTTTCATAGTCATTTTTTCATTCATTTTAATTTATACATCACTTCCCTGATTCATTTAGTCATTGGGGAATCTGGCAGAGGAGCAGATGTGGTGGTCAGCAAGCTTTGAGGAAAAAAAAAAAAAACATAAGCCTGCTATGTATAGATACATCTCCATGCTTTATCGTGCAGTTTATGTTCCCTTTTGAGCTAGGCTACTGAGGAGGGCTGAAGTTTAAAAACTGACTGCATCGGGGAACTTGGGAGAGGAGCGGAGTGTTGGGCGAGGTGGCCACACGGAGCAGGCAAGTACAGACTGAAGGTTCAAAGCCTGCAATTTACAATGAAGTTTAAGTTTTTGATACAGCACAGTGCAGGGGTGGGGTGTCATAGCAGCTTATACACCAGCTTGTAACATCCATTTTTAGGGGAAAATTAAACACTGTGTGTGTATGTGTGTGTGTGTGGGGGTTAGTGAATGGCAATTGTTGTTGGGGAAGATTCATTTAGGGTTGATTCAGCTGAGACAGTTGCTCTGTGTGTGAGCAGAAGATGAGAGCGAACGGGATACTGAAATCGGCACCGGTGGTCAGCTAGCAAAACTTATTTCTTTTATTTTCTTTCAGCGCTATGACTTTGTGGAGAAAAAAATGTTTTCTTTTATAAGGCAAACATTTATCCCCCACCCACCACCTCCTCCGGTGGCAATACAAGTTGTTTTTTTTTTTTTTCTACCAGAACGGCAGATGTTACCATGGAGGTTAAAACCGGGAGAGCGAGAGAGTGTGAGAGCAGTCAGTAGACTGAGCGGAATAAATAAAAGCTGTTCCTTTTTTTTTTATCCAATTCTATGACAAGGAACTGATGAAGTTCCCATCAGGGGCAACAGAGAGAAAATATTTAAGCCGTATGCAGTTTGAGCTGAATCAGGAGACTGAGCGAGGTCAGGGAGGCAGCTGTTCAATTCAGGCTGTAGGTGAGATCGAAACGGTAATTCTATAATGCAAATTTTTTTTTTTAAAGAACTGCCACTCAACTCACTGTGGGATTTTAAGGCCCATATTTATTTTAGCTGCTTGTGTGTGAGCTTTTACAGTTTAGATTTAAATTCTGTAACTCGGAAGCTCTTTCAAGGGGGTTAGGGAGAGATCGGCAGACAGTTTAGAGCTCCATTAGCGAGGCAACCAACATGGCAGCAGTTGCCTTTTCAAAGTTCTACTGGCCTATTTGTATTAGAACTAAATGAGGCAATAGAGACTGGCACTAGTTATTTCTCGGGCTCTACTGTCTCATACCTGACTGGCTGATTGGTAAGTTTAGCCAATCAGAATTAAGAATGAACTCTGCCCATTTTCTAATATAAGATTATCCTATAAATCAGTAATAGATTCCTTATCTTGTCTATAGAGGATAGGCAGACATCTGATTTTGGTGGGAGGATATGGGAACAACATCTGGTCAGCACTGTAAAACAGAAAAAATTGGAAAAATGTTTGTAAATTAGGTTAAAGGTAAAACATGTATATAGCAAAACACCAGCAGGCATGGGTATGCACATCCTGAATGATAATTCCAAATACCACAAAATCGCAAATAATAGCATCCCAAGTATTTCCCACAATTCTTGGTACTTGTACTTGGGAATTAATTAAAACAAATAAAAAAAAATACCCTGACCTTTCCCAGGTGGCAAAGGCTAGTCTCTAGGTCATACCCTACACACTCCTGTGATTTACAGCCTCACCACTTCACTGTTCTTCTACATGGATTAAAAACAGCTGTATACTCCTAGCATTTTTAAAAGCTCCCCTCCTTAGCCAGACCTCCACACCCAAATCATTATTGTTAGGTCCCCTTCCTGCCCCCAAGCTATGATTTAGGGACCACATGTAGCAAGATATCCAGAATGGCCTGGTCTCCTCCCTTCCCTAACCCACAGCACAGTTGGCCACCAGCTCTATCAGTCTACAGGCTGAATGATGGCGTATGATAGTGTGCATGATTGGGAAGGAGGAGGAGGCAGAGCATTACAGCCTCCTGGCAGTCCACCCCCCACAAGATGTGCATAAGAACATGTGCCCTAGTGGTGCAGCTGTACCTTCACCTTGCTCCCCCACATGGCCTATGGTCCATGGATGGCCCTAGGCCCTGCTGCCCCTGTGTGTCCCCAGGTACCCCAGTGTGCGGGTAACCTCCACTTCCTGTGATGTGGAGCCCACCCTGACTCTTGTGTCCCTATTGGGCTGGTGGATGCCTCACTATTGGTGCCCTATGTGTGTTTCCTGGGGACTGTGGGATTGGTGGGTGCCAGTCAGTGCAGCTCGGTAATCTATGCCATGGTGACCAGGGCATGTGCTTATGCCAGTGAGGTGGTGGCATATGGCTGTGTCCCGGGCCCTGTGTGTCCACTTGGTAGCATCTGGGATGCCACTTCCTGGCTGCCAGTGGGACAACCTTGCTGGCTGTGCCAGCCCCGGATAGCAGATGGTTTGCTATCCATTCCAAAAGTATACTCCTATTCATTTGAGGGCACATAGTGGCCCATGCACCTCCAAGGTCAGGTCCCACAGGGTGTCGGTGATGTTCTGCTGGGCCTTGCAGGTGGTCCTATTCCAACTGCGGCAGTTCAGGACAGAATGTCTGCATGACAGACTGTGGTGCCATCCTGCATGCCTGGTAGGTTGGGTGTGGTGAGGGACCCTTGTTCCCACTGTCTGCATGCCTTTCTGAGGTGGCACATTGGCCTCCTAGGCCCTTGGACAATGTATGTGGGATGGGATGTCATCCTGCATGGCCAGCTATGTAAAGCTGTTTTGGCTGCTCCTCAGGGTCCTGTCCCATGGCATTGGACAGTCAGCTGTGTGGTGGCTGTTGGGTTGGTTTGGGGCAGAGGGGCATTTGCTGGCTTTTATTTATTTATTGAAATGTTTCACCAGGAGGGCACACTGAACAACAAGTTGCTCATCTCACTGTGCAACATGGGGGGAGAGGGTTACATAAGGATTAGAAACATAGATTATACAAGTAATGGATATAAGGATAGTTACAAGTTGTGTAGGAGGGTAGACAAAATAAAGCAGCAGTTTGTAAAAAATACAACAATAGGACACCAAAGATTAGGAAGTATACCAGGTGGTACAAACTATACAAACAGAACAATCATAGAGCTATGAAATACCTAGAGCAGGCTCAAGGTAGTACACAAGTGCTATACTAAGAGTAAGACGGGGTAGCTAAGAGTGGGGAAGAGGTGAAAGGGGAAGGTGGAGGGTAGGGGAAGGGAGGTAGCCAACACCAGATTACCCCTTCAGGATGCTGTGAACCCTGCAAAGGGGTAGGTAAATGGTAGGTAGGGACTATGACTAAAGGAATTTAAGGAGGGTAAAAGCAGGAACAGCTGATTGAAAGGAAATTGTGAATGGCAGTACTAAGGGAATTGGTGGCGGAGGAGTGCCATATTTGAGGGGGGAGGGAGTTCCAGATTTTAGGGAAGTGATGGGTAAAGCCAGTCTGGCTGATGAGGGTCAACTGGCATGGGACCATCAATATGTGTGTGTCGCTAGATCTGAGAGAATGGAATGATGGAGGAGGAGTGGAGAGAGAGGATGAGAGGTAGGGAGGGAGTTCTCCAAGCCAGAATTTGGAGGTTAGTTTGACACAGTGGGAGAGGTGCCTGTTTGATATGGAGGGAAGGCAAGGGAGTGATAGAGTTCACAGTGATGGATACGAGAGGGAGAGTCAAGGGCAAAGTGGCAGAAGGAGTTTAAAAAATGTGTCCAATTTGGTCATGGAAGATTTGGGAGAAGCACCATAGACTACATCACAGTAATCAAAGATGGGGAGTATCATCTTCTGAACAAGTTCACCCTTTGCAGTCAGTGGGATGCAACTACAATTTCTGTATAGGGCACTAAGCTTGAGGAGCAGTTTCTTCAGGATGGCGACAATATGCATAGAGAAGCTGAGGTGTTTGTCCAACCAAACACCAAGATATCTAAATGAGGATGTGTCATCAATGGTTGTCCCGTCAAGGGTGTGGAAGGAGGGCAGGGTGGTGAGCCTTGAGATTCCCTGCCTGGTGCCAAAGGTCATAGAAACTGTCTTCTTAGCATTAAGGAAGAGCTGCTAGGAGGCAAACCAGAGCTGAACTTGGTTGAAGTCATGCTGTAAGCTGGTTTCCACAGCAACAGCATTTTTACCGGGGCTGTACAAGACAGTACCATTGGCGTACATGTGGATGGGGAGGTGGAACAAGCTATAGGAAGGTCATTTAGGAAGATGGAGAAAAGCAGGGGACCAAGTACTTAGCCCTGTGGAACTCCAGTATTGATAGGGAGAGAAGGGGAGGTGGAGTTGGAGATTTTTACTGATTGGGTCCTGCCGATGAGGTAGGATTTAAACCAGTTAGTAGCAGACAAAGCAAGACCTGCTGCAGAGAGGGAGTCAAGGAGCAGAGTATGGGAGACAGTGTCGAAAGCTTTGGCTAGGTCAACAAAGATGGCTGAGGTGATCAGGCATTGTCCGTCCTAGTAAGGATGGAATCAGTGAGTCTGAGGAGGGAGGTGGTTGTCAAGTGGTTCTTCCAAAAACCAGACTGGAACGGGGTGAAGAAGGAGGAGTTAGTAAGGAAGGAGGAGAATTGGGAGAGAACCAGGTGTTTCTGGAGTTTAGCAAGGGTAGGAAGGAGACAGAGAGTGGGATAATTATCAGGTGCAGAGAAGTCACCTTCATTGGGAAAAGGAAGGACAACAGCATGTTTCCAAGAGGAGGGAACTTGAACAGATGTAAAGGGGAGGTTTAAGATTAAAGAGATAGGATAAGCAATAGTAGCAGCAGAGAGGTAGAGAAGTTTAGGATCAAGATCGTCTGGAGAGGACCCTTTTGAGGGGTTACGGGAGAGGAGGGCTCTTAAAACTTCATATGAGGAGATGGTAGGGGAGGAGAAAAGGGGAGAGGCGGATGAAGAATGTGGTAAGGGGCTCAAGGTAGGAGCTAATTGTGGAGGGAGGGATCAAGGGAGAGACAAGGTGCAAGACATATAGTAGGCATTAAATTCATTGGCCACCAAGTAAGGGTCGGATACCAAGGAATTATTTATTTTCAGAAATGGGAGGTGTGACGCTTGGCCAGCTAGTTATGATTGTTCTTTGATATTTGTAATATAAAAATGTAGTGTGTGATTTGTCTCCATAAGGCAGCTGTGCCATGGGTCAGGTTTTAGTAAGAATACAGGATATATTAACCTGAAACCAGGAGGTAATTAAAAAGACTAGACAGCCTTAATTAAGGGTCTCCTGTTTATCTGACTTAATTGGAGCTGAGCAGCTGCCAGGATATAGGGATTGTAAACTTTAATGACGTTTTAGAGGAAAAAACATTGTTATATCACTATGGTGCTAAAAGTCATAACATTCTTTGATGTGGCTTGAGAAGAAGAACTGCTCAAAGATCAAAGAGAAGGAACTGGAAAATCACAGACTCATAATTTGGGAAATGAGTTTTTGCTGATGTCACCTTATTTAATATACCTCCTGATGGAACATCCTGTTTGTATATTTTTTTATATTCTAAAAGGAGGAGCTAGATGACCTCATAGAAGGGGTGGAAACACAGAATTGTTTAACTGTATACTGTGTTGAACTAGAGACATTCCTTTTTGGACTCTGAAGAAACAAGATCTCAGATCTAACTAAGGCACTTTTAGAGGTATACATTAGATAGATAACGTCTAACTGTATGTTGGTAGGAGTTTGTACTTTTCCTGTTTTCTTTTAAGTGATTGTATGCTTTGTGATATAGTGTTCTGTTTACATTTTATATATTTTTATCCATTTAAGTAAACCTTTTATTCCAAATACTGCCTGGGTCCTCCAAGTTCTTTCTTTTGCATGTGATGTATTGAGGGTTAAGATTTGACAAAACTGTTCAGAAACTTGAATGGTGTTACCAAACTGAGAAAAGGTAAGAATATACCTAAGGTCTTTCATAGAGTATTAAGGGTTCATTTTGGATCCCTGGTTAGGTGCCCTTAGGCGAAAGATATCTGGCATCCCCCGAAGAGCAGATTATCTGAGCCTTTACATTTGGGTATGCTAGCATAAGGTTCACAGTTTGAATCCTCCCAGAACTTGAGACTAAAAGGTGATTCAGACCCACAAGCAGACAGGAGGGTTACCCTGTTTGTTACCTGTTCACAATACTGCACTTGGAGGTTGGCACTGTGGGAGCAGAGGGCCTGACCTGCTGAGTGGGTTTGTGACAGGGGGGAGGAGTGAGAAGGAGGAGAGAATAGGACATGGGCCACCCTCCAGAATTTGGATGGAGTTTATGTTTGTGAGTAATGAGGATTTGAAATATTCAGACTTAGCCAGTCTGGTAGCTCTAGAACAAGAGTTGCGTAGCATCCTGTACAAGGCATAGTCACTGGGGTGTTTTATAGATATGTATTTTTTCCATGCCCGGTCACGCTCCCTGAAGCAGGCCAGTAATTCCGGGGTGATCCAGGGGAGGTCTATCCCATGGACTCTGGTCCTCCTGAAGGTAGCAAATACATTCCAAGTGGAAATTAATTTATCCTTGAAGTAGTTGAGGGCTTGGTCGACAGAAGTGTCGGAGGAGAGGGGGGCCAAGTCTGTAGAGGCAAGTTCGGATTTGAGTGGGGCAAGATCTAGAGATTTAAAGGAGTGAAGCTGGATGATTTTAGGAGGGGGTTTGGGGTGATGGACCTTGCAAACTATGAAAATTGGGTTGTGGTCACTGAGGGCATCAGGGAGGATTCCTGACGTGATTACACGAAGTGGATGTGAAGTGACTGCCAGTCGAGCAGGGTATGGTTTAGCATTTTATTATTTGGATGTGTGGGCTCAAGTATAAGTTGGGTGAGATTTAGTGAAGCAACGTTGTTCAGTAGCTTAGTTGATTGGGGAGACAACCAATTTAGATTTGGGTCACCCAGTATAAAGAGTTCTTCAGATTGGGAGATAGAGGTGATGGAGGATAAGAGTTCTGTCGCAACCAGTGGTGGGACGCTTGGGCAACAGCAGATACCAGTTACAAAAATAGGGACTGTGAAAAGAAGAGTAATGTGGGTGACAAGGGCCTCATAAGTAGCTGGGATGGAAGAAGATAGTATCGTTGTAGAGTGCAATGAGGACAGGATATACATGGCTACTCCTGCTCCCCGAACTGTCTGGTCTTGTCTGGAAAAGGAATACCCAGGGATGGCAAAGGCCTTGTCCAGGATGTTCTTTTTTGAGCCAGGTCTCCATTATTATTAAAATGTCTGGAGTGTGTGATACCATGAGAGTTTGGATGAGACCAGTTTTAGGTAACAGGCTGCGGATGTTTAGGTAAAGAAGTTTCAACCATTTGGGATAATCATAGGGACTGTAGAGTTAGATGTAGTGGAGTTGGGGGGGGGAACAGCTGAGGGAGGTGAAAGGAGAGGGCCAGGGTTGGGATGGATGTTGCCAGATGAGAGAAGGAGGAGGGCAAGGATGAAGTGTTGTAACTTAGGACTTTTGCATTGAAAGTGGGAAGTTTGGGAGGTTGAGGATAGGGAGGGAGTAGGAGAGAAGGAGATAAGAAGGTGAAGACTGGCAAAATGATTTGGAAGAGAAAAGAGAGGCAGGAGGGAAGAGGTAAAATTAGGACCATAATTCAAAAGGGGAGGAGGGGGTGATTGCAAGGATGAAGGAGGTAGCAGGTAGTGAGGGGGGCTGTTACAGTGGGTGTGGTGGAGAAAGGGGAGATGAAGGACAGCACCAAGAAGGAGGGAAGAAAGAAGTAGAGGGTTAGCATTTTTGAGGAGGGGTTGCATTCAGTATGAGACTGTTTGACAGAGAAAAGAGGGTATGGAGGAGGGAAAAAGAGTTTGGAACAGTTCCCTTTAAGGGGAGGACTGTACACAGGACAAGTTAGGAGTGGAGCTTGTGGGCAGAGCCAGAGCCTATTTAACAGAGGTTGGGGCCCGGGTGGGCTGGCAGGACAAATTATATGGGTTAGCAACCTATGCAAGGCACAAACAGGAGAAATTTTGTTTAAAATCAAAGTTCCAGTTTGAAAAGGAGCGTTGAAACCAGGGAGGAAAGGCGAGCCAATCAGGAGAGAGCAAGGATGGGAGCTGGCCATTAAGGGCTCTTTTCAGGTATCTGAGCCAGGTCCTTCATGGCCTTCAGCATCCCCAGCATGGTTTCAGAGTTGGTGTCCTCCATGGTGCTCATCTCCTACACCATGTCCTGTGTCTACTGTGCTGTACTTATGGACAAGAGAACACTAGCTGGTTACATACAGGTGTATTGGGAGGCATTCGCATGCATTCAGCCAGCTGCGATAGGGACCACATACCCGAGCCATCTGTGTTTGTACCCCCCATTTGTATCCTCCTCCACGACAGTCACTGGTGGTGCATGAGCACTGGCCGCAGTCTTTGTTTACACAAAACAAATAATAATACATATATAATTACATATTGTATAGAATAAGGGAGCGGGACATGTGGGGAGTGGTGCAATGCACTGGCTGTGGGCAGCAGTTTCTCCGGGAAACATTCTGAAACTGCTTGTTGTCCTATTTGTAGCAACTGTCAGTTTGAGAGAGGAGGTTGCCCACCCCAGGCTGAACTAGCAAGGACTAAGGAGGCCTCCTCCCAAAGAGCACCACTGCCACAACCACTGAGTCAGAGGTTTCTGGAGCATGAAGAGCAGTAGAACCACAGTGGGTTCTGGGAGGGTGGGTGGTGACCAGAAGCCCCAGTTGTACCTCTACACAAATCAAATGCCATTTGGCAGAGCAAGGTTCTCTATGATGGCACCTCAGTGGAGACTCAGAAGAATGCTGGAGGACATCCACAAGGAGACCCACAAAAGTGTGGCAAGGGACACCACAGGGATGGAAACAGCTACTGATAGGGGACCCAATTGTTAGGGGGGTAGAACTGGGAAGGAGAGAAGGCAAGCTGCCTGCCTGGTGCCATGGCTTGGAGGGACAAGAAGCTAATCCTCACAATTGTAGAAGCAGCATCACAGGAGACAGAACTAGATATCATTGTCCACCTTGGGACAAATGACCTAGCTAAGCATGGGATCAGTGCAGTGCAAAATGAATTTGTGGAGTTGGAGGGGCCTCAGAAGGTAGCAAGCACAGTAACCTTCTCAGAGGTGCTACCAGTCCATGGCAGGAATGAGGCTAGGGTACTGCAAACCATGCAGTTTAATGAATGGTTGCAAAACTGGTGCAGAGCACAAGGCTTTGGCTTCATTGGGGACTGGGGGTCCACCTGGAGAGATAAAGGTCTATACTGGTATGTTGGTCTGCATTTGTCCACAAAGGGGACCAAGCTCCTAGGTGACAGGTTTAAATGCTTCCTTGGCAAGCTTTTAAACTAGATAAGGGGGGAGGTACTGATAAAAGGCAGGAAAAGTCAAGCCTCCCCCCACAAAACAGGGCAGGTAGTAGGCAAACACTGAGGTACATGAGCCCAACACAGGGCAGTGGATGGGGGAATGGTAAAAAGATAAGAGCAACAAGAGCAGGGATGGGGGAAAAAGGATCAAGCCAACATTAAATGGAGGGCAATGACTACTAATGCCTGTAGTCTGGGAAACAAGCTTTCTGAGCTAGTAGCTTGATGGAAGATGAACAATTGATATTGGCAGTCACAGAAACATGTAACCCCTAGATGGCGCTATCCCAGGGGCTACTACCCCTGCCTGATTTGCCTACTCAACAGGTTGAGGGGCCTGATCCAATGGCGGGTGCCTCCACCCAGAGGTCAGGTTTGCAATATTGAAACTTACTTGGTCACAGCCCTCTGGGACACTGCAACTCTTTCTTCCCACTAGTGGCCCACACAATATATCAGAATTACCTTCACAGTATACACTTACCCCCAAGGCTGGTTCAGGCACCGGGACATCCTGTAAAATAAGATACAGTGCAACAATCACAGTACTTTAACATAGACAAATACCTCAGGCAGTATAACTTTGTTGAAACAAACAGCTCTGATTTATTTAGGGGGATATAACAAGGACAGGGGGAAATCAGGTTAATTAGCCTATCACTTTACTATTCTATCCATGGCTCTGTGCACAGGCCTATCTCTACCAGTTACCTGTCCCTGGTGCACCAAGCCCTAGTGGCTAGTCCAAACCGTGGCAGCTGGTAGGGGCCCTTTCACACAGAGAAAAGAAAATTAAACAGTCAGCAGTACAGTAATTCCATTTGGATTTAATGTGGCAATTCAACAGGGAGCGACCTTCAATTAGTACTCACGACCTCCAAAGAAGATAGGGTCCTTCAATGTCAGCAGGGCTACTTTTGATCTCCAGAGACCTCACACATTATATGGTAAAAAAAAGAAAGCACTATACCAGGCAGGCTGCATCTGTATCCCAATCGCACTACTGCACAAACCAGGAGAAACACACAGCAGATTCAGTTCCTGACAGACCGAGTGTAATTCAACAATTTCTTCAGTCTTTACAGGTGAGCCTAGTTTCTACTCTTCAGAGATCCTTTGATTCTTTTCACAGGACGGATTCAGTCCTAACAAGCAGTTACACAGTTGTAGACCGGAACTCTGGGCCTTGCACACGTTTTTGACTGAAACTGTACACTGAAGGGAGCACAGGTTTCTTTCCCTTCACTTTCAGATCTCAAAACTGAAACTCCCAACAGACAAAACCGGCACTTCCTTTGGAGTTCCTCCCAGTTCTTGACTGGATTGGCTGTCACTCACAATGGACACTGCTGCTGTTTTGGTCCAAAAGGCACGAAGTCTAAACTACATCTCCCAAGAGTCACTGCCCATACAATCCTCTGTGGCTGGCTCAGATTATGAGTCCCAAGTTCTGATTCGTCCAAGGCATCATTTTAGAGCTAGTTTACCCCACACCGATTGGTCCAGTTCAGCAGTTCAAAACCAGAATGGGAACTAGGCAGACAGTTCTGACTGCAAAGAAAGCAGGTTAGACAAACTGTAATTTTATTATTACTGTAAATGATTTCTGGCAAACAGTTACATCTTTCAGACAGGTTCCCTTTGCACTCCTAGTGACTGCAAAATGGAGTGAATTGGCAGCAGCTTAGTGGTACTCAATCAAAGAAACACACAGTCCCCCATATAAACTAATTATGTCTGCAAGCAGACAGCTCTTAAAGAGACAGTACCAGAGGTTCTAAAACACTCACTGATAAATGGCTTAAGCATAAACACCATTCAGGCTTGGAGCATTCAAGCAAGCTCCTGAAATCTTTTAGGAACCCCCCATTTGCAGGGGTTACACCCTTCTGGTTTGGGAAAAGCTTGACGTCCTGCCAAGCAAGTACCCCATAAGTTTCAACTGCAACCATATACATTTGCATTAGGCTCACATGTAATCATCAGTCAATACATCATTTTACCAAGAACCATTTCTGAAACATTGCAGTACGTCACTCTTTACACAGTATAACACACACATTGTACCATAACTCAAGTTATTACCTCTTGTACATGAAACCTGAAGAGAGGGACCCTTCCCTATCAGTTACCTTGGGCTGGACGGGCAAGGGCACCATACTTAGAGGGCAACACAAGTAACTTGGAGTTAGCACTAACGCTCAGTTTGGGCAATAAGCTCGGGACACATATACTCTTTATGGACAATATTGAGAGGCAGATCCACTGGCCGGCCCAGGAATCATAACTGAGGTGGCACCACAGGCTTTACAGCTCGACCAGTCTTCTAGGGGAGCTGTTACAGTCTCTGCACTCTGAGCCTCATTTTCAGCATTGTCCTCACTTGTCAGGGAGTCTCCATGGGGGTAAAGAGGCTAGAACTTGGGGGCACTTTCAGCTCCAGGAGTTACAGTTTCTGAGTCCACAACATTTGGCTCGCATGGAGAGCTTTAGACACTGGCAGTGGACTGTCAGGGCACTCAAAATACTTTCTTGTTCTGTGTATCACCAGTCTGACCTAATCCATCATTTTCCTCCCCTGAAAGCTCAAACAGTTCAACCATGCACAATGATTCCATTTCATCTGATCTGATGCTTTGCACTTCACTTTCTGGGAGCATTGGTCCAGGGACGAAGCTGGGGCTTGGACAGTCCAGAAGGCCCAGCTTCATCTCCAGTATATTGACTAGATATGCCCCAAACAATTGACTCAGTTCGTAAGAAGGATAGTATTCAAAGTCACTCTCACTTTCTTCTGATATGGACTGACAGTCATGTCAACTGGGACTTGAGCAGGGGAACACTTTGAACTCTGCTTCTGTAGGTGCAAACTTTTGATCTTTTCTAGCAGCAGCTCTAGTCCACTGGTCCAGAGGGGGCATCTTCTGGGGGCTCCAGACTCAATCCAGGATTTGTCCAATGGGCGTAAATGATTTCTATGCATTGTTTTTACATCTTTTGAATTGTTCTCAGGCCTTACTTTGTACACTGGCAGATCATCTAGTTTGCCCACTACAATGTGAGGGAGATGGTGCCATCTGTCAGCAATCTTATGTTTGCATGCAGTCCCGGGATTTCTTAGCAATAATCTCGATCTCCTCCTGGAGTTCCTGTGTTTCATCTTTTATCATACCGCTCTTTGTTGGCCAGATTTCTTTTGGCAGCCATGGTTTTGAGCCAGTTGGTACGCATGAGTTAGCTGGGCCTTTAACTTTTGCATACTGTAAATAGTTGTCAGCTTGAACCCCATCAGGAGAGACCCCAAACACACATCTACCGTAGTCGAGCTTCTTCCAAACATCAGGCGGTAGGGGAGAACCCAGTGGCATCACTTTTGGTGCAGTTATGCATGTACCAGGGTGCTAATTTGTTGGCTCCATCTAGCTTTGTCCTTTGGGTGCAGGGTGCCCAGCATATCTAGCAAATCGCGGTTGAAACGTTCAGGTTGTGGGTCCTCTGCGGTGGTAAGGAGTGGTTCTGACTTTCTCACCCCACAGAGAAAGCATCTCGATCAGACGACCTCAAAGTTCTCCTTGATCAGAATGGATTCTTTGTGGAGCCCCATAGTGAACAAAAAAGTTTTCTACGAGTACTTTGGCTACAGTGGATGCTTTCTGGTCTTTGGTGGGGAAAGCTTGGGCATATCTCGTGAAATGGTCAGTGACCACCAGCACACATTGATATTTTCTTTGATCCGACTCCAAACTCAGAAAATCAATACAGAACAGCCCATGGGTGCACTGGTGGTTATGTTAACAAGGGGGCAGCCCTGGGGCAAAGCTTCAAAGCGACTACAAGTTCGTATGTGTTGCTCCACATCAGCCCCATCTTAGGCCAATAGAATCTGGATCTCACCAAGTCAAGTGTTCTGTCTATACCAAGGTGCCCCATGTGGTTGTGCAAGGACCTCAATACTGAGTCTCGAAGGCAGGGCAGCACCAGTTGTTGTTTTCTACTTGTCCCCTCTGTCTACTGTTTCTCTATATAACAGTTTATTGATCAGTTTCAACTTAGGACCTTCTTTTTATAACAGTGCAGTTCTCAAATCAGTGGGAGCGCATTTGACACATCTTTTCCTGCATGAGGCTTTAAAGCTGATTTGATCATAGGATCGCGGGATGGAGTCTACCGGTACTGTCATTGTCCAGCTGAGGCAGTGCACCAATGTCTATTGCAGAAAAGTGGCAATAGCAGCAGGTATGCAATTCAGAGGGTCCCAAGCAATCCACCATGCAGTCCACTGCGTCCGTGGACATTTGTTCCTCCCTGTCAAACTTCTGGCAGAGTGCCCGAATGTCAGGTTCTGCCAATCGGACCCAATCATTCTGGGGAACAGGCCTCGGGGAGAGCATCAGCATCTATGTGGTTCAGACCTGCTCGGTATTCGAGCATAGTCATATAGATATGCAGAGAGCCACCTGGCCAGTGGCATCCAACTTAGCTGAGGTCTGCACATAGGTCAAAGGATTATTGTCAGTTTTACTAGTATTTTAGCCCCATACAGTACTATGGAATTGGTCAAACAGAGCCCACTTCAAAGCTAGAACTCTAACCTATATACAGGATAGTTCTTTTTCGGATGGGGTCAGGCTTCTACCGGCAAAGGCCACTGTCTCAGGCCATTCTGCTCTTGGTACAACACAGCCTCAACCCTTGCAAGCTAGCATCAGTGTGCAGGACGTAAGGTTTTCTTGGATCGGCATAGGCCAGCACTGGAGCATGGGTAGTTGATATATGATCTCATGAAAAGCAGTCTCACAATCAGGAGTCCAGCGGGCCCCAAATACTCACTCGGATGAAAATACACTCTTTCAGTCTTGAGGGCGCTGACTTTTGGTATTTTGTGGGTTGGGGATACTCTTGAGTAAGGTTAAGTAAAGGGGATCACTCTTGAATAGTCCTTGATGAAACGCCGATAATCAACCAGAGAATCCCAGGAATCTTTGCAGTTCTTTTAGATTTTTGGCCAGGCCAGGTGGTCAAGGCCTCAACTTTACTTGGGTTGGTCTCTATTCCTCGGTGGATACTTATGTGTCCCACATACTTTACTGATGTTTGAAAGAATTGACACTTATCAATGGACAGTTTAAGGCCAAAGTCCTCCAGTCGATCCAATACCTAAATAATCTGCTCTCATGTTCCTCCAGTGAGCTGCCAAACACAATAACATCATCTAGGGTATACCAGGCACTCTAGTAAGTTCATGTCCCCGCGCTCCATCAATCGTTGAAAAGTGGCTGGGGCACCTGAAATCCTTGGAGGCATCCTCATGAATTCATAGAAGCCAAGCGGACAGATAAAGGCTGTCTTCTCACGGTCCTCTAGGGCTATAGGGATCTGGTAGTACCCACTGCGGAGATCCGCACAGAGAACCACTCTGCTCCCGCTTAGGCAGTCCAAAGCATCCTGAATGCAGGGCATTGTGTACTGATCAGGGATAGTCCGACGGTTTAAGGTGCGATAATCCATGCACATCCTTACTGTCCCATTCTTTTTCCTCACTACCACAATGGGGGAAGCATAAGGGCTTCTGGATTCTTGTATTACACCAGCAGCTAACATCTCTTGCAGATGTGTCTCACATCATCTATATCAGCAGGTGCCAGGCGCCGAGACCTCTCATGAAATGGTCTTCTCGCCATGCAGCCGGATATTGTGCTCAGCTCCTTGCACCCATCCTTCGTCCCATTCCTTTAAAGAAAACATCTGGTCTCTCTGGGCAAGCTTCTCACTGATCCTCACTTTCCATTCAGCTGGCAGCGGGGAGTTGCCGAAATTAAACAAGTCAGGCGTTACTCTGTCATTCTTCCTCGAACTCTTGCTGCTGGGTAGCACTGCAGTGTCTGCACAATGCACATTAGCCAGGATGCAACCTCTATTTACTCGAATGTCTCTTTCAGACACATTATGAACTTGGACCATTACCCTTCTGGCATAAGCATGGGCTCTAGTGGGCAAAATACTAGGCTTGACCAGCAGTCCCTCTGCAATTTTCCATCGCCTGGTGCATCCAACATTAATATTTTATTTTTAACATCCTTTCTGATACGGACCTCTCCTGTAAGGTACACTGGGCATTTGGTGCCAGGATCAGAGACTCAGATCCTTCTTCCATACAATTCCGGACCGTTCCTCTGGTTCTATTTTTTCAGCATCTCTCTGTGCCTCATAGGCCTTCTTAATTAAAGTCGGAACCTTAAAGCTCTACTAGTCTTTTGACCCTGTTTTTCATAACACAACTGTGCCAGCCTTCCGAACATATGAGCATTTGTTCCAATCAACAAAGGACACCATCATACAGTCCAGTGGGGGACACACTCAAGGCATAGGGTCTCTACTTGTTCGGCCACTCCAGCCACGGAGGTGGGGAAAGACAGCCAAATTGGATATACCCAGAATAGGGTAGGCCTTCCTCACTTAACCCCATACATGCAGTCCTTCTAATGGTTGTAAGTGCACGTCTCGACAAAGGCTTCTGATACCAATCTTGAAACATACTATCACTTGGGAGCCACTGTCTACAAACAGCTCTTGTAGACACTCCATTTACCTTACAGTGGTCTCCATGGAGGGACCCACTATTCTGGACCAGTCTGGAGAGGCGGCAGGGGCCTGGGCAACTGACCTGCTACAAAAGGACGTGAATTACATTTTGGTGCCCTCACTGGGATCATTTCGCAGCACCTCAACCACTGATTTGTTCTCCAAGCCTCCTTGTAGCCTATATGCAACTTTGTCAGTGTCTTTTGGGACCCGCATTCCTTTCATGTGCCCATCCTTCCCACAATTATAGCAAAACATACTTTTGGAGTTTGAGCTGGCCTAGGTGCCACACTGGGAGCCAGGGCTGGGTATTACTAACTGGAAACCTTGATGCTATCTCTGTCTGCGGCGTGGATAAGCATTTGGAGACATCTCGTCATTGTCCACTTCCATGGTCAAGGAATTGAGTTCGAGCTGTTATCAGCAGGAGATACATGGGTGGGTATCCCCACCCCCATAGCAGATGCAGTCGGATATAGGTCGGGGCCTGTATTTGGCATGCGTGGCCTTCAAAAGGGGACTGTTTTTGAATTCCCGGATCTCTCTCAACAGTTCGCCCCCATTGTGGCATATCTTTTGCTTATCAGAGCACTCATTGACTGCCAACCTCTGCCCTGAACTTCACACTTGATGGCCACCCTCAGTCACTCAGGTCATAGCCACAGCTATTGGTGCAGCTCCTCCCGAGGTCGCTTTTCTCAACTCCTCAATTTCTCTCATTAACTCATCATAGGAGGGGTGGGGATTCCAGTCGATCTGCCAGGCGTAACTGAAGCAACAGCAGTTCTGAGAAGGGGGCAGACTTAAGGATCCTGTCTCAGCCTGGTTCGTCCAGTTCAATCGCTGGCAAACTACCTTTCTGAGGCATTCTTGCAACAATTTTTCCAGCCGAGATACATACACAGACAACAACTCCCTTGGTTCTGCTGTGCATCTTTTACTCTCCACCATAGGTCCTCATCTGAATCTGGGCTCCCATACATTCTCCAGGGCCTCAAGATAGGCCTGTGCAGTCGCTTCAGGGTTACTGGCCCGGTTTAGCACTGGATGGTAGCCAGGCAGGACCTCGGAGGCTCTCACTAACCCTCTTTCGCCAGCTGCTTCCCGAGCATTGCCATTCTAGCACTTGGGGGCAACATGTCATCCAGGTCTCCCAGTCATCCTCCCCTTGGGGGTGGGGAGGTGCCAGAGAAGATCCTCAACCTTCGTAAGAGTCGTGACTAATGGCAGGTGCAGAAATAGAGTCTGCATTGGTTCAGCCACCATTACGGGTACTGGAGCAGGAGAGGGTGTTGGGGAGGAACACCCCAGGTGGCAAGAATAGTTTCTTCAAGTCCTCCACAGTTTTCCTTCTCCCAGCAACCATTTAGCAAATTTCTCCTCAAAAGTTTCAGATAGTGGTGGGGGCTCATTCCTCGGGTCTTTACTGTCCTTAGTTATCACTCTCCAAGCAGTGAGGGCTCCTCTGGGTAATGGTCTGTGGTACTTTGGAGCTATCTATGGGATCCTTAAACTCTACTAGGGCCAGGAAATTGTGGGTGAGCAGATTAGCGTGCCGACCCACCACCACAGGGTTTTGTAAACCTTCCACCTTGGAAAGTACTCACTGCACAGTGTCCGTATTGATACCCAGGGGGATGTCCAGGATAAGCATAGCATTTTGGGGGTCGATCTCCTCCCCAGTACACCACTCCACCAGCCGGTGCACAGCCACTTCTGTCGGGGTACCCATTTATTATTTTTTATTTTTTTTTTCCCTTAACAGTGGTTTGTAAATATGGCCACTAGAGGACACACAATCCCAGCGGTGAGCCTCCAAGATGTAACCCCTAGATGGCGCTATCCCAGGGGCTACTACCCCTGCCTGATTTGCCACTAATAGGTTGAGGGGCCTGGATCCAATGGCGGGTGCCTCCACCCAGAGGTCAGGGTTTGCAATAGTTAAACTTACTTGGTCACAGCCCTCTGGGACACTGCAACCCCCCTTTCTTCCCACTAGTGGCCCACACAATATAGCAGAATTACCTTCACAGTATACACTTACCCCAAGGCTGGTTCAGGCACTGGGACATCCTGTAAAATAGATACAGTGCAACAATCACAGTACAGTACTTTAACATAGACAAATACCTCAGGCAGTATAACTTTGTTGAAACAAACAGCTCTGATTTATTTGAGGGGGATATAACAGAGGAGAAATCAGGTTAATTAGCTTATCACTTTACTATCTATTTATGGCTCTGTGCACAGGCCTATCCCTACCAGTTACTGTCCCTGGGTACCCAAGCCCTAGTGGCTAGTCCAAACCGTGGCAGCTGGTAGGGGCCCTTTCACACAGAGAAAAGGAAAATTAAACAGTCAGCAGTACAGTAATTCCATTTGGATTTAATGTGGCAATTCAACAGGGAGCGACCCAATTAGTACTCACGACCTCCAAAGAAGATAGGGTCCTTCAATGTCAGCAGGGCTACTTTTTGATCTCCAAGAGACTCCTCACATTTATATGGTAAAAAAGAAAGCACTATACCAGACAGGCTGCATCTGTATCCCAATCGCAATTACTGCACAATAACCGGAGAACACACAGCAGATTCGGTTCCTGACAGACCGAGTGTAATTCAACAATTTCTTCAGTCTTCTACAGGGTGAGCCTGGTTTCTACTCTTCAGAGATCCTTTGATTCTTTTCACAGGACAGATTCAGTCCTAACAAGCAGTTACACAAGTTGCAGACCGGAACTCTGGGCCTTGCACACGTTTTTGACTGAAACTTGCACTGAAGGAGCACAGGGTTTCTTTCCCTTCACTTCCAAATCTCAAACTGAAACTCCCAACAGACAAAAACCGGCACTTCCTTTGAGTTCCTCCCAGTTCTTGACTGGATTGGCTTGTCACTCACAATAGACTGCTGCTGTTGGTCCAAAAGCAATCAAGTCTAAACTACATCTCCCAGAGTCACTGCCCATACAATCCTCTTGTGGCTGGCTCAGATTATGAGTCCCAAGTTCTGATTCGTCCAAGGCATCATTTTAGAGCTAGTTTACCCCACAATGATTGGTCCAGTTCAGCAGTTCAAAACCAGAATGGGAACTAGGCAGACAGTTCTGACTGCAAAGAAAGCAGGTTAGACAAACTGTAATTTCATTATTACTGTAAATGATTTCTGGCAAACAGTTACATCTTTCAGACAGGTTCCCTTGCACTCCTAGTGACTGCAAAATGGAGTGAATTGGCAGCAGCTTGAGTGGTACTCAATCGAAGAAACACACAGTCCCCCATACAAACTAATTATATCTGCAAGCAGACAGCTCTTAAAGAGACAGTACCAGAGGTTCTAAAAACACTCACTGATAAATGGCTTAAACGCCAAACACCATTCAGGCTTGGAGCATTCAAGCAAGCTCCTGGAAGTCTTTTGGGAACCCCCATTTGCAGAGGGGTTACACACGAATGCCCACAGTCTGGGAAACAAAATTTCAGACTTGGAGGCAATGATGATGAAGGCTAAACTGGACATAGTAGTCATTAGTGAGACATGGTTCACCAGTAACCACACTTGGGAGACTTCAGTACCGGCTATGTACTGTTCAGAAGAGACCGTGGTGCAAAAAAAAAGGGGGGGGGGGTAGTGACCCTTTATGTCAATGAAAATATCAAAGCTACAGAAATTCAGAATACATATAAGGAGCCAGAAGAACTGTGGATCACCCTGGAAGCAGGAAATGGGATAGCCATATGAACTGGGGTTGTCTACAGGTCTCCAAACCAGAGGGAGGACATAGACACATTACTGTTAGAAGATATACAAAGCATGACAGCTAAAGGGGAGGTTCTGATAATGGGAGACTTCAACATGCCAGATGCAGATTGGTCAATGCCAGCAGAAACATCCACCAAAACTAGACACATAGTGGATTCCCTTCAAGAGAGGGCCTCAAACAACTGCTACAACAACCCACAAGAGACAGGGTTATCCTGAATCTAGTACTGACTAACAGGGAAAGGTTTACAGATCTCCAGGTAGAAGGTCACCTGGGGGCCAGTGACCATCACATGGTGTGGTTCAGTTTGGCCACTAGAACTAAATCATCCCATTACAAGGCAAACATATGGGACTTCAGAAGAGCTGACTTTGAAAAGATGGGCAACAGAGTTAAGCAAGCCCTGGCAAGAAGACATACAGGTGAAAGGGTACAGGCAAAGTGGGCAAGCATTAAGGATGCAATACTTCAAGCAACATCCCATTGTGTTAGGGAGAAAAGCAAGCACAAAAAAAAGAGGAAACCACTTTGGTTCTCAAAAACAGCAGCAGAAAAGATCAGAGCCTAAAGGTTGGCCTTCAGGAAATATAAGGGAACACAGCAGGACGAAGATAGGGAGGCATACTAAACTTCCCTATGGGAAGCAGGGAAGGCAGTAAGGCAGGCAAAGGCCCCAAACAAGAAAAAACTAGTACAAACAGTAAAAGAAGAGGACACGACTTTCTATAGATATATTAGTGAAAGAAGAAAGTCCAGAGGGTGTATTGCTAAGATCAAAGGGGATAAGGAGGAGTGTGTGGAGGAGGACCAAGGAAAAGCATCTATCCTAAATAGATGCTTCTGCTTAATATTTACTGAGGAAAAGGTAGAGCAGGGCTCACAGCTCAGCACCATGGACACAGGGAGGGAGGGAGGTGTGCACAAGTCCCTTCACAATAGAAACAGTTCTACAAGAGCTCGCTAAGCTCAGGGTGGACAAGGCAATAGGACCTGATGGCATACATCCCAGGGTACTAAAGGAGCTAAGGGTGGAACTAGCAGAGCCATTAGCAGAAGTGTTTAGTGAGTATCTGAGCACAGGAGAGATCCCAGAAGATTGGAGAAGGGCTCATGTGATCCCGCTACACAACAGTGACAGCAAGGAGGAGGCTGGGAACTACAGACCAGTTAATCTTACCTCAGTAGTGGGCAAGATTATGGAGGCACCCTATAAGGAAATTCTAGTGCAACACCTGGAATCCATAGGAGCACAGGATCCAAGACAGCATGGGTTTACATGGGCATCATCATCATAGATGACCTGAAATCATCCAAGCAGACTACTAAAGCAGTAGGTAAGGCTAGAGGGATGTTGGGATGTATTAGTAGGGGTATCACAAGTGGTAAGAGGGAGGTAATAATCCCTCTTTACAAGACACTGGTTAGACTCCATCTGGAGTACTGCACGCAGTAATGGAGGCAGCACCTGCACAAGGACATTAACAAAATGGAGGCAGTCCAGAGAAGGGCAACCAAAATGGTGCAAGGACTGCATTAGAAAACATATGAAGACAGATTAAAGAAGCTCAATATGTATTCCCTAGAGCAAAGGAGGAAGAGAGGTGATATGATTGAAACATTCAAACATCTTAAGGGCATTGACAAGGTGAAAGAGTCTAACATTTCAATATAAGGAAAATAGCAGACAAGAGGACACAGCATGAGATTAGAGGGAGGTTGATTAAGCGGTAAAGTGAGGAAGTTCTTTTTCACAGAAAGGGCGGTGGATGTATGGAACGGCCTACCTCAGGAAGTGGTGGATATGAATACAGTGCAGGGCTTCAAAAAGGCATGGGATAGGCATAAGGGAGCAATACAGATGAGTATGACTAGATAGGCCATTGACAGAGTAAAGGCTTATGGCACATTTATATTGTAGCAACAAGCATTTGTCAATGCCGAATATTGTCTCGCTGGCATTGGCGTTGTTAGTGCAGGAGTTAAGAGATGCATAATAGGAATGGCAGTGAAGTATTGAACTGACACCAACCCCACCCCCACCCTGCAGAGACTGACAGGTGTTGGGGTGTGCCTTTGGGGCATCAGCTATAACACGCATGCCATTTTACCTCACCCTATCCTGTAGACACTGACAAGTGTCATGGTGTGCTTTGGGGTCTTTGGGCATTATACTTACCCAATTCCATAAGGAAATATACTGAGATGGGTGTAATATAGGAGAATGGGGTGAACTTTAGGGCCGAACACTCCAAGGCACACCCCGATGCCTGTCACTGGCTGTGGGGTGGTGGTGGGGGTAGAATGGCATGAGCATTACAACCAATGATCCCATGTCACACCCCTGACGCCTGGCAGTCTCTACAGGGTGGGGTGTTACAGTTGAAAACCCTCACATCGTAGGCGTTTGTTGGTATTTTCACTCCAAATTTTCAACACTTGCTTTTTGTGATCCCACCTCATGAAGAGCAGCACAATCAGTTTGTTAGCTGAAAGGTGGTTTTGCACAGTGGCTATGCCATTTAGTGACACAGGAACTAAACGTATTTTGTGCAGGATGTGAAAAATGACAACTGTATTGGTCATGAGGAGTTGTAAAAAAACGGCAACATTGAAAATCTGGAGTGAAAATATGAACAATTGGTAAAGTCATTAGCATGCATAGAAACTGCACAACGCACATCCGTAACCCAATTACTTTTGGGAATTTTTTAGCCACATTTTCAACATAGGCATTTTGGGTCCTTCTCTCATGAACAGCGGTGCTGCAATTTTGTTAATCTGTCCCAAAAGTTCCCACAACGACCACGCCATTGTGCGCCACAGGTGCGGAAACACATTTTTGGCAGGCAGTGAAAAATGACAGCTGTACTGTTCATAAGGAGGTGTGAAAAATTGCCAGTGCTGAAAATCAGGCATGAAAATTTTGCAGATTTACGATGTTATAAGGGTGCATGGAAACTGTACAACACACACTTGTAATACTTTAGTATTCACTAAAAATACCACCAACAGCTTAATCTGGTTCAAGGTCAGTTGGCATTCATCTGTATTCCCCCTCTCCCGGGCCATGCCTGAAAATAGGCAGGATTTGTCTAGTGCACTTACCCGGTCAACAAAAACTAATTAAATAAAAAAAAAAAAACACAGTCATTGTATGGACGTTCATCACCAAATTTTCCACATATGCATTTAAGGACCTCTATTCATGAATAGTATCACTGTCATTTTCTCCAACTGTTCTGAAAACTGATTTCACACAGCAACCGCGCTATTCTGCGTCGGAAGTGCAAAAACTAATTTTGGCCAGGATATGTAAAATGGCAACTGTACTGTTCATAAGAAGGTATGGAAAAATGCCAATTTTGAAAATCTGGAGTGAAAATATTACGAATTCACAAAGTTACGAGCATGCGTGGAAACTGCACAATGCACGCCAGCCATTTTTGATGTTTTCCACAAATTGCAACACAGGCTTTTTGAGAGCCCCCCTCATGAACAGTGGCACTGTTGTTTCATTAATTGTCCCGAAAGGTGATTCCGCGCAGTGACTGCAAAATCACCTTCCGGGACCAAATAACGCCATGACAGTGACTTAATTCATGAGGAGGGGTCCCAATAACCCCATGTTGAAAATTTGGTGCCAAAATTCCCAAAAATGCCTGAGATATGCACCAAAGTTGAAAAAACACTATTTATGCTATTATACAGCTTACCGGCATTTCTTCAGTTCGCAGTCAGCTTTTAAGAGTGCAGACGTGTTCCCAGTCTACTGAAGATCGTCGCCATGCTCCAGAGGTAAGTATGGGGGTGTGGGGAGCAGGGCACGAGAGGGTGGGGCGAGGTTGGGGAGGGCCACTGAGTCGATGAGGGACCGTTTTCTGCTTTGCAGGTTTAAAAAAAAAAAAAAACATTGCAGGGTGGTTTTTCTTTTACAGAGGCATATGGAATGCTGGGGTGAGCCCCCAGAGTGCCACCTGAGTGTTTTTTTTTGGGGGGGTTCTGTAGCCGATGGGGGATTGGGCACCCCATCAGTACACAACAAATGGGGGACAATATGCTGATGGGGAGTGGACACCCCCATCGGCATATTAAACTGGGAAGGGGGACATGATGCCGAGGGGGATTGGGTACCTCCCTCGGCACACGCTTGAAATGGGTGGGTGGATTATGCCAACAGGGAGTGGGCACCCTGTTGGCAAATTTAACTGGGAAGGGGGCATGATGTCAGTTGGGATTGGGCACCCTCTCAGCACATGCTTGAAATGGGAGGGGGTGCATTATGCCGACAGGGAGTGGGTTCCCCGTCGGCAAATGACGTGGGTTGTAGCATGCCGACAGGGGGACTGGGCACCCCTGAAGTCGGCTCTCCATGTGGCAGTAGTCAGCACCACCATGTTAATTGAAGGGCTTCACCAGGAAAGGCATGTAGGGAGGATGTGTTTTGGTGCCACTGCATGACGAGTTTGGCTGTCATTGCAGTGGACCTTTTCTTAGATGTGCTTGCCACATTATGTATTCCTGGTGTGGCGCCTGCATGCTGGCTTATTAGGGAATGAGGGACGCACCTACTGATGTGTGCCCTGCTTTCGCCCAACAGTGACCACACCTCCAAATCTGCTACAAATGCAATATGTTGGCCACGCAAGCATGAGCGAATATAAAAATGGGCAGACTAGATGGGCCTTGCAGTCCTTATCTGCTGTCAACTTCTATGTTTCTATGTTTCACAGCTGCCTTTCACCACAAGCTCATAGAGAGATCATTCAAAAGATGATTCTCCCTATTTTTGATTTTGGAGATATAGTCTACAACTCTGCCCCCAAGTCCACACTATCCAGGTGGGACACTCTTTTCAACTTCTTCTGCCACTTCACTCTTAACTGTCCCCTTCATACTCACCACTGTGACCTTTATACTTTGCTCACATTCTCCTCCCTCAGTGCCAGATGCCTTGCTCACAGAGCTACTTTAATTGGGAAGTTCTGGCTTGGCTCTTTGCCACCCTACTTGCATTCCCTCATCTCAGTACCACACACCTCCCTCTACACCTTCCAAAATTCCACCCACAGGGCTCTTGCCCTCCCTCCCTGGTGTTCCACATCAGGGCGAGCTGCTTTTCATATAAATTCCTAAGTATCTGGAACTCCCTCCCATTAGAAATCCACTCTACTCAGACTCTCTCTCCCTATCCCTCCTCCTCCAACAACACACAGCACCCTCCTGCAACTGCACTTCATTCTCTTCCTCCTCTAGTTCTACTCTCCCCTGCTACAAGCCCAGCAAATTTGATCAATTCCCCCCTCTCTCATGCCAGTTCCCTGTCCTCTTATGGGGTTCTTAGCATCCCAAAGTGGAGAAGGCCTTTGGCTGATCTCTCCCCCTCCCACCCCCTCCTGCAGCTGCACCTAGTTCCCCTCCTCCTCCACTAGCTCTACTCTCCCCTTCTATAAGCCCAACAAATTTGATCAATTACCCGCTCTCATGCCAATTCCCTATCCCATTGCAGGGTTCTTAACCTCCCAAAGGAGAGAAGGCCTTTGTCTGACTTTTTCTGTGTCCCACCCCTCATTCCTTTAGCTATCCCATTGTCCCCTCGTGACTGTACTACTACAATTTAAGTTGACTGGTTATAACACTTTTTCAGACTATGTTTCTGTTGTGACAATATACAATGTATAATTTAGCAGTCAGTGAGTGTATTATCTGTGTTCACTGTAAATCAAGTATTTATAATAAAGCCTAAGCCTGTATTGTACTGTTTATCTGGAAATGCATTACCTGCTCTGTGAGTGTATATGTATGTGAACCTCTGTAACCCAACTGTATATGTTCTAATCTAAGTTGTATACTACTGTATTATTCCTCATGCCTCCAGTCTGATGGAGTGTACTGCATTTTTCTATATTCGAGCTGTAATGCTTTGTTACTGCCTACTCCAATGTATCCCCCTCCCCCCAGGACGCATGTGGAACCAAGCTCATGATGTCCTTCCTGGTGAAACTTTTCAAATAAATAATACAGAAAAACATAACAATTTATACCCCTCATGGGAATAATGCAATTTACAGGAAAAAACAAGAAAATCATCTTGGACTTACAGGGAAATTGCCAATCCGATTGGGGAACCCTGAGAAATCCTGTTCATGGTCTCCTGCTACTGATAGAAAATATACTCTCTTATTAAGGCACAAGAAGTTGTAAATTGCATTGTGTCTGTCATTCCCAACCCTAAATGCTCAGTATCTTACCCCTGCAGCGCACTCTAACCCGTGGCAGCCTTGAGTGCCCAGATACCCAAGTTTTCTCCTGAATCTAGGTTTTCAGGTTGCAGCACACCACTGTGTTGGCAATGAAGTATATTTTTACATCATGTTTTTAATTAGTCTATTTTTTTTTTCAAATACAAATAGCAAAACAATATATCAGGCCTCATTACCAAATGCAGTTAATGCATTGGCTAGTAACTTAGCATGGATACAAAACTGAGCAATTTTCAGCAGTAAATGTCCTCATGTTAATTAAGCTATTATAACAAGTGTACAGTACTTACATTCTGCAATGGTAACTGTATTACAGATCATTTACTTACATTTTGTAATGGTAACTCTATATTGCAGATCATTTACAGCTCCGACTGGTGGATGGTGGAGGTCAGTGTGCAGGAAGAGTGGAAGTCTACTACAATGGCTCCTGGGGGACAGTCTACGATGATCACTGGGACCTACCTGATGCTGAGGTTGTTTGCAGGCAGCTTGGATGTGGTCGAGCTCTGAATGCAACTGTAGCAGCTTCCTTTGGACAAGGCACAGGCCCAGTGTGGCTGGATGATATGCAGTGCAATGGGAATGAACTACTACTGTGGGAGTGTCCATCAGTGAAATGGGGAAAGCAGAACTGCAAACATAAAGAGGATGCTGGAGTTGTGTGTTCTGGTGCGTAAATTTAAAACACATTATTTGAATTTTAACAGAGGTGCACCACATGTATTATAGTAATGTGTACTAAATATAATGACTGGTTTGGGGTATGGAGCACACTTTGCAGATATTCTAGATACTGGGAAACCACTGTAGTTAAAAAAAAAAACTGAACTGAGATCCTAAATAAGTACTGTAGGTGATATCAATTTGTTGAAAATGCTTAGTGGTAGGGAGTAGAAACTCTGCATTCTTCCTCTATAGAGCTAGGAAGTATAGTTGAAGACATTAGTAAAATTATGGTGATGGAATCTTATTCTGGCAGTCCTCCAGTACCCTTTCCCTGAAATAACATACACTACCACACAGGTCTTGCAGGTACTGGCTGCAGCCATGTATTTATTGCTATAAGCGCACACATTTTGGAGCACCATGCGCAGCCGGGAGGATACGCACCACTTCAGGCCTCCCGCACACCTGCTCTCCATTCTTGGCCCTCCCTAGTGTGTGCCTAGATAGCTGCTGCACCTCCTGGATTAGAAGCCCACCCCCAGGAGTGGGGAGGTCATGTGGCCAAGGAGCCTGTGGCAGCCCCATCCAGTGTCACTATCTTTGCAGAATAATCCTGATAAGGGTGGACTGCAATCCCCCTTCCATCTGAGTCTGGGTCCTGCAGTCCCCTGCCTCATACCAACTGGAAGTGACAAGCCCTTTGGAAGAATTTGCATTGTCCTCCCTTCTTCCCCATGTCACATCGGTCTGCAATCCTCCTAAGCTGCCTCACATGGCTGTGACAGTTGTGCTCTTTATTAAACCCGTGTGATCTCTGCTCTTTGCATTATACACTCTTTTTTTATACCACAACTGTCTAAATTTTGTAACCCTTTGGAGGAGGCAGAAAACCTGGAAAAAAAACTTGTTTAGAGTGAAAACCAGGAAAACTCACTCACCAACCTTTAGTGCAGTCACCCTTATTGGGTCAAAGGGTCGTACTTGACCTGGCCACCCTTCCCTGCTTTTATGAGGGTGGGGCGGTGGATCCAAATAGAAGGAGGAAAAAGAGGGGAGCTGCTGGCTCTCTTCTTTCTCTCTCTCTCTCTCTCTCTCTCTCTCTCTCTCTCTCTCCACCCTCCTCTCTGAATGCCACCACCCTCCAGGAAGCCTTAGTGGTATCTCCTCTTGGGGTGTTGCCAGGGCCTATTCCCACCCCTGACAGGAGAGGCCCTTCTCCTTCCCAGGTCCAGGGAGGGAGGGATGGCCTCAGACAAATTGCCAGCTGCTGCAATAATTTTGTAGCTTCTCTATTGTTATGGCAGCCCTCCACTACCTTTTCCCTGAAATAACACACACCAACATGGGTCTTGGAGGAACTGACTGCAGCCATGCATTTATTGTTATAAGCATACAACTTTTGTTTCAGCATGCACAGCTGGGAGGATACACACTTCTACAGGCCTCCCACACACCTGCCTTTCATTCCTGGGCCTCCCTAGTGTGTGCCTGGATAGCTGCTGTAGCTCCTGGATTGGGAGCCCACCACCAGAAACGGGGAGGTCATGTGGCCAAGGAGTCTGGGGCCACCTCCCATCCAGCACTGCTGTTCTTGCAGGACAATCCAATTCCATGTTATAATAGTGAAGGCAAAACAGTGATCGCTATTACAGCAAGTGTATATCACTGAAAAGCAAATCAGTGACATACATTCAAGGCACATGATATCTGGATTTAAAAAAGTGCTTTTATGGGCTAGGCTTCTTCCCATGCACCCTCCCACACTCCTCTTAATTAGGATTCTCAACTCCGGGGTATATCAAGGAGGGGCAAAATCCAAATGTTGCAAAATTTCAGTGCCACAAAATGTAGACACTCTCAGTCCTGAACCCAGTACCTGCTCTGCTAGATCTAGTCACACCACCACACCACATGGCTAGCTTGGCAGCAGCAAGTACATCACCCCTGAAAACCCTTCCTGTCCTCCTCTTTCTCTCGCTATTCCTCCCTTCCGTTCACCCTTCCCCCTGGTTGCTATCCCATACCCTCGCTATTCTGCAGGGTACTTCACAATAATAACACCCAAAATGAGTCGCTATATTTCTAGTCACTCATTTTGGGTTGCTATTATGACGTGATACTAGAGAATCCTGATGCGGTGCACCATGACCCCCCCTTCTGGGTCAATGTCCTGTGGTCCCCTGCCTCATACTGACTGGAAGCAAAAAGCCCTTCGGAAGAATTTTGACTCATCCCCCTTCTTCCCCTATACCATCAGTCTACGATCCTCCCAAGTCATCCCAGGACTAGTGCAGTCTGCCCCCCCCCAAGCTGCTCACTCCAATTGTGCCACCAAGACATGCTTAAAAGAATTCACCATCAAGTCCATTCCTCTGTCTCGCAAATGCCCACCCTCCCCAACATAAAGGCCCTGGTGGGAAGCATAACTTTCCTATGTCTCACAACTATTCCCCCCATAGAGTCCATAAAGGGTCTCATTTTGTGATAACACAGATGCATGCAGGGTTGAAGCTCCAGTGTCCCTCACATGCAACCAGAATTCTTGCTGAATCAGGTGAGACCAAATGAGAAGTATATGGAGCCCCCTGGGTTTTATGGAGTGTAGATCCTCCTTCATTGACCTCAGCAGGTCTATTGGTTTCTGAGACCCAAAGTCCTCACCCCCAAGGTGGCTCAACAGGAAGTCTAGGTTCCTCTGTGTGCTGTCAGGCCACTGTCACTGCTGCCCAATTGATGAAGTAATGACCACAGATCCACCTGCTCCTGGCACCTCCAGGGGAACCTGCAAGAGACAACAGAGAGTAGCTACAAATGCGGGCAGATGCAGTGCTGGAATGCCTGGGACTTTTACCATCCTAACGCCTGGACTTCTCCATCAAACATTTGTTGCTGCTCTGCTCCAAAAGGAGCATGTGCTAAACTCTCAAGTATCCAACCCAGCTTGTTAGATGGCCTTACTCAAGATATGTCGAAACTGCTAGGCCATCACTTGCTTGCCATCCTCATGCAGGAAAAATGTCTTTCCCATTTTCTGGCAAGCAGCTATGTAAGTCCTTCCTCTCTCTGAGACCTGACAGGAGAAGCCAGGCAGGACCTTCACTGGGCACCAGCAGCCCCTGCCCCTCTTGTCAGTCCTGCTCTTACTTTACTGCACCAAGATCCCCCTCTTTTGAGGCAACCACATCCTTGACCAGTGTGCCCAATGTCCTCCTAGGCTGAGTGGCCTGTGTCAGCTCTGAAACCTGGAATGCCCACACAGAACATTGCATCAAACAGCCTTGCCCCATGTGCACTCCACATTCCAAAGGCAATACTGCCCAGCTTGGGCCACGATTGCCAGCATAATGGGGTGCCGACTATCTGGCAGGGTGCCCTGTGACATTCCCTAACCTTCCATGCCTTCTGTACCTTCAACGCCCTGGTGGTGTTGGTGAACCCCACTCCTGAGAAAACCACGATAAGCCCAAGAGATGGCATCCTACCACCCCCCGGATACAACCCTTTCTGTTTGGCTACAATGATGTACCTACACCAGGAACATGGACTGCCCTAATTTGAATAATCAGAAGCATACATTTAAAATAAAATGCTCATTAGATCTCCCAAGGAGGCCTTAGGACCTAGTTGGCTGCTGATGACTTGCACAAGCAACACATATTCAGAGCAAGCAGCATACCCTGTATTTTGAAGTAAGGTGAAGAACTTATTTGTCTGCAAAATTCATCAAGAGATTATCTAGTTTGGGGGCTGTTAGCTCAAAGATGTACCTTGTGCAATAAGCACAATTTACCTCGCCCCCATTTACCCCCTCCCTGCCCATGCAACTGCTAGCAACTGCATACTGCTCAACCTCCTGTCTTACAAACCATGAACATGGTTTTAAAAACAGTGACAAATTACCAAAATTTAGGGACTCATCTTTCAAAATAGAAATATCAACTCAAGAAGCTTGTGTATTATGAGACTTAGTGTGAAAAGCATTTTCTGAAAGGAATCTAGACTGCAGCATTAAGGTCTGGTAGTATTTTATGCTTCAAATCACACTTTTCACTGATGGAATTGTTAAATTTAAGAGGGATCAAGGAAATGTCTGATGTGAAATCAGAGGCGTCCCTGAAAATAAGGAACATTTGAGCATTATTAGCATCCAGAGAAAGGAACACATTTGATAGCAAATCAAGGACTGCAACATTTAAAGGAAACAAGACTTAAACCAATGGGTAGAGGGGATTTTAGACTAAGCAGTGCTGCTACATTGTTTTTAATGAGTTATACTAAACTTCATTTGTTGGGGGCACATACTACTGTCAGATCAAATATTAATATTACTAGACCTGATCTATGTCACCAAGTAGTTCAAGACTAGTAACATGAATTTTTGAGCCTATGCAAACAAGACAGTTATGTTTTCATATTCATTTATAGCTCTGCTCCTTTCCTTTCTGTATAGAGTGTACCTCATCTTCTCTCCACTCTTCCTGACCAACTCTTCTTTCATTCAATTGCCACCTCAGACCTCTCTGAACTCATTTAGTCTACATACTTAAGTACTGGCTCATTTGACCCTGTTCCAACCTGCCTCATTGCCCATGCCTTCTTACAATAGGCCAATGTGCCAGTACTATCAATAACCATATCGGCAAGCAAGACAAGAACAGTTCTCATAGGGGTGTCAACCTCCAGGGTATAGGCTGGGCACTCCAATACAAGCAGCAATCAGATATCCAACCCTGTCTGTTTATATTGTCTTAGATAGAAATCTGAGTATGACAGATATCTGAGTGGGGAGTTTGTGGCAAACATAGCAAAAGATAGTGAAGCAGCAGGGATGCAAAACTAATGTACAGTAACAGATAAGTGAAAGGGGGATAAACAAATGTTTACTGTAAAAATCCAACTCCAATATTTTTTAATTTTTTTATTTATTTCTGTTTAGGATTAATACCTTTGAGTCAAGGACTAGTTTTCAAAGGTTCCAAGTCAGTGGTGGACAAAACATTACAGATAGTACAAAATATACAGAAAAACAGGGAACAATTTACATAGGCAATCATATGTTCCTAGAAATAGCTCAGGACAGCTTCCACACAATGTGGTTGTGAAAATCAACAGAGATGAGGCAGTTTAAGGCCTGGTAATGCTCAGCCAGGACATTAACATAAATATCTTGATACAGGACCCAACTGGACAGAGTGACCACAACACCCTGACTGCATGTTTGACATCGTGCTGAGATCTGAGCAACTGAAATCCAGCACTGTGGTTGTTTTGTTGACATCAGGAAAGTTGACTACTGAAAAGAGGTGTCAATAACAGAATAACAGGGATTTTCATTTGAATCACAAGCATGATGATGGTTTAACCTCATAGCTCTGTATGGCCACAAAAAATGCCTTCCATCTTAATCTCTAACATTGCAGCACTTTCTAAAAAATGGACCACAGAATAAGTATTAATGTCATCAAGGCAATGGTTGAATGATGTGCTGCAAAAACTAGTCTCAGGTGGAGACTGAGCAGGGATGGAACAGCACCTGCTGATCCCCCAGTATCACAGCATAAACTCCACCAGATAAGCAACCATGAGGATGGTAAAGAATTGTATAAAATTACCCCAAAAAGAATGTGTGCATGATTCCTTTAACTGTACCAGATTCTAGTTCATGCATTTGGACTTTGAAGTAAACTTTACTTATATTGTTACAGTGTACATGGAGTCATTTGTGTAGTAGTTTATATGTCTATGTATAGTTTTCTTACTGAAAATTAATAAAAATATGATATAAAAAAGTATAGGGGCTGCCTTTTTGAAACTGAAATCTAGAGTGGAAGATGATTGTGGGGATGTATGGAATGTAGAAAACAGAACCGCTGCAGTTGTATCCTGCTAGTCTAAGTATATAGCCACCATGGACATTCAAAAGGAGGCTCTGCTTATTCTTCTTGGCAGGGAATTAGAAATGGAATGTGAGGTGGAATATCTGGAGAATCAGCATCATAAAATAATATTAGAATCATGACATTGCAGAAAAAGCTGAGTCAGGGAACACAATAATATATATTGGGGTCAATAAAGGACACCCCTGAGACTATATACCACTGTGGAACTAAACATCATAAGAGTTAATCAGACCCTCATTGCTCCTCCTAATGATCCAAAAACCCACCCCAGAACCTTTATTTCAGCATTCCTAGACTACAGGATGAAGATGCAATTCCTGCACCAAGTTTGGGGCAAGAAAATCATTCCTTTTGGAGATTCTAGACTCTATTTTGAACATGATTTTTACCAAGCTACTATGCAAAAGAGGCACTGAGCATTGGCCATTCAAGTGGAACTAAAAAATAAAGGCACCATAGCCCATCTTAACCAACACTGTACCTATGCTTCTCAAGCACAGCATTCAACTACAGGAGGCCACTAGACATTTGCCACTCCAAGGTCTGGAGCGTCAGTAAATGCAAAAAGCAAGAGGCACTGCAAGAACTCTCTACCAAAATGCTAAGTCCACTTGGGCCAAATTAAAGTCTAGAACCAACAATCTGAGCAAGCTCATGTTAAAATCACTTCAGACAGCTTGGAGGCAGGGCCTCATCCCTCCACAGTGACCTGAACACCAGGACTTCAAGCAGGATATGTACAGCTAACCATTGTAATTGTGGCTTGGCAATACAGATGAACTCTTCCATCACCTTTCCACATTTGGTGCAGGGGTAGAGAACTGAAAATGTTTAAACTGGTATATTGAGATAAGAATGGGGATACATGCTTGAAAACTGCAATTGAAAATAAGTTATGTGTATTGTCCAGTTAGGAAGGGGAAACATTTTCCCTCCTATAGTGAGGGGAAGAAAATGTGGTTTAAATAGTTGACTTTTGTGTGGTGCTCCTTGGGCAGTGCGACAGTGGCAAGCAGTATCTTCTGCTATGGTGCGGCTGCAGATCCCTGGAGCAGCAGCTCCTTACCCGGATAGTTGGCCTACTAATCTCACTCTCACTTGAAGAGATCCTGTCCCCTCTCACCCATATCTTTAACCTCTCATTCCATCTCGCAGTATTCCCCCCCAAAATGGAAAGCTGCAGTAGTCACCCCTATGTACAAGAGTGGGGATTGTGCCCTCCCAGGGATCTATAGACCCATCTCTATACTACCACCACTCTCAAAGGCCCTTGAAAGAATCATTGCTGACCAACTTGTCGATTATCTGGACAAGCACATGTTCCTATGTTCAGAGCAACATGGCTTTAGGGCTGGACATAGCACCACTACAGCCCTCCTGGAATACACAGGCTTCATCCACAAATCCCTCGATCTTGGCTAGCTCATCGGGGCTACCTATATTAACCTAACAAAGGCCTTTGACACAGTCAACCATGCCCTTCTAATTGACCAACTCACTGCCATAGGCCTTGCCCCTGAGGCGGCTGCATGGTTCCTCAGCTACCTACACTGCCATTCACAGCAAGTCAGGATAGATACCTTTCTCTCTGACACCAAGCCTGTGTGCTCAGGAGTTCCACAGGGGTCAACACTGGGCCCCCTCCTCTTTAGCCTATTTCTGAATTGCCTCCCTCTAGCCAGTCAGTGCTGTATCCTTCTCTATGCAGATGATGAAGTTCCATTTTCTAATGGCATTGACCCCACTGCTCTTGAGCAATAGCTACAACATGACTTCACCAACATTGAGTCATGGTTCAAAAATCATAAACTGATAATAAACTACAAAAAAAACAAAAACCATGTTGTTCACCAGCCTTAAGAACAAGCACAAAAATGACCCGCTATCAATATGTGATGGGGTGGTGTTCCTCTCGAACGTGTTCATCACTTCAAATATCTCAGAATCACTTTTGACAGCTCAATCTCCTACACCCTCCACATAGAGGTGGACTACGGACTGCTGATATATGGCTCTGCCACAGATACTGCCCTCCAACATATAAAAACTGCCCTTAACAATGCCTGCAGGTTCCCCTTAGGGGCACAACGACTAACCCACACACCTGCAAACTCTATGCAAAGGCTCATTGGCTAACACTCTTTGGTCACTTAAAACATCAGTCTTGCCTCCTTTGCCAAAAAGATCTACCTTGGTCAGCTCCCGATTGGGGTCCAACAACTAGTTCCCAGCACTAATCCTAGGCCCACCCAAAATTCAGAACTGCAGTCCTTCCTGACTCCAAAATGTCAGACATCTCAAGGGCAAAGGTTCTTTGACTATCGGGCACCATTATGGTTCAACTCCCTCCATGAGAACATTATTAGCCTGGCCATTCTGTGGACCTTCAAAAAGAAGCTAAAGAACCATTTAATACAGGAATCTCAATGTGTCTGTCATCGCTAGCACCTAGCAAAGGCATCTCCTACCATCTGCCCTTCTGCCAAGCAGATCTCTCTCTCTCTCTCTCTCTCTCTCTCTCAACCCCCCACCCCGCCTCTCCAGCACTTCTATGCACTAACCCCCTCATGTTGCTGACAACTAACAGGCTCCCTGTTGGGCACAGCTAATTAGTCTGTTTCTCTATGTATCTGACTGTGTTTACTTATTCCAGTTTTACTTTTTGCTGTATTTTTTGCATTCCTTTGTCTAAAGACCAAATGTACCTAAATGTTCTCATTGTAATTCTATTGTCTCAATCCTCTGTATAATCACCTACTTGTTCTAAATGTACTAATGTGGAACCTATGTAAAGAGCTCTGAGCTCAAATGGTTAATCTGAGATCTGAAATAAATAAATAATTGTAAGAAGTTAGAGAGAGAGGGGAAGGGAGAGGGGGCAGAGAGAGAGAGAGAGGAAGAACTGTTTTGGCAAATTAAATGGTACAGCCAGATAACGAATTACTTGCTCCTTGGTCATGCAGTCTGCTCGCCATGAGATATGAAGAGGGTGTGGCACAATACTCTGCCCTTCACACTAAGTCCTTAGCTATGGATAAGTGCTGGTCAAGTTGGATTTCAGGGTGATGCCTGAACTCCTGGATTCACTGAAGTGTGGGGAGTCTAATGTGCTTAAGAATGAATACAGTGGCAGGACTGTTTTCATGAGCCGGGGGGGGGGACTATTAGCCTTCACCTGCTGTGAAGGGGAGTTCCTAGTTTACAACTAGATTCTAGTCTAAACAGGGCATATCCCTCACTGACTGACTCTAATGCATACTACAAACTGGAAAAAAAGATAGGGGAGGGGGATTCCAGACTCACCCACCCTTTACCCTATCCCTCTTGTTACGATTGCCAAGGGTTATGAGGAACCCACCTACCATGGAACACTGAGGTTAGATGCAGTGTTGGTGGGACAGAGAGGAGACTGCCTGGGGGTTAATGCTTGTGGGTCATTGCCTGCTGGGACTACAGGGTTTTTTTGAGGAAACCTTGCACTAGCAACGTTATACGCAGGAGACTATTCCCCTGTGAGGTTAATCCACCCCTCATTCAGATGCACAGTAAGAGTCATAACTAATTGGCTGGTGCAGGAGGCACACATATATGTTCTGTACCACTCATGTAACTGCACCCTTAGTGCACAGAGGTGGAACCCCATCACTATTGGGGTAGTTGGGAGCATCAGAGCAGGCAGATAGAGAGGGTCAGAGACAGAGGGTCACTGAGGAAAAGCAGCATGACCATCTCCTCTCTTCTGACTGCAGATTACCAGACCAGAACTTCTGACAAGAGGGAGCTGATGGCAGGTAACTCCACCCACTGAACAGGGCTCCACCAATCGGGTGAACAGTGCAGGTTTTTAGAGTGAGCTGCAGATTGAAGGATCCCCATTCCGCCAGCAGCAGTTGAGGCATCAGAGTGGGTGGGGGGGGGAGAGAGATAGCGTGAAAGAGAGAGGATCAATGAGAAAAAGCAGGGTGACTCTCCCCTCTCCTTCAACCACTTATCACGGCACCAGCTCTTCCGGGAACAGGGAGCAGATGGTAACTCCACCCGTAGAATTGAGCTCCACCAATCTGTTGGTAACCATGAGTATTTAGTGCAGAGCTGCAGACTGAAAAGCAGTTCCCAGTCCACCAGCAGCAGTTGAGGATCAGAGCAGGGAGGGAGGGGGTCACTGATGGAACTGACTCCCACTTTTCCGCCGATCACAGATCACCACACGAGCACTTTTGGGAACAGGGAGCAGATGGTGGATAACTCCACCCACTGAACAGAGCTCCACCAGTTGGGTGGTAAGCATGAGTTTTTAGCGTGGAGAAACAGATTGAAAAGCAGCTCCCCAACCCACCAGCAGCAGTCGGGACATCAGAGGGAGAGAGAGAGAGAGAGAGGGTCACTGAGGGAAAGTAGCGTGACTCCCCCTTTTCCTCTGACCACAGATTGCCACCCTGGCACTTCTGGGAACAGGGAGCAGATGGTGGGTAACTTCACCCACTGAACAGAGCTGCAGCAACTGGGTGGAAGGCATTTGTTTTTAGAGCAAAGCCACAAATTGAAAAGCGGCTCTCTTGTCCACCAGCAGCAGTTAGGGCACCACAGCAGAGGATCACCGAGGGAAAGCAGTGTGACTCTCCCCTCTTCTCCAACTGCAGATCGCCACATTGGCACCTCCATGAATGGGTAGAAGACAGCGGGTAACTCCACCCACTGAACAGAGCTCCACCAATCACCTGCGTCACTGACTTCCTGAAATGGCCCTCTGCTACAAGTGGTCCTCTGCACTGCGGTCCTCCACACAAAGGACCAACTATTAAGGACAACACAGGAGTCTGCTAGAAGTCAGCCAAGGCAACAGCCAATATGCAGGACCCCTGCCCGTCAGAACCCTGGTACTGTACACCTGCACTGTGTGGGGGGATTTCAGTAGGAGTGTGGTTGAGGGTTTGTGTTGTAGCTGAACCGTACATTTTTTGAGGGAGCTAGTTGCTAGGCTGATATCTAGGTAGGAGGAAACTTCTTTATCTGTATTAAGAAAAAAGTTTAAAAGTACTGTTTGTGTTTATCTCATAATTGTATCTGTTGCATAATTAAGGTAGTGTAATTACTGGGTTTGTACTGTACTTTAGGAACTCATACTGCATACAACTTAGACTTATTGGGTTCTGGGAAAGGAGGACAGAATGCACAGGGAGAGCAGGAATTGGGAATGTGGGGAGTGGTGCAGTGCAGTGGTTGTGGGTGCGTCAGTCTTCATTGAGACCTTCCGGAGACTGCATTGCTGCCCCATTTGTGTGCGCCTCTCTGGGTTGGCAGAGAAAGTCTCTAGACTCGAGGCTGCATTGACTGAGTCAGGAGGAGGTCACTAGATTCAGAGCTGTGCAAACTAGGAGTTGGGTGACCTTTTCTCCCAACCAGGGGCCACCACATCTTACACCATTACCTCAAAGAATGCCAGATAGGCAGAACAGCTGGACTACATTGGGCTTGACATGGGTGGGGGTAATGAGATCTGGAAATTTGGGGAAAGGGGTCACAGGCACATTACACAACTACAACTGGTACCACTACAAAATTCCTATACTGCTCTGGCAGAGCAGGACTGCTAAGAGGTGGCACCCATGGTAGTGGCCAAGGAGGATGTGGGGTCCCTCCCAAGGGGAGGCCCCAAGGAGGGTGGAAGAGGACCCTAGAGAAGAAAGAAGCAACTTCTGGTTAGGGACTCAACTGTCAGGGGGATAGAGTTGGGAAATGGAAAGGGGGTGGTGAGAAAGGTCAGGTGTGTGCATGGTGCCACGGCATGGAAGGATGGGAAGCATATCCTACGGATCACTAAGGAAGTAGGAAGTGATGGGAGCTGGATGTCAATGTCCACCTGGGGATGAATGACCTGGCTAGGGACAGGGCAGGAACAGTGCAGGAGTGAGTTTAAAGAACCAGGAAGAAGTCTTAAAAAGATAGTATGTGTTGTAGCTTTTGTTGAGGTGCTCCCTGTCTAGGATAAGGGGAAAAAGAGAGAATGCTACACCAAGGCCTTCAACTCATGTTTGAAGGAATGATGCACAAAGGAGGGGTATGGTTACACCGGGGACTCAGAACCCACCTAGGAGGATAAGAGACTACAGAGGTGCTGGTCTGCATTCATCTAAGAGAGAAACAATAGTTTTCAGTGGACATTTTAAATGTTACTTAAGTGAACATTGACACTAGCTGAGGGGTTGTTGGAAGAAAAAGGGAGGCAGAAACTGCCCCCCCACCACAAGCTGAGATAGAAAGTAGGGATATCCCAAGAGGCAAGAGTCCCACCATGGTGCAAGTAAATCAAGGAAGTAGGGGAATAGCAAAGGAGAAAGGGAGAAAGAACCTGTCAGAAGAGAAGAGGGAGGAAGGGGGAACAAAGGGAAAAAGGAAGAAGTGACAAGCAAAGAACTAACAAAATCTGGATGGCCATGTGAGCTAATGCTAGACGTCTGGGAAATAAAATCCCACACCTAGAGGATATCATGGCGGTGGCTGGCTTCGATGTTGAGGCAGTTACTGAGTCATGGTGCACTGACAACCATGAGTGGAATGTGATCATACTAGGCTACGTGATGTTTAGGAAGGACAGAGTAGGAAGAAAAAGAGTGGATGTGGTGCTTTATGCAAAGGAAAGCATAAAAACAAAAGAACTAGGGTATTGGTGGGGGACAGAGGTGTTGTGGGTCATCCATGATTCAGAAAACAGAGCAAATATCCAGACAGATGTAATCTACAGGCCTCCGGCACAGGGTGAAGACTTAGATAAGGAGAGGTGCTACTGGTGAAGGACTTCAATCTGCCAGATTTAGATTGGAGCCTCCCAGCTCTGGCTTCTACTAGAAGCAAGGACACACTGGACTCCGCTCAGGGTGCATTCCTGAACCCAGTTGTGATGGGCCAGTACTTGACCTGGTGCTTACTAATAGGGACAGTACTGCAGATATCAGGGAAGCCATATTGGGACCACGGATCATCATACACTGTAGTTCAACATAAGAAGAGTTGCAGAATCCAATTATGCAAGGGTCAGAATCCTGGACATCGGGAGGGCTGATTTTATAAAGATAGGTGAATGCTTCAGGAATGACCTTGGGGGTGGAGGAACAGTGGATGAAAGTAAATTAAGGAATAGTGAAGGCAACAAACCTCTGCATCAAGCAGATAAGCAAACATAAAATGAAGAGGAGACCATTGTGGTTCTCAAAAGAGGTGGCAGAAAAGGTGAAGGCGAAAGTGGCATTCAGAAGGTATGAGGAGGCCCAGTGAGATTAGAATAGGATAGGGATTACAGAAGAGCGCTGATGATGCAGCACTCATCAGCCCTCTTCTGCAAAGACAAGGATCCCACTTCTCTTCATGACAAACTCCATCAGGATTTCCACAGGCTCCACTCCTGGTTCTCATCCAGAGGGCTTCTCCTTAACTCAAAGAAAAAAACAAATCCATGGTTTTCTCTGGTCTCAGAAAATCTGCAGCCTTTGATTTCTCTCTCCTGGACAATGATAGCAACCCCATTAAGAGAGTCATAGAATTTAAATACCTTGGCCTGCACCTCGACTGCCCCTGACCTATGAACTCTATGTCAATCAGTTTATTAAGACAACACACCAAAGGCTTGGTATGCTATAGTGGGTCAAACCCTTCCTAATCCCTGAATCAGAGACACTACTTACCACCATTTTGCTGCTTCCCATCTTGGACTATGGAGCCCTTACCTACTAACCCATCCTCTGCCCAAAAAATTTCAGTAGCCTTCATAGCACCTACCACAATGTCATTCAGCTTGCCACAGGTCTCCCTAGACTTACCCACCATTGTGACCTCTACAAATAAGTTAGCTGGCCCCCTCTGGAGGACAGGTTTGACTGCAAAATATTTACTTTTTTCCATAAACTGACTCTGGGACGTCTACCAAACAGCATTATCTCCTTCTTCCCCATATACGCCTGGCATGGTCCACCAGATGGTCCTCCTCCTCTCCTTCTCCCTCTCCCTCCACCTTTTTTTTTTTATTTAAAATTTATTAAGGATTTTCAATATGAAATCAAACAAGACAATACAAACATCAGTGGGGATACAGAATGAGCAATTGCTGGGAAAGATCAAAACAAATACACATACACCCTTCCACCCCTCCCCATCCCACCTCCCTCAACTGCCCCCTTCTAACTCCACTCTAGGACCCCACTCCATCCCCTCCAAGTTTCCCTACCCTAAACTCAAGCATGGCAGTGTCTAATAAGGTGTGCATAGATCAGTGTATAAGGACCCTGTCAAAATATTACAAAGAAAAAAAAGAGTATAAATAGGGTCCCAGATTTTGTTAAATCTAGGCATACCATTATTAAGGCTGGCAATCATTTTCTCAGTCCTAAGATTGGCCAGGAACTCATTTCACTGTTCCGTGTAAGATATAATGTCACCATCATTCCAGTGTTTTAAAACAAGTTTCTTGAGTGACTCTGAAATAAGGGCCATATAATACTTGTGGTTAGTAAACCCAGCCCCTGAGAAATCTCCTGGCAGGCAAATTTCGGGGGTGAATAACTCATCCAATACTAAAAGAGGGTCCGATTTACTTTTAATACACATCCACAGTGGCACTATCTTGGGGCATTCTCACAAAATATGAAGTAGAGTGCCATCCATCTGCTGGCATCACATGAAGGAGGATGCCTCTGTACTACAGATCTTGGCAAGCCTCTCCAGAGTGTAGTAAAGGTTATGTAAAATGTGAAACTGCATTAAACGGAATCTATCCTGAGTTACAAATTTGTGACACCATTTTCATACCTGTGTCTAGTTGATGGGTGATGCCAGAAAATGAGACACCTAATATGGGACTGTACCCTTAATATTAGGATAGGCCCAATCGTACAAAAACCCAACCAATTTGGATACTGCACGTGGGCCCCCAACAAGATCAACCAACTCAAACTGTAATCCATATTTGATGGGGGGGTATTCCGGATCCAAAACTTTTACTAAGAGATGTCTCAGTTGGAAGACCTTGAAAATAGCATACGTGGGTAATTTGAATTTTGTGATAATTTCCGAAGCGGTGAGCCAAGAGCCTAGATCATTAGTGAACTCTGGTATGGGGACATCGGCAAGTTGGGGCATCCATGTTGGAGGGAGCATTTTACCACCGATTATAAAATTGGGGTTATTTAAAAGTGGCTGGGAGGAGTCATGCATACAATCATATTTTAGTAAATTGCAAAGTTGTAAGGAGACTTTTTGACAGATATCCCTATCAGTGCAGTATGTAGTTGTAAGGGAACCAACTTAAGGGGAACAGGGAGGAGGGCCACCGGGGATATACCTTGAGCTTGAATGGGGTCTTGTTCTGTACGGAGCCAGAGTGGGTCACAGCAAGCGGAATCTTGGGCCTGCATGGGTATCGGCCACCTAAGTACTTACTATCATGGCTAGCCCAGTAGTAAAGAGCCATGTGAGGGAGCCACAAGCCACCATGACCTTTTGGAGTGGCAAGTTTGACATAGGTCATACACGGCCTCTTGCCCGCCCAGATGAAGTCCATAATACAGTTGTGCACCTGTTTAAACCAGGAAAGTGGGAGCCAGACATTTAAAAGGTTAAGGGGTTAAACGGGCATGGGAAAACATTCATTTTGACAAGGTTGATTCTCCCCCATAGGGAGAGAGGTAGGAGGGACCATCTTTTCATATCCTGAGTGATAAACTGCAGGATGTTATCCAGATTTCTTTTCTTAAAATTGGAACTATTCTGAGTGAGATCAATTCCCAGACATCTTATGCATTAAGGGGACCATGACAGCCCAGAGGGAGTGACCAAAGATTTGAGGGTCCTGTGATTCAAAGGAAACACTACAGTCTTTTCTACATTAAGTTTATAATTTGATAGGGAGCTGAATTCTTCAATGACTTGCAGCATTTGTGGGATAAAAGTGGTAGGGTCTGTAATTTGAAGAAGAAGGTCATCTGCTAATGCGGAAACCTTAACTTTATGTGTACCGATCATGATGCCTCTAATCTTTGGGGAGCTCGACAGCCTACGGACTAAAGGTTCTAAATACAAATTAAAAAGTATAGGGGATAAAGGGCAACCTTGTCTGGTGCCTGACTGAAGTGGGAATGGTTGGGAAATTATTCCAATACAGTAAATATGGGCAGTAGGGGCAAGTAAATGCCTAAGCCAGTGGGAGAATGTTCAGGAAACCAAAGGCATGCAGGGCTCTAAGAGAAATTGCCAGTTAACCTGTCAAAGGCTTTTTCAGCATCCAGGAGAACAGGGCTGCTGGAAGAGGGATGTGCTTGGATGCCGAAAAAACATGAGACAAAGTACAGAGATGATCCACTGAGGACCTTCTTCTTATGAACCCTACCTGTTCAGGATTCACAAGGTCTGGCAGTATTAGATTAATACAGTCTGCAAGAATTTTGGCTAATATTTTGATATCCTGATTTAGAAGGGAGATTGGCCTGTAGCTGGAAACTAGCTCAGTCTGTTTTCCTGGTTTGGGGAGCAAAATAATAAGGGCTTCAAAAAGGGAGTTATCAGTCACTTTACCTGATAAAATACTTGGTAGAGGGACTGAAGTAACGGGACCAGGGACTACAAGAGAGCTTTATAAAAATTAGAGGTAAACCCATCCGGTCCAGGGCTTTCTCAGTGGGGAGTTGTTTGATCACCCTTATTATCTCGGCCTCTGTAATTGGGGACAGAAGGGTAAGGCCCTTGGCTTCTGACAGAGATGGGAGGTGGGAGTTTGTCAAAAATGCATCTACTGTGTGTTTTGGGGGGAGAATACATGGGAATAAAGAGGTCTCTACTGTATATTATTTCTCAAATTCTGCCACAATGTCTTTATGGGAAGTTTTAAGTGAGCTGTCAGCTGAAGAGCGAATAGCTCCAGTCAGCCTAGCTAATTCCTGCTGCTTGATCTGCAAAGCAAGCAGTTGACTGGCTTTTTCCCCAAGATCTGTATATGTGGCTTTGGCCCTAAAGATAAAATATTCTGCCTTTTCCCACAAGAGTTCCAGGTACCATTTCCGGAGCTTAATGAGATCTTGCCTGACTTGTTCTGAAGAGTGGGATAAGATCCCCGCTTCTAGGGACCTAATTTGGGACAGTATGGAGTGCAATTGGTCATCCCTTTTTCCTCTTGCGAAAAGAGGCTAGACTGATTAGGATTTCCCTGAAGAATGCTTTGAGAGAGCACCACTCAACATCAAGTTTACCTATGGAGCCCTGGTTAACAGCCATGAACTGAGATATATGCTCTGTCAGTAACTGTATAGTCCCAGGGTCCTTCAGGATCTGGTTGTTGAGTCTCCAGGATCTATCACTTTTAGGCAAAAAAGAGAGAGAGCTTTCATAGAACAAGGGAGTGATCAAAGGGGGCCCAGGTGAATGTCCACCTCCAAAACCCCCGAGAGGAGTTCATGTAAGAGAAAAATACAGTCAATTCGGGAGGAGGACTCATGGACCGGGGAGGTAAATGTAAAGTTTTTAATCGAGGGATGGAGGACTCTCCATACATCACACAGGCCAAGGGAGTTTGATAAGTCCCTTAAGGAACATTGAGCTGGGGAAAGGCCTTTGTGAGTAGCTCTTGAATGGTCCAGGGCCGGGTCAAAGGGGAAATTCTAGTCCCCTCTGAGTATCATTGGAAAAGGAAGGAAAGGGGCTAAGATATTAAGGATGTGGGTAAAAAAAGATGGAGAATCCTGGTTAGGGCCATATATATTGCCCAATATGATCTCAGTGGTGTGGAGCTTACCCTTAATGAAAATATACCTGCCCTTGGGATCACAAATAGATTGAAGAGGAATGAAGGGAACTGAGTGGGCCAATAAAATTAGAGCCCCACAGCTTTGTGAGGTATCTCCAGCAGAAACTACCTGTCCAATGAACTGTCTCCTCAGCTGGGATGCTTCAGAATTTAACAAATGCGACTCCTGAATAGGAATTACATCTGCTTTAAAAAGATGAATATGTTTCAATATTTTATACTGCTTCGTTTTTTGCCTGGCTCCTTTGACATTCCATGTGAGAATGGTAATAGGCCTAACCATTATCTGGAGTGGGTTGTGCATCTGATATTTGGAGAGGCCTCCTGACCACACACTGGAACAGCTCCATTATGCCTTAGATCCATGAACCCTCCCCTCCCCTCTCTAATGTTCCAGCATAAGTCAGTCATCCCCTTTATAGTAAACACGCAACCCTTCAAATTTAAGAAAAGTGAAATGTATCCCTTGGGTTGCTCGGACCGTCACCCGCTCCCCCCCTCACTATCATAGCCCATGATTAACAGAACACCTTTAGTTAGGCACCCCCACCCCTCTGCCACCCTGATCCCCGACCAATAATAATAAGACTAATGTAAATATTAACTTTGACTCTAACATAATAACCTCAGAGAGTCAGTAAAATGATATTAATAGCAGAAACAGGACTGCACCCCCATTGAGTACCACAGAGCTGCCTCAGCTTCAGAGACCTTGATGTGTCTCATTCAAAGAATGGAGAACAAAGCAGAACTCTCTACTCTAAGGTGGGCCGCAGTCAACAGCCCAAAGTGAAAGCTATGAACGGTGGCAGGTGGTAAGACTTGAGAGTTCAAAAATCATGTAGAACAGGTTAAAGTTCCAAAAGTAGCAAAACAAACTCCTCTGACCCTAGAGTATGTGACCAAAGTTTAACAATACTGGATAAATTTGACTAAAATAATGAATAATTAAAAGAAAAGCACAAGGAGCTAAAACCCTTCCTCCTCCCAAATCAAGTGAACAAACTGGTCATTTATATAGGAGTTTATGCATATCACAAACTGAAGCTGGAACCCTGCTGTTGGTGATAAATTGCATCCTCTGACTCCCTCTAGTGGTGGAAAATGTCTGTTGCATATGGGCTGGCTGGAGAAGTTCACACTACACAAATGTGCGAATGCACCAGGGAAAGTGACCACGCAATGGAGCCATGACTCATCATGTAAGACAGTTAAGAAGTAGTTCTTGAGCCGAGTCTCCTAAGCCAAAAACCTGGCACTTCAGAGGAGTCTAGTCCCCACTATGGTTGGACAGTCTGTGAGTATCATTCAGGAAGGAATTCTTCCTCCAGAAAAGGAGGCATAGTAGGGGACATTTCTCCATAGGAAAGAGAGAGGGTGTTGCATCACAGATAGCACTTTGAAATAACATAAGAGGCACAAGAAGGAAAAATCCAGTACCATGTCAGGACTCTACTGGTTCAAGGATCACAGAATAAGTTGGGGAATGCTGATTTGAGCCCCAAGTTCACTGATCTCACATCCCCATAGGTCTCCCAGGAGCCAGAGATTAGAACCTGTAATCTTGTCGGGTACTCCATCTTGTACTTGATTCCTGCGGTGATCAGTTTGGTAACAAGTGGGTGGAAAGCAGTTCTTCACTGGCATACAGTAAGAGAGAGGTCTTGGGCAACCTGAAGCTTTACCCCTTCCCGTTTGATTTCCAGTAAATCTCTCACCTTCGAGAGAAAGTGCCGCTTCTCCTGGAAATTTAAGAAGCGAAAAATGAAGGTGTGTGGCGGGGCTCCGTGGGGCAGCATTGGACGAAGGGCACAATGTGCTCTTTCAACTATGTATCTGGAGCCATAGGGTGGGGGCCCACAACCTTTTCCACAAATTTTTGTGTGAAGATGATGGGGTCCAGGCCTTCCTCTCGCTCTGGTAGTCCAATGAGCACCACATTATAGCAGCGGCTACAGCCCCCCAAAACTTCCACCTTGCTCTTCAGTTTGGTGATCTGCTGTTTAGCAGCAATTAGATCAGGTTCAATCCTGGAGGCCATCCTCTCAAGAGAGTGGAGCCGAGCTTCATTGTCAGATGTCCTGGTGGCGATGTCTTCCAGTGCTTGTGTAAAGGATTTGAATTCAATAGTAAGAGTCTTCAACTCTTCTTTAAATGATTTGAACTCTTCTAGGAATCTGGCTAATGTATGCGGCTCATGATCGGGAATGGGAGTCACCGAGGATTGAGCATCAGCAGCAGTAGAGGCCTTGTTTTTTTTTGCAGCCCTTTTCAGGCATTGAAGGTTGAGTATGTTTTGGCATACTCTTTCGCATTTCTACCTCCATCGGTGGCAAAAATCCCGTCAGAATGTTGTGGCAGCATTAACCCAGCTGTTAATTCGAGTTAAGCATGCTGGAGGTAAGTAAAAGTAGATATTTAAACAGAAATACTGGATCAGGTGGCTGGAGCGGCTTGAGAGAGCTGCTAGCTGGTGTATTGCATCACGTGGTCCTACTCCTTCCACATCTGTCACACTACCCAAGGGCAAAACACCCTCTCTTCCAAGGGCATTAAACTATTTAACTACCTACCCCCTTCTCTCTTCCAATGCTCCTCAACTGCTTCATTCAAGTACAACCATAAGGGTCACCTGTCCAGCACACTCACCTGTAAATGCCCCAGGTTTTGAATGACCCAGGAATGTTCAATTTTACCTAATGCTACCTCCAAAGTAATTGTTATGTTCACTTGACCTTTTTTATCTTGTGACCATTAGTATTGTATTAGCCACTATAAGAAAAGGCACTTCACCTCATGTAGTCCTTATTTCTATGTAATGCACTTGCTTGTTTTCTCTGTAACCATTACTTGTTTGTCTTTAACTGAATGATTGTGAAAACAAGCAGTTTTGCTCACATGCCTCTTCAGTATGAAAAATAAACTGGAACTAAGCTAAACTGAAGTGTATCAGGGAAAACAGAGGTAGGAAGGGAAAGCAGTAAGATGCTCAAAGGCGCAAACTGAAGAAAAAATAGCTCCGGAAGTATCAGAAAGGAACAACACATGTTCTTAGGTATGTTAGCAAAAAAAGGAATATAAAGGGAGGGATTGTATGGTTAAAGGGGGAATTGTACAGAGGGGGATCAAGAAAAGGCCAACAACTAGAACAAATACTTCTGTTCAGTGTTCACAGTAGAAGGGGAAGGGGAGGAGCCACGAAAAGGTGCCAGGAGCTTTGATGGGAGGGAAAGGGACACAAACCTCTTTCTGTGCAGAGAGTCAAGAAAGCACTCACTAACTTGAAAGTGGACAAAGCTATAGGGTCAGATGGGGTGCATCCAGGGGTGCTGATGGAGCTTAGGAATATACTAGCTGCACCGGTGACAGACATTTTTAACAGATGACTGGAGACCGGAGTGGTCCCGGAGGAATGGAGAAGGGCAGATGTAGTCCCACTTCACAAAAATGGTAGGAAGGAAGAAGAGAGCAATTATAGGCCTGTCAGCCTGATATTGGTGGTGGGTAATGGAAACACTATGAAAGAAAAGGATTGTGGAATATCCTGAATTCAATGGGTTACAAGATCTGAGGCAGCAAGAATTCACAGGGGGAAGGTCATGTCAAACAAATCTGATAGATTTCTTTGTCAGGGTTACAAGGAGTTAGATCAGGGAGGAGCAGTAGATGTGGCCTACCTGGATTTCAGCAAGGCTTTCGGCACTGTTCTATGTTGGAGACTGATAAGCAAGTTGGGTAGCTTGGGGGTGGGTAATAAGGTGGTAATCTGGGTAAGAAACTGGCTAGAGGATAGGAGGCAGATGGTAGAGGTAAATGGAGTTCACTCTGAGGAAGGGAGGGTGACGGGGGTACCCAGGGATTAGTCCTGGGACCAGTCCTTTTAATGTCTTTATTAGTGGAAGGTCTGCCTCTTTGAGGATGATACCAAGATCTGCTACAGAGTGGACACTGCGGGGGGGGGCATGGAAAGAATGGGCAGGGATCTGAAAAACTAGAGGAGTGGTCAAGGATATGGCAGCTGGGTTTTAAAGTGAAAAAGTGCAAAATAATGCACATAGGCCATAGAAACTGGGGGGCAGAATACAAACTAAAGGGAATGATACTGATGATGGCCAAGCAGTAAAGAGGCCTGGAGGTAATCATATCAGATGACCTAAAGGTGGCCAGGCAGTGTGACAAGGCAATCAGGAGGGCTAGAGGGATACTAGTGTGCATAGGTAGGGGTATCTGCAGCAGGAAGAGGGTAGTGGTGTTTTTCATGTATAGATCACTGGTAAAACCCCATCTTGAGTACTGTGTCCAGTTCTGAAGACCACATCTCAGGAAAGACATAGACATAGTGGAGACGATCCAAAGGAGGGCTACCAAAATGGTGCAGGGTCTGCATCAAAAGCTTTATGAGGAGAGGCTAAAGAGCTCAATATGTACACCCTGGAGGAGGAGAGAGAGGGAATATGATAGAGATCTTTAATACCTCACAAGGGTTAATAAGGTACATGTGGGGTGTATTGTTTTAGAGACAAATGTATTTTAGAACAAGGGGACATGCTTTGAAGCTGGAGGGAGGTAGATTCAGGAGAGATGTGAAGAAGTACTTTTTCACAAAAAGGGTGGTGGATTCCTAGTAAAGCCTTCCCACAGAGATAGTGGGGCCACAGACAGTGGTGGGGCTCAAAAATGCCTGGGATAGGCACAAGGGAATCATTTGGGCAAGGGGAAGAGAGAGAGAGCACTGTAGATCAAGTAGGGTCTGCAGCAAAAACAAAAAAGGTTATAAAATTGGGCAGACTAGGTGGTCTCAGCGGTCCTTACCTGCCATCAATCTCTATATTTCTATTGGGATGACATAAACAGTTTTTGGACCTTCATATGGGGGGGTTCTCACAAATGAGGGGTACGTTAGAAACAGAACCAGCCACTACAAGCCACCAGTCTAGAAATAGTGGCCTTCATGGCTATCTTGAAGCCAGGTAGCATGATAGCTGCACTGTTCAAACATGCAATGCTGCAAAAGGTTACTGTTCAGCCGATCACTACTCATGTGCGTTATAAGTTAGATCACTAAATGATTTTGTTATTACAGCTTACCTGAGTCCAGCATTGGGACAGTATTTATGCTTTCCTGGGGATTTATACTGGCATTTGTAAAGCAGCTAGGCCACATCCTTTCTTTCATCTAATTAACTGATCTGGTATGGAGGACCTGAGAATAGCTACTAATAATATTAGGGGAATCAGTAAACTCATTAAAAGAACAAGTCTTCTTCAAGATTTCAACCATGAGATGTGCAGGAGGCACTCATTCAAGAGCCTCACTTAATACAGAACCAGAAACTGAAATGGCAGTTGGTAGGGGAAGTCTATGCTTCCAACTGCAATATGCAGCCACAATGTATCCTGCTCAATTTGTGTGCTCCAAATGCCTTGCCGGAATGGACAACCTTTCTTAAACAATTTCTCCCATACACAGTCACTAGCCCAGATCACCTATCAAGTTTCAAGTTTAAGTTTATTGCTCAGCATATCATGCCATGACAAATCCGAACATAAATATCAATATAATATAAACACATAATAAATAAACATATCAAATTGACATATAATTAAAAACAGTTTTCAATAATATAAAATCACATTTACAATACCCAAGAACCACATAACGTAGAGTCATCATATACCAATTTCAACACTATCTTAACCCTACAATTCAATCCATTTACCATATCGATCATTCTTATTCTTACCATAATTTGGTTATATAATACTTAATATATACCATATTTTGTCACCATTCATTTATATAACGGATCACATGATTCTATTACCTAGGGCAAGGTTTTAAATGGAAACATTTAAGTTCCATATATCTGAAGAGGGAGGCCACAGGGACAAGCACCTCTTCTTCCTGAGTTTTTAATAAAAAAGTCAATATGTGAATTTGTTGATAAGTAAGTTGTTGAATTAGGCCACCCAAGAGGGAAGTGCTAATTTTTTCATACAAGGGACAAAGCAAAACCACTTGTAATAAATTATCTTCACTTAGCCCACATTTACAATAAAGATCTTTATTTTTACTTTTCTCAAATTTTCCTTTCCTAATATTACTTGAAAAGCATTCAAAGTGAAATCTGGTAACAGCTTTTCTGTGTTTGGGATTTTGTAAAATCTCCAAATATGGTTCCAGTTTGTGGGATCTCTTATTTTTAGTTAGCCATGGGCAGGCTTTAGACAGTCTGCCGATCTCCAAATCCTTTTGCATAAATACATTGTTTATTCTGGAGTTAACTTGTCCTCTTGTTTGGACTAAGGGAAGTCTTAAGCAATCTGTAATAATCGACATCAAACCAAGCGGTTTGATAATTTCTTCTACTACTTTCATGCAGGGGAAGGTTATTTGAGTATGAAGATATGTTAAGCCTTCCTCCAAACAAACCCTAGGGAGCCTATTCTGATTCATTCTGAACACTCTTAACCAATAATTTACCAACCTTTGCTGTATTTGACATTCAGTTGAGACCTTGCCAAGCTCTGACCTCACTAGCGAGGATGGGACAGAGATTGGAAGTCCTAACATCCTCTTATAGAGTTTGTTCAAGCTGGGATCAAGTCCCATTTTGCTGTTCTATCTATCATTGGAGGTGACTCCGACCCAGCTGTTACTTGTCCACTGGACCACTGGAGGAATACCATGGAGACCTTCAGTCAGTTAAATTGCTTAATACACTGGCAGGGGAGCTGGCATTAGCAGATGTGTGGCATTCTCTAAATCCGTGAGAGTAAGCATGTACTTGCTGCTCCCCCCACCACAATTCTTATTTGAGAATTGATCACTTTTTTTCTCAACTACCTGCATGCACCAGCGTTCCCCAAGGCTCAGTCCTAGGCCCCATCCTCTTCTCCATCCTACTAAATGATCTGCCTAATTCTTGCTCCACTACCGCAATACACATGTATGCTGATGACACGGTCCTCTTTACTTCCGGCCGTACCTACGAAGAAGTCACCTCTAATCTGCAGACCGACTTCAACAAAGTATAACAGTTGTTCAACTCCAACCAACTCTCCTTAAATGCCAAGAAAACTGTCTGTATGTCTTTCGGCACTAGACAGAGACTATCCAGACTTACATCCCCCCCAATCTTCCATACCTTAAATAACACCATCCTTGAAGACGTGTCCTCCTTTAGGTACATGGGGGTTTGGCCTGATCGCCACCACTCCTTTTCCATTCATGTGGACACCATCCTATCAAAACTGTGCCCAAAGCTTGGTGCCCTCTATAGAAACCATGCAAGTCTCCCACTCCCTGTGAGACGTGAAATAGTCCGGAAAATGATTCTACCCTCCTTCAATTACCGCAATGTTGTTTACAGCTCTGCCTCTAAGCCCACCTTAGCCAGACTGGACCCCCTCTTTAATGCTTTCTGCCACTTTACCCTTGATGCCACCCCCCGCATCCATCACTGTGAGCTCTTCCATTCACTGGCCCTTCCATCCCTGAGTAACCGGCACCTACTTCACAGTGCTAAATTTGTTTCTGACTTCTGGCTCGGTTCCCTTCCTCCCTACCTTGTATCCTCCCTATCATCCCCTCCTACCCCCGCCCTCACCCTCAGGTCTACTGACTCCAGGCTATTTGTAATCCCTCACCGAAGTACCTCAGCAGGCCAATCGGCTTTCTCTTACCTCTTGCCTAAGCTCTGGAATAGCCTGCCGGCCCAAATTCACCATTCTTTATCCAAACACTCACTATCCTCTGCCCTCACTAACTTCCTTGCAACAAATTTTACCTGCCCCTGACTTCCCACCCCCCGATGACTTCTCTTCACCCTCTCTGATCCCCTACTCCTTACGTGCCTGACCAGCAGCTCTGCCTTCACCTAATTGTCTGGCTTATACATTGCTCTAAACAACCAATGCATTTACTTCTCATTCCCACACCACTTCCCCAAATTAACCTCCCTAAATACCCTAGTGTTTACTTTACAGCCCTGCCACCACCTTTACCCCAATCTCCAACTTCCATTTCCTGCTGCCAACTTGGTGCTTCTTGCTTCAGTTCAATCTCTGTTACTGGCACTTATGTAATCATGTATAGTCCTAGATGTGTATTCAGTTCTGTATGCCACTTTCCTTGAGGCTGATGTTATGCACTGTACTTCTCATGTAACAAGTTTGTAAGTAATCTCACTCAATTATGTAACAATTGTTGTATTGCTCCATTTCAAGCTCAACCTACTGACTGCTGTATGTATACCATCCTCCCATGTACCGCTCCAGGTCGCACCGTGAGACGAGCATCTTTTTGCTCAGTGTGCCTTTCCTGGTGAAACATTTTCAATAAATAAATAAAAATGGTAACCTCTTGCAAAACTGATAACTTTGCAGAGTCAGATCAGGCCCCCCTAGTGTTAGAGTTAGAGACAGTTCAGATGGTTTGTAACACCATGTGGCAGCTCAGTGTAGGGCTTCTCAATGATCAGGGGCATAGATGCCAGAGCTGATGGGTGAGGGGGGTGGTAGCCCCCACTACACTTTTGTCCATGAGCATTCTAAGTGCTCATTTAATACATGCAAGGTCAGAAAGGAAGTAATTATGGTCTCTATTGTAATTTTTTGTGTGCAACTCAGTTTACAACTGAAATGGAAGATCTTCCAGGAATCAGTCCACACCATTGAGTCAGACTAATGGGTACTGAGCTGGAGGTGTTAGGGCCCGGGGGTTCAAACATTTTTCAGCATGATTGGTGCTGAGGTAAGCTGTGCACATGCATGGCACTGCTAGAGGGAGTTTGTGGCGCAGGATTACCTCAGCAACAGCCCTCATTTGGCTTAGTTCCTTTTGTCCCGTTATCGAGTGCACTTCAGTGACAATGCCACTTGTCCACTGGGAGTCAAAACTTCATGTATCTGTTGATACGTCACCTAGAGCCACTCATTGCTGAAAACAAGTGGTTTCACGTGCCTTCAGCTAAGCGAGAACAGCAAAGCAAAGCTGAGCAGTTCTGGCTCAAGCTGGAAGCAAATGAAAACACTAATTTTCAGCAACGAGTGGCGATGGGGGACATATTAATATGTTATTCATTGCAAGTGATCAATAATATATTTAAAAAACAACTTCCCAGAACATGCCCATTTCCAGGACGTCTGCACTTGAGATGCTCTTCACAGAATAAGAATGCTTCATGCGCAGGGGAAAGGAGCACTCCTTCGATCTGTAATCCGTACAACAACAACAATATTAAGTTCCCATCAGGTTTAGTGCTTTAAGGTAATGTTTATTGTTTTTGTGATGGTTTAGTGTTTTTCCACAAATATTTCTATCAGTCTCTTTCAGCCCTACCAAACAACTATTGACAGCAATGGACAGTGACAGTGATGGCAGGGAGCCTCCTCAGGCATGCTTCTTTGGTAGCTGGGCAATAAGTGGTCCACTTCCCCCTGCAGGAGAAGGTTCTGATGATGTGCTTGGGAGAGGGAATATCTGTCCCATAAGCATTAAAAGAAATGGGACTGTTCACGATACCAGTTAGTGACCCGGCTCCACTGAGCCTCGAGTTCTTCCTCTTTCCATTAGAAGGGGAAGAAATGGTACCACTCAAGATTGCTGTCTGTGTGGTCTCTCATTAGGTTCTCATGTCTCAGAGTGGAAGGCCTTCCCCACCATCATCGTCGATTTCACCGATGGACCAATCGTGGGAGGTCAAGGTCTTGGGCCTGGAATCCCTCTCTGGCTACTTGTAGGGACTCCAGTGGGCAGTTTCATCACTGGGCAGCTCTTAGAGAACAGTAGGTGCAGCATCTGGATTATTTGTTATTTCTTGTGTAGCCAGCCTCCAGATCCTTTGGGGCTGAGATCATCAGAATGACAGCCAAGGCCTTCTAGATGTATAGAGCATTTGGTTCTGTCAATGGCCTCAGGGTACTTACCAGTGATCAGACTGCCAACTCCTGCCTCACTGGCCACACCCTCCATTTAAAGTTATTGCAGTGAGACTGGCCCTGGTACCTCTGCCAGTCATTCCGGTGCTGGCTGGATCTTTGGTGCCGTGGGAAGCACCAGGTACTTTCCACCCCTCTTCATGACCCTCATTCCAGGGAGGATCTGGAGGGGGATTAGTCTGACCCTGATCTCATCATTTTTGAAAGCAGCAATGATGATTATTTTTATAGGCTGGACACTTCAGATCCATGTTCTTCTCCTGTTCTTCAGAATAACCTTTCTTTTCAGGCTCTTCTGCGTAACATGTATGTTATGCTGACTTTTTAGCCTTCTGCTACTGACTCAGGGAATCATCTTCATCTGGAGTGGCTCAGCATTTACACCATGCCAATTAGTGTCATTCCTCCTAGTCCCCCTGCGTTTGAAACTTTCTTGGACGGAATATGGGATAAGCCTATATCTATCCCTTCTGTCTCTAGGCAGACAGACCATAAATATACTGCCCCAAAGGACAGGCCTATCCTTGATTTTCAGCCTGTTGCTAACAAGACTGTCATTTTGGCTGTGAATGATAAAGCTATCCTTCCCAAGAGCTGTCTGCACACCCATTCAACAAGGAATCACACAAGACAGACATTATGGGAAAAAGGGCTTTCGCTGCTGCTACCTTTAGTATGAGAATTGCTTGTTACCAGAGGCATTTTTCCAAGTATGAGTATGCCCTCTGTACATCTCTTTGGTCTCCAGCGGAACCCCTGCTTGAATGTGAGACAAAACAGAAGATTGTCCAGACTGTCACTTATGGTACTGAGTTTAAGTCATCAGCTCAAAGTGACTATGGATGCCTTGACACTGCCTCTCACTCTGCTGCATGGGACTCAATATCAAAGCCTTGTTAGTTGAGCCCTGGCTCTCATTTTAGAAAAATGGCCACTAAACAGCTGAAAACACTGTTTAAAAATCACCTCCATAGACTTGAATGTAGCACACCCCTGCGCTCTCCCTGTAGCCATGTCATAAAACATCAGAGCATGGGGGGCAAGTCCAAAAACTGGGAAGGGGAAAGGGATTGCGCTACTAGCCCCTTGGGGCAATTTGCAATCCTTCACTTCCTGCAGGGGTGTAACAAAGTAGTCTACTTAAAGTACAGAGGAGTGGAGGTAAAGGAGCATCTTCTTATTTCTTTTTAGATTAAAAATACCAGGAAAGGTTCTCTTTCAGCCAGCTAACTCAGAACAATTGTTTTTTCAACTATTTTTGGAGGAAAGGGGAAGGGAGGAAAGCAGCAAATATCTGTCTTATAACTTGGGTGCTACATATACTAAGCACATTTTTCTATGTAAATTGGATCACTTTTTAAAATTCCCTACTCAGTTTTGAAGGCAGATGTGCTAAGAAATATTTCACCTATTAACATAATCTTTATATGTTTCTAAAGCTGCCATTCCTATCTTTAAAACAGTATAAATATTAAGTTCGTAGGACAACATTGCCTGACAAATCGCCTCTTGAAATCACATCAGGAGTTGAGAAAATTTACTCAGTATATTCTTACAGTAGCAATAGGAGTCACATAAATGAGACTGGGGCTTCAGGCCAGCAAAGGGACAAAAGTCAAACTAAATTTAAATCATGGTAATGTGTACTGTTCTTTCATTTAAAAGAAAGAGCCCAAATGGAAAGATGATTTTTTTTATTCAATATTTTGTTTCAGCCAACAAAGCAGGCAGGAAAAAACTGAAATTAGAAGTCTCCATCTTAGTAATTTGCAAGACAATTCCACAGTTCTGAAGGCAGGTCACAACAGTTCCATAACATTACTCTAACAGCCCAGTTCTATTTGCACTTTCATATTGGTGTGTTGGGCTCATATGTACCATGGAGGCCCTCTGTGTTCATGCGGGAGGAGTTCACTAGAGCTTTCGTGAATCAGTGTTTTGCAAATTGCTCCCTCTATACCCAATCCACTACAAGAATGCATAGCTACAATACTTATTGGCCTGACTGTGTGTGGTGGGATGTACTGCTATGTGGAATCTTCAAATTCTGGTGGAATAAACTTCTGTGGAATTTTTGAAATTCCATCAAAATTCTGCCAAAGTTTGTCAGAAATGGAGTGAGATTTCTGCAACAGAAAAATGCAGAACAACATTTTCTACAACATTACTGCAGAATTTTATTCCACAAATCTCAATATTTTCTGTGGAAATGTTTGCAGAATAATTTCCATAGAAAAAATGCTGTTACATGAAATATTATTCCATGGATCACAGCAAGCAGAATTCTATGGAAGAACCAGTGAAATTTCAGCATAAATTCCACCAGTGGAATGGTCATTCCACGCTAATTCTACCAGCGGAATTCTGTATTCTGCATAGCACTAGTAGGAAGTAAGATGAGCTCACACAACATAGAATCCTGAAGGATGCCAAGGTTTCCATTCTGCAGCTCCAGGGATGCATAGCCTCTGCCACCCAGAAGACTGCCATAGTGGCTATGTACCAACAGGCAATCAGTGAGGGATTAGCTGGTCTAGCCAGGGAACAGCTCCCGTTGCCCCATGACTCCATACTGGGGTCTGACAGAGCATCATGTTACAAGGATGATCATGAGAGCACAATGACGATTCATGAGATGATAAATGCAACTCATGGTGGCCAGTTATTGTTAAAAGCATCCTTCTGCAGTATCACAAATCATGTCAGCATCTACATATAATACATTATATTCGACATGCATCACTATTCTTTATATGCAAAATTACTTTTTCACCACCTACTAATGAAAACATTTCTTTGCAGCAATGACCAACATAAAAAAATTATGTTTCTCTTTATTTGTGTGAGTTAAGCTTATTGACAGTGACCTGGTAAATGATTATCTGGCAAATTGTTTATTTATATTTTTTAACTACTACAACTTTATTAAAAAATGTTTGGTAGTACAACAATTAAGTGTTTATTTCTATTCCTGAAATCTCCCCTCATATCTTTCTCTTACCCAGTACTCCCAATTTTTCTCAGCTTGCTACTGCATATTCAAATTTGAGTGTATGGTCCTTTTTGCACTAGAATCTCTTGAGCATTTCCCAAAATATATTTTATCATAAAAAAAAACTGTCACCTTTCCAAGCAACCACTCCCAGACTCCTTGGTTTATGAGATAATGAACATGAGTTCAGATCTGTTCACACCGTTATTCAGGAGGAAATCAATCATATTCTCCTTGCCATGTCTGTTGAATACCTATTACTTTTGACTTGCAAACTCTGGAGATTTGATGCAGTACTCATAGATTTCCCTTGTTTCTTTTCTATGATTAGGGTTGCACAAATATTTATTTATTTATTTAACTTTGATGACTGGGTAAGTAAACTGGCAATAGAAGCATTTTTCAGGCACAACCCAAGTACAGTAGCACAGACGAGAGCAGAGATACATAATACAGTATATGTAGCAATATTTACAGTATTCATTTACAAAATACAAAGGATGTAGCAATATGCACAGTATACATTTACACTGTGGGGCATATACAAAGTGTTCATATACATTGCATAGTAGACACACAGATGAGGCAGGTTCTATAGGTAGATTGAGTAGAAATGTTCAGCACCTATCAACCTGGGGGGAGGTAAAGAGTAAAACAAGGGTACAGTGTGAGGGGACAGCACAAGGATAGAAGGGAGAGCAGAGTAAGAGTAGGTGAGGTGGGTGGGAGGTTTGCGAAAGCACTGACATATGACAGATGAGGAGTAGTGGCGTATCAGAAGTTTTGTAAAGGTAGAGGGAGTGAATTAAACAGATTAGCAGGGTTGCCGTTCTGTCCATTGTTGATATACAGTGGGGGTGGGTGAAAATTTGCAGCAAGTAAGGACAGCAAAGGAAAAACAGCATCACTAAAAGCACACCAAACTGGGTTTCACATTTTCAACAGCCCCCAAACAATTCCAAGTATGACAGCAAGGAAATAACATCACCACTAAAAGCTCACCAAACTAGGTTTCAAATTTTCAACACCAAAACAATTCTTAGCAATGGTAGTAAAGAAATAACAGCACCACTAACAGCACACAAAACTAGGTTTAAAACAAAAACAGCAATGAGCAGTTACTCCACTGCATTAGAAATGAATCTGGATCCTTCCCTACTGGCCTCTTCTGGAACAGACACATAGCCATCATCATTGTCACTTAACCAGTGATGCTGCTTACAATTTGAGACATTGTTTTGTTTTTTACCACTTTATTCATTTTGGGAAATCACTTGTAATAATTCTGTTCAGCCAATCAACTTTTGGTTTACCTATGTATGCCTTTTACAAGAGAGTACTGTATGTATTAAAGGGACACAGTCAACCCCCTTAGGACTCAAAGAAGCCCTTGTTTAAAAAACATATTTTATTATTGCTAACACTCTGTAAAGACTGCGAAAATAGCTAGTAGTTTGATTCTGGTCCTTTTTCTTTTAAAAAGTGAAAAACAGACTGCCCACCATATTGGTGTTACACACTAAAACAGGTTTGTTTACTTTCCATGATCAACTCAACTGCATCTTTCCTGGACTTGGAACACCTCCAACACAGTGTGGCCACTCATGATTGCAGTTGCAGTTCAGGTGGCTACTGCTTCATGAGTGATTTCATTGTTTAGGTGTGCTTATAATTTTTAGGAAGTATTCAAGAAGAACTGATTCAGAATTTGAAACCAAACAAAGTTGTTTATAAATATACATCAGCATGCATTTCAGTTCTACTAAACAAGAAGCCAGACAAACTAAATAGCAACATTAATGAATTTTAGCAAAGGCAAGCAACCATAAAATGAGGGGTTTTAACTAGAAATAATATTATGCAAAACAGGTTAACAGTGTTCCTTTAATGCCAGTGCACAGCAGTACTCTTAAGACAGGCTTTGAAGAGCATTTGAATAGATGTAAAAACGGTGATGCTGCACTGTACATCAGTCAGAATGGTGTCCCTGATTGTGAGCATTTGTCCCCAATTTTATTGGACAGTGTCCTAATCTGGGGCCTGGCAGGTAATAGCTATGCATTCCAGGGTAGCCAGGTGTTGTAGTTGACACCTCTGTGATTTCTTTGCAATATCTTATGATGCCCTTTGCAACCCTTAAAACATTAGTTTCCTAGCATTTACCCTGCTACAAATATATAAAGCCATGACCGTTTCAGTGCTACTAACAATTAAGTAGATCCTGAAAGGGTTAACATAAACAAGTTCTTCAGAGAAGATAAATCATTGCCCATGACCCCCCAACAGACACACACACACACACACACACACATATGCACATTTGGGAGTGATAAATTAATTTGAAACTCCTTTGGAGTTATTTCCTCTAAAATTTTGCTGTGTCCTTTTTTGGAAATTATGTTAGTAAATTATTTAGGTTCCAAAGAATTGCAAATCACATATAGAATAATTTATGGAGGTCAGTGTATAAGGAGAATGTAATGCCCACTCAAGGTGTGGGATGCTGCATAAGCCCCAAGAGCGAGCCGAGGGGTTTATTAAAGCATCCCATGCCGAGAGTTGCACATTAAATGTTCGTTTGTACACTCACCCCATACATTGTTTTATATAATTGCTAGCTTGCATTTTTTCACTTCATGGGGAAAAAAAATGTATAACACAGAGCTGGCAACAAGTGGTTTATTGAACAGAACTTAGCAAGCTTAGCAAAGTTAGCAAACTTATTGAACTGTAACTGGCTCCAACAAAGTGTGGCAGTTTTAAGGCAGTAGAATGCAAATGATAAATTATTTTATTAAAAACGTTATATTTGTTTTAAACTCCAGCATTACTGTTTCAACTAAGAATGGCAGATGGTATCGTGCATCAACTTGGAAAGTACTTTTTCAGAGATTGTGCTAAAAGTAATTGAAACTTGAGAGAAAGTCGTAGTTTTGTGCTGAACAGTCTGTAGAATATGTCCATTTTTTAAAGTTTTTAAAAGGTTTTATTTGAAGTTTTTTTTCTTCCGGTTGCCTCAGAGATATGCTAATTAGGCTAGTGATTTTGATAATTTGCCCCAGCTCCTGGTAAGTTATCCTATCATCAAGCAGTTCTCTTGGTATAGTGAGAAGGTGTGTCTACTAGATACATTGTTAACAGCATATGGGGATAGACTCAATCTTCTGTTGATGTTCCATGGTGTGGTCTGTCCTTCTACGCATCCAGAATCAGTCTCTACCCAGAGGAAGACATCTTCATCATCCTTCTTCTTCAGAAAGTGTCTGTCCAGGAGATTATGGACTCCATCCTTGTCATTTGCTGAAGCTGAGTCCATCAAAATCCATGCAAATCGCTACGCCGTTCTTTCTCTTCCTCAGGTTGAAGTCGAGTTTCCGAAGTTTGAGTGCATCACATCCGCCGTGCCAGTGTTGTCTTTTGTTTCCTGATCCAGATGTCCTGAAGTTGGTCGTCCTCAGCAGAAGAGTGTGCACATCCTGGAAGAACCTTGTCTGCGTCCCCTGGTTATTCGCCGCAAGTCGAGTCCGTCAAAGCCCAGTGGGGGACGCATCCGCTATTTCATTGTTTTGTTCCAGTTCCTTATGTCGATACTTTAGAATCAACTGGCTTCACCTCAGATCCTTCTGGCTCCTGGTTGCATCAGAGATCCATCATCACCTCAGATTCTTCAAGTTCTTGCTGGCCCCTGAAGTGCTGCAGCATCGTCCAGGTCATGGTAATCCTACAGTGGGTTCGTCACTACGCAGCTTTCTGGTTCTTATTCATCCTTGGTGTCCCAAAGAGTGGGTTTTGGCTGGGGAACTTTCTGCATCCAGTGTTAAATCCAAAAACCCTCAGGTGGGTTTGTTCCAGGAACTAGCTTCTCTGGTCCTGTCTTGCTGGCAGCCTTGGAGAGAGTGGAGTTTATGCCAAGAAACCTATGGACTGTTTTCAAAACCTCTCACCACCCCAGTGGCCTTAACCAGACCTCTGCTAGGATCATTGCCTAAGTATCCTAAAGTTCTTTTCTGCCTATCTTTGTAGCTACCAGTGGTGTTCAACGGTGCAAACAAAGACTTCAGATAATTGAACTCTGTTATCATTGTATGAAGGTGACTGTAATAAACCTAGGTCAACCTTGTAAGAATTCCTTTGGAGTAGTAAATGTCATCTTATTTTCTGAGTGGTATTAGAGTGACATACAGTATAGTTTTCTGTGTTAGATAACTTTAGGAAATCATCTTAGAGTATAATGGCATTAGGATGAGGTGCACCTCAACACACCTTCTTGTAGTTGTATTAGTAATGCATGCAAAATCTAAGTAGTGTGAGATAAAAGGACTGCTTTTATCTCACACTTCTTAGAGCTCTTTCATTCACTGGCCCTTCCATCCCTGAGTAACCAGCACCTACTTCACAGTACTAAATTTGTTTCTAACTTCTGGCTCGGTTCCCTACCTCCCTACCTTGTATCCTCCCTATCATCCCTTCCTACCTCCGCCCTCGCCCTCAGGTCTACTGACTCCAGGCTATTAGTAGTCCTTCACCGAAGGACTTCCGCAGGCCAATCGGCTTTCTCTTACCTCTTGCCTAAGCTCTGGAATAGCCTGCCGGCCCAAATTCACCATTCTTTATCCAAACACTCACTATCCTCTGCCCTCACTAACTTCCTTGCAACAAATTTTACCTGCCCCTGACTTCCCACCCCCCGATGGATTCTCTTCACCCTCCCTCTGATCCCTACTCCCTTACGTGCCTGACCAGCAGCTCTGCCTTCACCTAATTGTCAGGCTTATACATTGCCCTAAACAACCAATGCATTTACTATCTCATTCCCACACCACTTCCCCAAATTAACCTCCCTAAATACCCTAGTGTTTACTTTACAGCCCTGCCACCACTCCTTTACCCCAATCTCCAACTTCCATTTCCTGCTGCCAACTTGGTGCTTCTTGCTTCAGTTCAATTTCTGTTACTGGCACTTATGTAATCATGTATAGTCCTAGATGTGTATTCAGTTCTGTATGCCACTTTCCTTGAGGCTGATGTTATGCACTGTACTTCTCATGTAACAAGTTTGTAAGTAATCTCACTCAATTATGTAACAATTGTTGTATTGCTCCATTCAAGCTCAACCTACTGACTGCTGTATGTATACCATCCTCCATGTACCCCCAGGTCGCACTGTGAGGCGAGCATCTTTTGCTCAGTGTGCCTTTCCTGGTGAAACATTTTCAATAAATAAATAAAAATGGTAACTTCTTGCAAGATTGACAACTTTGCAGTGTCAGATCATACCCCCCTAGTGTTACAGTTAGAGACAGTTCAGATGGTTTGTAACACCATGTGGCAGCTCAGTGTAGGGCTTCTCAATGATCAGGGGCATAGATGCCAGAGCTGATGGGTGAGGGGGGTGGTAGCCCCCACTACACTTTTGTCCATGAGCATTCTAAGTGCTCGTTTATTACATGCAAGGTCAGAAAGTAAGGAATTATGGTCTCTATTGTAATTTTTTGTGTGCAAATCAGTTTACAACTGAAATGGAAGATCTTCCAGGAATCAGTCCACACCATTGAGTCAGACTAATGGGTACTGAGCTAGAGGTGTTAGGGCCCTGGGGGAGGGGTCAAACATTTTCAGCATGATTGGTGCTGAGGTAAGCTGTGCACATGCACGGCACTGCTAGAGGAGTTTGTGGCACAGGATTACCTCGGCACCAGCCCTCATTTGGCTTAGTTCCTTTTGTCCCGTTATTGAGTGCACTTCAGTGACAATGCCACTTGTCCACTTGGAGTCAAAACTTCATGTATGTGTTGATACACCCTCCCAGAGCCACTCGATGCTGAAAACAAGTGGTTTCACGTGCCTTCAGCTGAGCGAGAACAGCAAAGCAAAGCTGAGCTGTTCTGGCTCAAGCTGGAAGCAAATGAAACCACTCATTTTCAGCAATGAGTGGCGATGGGGACATATTAATATGTTATTCATTGCAAGTGATCAATAATATATTTAAAAAAAACAACTTCCCACAACATGCCCATTTCCAGGACATCTGCGCTTGAGATGCTCTTCACAGAATAAGAATGCTTCATGCGCAGGGGAAAGGAGCACTCCTTCGATCTATAATCTGTACAACAACAACAATATTAAGTTTCCATCAGGTTTAGTGTTTTAAGGTAATGTTTATTGTTTTTGTGATGGTTTAGTGTTTTTTCACAAATATTTCTATCAGTCTCTTTCAGCCCTACCAAACAACTATTGACAGCAACGGACAGTGACAGTGATGGTAGGGAGCTTCCTCACTCATGCATCTTTGGTAGCTAGGCCATAAGTGGTCCACTTCCCCCCTGCAGGAGAAGGTTCTGATAATGTGCTCGGGAGAGGGAACATCTGTCCCGTAAGCATTAAAAGAAATGGGACTGTTCACTATACCATTTAGTGACCCGGCTCCACTGAGCCTGGAGTTCTTCCTCTTTCCGTTAGAAGGGGAAGAAATAGTATCACTCAAGGTTGCTGTCTGTGAGGTCTCTCAATTGGTTCTCATGTCTCAGAGCAGAAGGCCTTCCCCACCATCATCGTCGATTTCACCGATGGGCACAATACATGGGAGGTCAAGGTCTTGGGCCTGGAATCCCTCTCTGGCTACTTGTAGGGACTCCAGTGGGCAGTTTCATCACTGGGCAGCTCTTAGGGAACAGTAGGTGCAGCATCTGGATTATTTGTTATTTCTTGTGTAGCCGGCCTCCAGATCCTTTGGGGCTGAGATCATCAGAGTGACAGCCAAGGTCTTGTAGATGTATAGAGCATTTGGTTCTGTCAATGGCCTCAGGGTGACCTACCAGTGATCAGGCTGCCAACTCCTGCCTCACTGGCCACACCCTCCATTTAATGTCATTGCAGTGAGACTGGCCCTGGTACCTCTGCCGGTCATTCCGGTGCTGGCTGGATCTTTGGTGCCGTGGGAAGCACCAGGTACTTTCAACCCCCTTCATGACCCTCATTCCAGGAAGGATCTAGAGGGGGATTAGTCTGACCTGATCTCATCATTTTTGAAGGCAGCAATGATGATAATTTTTATAGGCTGAACACTTCAGATCCAGGTTCTTCTCCTGTTCTTCAGAATAACCTTTCTTTTCATGCTCTACTGTGTAACATGTATGTTATGCTTGCTTTTCAGCCTTCTGCTACTGACTCAGGGAATCATCTTCATCTGGAGTGGCTCAGCATTTACACCATGCCAGTTAGTGTCATTCCTCCTACTCCCCCTGCATTTGAAACTCTCTTGGACGGAATATGGGATAAGCCTGTATGTATCCCTTCTGTCTGTATGCAGACAGACCATAACTATACTGCCCCAAGGGACAGGCCTATCCTTGATTTTCAGCCTGTTGCTGACAAGACTGACATTTTGACTGTGAATGATAAAGCTATCCTTCCCAAGAACTGTCTGCACACCTATTCAACAAGGAGCCACACAAGACAGAAATTATGGGAAAAAGGGCTTTCGCTGCTGCTACCTTTAGTATGAAAATTGTTAGTTACCAGAGGCATTTTTTTAAGTATGAGTATGCCCTCTGGACATATCTTTGGTCTCCAGTGAAACCCCTGCCTGAATGTGAGACAAAACAGAAGATTGTCCAGGCTGTCACTTATGGTACTGAGTTTAAATCATCAGCTCAAAGTGACTATGGATGCCTTTGACACTGCCTCTCACTCTGCTGCATGGGACTCAATATCAAAGACTTGTTAGTTGAGCCCTGTCTCTCATTTTAGAAAAATGGCCACTTAAACAGCTGAAAACACAGTTTAAAATCACTCCATAGACTTGAATGTAGCACCCCAAGCCTCCCTGTAGCCATGTCATAAAACATCAGAGCATGGGGGGCAAGTCCAAAAACTGAGAAGGGGAAAGGGATTGCACTGCTAGCCCCTTGGGGCAATTTGCAGTCCTTCACTTCCTGCAGGGGTGTAAAAAAGTAGTCTACTTAAAGTACAGAGGAGTGGAGGTAAAGGAGCATCTTCTTATTTCTTTTTAGATTTAAAAAATACCAGGAAAGGTTCTCTTTCAGCCGGCTAACTCAGAACAATTGTTTTTTCAACTATTTTTGGAGGAAAGGGAAGGAGGAAAGCAGCAAATATCTGTCTTATAACTTGGGTGCTACATATACTAAGCACATTTTTCTATGTAAATTGGATCACTTTTAAAATTCCTACTCAGTTTTGAAGGCAGATGTGCTAGAAATATTTCACCTATTAACATAATCTTTATATGTTTCTAAAGCTGCCATTCCCATCTTTAAAACAGTATAAATATTAAGTTAATGAGGACAACATTGCCCTGACAAATCGCCTCTTGAAATCACATCAGGAGTTGAGAAAATTTACTCAGTATATGCTTACAGTAGCAATAGGAGTCACATAAATGAGACTGGGGCTTCAGGCCAGCAAAGGGACAAAAGTCAAACTAAATTTAAATCATGGTAATGTGTACTGTTCTTTCAATAAAAGAAAGAGCCCAAATGGAAAGATGATTTTTTATTCAATATTTTATTTCAGCCAACTATGCAGGCAGGAAAAACTGAAATTCAGAGTCTCCGTCTTAGTAATTTGCAAGACAATTCCACAGTTCTGAAGGCAGGTCACAACAGTTCCATAACATTACTCTAACAGCCCAGTTCTATTGCACTTTCATATTGGTGTGTTGGGCTCTTATGTACCATAGAGGCCCTCTGTGTTCATGTGGGAGGGGTTCACTAGAGCTTTCATGAATCAGTGTTTTGCAAATTGCTCCTCTATACCCAATCCACTACAAGAATGCATAGCTATAATACTTATTGGACTGACTGTGTGGTGGGATGTACTGCTATGTGGAATCTTCAAATTCTGGTGGAACAAACTTCTGTGGAATTTTGAAATTCCATCAAAATTCTGCCAATTGCCAGAAATGGAGTGACAGATTTCTGCAACAGAAAAATGCAGTACAACATTTTCACAACATTACTGCAGAATTTTATTCCACAAATCTCAATATTTTCTGTAGAAATGTTTGCAGAATAATTTTCCAAAGAAAAAATGTTGTTACATGAAATATTATTCCATGGATCACAGCAAGCAGAATTCTACAGAAGAACCAGTGAAATTCCAGCATAAATTCTACCAGTGGAATGGTCATTCCAAGCTAATTCTACCAGTGGAATTCCGTATTCTGCATAGCACTAGTGGGAAGTAAGATGAGCTACAACATAGAATCCTGAAGGATGCCAAGTTTTCCATTCTGCAGCTCGAGGGGTGCATAGCCTCTGCCACCCAGAAGACTGCCATAGTGGCTATGTACCAAAAGGCAATCAGTGAGGGATTAGCTAGTCTAGCCAGGGATCAGCTCCCCTTGCCCCATGACTCCATACTAGGGTCTGACAGAGCATCATGTTACAAGGGCGATCATGAGAGCACAATGACGATTCATGAGATGATAAATGCAACTCATTGTGGCCAGTTATTGTTAAAAGCACCCTTCTGCAGTCTCACAAATCATGTCAGCTTCTACATGTAATACATTATATCGACATGCATCACTATTCTTTATATGCAAAATTACTTTTCACCACCTACTAATGATAACATTACTTTGCAGCAATGACCAACATAAAATAATTATGTTTCTCTTTATTTGTGTGAGTTAAGCTTGTTGACAGTGACCTGGTAAATGATTGTCTGGCAAATTGTTTATTTATATTTTTTAACTACTACAACTTTATTAAAAAATGTTTGGTAGTACAACAATTAAGTGTTTATTTCTATTCCTGAAATCTTCCCTCATATCTTTCTCTTCCCAGTACTCTCAATTTTTTTCTCAGCTTGCAACTACATATTCAAATTTGAGTGTATGGTCCTTTTTTGCACACTAGAATCTCTTGAGCATTTCCCAAAATATATTTTACCATAAAAAAAAACTGTCACGTTTCCAAGCAACCACTCCCAGACTCCTTGGTTTATGAGATAATGAACATGAGTTCAGATCTGTTCACACCGTTATTCAGGAGGAAATCAATCATATTCTCCTTGCCATGTCTGTTGAATACCTATTACTTTTGACTTGCAAACTCTGGAGATTTGATGCAGTACTCATAGATTTCCCTTGTTTCTTTTCTATGATTAGGGTTGCACAATATTTATTTATTTATTTAACTTTGATGACTGGGTAAGTAAACTGGCAATAGAAGCATTTTTCAGGCTACACCAAGTACAGTAGCACAGGCAGAGCAGAGATACATAATACAGTATATGTAGCAATATTTACAGTATTCATTTACAAAATACAAAGGATGTAGCAATATGCACAGTATACATTTACACTGTGGGGCATATACAAAGTGTTCATATACATTGCATAGTAGACACACAGATGAGGCAGGTTCTATAGGTAGATTGAGTAGAAATGTTCAGCACCTATCAACCTGGGGGGAGGTAAAGAGTAAAACAAGGGTACAGTGTGAGGGGACAGCACAAGGATAGAAGGGAGAGCAGAGTAAGAGTAGGTGAGGTGGGTGGGAGGTTTGCGAAAGCACTGACATATGACAGATGAGGAGTAGTGGTATCAGAAGTTTTGTAAAGGTAGAGGATGAATTAAACAGATTAGCAGGGTTGCCGTTCTGTCCATTGTTGATATACAGTGGGGGTGGGTGAAAATTTGCAGCAAGTAAGGACAGCAAAGGAAAAACAGCATCACTAAAAGCACACCAAACTGGGTTTCACATTTTCAACAGCCCCCAAACAATTCCAAGTAAGACAGCAAGGAAATAACATCACCACTAAAAGCTCACCAAACTAGGTTTCAAATTTTCAGCAACCCAAAACAATTCTTAGCAATGGTAGTAAAGAAATAACAGCACCACTAACAGCACACAAAACTAGGTTTAAAACAAAAACAGCAATGAGCAGTTACTCCACTGCATTGAAATGAATCTGGATCCTTCCCCTACTGGCCTCTTCTGGAACAGACACATAGCCATCATCATTGTCACTTAACCAGTGATGCTGCTTACAATTTGAGACATTGTTTTGTTTTTTTTTACCACTTTATTCATTTTTGGGAAATCACTTGTAATAATTCTGTTCAGCCAATCAACTTTTGGTTTACCTATGTGCCTTTTACAAGAGAGTACTGTATGTATTAAAGGGACACAGTCAACCCCCTTAGGACTCAAAGAATCCCTTGTTTAAAAAACATATTTTATTATTGCTAACACTCTGTAAAGACTGCGAAAATAGCTAGTAGTTTGATTCTGGTCCTTTTTCTTTTAAAAAGTGAAAAACAGACTGCCCACCATATTGGTGTTACACACTAAAACAGGTTTGTTTACTTTCCATGATCAACTCGAACTGCATCTTTCCTGGACTTGGGAACACCTCCAACACAGTGTGGCCACTCATGATTGCAGTGGCAGTTCAGGTGGCTACTGCTTCATGAGTGATTTCATTGTTTAGGTGTGCTTATAATTTTTTAGGAAGTATTCAAGAAGAACTGATTCAGAATTTGAAACAAAACAAAGTTTTTTATAAATATACATCAGCATGCATTTCAGTTCTACTAAACAAGAAGCCAGACAAACCAAATAGCAACATTAATGAATTTTAGCAAAGACAAGCAACCATAAAATGAGGGGTTTTAACTAGAAATAATATTATGCAAAACAGGTTAACAGTATTCCTTTAATGCCAGTGCACAGCAGTACTCTTAAGACAGGCTTTGAAGAGCATTTGAATAGATGTAAAAACGGTGATGCTGCACTGTACATCAGTCAGAATGGTGTCCCTGATTGTGAGCATTTGTCCCCAATTTTATTGGACAGTGTCCCTAATCTGGGGCCTGGCAGGGGTAATAGCTATGCATTCCAGGGTAGCCAGGTGTTGTAGTTGACACCTCTGTGATTTCTTTGCAATATCTTATGATGCCCTTTGCAACCCTTAAAACATTAGTTTCCTAGCATTTACCCCTGCTACAAATATAAAGCCATGATCGTTTCAGTGCTACTAACAATTAAGTAGATCCTGAAAGGGTTAACATAAACAAGTTCTTCAGAGAAGATAAATCATTGCCCTGCCCCCCCAACAGACACACACACACACACACACACACACACACATATGCACATTTGGGAGTGATAAATTAATTTGAAACTCCTCTGGAGTTATTTCCTCTAAAATTTTGCTGTGTCCTTTTTTGGAAATTATGTTAGTAAATTATTTAGGTTCCAAAGAATTGCAAATCACATATAGAATAATGTATGGAGGTCAGTGTATAAGGAGAATGTAATGCCCACTCAAGGTGTGGATGCTGCATAAGCCCCAAGAGCGAAGACCGAGGGGTTTATTAAAGCATCCCATGCCGAGGTTGCACATTAAATGTTCGTTTGTACACTCACCCCATACATTGTTTTATATAATTGCTAGCTTGCATTTTTTCACTTCATGGGGAAAAAAATGTATAACACAGAGCTGGCAACAAGTGGTTTATTGAACAGAACTTAGCAAGCTTAGCAAAGTTAGCAAACTTATTGAACTGTAACTGGCTCCAACGAAGTGTGGCAGTTTAAGGCAGTAGAATGCAAATGATAAATTATTTTATTAAAAACGTTATATTTGTTTTAAACTCCAGCATTACTGTTTCAACTAAGAATGGCAGATGGTATCGTGCATCAACTTGGAAAGTACTTTTTCAGAGATTGTGCTAAAAGTAATTGAAACTTGAGAGAAAGTCGTAGTTTTGTGCTGAACAGTCTGTAGAATATGTCCATTTTTTAAAGTTTTTAAAAGGTTTTATTTGAAGTTTTTTTTCTTCCGGTTGCCTCAGAGATATGCTAATTAGGCTAGTGATTTTGATAATTTGCCCTGCTCCTGTGTTATCCTATCATCAAGCAGTTCTCTTGGTATAGTGAGAAGGTGTGTCTACTAGATACATTGTTAACAGCATATGGGGATAGACTCAATCTTCTGTTGATGTTCCATGGTGTGGTCTGTCCTTCTACGCATCCAGAATCAGTCTCTACCCAGAGGAAGACATCTTCATCATCCTTCTTCTTCAGAAAGTGTCTGTCCAGGAGATTATGGACTCCATCCTTGTCATTTGCTGAAGCTGAGTCCATCAAAATCCATGCAAGTCGCACACGCCGTTCTTTCTCTTCCTCAGGTTGAAGTCGAGTTTGCCGAAGTTTGAGTGCATCACATCCGCCGTGCCAGTGTTGTCTTTTGTTTCCTGATCCAGATGTCCTGAAGTTGGTCGTCCTCAGCAGAAGAGTGTGCACATCCTGGAAGAACCTTGTCTGCGTCCCCTGGTTATTCGCCGCAAGTCGAGTCCGTCAAAGCCCAGTGGGGACGATCCGCTATTTCATTGTTTTGTTCCAGTTCCTAATGTCGATACTTTAGAATCAACTAGCTTCACCTCAGATCCTTCTGGCTCCTGGTTGCATCAGAGATTCATCTTCACCTCAGATTCTTCAAGTTCTTGCTGGCCCCTGAAGTGCTGCAGCATCGTCCAGGTCATGGTAATCCTACATTGGGTTCGTCACTACGCAGCTTTCTGGTTCTTATTCATCCTTGGTGTCCCAAAGAGTGGGTTTTGGCTGGGGAACTTTCTGCATCCAGTGTTAAATCCAAAAACCCTCAGGTGGGTTTGTTCCAGGAACTAGCTTCTCTGGTCCTGTCTTGCTGGCAGCCTTGGAGAGAGTGGAGTTTATGCCAAGAAACCTATGGACTGTTTTCAAAACCTCTCACCACCCCAGTGGCCTTAACCAGACCTCTGCTAGGATCATTGCCTAAGTATCCTAAAGTTCTTTTCTGCCTATCTTTGTAGCTAACAGTGGTGTTCAACGGTGCAAACAAAGACTTCAGATAATTGAACTCTGTTATCATTGTATGAAGGTGACTGTAATAAACCTAGGTCAACCTTGTAAGAATTCCTTTGGAGTAGTAAATGTCATCTTATTTTCTGAGTGGTATTAGAGTGACATACAGTATAGTTTTCTGTGTTAGATAACTTTTAGGAAATCATCTTAGAGTATAATGGCATTAGGATGAGGTGCACCTCAACACACCTTCTTGTAGTTGTATTAGTAAAGCATGCAAAATCTAAGTAGTGTGAGATAAAAGGACTGCTTTTATCTCACACTTCTTAGAGCTCTTTCATTCACTGGCCCTTCCATCCCTGAGTAACCAGCACCTACTTCACAGTACTAAATTTGTTTCTAACTTCTGCTCGGTTCCTTCCTCCCTACCTTGTATCCTCCTATCATCCCTTCCTACCTCCGCCCTCGCCCTCAGGTCTACTGACTCCAGGCTATTAGTAGTCCTTCACCGAAGGACTTCCGCAGGCCAATCGGCTTTCTCTTACCTCTTGCCTAAGCTCTGGAATAGCCTGCCGGCCCAAATTCACCATTCTTTATCCAAACACTCACTATCCTCTGCCCTCACTAACTTCCTTGCAACAAATTGTACCTGCCCCTGACTTCCCACCCCCCGATGGATTCTCTTCACCCTCTCTGATCCCCTACTCCTTACGTGCCTGACCAGCAGCTCTGCCTTCACCTAATTGTCTGGCTTATACATTGCCCTAAACAACCAATGCATTTACTGTCTCATTCCCACACCACTTCCCCAAATTAACCTCCCTAAATACCCTAGTGTTTACTTTACAGCCCTGCCACCACACCTTTACCCCAATCTCCAACTTCCATTTCCTGCTGCCAACTTGGTGCTTCTTGCTTCAGTTCAATCTCTGTTACTGGCACTTATGTAATCATGTATAGTCCTAGATGTGTATTCAGTTCTGTATGCCACTTTCCTTGAGGCTGATGTTATGCACTGTACTTCTCATGTAACAAGTTTGTAAGTAATCTCACTCAATTATGTAACAATTGTTGTATTGCTCCATTCAAGCTCAACCTACTGACTGCTGTATGTATACCATCCTCCCATGTACCCCCAGGTCGCACTGTGAGACGAGCATCTTTTTGCTCAGTGTGCCTTTCCTGGTGAAACATTTTCAATAAATAAATAAAAATGGTAACTTCTTGCAAGATTGACAACTTTGCAGTGTCAGATCATACCCCTAGTGTTACAGTTAGAGACAGTTCAGATGGTTTGTAACACCATGTGGCAGCTCAGTGTAGGGCTTCTCAATGATCAGGGCATAGATGCCAGAGCTGATGGGTGAGGGGTGGTAGCCCCACTACACTTTTGTCCATGAGCATTCTAAGTGCTCGTTTATTACATGCAAGGTCAGAAAGTAAGGAATTATGGTCTCTATTGTAATTTTTGTGTGCAACTCAGTTTACAACTGAAATGGAAGATCTTCCAGGAATCAGTCCACACCATTGAGTCAGACTAATGGGTACTGAGCTAGAGGTGTTAGGGCCCTGGGGGGTCAAACATTTTCAGCATGATTGGTGCTGAGGTAAGCTGTGCACATGCGGCACTGCTAGAGGAGTTTGTGGCACAGGATTACCTCGGCACCAGCCCTCATTTGGCTTAGTTCCTTTTGTCCCGTTATTGAGTGCACTTCAGTGACAATGCCACTTGTCCACTGAGGTCAAAACTTCATGTATGTGTTGATACCTCCCTAGAGCCACTCGATGCTGAAAACAAGTGGTTTCCGCGTGCCTTCAGCTGAGCGAGAACAGCAAAGCAAAGCTGAGCTGTTCTGGCTCAAGCTGAAGTAAATGAAACCACTCATTTTCAGCAATGAGTGGCGATGGGGACATATTAATATGTTATTCATTGCAAGTGATCAATAATATATTAAAAAAACAACTTCCACAACATGCCCATTTCCAGGACATCTGCGCTTGAGATGCTCTTCACAGAATAAGAATGCTTCATGCGCAGGGGAAAGGAGCACTCCTTCGATCTATAATCTGTACAACAACAACAATATTAAGTTTCCATCAGGTTTAGTGTTTTAAGGTAATGTTTATTGTTTTTGTGATGGTTTAGTGTTTTTTCACAAATATTTCTATCAGTCTCTTTCAGCCCTACCAAACAACTATTGACAGCAACGGACAGTGACAGTGATGGTAGGGAGCTTCCTCACTCATGCATCTTTGGTAGCTAGGCCATAAGTGGTCACTTCCCCGCAGGAGAAGGTTCTGATAATGTGCTCGGGAGAGGGACATCTGTCCGTAAGCATTAAAGAAATGGGACTGTTCACGATACCATTTAGTGACCCGGCTCCACTGAGCCTGGAGTTCTTCCTCTTTCCGTTAGAAGGAAGAAATAGTATCACTCAAGGTTGCTGTCTGTGAGGTCTCTCAATTGGTTCTCATGTCTCAGAGCAGAAGGCCTTCCCCACCATCATCATCGATTTCACCGATGGAGCTGTCGATGGGAGGTCAAGGTCTTGGGCCTGGAATCCCTCTCTGGCTACTTGTAGGGACTCCAGTGGGCAGTTTCATCACTGGGCAGCTCATAGGGAACAGTAGGTGCAGCATCTGGATGATTTGTTATTTCTTGTGTAGCCGGCCTCCAGATCCTTTGGGGCTGAGATCATCAGAGTGACAGCCAAGGTCTTGTAGATGTATAGAGCATTTGGTTCTGTCAATGGCCTCAGGGTACTTACCAGTGATCAGGCTGCCAACTCCTGCCTCACTGGCCACACCCTCCATTTAATGTCATTGCAGTGAGACTGGCCCTGGTACCTCTGCCAGTCATTCCGGTGCTGGCTGGATCTTTGGTGCCGTGGGAAGCACCAGGTACTTCCACCCCTTCATGACCCTCATTCCAGGAAGGATCTAGAGGGGATTAGTCTGACCTGATCTCATCATTTTTGAAGGCAATGATGATAATTTTATAGGCTGAACACTTCAGATCCAGGTTCTTCTCCTGTTCTTCAGAATAACCTTTCTTTTCATGCTCTACTGTGTAACATGTATGTTATCTTGCTTTTCAGCCTTCTGCTACTGACTCAGGGAATCATCTTCATCTGGAGTGGCTCAGCATTTACACCATGCCAGTTAGTGTCATTCCTCCTACTCCCTGCATTTGAAACTCTCTTGGACGGAATATGGGATAAGCCTGTATGTATCCCTTCTGTCTGTATGCAGACAGACCATAACTATACTGCCCAAGGGACAGGCCTATCCTTGATTTTCAGCCTGTTGCTGACAAGACTGTCATTTTGGCTGTGAATGATAAAGCTATCCTTCCCAAGAACTGTCTGCACACCTATTCAACAAGGAGCCACACAAGACAGAAATTATGGGAAAAAGGGCTTTCGCTGCTGCTACCTTTAGTATGAGAATTGTTAGTTACCAGAGGCATTTTTTTAAGTATGAGTATGCCCTCTGGACATATCTTTGGTCTCCAGTGAAACCCCTGCCTGAATGTGAGACAAAACAGAAGATTGTCCAGGCTGTCACTTATGGTACTGAGTTTAAATCATCAGCTCAAAGTGACTATGGATGCCTTTGACACTGCCTCTCACTCTGCTGCATGGGACTCAATATCAAAGCCTTGTTAGTTGAGCCCTGTCTCTCATTTTAGAAAAATGGCCACTTAAACAGCTGAAAACACAGTTTAAAAATCACACTCCATAGACTTGAATGTAGCACACCCCTGCGCTCTCCCTGTAGCCATGTCATAAAACATCAGAGCATGGGGTGGCAAGTCCAAAAACTGAGAAGGGGAAAGGGATTGCACTGCTAGCCCCTTGGGGCAATTTGCAGTCCTTCACTTCCTGCAGGGGTGTAAAAAAGTAGTCTACTTAAAGTACAGAGGAGTGGAGGTAAAGGAGCATCTTCTTATTTCTTTTAGATTAAAAATACCAGGAAAGGTTCTCTTTCAGCCAGCTAACTCAGAACAATTGTTTTTTCAACTATTTTTGGAGGAAAGGGAAGGGAGGAAAGCAGCAAATATCTGTCTTATAACTTGGGTGCTACATATACTAAGCACATTTTTCTATGTAAATTGGATCACTTTTAAAATTCCTACTCAGTTTTGAAGGCAGATGTGCTAGAAATATTTCACCTATTAACATAATCTTTATATGTTTCTAAAGCTGCCATTCCCATCTTTAAAACAGTATAAATATTAAGTTAAATAGGACAACATTGCCCTGACAAATCGCCTCTTGAAATCACATCAGGAGTTGAGAAAATTTACTCAGTATATCTTACAGTAGCAATAGGAGTCACATAAATGAGACTGGGGCTTCAGGCCAGCAAAGGGACAAAAGTCAAACTAAATTTAAATCATGGTAATGTGTACTGTTCTTTCATTTAAAAGAAAGAGCCCAAATGGAAAGATGATTTTTTTTATTCAATATTTTATTTCAGCCAACTATGCAGGCAGGAAAAAACTGAAATTCAGAGTCTCCGTCTTAGTAATTTGCAAGACAATTCCACAGTTCTGAAGGCAGGTCACAACAGTTCCATAACATTACTCTAACAGCCCAGTTCTATTTGCACTTTCATATTGGTGTGTTGGGCTCTTATGTACCATAGAGGCCCTCTGTGTTCATGTGGGAGGGGTTCACTAGAGCTTTCATGAATCAGTGTTTTGCAAATTGCTCCCTCTATACCCAATCCACTACAAGAATGCATAGCTATAATACTTATTGGACTGACTGTGTGTGGTGGGATGTACTGCTGTGTGGAATCTTCAAATTCTGGTGGAACAAACTTCTGTGGAATTTTTGAAATTCCATCAAAATTCTGCCAAATTTTGCCAGAAATGGAGTGACAGATTTCTGCAACAGAAAAATGCAGTACAACATTTTCCACAACATTACTGCAGAATTTTATTCCACAAATCTCAATATTTTCTGTAGAAATGTTTGCAGAATAATTTTCCAAAGAAAAAATGTTGTTACATGAAATATTATTCCATGGATCACAGCAAGCAGAATTCTACAGAAGAACCAGTGAAATTCCAGCATAAATTCTACCAGTGGAATGGTCATTCCAAGCTAATTCTACCAGTGGAATTCCGTATTCTGCATAGCACTAGTGGGAAGTAAGATGAGCTCACACAACATAGAATCCTGAAGGATGCCAAGTTTTCCATTCTGCGGCTCCAGGGGTGCATAGCCTCTGCCACCCAGAAGACTGCCATAGTGGCTATGTACCAAAAGGCAATCAGTGAGGGATTAGCTAGTCTAGCCAGGGATCAGCTCCCCTTGCCCCATGACTCCATACTGGGGTCTGACAGAGCATCATGTTACAAGGACGATCATGAGAGCACAATGACGATTCATGAGATGATAAATGCAACTCATTGTGGCCAGTTATTGTTAAAAGCACCCTTCTGCAGTCTCACAAATCATGTCAGCTTCTACATGTAATACATTATATTCGACATGCATCACTATTCTTTATATGCAAAATTACTTTTTCACCACCTACTAATGATAACATTACTTTGCAGCAATGACCAACATAAAATAATTATGTTTCTCTTTATTTGTGTGAGTTAAGCTTATTGACAGTGACCTGGTAAATGATTGTCTGGCAAATTGTTTATTTATATTTTTTAACTACTACAACTTTATTAAAAAATGTTTGGTAGTACAACAATTAAGTGTTTATTTCTATTCCTGAAATCTCCCCTCATATCTTTCTCTTACCCAGTACTCCCAATTTTTTTCTCAGCTTGCTACTGCATATTCAAATTTGAGTGTATGGTCCTTTTTTGCACACTAGAATCTCTTGAGCATTTCCCAAAATATATTTTACCATAAAAAAAAACTGTCACCTTTCCAAGCAACCACTCCCAGACTCCTTGGTTTATGAGATAATGAACATGAGTTCAGATCTGTTCACACCGTTATTCAGGAGGAAATCAATCATATTCTCCTTGCCATGTCTGTTGAATACCTATTACTTTTGACTTGCAAACTCTGGAGATTTGATGCAGTACTCATAGATTTCCCTTGTTTCTTTTCTATGATTAGGGTTGCACAAATATTTATTTATTTATTTAACTTTGATGACTGGGTAAGTAAACTGGCAATAGAAGCCTTTTTCAGGCACAACCCAAGTACAGTAGCACAGACGAGAGCAGAGATACATAATACAGTATATGTAGCAATATTTACAGTATTCATTTACAAAATACAAAGGATGTAGCAATATGCACAGTATACATTTACACTGTGGGGCATATACAAAGTGTTCATATACATTGCATAGTAGACACAAAGATGAGGCAGGTTCTATAGGTAGATTGAGTAGAAATGTTCAGCACCTATCAACTTGGGGGGAGGTAAAGAGTAAAACAAGGGTACAGTGTGAGGGGACAGCACAAGGATAGAAGGGAGAGCAGAGTAAGAGTAGGTGAGGTGGGTCGGAGGTTAGCGAAAGCACTGACATATGACAGATGAGGAGTAGTGGTGTATCAAAGGTTTTGTAAAGATAGAGGGAGTGAATTAAACAGATTAGCAGGGTTGCCGTTCTGTCCATTGTTGTATATACAGTGGGGTGGGTGAAAATTTGCAGCAAGTAAGGACAGCAAAGGAAAAACAGCATCACTAAAAGCACCCAAACTGGGTTCACATTTTCAACAGCCCCAAACAATTCCAAGTAAGACAGCAAGGAAATAACATCACCACTAAAAGCTCACCAAACTAGGTTTCAAATTTTCAGCAACCCAAAACAATTCTTAGCAATGGTAGTAAAGAAATAACAGCACCACTAACAGCACACAAAACTAGGTTTAAAACAAAAACAGCAATGAGCAGTTACTGCACTGCATTGAAATGAATCTGGATCCTTCCCATTCTAGCCTCTTCTGGAACAGACACATAGCCATCATCAAGGCCACTGATGTACGGTGATTAAAACACTGAAATTCCATTTTCAATGTTTCAGATTCCGGAATTGCACCGGTGATTGTTGTTCCAATTTCCAGATTTTACCGGGATTCTGCTGTCATTCTTTTAGTGTGTGTATAAATAATCAGAATAAAAGAAGGCTTAATATACAGAGAATTAAATAAAGCAAGTTAAAAATAGTTCAGGAAGCAATTATAAGAAAAATACAAGTTTTATAGAATTACTGATCTAGTATAAAATGGCAGATTCCATGAAATCTTTGTTTTTACCTGTGTTCAGGCAGCCCTAATTCTGGAATTTTACTGGGTTTTCCGGTAAAAACCGAAAAACATGGCCTTGGCCATCATTGTCACTTAACCAGTGATGCTGCTTAAAATTTGAGACATTGTTTTTTTTTGTTTTTTTTTTACCACTTTATTCATTTTGGGGAAATCACTTGTAATAATTCTGTTCAGCCAATTAACTTTTGGTTTACCTATGTATGCCTTTTACAAGAGAGTACTGTATGTATTAAAGGGACACTGTCAACCCCCTTTTGGACTCAAAGAATCCCTTGTTTAAAAAACATATTTTATTATTGATAACACTCTGTAAAGACTGCTAAAATAGCTAGTAGTTTGATTCTGGTCCTTTTTTCTTTTAAAAAGTGAAAAACAGACTGCCCACCATATTGGTGTTACACACTAAAACAGGTTTGTTTACTTTCCATGATCAGCTCCCACTGCATCTTTCCAGGACTTGGGAATACCTCCAACACAGTGTGGCCACTCATGATTGCAGTGGCAGTTCAGGTGGCTACTGCTTCATGAGTGATTTCATTGTTTAGGTGTGCTTATAATTTTGAGGAAGTATTCAAGAAGAACTGATTCAGAATTTGAAACCAAACAAAGTTGTTTATAAATATACATTAGCATGCATTTCAGTTCTACTAAACAAGGAGCCAGGCAAACCAAACAGCAACATTAATGAATTTTAGCAAAGGCAAGCAACCATAAAATGAGGGGTTTTAACTAGAAATAATATTATGCAAAACAGGTTGACAGTGTTCCTTTAATGCCAGTGCACAGAAGTACTCTTAGGACAGGCTTTGCAGTGCATTTGAATAGATGTAAAAACGGTGACGCTGCACTGTACATCAGTCAGAATGGTGTCCCTGATTGTGAGCATTTGTCTCCAATTTTATTGGTCAGTGTCCCTCATCTGGGGCCTGGCAGTGTAAGAGGTATGCATTCCAGGGTAGCCAGGTGTTGTAGTTGACACCTCTGTGATTTCTTTGCAATATCTTTTGATGCCCTTTGCAACCTCTAAAACATTAGTTTCCTAGCATTTACTCCTACCACAATTATAAAGCCATGAGCGTTTCAATGCTACTAACAATTAAGTAGATCCTGAAAGGGTTAACATAAACAAGTTCTTCAGAGAAGATAAATCATTGCCCTGCACCCCAACACACACACATACACACACACACATATGCACATTTGGGAGTGATAATTAATTTGAAACTCCACTGGAGTTATTTCCTCTAAAATTTTGCTGTGTCCTTTTTTGGAAATTATGTTAGTAAATTATTTAGGTTCCAAAGAATTGCAAATCACATATAGAATAATGTATGGAGGTCAGTGTATAAGGAGAATTTAATGCCCACCCAAGGTGTGGGATGCTGCATAAGCCCCAAGGGCAAAGACCGAGGGGTTTATTAAAGCATCCCATGCCGAGGTTGCACATTAAATGTTTGTTTATACACTCACCCCCATACATTGTTTTATGTAATTGCTAGCTTGCATTTTTTCGCTTCATGGGGAAAAAAATGTATAACACAGAGCTGGCAACAAGTGGTTTATTGAACAGAACTTAGCAAGCTTAGCAAAGTTATCAAACTTATTGAACTGTAACTGGCTCCAACAAAGTGTGGCAGTTTTAAGGCAGTAGAATGCAATTGATAAATTATTCTATTAAAAATGTTGTATTTGTTTTAAACTCCAGCATTACTGTTTCAACTAAGAATGACAGATGGTATCGTGCATCAGCTTGGAAAGTACTTTTTCAGAGATTGTGCTGAAAGTTATTGAAACTTGAGAGAAAGTCACAGTTTTGTGCTGAACAGTCTGTAGAATACGTCCATTTTTTGACGTTTTTAAAAACTTTTATTTGAAGTTTTTTTTCTTCAGGTTGCCTCAGGATATGCTAATTAGGCTAGTGACATCGGGTATCCTAGCCATTTCTATAGAGATAGGAGAGAGAGAGGGTTAGTAAGAGAGTTAGAGGTCTGCCTGACATGTCGGTAAGTAGTTTAATATGTCTGGTGAGGCTAGTGACAACTGTTTCTTGTTTATTTAAAATGTTTTTATTTGTACTACTTTTACATCCACAATGGAGCTTCTTGAGGTGATTTACTTATCACTTTTGACTCCTTGATGCACACTGAGGTACAGCGCAAGGCAACAGAAAGAGCAGGTGGTGCATGCTCACTGTTATAACTCACAGGTTATTACCACAAATTATAACCTGCTCCTTCTATGGGAAAAAACGCAAGCAGTTATTACATTTCAATAATAAATAAAATTAACAAACTAGCAAGTGAATATACTAAATTTTGTGTTAAAACTGGTCCTATAAACTTCCAAAGTTTTCTTTTTACAAATATCTGGTACATCTCTTGTTAAAAAATAAAGTGTTCTCTGTTTCTCTTGCTCTCTCTCCTCCTCCTCGTTGTGGCTGGCTATTCAAGCAAGGCTTTTTAGAGACTAGTGTAATACAAAAGTTTCTAATTGTACTGTTGCAGACAGTTAAACTGTTACAAAGAAGTGGTGTAAGTAACTTGTCTTTGTGCCTGCTCCAAGACACAAACTGTCAGGTCACTTAAAGCAGGCATGATGAGAGAGAGACAAGCTGAAAAAAATAGTGCTGGAAGTCAGAACTGGTCTACTGAACAGAGAGAGGGGAGCATTTCATTCAAATGGCATAGTGATTTGGAGTTGTGGAAGTATACACTAAAAACTTCTAATTTGTGCTTTGGTATCTCTTTTTTCCAGCTGCAGGGTCCTCCCGTTGTGGCCATAAAATTGGGTTTAACATTGAACTGGCGAAGGAACCGTAACAATAAGGGTGCTACTCTGCCCCATAATGCATACTGCATGTGGTGTTGGCTACCACTGTAAATTCTCAAATGTTAGAAAATTCACAAATGGAGTGTCCCAAGAGTCTGTCCTGGGGCTAGTACTTGTTAAGACACATATTAGTTAAGTCAGGCTGGAGTTACAGGGCAAAGTGAGTTTGTTCACAGACTACACCTAACTTTGTGGGAGAGTGGGCAATGAAAAGGGTTTCAGCAGCATGAAAAAGGCTATAGAAAAGCTGAAGCACTACTCTAACATATGACAACTAAAATTCCATGCCAAAAAATGTACAGTGATACACACTAGAAACCAAAATCCATAGCTGGAATACTAAATCACTGAAGTCAAAGTAGATCATGTAATGGAGTAAAGGGACCCAGAGGTTATAACAAACAACTGTGCAAAATCCTTTTTCCAATGCAGTACAAGATAGAGAGCTGAGAGTTGAGAGTTTGCTGGGAAGGGGTTTCACTAGTCAGAACAAAAAGGTGATTTTGCTGATGCACAGGTAATTGGTTAGAGCATAGCTGGAGTACTGCATGCAGTTTAGGAACCAGCATCTGAAAAAATATCAGGAGAGGCTAGATACTATCCAGTGGAGCGCATCAAAAATGATCTGGAGGCTACACAAAATACCGTCAGCTTTTGTTACACTGGTGCTACCACAGTGAAACTTTTCATAATACAGTTTGTATTAACTTTTTTGGATTTCTTGTCTCTTAAGTCTATTGAGCCTGGCTTTATTTAATTTTTCCTTTACTAGTCCTGTTTTCATGTAAATGTTCTCAGAAGTAAAAACATAAAGGCAAGAATTACAGAAACAATTATGAAATCTAAGCTGAACTGTATCTAAATATTATATTTTTCCAATTTGTCCCAAGGCATCTGGATTTTGGTGCCCTTTAATCAATGAAGTTCTTGAAAATGTTTAATCACCTATCTTCATAATCTCCTTTCCCTGAACAATCTTCTTATTTCCATACAATCTGACTTTCACCGTTTCCATAATTGAAATGTATTTTCCCTTGACTTGTCAGTGAGCCTTTCAATTTCTTTACTAATATTTCCTTTCCTTTTCTCTTCTTGTCCTCCTTTACTTGACTGCAATTTTTGACAAAGTTCTGTCCTCACCATTTGAGTTGTATGCCAATTGTTCAGCAACACCAGCACAGTGAACAAAAGTACAGCATCAACATCGACAGGTCACTGTACTGTCAACATGGGACCTTGCACTGCTTTTCTAGGGGTCTTTCACCCCCTCCACGAATCAACTCTGATTTGGAGTAGATTAGTTTAATTATGGGGGTGTGGACGGTAAAGTTCCATGAAGAAAATGAAGTTCTAAGTGAATGTTCTTTGCCAACTGCAATTGAAGTTGACATAGAGCCATCGATGTAACGTCGGTCGACAACAACATTGTCGAACCAGCATCATAGAGCCATTTGAGTAGTGCCCTGTGATCTTTGGCACTCGTCTGTCCTGGTTTCACACCTGTCTCTCCAACCATGCTTTGTTTATCTCTAGCAATGATAACCCCCACTCCCACCCCATCTCAGCCTTTCATCTATGGTACAATGTAATTCTAGGCTGCATTCCTGTTGCTCTCCTCTCTTCTATACCTGCCTTCTTTCTTTAGGCAGCATCTTCTCTTTTTTCAACCTCAGTTATTATTTCTATGGCTCATTTTACAACCTAACAATTTTAACCCTTTCACTGATCAAGCTGTAGCCTTCCTCTACTACCATGTTGACAAAAATTAACTCATGGAGCTAAACTTCTTAACTCAGAACTCCCATTTGATTTCCACATCTCTATGGTATACATCTGCCTAGTTTACAGTATTGCTTGCATACAGTGGCTTCCCCCAGGATTAAGCCCAATTGTGCTGCATTTTGCAGCACTCTACAGAATGCTGCAGCAGACCTACTGAATAAACCAATGTAATTTCAATGGCAAATGAGTCCCTTTTATCATTCAGGAAAATGTGACAATGCCAGGATGAAGTGAATGCCACAGTTTCCTGTGTGACAAAAGGGCCTGATTGCCATTGAAATTTAATTGCTTTATTCAGTAGGTCTGCTGCAGCATACTGCAGAGTGCTTTAAAAGTTGGATTCATTCTGGGGGTCACCACTGTATATCACTTCTTGGCCCTCCCCCACCATTGAAACCTTTATTCATGTGTTTATTTATTTATTTATTTATTTATTTATTTATTTATTTATTTATTAAGAAAATCGGAATTACAACCCTTTGAGTCATAGACTCATTTCCAGAGGCTCCATGTCAGAATAAAACATAGACATTCATACAGTACATACATAGAATAAATGTGGGTGAGCAATCATACAGAGTATAAATACAATGAGCATGGGTTAATGCCTAGACATTTGGTAGCTAAAACAGGGCAGAGCTATCGACATATTTACCTAAGCAGTTAAGACCTATACAATTGGTAGCTAAAGCAATGAATGATATGAGTTGGTAGTAAGCTGACTCAGGGAGGCCTTGGCTTATACGTAATACAATGCATTCATAGTCCAGAGCAACTATATGGTAACTGAAGGAGATGAGGAGCTTTTAGGCTAGAAATAGTGAGGGCTTTCCATTGCCTGGCCAAGGGCAGGTACGTGGCCTAGTGGCATGGTGCAGGATCCACAGGTTACCGGTTACACTGGCATTGATGTGAGGAGAGGATATGGGCCCTTAAGGCAGCTTTAACAGGATCTAGATTGGTGATTGATGTGATAGCCAGCGGGAGAGCATTGTACCAGGATGGAGCTCTAAAGGGGAAGGATCATTGAGCCTGGGTGGTCCTGACCCTAGGCACCTTCCAGATAGTTTTTTGGGCAGCCCATGTGGGCACTGAAATGGTGGCTGCCTAAAAAGAAGCCATGACACCTATTGGGGTTAAACCCAGGTGGATTTTTTTTTTGTGATGAGACAGGTCTGGTATAATAATCTTTCCTCAAGGGAGAGGATATTGGTGAGCGCGTATAGGGTGCAGGTATGTGTATTTCTGTCAGCACCAGAGAGGAGCTGGCAGGCCTTATTGATGACTACTTGTATTTGATGAAGCACCAGCATAGATTGTGAGGCCATAGTCCACCAGCGATAAGACTGAGGAGGTAATGGCTAGGTGAAGTGCGTCAGGTGGCAAGCAGTTTTTATGTCTGTAAAGGAGACCAATGCGGGTGTTGGTGGTGGAGGTGAATATTTTTATATGTTCATGGAATGAGAGGAAGAGTCAAATGTAATACCTAGATACTTATACTTTTGGACCTGTTCCACTGGGATGAGAGAGGTGGAGAGAATTTCCAGGTGGAAATCCTTTGATCTGTTTTGGCAGTGGGCATAGAGCATTGTCTTTGTTTTTTTAATGTTGACCATCAATTTGTGTTCAGCAAACCAGTGTTCAATCTGAGAGAAGGAGTTTTGTAAGGTACGCTGGAGAGAAAGAGGATCAGAATGTGCGGCATAGAGGACAACATCGTCCGTGTAGAGGAGAAGGTTGCTGGGGCATGATTTAGGTAGGGCATGGTGGTAGATGCTGAATGTCAGGGTACCCAAGATAGATCCCTGGGGAACTCCTGAGCACAAGGGCAGCATAGTAGATATGGTATTATTAATTTTAACACATTGGGTTCCAGATGAAAGATAGCTGGAGAACCATGAGAGTGGACAATGAGATACCCCAATTTGTTGTAATGGATTAAGAAGGAGGGGATGAGAAATTGTGTCAAAGGCCTTTGAGAGGTCTATAAACATGGCCCCTGCAAGGTGCCCCTTGTCAAGCATGGAGTGCAGGGAGTTAGCAAATTCTGTAAGGGTGGTCATAGTGCTATGACCAGCTCTGAAACCATGCTGCTCCCTACATAAGAGGTTGTGTACGAGGAGGTAGTCAGTAAGCTGATTGGCCATAATCTTTTCAAGGGCTTTAGAGAGTAGGGGGAGAATTGAGATGGGACGGTAGTTGTTTGGGAAGAAGCTGTCACCACTTTTCAATATTGGTGTTATCACTGCCATTTTCCATGAGGTTGGGAAGTGGCCCAGGCACAGGGACAGATTTAGAAAGTCTGTGAGTGGGGAGATAACTGAATCTAGTGTGCGGTATAGGATGCGCATATCAAAGGTGTCTTTGCAGTAGTTGGAGCTCTGGAGGGCTTTGGACAGGTAGGCTTTTGCTTCTTTAGGGGGTAATGACTCTGAGTTTGAAGGGGGGTGGAGGAAGTCAGTCGGTGGGGTAGGCTGAATTGGATCAAAAAAGTTGCTAGGGAGGACTGAGCTGAGGTATGAGAAGGTGTAGTTGAGGCAGTTAGCTATGTGAAGTGTGTTTGTGGTGGTAGTACCATTAACACTAAGTTGTGAGGCGGGAGAGTGGGATTTACCATTAAGCTCCTTGATGTTGTCCCAGAACATTTTTATACTACCCCAGGAGGTGGCTAGGGTGGTTCTGTAGTGCTCTGCCTTGGCCTTGAGGATTGCCCAGGTACATTTATTGTGGGCAGCATTATAGGCCTGCTTATCGCTTAGCAAATCGGGGGCAGTGGCTCGATGTCAGAGATTGTCACACATTTTGAACTGTTATAGGAGTTCTGGGGTGATCCGGGGGGCACTACGTTTCTTAGTTGTCACTTTGATGGTCAGTGCAAAAGCATCACAGGCAGTATTAAAGGTGGCGGTAAAGTAGTGCAATGCATCATCTATGTGCTGGGCTTGGGAAATAGGGGACCAGTCCCAGTTAATTAGATATCATTTGAGTTTGGCTAAGCCTCCTGAGTGTAATCGATGATGAAAGGTGATATTTGGTGGTGGTTTAGGTAGCAGACAGGACCAGTTGAAGATGATTGGGGAGTGGTCATTTAAGGTGTTGGATAGGACACCCAGGTTAGTAATATGGTGGGGACAATTAGTAAGCAGGATATCTAGTAGGGTGTGGGTTCCATTAGTGGGGTTGACCCTGGTAGGCTGGGATACCAGTTGAGTCATATCTAACTCAGCAAAGGTATCTTTGGCATGCGTTGATGAGCTCGCCAGCCAGTTTATGTTCAAATCCCAAACTAGGATTTTTACCATTTTGTGGGTGTGGCTGGGTGGATAGTCAGAGAGCACTTTACAGGCAGGGGATTGGCTGTTGGGCGAGATGTAGGCGACTGTGAGAGTAAAGAGGAGCATGGTTTGGGTCAGGGGAGAGTTTTATTGAGAGGGCTTGGGCACCATGGTCCAGGAAAGGTGCAGGCAGAGCTTGGTAATGCAGTGAGTCATTTACATAGAAGGCACAGCCACCACCTCTCTTGCTGTTATGATCAAGCCTAGTGAGAGAGTAGCCAGGAATAGAGACAAATGAGTCTGGGGTCTTGGCTGACAGCCAGGTTTCTGTTAAAGCCAGAATGTCTGGTCAGTGCTGTGCTGTCTAGCATTGCAGGGGTGCCATTTTTTTTGGCAGGCTGCAGATTTTCGTAGCGGCTATAAGAAGCCCTACGGGTGACCGCAGTTGGGGAGCACTGCAGGCCCAGGATTGGGGTGAACATTGCCAGTTAATAGAAGAAGCAAGTGGAAGATCCTCACAGGGGCCATGAATTGGTGGCATTTTGCCAAGTAGCAGTGGCTGGCAAGCTTAGAAAGTGATGAGCAGGGAATGGGCAGTTGTGTGAGGGCTGGGATGGCCAGGTGGAGGAACAGACAAGGAGGGATCAAGGCACAGAGAGATGGGTGGAGGAGTAGAGGGGATGGGTGTGGGGGGGCTATGGGGAGAGACAGGGTGACAGAGAGGCTATGAGGGGTGAGGTGCTTCCCCAGCAGCAAAGGTGTATACATACCAGAGGCAATTGGGGGTTTGTTGCTGAGCAGGGTAAATGTGGTTAGCAGCATTAGCATGGTTAGTTGGTGTGGGTGGGTGTTGTGAGGGAGTACAGAGATGGTAGATGTGACCATGGGCAGGTATGAGTGGGTCTTGTTGACACCTAACATTGTGGCAGACACAGTGGCGCAGTGGTAGGGTTGCTGCTTTTAAAGCAAAAGGTACCTGGTTCAAACCCTGGTTTGGATGACATGTTGTATGCCTAGTGATAGCTTGGGAGATGGTGCAAGGGCCACTACAGAGAGGGGCAAAAGGCTGAGGATTTGAGTATGAATGACGCAGGACAGAAGTGTTAGGGGGAGCAGTAGCAAGAGAATTGCAACCTACATGTTTTGTTGCCCTCTAGTGGCTTTACAGTATAATCTGCAAATGGAAAAGTAGACACTTGAAATTCAGCACTGAGTATTAAAACAGACCAGATATCAGAGGCAATACTGGAGGGAAAAAAGGTTAAATAAGCTGGCCAATGGTAGTGACATAGTCCAGTCAGGAAGAATTTGGAAATGCCTGGCAGGATGAGGCTGTTCCACTCCTCCTATCTTGACTGATGTGATTTGCTCTTCCGTAATCATATCAATGCAGTCCTTTGTAAACTTCAGGCTACCGTATTCAAAATGCAACTGCTTATTCAATTACCTGATCCTAGAAATGAGACCAGATCACGTCCATCCTGCATCACCTCCACTGACTCCTGATCCAGTACTACCACCATATAACTGTCCTACTTCTTTTCAGAAATCTTAAATGGCGTTGCTCCTTCCAATGTCTCTGACTTATCTCGGCCTAGTCTCCATCCCTAGATCTCTATTCCTTCAACTCTAGACATATTTCTTTTTTCCAAAAATTTGTTTATTGAGATTTTCAAAGTTTTATCAAACAATGACATTAATACAGCCATGTCATAAAGGTGACATAGAATAAACATAGGATATTTATACAGAAAACTTATATATCACAAGGCAAGGCAGGTAGAAAAATTCAAGAATATATTTCAACAGAACAGGCTGGATCATGAGGAGTTAACAGACTTGCCCAAAAGTGTACCCATTAATAAAGAAAATGTGTATAAGCTCTCCATGCAACTTAATAGTGTTGAAACACCTATGTATTAACTGGGCTGAACTCTGGACAGTATGCCTGCACTAGGGAACTTCTTCTAGAATAAACTACTCTAAGTCACATGTTGTAAGGGCATCAAGGAGTATATAATTCAATTATGTTACCATAAAGTATTATTGACCATGTACTAGATCTAATAGATAAAAAGTAACATATGAGGGAATACTTCCTGAAGGTGTCAGATGGAGGACAAATGGAAGTAAATAAAGCAGAGAAAAGTCTTTGGGGGGGGGGAGTGAGGGTGCAAGGAAGAAGAAATGGAGACCCAAGGGAGCTGGAGGTGTGATCACCACCAAGCACAACAGCAAGAACAGGCAGTAAAATGTGGAATGGACACTAGTGAAGATCTGATGCAAATGAATAACATAATTGGTGTTCCTATATATTAACAGGGTGAGATGAAAGGCTGCTACTGTGAAATGGGGAAGTTATGGTCTAGTAAATAATGTAACATGGATGGTATTTCACCTATGTGGGAGCATATGAGGATTCTGTGAGCTAAAAGTGTTGAGGTAGTTACCCCAAACTATCTGGTAAATAGCCAGCTTTCTGGCTGCCGCATGGGCCAGACATTCATAGCAAGTCATATGACTTAAAAAGTTTTCCCATTCACCATAAGTAGGTGAGTCTGGATCTCATCAGTGGTGAAGTAGGACAAGTCTAGATTTATTTCTGTCCTATATATCTCCATCTAAACCACTGGAGGTAGATCTTTGAACATCTATGCCCTTGCTGTCTGGAACCACCACTCTCCCTTTCCTTATCTCAGTGATTCTCCTTTCTTTGTCATCAAATGTATGTTATTTGATTGATTGATTGAGTGATTTTCTGTGCATGAATGTTCTTTAGTGCTCATGAAAGGTGCATGACTGATAGCACTGGAAACTAAAGTCCTTTATTTATCCAGCTTGAAACACATAGCACGGGTGATCACGCTGCAAGAGTCCTCACAATGCCCTACCAGTGTGCCTCAGTCCTAACTGGAGGGACTAACACATAGGTGAGAGGGTAGTTCAGATTCCATGTCAATTAAATCCTTGGCCTCTCGTGTAAGACTACCACCAAGGGTGACAATTAGTGTCAGTTGTGTTTGTGATTTTGTGATATGGACACTTGCCCACTGAAAAATGAACTGAGATCACCAGAACTCATTTCATATAGGCCACTGAACAGCCCTCAGGTAACAATTTCTTGTAATCACTACCAACGTGGGCTGGAATTCAACCAGTGACCTAGAGGTGAAAAGCTGCTTAACCCATTACCAATCCACACAGCCCTCCATTTCTCTATTACATGTATTTTAATGCTGTTTCCTATAGTTATGAAGTCCAGTTTTGTGCAAACACATTCAATTCCAAAAGTTAGAACAGAATTTGGAGAACAGAAAACACTTCTATATTGTACTGCAAAAGAAACTCACACAAACACCCAGCCAACAAACTGCACAGAGTGTTAGAGAGCAAGTTTTTAGCAATATGCTCAGAACTGATTATCTTCACTGATGTTGAGTATTAAAGAGCCACATATTGTTTGTAAATTTGAGTCTGTGTAGTTTGAACACATCTTCTTTGAGAGGATCTCTTGACTGGGCTATATGTTAAGACTACCTGTCACACACTCATCACACTGACAGAGATACAAGAACAACTGAAGCTCTTTTAAGCTGTTTTATCTTTTGTATTCTGTATATCAATATGTCCCCTGTAGCCACTCGTTGTGGAATAAGACTGGTTTCACATGCGTTCTGCCAAAGAGAACAGTGAAGCAAAGCTTTGCTGCTCTAGGTTGAGCAGAATGTAAGTGAAACCACTCTCATTAACAATGAGTGGCTATGGGGGACATATTATTATATGATAGATAGAGCTACTGTATCTATAATGTTAGTTTAAAAAAAAAAACTGTCCCAGAATGTGCCCATTTCCAGGGCATCTGCCTGTTAGATGCTATTCAAAGAATAACAGTATCTCATGCACAGGGGAAAGGGATGTGGTGCTCTGATGATGGTGAGGAACACCAGGGTCCGAATAAATTAGGATAGATGAAAGTTACCCAGACAAGGAGAGGCAGGAGTCATCCATAGAGTTTGATGCCCACAGGGCTTTATTCAGTAACAATGGGTAGGATGACATGGTCACAGGAGGGGTAGGTATAACAATAGTAGAGAGAAAAGGACTGCTTTTATCTCACACTGCTTAGACTTTGCATGTATTACTAAAACAACTACAAGAAGGTGTGTTGAGGTGCACCACATCCTAATGCCACTATACTCTAAGATGATTTCCTAAAAGTTAGATAACACAGAAAACTATACTGTATGTCACTCTAGTATCACTCGGAAAATCAGATGACATTTACTACCCCAAAGGAATTCTTACAAGGTCGACATAGGTTTATTACAGCCACATTCATACAATGAAAACAGAGTCCAATTGTCTGAAATCTTTGTGCGCACCATTGAACACCACTGGTAGCTACAAAGATAGGCAATAATCCTAGCAGAGGCCTGGTTAAGGCCACTGGGGTGGTGAGAGGTTTTGTAAACAGTCCATAGGTTTCTTGACATAAACCCCACTCTCTCCAAGGACCAGAGAAGCTAGTCCCTGGAACAAACCCACCTGAGGGTTGTCGGATTTAACACTGGATGCAGAAAGTTCCCTGGCCTAAACCCACTCTTGAGGCCACCAAGGATGAAGAAGAACCAGAAAGCTGCTTGGTGACGAACCCACTGTAGGATTACCATGACCTGGATGATGCTGCAGCACTTCAGGGGCCAGCAAGAACTTGAAGAATCTGAGGTGAAGATGGATCTCCGATGCAAGCAGGAACCAGAAGGATCTGAGGTGAAGTCAGTTGATTCTAAAGTATCGACACAAGGAACTGGAACAAAACAATGAAATGGCAGATGAGTCCCGCACTGGGTTTTGACGGACTCGACTTGCGGCGAATAACCAGGGGACGCAGACAAGGTTCTTCCAGGATGTGCACACTCTTCTGCTGAGGACGACCAACTTCAGGACATCCAGATCAGGAACCAAAAGACAACACTGGCACGGGGGACGTGATGCACTCAAACTTTGGCAAACTCGACTTTGACCTGAGGAACAGAAGGAACAGCAGGTGCGACTTGCATGGATTGCGACGGACTCAACTTCAGTGAATGACAAGGATGGAGTCCATGATCTGCTGGACAGACACTTTCTGAAGAAGAAGGATGATGAAGACCTCTTCCTCTGGGTAGAGACTGATTCTGGATGTGTAAAAGGACAGACCACACCATGGAACATCAACAGAAGATTGAGTCTATCCCCATATGTTGGTAACAATGTATCTAGTAGACACACCTTCTCACTATACCAAGAGAACTGCTAGATGATGGGATAATTTGCCAGGAGCAGGGGCAAATTATCAAAATTCGAGGCAACTGTTCAGATGCAAGGGACAATTGTTCAGATGCAAGGACAATTGTTCCGATGCAAGGGCAATTGTCCACTTGTGGGGCAATTCACCTAAACAGGAGTAAATTGCACAATCCGGGGCAATTGCAATGATTCTGGAGTAATTTTTCAGATGCAGGGCAATTGCAACAATTTTGGAGTGATTGTTCAGATTCAAGGGCAAATTGTCAGATGCCGGGGGCAAATAAGCACAATACTAATTTGTCACAATACAGTATTGGTGCTTAAGCAATTAACACAACCTTTCAGATACTCGAGTAATAAATATTTTGTATAAACAGTAAGGTTGTTGACAGTCAATTCACAGCATAGTGTGTGCTAATCACCCCTTGGTGGGACCCTTTTCCCACTTAGGGCCTTTCTGGATAGGATCTGGCTACCCCTGAACACTTTGATACAAATGCCCTAATCACGGCACTTGGATGCACCACTTGCCACTAGGCCAGCTGCCCTAAATACTCGGGGCCTAAATGCCCTAATTACCACAGGGTCTGTACACCCTAATTACTCTGGGGCTGGCTTGCTCTAACTGTACTGGGTCTGTGCTGTCCTAATTATTATGGGGGTTGGTTTGCCCTACTGTACTAGGCCTGGCTGCCCTAAGTACTCTGGGCCTGGTTTGCCCTAAATACTACTGGGCTCACTTGCCCTAACTGGACTGGGCCTGGCTTGCCCTAAATACTTTTGGGCCTGTCATGCCCATTCTATTTTAGGGCCAGTGCTGCCCTCTTTAATTCTGGGCCAAACGCTGCCCCTTTAAATCTCTGTGGCATGCACAAGGCCTCTGCTGCCAGGAACAAGGCTGGCCTGCCCCTAATCTGCCTCCCCACTGAATATTTAAATAATTCCTCTAGTGTGTCTTGAGGATGGCCCCTCCCTGTGGGCATTGCTAGCCCCACAACTTATGCTGGACCCTCCCTGTTGGTGTTGCTAGCCACAATGCTCTTAAATGGTCCCCTTTTAGCAGGCCCTGGCTCCCCAACCGCACAATGGCGCATTCAGTGCTAAAACAATTTATTTTATTTCTTTTTCAACAGTTGGGTGGTCAGCACTTCCCTAGTGCTGCCGCCTGACTCACCACCCCAGCCCAAGGTGAAGAGCTGCAGTTGAGGAGGAGAGAGGTCTTCTGGCAGAGGGAAGGACCGCAAGGAGCAGCAGCAGGCAATGCGAGGATGACCGTGGGGCCTCAGACGGCCAACTGCTTACAGGCACAATGCAGCTCTTCTTTGCCGCCGATAGGGGACCAGAATTTGAACTGGAGCACGGGTACATAAATAAAATAAAAAGCAGGGTGAAACAGAGCCCACACTGACCGCAGGAGGACTGGGATCTTCTTTTCTATTGGACTCGACCGCACAGCACACCGCAGGATTAACACAGCAGCAGCAAGCAGCAGGACTCTTCACTGACTGGAGGAGGAGCCACCCCGGAGTCTACGGGACTGGCTTTAACACTCAAAGTAAGCCCACACATCCTCATCACACTCCAGCAGTCCTCTCAACTCCACAGCCAGCCCGATACTCCCTCAAATGGCTAAAGAGCCATTTGAAAAAGCACTCGAGGTTCTGATTCTGGAGCCCTGAGCTCATGCCCACACAAACAGCCAGGGACTTGAACAGGGCACCACGCACTGGCCAGAGACAGCGGTCCCAGCATGTGGGTGCCCACTCTCCCCTGCTGCCTGCTCTGGGGGGTAGAATAGAGCAGACAGGCAGCAGAGAGAAAGAAAAAAAACCTTTTTTTATTTTACAAAAAACAATGCCCTGCCTGACACTTTCAGGGGGGTGTGAAGCACTACAAAGGGGCTCCCACCATTAAAGCCCTCATGCTCCACAACACAATGGGGCCCCTGGGTATCATAAACCCTTCTGCTTCATTTTCTGTAATGCCCCTATTTAATTTAACCCCTTACTTTCGGGTATTACAGGAGCACTCCAAATGGTTGGGAGTGCTCCTTCGATCTATAACATTAATTGGTAATTGTGTGGGAGATTGTTGTTTAAGCCTCATTGTGACATCACTTCTGACACTGAGCGCTGAGCAGTGTAGATTTCTCTTGCTTGTGCTCTGTGAGGCCAAACCATTAGCGAACACAGAGTGTTCATGCCACAGAGCATAAGTACAATGGTGCAGGAGTGTGCAGCCTGACCTGGGGAAGTTTGTAGGGTGTCTGTAGAGTGACTACAGGTCTGCATAGGACTCTGCTACTGGAGATATTGGGTAGGCTTCTGGTACCATAAGTGGTGCACCTGTAAATATATAACTCCCTATTTAGGGTACACCTACTTCGTAACTGAGGTGTTACCTCATATAAGTGGTGGTGTGCTAAATGCTTGCATGACTGGGGTGTTTTAGCTAAATGCTTGTATGACTGTGGTGTCCAACCTATGGAACTACTGAATAAAATTAGCATATTTAATTAATTACCTAGCAATGGTAAGAGTACAGGGTATATGGTATTGTGCTGAAAGCTTGTAGTAAATTAGTATCCATACCTCACTACCTATCTAAGGTAGAGGTACAAGGTAGAAGGGCCTGAGTATTGAGCCCTGGGCCACACCAAATCTGAATGGAAGATGGGAGTAGAGGGTGTTGCCAATCTTAACTTGATGAGATCTGTCAGTAAGGTAGTGAGCGAACCTGCTGGTGGCATCATGGGAGAGACCGGAGCAGGAGAGAATGGACGAGAGGAGGGAGTGGTTCACGGTGTCGAAGGCTTTTGGGGGTAGTAGTGGGATGACAAATGGAAGGGGAAGTGGGGCAGCTGCAAACTAAGAGTGTTGGCTGCACACTCAAGCAGACTTAGATAGACCGGGTTGTCTGTTTCTGCTGGTATATTCATATGTTTGTATGTTTGTGTGTTCATCAACAAAGACTGCCCCAGTTAGGTGTCCTTTATCAAGGGCTGAGTGTAAGGCTGAGGAGAATTCCAGCATGGCTGATGTGGTGCTGTGAGATTTGAAGAAGCCATGATGTTCTTGACATAGGAGATTGTACTTGGTGAGGTGCTTGGTGAGTTGGTCTGATATGATCCTCTCCAAGGCCTTGGGGGAGAGGATGGAGATGAGGTGGTAGTTCCCACTTGCAGTGCGATCACCACCTTTGTGGATATGGGTGACAATGGTGACTTTCCATTTAGCAGGGAATTGGCTATGGCAGAGGGAGCAGTTTAATAGGGTGGTTAGGGGGATGAGGAGTTCTTTGAGAGTCAGGCAAAGAAGTTTAAGGTCCAGGGTGTTGCTGCTGAACCTGGAATTCCCAAGAGCTTTTAGAAGGTAGAGTTTGGCTTCTTTAGGGGAGATAGCTTGAAGTGAAACAGGGGGGTAGTGGAAGGGAAGGAAGAGTGAGGGCAAGGTTAGGGAGTCAAAGAAGTAAGGGGTGAGCACACAACTGAGATCCGAGAAGGAAGTGTTAAGGGTTGTCAGCTATGTGCAAGGGGTCAGTAGTCATAATGCCGTTAGAGTTGATTTGGGAGGGGGGAACACTATTTTCCCCTGTAGTTCCTTTAGATTGTTCCAGAACTTTCTACAGCAGCCCCATGATGAGTGAGGGATGCCCTGTAGTGCTCTGCCTTGGCTTTCTGTATTTCCCACATGCACTTATTCCTGGCAGCACTGTAATGTTTTCTGTCAGCAGGTTTGCCCATGTCAATACAGTAGCTGTTTGCCAGAGGGAGTCACAGTGGTGCATCAGATCAAGGAGAAATTGGGAGAGCCAGGGGGAGGAGTGGCCCTTGACAAGTAATTTAGGGGAGGGGCATATTGGTCATAGGCATGATTAAAGGAGTGGATAAAGCAGTCGAGCGCTGAGTCAATGTCAAGCGCATACTTGATGGGTGACCAGTCCCAGAGGGAGAAGTGGTGTTTTAAATGCCTAAACTACTGGGTTTTAGGAGGCGAAGGTAGGTGAATTTGGGAAGAATTTTTTTTAACCCTGCAAGACCATGTGCAAAGTACAGGAGAGTGGTCACTCAGGGCATTGGGAAATACAGACATGCTAGTGAGCTTGGCAGAGCGATTGGTAATAACCAGGTCCAGGAGGGAGGGAGGCAGACCAGGTTTTGGAATTGTGTCGAGTAGGTGTGGTGACAAGTTGTGCGAGGACTAACATGGCAATAGCGTCTTTGTAGGGTGCAGAAGTGCTAGCTTGCCAGTTGATGTTGAGGTTGCCAAGAGTTATGCTTTTGGCTTTAGAGGGGAGGTGGGAGAGGTAATTCAGGGTAGAGTGGAATGCAGGTTTTTGGTTTCGAGGGGGGATGTAGACAGAGGTGACAAGGAGGGGGGCAATGGCAGTGCCAACTGTAACTTTCCGGGTGAGAGCTTGGGCACCATGATCCAGGTGGGCAGGTGGAAGAGGTTGGGATTAAAGAGTGTCACAAAAGTAGAATGCACAGCCACCACCATATTTACCAATCCTATCCACACAAAAGAGGGAGTACCCGGGGATGGAGATGGTGGAGTCCAGGGTTGCTTTGGAGAGCCAGGTTTCCACAAGGGAGAGTATGTCAAGTTGGTGTTAGACCATCCAACCCTGGAGGCAGTCAAATGTTTACTGCAAACTACAAATATTGATGGAGGCAATGTGCAGTCCATCTGAAGCATGACAGTATGGGTGTGATGAGGAGATAGGGCCTGGGTTAGGGTGTATGTTACCCAATAAAAGAAGAAGTAGGAGAAAGAGAGCCCTCAGGAAGGTGTGCAGGTAGTGTTTGTGGTGCCTGGATCCAAGAAGGGAGATGCAGTACTGGGTAGAAGTGAGCCAAAATGGGAGAGCAAGGACTAGGGGGGCTGTGAGGTGGAGAGGGTGTATGCTAGGGGCAGAAGGGGAAGGGTGTAGTCAGTCAGGGGATGGAGGGGAAGAGGGGAGGTCATGGCGGTAGATGAGCCTGAGAGATGGGGATGGCCTGGGGGGATAGGTCTGACTCGGATTGGGGTGTGCCAGTGAGGGGGTAAGGGTCCGAGGGGAGTTAGAGGAAAGAAATAAGAAACAGCTTGAGGAACAAGGAAGCCATGGAACTGGGAGAGGTTAGTTCCACAGGAGTGTTAGTGGGCAGGAAGGTGGAATAGAGGAAAGGGCAGATATAGGTGGTAATAATGAAAATAATCTAGAGGGCTGCCAGAATAGCACAGAGATAGCATCATGGACTAAGGTGCAGAAAGTGCAAGGTTATAGGGTAGAGGCTGTAAGCTACTACAGAGGGGAAAGACAGGGCAGAAAGAACAGAGAAAAGAAGGGAAGGAGGGGAAAGAGAGATGAGTCTGGAGAGATAGAGAGGCAAAACTAGGGAGCTGAGGAGGGAAACAGTGACTCCTAGTAGCTGCTAAGTAGAACGAGCTAATGGAAAAGTGGGCACTTAGAACTAGGAGGGGGTGGAAGTCACATGACCAAGCAGGGCTAATAAATTAAGGGACGGTCCTGGATGGGAGGGAGGCTGAGGCAGTTGACATGAAGTGTTAACGGGCTAACACCCCATGGAGAAATGTGGGAGATCCGTGTAATTATCTTTTAGGCCCCGATATGCACGCTGTATGCAGAGCTTGTGAGTAAGGAGGGAGGGAGTTCCACAGTGTCATAAGTGAATGGAGAACAAAGAAACATTAGTATGCAGCGGGACCAAGGGGATAGTACTGCACATGCTCGAGCACTTGGGAGTGGCTACGATGGAGACAGGTTGGATACCAGGAAAGCACTTCCACTGAACAGGAGGCCTCTCATGCAATCCAGGGAGCAGCAGGCAGGTAACAGTTACAGGGGGGTTACAACACCCACGCCGTGAAGCAGTAAGTTAGCCAGCACCCCACTGTGAGCCACCAGTAGCAACAAGCTCCAAGTTTCGGTAACAGACCAAACTAGCTAAACACACTAACATCACTCAGGCTTAGTATGTCTATGCACAAGTATCTAGCTAGCAGTAAATAATATGTAACAGAGCACAGAGTGGTTCCCAGAGGCACAATAACAGTGGCAGGTAAATCAGATTAAAGTCCCTTTAAATAGAGTCACAATACATTCAAAGCAGAGTTCTTAAAGTGTCCGGTTGGAACAGCTTGGAAGTCACTGTCTGAGACCGAGTCTTTGGTACAAGAACAATCAGTCCATGTCAGAGGTCAGTTAAAGCACTGGAACACCCCGTGTACTCAGATACCTGCACATCCAGAGATGTACTGAGGCACGAGGCTGCAGGCCAAGTGCCTTCAGCCTCTGGGTGTGTGGTAGAGCTGGGAGAACTTGGTTAAGTTCTGGTCCTTATTAAATAAGAACCAGAACATGGTAAAGTTCTGATTTGTTTTGATTAGTTCTAATTCGTTCTGATTTATTGACAGATATTTGAAAAAATGCAAAATAAATGCCTAGAAGTGGCCAAAGTTGGTTACATTTGACACAGAGGCCCAAAGGAAATGATTTAATGGATTATTTGTATAAACTTTAATGTAAAACTGTTGAATAAAAAAGCAATCACTCACTACTAGCCCCTTCATGGCTGGCCTGTAATGGTGGCATATCCTGCTTGGGTCCATGATATGAGTGCTCTGGCAGAGATAGAGAGTGACAGAGAGAGAGAGAGAGAGAGAGAGAGATGTAACTATGTATATCAATAGTATTCTAACCTGTAAAAAACTAAGATCCCTCTGACTAACATGATGTCCTGATGACTTCTTCCCACACCCACAGGCCAAGAACAAATTTACTGTTGTGACCTATGACTATAAACAGCACACCTACAACACAGCAGTCCACCACCACTTTCTTCCAAGATTACCTGACTGACTCCTACAGTACAGTTACTGTTAAGTGACCAAATTCAGCAACTAAGTGTGCATCAGAATTTGAATTGGAGATGCAGACACATCTGGTGCATAACCACATGCACACAGCCCCACACTGGGGTTGGTTAATGCTTATATGTAATGTAATGCGATATCCTATAAAACTAATGATAATAAGGAGGAATGATGAAGAGTGAGTGATGATGATGATAATGACACTTGTGTGTCATTGTACTTTACTTGTGTTGTAGTGTAAACAGCCTGTTATGAGTCACAAAGTCAGATTTTATCCTCTGGGCCACCCACAGCCAGCAGCACAGGTGCATCAATTTGAATGTTGTTTATCCAAACAGTATATTTTTTTTAATACACGAAATCATGAATAAGCATTAACAAGTGATCTTGATTGGATGGTACAAGTCAAAGATTTATTTTGCCAGCTTGCTGCCCTTGCCCTGTACACACAGCCACACTGACACCTGGAAAAAAAATTATTTGGGATTTCTGGAACTGTTACATTTATCATGGTCCACCCTGCAGTCTCTCTCTCTCTCCCCGGATGTCACAAGTCAAAGATTTATTTTGCCACCCTGCTGCCCTTGCCCTGTACACACAACCACACTGAAGCCAGGAAGAGGCATTTTATTTGGGATTTCTGGGAAAGTTACATTTATCATGGGTCACCCTTCAGTCTGTCTGTCTGTCTCTCTCTCTCTTCTCTCTCTCTCCCCTTTGGATATCACAAGCCATAGATTTATTTGACACCCTATTGCCCTTGCTCTGTATACATGGCCACATTGAAGCCAGGAAAAAAAAATTATTTGGGATTTCTTGGACTGTTACATTTATTGTGGGACCCCCTGCAGTATCTCTCTCTCTCTCTCTCTCTCTCTCTCTCTCTCTCTCTCTCTCTCCCTCCTCTGGATGTCACAAGTCAAAGATTTATTTTGCCAGTCTGCTGCCCTTGCTATGTACGTACAGCCACACTGAAGCCAGGAAAAATAATTTAATTTGGGATTTCTAGGACTGTTACATTTATAGTGGGCCACCCTACAGTCACTCTTACTCTCCACTCTCCACTCTGGATGGAACAAGTTAAAAATTTATTTTGCCAGCCTGCTGCCCTTGCCCTTTACACACAGCCACACTGAAGCCAGGAAAATAAATTTTATTTGGGATTTCTGGGATTATTACATTTATCTTCAGCCCCCTGCAGTCTCTCTCTCTCTCTCTCCCTCCCGACAAGATCATGAATGAATATTAACAAGTGATTTTGATTCATGATTGGATGGCACAAGTCAAATATTTATTTTGCCACCCTGCTACCCTTGCCCTGTACACACAGCCACACTGAAGCCAGGAAAAACTATTTTGGGATTTTGTGTAACTGTAACATTTCTCTTGGAACCCCAATAGTCTCTCCTTCTCTCCTCTGGATATGGAATGGCACAAGTCAAAGATTTTGCCAGCCTGCCCTTTCTCATGTGCACACAGCTACACTGTTTGATGCCAAGAAAAGAAGCCAGGAAAAACAATTTTGGGATTTTTTGTAACTGTAAAATCTCTCTCTTGGGCCCCCAGTAGTCTCTCCCTCTCTCCTTTGGATCTAGAATGGCAAAAGTCAAAGATTTTGCCAGCCTGCCCTTGCTCATACATACAGTTATACAGTACTGACACACTGCCTTGGTTTGCAATTTGCATCCCTCCCAGCAGCCACACTGGCCACCACTATCTCCCCAGTCCTGAGTCCCAACTCCCAGCCCACCTTCACCCACCCCCAATGATCAGTTTCTCTCCCCCTCCTTTTTCTTACTCTTCCTATTTCTTCTCTCCTCTCCCTCTGGGTCATGTATTTCTGGCTTTTTTTTTTTTTGAGAGTTTTGCACTTTTGTCTGGTGACTCTCTCTGCTGGCTGCCTGGCTCTGCTGAGTGCCGCTCCTGCTCCTCCAGTCCTCCTCACTCATTTGGGGCCACGTTGTGCACTCAGCAGTTATATGCCATGAGTGCATCATGTGGCCTTCTGTTGCCTGATTGGATGCTGCCAGCTGTCTTTAGATGCCAACAGTATCTCCATGGCAGCAGACAACAAAATCACAGAAATAGCATCTCCACGGACCTGGAGTCGGACTTTTTCGGTGAGTCTTTATTTATCTGGATCTATGGATTACTAGTTTGATCTAGGGGTCTGGATCTCCTGCAGGACAATCTGCCCAGCCCTAATGTGCAGGTATCTCAGTACTACTAATGCCCAGCCATGTCTTATTGCTTATATAAAATGGACCCATAGGCAACTTTGAAAAAAAGAACATTCTAATAGTTTTCAAAGTCACAAAAAATATACTAAAATGTTGCTAAATAATATAAAATATTCCCTCCACAGATGTCACTCATCTGTCTTTCTTCACATTCGATACATTGTGTGATTGTTTACTATGGAATAGAATATTTCAAAGCGCTGCATTATTCCGGTAGTAGAATGACCACACACACACAAACATAGAATGGTAACATGGAATACATGAATTCAAAATTCTTCAGAGTTCAACTGGCATATAAACAAAGAAGCACACACAGGCCTGAAGTGGAGCCAGAACCACAATGGTATCTGTTGGCAGGTAAGGAGCATGGAGATCTCTGGCAAAGTGGCAGGAATAAGAGGAGGATTTTTCATGGTCAAAGAAACACCAGCAATGGAAACTCTGAATAGTACTTGATTTTTTTAATTTATGTAAGTGTGTATGTGGGGGCTCATGAGTGAAAATAACATTCAATTATTTAGTTACTTTATTTAATTTAATGGACTTTTATTTTTAGAGCCTAGCAAAAGTTTTTTATATATGAGTAAAGGCTGCTGGTATGTTTGTGATGGAAATTAGGGAAATAGGTGGCTTATGAATCCTGTGAGTTGCTCTGGTTGGCAGGGACTTGTTTTAGCCATTGGTGGTACTCTCTTACTGCCATAGCTAGAAGCAAATTTCAGCCAAACAGGACACAGGGATTTCCTTGCCCATTTTATATTATGGGTTAGAACTCTGTATGGACAATAGATCTTGGGTTTGTTAGGATGTCATGGGCAGACTGGATGGACAATCATCTTTTTAATAATAATAATAATAATAATAAGAAGAAGCTTTATTTCTTTTGTGCTTTTCTGAAACCAAGGCGCATTACAAAATAACATCATAAAAACATCATAAAACAAGTTAAAAGCCAAGCTAAAATATACAGCATTAATTAATTTTCTGCCATCAATGTCTTTGTTTCTTTGTTTGTGAGTGTTACGCCTGGGTTATGCCCCCTATCGTCCCACATACACCTCACACTGTATTCCTGATCTATTGTACTGTGATTCTGCTATTTGGCACTTATATATAGACATGAGTGCTAGGAATGTGCTTTGCTGCTAAGATATGCTAATATTGTCATGCATCATTTATTATACCTCACTATAATACATTTATCTAAATTATGTTTGTCTTTTATAGATATTCCATATATAATCTACCTAATCACTGACAAGATGACTCAGAGGGATCATCAGTGATTATTGTATACTTATACTCTCATATAATTTTATGTGATGTGTATTTTACACTCAGGTAGATAGGCCTGTCAGCAGTTCTCTTTGTCTAAGCAAGCTGACAGAGAGAGACAGCTTTTGTTATGTCTCCATGTTTTATACTGTAGGTAAGTAAGAAATGCCACATGTAGATTGGAAGTGCCAGCATTTCTTTTTCCTAAGCTATAATGCTAATGGAAGCATATTGTGTCTCCTATGATTCTCATTAGCAATTCTGTCTCCTGAGTCATTATCCAATGGAGAATGACTTATGACCACAATATATTGTTTCTCATATCTGTAACTATGTTTTAATAAATGGATAATGAAAATAATACCTCCAAAATGCATATAAAAAATTCCTTGTAATATATTAGTTAGTCCCATAATAGTATACTTCCGGTCCTCGTAATAGTATACTTCCGGCCCAATAATACTTTACTTCCAGTCCTTGTAATAGTATAGTTGGGATTACCGATGCAACTACTGTGTGAACTGTGTTTTGTTTTTGTTTTTTTTGTGAGAGAAAGAAGCGGAATGAGACTGGGAGTGGGAGCAGGAGTGGGGGGGTGCGAGCGAGGAACAACACTCAGGAGTCTTACTAACTCTGCAGACCGCAGCGCCATATAGCTTGCACAAGTAAAAACTGAAAAATTCCTCGCATCCCTATATTACAAAAAATAACAAATAGGTTCTGGTGTTTCAAGGCAGAAATTCCATCAAGAGGTTCTGGGGACACAAGAAACCTCTCAAGCTTCGCTCTCGAGGTTTCTTGTGTCCCCAGAACCTCTCGATGGAATTACTGCCTTGTAATACACCAGAACCTATCTATTATTCTATTTGTAATCTCTGTTGCTATGCTGTTATCTGTAGTATTTAGCTGACTGCAACCCATTGTAGCACTCTCGAGACACTAATGTAGCTTCTCTAGAAGGGCAGAGAGCTGGAGCATGGGGAGAGATAGAACAAGATCTTAGAGATCCTAGGATCTACAGTTCTGGAGATAATGTACATTCTTCAGGAGTTGTGAGAAACCCATCTCCCTTGTGATTTTCTCTGTTACATGCTTGGCGTAAGTAGCATAATAAACTTTATTAGTACTCCTTGCTTGTTTACGAATGTGTCTTGGCAGACTCTGAGACACAAGAATCTGAGACACAAGAATCTGTATTATTATTATTTTTATTGTTTACCCTACATACCAAGAGTGTTTAGACAACATGAGTTGGGTGTTTGTGCAAGGCTCTTTTTAAGTAGGGTATATCAGTATTAGCTTTATGCACCACCTGTTCCTGAGTGACCTCCTATTTGTTTATAGGTCTTATGTACTGTATGAACTGAGGTCCATTTAGTTGGAACAATCTTCCATTTTTTTGAGTAGGGGTCAAAAAACTGCAAGGTTCCCGAATTCTGACAGGGTCACAAAATCCTGTGGTGAGATACCATTCTCTTTATTATTGGAAAGGCTTTGCCTGGAGTTCAATGGCCAAGCAGCCAGTCACTCCCACTTCCTGAGCTATATACAGTAAATAGTTACTCTCTGCCTCATTGTGAAGCACTTTTTCTTTGCAGATGAAGGCTCTGTCAGTTTGTCCTCTGAGCTGGTTGGGGCCTACCCCCCCCCCACCTGCTGCTCCCACTTGTCAGTTGGATTTCTGTGTTTCTTTCCTGCTTCTGGTTTATATTTTGCCTTTGGCTGTGTGTGCTTCTTTCTGTCTTGTTCCCTGTTTTTTTTGTTTGTGTATCTTTGGATTGTCTCTTTTGGGGGACTTTTGTTTCTAATCCCCTAGAATATTGCTCCAGAAGTTCCTACTATTTGCTCTGTTACCCACAACTCTCAAACTACTGCAATGCAACTGCAGTCATTATCTGTGTGTTTCAGCTCAACCATAGCTGCTCCATGTTGCATACTCAATTGTTTTCACCTGACTCAGGCTTACACTGAACCTAGCTATACAGCTCCATCATGCTATCTCATGCTACTTACCTCACTGCAACAGCTTCATTGCACTGCCTGGCTACACCTGCTTTCAGAGCATTGTGTCTCCTTATTTATGTTTATTGCAGTTACAACTCAGTGTACTCCATACAGATGTTGCTTTTATGTTTATACCCTGTTCTACTCTGAGGTCAGCTAAAAGCTCCTGCTGAGGCTGTTAAACTAGCTTTAATATCTGCATGTTGTTCTCAGCCCTTCCATCACTTTCTTGTTTGTCCTACAGTGTGGACTGGGAAGTGTTTGGGGAGCCGTGGTCCCATGTGGTTAATTATTTCTGTTGTTGTAAATCCTGCCTTCGCCACTGAAAATCCTCAGAGTATTTATCACCTTGATTTGGCTTTAAATGTCTGGCTGGCTTGCCCCACCATTCAGTGCTGTTTCACTGCTACTACATTATGCAGACCTATGTGCAGATCCACTTATTACTACTCTGTTAACTGACCTACGTACAGGTCCATGCTTGCTTACGCAATTGATTTCTCATGCCTATTGCATCCTCTTCACTTCAGCCTCCGAAATGTCTGCTGCACTCATCTGCTTTCAACCTTGCAAGGTCTCAGCACTCATTGCTCATTACAATCAGCACACCAGTGCTCAATCAGCTCACCAGTTTCTCAGTTCAGTCTAATTCTGGGGAATGCCAGCCATTTTATTCTTGGCGCAGAGTTCCTGCAGCCGACAGTCTCGCTCTGCATTTAGTCCACATCTCAAGCGTATCCAACTTAGGACAGGATCTTTCTCACCTGGCCCATAGCTGGGAATGTCCTTGCCCCGGGCTTGGCTTTAGCTGCCTGCTACATGACAGCACCTCCTGATGTAGAATTTGAGCCTAATGGTGAAGGGTGGTTACGTAGCTCTCCTTTGGCACTAGTGTTCCACTATAACGGTTGTCCATTAGCTTTAATGGTTTCCCTAGCAAAGCACCTTCACTGCATTTTCTCTACGACTGCCTCTAGTTCACCTGGTTTGAGTTTAGGGTGGGTAGGTCAGGTAAGTGCCTCAGCAGTTGTTGCTCTCCTCCTCCGCCTTGGTTGCACGTATTGTTGCAGAGTTTTCTCGTAACCTTCCATGGCGTTCCTGCTAGAGGGTTTGAGTGAGAGCCTTCCTCTAAATTGGAATATTTTCCACCTCCCTTTAATTGGGTTTTCCAAACTGCAGTTGCAGAGCCGTCACTAGATCAACTATCCCAAGCCTGGAGGGAAGGCAACCTAAGCCTTGGATCCCCAGAGATTTCCTCCTCATAGGGTTTTTTTTCTCTCCTCCGTTGCCTCAGGTCATAACTGTTAGTTAGCATAGTGGTGTCCCCTAGTTTATTTAGGTAGGTTCCACTGTTGGATGGAGGTGGAGGATGTCCTGCCATTCCCTCTCTCCTTAGATGATCCCCTCATTCTCAGCACAAACCATCAGTATCATACTACACAAACCTAGGCATTTCTTTATGTTAGACTGGGTATCTCATTACATTATCAAACTGTCTATGCTTCTCTATTACTACATTACAGTTCTGCCCCTACGTCACAGTTACTGCTTGCTCATATGCTTCATGTCCCCTCATTCTTTGGGATATGATTGTACTGCATTTCTTTTAGGGATTCCTAATGTACCTTTAGCCATGGGAATCATCCCGTGGCACCTCTAGGGCTGGAACCCTCTCCAAGGGTTCCTTGCCTTTCATATCCCTACAGGGTGTAAATTCCTCTGGAATACAGAGATTGTGAATGGCCAAAACCAAACTAACACAGTTGCACAAGCATAACACTATACTGGCTGTGCAAGACATTGAATGATAACAAAGATCATCACAATTCCCAGTAATGCCAAGTGTCTGGAGTCAGTCTCCCTCTAAGGATTAAGATGTGTTTTGGGAGGGAAAGCATGTCTTGTAGGGAATTTTACAGTCAGTGTAAGCTTGAGTAGGTAAGAATTTATGTACGTACAGTACATACTTTCATTCATGTTCCTATAGGCCAGATCATTTACAGAACAGAAACAAATCCAACTGAACTTATGAGTTTCTTTCTCCATTGAATGGAAAGCCCTTTCAAGTCTGGAGCTGTCTATTGAACTATTTACTCATTGGAGAAGAGAGGGAGGTGATTGATAGTACAAATGCAATAGTTTAACCTCAAGGGAATTCACAATGATATTAAGCAAAATATGAATGTCCTGTGGTTATTGCATTCTAGAAACAAAGAAATTGACGGCATATAAAGACCACTTGGTTCACCTAGTCTGCCCATTTTCCCTACCTACTGTAATACCACAGGTTCTGATTGATCTCTGGCTTTATCCCCCCTTTTCTAACCACTAAGGATCCCTTATGCCTATCCCATGCATTTTTAATTCCATTACTGTATTTGTCCCCATCACCTCAGATGGAAGGCTATTCCATGCATCCACCACCCTTTCAGTGAAGAAGTACTTTCTTATGATTCCCCTGGTCTGCCCCCCAGCTTCATAGCAGGACTCATTGTTCTTGAACATCTTTTTCTCTGAAAAATGCTTCCCTCTTGTACCTTATTTATACCCTTGAGGTATTTGAAAGTCTCTATCATATCCTCCTCTACCTCCTTTCCTCCAGGGTGTAATACTGAGATCCTTTAGTCTCTCCTCATATGGCTTTTGGTGTAGCCCCTGAACCATTTTAGTTACCCTCCTCTGAACTACCTCCACTCTGTCCATGTCCTTCTGAAGATGTAGCTTCCAGAACTAGACACAGTGCAATTGTATTCCCAAAAGTCAGATTTCTGGGTCAAAAGGGAACTCTAACCCAGTTACCCATCCTATTATTGTGGCAATTTTGCTCCAGTGTTTTTGTAGAGAGGGGCAGGTGCAGAACATACTGTAGGTAAAAGAGTTCCTTTTTTATGTCTCACATCTTGGACATTTATCTGATATATCCAGGTTAAATTTATTAACTTTAGCAGCTGAATTTGTCCTGTGTAGGATATTAAATTGAACTTGGTGTAATTTAATATCTTTGATACCTTAGTGGGAGTTGGTAACAAACAATGCCATAATTTCTGCATCAAACGGAGGGACTTAATTTTTTTACTTGCTTCAGCAACCCAATAATGAGATTTAAATTGTTGTCCCTGATAAGAAAATCAATCATACCTATCATTTTTTATTGGTGATAGATAGGAAGCCAATAATATTTCTAAAGTAGAAACAAGGACCCAATCAGACCAATTCAAATTTCTAACCAAGTCCTTCATCTAGATGTAACTTAGACAGTGGTCAGGAGGAAGGTTATATACCTCCCTGAAAGTTGGAATAGCAGCAAAAGATCACCAATGTATGTAAATTCTTAACATGTGTAATAAATACCCTATGAAGCCCTCAGAATAGCAGGTTGCTCCTGGAGGTCAGGATGTAGCCATTATTTTGAAATTAGAAAAATTCTGAAATTTTGATCCTATGTCCGATTTATATATGTTGGTCATTCCAACACTCAGCTCTTGGTTTGAGGAAAGAAGATGCAGAGCTGCAATAATGATTAGTGTGAATGTTCATAAAAGAGCATTTTGTTAACTATTTAAAGGGAATTAGTGTTTTTCTAAATCTAACCAATGGGAAGCTGTTTCATGAGGATCAAACCAAATATATATTTATTTAATCCAGTCGTGCCATGAATTAATATCAATACAGATTTGGTAAAGCCAGTGTTGCTTCTCCTGAGTGGCCCATGCTCGATGCCCCAATGAAACCTGTATGAAGCTCTTTAATGAATTTAGAGATTACTTTTATTTTTTTTAGCTTTTTTGTCAAACTGTTAACAAATATCTTATAGTTGTTATTTAGAAGAGATATTGGTCTGTATGGGCTGCATTGGTCAGGTGGTTTATCATTCTTGAGAATCAAGGAGATGAAGGCTTTACTGAAAGAAGGAAGAAGACTGCCTACTGTGATTAACTGGTTAAGCATAAAATGTGAGGTGAGGGACAAGTAAATCAGAGGAAGCATTGTACAGTTTGATACAGCAGCCATCAGGGCCCAGAGATTTTCCTGTTGTGAGATCTGAAATTGATTCTAGAACCTCAGATCTAGATCTAGAACCTAGATTGATTCAGAGGAAACGTGAGGAAAAATTTCTTCACAGAATGGGTAGTGGACAAATGGAATACCCTGCCAGAGGAAGAGGTGGGGGCTGAAACAATCATGGGATTTAAGAATGCATGGGATAGACATAAAGGAATTCTGGAGGTCAGGGTTAAGGAGCAACAGACTTCTAGGAAAACGTAAAGTAAACTTACAAGCTCAAATGGGCAGACTGGGTGGGCCGTAGGCCCTTATCTGCCGACACTGTCTATGTATCTATGTAACCTTTTGATAGGTGATTTGTTCCTTTAAATTGTGTTGGTCTTCCATATTTAAATGTGCTAATGTCAAATGGGACAAAAATGTGTGAATAGCCTCGTGACCCACCATGTGCTCCTGGAAGTAGATCTTAGAATAACAAATATTTAAATATATTATTTAATTTGTAGAAAGCCAGCAATCTGTTGGGTTCATCCCAAGGACACAATACTTCAAATTAGGGCAAACTGGGCCTGGGAGTCAAGCAATTTATTGTATTTACACTATCTCTCAATGATAGAAAACACAAATTGTCAACTTCTGAGACAGAGAAAATATATTTAGCTTCCACTCTGGCCTATTCTAACTCCATAGACTTGAACTCTTGATAGAACATCTTGTGTCTCTTGGCCAAATAGTAGATAAGCACCCATCTTCAAAAAAGTTTTAATGGAGTCCCAGATGATATTAAAGACAGTACCTCCTTGATTATTTATTCTCATGAAATTTATTATTTCTCTCCTCAACACTGGTATAAAGCCATTGCACCAAGCAAAATTGGATCAAAGATATGATAACATGAGTGTAACCCCCCCCTGTGGGGGCTTACCTGTTGGCCCCCTTGGGGCTCCTCCATTTCTTCTTTTTTCCCCCTTGTGTCCCTACTCCTTCCCTGAATCCCTTAGTGCCTGGGTCTTATCTTTTGTTCCTGTGCTGTGTTGTGGCAGAATTAGGGTCAGAGGAGCTGACTTCCAAAGCTGCCCCCCTGACCTTCACTCTGGTGCAGGGCCAGTGATTTGCACATGTGCAGAAGTGCATTTATGTAGTGGTTGTTCTTTTGACTGAATGAGCACCTCTCTGGCAGTCCCAGCCCCCCTGTTAAACTAATTGGGGACCAGAGACATGGAGAAGATGGTGGAAGAGGTGCAAAAGTGTTTTTTTTGTTTTTTAAGAGTACTGTAGGTGCTTAAAGAAGAAGGGGTCGCTTCATTAATATTCATGAGGTGGTATTAATAGTAAATAGTTAAGCCTGCCTAGCACCTAGGGGCAACCTGAAACAGAACTAGTGACAGGCTAGGAGCTGTATAAAAATACTAATCTTGGGCATTGTGCAGAAGGGCAGAAAAGCTGCTACAGTACTCGGGGATTATTGTTTAATGAAAGAATATCTTGTAGCAGTACTAGGACTGGATTGTGGGGACTGCTATTGAACTGTGGAACTGAATGGGAGCAGCCATATTTATGATACTTTGATCCCTTAAGGACAGCCAATTGGGACACAAAAGCACCCAAAACTGTAACAGAGGACTGATTGGGGGAAGAAGAAACTATTTTCAGGGACCAGAAGACCTCCCCAATCAATAATCAAAAAGGGCTTGTGAAAGTGATTGATAATGCTGGGCAGCCAATCAGAGGGCAGAAATCCCTTGAGAAATCCCATAGACTTTGGGCAGTTTAATTTCATCTGTTCTGGGCTCTGAGTCAAGAAGGCTCAGTGCTGTGAGAATTGAATACTTTTAAGGCCTTTCACAGGATTTAAACCAGAAGTGGTATGTGAAGCAAATTAAAGGAAATCTTGCTGTTGAGAGGAACTGTGCTTTTGTGACTAGCGATCCAGCCATCTAAGTGAAGTTGCTGTGCTGGAGGAGGTTTTTACTGTAGCTATCCTGCACCAGTTTGGGGACTGGAGAGAGAGACTGCTTTGCTGAGGAAAAAAACCTTGCTGGGCACTGGGTGAAAGCCAGAGCAAACATGGATATTGTTTTTGGAACAGAGAGACTGAGACCTATGAGCCAGCCAGAGAAAATGTGGAGGTTGGTCTGAACCACGTGAGGCTGAAAGAGAAAAAGGTGAGCAGGTGTCCTATGCTTCAGGAACCTGTGGTTGCTGCTGTATTCCAGTTGTGGAAAAGAACTGTTGAACTGGACTGTGTAACTAGTTGCCAACCAGCACTGGCAAGTAAAGAATCTGTGAAATTGTCTGGCTGCACATTGTTTTTTAACATATATTTATTTTTGAATTTTAACATACTTATGTACACATTCTTTACATCATTAACACAGAAAAAATGCATATATCATAGATTATGTAACATAAAAGATACACCAAGTCCAAATCAAAAGGAGGGGGAGGGGGGAAAAGAAAAGGAAAATGTATTTAAGATAATACAAGCTAAGCAGTTTGCAGTATATTAGGTACATCCCAAATTAATTCTGTCCACAATGATAACTCACTGCTAAACCCCATAAATACAATTTTTACCAAAGCTGCTAGATTAGAAGATACTTGATAAATGATGAACACATGGTACCCCAACCCCCAACACTATCTAATAAAGTTAAATAGCTCTAGCAAGTTGAAGGTGTTTTATTTTATTTTAAAGATTAATAGTCCATTCTGTCCACATTTTCAATGCTATCCTGGTCTGAAGATGTAGGTAACTCCCCAGTTTCCTGAGCAGAGTACTGAGCCCATAGAAAAACCACTAACTGGTCAACTTCCAAAAATACATAGTATTTGCCATCTTTGATGATCTTTACCTTCACCGGTGGCAACAAAAAGAACTGAGCCCCCATTTCTAATATCTCCTGCCTGTATACCAAAACTTTTTTCCTTCTCTGCTGTGTGGAGTAACAGAAATCGGGGTAAATGAAATACTTGTTTCCCCTGTATTCCAATGAGCCTCTAAGTTTGGCTAATTTAAATATATTTTCGTTTTCTGACTCAAAAAAACAAACGTGGCTAAATTAGTAGACTTATTCTGTCCAGACTGTCCAGACTGCTTTTGTGATTGCCTTTTTGTTAGCCTAAAAGCGTTCGTAATCAAGGGGGGATTTTCAAAAGGCAATTCAAAAGTTTTAACCAAAATATCTTTACCAATTGCCAATCAGAGGGCAGAAATTCCTTGAGAAATCCCAGAGACTTTGGGCAGTTTGATTCGGTCAGTTCTGGGCTCTGATCAAGTCACGAAGGCTCAGTGATTTGAGAATAAAATACTTTTCAGGCCTTTCACAGGATTTAAACCGGATGTGGTATGCGAAGCAAATTAGAGGAAATCTTGCTGTTGAGAGAGGAACTATACTTTTGTGACAAGCGATCCAGCCGTCTAAGTGAAGTTGCTATGCTGGAGGAGATTTTTGCTGCAGCTATCCTGCACCGCTTTGGAGACTGGAGAGAGAGAGACTGCTTTGCTGAGAAAAAAACCTTGCTGGGAACTGGGTGCAAGACAGAGCAAACGTGGATACTGTTTTTGGAACAGAGAGACTGAGAGCTGTGGGCCAGCCAGAGAAAAGGTGGAGGTTGGTCTGAACCACATGAGGCTGAACGAGAAAAAGGTGAGCAGGTGTCCTATGCTCCAGGAACCTGTGGTTGCTGCCATATTCCAGTTGTGGAAAAGAACTGTTGATCTGGACTGTGTAACTTGTTGCCAACCAGCACTGGCAAGTAAAGAATCTGTGAAATTGTCTGGTTGCACATTGGAGCCGAGTTTCCTGCTAAGAGAAGGAGTGGTGCTAAGAAGTTCCCAGCTGCATTTTTAGATCAAGGTAGGGGACTTGCTAACCCCTATTAAGTGGAGTCTGCTGGCTACAGGGGGTCACTGGCTTGTGCTGAGGTGCTAGGGCACCTGTGACCTATGACAGAGCTGGGCTATGGAGCCACTCCCAGGTCTGGGCTTCCTCTAGTTGGTGGGCCTTGTGCAGAAGAAGCTCTGCATTGGGCCTGAATAGGCTGAAGGTGACAAGACCCTCACAAAGATGGACTGGTGGAAGCCCTCTGCACCACAAACTCGTCAGACCTTCAGGAACGTGAGCATCCAGGGCTTGCCCTTGCAATCAAGGGGAATGTTTGTCTAAGTACTACAACCAATTACATTATTTCCAGGGCCCCAGCAGCCGAGCAACCCATGGCACTGAGTAGGCAATTTCTGTGTACCCATAAAGGGACAGAGGGTAGCACTGCTACCAGTGGGGGTGGGCATCTGGGAGTGTTATGGCCTATGGACCTTAATGTTGTTAACTGCTCTGAACAAATTTGTTAAACATCTTTCCTTCGACAGCTATTCCTGTTACAGGTACCCTGATCCTAACCCTTCCTCCAATAAAGCTGTGTTTTGTTGTTTGGAAATTGCTGTGTGAAGGGTCTTTTGTGGGAATTAACCGTAAGGTGCATGTGGTATATGATATTGGGAAACTGTTTGGCATCCAGCGTGTGGGCCGGTTGGAAGGGGAGGTGGATAGGTACAGCACCCCACAAGTTGTACCAGCTACACACCTGGCTCACTACAACTTACTCTGGGTAGAGATACACACCATTTTACTAACTTTTTGGAGATAGAACCCCTGAACGTCATTGTAGCAGGACTCAGGCTCCTTAACCTGTGTGCAGATCAACAGGCAGGGGCAGTAGCACACTGGCTTATGGCGCCTGGGCTACATTAAGTTAGCAGGAGAATATGAAGGAATAACCAGCTGATGTGGGTGATTAAAAACCAAGGCACGTAATCAAAAACAGACACTAGTTATCTTGAGTATACTCCAGCTAACTGAATGTTATTGTTATTATTATTATACAACTAGGAATTTTAGGCCAAGGATTTTTAAAGTACTGAAGTAAAGTGAAACATAACTTTCCCCCTATTTCTGTGGACTAAATGGATAACTGAGAATGGGTGTGTCTGAAATGTGGATAACCTACTGTGGGCCTGTCTAAAATGTGGTTAAGCTACCGTGGGTGTGGCCAAAATGTAGTTGTAGTAATTTGTGGGGTAGTAAATTACAGTTTTCCTGTGCTGTGATTGGCTGACTGTTGTATAATTTGGTATGTTATATTATGAGATACCAGGCACATACCTATTCTAGAATATGTATAATAAAATGTTAGAATCACATGAATGTCTTTCTTTATTAGGATAAAGCTGTCAGAACTGGTTGATTAAGTTTATGTTGGTCATTAAGTATTGCATATTTACAACTGAGATAAGTTTAAGAAAGAAATATGTAAAGAAATCAGGGTCATCCTGATTTGGCACATATATGTTTGTGAAGGTTAATGCCTGAGAGACATACTTAACTCACAATAATATATCTGCCTCCAGGATCAGTGAGTTGGTCTTCCATTACTACGTTAAGGCTTAATTTTAGTATAATTGATAATGAATGAGAGTTGGTAGTACAGCATGTAGTGCATAGAGATCAGGACCTTTATTGAGGTCAATAAACTACCAAATCTGAAATCAGCAGTGATGACGTGATACTGCAGTAAGACACACAGTGCATCGATCTGGTTGCAGCTTTTGATATTTTTTCTTATTTTAAACCTTTCCTTGAAGCTTGACATTTCACAAAATACACTTAAGCAAGATCATGTGACTGCTCACAATTACAGTGACCCAAGTTCGGAATGAGCTCAGATCATCAGGGGCAGGCTGGGGGGAGGAACATTAAGTGTTCCAGGGGATGCTCACTGCCTCCTCCAGGGTGGACGAGTTGTTACCCTTGCTGCAATATTGTTACCAGGGTGATGACAGGCAGCATTGCAGCTGTGAGCACCACAGGAGGGTTGGATACAGGCCAAGGGTTGGGTGTGGCAACGCATTTCATTGTGCACACATGTCTTGGACCTCCAATGCATACCTAGAACTTTGGGCAGTGGAGAAAAAACAGAAAAAATTCCTCACTGCAAAGCAGATGACAGCCTCAGTAGACTGAAGGAAGGACTAACTCTGAACCCTCAGCTGCTAGCCTGACAACAGAATGTTCAGGTGAGGGGGGGACTCTTCCCCATGCGGGGGGGGCTGAGACTGTGGCAAAATGGGGGTGCATGGCTGGAGAGGTACAAAGCTTGGCTGAATCAGGCAGCTAGGGGACCCTGAAAGAAGCTATGGTAGTGGTGCAGAAGGGGGCATAAACGCTGAATAAAAAAAAAACAAAAAACATTTGGATAAGGGAGGAAAAGGTAGAGATAGTGACATCATTAAGGATCCTTAAGATCCATTAGTGAGCGATTTATTTTTCATTTTACCCAAAATGTGTTTCGCCTTAAGTTCCCTCTCCTTGGGGGTCCAGGTACTGTAAGATCTCTGAGTTCCACTGAGGGGTTGTTAGGTTATCACTCACCACACATTCTGGCCCTTTGAGAGATGGAAATATTGGACAGTGTTTCACGAGTAACATAGTAAATCTTTTATTATGGCGATGCAAAGGTTTTGCTACCCCAGAAGCTTTCTTTTTGTTCAGGACTTCCATATGCAAGTCAGAGTAGGCCTGGATGGAGAATCCCTGAGTGTGTAACCCTTTTTCCAAATGGGCCTTCCTGAACAATACCTCCTGATTCTGATAATGGTTACGCTTTATGAAAACAAATCTGAGCTGGTTCCCCATATAGTTTGGGTTGAAAGCAACCTAGTGTGCATAATCCAGCTGTTTTTTATTTAGTACATTTTCTGCCAGTGACAGGAGCAGCTGCAACTAATGCAGGGAGTCAGCTCCCTTCCCTACTCAGGTATGCCATCCAGCCTAAGGTTATTATAAAAAACAAAAACAAGGTGCTGTGTCAGCATGTGGTCTAAAAGCAAACAAAATGGTTATATTAAATGCACGCTGAAAATAGAAAATAGAGTTAAAAATCTACGTTTCGACCTTAGGTCTTCTTCAGGAAATATCTAAAAGAGAAAAAAAACACAAGTAGCGTAGAGGAGAGGTAAAATGAGAGAGATATATATGTGGAGAAAGAAGAAAGGGGAGGCCTAGGGAGAAGAAGTGATAAATGGTAAGATTAAGAGAGAATCTGTGAAACAAAAAGGTGATGATGGGAAAGATAAAGCATAATGGGAGGAAATAGCTGGGAAGTTCCCAGGTGCAGGCTAATTAACAGGGCCTAGTAAGAAGGCTGAAAGGTGATAAATGTGTGGGAAGGGGACAGAAATGGAGACATATGGTGAAAATGAAAAATAAATTAAATGAGTACAAAAACAAATAGACTTTAGGGAAAAAAAAAGGATGGCTGCAAGATGTTAGTGGAAAATAAGTCTATCCTTTAAACCAGAGGGCTGCTGGGAGCCAAGGTGGATGATCAGCTTGGCTTCCATGTTTTTTCTATGGTCAGGATCCCAGAAGCCCTGCTGAAGGACACAAACAGAAAGGTCATTGACATTGTGGTCCCTGGAGATAAAGTGGGATACAATGGGTTTAGCAGTTTCACCCATTCCTGACTGCTCTGTAATGTTCCCGAAACGGTCAGCAAAAGACGCCACCAGTTTCCTCCGATGTAAATAGCTGCACACTTCCTGCAAAGAATACAATACACCACATTAGTGGAGGTGCATGAGAACTCCTTGGTGATGTGAAAAACACCTGCAGGCCCCCGAATCTCAGTCACACTGGAAATAAATTTGCAGGTGTAGCAGCGAGACCTGTTGCAAGGTTTGGTACCTAGGAGGGAGGAACTGTTAGGAGTAGGTAGGCTGCTTTTAACCAGGAGATTCTGCAGGTTAGGTGGCCGGCGGTAGGAGGCAATAGGTGGTTCTGTAAAGGAAGCACCAATGTTAGGGTCAGTTTGCAAAATGGGAAAGTTACTAGTGATGATCCTGTGAAGAGAAGGTGTGCTCTGATGGAAAGGAAGAACTAGTGGAATTCGCCGTTGTTCCTGTGTGACAGTATCCCTCATGCGGAGGTCAAGGTTACGGGGCATGTTACTGACCCGGGAGAGGGCTCTGTCCACTGTGCTTTTAGGGTATCCCCTGTTGATAAAAAAACTATGCATTATTTGGGTCTGCTCAGCAAAATCATCCTCTTCACTGCATAACCTGCGAAGTCTAAGAAACTGTGAATAAGGCAGGCCATTCTTGACATGTTTAGGATGGAAGGAGCTGTGGAGGAGGAAACTGTGAGAGTCAGTGGGTTTGTAATAGACTGATGTCTTCAGACCAGTGTTCTGGACTGACAACTGGATATCCAGAAAAGGCAATGTAGAGGAGGATACTTCAACAGTGTACTGAAGGGAATTATGGGCCATGGTAAACTTGTCAAGGAAGACTTGGAGGGTCTCCTTGGAGCAGGAGGTGGCCCCCACAAAGTCATCAATGTAACGTTTGTAGAGTTCAGGTACAGTCCCTGTGAATGAGAGAAAAAAACATTCCTCTACCCAACCCACAAACAGATTAGCAAAGCTGGGACCCATCTTAGTACCCATGGCAACTCCACTGACCTGCTGAAAAAAACTGTTATTAAAAGAAAAAGCATTGAGTGTAAGAACCAGTTCTGCCAGACGAGTTAGTGTGTGTGTGGGTGGCTGCTGGACTTCCCGCTTATTCAAGAAATGCTGTAAAGCTGTCAGACCATCATCATGGGGGATCACTGTGTAGAGAGATTTGATGTCCATGGTGAAGTTGAGCTGATGAGAGTCACTGAATCTGAACCTGTCAAATAACTGGAGAGCGTGGTTAGTGTCTTTAACATAGGAGGGCAGGGACTCAACAAGGGGTCTTATGAGGCTGTCCAAAAATGCAGAGATGTGGGATATGGGGCAGGAGTAGGCAGACACTATGGGATGACCTGGGTTACCTGTTTTGTGGATTTTGGGAAGGAGATAAAACCTGGATGTTTGGGGATGCTGAACTATGAGTCTCTTAGCAGAAGCAGGGAGCTCATTGTTTTCAATAGCAGAGGTGATGGTGGTGGTGACCTCAGTCTAATAGTCAGCAGTGGGGTCCTGTGGAAGAGAAGAATAAAACCTGGTGTCAAAGAGTTGCTGTGTGGCTTCAGTGATGTATAGCCCCTTTTGCCAGACCACAACAGCACCTCCCTTATCAGCTGGTATAATAACAATGTCATTCCTACATTGTAGAGATCTGAGGGCTGCAAGCTCACCAGGTGTCAGGTTGGAATGGTTGTGCCTGCAATGAAGATTAAAGTTAGTGGTGTTTTCCATGCATTGGTTAACAAAATAATCAACAGCAGCAAAACGTCCTGGAGGGGGTGTCCATGCACTTCGCTGGGGATTGATGCCATTGATTGTTCTGGTGATACTGTTATCATCTGCAGGAAGAGGAGTCATATTAGAAAAATGAGCTGCAAGGCGTACTCTACGATAGAAGCACTGCAGATCGACTTGAACCTGGGGGGCATCAAGATATCTGGCTGTCGGCACAAAAGAGGGACCTTTGCTAAGGAGTGATTGCTCATCTTGTGTCAGGGGAAGGTCTGGAGGAATACAAAATACCAAATTGTTAGGTTGTGTTTGACTCGAGGGCTCATGTTGGTTGTTGATCTGCTGGGTGAGAGACTGGTATTTTGCAGATTTGGTGTCCTTGAGAAACTGAAAGAGAGTGGAATTAAGGTTTTGGATGCAGTGCTTAATAAAAGGAAGGTTATGTGGAGCTGTTCGCTGCAGGACATCCTTTTGCCTTTGAATGGTTTTGTCCACAGAGACCAGCTGTGTTTTGATGGAGAGAATGGTGTGCCTGATAAGTTTCCTAGAGAAAGTTTTCAACAGTTTATTAGTAGAGGAAACGTGTCTCAGATCCAAATGAACAAGGATGAAATTTCAAACAGAAACCTTTAGGAATAATACCCAGGTGGCAGCATTTGAAAGAAACTATAAGTGACTGCAGGGTTTAGTCTTAGAGCAAATGGCAGAAAATAATTCAAGAGAAGGCTTAGAAATATGAGAAAGGAATGCAGACATAGATGAAATGAAGGGCATCATGAGAGAATTCAGAAGAGATTTCAGATTAGGCATAGTGGGTCACAGCAATGTAACATACAAATTGTAAAAAAATAAAAACAAGGCGCTGCATCAGCATGTGGTCTAAAAGCAAAACAAAATGGTTATATTAAATGCATGCTGAAAATAAAAATAGATTAAAATCTACTTTTCGACCTTTAGGTCTTCTTCAGGAAATATCTAAAAGAGAAAAAAAACACAAGTTAGTGTAGTGAGAGGTAAAATGAGAGAGAGATATGTGAGAAAGAAGAAAGGGAAGGCTCAGGAGAAGAAGTGATAAATGGTAAGATTAAGAGAGAATCTGCAGAAACAAAAAGGTGATGATAGGAAAGATAAAGCATAATAGGAGTGAAAGAGCTGGGGAAGTTCCCAGGTGGAGACTAATTAACAGGGCCTAGTAAGAAGGCTGAAAGGTGACAAATGTGTGGGAAGAGGACAGAAATGGAGACATACGGTGAAAATGAAAAATAAATTAAATGAGTACAAAAACAAATAGACTTTAGAGGAAAAAAAAGGGATGGCTGCAAGATGTTAGTGGAAAATAAGTCTATCATTTAAACCAGAGAGCTGCTGGGAGCCAAGGCGGATGATCAGCTTGGCTTCCATGTTTTTTCTATGGTCAGGATCCCAGAAGCCCTGCTGAAGGACACAAACAGAAAGGTCATTGACACTGTGGTCCCTGGAGATAAAGTGTGATACAATGGGTTTAGCAGTTTCACCATTCCTGACTGCTTTGTAATGTTCCCTGAAACGGTCAGCAAGACGCCTACCAGTTTCTCCGATGTAAATAGCTGTACACTTCCTGCAAAGAATACAATACACCACATTAGTGGAGGTGCATGAGAACTCCTTGTTGATGTGAAAAACACCTGCAGGCCCCCATCTCAGTCACACTGGAAACAAATTTGCAGGTGTAGCAGCGAGACCTGTTGCAAGGTTTGGTACCTGGGAGGGAGGAACTGTTAGGAGTAGGTAGGCTGCTTTTAACCAGGAGATTCCACAGGTTAGGTGGCCAGCAGTAGGAGGCAATAGGTGGTTCTGTAAAGGAAGCACCAATGTTAGGTCAGTTGCAAAATGGGAAAGTTACTAGTGATGATCCTGTGAAGAGAAGGTGTGCTCTGATGGAAAGGAAGAACTAGTGGAATCCGCCGTTGTTCCTGTGTGACAGTATCCCCCATGCGGGGTCAAGGTTACGGGCATGTTACTGACCTGGGAGAGTGCTCTGTCCACTGTGCTTTTAGGTATCCCTGTTGATAAAAAAACTATGCATTATTTGGGTCTGCTCAGCAAAATCATCCTCTTCACTGCATAACCTAGAAGTCTAAGAAACTGTGAATAAGGCAGGCCATTCTTTGACATGTTCAGGATGGAAGGAGCTGTGGAGGAGGAAACTGTGAGAGTCAGTGGGTTTGTAATAGACTGATGTCTTCAGACCAGTGTTCTGGACTGACAGCTGGATATACAGAAAAGGCAATGTAGAGAGGATACTTCAACAGTGTACTGAAGAGAAGGATGGGCGTGGTAAACTTGTCAAGGAAGACTTGGAGGGTCTCCCTGGAGCAGGAGGTGGCCCCCACACAGTCATCAATGTAGCATTTGTAGAGTTCAGGCACAGTCCCTGTGAATGAGAGAAAAAAACATTCCTCTACCCAACCCACAAACAGATTAGCAAAGCTGGGACCCATCTTGGTACCCATGGCAACTCCACTGACCTGCTGAAAAAAACTGTTATTAAAAGAAAAAGCATTGAGTGTAAGAATCTAAGGTTATTATGACTGTAGTGTGGGTTTTAGTGCCCTCTACTGTTCATTTTATGGCTTTATGGCTTCTAACTCACTTGTTTGTCATTCCAGGTTTCCTGTAACTAGTTACAAGGTGTTTTTGCTTTAGACACACTCCCTTTAGATCCATTGCTTGGACTGACTGTGCATCTATAGGTTCCATGTCTTAACGGTGACCGGGGAAAGGCGATTGCCGTAAGAGCGAGTGTACAGCACTGAAAATCAGTTTCAGCAATGCACACCCCTTGCACACAGCAAAAGGGCACCAGGGACTTAGGATTTTCTTTGCTATGCAGGAGGGCTTGTAGCCTCGCACCCCCACTAAAGGATTCTCAATTTAGGGGGGTGTATGTCGGGGTGTAAACCTAAAAAAATAAAATTTGGGCTCGTGCAACAAAATGTACATGCACCCGGACCTGAACCCAGCACCCTCAGAACCCCAGCCCACCACCCACCCACTGTGTCACAGGGCCAGCTCGGCAGCCCAGCACAGCACCAAAACTCACAAACCCCCTCCCCTTCCGCCCCTTGGTCAGTGTGCTCACTCCCCCCCCCATGCGTATGTACATGTAGCAGCATCCTGTCACTATATGCGAAACCCTCCAATCAGGTCGCCTCCCTGGTAGGTAGCCCTGTCAACATGCACCATGATTGAGTCGCCCTTTTTGAAAGCGCCTAATCGTGGTCGCCTTTGTCACAGGCTACCCATCTATACTGATAACAAGCTCTGATGCTCAGCTGTTCAACTTATTGCATCTTACTGCACTCGTTTAGTATTTTCTGTCATAATTATCCCCTACCTTTGAATTCTTTGACTGCACAAAGATATTCACTAGTCTTTTCTTGATTGTTGTACCATAGTTATTTATACCCATTGACTTAGAAAATGCACAAAATGTTTTGTACCTCATCCTTCCTGTAACAGTATTGTTTAAAATTTTATGCGCCATACCTCACTCAAATACTGTATTGTTTTCTGTTGACTGTTTTTGTACTATAGTTCTGTAACCTCCTCGGTCGTGCCTGAAAATAGGCAACAATTTGTCTACTGCACTTACCTGGTCAACAACAACAACTAAATAAAAAAAAATAATGAGTCATTCACATTTGAGAGACCCTGACTCACCTCTCACAGCACCATTTCATGTATGTCCTCAGCTCTGGCATCCCTATTCATTGGTGCCTTTCCCTTTCATTTGGCTGTATAATTTTGAAGCTGTGGAGACTGGTGTCAAAGCTATCTGGAGGTTAGTTGACAGCTCTTGAGCTGATACAGAGGTGCTAACTACATCTGCCCCTGAAAAAGCATCCAGAGCAGGTGCAGCTATCATAGAAAAAAGCAGCGTTGATGAGAGAGTTGGTGTACATGCCTGATACTATATTGATTTAGCCTTTTCTCTCTAAAGTGAGAAGGTCTGTAGTTTCCTTAGCATGGTGAAATTGTTTAGACATAGCAAATAGCTGGCAAGTGGCTATAAAGTCATCGGAGACTCGCAATCTCCATCAGCATATTTAGAGTTAGAAAACAGTATCTCTGGATCAGAGGCTTCCAGCACTTGTTGCAGTCAGCCAACCATCTTCCTCCTCTCCCTCACTTCTCTTTATACAGAGTCTTCCATTTCTAATCAGGGGTAAATCAGTTTTACAGTAGGTCAGATTATGGCAGTGCTCCTTTCACATTTCACTGATATTTGCGTTTGTCAATTATTTTTTTTGTCTAAACTTTTTTGTATTGTCTTGCCCTGTTGTTTGTAAACTGGCATGTCCTTCTGCTTATTCTGCCATCCCAGAACACATATGGAAATTATATGATTTTGCAACTCATTGGACATTCCACTATAATAATTGGTGCATAAATATAGAGGATGATGTATGGGTAGCCACACACAATAAGCCCATGTCTTCATCAAGAGGTTTCCATGGCAACTAGGAATCCTGAGAGCGAAGCACAGGAGGTGCACTGGTTGCCACAGAAAACTAGAGATGAAGACACATATGAATGCTCTTACATTATAAAAGATAATTTATGAGCATTGATGCACAGACTAGCCTGTCTGATCATGAATGCCCATAAATTATCTTTTATAATGTATGAGCATTCATGCCCATTTGAGACACTCTGCTTCCTTTCAGTGAACTGAGGGTTGAGGGGGCACTTGAGGGCTGCTGCAGTGTGCTTCAGTTTTTTCTGTAAGTTCAAGATTACAAAATAAAAAGCTTCCAGCTTAATTGGATAAAGGAAAGCAGCTGTGTTGCAGCATTCTAAGTTGTTGTGCTGTAGCAGTGGCATCACTACTGCAGCACGACAACATAATGATGTCACTACTGCAGCACAACATAGAGAATAATGGCTGAGTACGGGGTTATACCAAGAATTTTACACCCCCCCCAACTGTGGAATGCCACACAAACCCCAAGAGCAGTGTTTGAGGGATTTATAAAGGGAACTCACACCAAGGGGTGTGTGTAAAATTTGAGTTTTACACACCTAGCCAGCCTGTATTTTATAGAATTGGTGGGGGAAGTTTTTTCGCTACAGTAATTATATAAAATAAAACCATATACTAGTTCAGCCGTATTCCCATCTGGCTCAAGTATGGTCTGCGGCTAGTGAGACATTTTTTTGTTGTTTTAAATTTGTTAGGCTCCTTTGCCCAGGCACTCCAAACAGTTGTTGGGAGGAAAGCTTGCCATCCATTTTGTTTATTCAAAAAAAAAAAAAATAATTACTTGCCACAGAGAGCGAGAGATGGTACAGTACTCAGCATGACTTCAGGGAGACGGCCAGCTAGCACATGCACAGAGTGAAGGAAATCCAGCGTGTGTTTGCTGTTATAACCAGCTGGTTATAACGGAAAATTATAATTGAGTTTCCCTATGGGAAAAAATGCTCATCATTTATTATAAACATATAGTATATGTTTGAACTTTATTCTGCATGGAAATGCATGCCTGGAATAGCCTTGTTGTGCTGCAGTAGTGACATCATGATGGTGTTGTGCTATACTGAGGACATCTCCACTGCAGCACAACAACATTGAACACTTTCATGCAACTGCCTCTTTCAAATCACTTCTCTGATTGCTACTATAGAACAGCATTGGCAAATCCTAAAATCCGTGTGTTTTTGGCAGCCGTGCAATCAACACTGTGGAGGTGACAGTGACACAACCAGGTAGGTGATCATACACTATAAAAGATTTTGTATGGTCACCTATACACAGGCAACCCTGTGTCTGACTCTCAAAGTTGCCTTGGCAATCAGTGGACCTCTCGAGCTGTGCTCTTGATGTTTCTGGTTTCCACAGCAACTTCTCGAGTCATACACAAGCTTGTTGTGTAGGCTAGCCATACACGATCCTCTATACTCCAGGCATGGAATTCCATGCATAACAGGGTTCCACCATACACTATATGTATAGGATAGTGTATGGGAGCCCATACACAACCACTCTATTCTAATACCGAGTGGTTTATATGATGATGAAGACCTAGACAGCAAAGTTTGAGAGGTCCCTGTTGTCATGGAAACCACAGGGTATTAGAATAGCGGGTTGTGTATTGGGGCTCCATACACTTTTCTATATAGTGTTTGGCTCCCCAAAACACATGTCCCTTACTTTTTGTTGCTGCTGTAGTCGCCAGGGACCTGCACTCCTCATCTGTTTGCTGGCCAGTCCACTCACATGTGCGACTCCTCAATCGCCCCCTGTCCGATGTGTGGCGCTGTTAGGGGTGGTTGCTTTGTGACATAGCTACTAAAGCAGAATGAAAAGTCATTCTGCTTCAGTAGCTACTTCACTACTGCAGCAGAACCACTTTTTTGAGTGTATGGATTTCCATATGCAATAACTTTCAGCCTACACTATATAGAATATACTGGATTGACAACTATGCATAATCAGTGTGTTCTGCCAGGAGGGGTTCTGATTCCCTCTGACCTCAAGAGCAAAGCTTGAGAGCTCTATGGGAACGAACCCTGAGTTGGCAGAACACACTTGTTGTGCATAAAGTTGCTCATCCTGTATGTATTATAGCGTATAGTACTATGTGAAATGTGCACATGGTGGTTCTTTCACTTTCAGAACGAAACTGACTTGCGCAGTCTCTAAAGGTTTTAGAATACTGTGTACTACAGAAGGGTATAAGCACATTTCATGACCTTTGAACTGTAGCACAACATGCATTTTGAACAGGATAGAATTCAATATAGAACAATGCTCTACTATACACTATAAATGAACTAAAACCACCCCTTTTCCATACCTACTGTTTGAGTCCTGAGCTCCCAAATCATTATTCCTTTCAGTGTTGCTTTGTTTACTAGCAACAGTGTTACAACTTTATTATTTATTGATTGACTTTTTTTTTTAATTTATTTACCTGGGATAACCTACCTTAGCTGCAACATCTCATTTTTAGTGGATTCTGCCCGTTTTCTCAGCCAGGTGTGGACCAGTGCACTTGAACTTGAAGTAATTTGCCCAATGATACATACTGAGAATGGAATGAACCTGTGAATTGATCTGCTAGTTCCCGAGCTGGTACTCTAACCACTAGTCCACACAGCCTCGATAATTGTTTTTTCAAAACTTTATTGGTACTCTCAATCCCATTGTAGCATAACAATCTTCACTACTAACAGGTCTACTCATTCATATCTGATTTTGCTTACTCAATCTGCTCCTTTTATTGCTTTCTTGTTTATGAGATCACTCATTGTGTTGCTTCTGATGTTCATTTAACTTGCTGTGAAATACATTTGTATCAAAGAGAGTATATAGAATTAAATTGTAGTGTCTTGTACTATACTGTATTAGAAATGTTGCCCATTAAAACAAATGAGCCAGAGAACACCAACTGTGTTATAAATACTCTGTATATCAGATTTTGCAGGAATCCAGCTTGATGGGCCTCTTTTGCTAGCTCATGTGGGTGATGGAAGACTTCAGCCATCATGAGGGCAAATTATATACATACAAGGGATCTGCAATGGGTTGACTGAAAATATGCAATTTATCTTCAAGTGTGAGGGGCAGGATCATAACTCATAAGTGGCAGAGCCACGAGTGAGTTATAAAAGTCCTGCCCACTCACAAGTCTTGATAATTTGCCTATTTTGAGTGAGGCTATTGTATATTCAATATATACAACAGTAGTTCACAAGTTACAGCTTTTAAGACTGCAATTTGCTTGAAGAGTTTGCTGTTTTCTTTTAATGTAGCTGGCTCAGTGCCTCACTAGGCACTGTGATGTCATCAGCATTGTGAGAGTTGCGCTCTGATTGGTTCTGTATTCCACTGTGATGACAGTAACTTAAAAAATATCCATTGTGTCAACAGTAAAAACAAAGTATTTGTAATATGTTGTTGGTACTTATGTCACTAGGATATATTTTTTATCTTGTTATTTTAACCCCCTCTCCTGTTGTACATAAATCTATATAGGTATTTAAAATATGAATTTCTAAAATAATAATAATAATAAACTTTATTTCACACAAGCACCTTTCAAAATATCAAAGCGCTTTACAAAAGATTAAAAATAGCAATGTTAAAATCAATAAATACAGTATAAAACAGTGATAATAGTCTGACGGGGTTCATTCATTCAATACCATTAAAGGCCTGGCATCATAAAAGAGTTTTTAGTGCCTGTTTAAAACCTCCCACAGTCGTGCACTCCCACAGCAGATGGGGTAGAGAATTCCAGAGGGTAGGGGCTGCGTACATGAATGCGTGGTCCCCAGAAGATTTAAAATACACCCTTGGGATCTCCAGCAACCCCTCATCGGCCGAATGGAGCTGTCGCTCAGGGCGATATGGAACAAGAAGCTCTTTCAAGTAGTCAGGGCCAAGTCCATGTAGGGCTTTGTAAGTCAGTAAACCAACTTTAAAGGTGATCTGCCACTGAATTGGCAGCCAGTGCAGATTGCACAGCACAGGGGTGATGTGAGATGTTTGGGAAGTCCCTGTCAACAGTCGTGCTGCAGCATTCTGCACTAGCTGCAGGCTGCAGATATCAACCCCAGGAAGTCCTAAGTACAGGGAGTTGCAGTAATCAAGGCGCGTGGTCATTAAGGCGTGGACCAGTGTGTGAAGATCTCTGGATGGAACAAGGTGCTTGATCCTGGTGATGTTCCTAAGGTGGTAAAAGAAAGACTTGACAACCGCCGACACTTGAGATCGTGCGGTCAGCCCATTGTCAAGCACCAACCCCAGGTCCTGCACCCATTCAGAGGTAAGGATCTGAGCGCCCCCTAGATAAATTCCAGAGGGCTGACCAGTACTCAACCCCTCTATCCGGTGACCCGGCTCCACAACCATCACCTCGGTCTTTCCCGCGTTCAACTTTAGAAAGCTCGAATTCATCCAATCCTGGATTTCAACAAGGCAGTTGTTAAATACTGACAGAGCACTAACCTGGTCTGGTGCAAAAGACAGGTAGAGCTGGGTATCATCAGCATAACAGTGAAACCTCAGCCCATACCATCTTACAATGTCTCCGAGGGGCAGAATATACACTGCAAGCAACATGGGGGACAGCACTGAGCCCTGAGGTACCCCACATGACAGACAGAATGGGTCCGAGGAAAGAACCCAGACACCACTCTCTGAGTTCTGCCAGTGAGGAAAGATGTAAACCACCTGAGGACCGTACATGTCAGGCCACAGATGGACCTCAGGCACCCAAGCAGTACCCCATGGTCCACAGTGTCAAAGGTTGAGAGATCAAGGAGCACCAATATGGAACAGCTTCTCCTATGTCTCGCCATCAGCAGATCATTGAGTGCCCAAACCAGTGCAGTCTTGGTACCATGTCTCTTTCGAAAACTGGACTGGAGGGGTTAATAGATGTTATGGATGGTCAAGTGGTTCTCCAATTGTACCACCACTACTTTCTCAATAACCTTCCCTATAAAGGGAAGGTTAGAGAGTGGTCTGTAGTTGGCCAGAGAGTCAGGGTCCAAAGAAGCTTTCTTCAGGAGAGGTGTTACCACCGTCTCTTTCAGGAAGCTTGGGAACTCACCTCGAATCAAGGGAGCACAGGACTATCTGAACCAAGACCGGGCCGATAATATCACAACATCCCATAATCAGGGAGGTTGGACCCAGATCCAAACTACAGCACATAGTGTGCATACTCTGGACAATCCGCGTGACATCCGTGAACTCCAGCAGGTCAAAGGAACTCCAGGAAGCATGAGGTGACCAGGCACTGATCAATAGCATCCCACACAGAGCAAGTCAAGAGGATCTTCGACCTAATGTCAGCCACCTTATTCTCAAAGAATCGAGCAAGCTCATCATACTCCACTTGCGAAAAAGGTCTTCAGAGCTGCAGACAGGTTGGGTTGCACAACCTGTCCACAGTTCGGAAGAGCTGAGCTGGTCAGTTCTGAATGGCAGCAATCTCCCCAGACAGGAATTCTGCCTTCTTATGGGAGATCACTGATTGGTAGGCCTGATAATGCTCTACCAATCTAAGGTGGTCAATCTTCAGGGTGGATTTCCGCCAACGTCGCTCTAACCTGCGTCCAGGTCACTGCAACTCCCTCAAGGACCCATCAAACCAGGGAGCCTGAGGGTGAAAGTGGAGAGGACGAACATACATAGGAACAATCAGGTCCAGGGCCACAGAAATGGCCCTATTATAGGACAAAACCAAGGCCTCTGGATTCATGCTAGCCATGGGACACTCCAAGAGGTCAATCACCGCCGCCAGGCCTTCAGGGCTCACCTCCCATAAAGGGCAGTAACTGACCATCTCCACAGGGGCAGGCCAACAAAGGGTGTGTGTGCAAAAGTTGAACTTCATGATGTAGTGATCGGATCATCCAACAGGTTCCACCCCGAAATAGGAGGCCTCAATCTCCAGGAGGAAAACCAAATCAAGAGAGTGGCTGTGCTGATGAGTGGCAGAGGAAACAATCTGTGTAAGGTCCAGTGGTGTCATCAGCTGGAGGAAGTGCTATCCAAATTGTGAGAGTTCGTCATCGACCCAGGCTTTAAAGTCACCCAGAACCATCAGTCTGGGTGACTCCAGCGCCATGTCGAACACGAAGTCCGCTACTTTCTTCAGGAATCACTTCTCATCTCCTGGTGGATGATAGACAAGAGCTAGCCTACAACCCACACCTGCCACCACGGTACACTCAAAAGATTCAGACTCCTCAACTGGTACACTTGTATAATAATAATAGGATCCTAAAGCATTCAAAAAATTCCCAGTAATATCATCACTCCCAGAGTGATAATACCACGATTCAGGAGTGATAATACTATTGTTCAGGTGCTGTAATTGTATCGTTCGGGATCTGAACAATAGTATTATCACTAAACCTCAACAGCACAGCTGCAAGTCTGCCACCCGACATCTTCAAAAGTGCGCTTACTGATTGGTTGCTTTACCTTTGTGGGTGGGCAGAACAAGTTTTAAAACGTGGCGGATGTCTCTCTCGCTTAGCAAGAAAAATTCTCTGTGCTCGAAGCAGTGGTTTTTCTTTTTTTTTTCTTCTTTTTTTTTATTTTACCACAATCTTTATATCTTGGTGATCCTGCTTTCAGTCACCTCCACCATTCAGCCACCAGCAATGGTAAGAGTCACAGTGAGCAACTCAGCAGTGTAGTGCATTTGTACTCAGTAAAGAGAGTGCAGAGTAGATGTCAGGCACCCATAGTGAGTCTAAATTGAATTAGTCAGACACCCGTTTGCGATCCGATAACATTTTAAAATCAGATCCATATATTGGAAAAAATAACAGATAAGTTAGTGTTCATGACCAGGAAGTGGTACCATCTCGAGGTTCTGAACACATTGGAACCTCTCGAGCTTCGCTCTTGAGGTTCCTGTGTGTCCAGAACCTCTCGATGGTATTACTTCCCTGTACTGGACACTAACCTATCCATTATTCTATTTGTAATATATGGATATCGAAAGTAATACTACCAAAAGTCATATCCCATAATACTAGCATTTGCTACCCATCGATAGTATTATGAGATCCTGTAATACTATTGATGCTTCTTCTCTCACATAATAGCACACGAGTGTTCTGTCCTCACACAGTGCAGTGGCACAGCTGACAGAACCAGTGATCTGAAAATCACTCAGCAACACAAAAACCCCATAAATACACTAAGAAAGCAGTTCTCTGGCCCCTGTGATGCACTCTGACCACCCCCCCCCCATTCTCAAGCACATAAACCCTCAGCACTCTCACATACAGCCACGGTGCAGCTTCCCTATATTGCTCCCCTCAGGAAGTGACTTGTTCAGCCTGCCCTTTGCATGCTTATTAATTTATTGACACCCAATTTTACTGTACCTATGGTGTAGCTTTACATGTCTGACTTCTGCTATGCAGCTGCTGCCCTCCTCCCCTGACCTGCATGTAAATCCCTCTCTCAGGCACTCAAACACAGCCACAGTAGCAGCGACTTTACATTCTGGCAGCTCCTGCTGCCTCCTGCTACCAACTGGGAGCTTTAGATTACTGCCAGGTTCCTGCTCCCTACAAGCCCCCTTACTTGAAATCCTTCTCAGATCCCTATATTGCGAAAAACAACAGACGAGGGCTATGATTACTCAGCTATAATATCATCTCAAGGTTCTGGGGACATGTTGGAACCTCTCGATGGTATTATAGCCTCATAATTCACAATCCCCTACCTATTATTCCATTTGTATGTAATTATATACAAATGATATATATATCTTTTGTTTTTGTTTACAGGGTTTGTGCATTAGACAAGTAATATGCCTTTTGAGTCAGAACCCAGGACAGTACAGTCCTCAGTACAATGGAGTACAGATAATGGGCTCTATGCATGATGCCAATGCACCGTGTAAACCGAGAGCATTGGCATCATTACGCATGAATGCCATGGAGTGGTGGGCATGCAGCATTCACAAACAGGGTGCGCAGCAGTTACATGCTGGATCCCCTGTCCACGTGGACAGCAATGCACCAGGGGCAGTTGGGGTGTGTGCCGGGAGTGTGCCAGCAGTATGCAGCATGCACAATTATGGGAAGTGTTGGCCACAGGGGTGGGGAGGAGGGCACAGGTTACAGCACCCGGGACCCTTCCTTAATCTAATATGCACCCCCATGGACATAATCCACTGATAGAGGCAGACTCGGGATTCTGACTGCCATGCTGCCCCAGCCTACGAGGCCGTCGGTGAAGGATGGGACTGCTGAAGGGGCGAGTGTCTGCACACTGAGGTGCTGTGCCCCGGTAGTGACGTCCACCTCCAACATGGCAACCCTGAACCCATAGTGCCAGGCCCCCTCTGCACATGTCCACCACAACCCTGTGGCATTGTCAGTACTCCCCAAACAAGGCAAAACTGTCCTTGTTGCCTGTAACACCGCCCCCTCCATCAACACACGTCAGCCTTGGCCAACATGCAGTACAAGATCCCCCCAATCAGCACCTCCCTGTCCCCATCTGCAGTGAACCCCTCCTGCCACACACTCAGGTGCCTTGAATACCACTAACTTGGTCCACTACCCCAGTACCCCCACCCCATCATTGGTGACCAGTGGTCCCCATGGCATGAACAACCAACCCCACACCCCCATACCTGAATGCTGGTGCAATGGTTTTGATGGGCTAGTGAGTATTAAATAAGACACCTCCTCAGTTACTGGCCATCCAAGTGATACTGGGAATGTGCCCCTCATATTTAGGGGCATGCTCCCAGCACTTGGATGGCTGGAGGCCGAGAAGGTGTGCAGAGGGTAGTGTCGCTGGCTGTAGGGTGTGGGGGTGCCACTGACCACCAATGGTGGGACCGGGGTAATGGGTTTAGGGGTTGGGGGTGTGAGTCTGGGACACCTGTGTGTGGTGGGGGGGCTTCTGCTAGACACTCGGGTCAGAGTGGCAGTGAGAAGAGGGTGGGGGTGTCCTATGTCACACTGGGGACAGGGGTAGTAATGTATGTGGAGGATCTGTGCCTGCGATATGGAATGGGGGGGCTTGCTGCACAGGTGCAGGAGATGCCATGTGTTGGGGGTGCTGCAGTGCAGTGGGTGGCCCCCATGCTCCAGAGGCTCAGCTAAGGGTCCGCTGCCTTATGGGGCAGAGCCGCATGGGTCCAGGTGCCTGCTGGTGCTATTCACACACCTGGACCTGCACCTGGCTGCACATGTGATCCCCTTGGGACTCAAGATGGGCATCCAACTGGATGCCCAGCTGGGTCCACTACTCCCCCTCACCACTTTGCATGGACCTGCGTGCGGGGGTGGAGCCACGGACAGGTGGTGGCCGCTAGTGAATAATGGCTGGTGGACACCTGTCTGCAGGTGTGGGGCTACACGGGAGGGATACATGACTCTGGTGCATATTTCCCATCCATTCATGCATAGCGGTCATTATGAATACTGTAGGTACAAGAAATGCAAAGTAATTTGATACAATACAAAAAATAATATGGTAACAAGCATGTACTATACAATACAAACATAGTGCAGCATATAAGCAAGCAATTTGCATTCCAGCAGAACAAACCTAGCACATATAGGGAACATATAACCTCCCAGGTCATGTCTGAAAATAGTCACAGCTTCTGTCTAGCACACCCACCTGGTTATCAGAAATTAAATAAATAAATAAACACACAAGAGGCAATTTAAAACACCATAACTTAAGGAAAGATATATCTAACAAAAAATGTACTAAAACAAAGTTTGTAATATCTTATACTGCAAGTAAAATAGATAAAGTTCCAGTGACTGAAATACAGTGCCAGATACAGGTACAGATGTCAGAATCCTTTAGCTAAAGATATCTCTCTTTTGAACTGGTAAGGGGTTAGGAATGCTGGAGGGTGACAGGAAGGGAGTTCCAGTATTTTGGGGCAAGTAGGGAGAAGCCATGTTCCCCAATATTGGTGGTGCATCATGGAACAGCCAGCAGAGACTGGTCACCAGACCAAAGGGGATATGCCTGTTCATGGGGGTGTAGTAGTGTAGCTAAAGTAGAGGGAACATTTGTCCTGAGAATTTTGTCAGTAAGTCCAACAATGGCACAAGAACAATGGGCTGCAGGATAACCAGTTTAACCCAGCATACAGTTGGTAATGATGGGTAAAGTCAGTTAGACGCCAAGGCAAAATGGTTAATGCTATTAACATAGAAACATAGAAACATAGAATTTGACGGCAGATAAGGACCGCTTGGCCCACCCAGTCTGCCCATTTCCCTACCTACTGGATAAGCTGCAGATCCTAGTTAACCAGCAGCCTACTTCTTCCTACCCCCACCCCCTAGAATTGCCTTATGACTGTCCCATGCATGCTTGAATTCCACCACTGTTTTGACTCCACAACCTCCTCCGGAAGGCCGTTCCATGCATCCACAACCCTCTCTGTGAAAAAATACTTCCTTAAATTACCTCTGAGCTGCCCCCTCTATCTTCAAATTGTGCCCTCTTGTTCTTGCACACCTCTTTTTTTGAAAGATGCTACCCTCTTGGACTTTGTTGATTCCCTTGAGGTACTTGAAAGTTTCTATCATGTCCCCCTCTCCCTCCTTTCCTCGAGGCTATACATATTAAGCTCCTTAAGTCTCTCTTCATATGTCTTCCGGTGCAGACCCTGCACCATTTTAGTTGCCCTCCTCTGGACAGCTTCCATCCTGTCTATGTCTTTGTGGAGATTGGGTCTCCAGAACTGCACACAGTACTCCAGATGGGGTCTCACCAGCTGTCTGTACAGAGGGATAATAACTTCCTGTTTTCTACTGGTGATGCCTCTCCCTATGCATCCCAGTATCCCCCCAGCCCTCCTTGCTGCCCTCTCACATTGCTTGCCCACCTTTAGGTCATCTGATATGACTACCCCCGGGTCCCTTTCCATTTTTGTTGTTGTTAGTATCTCACCCCCATTGTGTACTCTTCCCCTGGGTTTTTGTTTCCCAGGTGCATTACCTTGCACTTCTTAGCATTGAATCTAAGCTGCCATACATTTGACCATTCCTCTAACCTTGCCAAGTCCCTTCTCATCCTTTCCACCCCACCCTGTGCATCAACTCTGTTGCAGATCTTTGTGTCATCTGCAAAGAGACATACTTTTCCTTCCAGTCCTTCTGCAATGTCGCTTATAAAGACATTGAAGAGGACTGGTCCTAATACTGAACCCTGCGGTACCCCACTAGTAACCTCCTTTCTTCTGAGTGGACTCCATTTACTATTACCTCTGTGTCCTATTCTCCAGCCAATTCTTTACCCAGGCTGTCATCTTGGGACCCACTCCCAGGCTGGCTAACTTGTATATTAATCTTTTGTGGGACTGTGTCAAATGCCTTGCTAAAGTCTAGGTAGGCCATGTCCACAGCCCCTCCCTGATCTACTACTTTGGTCACCCAGTCAAAGAAATCTATCAGATTAGTCTGGCATGACCTTCCTGGCGAGAATCCATGCTGCCTAGGGTCCTGTGCCCTCTGGCCTCTAGATACTGGACAATTCTTTCCTTCAGAAGTGATTCCATCATTTTCCCTATCACTGAGGTTAAACTAACAGGTCTGTAGTTTCCTGCTTCTGCCTTGCTCCCACTTTTGTGAAGGGGAATCACATCTGCCCTCCTCCAGTCCTCGGGTACCACCCCATCCTCCCATGATTTGTTAAAAAGGGTAGTCAGTGGTGTCACTAATTCTACCCTTAGCTCTTTTAGAATTCTGGGATGAATCCCATCAGTCCCCATTGCTTTGTCCACCTTCAGTTTTAAGAGTTCTTTCAGAACCCTTTCTTCTGTAAATGGGCTGGTATCAACTTCTGTATCCAGAGTGTTTCTACTGTTTGTTTTATGTACCTCCTCTTCATTTGTAAATACTGAGCAAAAATATTTGTTTAGTATCTCTGCCTTTTCAGTCTCCCTCTGCCCACCCTTCCTCCCCTTTTTTAAGCCTCACTATCCCTCCTTCGGTCTTCCTTCGCTCCCTGATGTACCTATAAAAGGTTTTATCCCCCTTCTTAACTGAGTTGGCTATCTTTTCCTCGTATTGTAAGAAATGTCCCATTTATTCAGATTTCCAAAGGAAGAAATAGAGTAAGTGACAAGCCCAAAGGTAAGGCTGAGAAGAAGGATACTTTGAGCAACAGTGATCCAGGCAGAGGGGCTAAGGGCATATTTGATTCTATATACCAATCCAAATTTGGCATTAATCATTTTGGAAATATGCATAGAGTAATCCAGAGAAGGGTCAAGGGCTAGGCTGAGTTATTTAAAAGACTGAACATTAGTGAGAAGAGTACACTCTATATAAGAAACTGATGTGTTATCAGGACTTTTTCAGCTTTGAAGCAGAGTCCAATAGCATAGAGTGAGATTTGATGACATTGAGGATAAGCTTGTTTAGGGAGAGCCTAATGCATCAAATGAAAGTCAGAGTTGAAGTCAGAGTTACTGTCAGCCAGGTACTTTGAGCCTGTATAGAGCACCATGTCATCCATGTAATACTTGGAAACTTGGATACTCGGATTCATGAAAGATCATTAACAAAGATAGTAAACAGAAGACCAAGGATAGGTTCTTGAGGAATGCAACATTAATTTATAATTTAAATATGTCAAAGCTTGGACAAATCACACAACTGAATTGCTCATGACATAAGCTTTTCAGTAACTTTTCAGTATTGGGCTCCAAGTCATTGTAGCTGACATTAATTCCTATTTGCTGTTTAGAAGTAACCCAAAAAACAAGATATCTAAGATTTACAAAAAAAAATTTAATTGCATTATATGTATTATTGAATAGATTTAACATTTGTAGTTTTGCATGCTACTATTGCAATACATGCATACCTGAATCTTTTTTCTCTTCATTTTCACAGAGTTTAAAGACCTAAGACTTGTTAGTGACACGTATAACTGTGGTGGAAGAGTAGAGGTTTTCTACAGTGGAACTTGGGGCAGTGTCTGTTCTAATGGTATCAGTGCTGATACTGCTAAAGTTATCTGTCAGCAGATGGGATGTGGTGATAGTGGACGTTTCATCTCTGATAGCCAGTTTGGAGAAGGCACTGGTCTGAAATGGCTTGATGAAGTTCAGTGCCTCGGATATGAGAGTGTACTTTGGCAATGCCCCACCTTAGCATGGGGTCAGAATAATTGTGGGCAAGGAGAAGACGCTGTGGTAATTTGTTCTGGTAACCAAGATATTCTAATCTGTACTATGCTAATTCCTGTTCTTTTAAAACAAATTTAAATGGCAAACCAATGCCCTTTATGTGTTTTGCAATCCAATTATGTAATTTTTTGTTTTCAAAGGACAAAAAGAAAAGGAATTCTTTGACAATCAAAGTCCATGTTCAGGACCTCTTTTTGATAAATCATGTACGGGTAAGGAAACCAGTCTCTTAATTTGAGTGTCGATATGCCACAATGCTAATTTATTTCTGCCTGCTTTCATTATTAGATTGTTGTTTGTTTTTTAACAGACCATCTAGAGGTGAAACTCACTGGCGGAAACAGCAGCTGTTCTGGTAGAGTAGAGGTGTGGTACAATGGCTCCTGGGGAACAGTTTGCGATGACTCTTGGGATATGAATGATGCAGAGGTTGTCTGTAGGCAACTGAGCTGTGGACCTGCAGTGGCAGCTGTCTCTGAGGCTGTTTTTGGAGAAGGGAGTGGTCCAATATGGCTGGATGATGTGAACTGTGGAGGATTTGAATTACTTTTGCACAGCTGTGATTCCCACTGGGGGACGCATGACTGCAGTCATAAAGAAGATGCTGGAGTCATCTGTTCTGGTATGTTGTTTCACCACAATGTTTCTTAACTTACTCAAACTAGCAATATTAATCCTGAGAGGCATCATTGTTTATAAAAAAGCAGTGTATAATATTCTAGCAGTATTATAAAATTATTTTTTTAACAGTAATAATGCATTTATCATAGTATCAAGTGAGTAGTTTGAAAGGCTTTAAAATAGCACTGTCTGTAAACTGTTGAAATAATTTGAAAGCTACAACAACCAGTTATTAAGTTTCATGGATAGTCATCTGTGATTAATTAGGTTATCAGGTATACAGTAATAAGAAATTTTATATAATGAGTTCCAAAGATATTAGACTCTGATTGGCTGTTACAACCTGTCAAATAAACAATGTTAACATTAACCACTGCAGAAGCATCATGGGCTAAATGCAATAAATGCATAACAGCCTCTAAGCACACTGTTGAGCCTCAGTTTTGGTTACTCTGTCCTGCAGGTGATAAACAGCCTTTACCATGGATTTCCACGGACAGTTGTGGTAGTTCATTAGGTACGCATGGTTGATTGCAATCCAAAGGCCTAGTGAGGTGAAAGCAAAAGTTCCTTCCCCCCATAAAATCTAGTTTTCTGGACTCCTTCAAAAGGAGCAGACTGAGTGGGACAAGTAGTCATTAGTTGACAACAAATTCTGTGTTATTAGGAAGTTTAGTGCTTATATGCTGATGTATCTTAGACATATCATATACTGCCATAATTAAAACAGAGTATGTTTTGTACTTGGTAAAATTGTGATCTTCTTCAAGGATATCTCTTTCATCAGGGCCCATCTATGGAATATATAGCAATCAGGCAGTAGGACCACACAGAAACTTTTGCAAGCAATCAGCCAGGGGTCACCTATAATGATGTCAGACACAGCGTATACATAAACGTGGGGGCCCCTTCTCTCCTCAGTTCCTTTCCACCATCGATCAGACTTGTCGAACCCACTGAAACATCATAGAAACATAGAATTTGATGGCAGATAAGGACCACTTGGCCTATTCAGTCTTCCCATTTCTCCCCTACCTACACTATTACAGCAGGCGGTTGCTTGACTTACAGCTCTTTCTCCTCCCTCCCTCCCTTTCTTTCCACTGTGATTCCCTGGTGCTTATCCAATGCACTCTTTCTGCCACCACTGCTTTTGCCCCCACAACCTCCATTGGAAAGCTGTTCCAGGAATCCCCCACTCTTTCAGTGAAGAAGTACTTCCTCACATCTCTCCAGAATCTACCCCTTCCAGCTGCATAAGATGCTCCCTTGTTCTTGAGAAAATTTTTATCTGAAAAATATTTATGTCCAGTACCTTATTTACCCTGTGAGGTATTTAAAAGTCTCTATCATATCCACTGTCTCCCTCCTTTGTTCCAAGGTGTACATATTGAGGTCCTTTAGTCTCTCTTTGTAGGTCTTTTGATGCGGTCCCTGCACCATTTTAGTTGCACTGCTCTGGACAGCCTCCACTCTCTCTATGTCCTTCTGGAGATGTGATCAGTACTCTAGGTGGAGTCTTATCAGTGATCTATACAGAGGCAACAACACCTTCCTCTTTCTGGTGGTGATGCCCCTCCCTATGCACCCCAGCATCCCACTCATCCTCCCTACTGCTTTGTCACACTGGCTGGTTACCTTTAGGTCATCCAATATGCTTACACCAGGTCTCTTTCCTGCTTGGTGATCATCAATACCATGCCACCTGTTTTGTACTTTTCACATTGAAACCCAGCTGCCATACCCTTGGCGACTCTTCTAGTTTTCTTAGGTCTCTGCTCATCCTTACCACCGTCCCCGGAGTGTCCACTCTATTGCAGATTTTAGTGTCATCTGCAAAGAGGCAGACTTTCCCTTCCCAATCCTCTGCAATGAACTAAGGACGAGTCCCAGCACTGATCTCTGAGGCAAACTGCTGGTCACCCTCCTTTCCTTGGAGTGAACTCTGTTTACCACCACCATTGTTCGCTTATTCCCTAACCAATTTCTTATCCAGTTTACCACCTTTGGACCCACTGTTAATGTACCCAGTTTGCTTACTAGTCTCCCACGTCTAATGGTGTCAAATGCATTTCTGAAATCTAGGTAGGCCACATCCACTGCTCCAACCTGATATAGTTCCTTGGTCACCCAGTCAAAGAAATCTGTCAGGTTCATTTGACATGACCTCCCCACTGTCAAATCATGCTGCCTCAGGTCTTGTAACCCACAGAATTCAAGATATTCCACAATCATATCCTTCAGCAGTGATCCCAATAACTTTTTCACCAGTGATGTCAGGCTGACTGGCCTATAATTGCCAGTCTACATCCTGCTACCACTTTTGTTAAGTGGGGCTACATCCACTCTCTTCTAGTCCTCCAGAATCGCTCCTGTTTCCAGTGAGCTGTTAAATAGAACTGTTAGAGGTACAGCAGTATTTCTCTGAGCTCCCTCAGTACATTTGGATGCACACATTCTGGCCCCCGTGCTTTGTCCACCCTCAGGTTCCCAAGTCCTTTCAGGCCTCTCAACTCCAAAAAAGGACAAGTGTCTACCTCCCTCCCTCCAAAGCTTTTGTTAATTGTTTTGTGGCCCATCCCCTTCTCCTTCCTGTGTACATGGAACAAGAGTATTTGTTCAGGATGTCTGCCTTTCCCTTGTTCCCCTCTGTACAGTGTTCCCTTTCCTTTTTTAACCTTACAGTCCCACCTCTGGTCTTTCTCTTTTCACTTACATACCAGAAAAATGTTGTGTCCCCTTTTGTTACCTCCTGGGATATTCTTTCTTCAGTTTGTGCCTTTCCACTCCTTACTGCTTTCCCTGCTTCCCTCTGTTTCCCCTAGTACACCTCCCTATCCTCCTCTCTCTGCATCTCCTTATACCTTCTGAATGCCGCCCTTCTAGTTTTTACCTTTTCAGCCACCTCTTATGAGAACTATAGTGGTCTCTTTCTCCTTTTGCTTTTGCTCACTTGTTTGAGGCAGAGGTTTGTTGCCTTTACAATACTCCCTTTTATCTTTGTCCACTGTTCCTCCACCCTACCCAGGTCACACACACCATCTCCCCGTTAGATCATCCCTGAGGCATCCATCCATCTTTTTAAAACCTGCCCTCTTAAAGTTCAGGACCCTCGTCCTTGTGTGGTTTGATTCCTCAGCCGTTCTTATGTTGAACCACAACATATGGTGATCGCTGGTCCTTAAATGGCAACCCACCTTGATGTCTGCCACACTGTCCTTTTTAGCGAATACCATGTCCAGTACTGGCCCCTCACAATCGGGTTCACTGACTAGCTGCCTGAGTGACACCCCTTGCAGAGAGCCCAGGATGTTTCTGCTTCTAGTTGAAGCCACTGCTGGGAGGCTCCGGTCTACATGTGGCAGGTTGAAGTCCTCCACTAGCAGTACCTCCCCTTTTCTGCCATCTTGCCAGTGGCTTCCACCAGTATCTTATCTAATTCCTCCCCATCTGCTGGAGGTCTGTAGATCACTCCAGTTTGAAGAGTGGCTCCATTCCCCATCTCCAGGGTGACCCACAGTACCACTACCTCCCCCTATATACGCTGTAACTCTATCACTATTATGCTTTCCCTCATATAAAGCAACACACCCTCACCCTTCCTTCCCAGCCAGCCCTTCCTGAACAGAGTATAAGCTGGAATGGCCATGTCCCTGTCATAGTTTTCAGTGCACCGTGACTCAGTAATGGCCACAATATCCAGGTCGGCCACTGCAACAGTGGCCTCTAGGTCTGGAATCGTATTTACTAGACTTCTAGCATTCACACACACAGTCTTCCAGATTTTGCTTCCACTCTATTTGTTGCCCTCTTTTTTTATGTTTACTTCTGCGCATGCACAACAAACATTATGTGGCAGCTTAGGAGAGAAGCTGGTTGTGGATGTGCAGCATTGTGACGGCCAATGCCAGCACTGCATTTGTGGGCTTGGCAGTGTTCAACCAATGCAGGCTCACTGTCCTGATGACACTGGTTCTCCAGAAGTGCCACCAACTTGAAATAATTTGGCCACCACAATCAGGTGCCACCTCATCATTGCAGTGTCAGCCATTCAGCTGCAATGAGGGAGCAACCCATCATTGCAGGGCAGTGCCTTGCCTGGTGTAACATTTCCATAGACATGGCGGTGGCTATTGCTGTCTGCCTCAGAGCCTCATGAAAGCTAATGGGGGTGCCTAATCCCCTGTCGGCATGTCCCTGACCCAGTTCATTTGCCCGATGGGGGCCCACTCCCATTGGCATGCTGACCCCCATTTGTTGTGTGCGAGGGTGGTGCCCAGTCCTTCAGGATCATGCCCCCCAAACAGTCTTCCTTTGCCGATGGGGCCCAATCCCATCGGCCAATCCTCCCTTCCCAAAAAATGCAGGTGGCGCACTGGGGCCCACCCCAGTGTGACCAAAGCAACCTGAATAAAAACCCTTCTTGCAGCGTCTTTTGTTTATTTGTTGTCCCTAAACAAAGAAAATGGTTCCTTGTGGTGTCTGTGCCCCTTCCAACCCACAGCCACCCTCTCGCACCCCACTTTCCTACACCCCACCCCATACTTACCTTAGGGCCTGGTGATGATCTTCAGTGTACCAGGAACACATCTGCACTCTTCAAAGCCTACCAAAAACTGAACAAATGCCGGTAAGCTGTATAATGGCATAAATAGGGTTTTTTCGACTTATGTGGATATCTCGATGATTTTTTCAACTTTTGGCACAAAATTTTCAGCTTGGGGTTATTGGGACCCCTTCTCATGAATTCAGTCACTGTCATGGCATTATTCAGTCCCAAAAGATGATTTTGCGGTTACTGCTCAGAATCACCTTTCAGGACTGATTAACAAGATGACAGTTCCACTGTTCATGAGGTGGGATCTCAAAAAGCCTGTGTTGCAAATGTGGTGAAAAAAATCCCAAAAATGACTGTTTTACGAGTGTGCATTGTGCAGTTCCACACACTCGTAACTTCGTAATTGTAATATTTTCACTCCAGGTTTTCAAAATTGGCTTTTTCACACCTCTTTATGAACAGTACAGCTGTTATTTTTCACATCCCGGCCGAAATGTGTTTTTGCACTTCCGACGCAGAATAGCACGGGCGCTGTGGGAAATCAGCATTTGGGACAGATTAAGAAAATCACAGTGACTCTGTTCATGAGCAGAGGTCCTAAAATGCCTATGTTGAAAATTTGGTGACAAACGTCCATAAAATGACTGTGTTATGAGTGTGCGTTGTGCAGCTTCCACGCACCCTGGTAACTTCGCTTATTTGTAGTATTTTCACTCCAAATCCTCAACACTGGCATTTTTTCAGACCTTCCTATGAATAGTACAGCTGTCATTTTTTCACATCCTGGCCAAAATGAGTTTTCACTTTTCAGGAACACAATAGCGCGGTCGCTGTTGGAAGTCAGTGTTCTGAACAGAATAAGAAAATCACAGTGACACTGTTCATGAGCAGAGGTATTAAAATGCCTATGTTGAAAATTTTGTGACAAAAGTCCATAAAATGTCTGTGTTATGAGTGTACATTGCACAGTTTCCACACACCCTCTTACTTTTGCGCATTTGTAATATTTTCACTCCAGATTTTCAACATTGGCATTTTTTCACACCACCTTATGAAGAGTATAGCTGTCATTTTTCATATCCTGCCCAAAATATGCATTTACACTTGTGGCACAGAATAGCGTGGTCGCTGTGGGGAAATCAATATTCAGGACAGATTAAGAAAATCATAGTGACAGTGTTTATGAGCAAAGGTCACAAAATGCCTATGTTGAAAATTTGGTGAAATAATTCCACTAAATGACTGTTTTACGTGCATGTGTTGTGCAGTTTCCACATATGCTCGGAAGTTCAAGCATTTTTAATATTTCACTACAGATTTTCAACATTGCCATCTCTTCACACCTCCCTATGAATGGTACAGCTGTCATTCTACACATCCTGCCCGATCTGTGTTTTCATAAATCTGGCACAGAATGGCATGGTCACTGTGGGAACTCAAAGTTCGGGACACAGTAACAAAATCACAGTGCCACTGTTCATGAGAAGAGGTCCCAAACCCTTTCATGAGGTGGGGGTCACAAAAAGGCCATGTTGAAAATTTGTAGTGCAAATACCAACAAACACCCAGGATGTTAGGGTTTCTAACCATAACATTCTACCCTGTACAGACTGACAGGCATCAGGGGTGTGTCTTTGGATTGTCGACTGTAATGCTCATGCCATTCCACCCCATCCCCCAGCCCCCCACCCTACAGCCAGTGACAGGCATCGAGGTGTGCCTTGACTCTTCTGCCCCAGAGTTTACCCCATTCTCCTATACTGCACCCATTTCAGTGTATGTCCTTATGGAATGGGGTGGCTGTAAAGCCGAACACTCCAAGGCATATCTCAACATTTGTCAGTGTCTGCATGTCAGGGTGAGGTGAAATGGCATGAACGTTATGGGTGATGACCCAAATGCATACCCCAATGCCTGTCTGTCTCTGTAGGGTGGTGGTGGGGCTGGCATCAGTTCAATACTTCACTGACATTCCTATTCTGCATCTGTCTAACTCCTGCATTTCCAATGCTAATACCAGGAAGCAAACATACAGCATTGACAAATGCTTGTTCGCTCGCTTCCTTGCAGATAAGGTTGCCAGCATCAGGTCCGGCATTGGTCCGACCTCTCCTCCGGGGGATTGTGGTGGACAACTGGTGGTATCTAATCCTCGGCCTGTCTGGTTAGATTTTCACCGCCTGGAATTCGTGGACATTGTGAAGATCATCCAAACAATGCGACCAATTAGTTGTAGTTTGGATCCAGGTCCTACACCGCTGTTAGTAGGTTGTGTAGAAGTTATCTACCCAATCCTTGCTGACATTGTCTGGAAATCCCTGGAGAGGGGGGTTTTTCCTGACCCCCTTAAGGAGGCAGTAGTTCGACCACTCCTAAAAAAATCCTCCTTGGACCCAGACTGTCTAGCTAACTACCGGCCTATCTCTAACCTGCCATTTGTTGGTAAGGTTATTGAAAAGGCAGTTGCATTGCAATTGGACGATCATCTTACTTCTCATAATGTCTATGATACTCTCCAGTCTGGCTTCAGGAAAAGGCACAGTACTGAGACTGCCCTTGTTCGGGTATTGAGCGACCTCCTAATGGCCAGAGATCGAAGGCTTGTACCATTCTGGTCCTTCTTGATCTTTCTGCTGCATTTGACACTGTAGACCATGGGGTGCTACTGGAGCAGCTGCGGGTTTTGTGGGCTGCAGCTGGTACAGGTCACAGGTAGTTCGTTCTTACCTCACTGGTAGGTCTCAGAGAGTTGTCACGAATTTATTCTCTGACGCCTTCTCCTACCGCAGGTGGGACATACAGGGCTCCATTTTAGCTCCTATGTTGTTTGCAGTGTATATGTCTGCCATTGGGAGAAATCATCAGGAGATACAGTTTGAGTTTTCACTGCTATGCAGATGATACTCAGCTGTACCTGTCCTTTTCCCGATCAGAGTGATGCACTCTCCGTACTTAATAACTGACTGGATGAGATCAAATTTTGATGAGTTGAGGACTGGTTAAGACTTAATCCGGATAAGACTGAGGTATTGGTTGTGGATCCAGGTCATCCTGGGGGTTTGGGTGTTGGACAGCCATCGGGTTTATTACTTGGTGGTGTACCGCTTCTCATTCTCGACAGGTGTGAAATTCATGCTTATTTTGAGATGATGGTCTGACTCCTGAAATCACAAGTGTCAGCTGTTGTCAAATCCTCTTTTTACCATCTGAGGAATATCGCCTGGTGAAACATCTGATTCCCTGGGAGGACCTTCCAACTTTGGTCCACGCCTTTGTTACCACTCGTCTGGACTACTGCAATTCCCTCTACCTAGGGCTACCAGGGGTTGATATCTGCCGCCTTCAGCTGGTGCAGAACGCTGCAGCCAGGCTTTTGACTGGGACTCTTAGAACCAGTCATATTATGCCTGTGCTTCGCGAACTGCACTGGCTGCCTGTTCAGTGGTGGATCACCTTTAAGGTTGGTTTACTAACCTTTAAAGACCCTACGATCAGGGACCCAGATTACCTAAGAAGATCTTCTGGTTCCCTATTGCCCCTTCATCCTCTCCGCTCCGATAGTGAGGGATTGACTAGAGATTCCCAGGTTCGTTTGAAGCTATCGGGATCTCATGCCTTTGCCTTTTCGGCTCCAACCCTGTGGAATTCTCTACCTTGCTGGTTAAGAGAATGCCCGACCGTTGACAGTTTTAAAATTGCTTTAAAGACATATCTTTTTACCTTGGCTTATTCTTTATAGTTATGGTTGTTTAGTGTTTGGATTTTCCTGTTCTATTTATTTTTGTACAGCGCCTTGATTTTGAAAGGCGCTTTATAAATAAACATGACTTGACTTGTTCCTCTTTGCCGTCCCTCCATCCTGCCTCTCTTTTTAATGCTCTCATTCCTTTCCCCATTTATCTCTGACACCCTGTTTCCTTTATTAATTTGCACCCTGGTGAATTTCTCTCCCCTCGGGTACTCCTTACTTCTACTCAGCCTGTTGTGGTAGTAGTGGGGGGCAGTTTTTGACTTCCCAGTTTCTTTCACCACCCTCATTGGCTAGTTTTAACATTCATTGAAGTAACATTTAAACCATCCACTAAGGACTGTCTTTCCCATCCCGGATGAATGCATGCAATCACCCCTGCATAGGCCCTTATCCTACCAGGTGGGTCCCTAGCCTCCAATGTAGCTGAACCCTTCCCCTCTGCACCATCCCTTCAGCCATGAGTTGAAGCTCATTGTGCAGAAATCCCTCTCCTCCCCTGTCCCCTGTCATAGACAGGCAGAACCTCAGCAAATGCCACTGAGTGAGCTACCTGTCTAAGACCCCTCCCCAGCTCCCTAAACTCCCCCAGCACCATCCCAGCCCCATCCCTAGCCAGGCAATTAGCCCCAGGTGGGCAAAGACATCCAACTCTCCCTGCTGTCCTGCTGTCCTGCTGTCCTAGGGATCCTCAGGATCTGCTTCCCATCCCTCCTGGCCATGGCACTGGGTAGGCATCTAACCTGCCTATCCCCCTTCCTATTCCCCTCACAATCAAGTCTCCCACCAGAGGTTGCTTTCTTCTCCTCTAGGGTCCTCTACCACCTCCTTGGGGTCTCCACAATGGACGGCCCCCATATCCTGCTTTGTCACTTCCAGGGTTGCCTCCTCCTGGCAGTCACTCCCCACTAGAGTGGTGTAGGAATTATGTAGTAGTAGTACCAGTTGAGGAATGTGCCTCTGTCCCACCACCCCACCCTTCCAGAGCCCACCATAGTACTGCCCTTCTTCCTCCCTGGCATCTTCTGAGGTAACAGTGGCAGACTTGGTGGTTCGTGGGTAGGGAGGGTTCCTGAATTCCAGCCAGCTCAGTCTGAAATCTAGCAACCTCCTCCCTCAACCCAGAGTGGTGTGTGCAGATGGGGCAGCACCGTGGTTTCCAGAAGGTCTTTGTGAAAAATGCCACACCACAGCCACTGCAGTGCACCACTCCCAGCATTCTCAACCTCTATTCTCCCTGTGTTACCTGGAAATACTTTTGTACCCCTACCCCTGATACAGTGTTTTCTAGTTTTACCATTTTTTTAATTTCTAATTGTGTTCCCTGTGCCTTGTTTAAATCTTTATATACTCCTACCCTAGATTAGTGTTGCTTCCATTCCTAGTTTTGGCAAGCTTTTGCCCTTCCACCCTTCCCAGTGGTGACTGTTACACAGTAATGAACAGGTGCCTTGCCTTAGTCAACTGGCAGAGCCCCTGTTTCTCCACTTCCTTCTGCTGATGCCTACCAATGACTACGATGCCAGTCAGCTGTTCCACTTCTTCATTGTTCCACTCAGTCACTGGACATGAACATGCTGGACAAGATATCAGTAACTGCTGCTATGCAGAACCTGCTCCCTTCCTGATGGCAAGCTTTTGGCTGTGGGAGGTCAATTATCCAGTCACTGATGCTCCAGGCCAAACAGTTAGCACCCGTCCCCATAACTACAGGGCTAGACACAGTTCTGTTTGTATGGCCCCTAATTGTGGGTTACACTTGCTGGTCTCAAATCGATCCTTTACTCAATAATAAATACATTAATTCAAATGTTGCTGCTCATAGCTACCATTTTATTTTTTCCTATACCCAAGTAATCACTTTTATAGTGATTTTTGGTGACCTGCATATTGTTGAAAGAACGGTCCAAACTCAGAAACAAAACACAAAAGCAGTGGCTCAAACACAGGATGGCGTGCACATACCAGGGGCAAAGACTATCAAGAGCACAGGATATCTTCTCTTTTGCAATGGCTATTTTCTAACCTCTTCACCATTTCTCTACTCCTCTTTTCCAAATCCACTTCTTCAGTGCATGTACAGTATGTTTTAATCTGAGAAATTGTCCTTTAGGGATATTTTTCAACATATGACACACGCTATGGAGTTATTGCATGTGATGTGTTATACAAATAAATCTGCATAGCTTTTGACTGGTTGTTAAAATTTTCTTATGTTGGAGTGCTGACCATTTTTATGTTGATTGTGCGCATGCGCAAGAAACATGTTGCGGCAGCTTTCTCCACAAGCAGGTTGTGGAGGCGCGGCACTGTTGTGGCCAATGCCCCCACAGCCTGCAAAGGCTTGTCCCGCTTCCCCCAATGCCGTGGCATGCTGCTGCTGACACTAGTTCAGCCAGCGTGCCACAACCTTCTAAAAAAGTAGCTGCTTCAATCAGGGGCCACCTCGTCATTGCAGTGTCAGCCATCTGCTAAAATGAGGGAGTGACCCGTCATTGCAGGGCGGGATGTAAAAACCCTGATATTGTTTATGAACATGGCGGTGGCTTGCTGCCATGTTCACAAACAATATAACTCCTCCCTCTATCATGTTTAGTTGCCGATGAGGGCCCCAATCCCTGTCGGCTTCAGTGTCCCAATGTTGATTGTGCTGACGGGGGAGCACACTCCCCGTCTGCATTATGTCAACCGCCCCCCATTATTGTGAACCTACGGGGGTACCCAATCCCATACTGGCTGCTGGCCCCCCAAAAAGAAGCAGTCAGGTGGCATGCTGGGAGCCCACCCCAGTGTGCCCAATGCCCCTGTGAAGAAAACACTGTCCTGCAATGTTTTTTGTTTTTAAACCTGTGAAATCAGAAAACTGTCTCTCGGGTCTCCCTGGCCCCTCCCACCACCTGCACCCACCCACTGCACACCCTGCCTCCCACACCCCTCAACCCATACTTACCTCCAGAGTCCGCATGATGATCTCGGTGAACCAGGAACACGCCTGCACTCTTCAAAGCCGACCACAAACTGAGGAAATGCTGATAAGCTATATAATGGAATAAATGGGTTTTTTTTTAACTTTAATGCATATCTCAGTCATTTTTTGGAATTTTGGCACCAAATGTTCAACATGGGGTTTTTGGGACCCCTCCTCATGAATTCTCAAACTGTCATGGCATTAATTGGCCCTGAAAGGTGATCTCGTGGTCACTGTGCGGAATCACCTTTCAGTGCCAATTAACAAAAGGACAGTGCCAGTGTTCATGAGGTGGGCTCTCAAAAGTCTATGTTGCAAATTGGTGGAAATAATACAAAATGACTTTATAAGTGTGTGTTGCGTGAGTTACGCGCACGTCAGAATTCACAAATTTGCAATATTTTCATTCCAGACTTTCAACATTGACATTTTTCGCACCTCCTTGTGAACAATATAGCTGTCATTATTCACATCCTGGCGGAAATATGTTTTCGCACTTCCGGTGCAGGATAGCGCGGTTGCTGTGGGAAATCAGTGTTCAGGACAGATTAAGAAAATGACATTGACACTGTTAATGAGCAGAGGTCCTAAAATGCCTATGTTGAAAATTTGGTACTGATACTCCATAAAATGACTGTGTTACGAATGTGCGTTGCTCAGTTTGCACGCACGCTCATAACTTCGCGAATTTATAATATTTTCACTCCAGATTTTCAGCATTGCCATTTTCCCACACCTGCTTATGAACAGTACAGCTATCATTTTTCCCATCCTGGCTGAAATGTGTTTTCACACTTCCAGCGCAGAATAGAGCAGTCACTGTGGGAAATCACTGTCCAGGACAGATTAAGAAAACGACAGTGATACTGTTAATGAGCAAAGGTCCTAAAATGCCTATGTTGAAAATTTGGTGATGACAGCCCATCGAATGACTGTGTTACAAGTGTGTGTTGCACACTTTCCATGCACCCTTATAACTTCACAAATTTGTAATATTGTCACGCCATATTTTCAACAGTGGCATTTTTTCACACCTCCTTATGAGCAGTACAGCTGTCGTTTTTCACATCATGACCAAAATGTGTTTTCACAGTTCTGCCGCAGAATAACACGTCGCTGTGGGAAATCACTGTTCAGGACAGATTAAGAAAATTACAGTGGCACTGTTCATGAGCAGAGGTCCTAAAATGCCTATGTTGAAAATTTGGTGACTAAACTCTATAACATGACTGTGTTACAAGCGTGCGTTGAACTGTTTCCATGCACCCTTGTAACTTCGCAATTTTGTAATATTTTCATGCCACATTTTCAACAGTGGCATTTTTACACACCTCCTTCTGAACAGTACAGCTGCCATTTTTTACATCCTGGCTAAAATATGTTTCTGCACTCCTGCCGTAGAATAGCACTGTCACTGTGGGAAATCACTATTTGGGACAGATTAAGATCAAATGACTAAAAGGGGGGAGTGAGTGAGCTCAACTGAGCTCTGTCAGGACTGCTGCAGATTTGTTTGTGGGCAGAAAAAGGCCCCAACACAAGAGCCCAGTACAAACGGGCAGCCTGCAGCACTGGGAGAAACAGAACGAGAGAGCAAGTGATGGAGGGGGAGTGAGCGAACTCACCGGAGCGCTGTCAGGACTGCTGCAGATTTCTTTGTGAGCAGAAAAAGGCTTCAATGCAGGCAGGGGCCCAGTACAAAAAGCCAACCTGCAGTGGTGAGAGAAACAGTATGAGCGAGTGAAATGGGGGACTGAGTGAGCTTAATGGAGCTCTATCAGGACTGCTGCATGATTTCTTTGTGGGCAGAAAACGGCGCCAATGCAGGCAGGAGCCCTGTACAAAAGAGCCGCTTGCAGCACCAGGACAAACAGAATGAGCACATGAGAGAGGGAGACTGAGCAAGCTCAGTGGAGCTCTATTGTGACTGCTGTGGATTTCTTTGTGGACAAAGATGCCAACGCAGCCAGGACCCACGTACACAAGCACAGCCTGCAGCGCCAAGAGAAACAGAACGATTGAGTGACAGAGCAGTAGTGAGCGAGCTCAGTGGAGCTCTATTGTGACTGCTGTGGATTTCTTTGTGGGCAGAAAATGCAGCAATGCAGACAGGAGCCCAGTACAAAAGGCCAGCTTGCAGTGACGGCTGAAACGGAATGAGTGAGTGAGAGAGCTCAATGGAGTTGTGTCAGGACTGCTTCAGATTTCTTTCTGGCCAGAACAAGCCGCCAATGTAGGCAGCAGCCCAGTACAAAAGGGCAGCCTGCAGAGGCAGGAGACACAGAATGAGCAACTGAGGGAAGGGGAGTATGTGAGCTCAACAGATCTCTGTTGGAACTGCTGCAGATTTGTTTGTGAGCAGAAAAAGCCAGCAATGCATGTAGGTGCCTAGTACAAATGGGCAGCCTGCAGTGGCAGGGAAACCAGAATGAGTGAGTGAGAGAGGGGGAGTGAGTGAGCTCAACAGAGCTCTATTGTAACTGCTGCAAATTTATTTGTGGGCAAAAGAAGGCGGCAATGCAGGCAGGAGCCCAATAGAAAAGGGCAGCCTGCAGAGCCAGCAGAAACAGAATGAGAGAAGGTGAGTGAGCGAGCTCAACGGAGCTTTGTCGGGACTGCGGCAGATTTCTTTGTGGGGAGACAAAGGCGCCAACAGAGGCAGGAGCCCAGTACAAAAGGGCAGCCTGCAGCACCAGGAGAAACAGAATCAGTGAGTGACACAGGGGAAGTGAGCGACCTCAATGGAGTTTTGTTGGGACAGCTGTGGATTTCTTTGTGGACAGAAAAAGGTGCCAGTGCAGGCAGGAGCCCAGTACAAAAGGGCAGCCTGCAGTGCCAAGAGAAACACAATGAGCGAGTGAGAGGGGGGGAGTGAGCAAGCTCTATGGAGCTCTATCGTGACTACTGTGGATTTCTTTGTTGGGAGAAAAAGGCGGCAATGCACACAGCAGCCCAGTACAAAAGGCCAGCCTGTAGCGCCAGCAGAACCGGAATGAGTGAGTGAGAGAGGGGGAGTCAGCAGGCTCAACAGACCTGTGTCAGGACTACTGCAGATTTCTTTGTGGGCAGAAAAAGCCACCAACAGAGGCAGGAGCGCCCAGTACAAAGAGCAGCCTGCAGTGCCAGGAGAAACAGAATAAGCGAGTGAGAGAGGGGGAGTGAGCCACCTCAACGGAGCTCTGTCGGGACGGCTACAGATTTCTTTGTGGGCAGAACAAGGTGCCAATGCAGACAGAAGCCCAGTACAAAAGAGCAGCCTGCAGCACTGGAAGAAACAGGCTGAACGAGTGACAGTGGGACAGTGAGCGTGCTCAACAGACCAACGCAATCAACATTCAGCATTGACAAATGCTTGTTGGAGGATGCCACTGTGCAAGCTCCTTTCTGCTCTTGATACCTATCTAAACTCTTCTGGTACTGTGAGAGTGTGGAAAGAAGATATGCATAGGTGACTTCCATAATGTCTGTGTCTGCTGCTTATGCCTCTCTCACAAAGTGAAAGCTTGTGAGATCTGCTGGGGGGGGTTTAACTCCACAACAAAAAGATGCAGGAAGGGGACTTTGGAGACATTCCCCCTCCAAAGAACAGTTGACAGAGTGGAGAAGCAGCTTCAGGAAAAGCCTGTGTCACCGACCCCACCAACCAAATCACAGTCATCGAAGTCCTGGGAAAAATCTTTGGGAAGTCACAAACACAAGCACCAGGAAGAAGACAAGATCTTTCCAACCAGATCCAGGTTGTCCCATGGACTACAGGTATGACCTCTGCTTTGACATCATCCGCTCCAGCGGTGACGCTGACTGCCCCCTCAATCATCCACCAGACACCAAGGTCAGGCTTGGCACTGGCACTGCCAGGTCTATTATGGCCAGTATGTAAATGTCATTGAAGAGGATCCAACCTTCACCATTGACCATTCCAGTCGTGCCTATTAACCAAAGCAGCGCTGATGCTCAGGCAGCACTTCTCACATTTTCAGATATGATAAGATGCCTACTGCCTGGCCTCTCTGTTCCAGGGGACTTATCAATGGAGACTCCTACAAATACCCCATCAATGCTGCAGGATACTCCCTGGCCACATAGACCTCCTAAGCTGCTGCCAATGTCACTGGTGTAATCCATAATTCTCACTAATAATACAATCAACAGCAAATATGAATATAATCCTGAACTCATGATGCAGGAGAATGAGCTGGAAGAGGAGGAAGACTATGCTGAGAGCTACTATGAACGTGACACCAGCTCCGCAGTCTCCTCCTGTAGTGAGGACTTTGCAGTGAACAACCAAGATCACCTCCAGAGGATCCCTCTTTTTTACAACTGCAATAGGCATAGCCCTGCAGATGTCTTGCAAGCACAGTAGGTAAAAAGGGAGCCTACCAGATACCAGTCAAACTTGTAAATAATGAAGTGAACAGCAATCACTGCATGTTCACTGCACTATTTTGTCTGACGTCACTGGTAGAACACGGCACTGGCCACCATGTCCAAGATAATCACCGGAGTTGTCTGCACATGCACATACACAAATAACTCTGGCATCCATCCTGACTGTGCTTTCCTTAATAAACTTTATATGCACACTGGGGGGACCCGATCCCCAGTGGCAGTGTATTAATTTATTTGCTTATTAATTTTTTTTTTCTATAATCCGACACCGGGATACCCACTCCCAGTATCGGATTCCCCTAACCTTGTTTTATTAGTAGTTGCCGACATCAGGGGTCCAAATTCCCATGTTGGCATGTACAAGACCCCCCCAGCAGTGTGGCACACTGGGGAGCCCACCCTTAATGTCCCAAAATAGTTTTATTTAGATGCTGTGTTCTGCAAAAGAAAAACCATCCTGCAATGTCTTGTATTTTTTTAATCCTTAGGCTGCCGACAGAATTAGAATGCATAATAATTCTGGACTGATATATCAGTCTGTGGCACAGCAAAGGTTAAACATGAAAAAAAGGTTGAAAAAAAAACCATCACTCGTCGTGCCCACCATCCCCCTCCCTCCATACTGACCCTTCCACTGAGCACGCACAACCTCACACCCCCCTTACTCTATACTTAAAATCGTAGTTCCTACACTACCATCCTCTGTGGACTGAGACAGGTCTGCACTCTTCAAAGACGAATTGTGAACTGAGGAATAAAGGTGCATGCTGTATAATGTATTGCAAAGGTGTTTTGAACTTATGTTCATAACTTTGTCATTTATAGGAATTTTTTCACAAAATTTTCAACATGGATTTTTTGGGATGCTACCTCATGAACGCTGGATTTGTCATTTTGTTAATCAGGCCCAGAAGGTGATTTCACAGTCACTGTATGAAATCACCATTCTGGATCAAATAAATAAATTCACCACCAGTGTTGGAGGGGTCAAAAGGCCACGTTAATTTGGTGAAAAATTCCCAAATGGACAAGCTATGCATGTTTTGTTGAAATGTATTTTGTCAGTGTCAGTGGCTCAGCAAGTAGCACACACTCACCTCTGAGGCTGGGGAGATCGGAGGCTGTGGGTTCAGTTTCCACATCTGGCACTTGGGTTATGTCCAGTACTGACACTGTAGTGCAGCATGAGAGGGTGCTGCACTTTGAGGTGCCGTCTTTGGATGAGATGTTAAACCAAGGTCCCATCTGCCTGGATTGGTGGTAGTTCAGGTGGATGTTAAAGATCCCATGGCACTTATCAAAAAGTGTAGGGGAATTTTTTATTGAAATCAGAACAAATCATAAAAAAGCTATACAAATCAATATTATCTCATACAATAATAATAAGGTAAAGTCAAAAAACATAAATGAGTATTAAATCATGCAAATACCCTAAACAGAAGAAAAAAAAACAGAATCTCTTAATTCTTTAAATGAAATCAAAACATTCCCATTGTTGTTTCCAAATCTTATGTGCTAATTGAAGTTTCTCTGTCCTCTGCAATCCCTTTAGATCTTTCTGTAATATAAAAAATAATTCCAAAGCTGAAATAGATTGTTGCTGCAAAGTAAATCTTCATCTACTTATCCATAACCAGTACAAAAAATATACCATTATCACTCTAAGAGTACTATGAGATAGATGCATCAGCCCAGAAGGAATTACTCCATAATACAATAAAATAGAGGTAGGTGGTAGAAAGGATACTCCTTTCCAGCGATTTTTCACTATATCCCAAAACTGCACTGCGTAAGGGCAGTGAAAATACAAATGATCCATTGTTTCAGGTACAGACCTACAAGTAAATCTAGAACAAATTCTTTCCTGAAAGGATTTTTGTTTTGATTCCTGACATTAATTAGTCCATGAATTCCTAACAAACTTCTTGTCCCATATGATCTGGTATTGGTTTATCTACACATATTCGAAATCTGCTTTGTTGAAGAACTGAAAACTCTACAGGGTTGTGCTGAAAACTAGACTCTAAAACTTCAGAATAGAGGCCTTCAGGAAGTTGAATCACTAACCTCATATCTGATATTCCAAATTTAATTTTATCAAAACCCTTTCCACTGACTTCCTAACCTAAAGGAACACATTTATTCTCTTATATTACGAAAGCATTGTCCTTCCATTCACATAATATACTGTTCAACTTCCTACAAACCCAAGACCCCCACAATTGTGGACGTCCTTTTCATTAAGGGAAAAATGTTTTATACAAAAATATTGAAAAAGAAAATAAAAAAAGGTCAACATTCCTATACCTCCATCCCGAATTTCCTTATATAAAAACATTCCTTTAATAGGATTAAACCTACTTCCCAAAAACAGCTAAAGAAACATCCTAATAATTTAACCTCCAAATATTTAGGCAGAGGAAACATCATACTAATAAATAAAAAAAGGAACCAAAAAGGTTTTAATATACTGTAATATATTCATTTTTCCTTAGAAACCTTCCATTTATTCCATTGAGTCACTTTAGATATACCCACTTGTATAGCCTTTCCCCAGTTATAACCAGCCATATCATTGTCTCCATAATAAATACCTAAAATTTTACACGGTATCATAGTTACTGGAAAACCTCCACAAGTTTCAGGTACAAAAGGAAAACCACATAACCATAAAACTTTGGTTTTCTCAGGGTTAAGGCTTGCACCCGTAACTTTACTTAAGTCCTGTATTAACTGGAAAGCTAGAATTAATTATTTCTCATCCTGTAAAACTAAACATAAATCATCTGCATATGCTATAACTTTATACAGCTGGTAATCATATGTATTTAAACCAAAAATATTCGGCGATTTTTGCAATATACGTAACACTGGATCTAATGAAAAAACATACAAAAAAGGACTCAATGGACAACCCTGTCTAACACCTTTAAATATCCCTATTTTTTTTCCCAAACATCCATTTTCATATGGCCTGACATAAGCTAGGTTATAACATAATTGAAGCCATTGAACAAATTGGGAAGGAATCCCATAAAACCTCAAACAATCCTACAAATAAGAATGAGAAACCTCATCGAAAGCTTACGCCTGTTCCAAACTAGTGATATAACCAGGACATTTCAAATCCCCTTTATCTACCATTTCCCCATTTATTAATTCTCTCAACAAAATCAATGCACCAGTAATACGTCTACCAGGTACTGAACAAAACTGGGTAGGAATTATTAAATCCAGCATTATCAACGCTAAATGATTCCCTAACAGTTTCACAAATGTTTTGAAATCAACATTCAACAATGTGATTGGTCTCCAGTTTTCTATTGTATTCCATACACCTGATTTAAAAAGAAAAATTAATAATCCCTCATACATATTGGTAGGCAAAAAATGTTCGATTAGAAAAAAATTAAATAACTTCAACAAGATCTTTGGCATTATTAGCCATAATACACAATAAAATTCTCCTGGCAAACCATCTGATCCTGGAGAAGTATTCAATTTTAAACTACTTATCACTTTGTCCAATTCCTGCATTGTAAAAGATTCTATCATTTGTTCAGCTAAAACTGAATCCAATTTAGGAGGATCTGCAGCAGTAAATATTAATGAAAAAAAATTCTCATTCTCAGTCAAGTACCTAAATTTCCTTTCTACATGGTCTTCAATTACTTCCCTAATACCAATATTATCCTAAACTTCTTTACCACTTGAAGAAATCAGGAAGGGGATAAATTTTTTTCCCTCCTCCCCTGACTAGCCAAATATGGATTTACTTGATCTGCAGTACCATGTACACCAAATGACTACTCTTTCATCAGTGAATTTAATCTATTATATTGGAATCGAATCATCTTGTCTCTAACTATGTCAATTTCAGACATTAAATCTTCCCCACCCTCATATTGTCTAGAAAGCAATTACTCAAATTCTAACCTATATCCCAAATATTCTTTATATTTAGACTGTGCCCTTGCACTACCCATAATTTAAAAAAAAATCATACGACATTTAAAATCTTCCCACCATTGTCCAATATTCTCATAGAAATCAATTGTAGTAACTTTATCCCAAATTACAACTTTCAACTGCCGAATAACCTCTTCATCCAGTAATATAGAAGTATTTAGTTTCCAACAACCTCTACCTGTTTCCCTCTGAATAGGTACTGAGACCTGAAAACCTATTAACCAGTGATCTGATGTTTCTATTGGGATTGTTACCACTCCAGCTAAGGGTAATGTTTGTTTAACAAAAAAGAAATCTATACGAGAAAATAATTGCCCTTTATAAAAAGTAGGTTTTGCCCTTCCTAATTGCCCCGACTGAACATCTTGTAAACCAGCAAGTCGAACAATAGTTTTTAACATTGTCTTATCACAAAATTGCTTTCCCTTAATAATTCAGTCTTGGAAATTGATATTAAAATCTCCTCCCCACATTATCTGCCGACTTGTATGTAAAAAAGTTTGTATTTTTTGTAACAACTTAACCCGTAATGACTTGGTTTGAGGTCCATACACATTAATCAATCTACATGAAACAGAATTCAATACCACATCCAATATCAAGACCCGGCCTGGTTCCAGATCTACCATCCTCAAAATTTTAACATTAGATGTAGTAAAACAAAACCCTACTCCACAACAAGCCTGTATCCCTATAAACCATATGGAACTACCCCATTTCCAATCACCAGAAGCTCGTTCTGTTTCAGTTCTCGTATGTAGCCTGGTATCCTGTAAGAAATAAACATCATAATCCAAGTGCTGTAACACTCCAAAAGTGGCTATACGTCTTACACCAGACTTAATACTATTAACATTTAAACTGGCTACCGTTAAGTTAAATGGCTCAGGGAGGAGGTTTCAGAATTTTCCCGCTAGATCTTGTTACTCTCTTTTGTGATTTCTGGGATTTTTGAATTTCAGGTTGAGACCCATTTTTAGGTGATGGTTCAACTTCAGTAAGTGCACTATCCACTGAATCAGTTGTCTCTGTCTCCATTGGATGTTCAAGGTCTACCTGATCTCCCCATGTGGAGAAGGCTGAAAATCTATTACTAAGAGGTAAAGGGGATACGGGGCGTCCCCCATTCCCAACTAAGGAATTTCCATCTTGCAAAGGTATCCCTAGTACTGTTATAGCCTGTGAAGTAGTGGAATCTCCATCCAAATTCTCACTTTGTTTCCCTTTAGTTAAAACTTTCTCACTTTGTTTCCCCTTAGACAAGACTAAATTAGTACCCCTACGGGATGTGGAACTCTGAGGTGTTGCAAAAGGTGTTTCCTTATCCCCCCCATCTCAAGCTAAGGAGCAGCTACAGTTACCTCCAGAAGGTTAATTGGGGCCACAAACAAAGAGTCCTGCTGTCTAGATGAGGAATTTTGAACCCTTCCTTCTAATCCACCACCCCTCCCACCCCCCTACCTCTCCTCTTCGCCTACCTGTGTAAAATGTTTCTGAAGAGGCAAAGGGTTTCCTTGCTTGAGATAACAAATACTCATGATCCGAAACTTCATCTAAGTTATGTTCAGCCCAGGGACATTCTGCAAAGGAATGGTCAGCATCTCCACACAAATTACATATCAGAGGGGCCTGACAACTAACAGCTGAATGGCCCAACACCCCACAATGAATACATTTGACTTGATCACAATCATTACTTAAATGCAGTAATGAACCACACTTATAACAACTCTTAGGTTGTCCTGCGTAAAACAAAATCCCTCTATCACTCCCCAAAGAGAAAGAACTAGGCAAATGTTGTATCCCTTGTTCATTTTGAGTTAACTGCACTCTAATAGTCCAACCCCCAGTCCAAAATCCATTTTCGTCCATAATGGGCTTAGGGTGGTCGAAAACTGTATATCTTTTTTCCAACCAAAATAAAATATTACTAATGTTCACACCCTCATTACGAAAAAGAAGGGTAACAGTTTTAATGGTAGACTTTGAGATTGGAATAGCTAGAAAAGCCTTCCAAATATCTGTATCTTTTAGTTCATAATACAGACACCAAAATTTATCCAGTGCCATCATAGTACAAAAGCTCACATCATATATCTTATCTCCTGGAGCATGTATAAAAGCATATATTTCGGTTGGAGAAAAACCCAGTGAGTCAATTATTAATGATTTGCCCACCCACAATCTGTCGGGAACTATAGGAGTAAGACCTTTATAATGCAGACGTACCAAATACCTTCTCTTCGCAGCTTCAGCTGGCTTCCGAAATAGGCCAGCATATGATTGTTTTTGCACAGTCTCACCCAACACTCCACCGTTTTCATTGTGCCTCTTACCAACAGCAGTCGGAACAGAATCTTCTCCATGTTCCTCTAAAGCCACTCCAAATTCTGTCCCCATATTTCCCACAGAAGATTCTTGAATTATTTCTTTCTGGAAAGAAATCGGCAACACTCTCCTTCCGGGACGTTGGTCTGAAGAAACCACAGTACTCGTGTCTGGCATAGTTCTTTGAACCACCTCCTCTCTTGCATGACACACAGACTCAGTAGCCGTAATTTGGGACTTAACCTGTACTGGAGACTTCGTAGTATGTATATCAGAAGTTGCAAAACACCTCTTTTCTGTAACTTTGTTATCCATTCCTTTATTTCCTATAACTGGAATGTTTGGGTCAGGAACCCAGATTTCATTCCGAAGAATCCAACCCGCCTCACCAAGAGCTCTTCCTGGTGTCCATTCCATGGAGGAGCCACTAAAGGTTATGTCCCCTTCAGCCAACGGCTCAGGATCAAATATTTCCTTTTGCACCGTAGAAATGTCTGGTGTTGTTCCAGAATTTAAAGCTAAAGGCAAACGTTTGTTCCCTTCTTGAATCGGACTAACTGTAGATCTTTTCCATTTTGTACGTTCTTCAACCAAATGTAATTTCTGAATCTGAAATTCATTCTCAGCAGCTTGTAATACCTCTAACAAATGTTTTTCTTATCTTCCAACTGTACCTGTAATAAACGTTCCTCCTCCAATCCAGGGTTTTTGTCCAATTGTTCCGTCATATTTCCAGTATCCACCTGATGTTGGTGAGCTATAACTCCCTGATCCATATCTATGTCCTGAGCTGACACTGAATCCACAGCTGCTGCCTCACATCCTTCCTCCACCTCGACCAAACCTGGACTGGAGTCCTCCATCCTGAGAACTGAAAGCAGCCCTCTACTGGCCACAGAGCGCCAGCAGAGTAGGAGAATTTCCCCGATGTCCTGGCCAAATTTCTCTCATTCACTAAAAATACCACCAACAGCTTAATCTGGTTCAAGTTCAATTGGCATTCATCTGTATCCCCCTCCCCCGGGTCGTGCCTGAAAATAGGCAGGATTTGTCTAGTGCACTTGCTCGGTCGACAAAAACTAAATAAAATTTAAGTCTTTGTTTACCAGGAAGGTGCACCGATTCAAGGACCTTTTTCAGGCATGACCCGTACCACAAACAATGGCACAGAACAAATGATTTGAGATATTATACAAGCCAAATAGTAGTAGCAGGTTACAGGCAATACAGATAAATCACAAGGAAACAGTACACAACAGAGTAAGCAATGGTACAGAGAGATAATGCATGATGTACAGTTACAAGTTTCAAAACAGAGTAGCCAAAAAATTTAGTACCAGCAGTAAATACTAAATTGAGACATGGCAAACAAAACCCAGAAGGGTAAACAGTATGCAAGAAGAACAATACTTAGGTGGAGGTGAAACGAGGAGAAGCAGGGGAGATGAGTGCAGATAGGGAACAAGAGAGTCAGTTTAGACTCATCCACCGAGTGCACTAGGTACTGAGGCAAGTGACAGGGTGAGATTCCTAGGAGGGGACTATAGTCGGAAAGGGGGGGAAGTAGTGAAATTAAGTGCCAGTGGAGTCTTAGGCGCACACCAGGTTGCTAAGTAACTAGATAATAGGGAGAGGGGAAGGGAAAGAGAGTAGGAATTAAGGCAGGACATCTAGGGAAAAGACCTGGGGAGGTGGAGGCAAAGGGGACATAAGGTAGCAGGGGTAGAGATGGGGAGGTGTGACAGAACAAGTACGTAAGGGACAGTGGAGAAAAGGGAAAGCCAAAAGGATCAAAAAAAATTGTTTTACGCTTGTGCATAACTTTGGTCATTTTCAATATTTTGACTCCAAATTTTCAACATAGATATTTTTTCACACCACCTCATGAACAGTATAGCTGTCATTTTTCACATCCTGTCTGAAAACAGTTTTCCCACCTGTTGCACTGAATGGCATTTTGACATGGATTTGAACATTTTCACATACGGGGTTTATGAGGTGGGGTCATAAGAAGACTATGTTGAAATTTTGTGATCAAAATATTTAAAAACAAAGAATTTATTAAGTAACATTATTTGCAAGGATGTCTGTTGCACCACTGGGGAACACGCTGCCTTATCGTGCCAGTGAGCTGAGTTCAGGTGTAAACTCAGTCAGCTGGTTTAATGGGACAAGGCTGATGGGGAAGGTGCTGCAGCATGCAGCACAAGCACCAGCCTGGGTAGGGATGGAGCAGTGTTTTGGCACAGATGCCAGACTCTGTGGTGGTTAAAGGAACCTTACCCACAAGGTATTGACATGTGTGCCAGGGCCTGCTGGGCCGATGCACTGGGTCAGGACTGTCTCCAATATTGTATTTATCTCATTTCTGCTCATGTGCAACTTGGAGCTCCGTGCACATGCACAAGTCATTGCTCATGCGCTGACAACTCCAGTGGCCATCTTGGACATGGTGGACAGTGCCATGTTCCACCAGTGACCTCGGCTGCAGTCTTACTGGCTCTGGCAAGAGTTTGTTTAGCACGATGCAGCAAATGCAAGCTGCCATGGACTTCACTTCAGAAGAGCAGGATTCTATGTAAAAGAACCTGCTGGAGTTTCTGGAGGTGCTAGAATTTTCCTCTGCTGTGGTTCCTCTCCTGCTTTCAGCCTTGAAGGATGCCATTTACGCTGCTTGGTACAGGCTGAACAATATACCAGCTGTGCCCAGAAAGGCAGACAAAATGTATTCTTCCCCTTCTGGGAAGCCTTTTCGTGCTTGCCAGCCTGAGACTGACTCAGTGGTGATTACAGCTGAGTATGACAGCTGCAAGGTACCTAGGCACCTAAGCTGCCTCTCTCCTGATAAAGAATCCAGGGGGTTAGATGTCCTAGGCAAACATAAATATGCCTCTGCCTCATTGGGCCTATGTATTGCTAATTACCAGGCCCATATGATAAAGTATCAGAACACTCTCTGGTGCTAGTCTTGGTTCAGAGTAGCAGGGTTTGCCAATACGGTGCATCAAATAGTTCTCAATGCTCCATTCAGAGTGCAGAAACTGTTTGGCCACGAGGTGTAAGAAGTTTTGAAAGAGCTTCAATCCTCTGGCAAGACTCTGAAATCAGTACACACCCTGTACCATGCCCAAAACAGGGTAGGAGGAGGGGTACCTTTTACCCATCTGCTGTTAGGGACAGCGCATGGCTCACAGTCAATAGGCAAGAGGCAAAGGTACAGGAGCCTTGCCAGTCCCCTGCACAACCTCAGCTCCCCATTCAAAAGCACCTAGAGATAGTGGAACTGGTGGGTCAGCCCTAACCAGCTAAACATGACTCCTTATACACCCCCAACCACCATTACCTCCAGGGCAGGGTGGTTGTAGGGGGTCACCTATCCCTCTCTGTTTGGACCAATGGGGGGAGGTGACTACAGACATGTGGGTTCTGGATATCATAGAGAAGGGTCACGTTGCCCAGGCACTGTAAGCTGATGGGCTATTACCCCTGCCTGTTCACCTGCACATAGGTAAAGGGTCCTGGGTCCTGCTACAGTGGTATTCGGGGGTTCTGTCACAGAGAATGAATGAAAATAGTGTAGTGCCTCCACCCTGAGTAAGTTGTAGTGGGCCAGGTGTGTCACTGGTACAACCCCCTGGGATGCTGTACCTCCCCACCTCCCCTTCCAACCGCCCCACACATTGGTTACCAGTTTCCCAATACCACATACCACTTACACTTTATAACTGCTTCCCAAAAAATACCCTTTACACAGCAATTCCAAACATAAAAAACACAGCTTTACTGGGGGGGAGGGCTAGGATCAGGGAAGGAAAGAAGTTTAGAGAATTTGCCCTGAAAAATTAACATGTGGGCCCATAGGCCAGACCACCCCAGATGCCCACCCCCACTGGTACCAGTGCTACCCTCTGTCCTTGCTGGGTATCCAGGAGTTGCAGACCTGCTTGGTATAGTGGGTTGACTGGTGTTGGGGCCCTAGAAACAGTGTAACTGGCTGTGACAATTAAACAAACACTCCCTCTAATTGCCAGGGCAAGCCCAGGGTACTCAAGGTCCTGGAGAGTTGGAGAGTTCCTGGTGTAGAGGTCTTCCACCAGTCCAAATTCAGGGGATCTTAGGTCACAGGAGTGCAAAGCAAATGGGCAGCAGAGGGTGTCCTGAAGACTTGAACTTGATTGACGGTCTAGCCGCTTGTCCCTTTGATAGAAAATCTGGGGGTTTTGTCACCTTCAGTCTATTCAGGCCCATTGCAGAGCTACTGTGCAAGGCCCACCAACTACAGAAAGTTCAGATATGGGAGTGGCTCCACAGCCCGGCTCCCTCACAGGTCACAGGTGCCCTAGCACCTCAACATGTGCCTGTGGCCCCTTTTAGCCAGCAGACCCCACTGGATGGAAGTTAGCAGGTTCCTCATTTGGCTCTGAAATTAAGCTGTGACCCTTTGGGATTCTCGTCTCCTCTCAGCACAAGATTAGCTTCGCTGTGCAGTCAAAACAGTTTCTCCAGTTTTCAGCTCTACCAGCCTCTTAGCAGCAGGCTTAACTTCCAATCTGAAGTAGCAGCTCCAGTCCTCAGCTGGATCTCAACAACAGCCATGAGTCCCTGATGTTCTAGGGCACCTGCTCAGTCTCTTTCTTTCTTAAAGTCTCTCTCTCTTACTCTCCACTTTAAAGAAATGGGCCCCCATATTTAAAGGAAGGGAGCTTTCTGGTGCATCTAGATGCACTGCCCAAAGAAATGGGCTGGCACAATAAAGTGCTGTATTCAAATGAGATGCACGATCACGCATCCTGTCTGAATATAGCAATGGTTGTATGCTGGGCAAATGGGGACCACCGACAATGCGCCACACATCCCCCTGGAAGGTCTGAATACCTGGAATGGGGATGCACGGCACAACGGAATATACGCCAGGCCCAAATTCCAGATATTCAGCCAGGTACATGCAAATAAGGTCATTAGGCATGCAAGGTGAAAATGGGCTATCTGCATGTTATTATGACCTCATTTGCATGTTGTCCGCAGCCTGCCCCATCCCGTTCCCCAATCCGCAGTAACATTAGTAGTAAACCCCAGTTTTCTGTAGTGTAGTACCGCCCCCACCCCCCACCTTGTCCCCGATCCCTGAACCTCAGTTACATTGCACTACACAGGCACCACTGGTCCAGGATCCTGGTTCAATGTACAGTCCATGATCAAACTAGGACCAAGATCCCTGTGCTGTGTATAGTAGTTGCTGTACATGTTTCAAAGTGTACTGGTCCCCCCCATCACGATCCCAGATCCAGCGTACATAACATGACCCCAAAACCCTTTTCCAAAAGTCCTAGGTGGCACCCCTCCATCCGAGACCCCATTCATGATAAAAGATATGTCACCCCATCCCATTTTTCCATAGGTAGTGTCTCCCTCCCATCCCAATCGCCATCAAAATAAAATAAATTACACCCCATCCCTGTTTTCCATAGTGTAGTGGCCCCCCACCTCCCCACCCACTTAGACACCCACATCCCACTTGGCCATGCTGGGATGGGGGAAGCAAAGTGGGATGTGGGTGTCTGAGTGGGTGGGGCGCCACTACACTATGGAAAAAAGGGATGGGGTGTCATTTATTTTAATTTCACATGGGGATCAGGATGTGAGGGGGACACTACACTATGGAAAAACATGGGATGGGGTGACATATCTTTTTATCACAAACGGGGTTTGGGGATGGGGGGTGCCAGTAGACTTTGGAAAAGGGCTTTCGGGGTCATGTTATGTATGCGATCGGGGATTGTGATGGGGTGGAGTGACCGGTACACTTTGGGAAATGTGTACAGCAAACTACTATACACCGCACAAGGGTCCTTATCCTGGTTAGATTATGGACTGTACATTGAACCAGGATCCTGGACCAGTGGTGCCTGTGTAGTGTGGAGCAATTGGGGATCGGGGACAGGGCTAGGGGTTGGGGTGCACTACACTATGGAAATCGGGTTTCCTGCCAATTTTACTTTGGATCTGGGAATGGTATGGGGAGGGAGCTTACCACTGGGTTGCAGGGGCTGGCAGCTGGAATGCTGCTCTGTGCAGTACAGCAGCCCACCTGTGGGTGGCTACCAGTTAGGCATGTATCTAACACACCTAACTTTGTGTGGCACACCTCCAAGATGTGTAGCCTGCTGCACCGCGCATCTCGGCTGAATATTGAGATGTGCCAAATATTCATGGACACGCCCCCTGTAGATGAGTCGCATACATTCTGGCTGCGCTTCAGCACAGCTGGAGTTGCATGATGCATCTCCACAAGTTGAAATCATGCTGCGGCACATTTCTTGAGATGTACCAGCGCATCTCCTTTCAAAATGTCCCCTCAGGTGTTTACTTCTTTTTTTTATCACAACATTGTTTTACCACCTCCACAGACCTGGCAGGGGCTACGACCCCCCCCCCCCACTCAAAGGGGTACGCCCTTCCGCCCATCTGGGCCATCATGGGTCATGCTGGGTCCCTGTTTCCTCTGTTTTTCTCTCCCTGCACCTGTGCAATGGGTGCAGTAGCTTTCTCCACCTCCACAGAGGCAGCCAAGCACCCTGGGCATGGACCAAACCCCTCTTGTTGTGCTGATGCACACAGCACAAACCTCCCCTCCCAGAGGTAGGAGAGCAGTCCTCTGGATGCTCAATTCTTATCTCCCCCAGCTGACCCCTAAATAACCCGAGTCCATTCCCGAACCCGGGTCGCCAGTGTGGCGCGAGGTGTGGCGTCCAAGGCCTCAACCCTCAGCACCACTGGGCCAGCCCCAGGTGTTTACTTCTAACAAATAGACAACTGATTATTTTATTTATTGTATGTTGATGTGTTAGTAGTTACTTTATACTTATATAATAAAATATTTGTTCTGGCAGTGAAACTAGTGGGTTTTTACCTTTTATTTTCACATTGTTAGTAAAAAAGTTTTCAGTGGAGTCATGATATTGTAGTGTCAGAAACTGCTAGCTACTTAGGAGCCCAATGTATTTCAATAAGAAACAAAATATATTTTTCTATCTTTTTCAAAAGAAACAGACACTTCTTGCAGCAACAAACTTTGACTTTTATATGTTGCACTACAGTGGTCTGTCTGTATGATTTTACAATTTTTAAAACAATAATTGGCTTCTCTCTCCCCCCCCCCAAGTAAAATCTGGTTATGAAGAAAATGACACATGCTATAGCATAAAAAAAGAATACAGGTTATCAAAATCACATATCTCTATTAGATATTTAATATTTTGTGGTAGAAAGTGTTAGTTCTCTATAAAATCTGAAAAACAGGTATGCAGTTTCCCATTGAAATACACTGCCAGTCTTGCCAGTACAGTGCCTTCAGAAAGTATTAGCCCCCTTGGATTTTGTCACATTTTGAGATGTTGCAAACTCAAATTAAAATACATTTATATGAGATTTTTTTGTCACCTATCTACACAAATTACTCTATAATGTCAAAGTGGAATGAAACTTCTGGAATTTTTGTACATGCAATTTAAAATAAAAACCTGAAATGTCTTGATTTGATAAGTATTCACTCCCTTTGCTATGACACTCCAAACTGAGCTCACGTGCATCCAGTTTCCTTGTGAGATCACTCTAAAACTTGAATGGAGTCCACCTGTGGTCAGTTCAAATGATTGACATGATTTCAGAGGAAATACACCTGTCTATACAAGGTCCCACTGTTGACAGTGCATGTCAGAGCAGAAACTCTACCATGAAGACCAAGGAGCTGTCCGTAGAACTCCATGATAGAACTGTGAGGAGGTATAGATCTGGGGAGGGGTATAAAAACATTTCCAGGGTGTTGAAAGTTCCCAGGAGCACAGTCAAGTCCATCATTAGTAAATGGAAAGATTACGGAACCACCCAGACTCTTCCTAGTGCAGGCCGTCCTCCCAAACTGAGAACTGGACAAGAAGAACCTTTGTTAGGGGAAGTGACCAAGAACCCAATGACCACCCTAACAGAACTACAGAGTTCCATGGCTGAGATGGGAGAACCTGTCCAGAGGACAACAATCTCTGCAGCACTTCACAGATGTAGCCTCTATGGGAAAGTGGCTAGATGGAAGCCACTCCTGAGAAAAGGCCACATAATAGCATGCCTAGAGTTTGCAAGAAGGCATGTGGCAGACTCTGAGACCATGTGGCAAAAAGATTCTCTGGTCTGATGAAACAAAAATTGAACTCTTTGGCCTGAATGCAAAGTGCTATGCCTGGTACAAACCGAACACAGCTCATCACCCATGTAACACCATCCCTACCATGAAGCATGGTGGTGGCAGCATCATGTTATGGGGATGCTTTTCAGTGGCAGGGACTGGGGCACTTGTCAGGATAGAGGGAACAATGAATGGAGCCAAATACAGGCACATCCTTGAGGAGAACCTGCATCAGTCTGCAATAGACCTTGGACTGGGGTGAAGATTTATGTTCCAACAGGACAACGACCCCAAGCATACAGCCAAAGCAACACTGGAGTGGCTTCAGAACAAGAAGGTGAATGTTCTTGAGTGGCTCAGCCAAAGCCCAGACTTGAATCCCATTGAGAATCTGTGGAAAGGCTTAAAGATTGCGGTTCACCGACGTTCCCCATCCAACTTGACAGAGCTTGAGCAAATATGCAAGGAAGAATGGGTGAAAATCCACAAATCCAGATGTGCAAAGCTGATACAGACATACCCACAAAGACTCAAAGCTGTAATTGCTGCCAAAGGCTCTTCTATAAAGTATTGACTCAGGGGGGTGAATCCTTAAGTAAACAAGATATTTCAGTTTTTAATGTTTCATAAATTTTTGTTACACAATATAAATATTTTTGCCCTTTTAAATTGTTGAGTATGCTATGTGAATCAAGGGGGAAAAATTATTTCAACGCATTAAAAATGATGGTAGTAACACAACAAAATGTGACAAAATCCAAGGGGGACGAATACTTTCTGAAGGCACTGTAAATATTTTCTGACATCACAATACAAGAATTCCATTGCATTCTTTTTTGCTAGTAGTTGGCAAAATGCAAATAAAATGATGAAAAGGTAGTTAAAGAAAAAAAGCAAACAAAAGTATGACAGAGGTAGCTAAATGACCTAAACCTTCATTCTTTAAGATATACATCATTACTAAGCACCTGCTCTTTAAATCATAGTCCCGCTTTTCTCTGGCTTACTCACAGTTCCAGAAAAATCTCTTCCCAGTTCAAGTTGCTCTTTCAGACCCTAAACTGTTGCAGGATGGCTGAAGCAAAAGTCTCCAATTAACACAGCAAAACTCAAAAAGAACACCTGGAACAGTTAGCTTAAAATCTGCAGCTTCTCCAAATCAGCAAGAACACTTCTCCACTAGTCTCCGACAAACTCCGCTTTTCTCTGAATTAAGCCCTGTGAAAGGCCTTAGACATTTTCTTCTGTAGCACAAAGCTGTCCTGACTCATTCAGAGTCCATCCACAGACTGACTCAACTGCCCAAAGTCCCTGAGATTTCTCCCCAGGAGTCTGCCCTCTGACTGGCTGCCCTCAGTCATCAATCGCATTTATAAGCCTTCCTTGATTATTGATTTGTTATACCTCTTGGCACCTTAAAATAGTTAACACCTGTTCCCATAATCCCAGATCACTAACTGGCTGTTCACAAGGTGGTCAGAGTGTCAGAAGTATGGCTGCTGTTAAACAGTTTCTACGCAGTCTATACAACAACCTCAACAATAAAGTCCTAGTGCAGCCAGAATAAATACTATTACTTAATCAAAACTCCACAGTTCAGTATCCCTTGTGTGCCCTTGCAAACACTGCCCTTATTTAACATTTATTTACTTTCCGCAGCCTGTCACTGCCACAGAAATACAGTACCCCTAGGTAGCAGGCAGGGTCACTCATTATTATTCAAAAGGGAGCTCATTAGCTGGCCCAGTGGTGCTGAGGGTTGAGGTGTTGGATGACACACTGCGCTATGCCGGTGACCTGGGTTTGGGAACAACCTTGGGTTGTTGTGGTGCCAGCATGGGGGGGTGGAGCAGGATCAAACATGCTGATGGGCAGCTCTCCTCTCCAGAGGGTGGTGAGGGTGGATTGGCGTCCCCCCTCATAATTCTCTTCCCACTGGGTGGAGGTCTGGTGGATAATGCAGGTGGAGAGGGGGTGGCAAAAAAGTGACAGGAGGTGGAAGGAGCTGAGCTGGCACCACGGGGTATGTAGCATACCTCCACACGCTTGCACAGCCATGTGTCAGGGCCTCGGGGGGATCAGTGGAGAAAACCTGTAAAATACCTATGTGATCCCTACCTAGACCTATAAAGCCCTACATGGACAGGGACCCCAGTATCTGCAAGATCTTCTTACTCCCTACTGTCCCTCCTGCTCACTCCGATCCTCCGACGAGGGATTGCTAGAGATTCCCAGGGTTCGGTTAAAGACATCTGGGGCACATGCGTTTTCTTATGCTACCCCATCCCTGTGGAATTCTCAACCTCGTCGGATAAGAGAATGCCTGACTGTCTCAAGTTTTAAGTCTGAGCTCAAAACATATTTGTTTTATAAAGCTTTTTCTAAAGGTTTTTAAAATATGTATATATATTTATTTAATTGTTGGTTTTAATATGTTGTACAGCACCTTGGTTTTGAAAGCGCTTAAAAATGAAGTTTACTTACTTACTTACCCGTTACCCAGTTGGCAGGAAGAGGCGATGGGGACCAAACAACTATATGGAAAAAAGGGGCTCATTATAGTATTAGCCCAAATATGTCCCATTTCAAACTCCATTTTTATGATATACTGAGGCTTCTTACCCACCTCCTTCTGGTCACCGGTCCCCAGTTAGGTCAACAGGGGCACTGGGACCACAAAAATAACTTTTGTTTGACCTCAATGGTAGTCAGAAAATAAAGTGTGCTTTTGTGCATGTGCGAGTGCTGGTCAGACTGAGGAGACACTGCCAGCTCGCGATTCAGCTCCTAAATCCCTGATAAGGGCAAAATTGACACATGGAGCTGTTCGGGTGCAGTGGGGCACAATATAGGACATGGACCAGGTGGTGAATCCCGGAGGAGAAATGGAGAAAATTAAAGGTAAACCCTCACGGGGGGGTTGCAGTCATGTTTGGAGCTTCTGGGCAACCCTCCAGATCATCCCTCCATGGTGTCAACATACCCACCAGGGCACATGTCCCTGTTGCTAAAGGAAGTACAGACTCTGCTTCAAAAATGGGCAATAGGACACGTACCTCCAGAACAGAGGAACACATATTTTTACTCCAGATACTTCCTCGTCCCAAAGTGGTTAGGGGATCTGAGGACTGTTCTGGATCTAAAGGATCTTAACTTCTTTCTAGAATACAAGAAGTTCTGGATGGTCGCTCTGCGGGGTCTCCTTCCCCTTTTGTAAACAGGGGATTGGATTTGCTCCCTGATATGAAGGATGCATACCTTCATATCATGATTCAGAATTCTCACACAGAATACCTGAGGTTCCTGTTTCAGGGGGAGCATTACCAATTTAGAGTGTTGCCCTTTGGCTTATCTTCTGCACCCCGAGTCTTTACCAGATGCTTGGCAGTGGTGTCAGTAGCCCTTCACAGGAAAGCTCTGTATGTTTTTCCTCACCTGGATGACTGGCTATTAATGTCTACTCCAGGGACCAACTGCTGCAGACCTTAGCTCAAACCAGACAGATGTTTGATGTTTTTGGGGTGACAGTCAGCACAGCAAAGTCTGTATTGACACTCTGCCAATGACTGTAGTACATAGGGGCAGTTCTGGATATGGGCCAGAGTTCAGCTTTTCTGCCTCTGGACAGGGCTGACCTCCTGATTGCCCAAGCACAACTGGTGCATGACAGCTGTTATGTCTCAGCTAGAACATTTCTATGCCTTCTGGGACTCATGACTGTTAAAGTGGAACTGGCCAGGCTACACATGCAGATTTCCCAGTGGACTCTGACACTCCAGTGGGTCCAGTTAACAGACGATCAAAATCAGATAGTTCTAGTCATGTCTCCCTTGTGCAAAGCGCTCAACTGGGGGATGGAATGCAACAACCTGCTCAAGGATGTCCCATTCATGATTCCTTCCCCACATCAGATCCTCACCACAGATACTTTAGAATCAGGATTGGAAACCCACATGGGACCTCTGCAGACACATGGCATTTGGAACCAGTGCACTTTACACATAAATGTTTTGAAAATGAGAGCAGTCCTGTATGGACTTCAGGCCTTCCAGGAACACTTAGCTCGAAGTCCTCTGTTAATACAGATGGTCAATATAAGTGTGGTGCTTTACATCAACAAATAAGGGGGAACTCATTCTTACCCACCATGCAGGGAAGCGATGAGAGTTTGGTATTGGGCTCTGGAACACAGTCTAGAACTATCAGCAGTACATATTCCAGGCAACCAAAATGTCTTGTCAGGCAAGCTTGGCAGATCACAGTCCAGGAAGCATGAGTGGAAGCTGCTGACCTTGGTGGCAGATGACCTATTCAATTGATGGGGTCACCCAAAGTTGGATCTTTTGCATCCTCACACAATGCAAAACTGCTGCATTTCTGCTTGCTCACTCCAGGACCTGGGGTTTTTTGACAAGATGCATTGTCCCTCTCTAGGAAAGGGAGGTTTCTGTATGCCATCCCTCCCTTCTGCTTATTTAGAGTATTACTCAAGATAAAGATGGAGGGGTTAACTCTAATAGTCATTGTTCCCCTATGGACTTGACAGATATGGCATTTCCGGCTGCAACAACTAACAATGGAACCACCAGTACTTCTGTCCTTGTGCAAAGGTCTACTGTCTACTGTCACAGGAACAGGGAACTCTAGTTCACCCAGACTTGAAGTCCTTATATCTGTACACATGGCTACTGAAGACATAGTCATAGCTCACTTTGGGGTGTCACAGAAAATGGCTGATGTTCTGGTGACTGCTAGAAAACTATCCACCAGACATACTTACTCCATGAAATGGAAGTGATTGGCTTTTATAAGTTGCTTCCCATAACTTGGATTCATTTACCAGCCCATCTAATCAGGTTCTAGAGTACCTGATGTCCTTACTGGATATGGGCCTTCAGTATTCCTCAATTAAAGTACACATGGCTGTCATATCAGCTTTCCATGAGGTTGTGGATGGTCATACGGTTGCTCAGCTGGAGGTTACCCATATGTTCTTGACAGGCATTTCACATATAAAGCCTCCTATTTGAAATCCAGTTTCAGCTTGGGACCTGAATTTTATTTTTGACACGCTTACTTCGGCTCCTTTTGAGACAGCCACAACTTGTGCCTCAAACTTTCTCTATTGGAAAGCATTATTTTTATTTGCAATCACTTCTGCTCGAAGGATTTCAGAGCTGCGGGCTCTAATGTGTGAGCCTTCTTATTTGATTTTCCACAAAGACAGGGTGTCTTTGCATACTTACCCTGAGTTTCTAACAAAGGTGTTGTCTGATTTTACTTTAAAACAAACCATCCACCTGCCAGTGTATTATCCAGAGCATGCCAATCCAGGAGAAGCATTGCTCCATACCTTAGCTGTGCATAGAACACTCAGGTACTATACACACCGTACAAGGGACTGCAAAAAGTCCCTCCAGTTTTTTGTTCTATTCTCCCCTGGAAAAGAGGGTGCCCCAGTTTCTAAACAGTACCTGTCCAAATGGTTAGCACACTGTATTACATTCTGTTACAGAAGTACGGTAAGTAACTTCCGGGTGTGTTTTGTGGTCATTCCCCAATAGGCATGGCCACTTCTGTAGCTTGTTCTTGGCATGTTTCTGCTGCAGAGATTTGTGCAGCTGCTACCTAGAGTTCTATCCACACCTTCATGAAACACTACAGTCTGAACATTGACTCTTATAGAAAAGCTGGGTTTGGCCTAGTTGGGCTTCAAGGCCTACTATCATAAGCCTATAGGGTCCAGCCAACTAGAATGTCAGCTCTTGGTACTGATTAGCACTCTTTCCAAAGATGTGGTCTACTGAAAGGGATATCCTCAAAAAAGATAGAACAGCTGGCTCGGTGGTGCTGAAGGTTGAGGCACTGGACGCCAGACCTCGTGCCATGCCGGTGACCTGGGTTTGGGAATGGACTCGGGACACCGGGGGCTGGCAGTGGAAGGAGAGGACTGAGTGTCCATAGGACTATTCTCCTCTCCTGAGGTGGGTAGTGGGTTGGTGTCACTCTGCAGTGGCCGCCGGTGGAGATCAGGGGCACTGTAAATGCGACGTAGGAGGGAACATCACCAGAAAAAGAGGAAAATGGCTCCACTTCAGCCGGATGACAGCCATCTGGCTGCCCGATGCCATCAATGTCCCGAGAGCCATCTGACTCAGCAGTATCCCAGGGCCTAGTGTGTTGCACTGGTCTGGCCCCTCATCTGGCACCCTCCCCCTCGGAGGAGAGGGACCCACCCAGTGATGGGTTACACCAGGGTACCCTGGGGATGACTGCCATGTGAGTGTGGTGGCCCAGGAACAGGATGGGTCAGTCACAGCCTTGGCACAGCCTGAAGGAGTGGCTGAAGCAGCAGCACATAGGGGGTAAAATACATAACGCAAAAAAAATATAGATAGAACAGTTATTTATGAACTTACCATAACAGTAGGTCTTCAAGAAAATCTCTTTCATCAGGCCATGCCGCCCCACCCTCCTTCCCTGTTTGGGGTTGTGACAAAGGATTCTTATGCTGCTTTCTCCATTACAATCTTTCCAGCACTCTGTCTTACCTGGTATGTGGAGTGCAGGAGTCTCTCCTGTTTCCCTACAGGGAGGTCCTCTGAGCATGATCTCTAGTGGGGAACTGAGGAGAAGAGGGGCCACCCACATTTATGAATATGCTAATGCCTGACCCCTGGCTGACTGCTTGCAGAAGTTTTCATGTGGCCCTAGTGCCTGGCAGCTATACTGTATTTCCCAAAGTTGTGGACCGATGAAAGAGATTCTCTCAAAGATCTATTGTTATGGTAAGTCATTATGTAATTGCTCTTTTTTATCCCTAGGGCCTAGATATTGCTTTTCTACCTTCCTAGGCATGACTGGCCAAGTACTAGGCCTATGCCATGCAGCTAAAGAGGCATCTTTAAGTGTCAAAAAATTGAAAGACTCCTCCCAGATGAGGCAGCTAAGATCTCCAAAAACTGAAATCATGTTTAGAGGAATCTTCCTCTTCCCCTGTGAACTAGAAATCTTCCTACACTGACCTTATCATGGTTTAAAATACAGTCCAGAGGAGGAGGAGGAGGAGGAGACAAAGGAACATAATAGACTGTACAGTATGTACACCGGTAGAGGATATAGTGATCCTAAAGAGTGTGTGAAAAGCAAATCTTCTTCATCCTCCTCTCCCCAGAAGTCCTCTTCCATCAGGTCTAGGTTATACTCCTGCTCCTCCTCTATAGAGTAGGATGAGGGAGTAGACCAGAAATTGGGACTGTCACAGGAACAGGAGGCTGATCAGCCCCCCTCCCCCCAACACCCACACTTGCCATGTTGGCTATGGGGCTGATCATTCTGTACTCTTGAAACATATATGAATTTGTCTTTTTTCTGACCTTCATACTTAAAGTTCAGTCCCAGTAGCTTTTTCCCCTCAGTCTCCATGCATGCTTCATTGCTCTCTCAATAACTAGATCAAGTTCAGTTTTTGATTCAACAACACTGAGTCATTACAAAGTATTAAATATATTTTGTAATAAATATTTATAAAAATATAAACATTCTTTTAAATATTTTCTCATAAAAAACATCTTGCATCACTCAAGGACTTGCAATAGCAACCACTTTTTTCCGATGTCTTATTGCAGGATCAATAAATTTGGTTATTTTTCTCTTTGAAGACCAGTGGGCATAGGTTAGAGTGTGCCTGGAGGAGGTCTTGCTGTGAAGGGGACAAAGTGGCACTGAGGCTCCACTATTTGGAGTAGCAGTGGGCAGTTAATCTAAAGAAGACAGAGTTTTTGTCTCAGTTGATTGCTGTGGCAGGAAATCATCCAGCTGCACTCTTCTGCACTGTAGACAGCTGGCTGAACCCCTCCTGTCTGTAGTCTGGGACAGTATTTTCCACAGAAAAGTGCAAGCAGTTTGCATGCTTCATTGTTGACAAGGTGTCCTCTATCAGGGAGAGTATTGCCTCCTCTGGTCCAGCTTTAGCTGGTAGCGATCGGTCTGTTGTTAGAGATCTTCTGCTGAGGTGGAGTGAGGTTTGACCAGTTTTGGCAGTTGAGGCCCTCCATGTGCTCGCCAGCTTGCATCCCACCAGTTGTGCCCTGTACTCAGACACAACGTGGCTTATCATTAGCTGCTTAGATTTCCTGGGTCTAGTGTTAGTGGAGATTGTAAATGGGTCTTTAAGTGAGGGTATCTTTCCTACAGCCTTGAAAGAGGCTGTGGTGAGACCCTTCCTTAATAAATCAACCTTAGACCCTGATGTTCTCTCAAACTATAGGCCTATCTCCAATCTTCCATTTTTGGAAAAGGTTATTGAGAAGGTGGTGGTTGACCAGCTGACTGAGTATCTAGAGAGTGTGTCCATCTTTGAACTGCTCCAGTCAGGTTTTCAGCCCTGGCACATCACCGAGATGACTTTGATCAGGGTGGCACATGATCTCTTCATGGCAAGGGACCAAGGGCAATTTACCATCTTGGTACTCTTGAACCTATCCTCAGCTTTTGACACGGTAGATCACGGGATGCTATTGGATCATCTTCAGAACTATGTGGATGCTACCAAAGTAGTCCTGTACTGGTTTAGGTCATATTTAACCAGAAGATAGTAGAATGTAGTCCCTGGGAATACTTCTTCAGGACTTTTTGCACTGCCTTATGGTGTTCTGCAGGATTCTATTTTGGGCCCCCTGTTGTTCTCTGTGTACATACTGTCGCTTGGAGAGATCATTAGGTGGTACAATCTGGGGTTTCACTGCTATGTGGATGATACTCAGGATTACCTGTCCTGTGCTCCAGGTGACCTTTCTGCCTCATGTACACTGAGCCAGTGTTTGGTTGACATTAACAACTGGATGTCTGCAAACTGGCTATGTCTCAGCCCCAGCAAGACAGAGGTTATGGTGATCAACCCTGGTCAAAGAGGTTTTTCCACTAATGGGAGGTTGCTCTCCCCAGCAGTTGGTGAGCAGCCCCTGTCATTGGTAAGTGCGGTTAAAGATCTTGGCATTTTCTAGATGATAGACTGACCCTTGAGCAACGAGTGTCATTGGTTGTTCAATCCATTTTTTCCATCTCCAGAATATCACCAGGATCTGGTCATTTTTTATGTCTGTTGAGCTGGCTACGGTCATGTGTGCCTTTGTTACCAACAGACGTGATTACTGCAATGCTCCTCTATACCTAGGGTTGTCTAGAGGATTGATGCATCGACTACAGCTAGTGAAGAATGCTGCGGCCAGGATGCTGATGGGTGCCTGTTTGAGGGAAAAGTCTAGCAGACTGGAAAAATAGGCCCACTCATCCCAAGTATTTCAAATATAAATTGTTTTAATAGTAATAGCAAGTAATCAAATATAATGCATTGTCAGATTAAATCCAACGTTTCGGAAAATTCCTTAATCAGGGAATGCATAATATATTCTGTAAAAAAATCATAAAATATACAGTAGTTTTAATACTAGCATCCCTATTTATTATTCTTAATATATCTTATGTACCAGTACAGATTCCTTATAAGGCACCCAATAACTCATACTCACACTTGCTCTGTTGTCTTTAAATAATATCATGATCTCTTTAATAGATAAGTAGTCCTGAGCATCATAGCATTCTAGAAATTAAAATCCCATTCTTCTAAGATAAGGCTCTTACAATTATAAATCCTAAATTATATAAAGAAAGTGAAATGTAATGTCCTTACTTCAGTTTATAACATTTTGCATTTCGTTTTTTGAAATTAATTTTCTGCAACTTCTCTAGTAGAATATCTTTATAAAGCAAAAATATGTTTGCATGAAGATAACTACCAGCAAGATCTTCTTTGTCCCTACTGCCTCCTCTGCTCACTCCACTGTACCGACGAGGGATTGCTAGAGGTTCCCAGGGTCCATTTGAAGATCTCAGGTGCCAGAGCATTTGTGTTTGCAACACCCGCCCTGTGGAACTCTCTACCTCATCGGATAAGAGAGTGCCTGACTGTGGAGAGCTATAACTCCACATTAAAAATGCACCCATTCAGTCTTGCTTTTCCTGAGTATTGATTTCTGAGATTTTATATTTGTATTTTAAGATTGTTGATTTTATTCCTGATTTTATTGTACTGTATTTGTGCAGGTGCTTTGACACCCTGTGAAAAGCACTTTTTTATAAATAAACTGTGATTTGATTTGATTTTAGTTATGTTTTATTTATTTATTTTATTGATTTATTGAAAAGTTTCACCAGGTAAGGCACACTGAACAACAAGTTGCTCATCTCCCAGTGCGACCTGGGGGAGAGGGGAGAGGAGTTACATAGGAAAATATTTTACAACAAGGCACATACAGTAGTAGAGTGACAGATTGGGTACATAGTAGACAGTCACAGATTTTAGCTCTAAACACCTGATTTACATAAAGTGTATGGCATTTCAAGTAGCACTGATTACATACAGGGAGATGAGTACCAAAAAGAGGGAAGTAGCCGCATGTGCAACAACAAAAGTAGGACTTTATGGAGTACAAACAATAGGTAGGAGTACCAGCAAGTTTGCTTTTAGTATAGGAGGGCAGAGACCATGAGAATAGTGAGCACAAAGGTCATATGATGCAAAGGCTAACAAGTGTACTAGACATAAGTAGATTTAGTGGCTAGAACTTGCAGGATGTTTGCAGTATAACAGAGTTAGATAGTAGGAGCTCCAGAAGGAGCACAGGCATACCTCCAGTTACAAATGCAACAGCAAATAAGCAGAACAAACTTTAAGTGTGTAGGTATAATAAGGGCTTGCATGTAGGTAATGCCTAATCTAATGGTGGCAGTAAAGTATAAGTATAATTCCAGAATGGGGGGGGGTTAGGTGCAGGCACAATTAACAGAAAAGAAGTTGTAGAGTGCCATAGTAAGTGAGCCGGCTGAGGAGGAAAGACGGGAAGTGAGTTCCACAGTTTTGGGAGATGGTAGGAGAAAGCAGACTGGCCCATAGAGGTGGACCTCAGGGGTACTGCCAGGGTTCTGTGGTCATGTGATCTGAGAAGGTGGGAGGGAGGGGGAGGAGGGGAGAGGGAGGAGGTAAGATGGGGGGAGAGTACCCAGCCAGTGGGAGGAGACAAATTTTGCACTGTGATGCAGATGCCTGTTAGCAAGAGATGGGAAAGCCAAGGCTCTGTAAAGGTGACAATGATGGGTTAATGGAGGTGCATCCAGGGTAAAATGGCAGAATGAGTTGAAAAAGGCATCCAGTCTGGCTAAGGAGAAGGCAAGAGCAGAGCAATAGACAACATCACAGTAGTCGATGATTGGGAGAATCATCTTTTGGACCAGTTCTCGCCTAGCCAGGAGTGGGAGACAGGTGTGATTTCTATATAGGGCACCGAGTTTTTTCATTAAGGCTTCAATATGGTCCAAAAAGGTGAGATGGTGATCCAGCCAGATGCCCAGATATCTGAAAGATGTAGAGGTATCAATAGTTGCCCCATCTAGGGTAGTATAAGAGGGCAAGGATGGGAGATTAGTCAGATGCTGTCTAGTGCTGAAAGTCATGGACACTGTCTTTTTAGCATTTAGAATTAGTTGATGAAATTGAAACCAGCTCTGAACATTATTAAAATCCAGCTGGAGCCAGCAGGCAACAATTGAGGGGGATGTCCCCATGGAATAAAGGACCGTATCATCAGCATACATGTGTATGGAAGATGAGGTGCAGATGGATGGTAGATCATTCAGAAAAATGAAGAAAAGGCTAGGACCCGGTACAGACTCCTGGGAGACCCCCATACAGATGGGGAGCAGAGGGGAGATGGTATGAGAGATTTTTACCGATTGGGTGCAACCAGTTAAGTACGCACTAAAGCATTTTATTGCGTGGCCAGCAAGACCAGCAGATGATACTGAGCTGAGTAGGAGGGCATGGAAAACCATGTCAAATGCTTTGGCAAGATCAATAAAGATGGCAGAAGTAATATGATCGCAATCCATGCTGGGCAGGATCGAATCCATGACCCAAAGCAGAGAGTTCGTAATAGAGTGGTGTTTGCAGAAACCTGATTGGTATTGGGTGAAGAAGTTTGTATCGGTGAGGTACGAAGACAGTTGGACTAGGACTAGGTGTCCTTGAAGTCTGGCTAGCATTGGGTGGAGTGAGATGGGGTGGTAATTCCCAGAGGAGGAGGTGTCGCTGCACTTTGGAAGTGGGAGTACGATTGCAAGTTTCCATTTTTGGGAGATTTCAGCCATATGAAAAGAGAGGTTGAGAAGGATGGTTAGAGGGGGAGCAATGGCTGTGGCAGACAAGTAAAGCAGCTTAGGATCAAGACCATCAGGGGAGCTTCCTTTGCTTGGATTTAAGGCCTCTAGGGCAGTCAGTATATCTTGTGGCAGGATATTGAAGAAAGAGAAGGAGTACGGTGAAGTGAGATGGGGTGGTAATTCTCAGGGGAGGAGGTATCGCCGCACTTTTGAAGTGGGAGGATGATTGCAAGTTTCCATTTTCAGGGGATTTCAGCCTTATGAAAAGAGAGGTTGAGAAAGGGGGTTATTATGTATGCCCAAATATTAAAGTTAAAGAAAGTAGCAAGATTGTATAAATAAAAAATGTGTGCTATACCTTTAAATTCCTTTTGCCTTCTATGGCTGTATGCTGAAAGGTAAATATATTGAAATGGCTGGTTAGAGATGATCATACATGTTATTAAAGTTCTTTTTAAACTTTATTTTATATTTCCTCTATATATTTTTATGGTCTGTGCTTTTTTAATATAATTACAGAGGTGTAAATAATTCTCCCATTTCACGTAAGTAAAACATGGAATGTAATCTCTCGAGTCTCTCTAGACAGTTCCCCAGTGTTTTTCAATATACAAGACTGGTTGCAGTTTACAAGATGTTACAGAAAATTAACTAGCAGGACTTACTTTTAGAAGTTTTTTTCACGTGTAGTGTCTTCTGCCTTGCGTTCTCTGTCAGGGAAATTTGCTTCTGTGAGAGATGCCCTTTTATACCTGGGTACTGCTTGGGAAATTAGGCCAAATTTTCCATGTCAAATTACATGGCAAAATTTATGTGACTGACTGCTGAATGCTTTAAGCCTGACCAGCTATGAATAGCAGCTTCTGGCATAGCAACAAAGATCCAGGAGTTCCCTATGCCTGTACAAGTTTCAGTTAAATAAGAGTATTGCAATTTAATAAATAAAAAAAATTATATTTCCAATGCCATTCTATTTGTCCACTGGAGAGGCGGTTTTCTGGAACTTTAAAGTATTATTATTAAATCGATAATGGTGCCACAAAAATATATTCCTTTACATGGAAGGAAGGGGGGAGGAAACATGGGCGAGAGCATTCATAGACAGACGGGGAACCAAAATATATAATAATCTATTAAAAAAATATAATGTAGACCAAATTATTTTAGTACATAACAAAGAAGGGATAAAAAGTTACAGATGCTGACTGGCAGCTGCCAGAAATTAGGAGACATGAAGGGGACAAAGGAACAAAATAGGGGTCAGGGGAGCGGGAAGGTAGGGTTTCTTATATTATGGTTGCCAGTCTATGTTGTCATTAAGGCCAAAGCAAGGATTAGTGGCTCTAAACATATCAATATAAAAGGCCTCACGTTCTAGCAATTTTGTTCAAAAATCTCCTCCCTTAAGGTTTGGAATGAGTTTTTCAACTCCAAAAAACCTCAGGTATGGTAACTGATGGTTTTATTCAGCAAGCCGTTTGACTCTGTCCCCCACAATGGTCTGGTGGAGAAACTGATGGGGTTAGGAGTAGGCCCTTTCATGGTCAGATGGATTGAAAACTGGCTAGCTGGACTCACCCAGAGAGTAGTGGTCTGTGGGGAGCTCTCAAACCCTAGAGAGGTTGGTAGTGGGGTACCACAGGGCTCGGTCCTGGGTCCGATCCTGTTTAATGCATACATATCGGACATCAGGGAGGGTATAGGGTGTGAAATGAATCTCTTCGCGGATGACTCCAATATGGGAGCAGTAGTTTATTTATTTTATTTATTTATTTAAAAGTTTTACCAGGAAAGACATACTGAGCAGACTACCGCTCGATTCCAGATGTGTCCTGGGGGAGGAGGGAAATGGGATATAACATACTAGTAACAATAAATTGTAGAAACAGTAACATACAATATGTACAAGGTTTCGCTATTACAGTGAAATTGAGGGAGAAAAGGGGAAGTTGGCCCTGCAAGGGGACCTGGACACCCTGGAAAGCTGGGCTCACACATGGATATTAAATTTCAATATCACCAAGTGCAAGGTGTTGCATCTTGGTCGGGAAACCTAAACACAGGTACACCCTGGGAGGGAGGCTGGAGGCCTCAATAGGGAAAAGACCTAGGGGGTCATGGTGGATGCATGTAGAATAACTCTGAGCAGTGCAGGAGAGTGGCTAGCAAAGCAAACAGGATGTTGGGATGCATCATAAGGGGATCACCTCTAGGGAGCAAGGAAGTGATTCTGCTGCAGTACAATGGACTGGGTTAGACCACACCTGAGTACTGTGTACAGTACTGGAGACCACACTTGAAGAGGACATAGCTCCTGGAGAGGGTACAGAGGAGGGCAACTAAGATGATACGAGGGCTAGGATTTGACATATGAGGACAGACTTGAGGAGCTCTGCCTGTTTTCATTGGAGGAGAGGAGAGAGGGGACATGACTTGAGGTCTTCAAGTACCTCAAGGGAATAAATAGGGTAAACATGGAGGGGATCTTTAGACTAAAGCAGGGAGGTATCACCAGAGGGCATGGTTTGAAGTTGGAAGGTGGAAGGGTGAGGGGGGAAAAGAGGAGGTTTTTCACTGACAGGGTGGTGGACCCTTGGAATGCACTGCCTGGCAAGTTGGTTCAGAGATCCACAGTGGAGGGCTTCAAGAGAGGGTGGGACAGACACAGAAAGTGGATGTATCAGATGATGGCCTGTCCCAGGGGGGTGGGGATGGATGATAGGGGTTTCTGGAATACAAGGAAGGGGAGGGCCTCGGCACCCAACTAAGGATCTGAGGTTCGAGCAGACTCGATAGACCGTAAGGCCTAATCTGCCAGCAAATAGTATGTTAGTATGTTAGTATGAAGTGACATGCAACTGATGACATCATGTCAAGTCTTCTAATATCACTTCTGTGTTCACCAATTTGTGTTTTCAGCATACGTTCTGTCATACCAATATAAAGTTTATTACAAGAACATTTCAGCATATACACCAGCACTGTGCTTTGACAATTAATAAACTGCTGGGTTTCTATGTCTTCATCTCTAGCACTGTTTCTGATTTTTTTAAGTTTATTTGTATTGTTACAGTGTATACAATATCCACATGGGTAATTACCTTTAAATTCATGGCTTGAAGGAAAATGTTTTGGTTTAGTATCTGGTAGTTTATGTACTGTATGTGTAATTCTATCCCCTATTGTTTTGTTTCTTTTAGCTACCACCATAGGACCTGCTCTAAAAATGACATGGCCCATATTTGTTGCTTGAAGTGTATCCCAATGTTTATGAACTATGCATCTAATTTTAGATAAGCTATCTTTATACATAGTTGACAGCAGTATTTTAATTTCCTTCTTGTCTGCTTCAGGGACTGTAGACCCCTATAATAATATTTTCGCTCTTTCTTATATAATATTTTTCTCTCTTTCTCATTATTGAGGGCAGATAGTTTTCATCCAAAACAGCTAATCCAATCTGTTCCTTATGGACAATACCTACGGGTTAAATGTAACTGCATTAACAATCAGGAATTTGAAATGGAAATGGAATAATGACATCCAAATTTGAGGCAAGAGGTTACAGTGAACAGACCTTATAGCAAGTAAGAACTAAGACATATGAAAAAGAGAGAAAAATATTATTACATGGGTCTACAGTCCCTGGAATAGACAAGAAGGGAAATAAAATACTACTGTCAACTATGTATAATGATAGTTTCTCTAAAATTAGATCCATAGTTCATAAACATTGGGATACACATCAAGCAACAAATATGGGCCTTGTCAATTTTAGAGAGGGTCCTACGGTGGTTGATAAATGGAACAACACAATAGGGGATAGAATTACACATGCGTTATATAAACCACCAGATACTAAACCAAAAAATTTTCTTTCAAGCCAGGAATTTAAAGGTAATTACCCATGTGGACACTGTATTCACTGTAACAATACATATCTGTATGAACTAAAAAAATCAGAAACAGTGCTAGAGATGACATAGAAATCCAGCAGTTTATTAATTGCCAAAGAACAGGGCTGCTGCACATGTTGAAATGTCCTTGCAATAAAATTTGTATTGGTATGGAAACATAGAAACATAAACTTTGATGGCTGGTAAGGACTGCTTGGCCCACCTAGTCTGCCCATTTCCCTACCTACTGGATAAGCTGCAGATCCTAGTTAACCAACAGCCTATTTCTTCCTACCCCCCACAAGAATTGCCTTATGTCTGTCCCATGCATTCTTGAATTCTCGCACAGTTTTAGACCCTACAGCCTTCTCAGGTAGGTGGTTCCATGCATCCACCACCCTCTCTGTGAAAAAATACTTCCTCTCATTGCCCCTGAGCCATCCCCCCTCTATCTTAAAGTGTGTCCCATTGTTCTGGCATATCTCTTTTTCTGAAAGATGATACCCTCTAGGACTTTGTTGATTCCACTGAGGTACTTACAAGTTTCCATCATGTCCCCCCTTTCCCGTCTTTCCTCAAGGGTGTACATATTAAGCTCCTTTTGTTTCTCCTCATATGGCTTCTCTTGCAGAACCTGCACCATTTTAGTTGCCCTCCTCTGGACTGCCTCCATCCTGTGTGTGTGTCCTTGTGGAGATGGGGTCTCCAGAACTGGACACAGTACTCCAAATGGGGTCTCACCAACTCTCTGTACAGAGGGATAACAACTTCCTGTTTTCCGCTGGTGTTGCCTCTCCCTGTACATCCCAGTATCCCCTCAGCCCTCCCTACTGCCGTCTCACATTGCTTCCCAACCTTAAGGTCATCTGATATGTTTACCCCCAGGTCCCTTTCCATTTTTGTTGTTGTTACTACTCCCCCCCCCATTGTGTACTCTTGCTCTGGGTTTTTATTTCCCAGGTGCATTATTTTGCACTTCTTTGCATTGAATCCTAGCTGCCATACTTCTGACCATTCCTCCAACCTTGCCAAGTCCCTTCTCATCCTTTCCATGCCCCCTTGTGTATCAACCCTGTTGCAGGTCTTTGTGTCATCTGCAAGGAGGCATATTTTTCCTTCCAGTCCCTCTGCAATGTCACTTATAAAGACATTAAAAAGGACTGGACCCAGTACTGAACCTTGTGGTACCCCACTAGTACTCCCCCTTTCTTCAGAGTGGACTCCGTTTACTATTACCTTCTGTCTCCTGTTGTTCAGCCAATGTTTTACCCAGGCTACCACCGTGGGACCCACTCCCAGGCTGGCTATTTTGTTTATTAATCTTTTGTGTGGGACTGTCTCAAATGCCTTGCTAATGTCTAGGAAGGCCATGTTCACAGCCCCTCCCTGGTCTACTACTTTGGTCACCCAGTCAAAGAAATCAATTAGATTCATCTAACATGAACTTCCCACTGTGAATCGATGCTGCCTTGGGTCCTGTGCCCCACTGGCCTCTAGGTACTCAACAATTCTTTCCTTCAGAAGTGATTCCATCATTTTCCCCACCACAGAGGTCAAACTGACAGGTCTGTAGTTTCCTGCCTCTGTCTTGCTCCCACTTTTGTGAAGGGGAATCACATCTGCCCTCCTCCAGTCCTCAGATATCACACCATCTTCCCATGATTTGTCAAAAAGGGAAGTCAGTGATGTCACTAGTTCTCTCCTTAATTCTTTTAGAATTCTGTGTTGAATCCCCTCCAGCCCCTATTGCTTTGCCCACTTTAAGTTTTAAGAGTTCTTTCAGAACCCTTTCTTCTGTTAAAGGACTGGGATTGATCCCCCTATCCAGAGTGCTTCTGTTAATTGGATTAGGTACCTCTCCCTCCTCCTCTTTTGTGAATACTGAGCAGAAGTATTCATTCAGTATCCCTGCTTTTTCACTGTCCCTCTCTGCCCACTCACCATCCATTCTATTCAGCCTCACTATCCCTCCCTTTGTCTTTCTATGCTCCCTAATAGACCTATAAAAGGTTTTATCCCCCTTCTTAACCAAGTTGGCTATCTTTTCCTCAGTTTGGGCCTTTGCTATTCTGACTGCCTTTCCTGCTTCCTTCTGCCTTAACTGGTACAGTTCTCTGTCCTGCTCCTTCTGTGTTTCCTCATACTTCCTAAATGCTATCTTTTTCTACCTAACCTTCCCCGCCACCTCTTTTGAGAACCATAGTGACTTTTTTTTTCATTTTGATTTGTTTATTTGCTTCACACAAAGGCTTGTTGTCTCTGTGATGGCAGTTTTGATGTTTCCCCATTGTTGCTATACCCCTTCTTCTTGTCTGTTTGCTAGCACTTTTCTAAGGCTTGCTCTCATTTTGCCAAAGTCAGCCCTCCTGAAGTCCAGTACCCTTACTTTTGAATGGTTTGACTCTGCAGCTAAGTTTATCATGAACCACACTGTTTGGTGGTCACTTGTTCCCAGATAGCTACCGACTACTAGATCCGAGATCCTCTCACTGTCCCCATTTGACAGAATGTATGCTGAAAACATGAATTAGTGAACACAATAGTGATATTAGAAGACTTGACATAACGTCACCAGTTGCACATCATTTCATTGAACAAAACCATCAGTTACTATACATTGAGTTTTTTGGGAGTTGAAAAACTCATTCCAAACCTTAGAGGAGGAGATTTTAAAACAGAATTACTAGAACATGATATCTTTTATATTGATAGGTTTAAAGCCACTAATCCTCACTTTGGCCTTAATGACAGCATCAACTGGCAACTGATAATATAAGAAACCCCTACCTTCCCTCCCCTCAACCCCTATTTTGTTCCTTGTCTCCTAACTTCTGCCAGCTGCCAGTCGTCATCTGCAACTTTTTATCCCTGCTTTCTTATGTATTAAAATAAATTAGTCTACATGTTTTTTAATAGATTATTATATATTTTAGTTCCTCTGTCTGTCTATGAACACCCTCGCCTATGTTTCTTCCCTCCCCATATAAAGGAATATATTTTTGTGGCACCATTATTGATTTCATAATAATACTTTAAAGTTCTAGGAAAACTGCCCCTCCAGTGGACAAATAGAATGGCATTGGAAATAATTGTTTTTATTTGTTAAATTGCAATTCTCTTATTTAACTGTACAAGCATAGGGAACTCCTGGATCTTTATTGTTTTTTCAGGAGCTGCTATTCATAGCAGGTCAGGCTTGAAGCTTTCATCAGTCAGTCACATAACTTTTGTCATGTGATTTAACATGGATGCTTTGGCCTGATTTCCCAAGCTATACCTGAGTATAAAAGGGCATCTCTCACAGAAGCAAATTTCCCTGCTAGAGGGTGCAAGGCAGAAGACACTACACTTGCAAAAAACTTCTAAAAGTAAGTCCTGCTAGTTCATTTTCTATAACATGTTGTAAACCGCAACTAGTCTTGTATATTGGGAAATGCTGGGGAACTGTCTAGAGAAACATGGGAGATTACATTCCATGTTCTACATATGTGAAATGGGAGAATTACTTACACCTCTGTAATTATATTAAAAAAGCACAGATCATTAAAAGATATCAAGGATATATAAAATAAAGTTTAAAAAGAACTTTAATAACATGTGGGATAATCTCTAAACAGCCTTTTCTATACAATTACCTTTTAGCATACAGCCATAGAAGGCAAAATGAATTTAAAGTTACAGCATGCATTTTTGATTTATACAGACTTGCTATCTTTAACTATACTATTTGGGCATATATAACTAGTTCTCTTCATGCAAAATTATTTTTACTTTATAAAGGTATTCTACAAGAGAAGCAGCAGAAAATTAATTTCAAAAAACCAAATGTAAAATGTTATAAACTGAAGTAAGGACTTTACATTTCACTTCCTTTATATAATTTAGGATTTGTAATACTAAGAGCCTTATCTTAGAATAATGTCATTTTAATTTGTAGAATGCTATAATGCTCAGGACTACTTATCTATTATGAAGATCATGATATTATTTAAAGACAACAGAGCAAGTGTGCGTATGAGTTATTTCGTGCCTTATAAGGAATCTGTACTGGTACATAAGATATATTAAGAAAAATAGATAGGGATACTAGTACTAAAATTACTGTATATTTTATGATTTTTTACAGAATATATTATGCATTCCCTGATGAAGAAATTTTCCAAAATGTTGGATATAAGGCAGATTTAATTTGACTTAATGCATCATATCTGATTACTTGCTATTACTATTAAAACAATTTATATTTGAAATATATGGGGTGAGTGGGCCTATTTTTCCAATCTGTTAGATTGTTTAACAAGGTGCTTTGGGATCTGCCTATTTCCTAATTAGCTTTTCTATCTTTTTACATTGAGGCTGGCTGAACTGGAACATTCTCCTAGAATTCCTGTTTGAGGGATCATGTCACTCCTGTTCTGTGCGTTCTGCATTGACTGCCTGTGAGTTCATGCATCACCTTCAAGATCTGCTTGTTAATATACAAGGCCCTACATGGTTTGGGACTTGACTACCTCAAAGAGCTCCTGGTGCCATATTGATATATCTGTCCCCTACACTCCACTGAGGCTGGCTTGCTTGTTGTACCATCTTCTCGTCTTAAGAGATTGGGCAACAGAGCTTTTGGTACTGCTGCGCCAGTGCTTGGAATTCTCTTCCACCTTATATATGCACAGCCAGCTCGGCCGAGGCCTTAAAAGCTTCTTTAAAAACTTTTCTTTTTGAAACGCTTTTAATTTTATTTAAATTTTAGATTTTAAATCGTGGGGTATTACTTTTACTGTTAAGCGCTCTGAGCCCTTGGATAGAGTGTTGTATGAATAAAATTAGCCTTGCCATCTCAATAATTATCCTTTGTATTGCAGGGTGCCCAGAACTGCCAGCAGCACCCAGGAACATACAGTAGGAGAATTAAAAAAACAGTTGGAAATTTAATGCTCCTCACTACATGCTATTTAGGAGAGGCATGGAGGGTGTCAAGGGAAGGGGTGGCAGTGCATGTAGAAGAAGTCATAAGGGTCTCAGAGGATGAATCAGCCTCAGGAGTACAGACATTCAGTCACTATGGCTCCAATTGACAGATCGTAAAAAATATATATATAAAATCACATTAATGTAGACACCAGCAAATCAGGAGGAAGACTGTGATGAGGAAGTAGAAATAGAAATTAAGATACAGTTCTCCCTCTTTTATCTGTCAGCCTCTGTACATCCTAAATTCTGGTGGATAAAAGAGGGTGGCAGATAATAGAGGGTAGTGGTTAAATGGGGAGACAGCATTTCTGGAAAATGGGACTGGAGTTCACATTGGTGGCAAGTGAGAGTGGCAGATAAACGGGGGGGGGTGGATAAAGAAGAGTACATTGTAGATGCTTGCCAGGCAAGGCTAGCACTTATAGGGGACGTAAATCCCCCAGACACAGACTGGGACACTAACATCGCTAAACCAAAATCATTTGAGACTCCTAGACATGGTAAAGAATATCTGCCTCATACAATAGATACACAAACCCACTGGAGGGGAAGCATGTTGTACCTGGTACTGTCCAAGTGAGATATTTTCAGAAATATCATTAATAAGGATCGGATCAGCCAGAGTGGCTACAACTCCTTTAAATCTGACATTGTACTGGGAAGCAAGCACCCTAAATCCATTACTGTAGTCACAGAGTTTGGGAAAGAATTTATAATAAAATGAAGATATCATAGACAAGCAGTTGGTAGACCTGCACAGAATAGAAGGGCAGAAAACAAATAGGTAGTCATTAAAAGGGCAATACTGGGAGCCACCCATGTTTGTATAATGTGTGCACACAACTAAGAAGCAGAAGAATCCACTTAAGCACAACAAGCAAGAGAGAGAGAGAGGCAGCACTGGACAAAAGAATGGATTTAACTTATACAGGAGGGACAGGAATGAGGCAAAGAGGGCAGAATATGAAGATAAAATAGCAAGAAGTAAGGATATCCTATGGAAGGCAATGGTAAGCACAGAATGGATATAGCTGAAGGACTAGAATAACTGTCAGAACATTCCACTGACATTAAATACTGGGCTACTTCCATACAGTGAAAATATATGCCAGGGTAGTAACAATAATAAGCTGGATATAGAGTGTGTAACTAGCGAGAGAGTTCTGAAAGGTCTACAAGACCTTTATGTGACCAAGTTCTCAGGATCAAATGTGTTGCACTCAAGGGTACTGAAGGAAATGAATTAGTCACTGTCTGCCAACTTGGTAGACATACAGTATTTAATGAACCAGGGTACATGCCCAAGCTCATGGGGGGGATGCATAAAAGTAGGGATAGGGCAAACCCAGGTTACTACAGATGAGTAAGGATGATATCAATAGTGAGCAAGCTGCTGAGATCGATTATAAAAGAGCAGATAATAGAATTCCTGGAAGAAAATAGTCTAACACATAGAACTCAGCATGGATTCAGGAGTAGTAGGTTGTGTCAAACAAATCTGAATAATTTCCACAACTCAGCCATGCCAATGGTGGATAGGAGCCAGGTAGTTTATGTTCTGTTCCTGAACTTCCATAAGGTCTTTGATTTTGTACACCCAAGAAGGCTTCTCCAGACAGTTGGGGAAACAGGACTAGGCAGAGGACTACTGGAACTTAGTGAACTGAAAATAGGTTGTCAAACAGAACTAATGGAGTGTTCCTAAAAGTTAAATTTTCTGATGTCAGAAAGATCTCATGTAGAGCACACAAGGACCAGTACCCTTAAATATATCAGTGACACTGGGATAGGGTTACAGGGTAAACCTCTTCACAGACAACACAAAACTCTCCAGGCTGCTAGACATTTATGAGGAATCAACAGTATCAGAAGGAATGTAGAAAAACTGCTGCAGTGGTCCAGAATATAGCAGTTAGAATTTAATGCCCAAAAATCTAAAAGGATGCACATTGGCAGCAAAAATCAGGAGACAGAATATAGCATTGGTGGAGTCATGAAATCATACATAAGAGGAAAGAAACCTAATGGTTTTAGTAAGTAGTTGAAAATCCTCTTATCAGTGCATATGGGAAAGCTAATATGTGTTTCCCTTGATGTAAGAACTTTGGACTTTTCTAAACTTAATGTTTTTATCATTTGAAATACCTTCATGTTCTTTGTGTCTGCAGAAATGGAAGGAAAACCTTCTTTTGACGACTCTAAAATGCAAGAAACCCAAGGTAAGTGTCACTGCTTCATTTTTTTGAGCGATTTTCTTGAACTTCGAAATTCTTAAAAAAAAAACATGAATGATGAAATGAAAAATTAGCTACTGTACATTAAATATATTCCATTGCATTGCTCACTGTTGTGCCCTTTGACTTTAGGTAATAACATCAATAATGCATACAAAAGAAGTAAAAGCTGTTTTAAAAGGAATATGCTCCTTAAAATTAAAATATGAGATTCTACACTGCCCAAACTCATTAATCACTTTGGGAAGGCATATAGGTCTGTTTTTGTTATAATACAAGAGTTAATAATATAGGACTGCCCTATTCTCAGTCTGGGCAGCACTATCGTTAGGATGTCTGGATGCTCTCTAGCATGTCAGAACCACACCAGCACCCATGCAATAAATGTAGGGGAAAAAATGCACACTTATATTATACTGAAAATTAGTCTTGAATGCCCTAATAGAGTGAATAGCTAATTTTGGAAAGGAGGAATTATATTTTTGGTTTTCAATTTTTGATTGGGGGATTTAATATTTCATTGTTTGTAATCAATTTAGTGCACTAGGTAAGGAAATGCCCATTTTCAGGAATTACCTGTGATAAACAGAGAAAAGACAGTACCCATTCTCTTTAAAATAGCAGTTTGTGTTAATTTATTATATGATCAATTATTCTTTCCATTTCGGCCCCTGATGTTGGTCCTTACTGTCAATTTATGCTTCCAAATCCATTAATATGATGCCACAATTCATTTTATGCTCACAGCATTTGTTTTGTGCTATGGAGTTAGCTCTTTTGTATCCAGGAATTCCATAAGCTCAGGTAACAGTGTCTGTTGCATTCTCAGTTGTCTTGCTGGCAAGTGCAAATTATGAACTCATTCTTAGCCAAACCGAATAGTGTGTTTCTAAACATTTCAAGTACTCTTATACAATACTGCATTTTAGACTGAGGGAGCCCTCCATATGAATCAATGTGCTTCTTCTGCACATGAGACACACTTATTCTGTGAAGAGTGTCTCATGTGCAGCTGCCCTGGCAATGGGAATGTTTTTTTAAAAAGATTTTAATATACTATTGATTGATTTTGAAAAATAATATATTGCCACTGTTACGGACATAAAACTGGTCTCATTTACATCCTTTAGGGTATTACAAGCTCTTACCTTTGGTTTGCAGCTCTCCTACCTTTACAATACACGTGAGATCACTCATACAACCATGAGAGGTTGGATTCCCAGTGACATGACTGATTGCGGTAGATACAACTTAGAATGTTCCGGAGTGGGCCATGTTAAAAAGTACACTTTTTCCTTGTATACCAATGTGGATCAGCCCTATTACCATTCCTCCATCAGTCTTGAATTTTCTGATAGACATTGTGTGCATTTTGGTAATGAAATGGTCACTTTTCCTCTTCACACTCCCTACCACCGCTGCTCATTCAGGCCCAAAGAAGCGTAAAGCAGGCTCCCCCCTTAAAAGCTCCCTGGATACCTGCAGGATAACTCTATCATCAGTACTTTCTTAGCAGAATTTGCCTCTATTAAAATCATATTGACAAAGCTTACTTATGATGGGAAGGGAGTTCATACATTGGTGGATGCCTTTGCAAGGACATGGAAGCCCACATCAGTTCACTTGAAGACAAGACAGTAGTGGAGGAAAGGGAGATCATTAGCCTTTGTAAAAAAAGTTGCCTGTCTGGAGGAACATATCGATGACCAGAAGAACTGGGGCAAAGCGTAACAACCTGCTCCTGGTAGGTATACTGGAACAGGCAGAAGGAAACAACCCCATCAAGTTCATCAATGATCTGTTTATTCAGCTGGTGGGCCCCTCTTTGCCATAGGCAAGATTATCTAATTAAGTGAGCCCTTAAGTGAGACCTATGCCTTCCCCTGGTGACCACCAGCCATCACTTGTCACCTCCTTAATTGTCAAGATAAAGTGGTGATTCAGCAACTAGTCCACTCGCAACTGTTACTGTACTGAAATAAATTCTGATATTTTATTTTCAGTTATGTAAGTCAAGCAATGACAGAGAAATAATGGGTGTATGGGGAAATCAAACAGAAACTTCATGCCACAGGGACTAAATTTTGTGCACAGTTCCCTACAAAACTTCTCTTCACTCTGCCCCGCAGTAACTTGAAGTCTGACTTAGCCATGGTGACAGCACAGCAATTACCCTCCATAATGCCAAAACTGTTCCCCCAACTAAGAGCTTGGAGCCTTCAGCAACTATGGAGTATTAGCCCTTAAGGGGTCTTTGAATTCTGCCTGGTATTCAGCTGTCACATGGCAAATCCCTCAGTCTGGCTCTATGGGACTGTTCTTCTTTGTTTTTGTCTTCTTACCCATTGTTGCAGATGCTCCCAACATAGTGACCAATGGATGTAGCAGATGGTGACTGTTTTGATTTTGCCAGAGGACCTTCTGATCAGTTTTTATATGGTTTAGCAATTGCACAGATGTGTCTTTCCTATTAACATGTAGTAGTGGGGCGACACAGTGATAGGCTGTATGGTGTCAGCTTTTTAGCTTTTTACTACAGCATCTTCCACTTTGCTTAGCTGTGGGTTGTCTTGTTTTGCTTACTATACTTACAATAACTGATTCATCAGCAGACTTCAGCTGGACATAACTAGATGCCAAAATTACAGGTTTTGCTTTTCAGTAGGACTTGCGTGCACAGCATAAACATTCCTTTTTCTGTGCTTGAGCATGGCTTTGATTAAGTGTTTGATTTACAGGGTCTTCACCCATTTGGAAAGCCATTAAGCCTTTTTGGCAACCAGTATCTCAGCCTGCTGCCTCTTGAGGGAGCCACCCCTGCATGTTTCTCAATGCTCTCCTAGGTCTCCTTTTGCTCCTTTGTGTGTTGGGACAATTGCATGGAAGCTTTGCATTCAGTTTCTTCTGTTTTGGGATCTTTATTTGGATCATGCAGGACTCTTGGTCTAAGACCTTCCTGGGATCTGGACTTACATTTTCCATTGTTGACCCTGAGCACAACTTTTATAGCATAGTCACTCTTGGACTTTGCCTTTATGCTAACAGATGGTTAGGTTCTTTTTAAAGGGGGGACTTCCTATTTCTATGTTACTTTTTTCTTGGTGTACTGATTTTGGGGGTTAACTTACATTTGTTGAATTATTGTTATGGTTGATTCTGCTGGGTTTTTGTTTAGCTTGTGCAGTCCCTCGGCTCCTGAGGTGCATCCTGCCTTCTGATGACTCCTCCCTTGGATGGGCAGCTAGGGACTTGGTCAGGCTGTTTTGACCTGAGTTGGTATATCAGTTCAAGTTTGTTTGAGGGAGTGTTATTTTGTTTTTCAGGGAAGGGGTTTTTGTATATTTTTGTTGGGGAGTTCCTGGAGGTGGATTGTACTTTATCAATGCATGGTACAGGAGAGGTTTCCTTCACTGCATCTGATACGTCTGTGCCATTCCCTAGCATGCCTCATATTTGTGGTTTTTACAGATGTAGGGCACATATCTTGGGGAGAACTCCTGGTATTTTTTCTTAGGTGATGTGTTGACAGCTGATCCTATCAAACTTCCGACATGGAATGTGAAAGGGACCAACTCACTGGGTAAGTGGTCTTGAATCTTTACCCACTAAGAACACTATACCCCCATGGTGACTTTTTACAGTATACCCACTTGCTTTTTTCTTATATATATTACCTGAGATGCTCTTGGAATGTCCAGGCCTTTTGAGCAGGAGTAGATTACATGCGGGGCTAAAGTGGCTATACTAGTAACTAGATTTACCTCCTTTACACTATTACAAGAGATTGCAGATCCTGCTGGTACATTTATTATCCTTAGAGGGAATTTAGATCAGGACAAGCTTGTATTGGTTAATATTTATGGTTCTAACAGGGAACCAGCCTGATTTGTTGTCCTTGGTCTTTAACTGCACCTTATGCAGTGGGTGCACCTACTGATTTTGGTGGCTGGGGACTGGAACACTCCTCTGGATGCTGAATTGGATAGGTCTGGCTGTCCAAGGCTGTGTCTCTCCCCCAAATCAATAAGCTTCCTTAACCTTGTGGCCCTAAGGTGGATTTTGCACCCCTCAGAAAGGGACTCTACCTTCTTTTCACACAGTCATGGAATGAGGTCCTGACTTGATTTCTTTTTATTTATTAATTTTTTTTAATAGATTTATTTGATACCCATGGCCACCTATTCCTGCCATTGGGCCCTCCACCATCCCTAGCCCCATCTGCCTCTACCCTCGCCATCATGCCAGTTGTGATCCACAAGGAGCAGGGCCCATGAACGGAGGGAGCTGTCACAAACAACCAGGGGGAGACATGGAGACAGAGCACCAGTGGATGCAGCAAGTGTGTGAGCATGGAGACGTACACGTAATCCTGAAAGCCAAGTGCTCCTTACACCCTCCCCTACATCAGTCCTCAACTCTGCTCTCATACCTGGCCTTCACTGGGTGTCAACCAAGAGTGAGAAACTGTGCCTCCCCAATCTGGGAGATAAAAACATCCCAGTGGCCACTACAGTCATCTTCCAGCCTTCCCTCCAGCCAACTCCCGGTAGCCTGAGCTCACTCCTGAACTCGGGTCATTGGTGTGGTGCCAGGTGAGGTATCCAGTGCCTCAACCCTCAGTGTCACCAGGCTGGCCTGACTTGATTTCTTTTTAATCAGCCATATCCTTCTCCCTGGGCTTTGCACACCTAAGATATTACCCTGGGTCACCTGAGACCATTTCCTGGTGGAACTCATTTTCATTCTTAATCCCTACTCTGAAGTGAATACATTTTGGTGGCTTAATAACAGTATTTTGAAGAACTGGGAGACCGTAGCATGGCTAATAGAGTTTACAGAATGCTCCTCCCAAGGGAACAAAGGTTCTGTACAATGGTTTGAGACTATTTGGTGTACTTATGAATACGCTATTTGCAGGGAGATCATTATACTTATGTCTACAAGCAAATGATTAAAGCCAAAGGTCAGGAACTCCTTTCTCAGAGTAGGCTTTCAGAGCATTGGCTAGATCAGAAAGGGGAGAGGGATCAGCTCAGGCACCAACTGGTGGTTCTGAGAGAACAATACTATGAGCTTAATCAGAAACAAGCTGAGCTAGTCCTGTTTCAGGTGTGGGTAGGTTACATTTCACAAGGTGAAAATGCTGAGAAACTTTTTGTATTGTAGCTTAAAGACCAAAAAGCAGCTAGAACAGTACAATTCCTCAGAAGAGAGGGAACAACCTCCCTCATCATGAAGCCTGGGGAGATAGTGGACAAATATTGTTGCTGTTATTGCAATTTATACAGTATTGGTGATAATGTGGTACGCTACAGCCAGATCGAAACCTACCTTTCTGAGACTCCACTGCCTACCTTGGAAGAGGAAGGCCAAGAGTTTCTCACATGTCCCCTTCCAGCTGGAGAGATGGAAGAGGCCCTACCAGCCATGGCTCTGGATAAAGCACCAGGACTGGAAGGGTTAACAACTAACCTTAATAAAGCCCTTAAACAAGTGTTACTCCCCCATCTTATGGCACTTTACTTCAAGATGTTTGACCGAGGGACTCTTGATCCCTCTGTGCAGACTGCTATAATCTCTGTATTGCCTAAGCCTGGCAAAGGTGGTTCCTTAGTTGCCCGCTATCACCCCATATCCTTATTAAATGTAGATCTTAAATTGTTATCTAAAACTTTAGCCCTTAGACTACAGCAGGTCTGTTCCCCATTAATTGCTATTGGGCTGGCAGCATAGCCTAGAGGTTAGAGGAATGAGGTGTGAATGAGCTTGGTACATCCAGTAGACCAGACCTGAGTTTGATTCTCACAGCCTCCACTTGCATACTGTGTGACTCTGAGCAAGTCACTTAACTGCCCAGTGCTCCCAGGTTGCCCCTGAAAACAGGCACTTGTGCCTAGTGGGCCTTACCTGGTTACCAAAGACTAAAATAAAATAAAAATAAAATAAAAAATAAATTAATAGGTGCCATTCAGGTGGGATTTATGGGAGGGCACCTTTCTTCAGATGACCTTAGGAAGTTCTTCCACATTATCTCAGTCCCCAGAGTCAGTCACACCCCTGCAATGTTGATCTCTCTGGATGCAGAGAAAGCATTTGACCTGGGTCAGTTGAGAATTTTTGTTTAAGACCTTAATTTGTTTCCAAATACCTATGGAGTACATTCAATGGGTTCAGTTACTGTATTCACAGCCTTTGCCACATTTACACTGTAACCAAGTTCTGTCTTCTAGCTTTCCTTTATACAATGGTACCAACCAAGGTTATCTTCTGTCCCATTTTTAGTTTAATTTGTATTTTGAACCCTTGGTGGTGCAAATAAATAACAATCCACATAATCAGGGCTTTGTTTTTGGTGATAGTGTAATAAGGCATCAAAAATCTTACTACTGCCTTACTGGCAGCATTGGCAGAAATTCGGGAATATGGCACCCTTTCTTATTACCATTAAAACATTGGGAAAACAATCTTACATCCCTTAAATTGTCATAGAAGACAGGACCTGGAGTATTTGGACTTTATTGGTCTAATAAGTGCATAACTTATTTGGGCAGTATAGTTTTGACCTCTGTGTCACAAATGCTTAAAGAAAATCCTCAAGATCTTCTGGTGCTCATCAAACAGTATTTATAGAGATGGAATGGGCTCCAGTTACTGCTCTAGGGATGCATTAATACTATTAAGATGAACATCCTTCCCAGTATACTTTATCTTGTAACTATGCTTTCTATTGCTGTACCACTGTCCTGGTTTCAAAAGCTTCACACGCTTCTTTCCACCTTTTTGTGGTGAGGAAAACTGCCTAGAAGAGCTTATCTGAAATTGGTGGCAGAGCGACACGAGGTTGGCTCAAGCCTCTCTGATTTTTAATTTACTTTCATGCTGCTCAAGGAGTGAAATATTTCTGGTGAGAACTGGCACCAGACCTTTCCCAAGTACCCTGCTAACCTCAGTGGCTGGAGATAGAACATCATGAATGCAATCAGCAAGGCCTGAGCTTGGCTGCTTTGTTCTATAAACTCCCTCCAAAACTACTGCAGCCCCTATACCACACCCTAGTTGAGACTTCTTTGATCAATTATCGACAACTATGTCATATTCATTGCTTTTCTCCCTGCCCCTTAGTAGAACAGCCTATCTGGAATAACTCTAATTTCACAATAGCAGGTTCTGCAGTTTGCTTTAAAAAACGGTGAGACAGTGCTATTTTTAAGGTAGCTCATTTTTTACACTTAGATGGCTGGGCTACTTTCCAACAGCTGAAATCCAAATAGCATTTAGATACCAATGATAGTTTCTCCTATTTCCGGTTGAGACATATGTTGGCCTCCTCTTTGAGGTTTCTGTGGGAAGTACCTCAGCCACCGTGCATATTATCTGATTTAGCTGAGTTGTCACACCAACATGCTATCTTATGACTTCACTCTGTTTTTCAGAATTCTATGCCCCATCAATATGGCTTCTCCCTCGGCTTATTGGTTGCAAACCTTGAACTGGATTTATACCTCTCAACAATGGGACCCTATATGGGATACAAACCATAAATACTGTATGTCAAAGTGGATGGATATCACTTGATGACACACAAAATTATCTAAAATTTGTATTATTCTCCCCAGAGGTTATACCATTGGGATCTTCAAGATCCCCCACTCTGTACATGGTGCAACTCAGAGGAAGCACATTGCTGCATATTTTATGGGACTGACCCAAGGCACAGTCCCTTTGGATGGCAGTCTAATGCTCTTTAGACCCACTATGTGGTCAGGGTCGACTTTTTTTCAAGGGATAGGTGCACCCTTGGGCATGTTATAAATGCCCTGATTGGTCCCAGACATTAGCATTTTATACTTATTACCAGGGTAACCAACAACCTTATTTTACATCATTGGCTTGCTGACTGTGTTCCCTTGCTGTTGGAATGGCACCAAGAAATCATGTAGATTTCAAAACTTGAGCATGTTAGCTTCAATAAGGCATAGACTGGATGCTTATCAGAAGCAGTGGGAGAGCTTGGAGGCTCTCTTTACTATAACTCCTAGCTCCTAATTGTCATTCTTTACATGTTCTTTGCTTATTTGTTTTAATTTTATTAGATGACACGAATGTTGCATTGCCTCCTGTACCAATTGCTTGTATTGTTGTATGAGGGGAGGGTGTTGGGTATATGCTGTTGGTTGTTTTGACTTTTTTTTGTAGTACAGAAAATTCAATAAACTTTAATAAGTCAAAAAAAATACATAGGAAGGTGTCTCACAGAAAGAAAGGATCTGTGCACAGAATAGGATCACTTGACTCATCCAGTCTGCCCAGACGTTCCTTACATAATCTGCCCCCACAGACCATACCTGGTCTCCAATGTTCCCCCCACCTCCCTGCTTCTTTTCTATTATACCCCATATCTATCACATGCATACTTGAAGCCCCCCACTGTTTTAGACTCCACCACTTCCTCTTGCAGTCTGTCCCAGGCATTTACCACCCCTTCAGTGAAGAGATATTTCCTCACCTCTCTCTTAAACTCTCTCCCCAGCTTCATCGCATGCCTGCTGGTCCTGGTGCTCTTTTTCATTTGAAAGAGGCTCCCACCTGCACCCTGTTCACACCTGTGAAGTACTTGTTGGTCTCCATCATGTCACCTCTCTCTACTCTTCCAGGGTAAACATGTTGAGATCCTTCAGTCTCTCCTCTTACAGTTTCTCGTGCAAACCCTACACTATTTTAGTTGTCCTCCTCTGGATTGCCTCCACCCTGTCTATGCCTTTTGTAAGGTGCATTTTCCTAAAGTAGACACAGTACTCCAGATGGGGCCTTATGAGCGAGCGATTCAGTGGCCATTCTACCTCCCCTCCTCTTGCTGGAGGTATGCCTCCCTATGCATGCCAGCATCCCATTAGCTCTACTCACTGCCTTGTTACACTGCTCTGCCACTTTGAGGTTCTCAGATATGATAACTCCAAAATCTCCTTCCTGTCTAGTGACTGTGAGTACCTCCTCCTCCATCCAATGCTCAGGTCCTGGGTTCCTATGCCCTAAGTGCATGATTTTACAATTTTGACATTGAACCCCAGCTGGCATGCTTTTGACCACTCCTTGAGTTTCCCAAGATGCCAGCACATACCCCTCCTTCCTCTCCTGAGTGCCCACTCAATTGCAGATTGTCATATTGTCTTCAAAAAAGCATACCTTTCCTTTCAGTTCTTCTGCAAAATCCCCAAGAAACATAGAATTTGTCAGCAGGAAAGGATTGCTTGGCCTACTTAGTCTGCCCAAATGGTTCTTGCCTAGTCTATCTCCCCAGACCCTAAATGGCCTCTGGCAACCCACCCTCCTTCCTGTCTATTTGCTAATATTCTCCTACGTCTGCCCCATGCATGCTTGAAGTCCTCTACTGTTTCTGCCTTCACCACTTCCAATAGCAGTATGTTCCAGTAATCCACAACTTTTTTAGGGAAGTGGTACTTCCTCATATCTCTCTTAATATCCCCCCAGCTTCAGCATATTCCCCCTGGTTCTGTTGCTTTTTCTCATTTGAAAGAGATTCCCATCCTGCAGCTGCAGATACCTCACCCTATGCATCCCTTTCCCAGCATCCCACTGGCCCTACCCACTGCTTAGTCACACTGCTCTGCCACTTTGAGGGTATCAGATATGTTAACCTCACAGTCCCTTTCTTGATTAGTGACTGTCAGTAACTCCCCTCCCCCCAATCCTTTACTGAGCTCCTGGGTTCCTATGCCCTAGGTACATGACTTTGCACTTTCTGGCATTGAACTCCAACTGCCATACTCTTGACTGCTCCTAAAGTTTCCAAAGGTTGCTATGTATTCTCTTCACCCCCTTCTGCATGTCCACCCTACTACAGGTTTTAGTGTCATCTGCAGAAAGGCATATCTTCACTTCCAGTTTTTTTCTGGATGGAGACATTGAAGAGGACTGGTCCCAGTACTAAGCCCTGTGGTACTCCACTGGTCACTTACCCATCATTAGAGTGAGTACCATTAACCAGCACCCTCTGTTTCCTATCTGTTAACCAATTTCTAACCCAATTTACCATTTTAGATCCCACTCCTAGGCTATTCAAATTTTTTATCACCACCCCATGTGGTACAGTGTTGAAGGCCTTGCTAAAGTCAGATATGCCACATCCACTGCCCCATTTAGTCAAAGACATCTGGCAGATTCATTTGGCATGACCTTCCTCCTGCTCATCCATTGCCCATTGGATTCAGATACTCTACCAGTCTTTGCTTCAGAAAGGTTACCATTAATTTCCCCACCATTGAAGTCAAAGTGACCAGCATGTACAGTAGATGCTAGCCTCCTCCCTGCTGCTGCTCTTATGTTGCTGGACCATGTAAGCCCTTCTCCAGTCCTCCAGAATCACACTTGTTTCCAGTAAGCTGTTGAACAATGCTGTCAGTGGGGCAGCTAGCACCTCTCTGAGTTCTTTTAGTAACCAATGGTGTATTCCATCCAGTCCTATAGCTTTGTTCAGTACTGCAAGACCCTTCAGGACTCTCTTCTGAATACAGACTTGTGTCCAGCTCCCACTCCTGCTGCTCCATGAGGGTCTGTCTCCACCTCTCCCCACTTTGAAGACTGAGCAGAAATACCTGTTTAGGATGTCAGAGTTTTCTTGTTCCTCTTTTGCACAGTCTCCTCCTTCTGCCCTTCTGATACTTACTATCCCTCCCCTTGCTTTTCGTTTCTCTCTTATGTATCTGAAGAAAGTCTTATCCCCTTTAGTGATGCCTTTGGCAATCCTTTCCTCTGTCTGTGCATTTGCTCCCCTTATTGCTCTACTTGTGTCCTTCTGCTTCATTTGATATATCTCCCTGTCCTCCTCTCTCTGCGTTTTCTTTAAACCGCATGAATGCCACTCCGTTTTCCTTCACCACCTTTGCCACTTCCTTAGAGCACCATAATGGAGGTTGTTCCTTTAATTATACCCTCCCTTAATTTTCCCCACAGTGCCTCTACCCCTCCCAGGTAATCCAGAGCCCACTTCAAGGCAGATTCTGAGACACTTTCCTATTACCTTTAAATGTGCCCTCCTAAAGACCAGGGCCTTCATCCTCCTGTGGTTTGCCTCTGCGCTTGTCTTTATATTGAACCACACTGCACCATGATCACTGGTACTTATGAGGCTGCCCACTGTGACACCTGCAATGCTGCACTTGTGTGTAAGCACCAGGTCCAACACTTCCCTGTCCCTAGTGGGTTCTTTGACTAGCTGCCTGAGAAAAGCCCCTTGTATGGAGGCAAGGATGGTCTTGGATGGCTTATGCACATACAGTAGTTCTACAGTGCTGACGTTCCAAGGTCAGTAGGCACAGTTCATTTCCCACAAGGGGGATTTTGTAATATTCTGTACATTATAAAGAACTTATTTGAAAATGAAATTCAATTTTTGGTCTAGAATATGATTTATAGTATGTTTACTGTGTATATACAGTGACTATGTATGTTATGGTTTTAAAGGTTTTTCTCAAGTCTTTTGTGAGTCCAGACTGCTCAGCTTTGCTTTGCAGTTCTCTCACTGAAAGAACTTGAGAAAAGAATCTATTAGTGGTGTAGCTTGGGAAATAAAACTGTCGTCAGTTGAGCTAATGATTTCAGTGACGAGGAACCCATCGATATCAGCTGAGCTTAACTCAGTGGCTGGATTCTGCTACATTGTAGTCTTCAGCTCAACTGATGTCACTGGGTTCCGGAACTGATAAGTAATTAAAAATTGAATATTCGGTGGAGAAAAGGCTGCATTAATATGTAAGGGGAAAAAAGGATTATTTCAAAGCAAACACATAAAACAATGCACTTAGTGATTAAACAGACTTCACACATGCCCAAAATTATAATTATATTAAAAAATATATTCTAACCCAGTGGCGTGGCAGGCTGAGGTGCTGGTCTCCTCACCGCCTGTCACACCAGTGATCTGGGTTCAGAAACAATGAAGGAGGACTAAGCATCCCAAGGACAGCTCTCCTCCCTCTGGAAGGGGGATCCTGTGTCCCACCATTTGACTGACACCCACTGACAGTGACAGCGGCAACAGCCAGTTATGGGTGGGACGTCAGGGGACGTGGTATGTATGCGCACCGCCACACACAGTTGTGAATGCATCATTGCACACTAACACCACGGGAAGCAAACCAACAGGAGAAAAATGCCCTGGACCACTCGTGCACCTCCCACAGGCACTGTACAACTCTAAATGGTAGGTCATTCACCAAATATGGCTCTGTGTGAGTGAGGGATAACCAGTATGCTCGCTGTATGGGTTGGTGACAGTGCTGGGGTCTGCCACTGGGATTAGACACAGAGGCACATAAAGTGTTAATGAAAAAAATGTAAACAGCAGGGTTTATGTTCCCTTTAAGTGACATCTTCAACTAGAAAAAAGTCTTAAAGGTACAATGCAGTTCTTCATTATGTTGATAAAAACAAAGAACTATCCTGCCTGGCTAGATGGGACTATCATAGAACTGATAAGGGAAAAAGAGAGGAATTTATGGCACAGAGGAAGACATACACCTAGGAAAAACTGGCCAGCTATACACAAACACTGGAAAATGTTAAAAGGCAATAGGTTGGCAAAAACAAATTTGAAAGTGGTATGACAAGTGACATTTATGATTATAATAAAATACGCTTTAATTATATCAGAGGAGAGAGTACAGTTAAGGACAGAATTGGACAGCTAAGCACAGATATGGGGAGTGGACAATATCAGATGATGCTTTGTCTACAAGCATTGGTCAATGACAATGATGTTTGATTGCTTGCAGTGGGCCTGCTGCATCGGCGCTGAGTGCAGCTCCTGTATGGATGCTTCCCTCACTGGAGGGGGGTGGCGAAGGATTGCTGCTAAATGTGGCTCCTGTAAGCATACTCCCCCCTCCAGCAGGGGTGGAATGGATCACTGCTGAGTGCGGGTCCTATCACTGTTCTTGCAGGGGACTGGGATGAGATGCCTCAGTGGTGGGCAGCTGGATGTGTCTCTGATGCTCCTGCGGGGGGACCAGCATGGGCTACCACAGTAGCTGGAAGCTGGTTGGGTAGTGGCACCTTCTCTGACTCATGTCATAGTTCCTCTGTTTCTGTATACCGACTCCTCAGTGCCTGCCAATGCACTACCCTTCTGAGTGCATTGAAATAAATAGGGCCCCTTTATTTGAATGAGCTATTCAATTGAATGTTTTTTTTTCTTTAATTCATAACTTGTTTGGTAATATTTGTTCCTACTTTTTTCTGTCAAGGTCATTTTTATTTATTTTTGACATGGTTTCTCATCAGAAGTTGATTCTGGTTGGGATCCTTTCCTACTTCCAGTACTGAGATACCAGCTTTTGGCCCACTACTATTCCCAGTCTCCAAAGTGGGTGGTGATATATCTGCCTGCCAGCTCCCCCTGGTTCTAGCACCAACAGTATTCCCTCTGCTAAAGGTGTAAAAGGGGATTCTAGTGTCTTTAAAAGGAGGGAAGAGACCTCCCCCTCCCAAAAAAAAAAGCTTGGATCTGGGGACATCACAAAAACATATGATTATATGTTTCCTTTCCACCTCACATTGCAGGCTCTCACTGGGTTTAGAGGAGTCATTTTGTGGGCTAATGAAGGAATGTAATAGGCTCTGTGGAGGAAGTTAAAATTAGTCTGCTAAGCCTATTGTTGATAGAGGATATATCTATTTCTCTCTGGATCTGGTTGCCCCCATCTTTTTCCCACTTTGTGCATACCAGTTGAAGTGAGGCCTACAGGCTATCCTGCTGTAAGGCAAAGACTTCCTGCATATGTGTAGCTTATTGCCTGTGGTCTAGAATAATCTTCTCTCCCAAGGAGCAAACTGGACCAGTCAGGGCTGGGGGGTATGTTTCCCAGGTCGGTCTGCACCCATGGGTATGCAAAAAAGTCCCTTGGGTTCAGGGAGAAATGGAGGGAGAGGTCTTGGCAGGTCATCAGAGTGCCCTCTTCATAGTGGTTGCTTATTCTGGTTATCACTTTTTTGTACCATGTTTAGAGTTCCTTAGAGGTTTGGGACAGGAGTTCCCTGTTTCTCCATAGGGCTGTCTGGATGTCCGCCTTGGGAACTGCGGGGATGGCTTATGAGACTATGCTGTGTTAGTCACAAACTGGCTGTAGTTCTAGAAAATGGATTCTCTGTGGGCTTTATCAGATCGTCCACTACTGCAGAGGCAAGCAGATAACTGAGGAGTAATCTATGGAAAGTTCCTCCTCAAAGGCCACCCAGGCTGATCTGGTAGCCTCAGTTCAAAGTGCATCCTTTATGAATGACATTTATGCTGCCAAATAATAAAAGCACAAGTCAGGTAGGTCCAGGTCCCTCTTCTTCACAGGTAGCCACTGTGCAGCCTGCTTTACCCTCACTTTTCTACCCTGCCATAAGAGGTTTGTGTGACAGCCCCTGAGGGATGTAAAGAATTTTTGCGGGAGGTGCACAGGCAAGGCTTGAAACAGAGGAAGGCACTGAGGGAGGATGCACACCTTTATTGTATTTACCCTTCCTATAAAGGATAGAGGCTGAGTGTTCCCTTATAGCAGTGGCCAGAGGCTCAATAGTAAGCATGTTTAGGAGCGAGGAGAGGGGTTATCCTTGTCTAGTTGCCCTGCACAGTAAGAATGGATTCCATAGGTGCACATTCATAAGGACCTGGGCCTGTGGGGACTTGTATAACATGGCTATGCAGGATTGAATTTTGGGTTCAAAACCAAAGCTCTCCAGTATGTCAAACATGAAGGGCCATTTGACTGGTCGAAGGCCTTTTCAGCATCTAGAGCTTGGAGACTGGGCTGCGCAGCTCCCTGTAAACCCGGTACCTTGTATGAAAGATCTTTTTGTGGGTTTTCACAATTTGAGTTATCCCTGCAGTGTTTACTTTCCTTGTAATGAAATCTTTTTTTTGCATGTGAACCCTGCAGGCTTTGGAGCCTCATTGGCTGAGCCATCCTCCCTTGACCTCATGTCAACCTATGGAAATCAGAGGTGGCATGGCTGCAGATGTTGTAGTTCACATCCAGTCATTCCTAAATGTCTTTATTTACCAAACTTAATAAACATTGCCCCAGACATGTCTTATGCAGCTGTACCAAAGTGCCTAGCTTAGTTGGGGCAATGATAGGAAGACTTCCAGTACAGTCCAAAATAGCTGTGAACTCACTCTGCTTGCAACAGTCATGCCTTTGAGATGTGAGCTTTATAGAGTCCTAAAAGTAGGGCTCACATGGGGGGGTACACTTATAAATGTTTTTTTATATCTAAGCAATAGAACATAAATGAGCTGATTACGTATGCAGGTGTGTGTTCATTTTCAATCAGTCACAAAATGTGTTGTTGCAGTAACCAAGACCATTTTAATTATAACGTGACTTGTAAACAATGTTCACTTTTCTCAACAGGTGGATTTGGTCTTCCAATAATTGTGGCTCTAATTTTCCTCTGCACATTCCTCGGGATAGGTTTATGTGCCTTATCGGGAATATTAGTAATACAGACTCACAGAAAGGCAAAAAGAAATGGTATGTAGACACAAAACATAAACAGCTGCATGCATACAGTAATTGCATTTTTCCTTTCCAGCTACACTGAAAGGCTAATTAAGTTAAAATATACATATTATGTGAAATACATACACTTTCACTATTAAATTTATTACTTGACATAATTTATAATACCATTTATTCTATGTTATTTACAATATTATTATTTATATTTACTTTTGAAATCAAATTACGGTGAAGTAGAAATAGCTTTTTTTATATTTTTTTTAAACTGCAGTGCCTACTTTCACTACCTACTACTATGGCATATGGACATGCTATATCATATGTTTAGGGTCAAGCACTCTCAGCCTTCTTTGTGAGTGAATAATTCACAGGAAATGCAGAGAACATAGATTTATGGTTTTAGTCTGCAGAAACAGTTGAAAACACAATTCATTTTGAACAAGTTGGTAACTGAGGTGCAAATACCCTTATTTACCATGGATTTATTCATGTTTATAAAACCTGGATAATCCAAGAAAGCCTAGGGGTTGCAAATTCCTCCTATTTTAACTCCATTCCAGAGAATCGTTTGTGTTTGCACTTTACAATAGTAGAATGCTTTTACCTTGGGAACCCAACTGAGACAGTTAGGTAGGGTAAGTGACTAGCTCAGTGTCACACAGGGAACCAGAGACTGTGCTGGGATTTGAAACTGGATCTCCAGCTTCACAGTTCAGTGCTCTAGCCAAGAGACAATGTTGCTGTCCTGCTTGATTCCTTTATGGACCCGAGACGTTCTTCATTTAGGTGGAGCACTGTGACATATTAAAAGGATAAAAAATGCACCCTGGTTTAAATCCTACTGGTTCATAATGTCACAAGCTTAATAGTGTATGACACTATGACTAAACCCCAACAGCACTGTAGCTTACAGTGAGTGGTGCAATACCGCAAATACTGCTGTACGCGGTATTGCACCACTCAAAACATCCCAGGCAGAGGATAAGACCTCTGCTTGGATGGGGTTCTGCTGAGCAGTTGCTGTGGCTCAATGGACTGAGCCACTGCAGCGAGGAACCCAGGCGCTGCGTCTGGGACCAGGTTTGATTCCCAGTCCCAGAAACTTTTATTCTTTTAACAGTTTGTGTGCTCCCCGAGTTAACCCCCCCGAGTTGAGAATCTTTATTGGAGGGTTTTTGAAGTGCCTTCATTAACAGGGGTGGGCAGAAACCCTGCAAAAAAGAAGTTATGCCACATGGCAGAAATCGCTCTATATTGGCGGCACGTTTTTGCCATGCGGCATAATGTCTTGTGACATTATGACCCTGTGCCAGTTTAAATGCCTTTCATATGTTTATTAAAACCAAATAGAATGCGTATGTACTGTTGTGAAACCAAAACCCAATGCAGCACATTTGCATTTATTTATCCATCCCTGCTTATGAAATGGGGTGGATATGATAGACCTAGAGTCCTTTCTGACCTTCAGTTACTATATTACTACACTACTATTCTATATATAATGTACTCTGTTACAACAGAACATCTGAATCCATATTTTTGTGAACTATCCAAATTCTGAATTAACCTCGTACTTGTGAGCTATTCTTTTTTTTTTTTCCATACTGCTTTATACTCCTTGAGTGGCTAACAGACTCAGCTGTGGCTTTTTCTGTTGAAGGGGATCTGATCAGCCCATTAGCACGTCTCGCTGAACCCCAGCTCTGACCCCAGACATTTCCTCTATAGATCCCCCCATGGCAAGGTCAGGAAGGGGAGGGCCATCCTCCCCAGTGAATAATCCAGATTTCCCCAGAGTGGAGCCATGAGTCAGGAGTGCAGCCAAGGCTTCATGAAGCCTGCTAGCATCCCCTTTTCCATTTTCTCCCCTGTCTCATTGCTGGGGAACTCATGTCGATGTGCACACATGGAGACATGCACATGCTGCAGAGTCCACAGCACCCTGCCTTATCTGGCACCCCAGTCCCAAACCACCCTCAGGCCTCCACCTGGTAGCAGTTGTTTGGTGGGAATGCCAGTCTTCCTCCCCAGGAGAGGACAGCAGTCCTCTGAATGCTCAGTCCTCTCTCTCCGGCAGACCCAGATGACCCAAGTCTGCTTCCAAACCCAGGTCACCGGCATGGTAGGAGGTGAGACACGCAGTGCCTCAGCCCTCCACGCCACTGGGACAGCTCTTGTAAGCTATTCTAAAAATAGAAAAGAATGTGTTTATTCTTAGAACAACCACTAGTTTCCTCTCACCATTTCCAACAAATTCTATCAAGAGACAGTATGGCTGCAAAGTAATGGTATTGTAGGCAGTGAGAAATGTGCAAACTAGCTATTTTTGCACTAAAAACTAAGCCACTTAACTGCACTTTCTAATTGTGATACACACAGTCTAATACATATATATATATATATATATATATATATATATATATATCAGTGTAATATAGCAGTGTACTCTCTACACACATTTTTACAGATTAAAAAAATACATCGAGGGACCATTTTCTTCTTTTCAGGCTTTGAGGGACATCGGAGGATGGTGGTTGCCACTAAACAACTCATTTATTACTAAAGAACACAACCAAATCCCAGGCCATGCTACTTGGTACCCATTCTCATCTAAAGAACATCCAGACACCACTGCAGGTGATTAGCATCAATGGTACCCCCCCCCGATACTGTCCTGTCAGTCAAATTCTTAGGATTCACCTTAGACCCTTCCCTAGACTTCTCCTTCCACCTGAGTAGTATCTGTAAGGAAGTCAATGTCAGATTAGAATTAGCATACTGAGCAAATCAGAATCTTACCCCTTTGGCTCATATGTCTGTGGCCAGGAGTATTCTACTTCCCAAACTATCCTATGGCCTCCCTGTCTTCTCAAATACCTCTAGTCACAACCTTCACAAACATGGCATATAACAACTTCTGCCAATTTGCACTATCTAGCAGTTAACTTGTCACCACTGTACCTTATACTCAAAGCAAGGATGGCTGCCCTGCTGTCAGCAAGATTTCTCCCTTGGAATATCATCTATTGTGTACTGAATGACCACACCCCCATCCCTTGTCTCTCACCTGATGCCACATAAAATTGCATCTCCTCTCAGGTCTACAGACCTGGACCAGCTCTCCGCTCCTAGGGTAAAAACCAAATTTGGTTCAACAGGCTTTGCAATATCCATCCTGCAACTGTGTAACAAGGTCCCCCCAACATGAAACAGTGCACCACTGCTGGCACTTTTCAGAAACAGCTCCGAGCCTACCTTGTACAATCATATGCTTGTTCCTGTACCTAGGCCTTACTACCATGGATTTACAGCACCGTGTAATGTTATACATAAGCAAATGTATCCCGCTTTGTATCCTGTATTGACCTGCCATGTTGCTTACTGTATGTATGCAAATCTGGATCCTTACTGCTGACTGGGATCATATTTTAATTATGACCTGCCTGTTTGTTTACTGTATGTTTGAAAACCTTGAATCTCACTGTTGACTTGGATTGTATTCCAGATGTTATGTACGTACTCCTCCCAGGTTGTGCCTGAAAATAGGCAACTGCTTGCCAAGTACACCTTACCCAGTAAACAAAAACTAAATAAAATAATTAAAATCATGTGGGTAAGCTCTTTCTGTTCTCAAGTAAACCTTCTGGGCACTCACCAGGTGTACACCCAAGAATTATGAAGCATAATATGACGTACTGTAACTTTTGAAAAATTTATCAGATGTATATATATATATATATTTACATGAATCCTTCCTGAAACACTAGCTGTTAAGCAGAGTGGCTAATAATGTAAAGATAAATATGGCCAGTGATTTCCAGACATTGTCAGGATTTCTGTTTTTTTTTTTTCAGAAGTTGATTAAAATTGCATAGCATGTCCCAAATTGTAATTTTTAATCTTGTTTAATCTGAAATTCTACATTTGTCATTTTCTATTCATAAACAAAACCAGGGGATTGGAATGGGGGGTTGACCACTGCATGACAATGGAATATTATAGGCATATCGGGCATGGTTATGGATGGTGGGCTGGACCACTGACACCAGGGAAAATCTCTACTTGTAATCAGGCCACGATCATTGGGGGGGGGGCACTAGCACCAGGGAAAATTATAACTTACTGTCAGGTAGGTGATTGCAGGGGAGGGGCCAGTAGCACCAGGGAATGTCAGGCTGGTGATCAGTGAGGGAACACTAGCACCAGGGCAAGTGATAAACGTACTCTTGGGCTGGTGATCACGGGAGGGTACCACTGGCACCGAGGAAAATTTATGTTTGATACTCAGGACAGCAATCAGTGATTGTGGGTGAGAGAGAGAGACCACTGGACACCAGGAAACTTAAATGCCATGATTGAAATGCCACATGGGTGGGAGAGAGAGGAGAGGTAGACTTTTATTTTGGTACTGAGACGTGGAGAGCAGACTTTGAGCACAGAGGAGGGTGGAGAGAAAGTGTACTGAATCATGTAGTACTAGATGTGATTCAACTCCACTGGGTCAAAATGCAGAGCAGACAAAATGCTGGGTGTTCAGTAACCAGCTACAGCCACACCTCCAGATGATAAGAGAGCTAATCGAGCCTTACTGCTTGCTATGCAAGTACACAGTTGGCGCTATAAGATTGCCTTATATTATGTATTTCTTTTACTTTATTTTTTTTCACTATGTAGTATAGCTGTTCTGAGAAATGCTAGAGAAGGTGGGTAGAGAGAAAATGATGCCCCCAGAGACTTTTTAAGCAATAGTCAACAATATGTCAGCATATCTCTGATGCTATGCAGCCATAAAAATTAAAAGTCAAACTGCATTCACTGTCACTCCTACCACAATACTGATACAGCTCTTCCTGGCTCACTAATCACAATACTTGCATATTTAACACAGCATTTCACACAGCATCAATGTTTGAGTGCTGTGAGTATGATTTTCATATTGCAGTCTGATAATTGAGAAACTGCTTTTCTTGCTGTATGCAATGTGTGGATGGGTCTCTGTTGAGCTGTCAGCTCATAAATGAAGACAAACTGTCGTACTGTGAAATAAGAAAATTAAAAAAGCCAAACTGTGTTTCACTGTCACTTCACCCAACACAAGAGTTCACACAATGTGTGGAGGGTCCTTTATTGAGCTGTCAGCTCATAACTGTATTCAGGCAGTGGTAACATTAACGTGTCTGATAGATTGATTTCCTGTCCTTCAGTCCAAAGTGTTGCAGTTCTTGATGTACCTACTGTTGACACCTTAAATTGCCCTAAGTTTGCAGTGAAGCTTTCCTTGGCTCGACCTTTTACGTGTGTGGTAGTAATTCATATTGCACATGATTGGGTATGTGTGTGTGAGGGTGTGTGTGTGAGTGTATATGTGTGTGCGTGTGTGTGTGTGTGTGTGTGTGTGTACTTCCATGACAGTGAGCTGGCTGGAAAACTTCAACTACTTTGTGTCATGGGACAAGACAATGGGATGTCGCTGTAAATATTGGAGGGAGACAAGTCTCAACACCCACACCTACTTCATATAACAACACTCCCGACACCCAGACCTACTGCCGTTACAGCACTTTTGTATCACCCGTAAGTGATAATGTACCAAGGGATTATTCACAGCAAGAATGCTTCAAGTAGTGGAGTGATTGTGCTTCAACTACAAAATTTGGTGCTTCATTCAAAATCCAGTGACGTGCAGGCTCCTTCAATCTCTGTGTGATAGCAAAATGTCATGCATAGCTCCACTATGCAGCCATAAAAAGGAACCCTTAGGCTGCCAGTAGATTTAGAAGATGTATTGATGTCAGTGGCACAGCAAGTTAGAGCCTGACAAGGACAGAATGGTGAACATTCCATGAATATTATTTTATTATGCCAAGACACTTATGGTTGGTTAGGCATATCACCCCTATACTATCCTGAGCTCAGGCTAGGATTTATAACCTACTTCAGGCATTCAATACCAAATAGTCATTTTTGTGATTCACCCTTTGATTTTGCCACAGTAGGCAGTATAAACAATGAACAGTCCCCACTGTTTCATTTAAATGTAAATATTTCTGAACTATGTATGAGAGTAACAGACATGTATATATATTTAATACATCATTGTCCACAGTAACAGAAATTTCATGTGACATCCATTCTTGGCTGAAAGATATTCCCTGTGCGTTTTAGGGTAATGGAATGTAGACATATGAAAGGGTCCTAGTGTCAGTGAGCCAGTGTCTAAATGCCTCACATTTCCAGGATCTAAGTCTCTGTAGAGTCCTGGCTAAGTTTGTTAGTTTCATATGTGGGTACCCCTACAGATTTTTCTTGAGTAGGCATTGGGCAGCACTTAATAGGATTCCTTGTTAATCCAAGGTTCCAATGATTGTTGGCTAGCTTTATAAACATGGTCATTGTTGTCTGTCTAAGTGCTATTTCTCTTTGTTTGCTGTAGTCCAGTATCATATGAGAAAGGTGTTATGGCCCGATTTATGATGCAACTTTTGTTGTCTTGTGACTTTTTTAAGCGCAGCTGGACAGCTCCATTAACATCTGGCAGATTGAACTCACCAGAGAACAGCATCTCCCCCTTATTTGTGTGATGATGTCCTCTCCAAGTGCTTTATCCAACACCTCTACCTGTGCTAGAGGTCTGTTTACCACCCCAGTATGGATAGCAGCCCCAGTGCTTGTATCCAGGCATATATCCATGTATATATATCTTTTAACTAATAAGATTTTTTTCCTTTTTTGCTTTATGTTTAATATTTGAAACAGTTACTATTGTACCCCATTCACTAAAGAAGTGGTAATACCCCAAAACATTTGATTTTAGATTTATTAAGGTGGAAGAAATATACAGGTTGATTATATTACAGAGTGGTAGAGCTTTTTTCCTTCCTTTTCCTGTCATGCTTTAAGTGTCAGTTTCATTGCAGTTGCAGAGTATGCAATGATTAATTACATGCAGCAGTGGTAATGATACAGTAGTTACACATTTGTTGTATGTAACAACATTTCAATTGCAATACAGTTACAGTGTAGTTACATTGACACTTGGATATTGCCAAGAATGTGAAGGTATTACAATACTTTGCCTGTCTTGAGGCAAATGAAATTCCAGCAACTCAAGTGAATATTCATTAGATACTACCAGTGCCTCATGTAGTGATCTCAGCCCTCCCCCATGAGGCAGAGAGTGTGAGGAGGCCAAGTACTCAATGTGCCCTTAAATTAGACAAAAAACAGGCTGGAAAGCTTATCATAAATCACTCAAGGCAAGCTGAATGACTTTTAAGTTAGCAGGTGCTGCAGGGGGTGTCTTTTGTAGTTAACAATATATCATCTCACTCTGCTTGGGGCATATAGAGCTACTCAGCTTTGCTTCACAGTTCTCCTGCCTAAACAAACAGGCCTACCCAGGTTTTTCTAGTTGACTGCATGGAGGAGGTATAACGGGGGACCTCCTTCATGTGACCTGATATGGTCCTGTCACTGGTAACAGTTGCAGAAGCTGTGGTCAAGCAGGTGCACCTTTAGGCCTTGTTGGAAGACCTTAAGGGAGGAGCTTTCTTGTACTTTATCAGGAAGGGCATTCCAGATGGTTGGGACTCCTATGGCAAAGGACCTAGACCCTGTTTGGGTCCTTGTTTGGGGAGTATAGAGGAGAGTTTCAACGCTTACTGTATTACTACTTGGATATTTGCTGGCAATACAGTGATTTATTGAAGTCAGACTGGAAAGAAAGCTGTTATTTGCATATTTAAGCGTCTACATACACACAGTCTTCTTGTATAATAAAATGAATGGCAAATCGCAGTCTACATCACATAGATCACAAAAATCACGTCATAGCTATAAAGCATCCTGCAGTTTAAATATTGATGTTTCAATGCCTAATAGCCCAAAGACATGCTCTCTGTGAGTGTGCAGTGTGTGCAGGGGTCTGTTAAGCTGACAACTAGTAAATGATGCAGACTGTGGTACCATAAAAAAACAAGCATTTGTCAATGCCGAATGTTTGCTTGCTGGCATTGGCACTGTTAGTGTAGGAGTTAGACAGATGCATACTAGGAATGGCAGTGAAGTATTGAACTGAAGCTAACCCCACCACCACCCTGCAGAGACTGACAGGCACTGAGATTGTGCCTTTGGGTCATCAGGCATACTTGGCCATGCCATTTCTCCCACCCTACCCTGCAGACACCGCAAGTGTCACAGTGTGCCTTGGAGTCTTTGGGCTCATGATCACCCCATTCCATAAGAAATATGGTGCGATGGGTACAGTACAGGAGAATGGGGTGAACTTTGGGGCCAAATAGTCCAAGGCACACCTCAAGGCCTATCACTGGCTGCAGGGTGTGGGTGTGGGTGGAATGGCAGGAGTATTACAGGTGACAATCCCAAGTCACACCCATCATGGCTGTCAGTCTCTACAGGGTGGGGCGTTACGGTTGGAAAACCTAACGTCCCAGGCATTCGTTGGTATTTACACTTCAAATTTTAAACATGGGTTTTTTGTGACCCCCACTTCATGAACAGTGGCAATATCAGTTTGTTAGCGGAAAGCTGATTTTTCACAGTGACTATGCCATTTGGCACCACTGGTGCGAAAACACTTTTCAAACAGGATGTGAAAAATGACAGCTGTACTGTTCATGGGGAGATGTACAACATGGCAATGTTTAAAAACTGGAGTGAAAATACAAAAAAACTGGTGAAGTCACGAGAGTGGTAGAACTGCGCAACTACACAACCATAATGTAATTAGTTTGGGGATTTATAGCAGATTGTCAACACAGGCATTTTGGGACCTCTGCTCATGAACTGTGTCACTGTGATTTTCTTAGTCTGTCCTGAACACTGATTTCCCACAGCGACCAAGCATTTCTGCGCCGGAAGTGCGAAAACACATTTCAGCCAGGGTGTGAAAAATAACAACTGTACTGTTCATAAGGAGGTATTGAAAAATGCCAGTGTTGACAATCTGGATTCATGAACTTACGAGGGTGCATGGAAACTGTGTAATGCACGCTCATAACACAGTAATTTTATGGACTTTTGTCACCAAATTTTCAACATAGCCATTTTAAGACCTATTCTCATGAACAGCGTCACTGTGATTTTCTTAATCTGTCCCAAACATTGATTTCGCACACTGACTGCACCATTGTGCACTACATGCATGGAAACACATTTTGGTCAAGATGTGAAAAATGACAGCTGTGCTGCTCATAAGGAGGTGTGGTAAACTGGCAATGTTGAAAATCTGGAATGAAAATATTAAAAATTTGCAAACTTACGAGCGTGCGTAGGAACTGCACAATGCAGGCTCGTAAAACAGTCATTTTTGGGAACTTTTTCACCAAATTTTCAACAAAGGGTATTTGGGGGCCTACCTCATGAACTGTGACACTGTCATTTTGCAAATCGGTCAGAAAAGTGGTTCCGCGCAGTGACCACAAAATAACCTTGTGGGACCGAATAACAAAGTGACAGTGCCAGAATTCATGTGGTGGGGTCCCAAGAACCCCATGTTGAAAATTTGGTGAAAAAATTCCCAAACATGCTGAGATCTACATCAAAGTTGAAAAAACCCTATTTATTCCATTATACAGCTTACCGGCATTTCCTCAGTTCGCGGTTGGCTTTGAAGAGTGCAGAGCGTGTTCCCAGTCCACAAGAGATCGTCCGCCAAACTCCGGAGGTAAGTATGGGGTGAGGTAGGGATGTGGGGAGGCAAGTGCACAGAGGGTGGGATGGGTGTGGGAGGGGCAAGACAATCAACGAGGGACTTTTTGTTTTAGATCTTTTTTCTTTTAGGAAGACGACACAGGACTTTTGCCATGCTGGGTGGGCTGCCAGCATGGCAGCTGGAACTTTTGTTTGGGGGGCAGGAGCCGACGGGGATTGGGCAACCCCATCGCCATACAGAAGTTTGCTGGCTGGTTGGGCTCCCAGCTTGGCACCTGGAAGTGTGTTTGGGAGGCGCTTGAGCCAGTGGTGGATTTGGCACCCTAGTTGGCTGTACAGTGGAGCACATGAGCACGCTAGTGGGCTCTCAGCGTGCACCACCTATGTGTCCGTGGGGGGGGGGGGAACTGTCTATGACAGACAGTTCGGATGCAGAGTAAGTAGGCAATTTGCATACTGCTGATGACAGCATGCAAATTGTCTGCAGTGTTTTCCTTTCAGCTGTATGCCACTGCATCTGAACGGCTGTCACAGACAGCTCAGACATTCATTGGTGTGGTGCAGCTGAGCCTGCAAAAGGGAGCAGGGCATTGCAAGTGGGGGAGGTACACCTACGAATTCTCGTATGGTGGCACTAAAAATTAGATACTGATACAGCTCTGACTGCCAGTCTAGCCACAAAAATAGCCAGTATGTAACACAGGATTTCACACAATATGTGGAGGGATCTCAACTGAGCTGTAAGCTGTTAACTGTAGTCTGACTGTGGTAACATGAAAATAAAAACAATAAAAAATAACTGCCAAATCGCATTGGGAAATACTGGGATTCACTTCAGAAAGAGGGGTATGATACTGTAGCATCGGGGGGCTCTTTTGCATATATTGTTGCAGCTGGGTGCTCCAGTATTGGCTATACTGTAGGGGGTGAGGAGTAGGCTTCCCAGCACTATTGGCTATTCTGTAGCAGCAGGGGGTGCCAATACAGCAGGGGTGCTCAAGTATTTGATATACTGTAGTGGAGTCAGCATCAATGTTGGGTATAGAAAAGCAACATGGGGGTCCCAATGGAATATACCATTGTGTGAAATTCTTTGTTAGATATTCACTTTATTGGTGGCTAGGCTGACAGCCAGAACTTCATCAGTGCTGAGGGAGAAGCCACAGTGAAAAGCGGTTTGTTTGTTTAATTTTGTTTCTATTATTTTGCAGTGTCAATGTCTCTCATCATTTACTAGTTGTCAGCTCAACAGAGACCCCCTCCACACATTGCACATTCACAAAGAGTACATCTGTGGGTTATTAGCATTCAAGCATGAATATTCAAAATGCAGGGCATTCAATCAATCAATCAATCAATCACTCAATCATTTATTTATAAAATAACGCTATTCCAAAACCATAGTGCTAGTACATAGCCATAAAACACATAAAAACAACTACAAATATCAAACATGTAAAAACATCTGCAGCAGATCAAATAACATAAAAATACGCCAAAGTAAATAAATGAGTTTTTAATGCAGATTTAAAACTCTCCACCGTCAGGCACTGTTGAATCCGACGAGATAGAAAATTCCACAGGGATGGGGCCCACAATTCAAATGCACAGGCCCCAGATGATGTTAAACAGACCCTGGGAATCTCTCTAGCAATCCCTCATCGGTGGATCAAAGTGGCTGGAGGGGCAATAGGATGAAGAAGATCTTGCAGATAACCCGGCCCCTGTCCATGTAGGGCTCTATAGGTCAGTAAACCGACCTTAAATGTGATCCACTACTGAATTGGCAGCCAGTGCAGATCGCGCAGCACAGGAGTGACATGACAGCTATGAGGTAGCCCAGTCAACAGCCTGGCTGCAGCGTTCTGCACCAGCTGCAAGCGGTGGATATCAACCCCTAATAGCCTTAGGTACAGGGCATTACAGTAATCAAGGCGAGAGGTTACAAACACTTGCTAGTTTTTAAATTATTTTACAATCTGTGTGACATATAAACTGAAGTCTGACTTTCATTTTATTACACAAAGAACACGTGTGTATTTTGAGCTAATGGAACACTTGGGACCCAATACAAGTCACACACACACACACACACACACACACACACATACACACACACACACACACACACACACACACATACACACAGAGTACTGTTTACACATTCAAGGCTTACTGTATTAGACTAGTTGTACATTTGCTGGCTACAGAGTGATTTTGCAGTCAGACTGAAAGTACAGTAAGCTGTTGTTCGCACACTTAAGCTCCTAACTACACACAATCTTCTTATATAATAAAACAAATGCTAAATCTCAGTTTACTTCAGCTAGATCACAAAAATCACATCATAGCTAGCAAGTGTTCTGCAATTTAAATATTGAAGTTTGAATGCTTAATATCTCACAGACATACTCCTTGTGAGGTGCAGTGTGCAGGGGTCTGTTAAGTTGACAACTAGTAAATGATGGCACACTGTGGTATCATAAAATAATAAAAAAAAAAAAATTAAACAGCTAAACTGTTTTACTGTCTCTTCTTCCTGAATGCTGATACAGCTCTGCAAGCCAGTCTAGCCACATAAATAGTGAATATGTAACACAGGATTTCACAAAATGTGTGGAGGAATTTCAACTGAGCTGTCAGCTGTTAACTTTAGTCAGACAGTAGTAACATAAAAGAAGGCGATGAGGAAAAAACTGAAAAAAATTGCAACTTTTAAGGTTTTGGACTATCCAGATCTCATAATCTGTACATCTGACAGGAAATAAACTTGCCGCATCAAGAGAACTACCCCATGAGACAGCGCATAACAAATTTTGTGCAACTCCATTGATCAGTTGCAAAGTTATTAAAGTGCAAAATCTGAGGTTTAAAATTAAATAGGCTGCTCAACCCTAACTATAGGTGCACAACTGTGCCTATATATATATATATATGCAAAAACGTCATTAATACATCAGTTAAATTGATAGCACTGTTAGGGTTGATAGCACAGTGACAAAAGTATGGAAATGTGATTTTAGGATTACACCCTACCACCCCCACCCTCCACACATCAACAGGCATTGGGGTGTGCATTGGGGTCATCAGCCTAACTCTCACACCATTCCATCATTCTCCTATACTGCACCACTTCAGCTTGTTTACACATGGAATGGGGTGAGAGTTAGGCCAATGACCCCAACACACACCCCGACGCCTGTTGGTGTGTGGAGGGTGGGGGTGGGTGGTAGAGGTATAACCCTAACATCACATTTCCATACTTTTGTCACTGTGCTATCAACCCTAACTGATCCATTAATGGAGTTTTTTGCAATTAATTTCCCTTCTTTTTGAGAAAGTGTAATGTAACTGGTATGTGTTACTGGGAGCGCAGGCCCTCTGTGCCCTGCGCTCCCTTCACATTGTCCGTTTTTTTCATAATGGTATGTGTATGTGGGAGTGTGGGCCCTATGGGCCTTGTGCTCCCACTTATACATAAACATGGAGCCATGCAGCAGCACCATAGTACTCCAAAGGAACCCTTGTAACACGTTTTTGCCAATATCTTTGTAACTGTAGAAGTAGGAAAAATTCCCTGCAGGTGTAATCTATGATTTCCAAACTTGTTTTTAGCTTAATCACTAAGCTGTGAGTAGTAAAAAAATCCATATCTCTTCATTTTCAAGATACAGGTGCCGAAGGTGCTCACGGGCACCGCAGTGTTATCCTATGGGAAATTTCTCAACTTCAGAACACTGTAACTTTGGGCCCATTGAATGTTTTGGGACCAAACCACCAAAGGCACATCTGTGGGACCAGGGCTTGCCACCCTGCAAATTTCAGCCCAAAAGCCCCAAACTGTTTTGATGCAGGGGATGGCAAAGATTTGCAGTTTTGGGCAAATACTGTCAAATTGTGACAGTATCCCAAAAACAGCACAACACTTTCGTGATTTGCGAAAGTGTTACAGCCATTTCTGTCGCAATGTGTGACAGTACTGGGGTGCTGATTTTTTAAACTGCATTTCTGGGGGGAGGTTCCCCCCCAAAAAAAGATAGGGCTGTCATTCTCAGGACTCAACTAGCTAAACACAACAGTCAGTGTTTACCTAAGGGGTCCCAAATTTAAATGCCAGGCATTTTTCTCTCTTGCTAACAGAAAACAAGATGGCCACTGCATGATAGTAAAATGGCCATTTGAGACAGTAAAATGTAGTGGTGGCGGCTTTCGAGAGACACATATATTTTTTTCCCATTGACTATAATGGGAAACTTGTTTTTTGAATAACTTTTGAACGGTTTAATATTTTTTATCAAATCTTTGAAAAGCACATTAGTGATACACACTGCATCTTCCCTGAGATTTTTAGACAAATTGGGCAAATTGTGCAGGATGTAGCCACAAGCAAAGAAACACACCCAAACACCCCTTTTGTTGCATTTTTGGCATTCTGCAGCTCCACAACCGCTCATCCGACCGTAAAGCAAATTGCCAGATCCAGGGATTTATGGTACCAGACCACGCATGCAAAATTTCAGGCAAATCCATCATACAGTGATAAAGTTATTAAAGTGCAAAATTTGAGGTTTAACATAGAAGAGGCTGTGCAACCCTAACTACATTGCCACGGTGTATATATATATATATATATTTAGCTATACAAATATGTGTGTGTGTATATATCTATATATATATATATAAAACAAAAAGGCGATATATATATATATATATATATATATATATTTATTGCAAAAAACATCCCTAATGCATCAGTTAGGGTTCATATTAAAGCAACAAAATATGGAAATGTGGTGATAGGGTTCACAATGCTAACACCCCATCCACCCCAAAACCAACCCTACCACCACCCCACCCCACCCTCCACACACCAACAGGCATCGGGGTGTGTCTTGGAGTCATCAGTCTAACGCTCACCCCATTCTCCAATGCTGTACAATCTCAGCTTCTTACACATGGAATGGGATGAGTGTTAGGGCCGATGGCTCCAAGACACACCCCAACGCCTGTTGGTGTGTGGAGGAGTGGTTGGGGGGTGCGGTGGGGTGGTAGGGATGGTTGGGGAGTGGGATGGGGTATTAGGGTTGGGAACCCTAACACCACATTTCTATAGTTTTGTCACTTTAATATGCACCCTAACTGATACATTAACAAAGATTTTTGCAATGAATTTCCTTACTTTTTGAGAAAGTGTAATCTTAGGGTTATTTGGTAGTCATAGCCTTATATGGACTGCAACATTGCCTACCCTTTCCAGTTTCCATACTTTAAAACACCTGGTCAGTTTGACTGCATTTCTTGCAGTGATAGAAAGTTGAGGGGGGATCTTACAGGACAGCATTCTTGATCAGATGGCAAGCATTTTCCATAAACAGAAACTCAAACTGCATAAATTTATTTATACAATACTACTAAAAATAAAATGGTCTGAATGGGTGTCAAGAGTCACTAAAACATGATGTCAGGAGCTCTCACTGAAATTTGCAAGGATCAGTTACCTGCCCCCCAAACAAAGTACTGTCACTGACAATAAGAACCAGAGTGCAGTTAGGGAATATGTGTTTCATTCATACAATATGTAAATATCAGTGCAGAAGTGATGAATTAACATATTTGGGAGCCTGATTAATACTTGCTCTTCTCGGGCTAAGAGACCTCGTTTCTTTACAAGCTTGTGGTCTTTAATGCTCCCCAACAGCATGTTATGCCAGCATATTTAAAAGTTCTATAACTGAATCACATTTTCATTAACTACAATGTCGCTCATATTGTCATGACACAGTCCCATTTATTTATATATTTTTTGTTACTGGTAACAGATCCCTTTCAAATTCCATGGAGCACATTTCTCCACAGGCAACTGTGGAACTGGGTGCAGCCTTGGATTTTCATGACATATATAAGCATAAATGCAGGTCGTGGAAGAACAAATAAGACAGGCAGGAATAAACACAAGATGGGCATGAACTCTGCTGCATTTAACTAATCCGTTTGCAGTCATTTCAGTCATAGCCTTATATGAACTGCAGCACTGCTTACCCTCTCCAGTTTCCATGCTTTAAAACACCTGGCCACTAGCCAAGGTAACGTGAGGCTGAGGGCATCATGCCTTACCTTCCTGCCACTCCAGCCACCCCGTGTTCGCAGTGCAAGAGTGGATTGCTGGGAGTCGCCTGGGTGGGAGAGAGCATCGAGCGTCTGGAGGACAGCTCTCCTTTCCTGGGGAGGAAGGGACACAGAGAGGCCTGCACATTTCTGACATCTAGTTGTGGAAAACCCCAGCGCAGGCGCCTGGGTCCCATACATAGGGATTGGGGTGGAGTAGTCGGCTGGCGAGCTATGGGATGAAGCACACACAGCTCAGCCACTGCCAGCATCTACATTGCTCTGCCTCTGGAATGGCTGGGAGGGAGAAAAAGGAGGAGAAAATTGGCATGGGTATGGCTGAATGATGTCGACCCCTACAGGGGCCTCTCCTGCGAATGGCAGGCACCTCCTGAACTCCTGAACCGGATCCATGTTTGGTGGGTTAAGGGATCCCTGCCACCATGGGGGGGGGGGTAAACCATGGAGGAAGAATAGAGGTGCACTGTGAGCAGGGGAGGGGGCCAGGGGGTCAGTGAGAGAGAGGGCTGCCTAAGTCAGAGTACAAAGTAAGTTAAAAAAGAAACAACTGGCCAGCTGTACTGTTCTTTTTGGGGTTTTTTGTACTGATAGAAAGTTGGGGGGATGAATCTTTCAGGACAGCATTCTTGATCAGACCACAATCATTTCTCATAAAGAGAAACTCAGGCTGCATACATTTATTTATACAATACTACTAAAAAATAGAAATACTGTAGTCCCAATCAATATTAAGAGTTACTGAAACACGATGTCAGGAGCTCCATGGAAATTGCAAGGTCAGTTACCTGTTCCAAAAGAAAAGAAAAAAACAGGACTGTTAGTGACAATAAGAGCCAGAGTGCAGTTAGAGAATGTGTGTTTCATTCATAAAACATAAAACATTTAAATATCCTGGCAGAAGTGATGAATTAACATACTTGGGAGCCTTACTAATACTTGTTTTTCTCGGGTGCTGTGACCCTGTTTTTCTACATGCTTGTGGTCTCTATTGTTCCCCAACAGCATGTTCACTCCACTTCGGCCAGCATATTTAAAAGTTCTATGAATAAATAACATGTTCATTAACTGCACTCTCGCTCTTATTGTCATTACCTAGTCTGCTTTTTGTTTTTTTGGGGGGGGAGGGGACCTGAAACAGGCCCTTTCAAATGCTGGCAGGAGCATGTTTCTCCACATCTCAGGATACTGGGAGTGGGCTACCCAGTGTCCCACACTGATGGGGGATGGGGTCTTATTTTATATTATCTATATATCTAGCTGTATATATATATATATATATATATATATATATATATATATATATACACATATACTGTATGCCTTATCATTTGGGAGAAACACACTGCGGGATCAGATCCAAATATTTGTGATCAAACATCTGATCCAGCCTCAGATCAAATTCAGGGCACATACTGGATATTTTGACTATCCAGGAACAGACTGGTCTAAACAAATTTCAGGATATGCAAGAAACACTATTTGGGGCAAACCAAGATGCCTTTAATTGCTTACAGAGGGGGCCTTCCTGAACTGGGAGGGGGTAGGAGGGAAGACAAACAGATGCTGATGGCCATTTCTGCTTAGGGGAGGGAAAGGAAAACTATCTATTTTTTTACTTTAACAATAAAGTAACAAAGTGTGGGAGGATATAGAAGATCTGTAAATGAAAGTGTCCCCATCAGTAGGGTACTAAAATGTGGAAACTGAAGTAATTAATGTAGGGGAAGGGATTATTTAAGTGGCATATGTTACCTAGAAAAAATAAATGCTAAAAAAATGTAAAAATCCTTTTTATCTTTTTTAAAAATAGTAATATGACCCATTTTATGGTCCCAGTAAGGCATTCCATGGCATGGGTCATTTGGGGATTTAGCCATGTCTGGTGTGATAACAGTAACTTAGATTGACTCAGCTCAGAAAGTGCCCTGGGACCAACATGACATAGAAACATAGAAACATAGACTTTGATGGCAGATAAGGACCGCTTGGCCCACCTAGTCTGCTCATTTCCCTACCTACAGGATAGGCTGCATATCCTAGTTAACCAACAGCCTATTTCTTCCTACTTCCCCAACAAGAATTGCCTCATGTCTGTCCCATGCATTCTTGAATTCTCCCACAGTTTTAGACCCCACAACTTCCTCAGGAAGGCTGTTCCATGCATCCACCACCCACTTTGAGAAAAAATACTTCCTCACATTGCCCCGGAACCACCCCCATCTTTAAACTGTGTCCCCTTGTTCTTGCAACGCCTTTTCTGAAAGATGCTACCCTCTTGGACTTTGTTGATTCCACTGAGGTACTTTAAAGTTTCTATCATGTCCCCCCTCTCCCTTCTTTCCTCAAGGGTATACATATTAAGCTCCTTTAGTCTCTCCTCATATGACTTCTCTTGCAGACCCTGCACCATTTTAGTTGCCCTCCTCTGGACTGCCTCTATCCTGTCTATGTCCTTGCGGAGATGGGGTCTCCAGAACTGGATGCAGTACTCCAGATGGGGTCTCACCAACTGTCTGTACAGAGGGATAACAACTTCCTGTTTTCTGCCGGTAATGCCTCTCCCTATGCATCCCAGTACACCCCCAGCCCTCCCTACTGCCTTCTCACATTGCATGCTAACCTTAAGATCATCTGATATGATTATCCCCAGGTCCCTTTCCTTTTTATGTTTGCTTGCATGCATGTGCAAGAAACATAGTGCCATGAACGGAGATTTCGGAGTGTGTCACCTCCTCCTCCATTCAGGCACTGGGCTGTGGCATGCCCTGTAAGCCATCGCATTTTGGAGCTGCAACGACACGCTCCAAAATGCAGTGGTCATACAGTTGAAAGGGGAGCTACGCTGAGTGAGCACCTAAGATATCGACTGCTCACGCAGCTTCCCCCATGCACAGACAGACGGCGCCGCCAGATTGAATAGCCGACTGGGTGCTCAACTTCGTCGTGGCTGAACGCCCCCTGTTCTTTGTACCACGCTGGGAGCCCATACCCCAGCGTGGCAAACGGTGCCGGAGATTTTTTTATTTTGCCGACGGGGTGCCTAACTCTCGGGTTGAACGCCCCCAAGTCCTGTGAGCGGCAACTGTGCAGTGTTTTTGTTTTTGATTTTGCCGACGGGGTGCCTAATCCTCGGCCAGCTGAACGCCCCTCAGTCTTTTGTGCCACGCTGGGAGCCCACCCCAGCGTGGCAACGCCCCACGTCTTTTTATTTTAAGACCTGTAAAATAAAATCGTTCACTGGCGTCTCCCAACGCCTCCCACAACCGGGCACTCCACCCACTTTGAGCACCCAGCCTCCCCGCACCCCCACCCCACATACGCATGTCGGACTCCAGTGCGACGTCTTCGATGGACGGGAACACGTCTGCACTCTTCAAAGCCGACCGCGAACTGAGGAAATGCCAGTAAGCTGTATAATGGGTTACATAGGGGTTTCAACTTTAATCCATATCTCAGGCATTTTGAATTTTGACCAAATTTTCAACATAGGGTTTTGGGACCCCTTCTCATGAATATATCATGGTCATGGCGGTATGGTGGCCAGGGGGCGATTTCGCAAGTAACTGTGCGGCTACAAATCACCCCAGACTGGAACCCACCAGACATGACATCATTATGAGAAGAAGTCCTAAAAACACCATGTTGAAAATTTGGTACCAAAATTCCAAATGACTGTTCTATCTAGGGTGCGCTATGCAGTCTTAGCCAGCAGGCTCGTAAGTTCGCGAAATTTCAACATTTTCACCCATATTTTCAACATTGCCATTTTACCCCACCTTCTTATGAGTAGTACAGCTGTCATTTTTCACATCTCACCCAAAATGTGTTTCCACCCATGTAGCAGAATGGCATGTAGTCGGTAGCGAATCAATGTATGACAAATTAAGAAAATCACAGTGATACTGTTCATGAGCAGAGGTCTTAAAATGGCTATGTTGAAAATTTGGTGAAAAATTCCTAAATGACTGTTTCACATGAGGGTGCATTGCGCAGTTCCTACACTACACCGTAAGGTCGCGAATTTTCTAATATTTTCACCCAGATTTCAACTTGCCATTTTATCACACCTTCTTATGAGCAGTACAGCTGTCATTTTTCACGCCACCCAAACGTGTTTCTGCCCATGTAGCACACAATGGCGTAGTCGAGTGTCTTAGATCAATCTCCGGACAATTAAGAAAATCAAGTGACACTGTTCATGAGCTCAGGTGTTAAATGGCTATGTTGAAAATTTGGTGAAAAATTCCTAAAAATAACTGTTTATAGAGAGGCGCTGCACAGCTCCTATGCACGCTAAGTAAGTTCATGAATTTTCAATATTTTCACTCCAGATTTCCAACATTGCCATTTTACCACACCTTCTTAGGTAGTATAGCTGTCATTTTCACATCTCACCAAAACATGTTTACGCCCATGTAGCGCACAATGGCACAGTCGGTAGTGAAATCAATGTCACGGGACAAATTAAGAAAGTCACATGACACTGTTCATGAACAAAGGTCTTAAAATGGCTATGTTGAAAATTGCAGAAAAATTCCTAAAATGACTGTTTTGATCGAGGTGCATTGCGCAGTTCCTACGCACACTCATAAGTTCGCGAATTTTCAATATTTTCACTCCAGATTTTCAACATTGCCATTTTACCACACCTCCTTATGAGCAGTATAGTTTCATTTCACATTCACAAAATGTGTTCCCACCCATGTAGTGCACAATGGCTTAGTATGTGCAAAATCAATGTATAGGACACATTAAGAAAATCACAGTGACACTGTTCATGAGCAGAGGTCTTAAAATGGCTATGTTGGAAAATTTCAGAAAAATTCCTAAATGACTGTTTATCGAAAGGCGATGCTATGCAGTTCCTATGCATGCTCGTAAGCTCTGCAAATTTAATATTTTCACTCCAGATTTTCAACATTGCTATCATACACTTCCTATGAACAGTACAGCTGCCATTTTTCATATGTCGCCCAAATGTGTTTTCGCACATGTTGCTTATCAGATGTTGTTGGTGTCATAGCAATGTTTAGGACAGATTAAGAAAATCACAGTTACACTGTTCATGAGCAGAGGTCTTAAAATGGCTATGTTGAAAATTTGGTGACAAAAGTCCATAAAATGACTGTGTTATGTAAGTGAGCAATCACGCAGTTTCCAATACCATCTATGTTCATGACTTTGTAATATTTTCAGTCCAGATTTTCACCAGTGGCATTTTTCACACTTCCATATGAACAGTACAGCTGTCTTTCACAACATGGCTAAAGTGTGTTTTCACGCTTTCAGCGCTGAGATACGCATAGTCGCTGTGGGAAATCATTGTTCGCACAGATAAAGAAAAACACAGTGACATTGTTCATGATCGGAGGCACCAAAATGCCTGAGTGACAATCTGCTGTGAAATATCCCCAAACCTAATTATAATACGGTGTGCGTTGCACAGTTTCTATGTACGCCATGACTTCACCATTTTTTAAATATTTGTACTGCAGATTTTTAACATTGCCATTTTTTACCTCCCCATGAACAGTACAGCTGTCATTTTACATCCTATTACAAATGTTTTTGCACCTGTGGTACTAAATGCCGTAGTTGCTGTGCATAAGCAGCTTTCGCTAACAAACTGATATTCCCCTGTTCATGAGGAGGTCACAAAAAAAAAAAGCTGAAAATTTGGAGGAAAATACCAATGAATGCCTGAGGTATTAGGGTTTCCAACCAATAACGCCCAACCCTGTAGAGAATGAGCATCAGGTGTGACTTGGGTTCTTGCCTGTAATGCTCATACCATTCCACACCCTGCAGCCAGTGAGAGGTATCGAGGTATGCCTTGGACTCTTCAGCCCTAAGTTCACCCCATTCTCCATATCGCACCCATCTCACCGCATTTCCTAATGAAATGGAGTGCATAAGAGCCAAACACCCTAAGGAACACCATGACACTTGTCAGTGTCTGCAGGGTGGGTGTGGTGAAATGGCAAGGCCATTATGCCTGATGACCCAAATGCACACCCCAATGCCTGTCACTCTCTGCAGGGTGGTGGTGGGGTTGGCTTCAGTTCAGTACTTCACTGCCATTCCTATTACGCAGCTCTGTAACTTCTACATTACCACTGCCAATGCCAGCAAGCAAACATTCGGCATTGACAAATGCTTGTTTGTTGTTGTTACCAATTTCCCCCATTGTGTAATATTCCCTTGGGTTCTTGTTTCCCAAGCATTATTTTGCACTTCTTTGCATTGAATCCTAGCTGCCATGCTTCTGACCATTCCTCCAACCTTACCAAGTCCCTTCTCATCCTTTCCATGCCTCCTTGTGTATCAACCCTGTTGCAGATCTTTGTGTCATCTGCAAATAGGCATACTTTTCCTTCCAGTCCCTCTGCAATGTCACTTATAAAGACATTAAAAAGGACTGGACCCAGTACTGAACCCTGCTATACCCCACTAGTAACCCCTCTTTCTTCAAAGTGGACCCATTTACAATTACCTTCTGTCTCCTGTTGTCCAGCCGAGTGTTTTACTCCAGGCTACCACCCTGAGAGACCCATTCCCAGGCTGGTTAATTTGACTATTAATCTTTGTGTGGGACTGTGTCAAATGCCTTGCTAAAGTCTAGGGTAAGCCATGTCCACAACCCTCCCTGGTCTACTACTTTGGTCACCCAGTCAAAGAAATCTATTAGATTTGTCTGACATGACCTTCCGCTGAGAACCCATGCTGCCTTGGGTCCTGTGCCCCACTGGCCTCTAGGTACTCAACTATTCTTTCCTTCAGAAGTGACTCCATCACTTTCCTCTACCACAGAGGTCAAACTGACAGGTCTGTAGTTTCCTGCCTCTGTCTTGGTCCCACTTTGTGAAGGGGAACCACATCTGCCTTCCTCCAGTCCTGGGTACCACACCATCCTCGCATGATTTATTAAAAAGTAGTCAGTGGTTTCACTAGTTCTCCCTTAATTATTTTAGAATTCTGGGGCTAATTCCATCAGGCCCCATTGCTTTGTCCACCTTCAGTTTTAGGAGTTCTTGCAGAACCTTTCTTTCTAGAAAGGGCTGATTGACCCCCTACCAAAAGCGCTTGTTAACTGGATTAGCACTTCCTCCTTCTTTGTGAATACTGATCAGAAATATTTGTTCAGTATCCCTGCTTTTTCACTGTCCCCTCTGCCCACCCACCATTCATTCTATTCAGCTCTACTCATCCCTCCCTTGTCTTTTCTACGCTCTCTGATGTACCTATAAATGTTTTATCCCTTCTTAACAGAGTTGGCTATCTTTTCCTCAGTTTGGGCCTTTGCTATTCTGACTTCCTCCTGCTTTTTTCTGCCTTAACTGGTACAGCTCTCTGTCCTGCTCCTTCTGTGTTTCCTTATACTTCCTGAATGCTATCTTTTTCTCCCTGACTTTCCCAGCCACCTCTTTTGAGAACCATAGTGGCATTTTCTTTCATTTTGATTTGTTTAGTTGCCTCACACAAAGGCTTGTTGCCTCTGTGATGGCAGTTTTGATGATTCCCCATTGTTACTCCACCCCTCCTTCTAGCCTGTTTGCTAGTGCTTTTCTGAGGCACTCTCCCATCTTGCCAAAGTCAGCCCTCTTGAAGTCCAGTACCCTCACTTTTGTATGGCTTGACTCTGTAGCTGAGTTTAACGTGAACCACACTGTTTGATGGTCACTTGTTCCTAGGTGGCAACCCACTTCTAGATCTGAGATCTCTCACTGCCCCCATTTGAGAGTATGAGGTCTAAGATTGCTCCTTCATGAATGGGTTCCAAACTAGCTGTCTAATGCCTGCCACCTGTAGGCATGAGAATGGCCCTGCTCTTGGATGTGGCTGCAAATGCTCCAGTTAACATCTGGCATGTTCAGGTCTCCCATCAACAGCATCTCCTTTCTGCCATTCTAAGAATGCCTTCCATCATATCCTTGTCCATTCCTTCCCCTGACATGGGGGTCTGTACACAACCCCTGTGTGATTGTGGTGCCCTTTCCAGTCTCCAAGGTGACCACAGTGCCTCCTCTCCTCCCTGTTTACTGTTTTGGTCAGTTGCTTTTATCCCTTCCTTTACATAGAGAGCTACTCCTCCCCTTCTCCCCGTCTGTTCTCCTGAAGGTTATGTACCCTGGTATGTTAACATCCCAGTCATGGTTCTCTGTGTACCATGTTTCTATGACTGCTACAATATCCAGGCATCCCTCTTCCATCAAGGCCACCAGCTCAGATTCAATACCCCCTCCCAGCAACAATGTTTTATGTGCAGCTTGACAGCTAAGTAAACATTTTGATAATGATATAACATCTACTAACTAAAGTTACATTCTGTCTGCACTTGATAAGGAATTAACCCCTTAAAGTGTGGGGTTGCTATAAGGACTGGTGACTTTATTTAAAATTGTTTAAAATAACGGTGAAGGAAATTGGAAGGGGTAAATAGTTTTTCTCTAAAAGTCTACTTTACTTATATTATCTCGATTTCCAAAAATCAGGACAGTAATTATGCAGCATTCTTTTGTCATTTGGTCCATGGCACCTCGCTGTTTCTAATTTTTTAAACTGATAGCTGCTATGTTTTGAAACTTACAAATTTTAGTAACTTCAAACATCCTAAAATGACACACTTTAACAGATATTTTAACAAAACAAATTTATTAATTCATGTTTTAACTTCACCTATTAGCCTGAGCTCAATTCCTGTCAGCATCTTTTTTCTTTTCTCGAGCTGCACACATCCAGGCAGCATTCTGCTCGAGATTCCATTCACTAAGCATGCGTGTATTTTTAAAAAAAAATAATTACAAAATAAAAAAATGCATTTAAATGAAGACAATTCCTGATTCAAACTGGAAATATCCTAGCACCTTAATCAGCTTGTTCAAGTAATCAGATTATTGTATTATTCAGAAAATTGACTCTACACGAGTCCCATTAATCAGATTTTTGAATTGAAAATTTACAAATTCCTTTTTGAATTGGAAATTGCTCTGCATGCAAATGTGGTATATTATAAATAAATACCATTTCAGGGATGAGGACAACAGTGCAATTAAGATACTCAAAATGTTTTGACTACAGAGCCTATTGGCATAGATGGCATACTGTACCCTAAATTAAGTACAGTCAAGCAAAATATTGGCAAGCTGGATGTTCCTCCTCAGTAGAGCAGCTCAGAGGCTGGCCTTCGTGTCATCACAGTGTGTAGCACACTCTAAACAGTTCCTAATTTTTTTTTCTTTACCAATGGCAGCTGTGTGGTTGACTTGATCTGAGGATTATTCAGTATGATCACTCTCTTGTCACATACAGTGATGCTGATAGTAAGGAACATTTCATCAGAAGAATGTTACAAGTGCACAGAGATTATTGGGCATTTACCAAAAAGAGACAGCAATAAATAAATAAATAAACCAAACCAATGCATTGTTGAGGATTTCAGATTGCACAGAAGTTGCAGTATAATAATATAAATGTGCGAGCTTCAGGTTGTAGGCTCAAAATCTGCTATAGATCTGTGCTCCCAGACCACCGCATTACATTGAGCATATTTACACTCTGCAGTTCTCCTATGAAAATCATAGAGAATAGTGGATGGGGAACTATGCACAACCAGTGTGTTGTGCCACCGAGGGGTACTGATTCCCTGTGACCTTGAGAGTGAAGCCTGAGAGGTCCATGGGAATCAGATCCCTGAAGTGGCACAACACATTGGTAGTGCATAGGTTTGCCCATCCACTATTCTATATAGTGTATGGTGGCCACTCTTTAATAAAACAAATCTATTTTTTTATACCAAAAATACAAAATCAAAGTGGCTGTTTCCACTGCATGTGCTGGTAGCTAGGGTGGTTGCTAGGGTAGGGATGTGAGATTACTAGGGAGCAGATGTCCAACATTTATTGGCAACCTTGGACTGGTTGCTAATCCTGTATGGGTGGATTTAAAAATCAAAAACAACATGCCACTTGATTTCTCGCTATAGAGAAAGGTAACCAGGAAGAGGCACGATATGTAAGTTAAATTTAAATATGTGTTGATCCTGCTATTTAATTTTAACACTAAATATCTGGTTGATCCTGCAGCTCTACATTGCTCTTGAGTTGTGCTGGACCGGGTGATCATGCTGCCGACACCACCACCACGACTGTCATCTGGTTGAGCCTGCTGTTTCTGTGGCGATCGGTGTAGTGTGACATCCATAGTGCAGCAGAATGAAAAGTCATTCTGCTGCATTACAGACATCACTACTGCAGCAGAACAACATTTTTCAGCCAACTGAATTCGATGGATAACAACGTTCCACCATACACTATAAGGTACAGCACCACTGCTGATGGTGCGGAACAGCAAATGGGAAACCTCTGCCAGTCATTCTCTCTCCTCTCAGTCTTGCACTGTCAGGATGAAAGAGGGACAGAGACACAAAGCTGTGCACTGGGTTACAAGACAGAGGCTTGACTGCCTGCCCAAGTTACCTGAATGCCTTATCACTGACTGGCCATCCTAGCGGCTGCCTCTGCAGACAGAAACATGTCTACAGTTTTGCCCACATCACTGTACCACCTGATTGTACATGGCAAACCCCACCTTCACGTACTAACAAGCTGATTCATTGCCCTGTCGCTGCCGCATGGAACTCCAGACACACAAGGGGGGCTACTACTGATCTGAAACTTCTTCTGTCTGTGGACAGTTTTGCCACAACTCACTCCCATTCTGTCTCTCTCTCTCTCTTTCATTTCCAGGCTCTTACTGTCTGTTGCCGCAATCTGTGCACATTCTGTGCCTCTGCAAACCATCTGCTACAACTCCCCATGCCTATACCACTCCCCCTCCCCAAGTGTGGTCCAGTGCTTGTTTCTCTATCTGGGGCTCCCGTGACATCTGCCAACATCACAGGGACATTATCTCCTACTCCATTTTTCATTCCAGCTCTGTCTCTCCTCATCTCTTGGCTGTGAGGGGGCAGGAGGTGGGAGGATGGGATGAACAGGACTGGCAACATGTGCTAGGGAGATGGACTGCAGGGAGCACAGCCCTGATGGTGTCTCTACCTATGCCACCCCTCTCTCTCTCAGTGCCACTATGCACAGGTGGGAGGAGTAAATCAGTGTGTGGGTATGTCACTGTGTGAATGGTATGTGCCGGTACTTGGAGATCCACAGGGAGGTGGATGGGAGCCAAGCACTGACATCGGGTGCTGTGAGGAACCTCTGGCAGTTAAAATGGCTGTCAGACAAATTTGCTTCACAGGAGGAAAAAGGAGATTGATGGTGGATCTCCAGAGTCCCTCTGTGGGGTCGTGGATTATTAACTTTTAATCCACAGCATCCCAAACTGACTGAGTCGGGTTGTATGTTTTTGGGCACCCATGTGGAAATGTAAGCCTTATTGAGACACTCTTGTTTTGTGGAATGTGACAGCTGAGTAAACAAGAAATAGTGCAGCTGCAGCAGACTGTTTTGGAGTCACAGAATAATCTTTCCAAAACGACAAATTAGGAGCGTTCCTCGGTAGCTTGTTTTTAGTGCTACCACAAAACGGCTGCAGGCTCCTCCCACACAGCCTTAAAAATAATGTATATGATATTTTTATAATGATTGAAACTACATTTTGAAATTGTTGCTACATGCATATGTAACAACCCTTTGACTCACCTGGGCTGCTCCAGGGCCCTCAAGGTAGTTCAACACACACCTCCAGGGTGTCGGACTGGGTTCGCAGTGGTAGCAAATGTGGCACGGTGCCTCCAAATGGGGAATGGCAGGGACTCCTGAGGATGAAAGAGTAGGTTACCACCCCCAGGAAATAGCACGCCCCAGTAGTACTTTCCCACAATGATCGGAGTACCCCAGCACTTGGTGCAAGCCCTGTGACCTCCTGAGACAGTGAGTCCCACTTGGGAAAGGTTAGCAGTTCCTTCCCTTGCTCTGGGTGAGAACTCCCTAATGATGGGGGTCCTCCTACAGCCTTGCACTGAGTTCTTGCCAAGTAGCATTATAGAAGCCCCTCAATGAAATCCAGTACCAAGTTTAGTAGGTGCTAGCTTCCAATTCACTCTGGGTTAATGAACTTCAACTGAAGGGTATTCAGCAACAACAGCCCCCCTGCACACCAACCCACACTTGTAGCCTAGCAGTGTCCAACTCTTTTACTTGGCTGCAGCAAAACCTCCAGTCACAGCCACTTTAATAGTTCTCTCAGGACACACACAATTTCTGGCTAGCATCCCATGACCTGAAGCATTCTGCCATTGTCAAGAAAATGCAGTTGCTGTCCATGCAAGAAACTGACCTCTCAGCAGCACTTGTACAGCTCAGATATCTGCTCAGTCTTTTGGGTGACTCAATTTCACAGTGCAGGGTATCTGTCACTTTTAGTTACTCCTAACAATCATTTAGCAACCTCTCAGTATCTGGGGAACCAAGATCTCAGGTCAGTCTCTCTTTCTCTCTTTTCCCCCTTTGCAATCCAGTCCTGCTTCCAGCACCTGGGGAATCCTTCAGCATACACACACTTCAGAATTAGGGCCTGGATAGCCCCTGAAGTCCCCAAACTGCTCTTTCACCACAGTCCTGACTTGTACAGAGCCCAGCAACAGCCTCCTCAATCCCTGAAAGTCTACACTGTTTCACCCGAAAACCCAGTGTTCTGATTGGCTGATGGAGCTTATCAATGAAGGATATCCATGGAGATCAATATTTCCTGCTTGTTTATTAGGGCATGATCTAGGCACCAGAATTAGTCCCCCTCCTTTTCCCAGGAGTCCCTTTGTATCCTGTTTGGGTGCCTAGATCAGTGATTGGCTGCAGCACTGAGGTATAATGTCAAACAAAATGTCTGCTCCCATTTGTTTACATGGAGTCCCATACATCTTTATACAGTTTCTCCCATTTCAGTTCTAGTGCAGCTCAACATGCCACTTTATTCAACAACACCCCATTCCAGGTTCTAGCCCCAACAATTCCCTTTCAAGAGAGCCCTCTCTTGGGCAAATAGTCCCCATACATGTTCTGTCGTTGCTGCCAAACTCTGTCTCCCTAGACAGCAGCGACCTCTCATTAATATTCATGAGGTTCATGAATGATTCATGAGCCCTCGATGTCCCGATTCCAAACTTTTTATTTAAACTCTGAAGTGGCTTCTCTGCCACCTCCTCAAGGTCACCGGTCACCACTTTGCTTAAGTGAGCACTGGGACCACCAAGGAGCTCCCCAGAAGACCACAGAACTGTGGTCAGTAGACGAAAGGCACTGTGATGCACCTGCATGATTCCCATTTGCACAGTGTATACAGAAGAGCAGCAGTGGTTGTGAACAAGAAGTCAGATCCATTCAGCCAAAACCAAGTACTGGGCTGAATTGGGGAGCTTGGAGACCAGCAGCACACGGGCCATGGCAGTAAGTCATACAGGGATTCGGGGAGTAGTGGGGAAACCAGCAGGCAACAGGAGGAAAATGGGAACAACGTGGGGCAGTTCAGGTAAGCCCAAACTGGGGGGCTTGCACACGTAAATTTCAATATAACATATTAAAAATGGCAGGATTCAAAAAATGCAATGGACCATTTTATTTTTTATATTGATATGAAACATATTATGTTTCTTATATCAATATATGGTTACTGTAGTGATATATTAATGACATTCTACTCAGCTGTCTTCCAGCTTTTGTTAAACAAACAAATGTAACCCCCAGGTGGCGCTATCCCAAGGGCCAATACCCCTGCCTGCTTGACTACTGACAGGTTGAGGGGCCTAGGTTCTATGGCGGGTGCCTCCACCCAGAGGTCAGGGTTTGTAGTGGTTAGACTAGCTTGATCACAGCCCTCTGGGACACCGTGACCCCCTTTGGTTCCCTCTAGTGGCCTGCCACAGTACCCGGAGTTACAGCACCATTACCCCATGTTTCAATAATTGCTCACTCATATAGATACCACTTACCCTCGAGACTGATTCAGCAGCAAGTCTCTGAGGACCCCCTGTAAAGTAAGGTTACTCAACATACACAGCAAAACACAATACTGTTTCCATAAGTACCACCACCACAGACAGTATATAGTATAACAAAAACAAATCTGATTTATTTAGGGGACAGTAACACGGGAGGGGGAAATCAGGTTAATTAGTGGCATTAAATCGTAGTACTGTGCACACATACAGGGTCTGAAAAGTCACACTCTGGGTACCCAGGTTGGGGGGGGGGAGCTAGCTAGATCCGTTGCCCGGGGTTGGCCGGCAGGTGCAGATGGATAGAGCCCTGTCGAAGAAAATATATGCACAACACCCAATTGTAATCTGGAGCCAGAGGGCTCAGTCCAAGAAACAGTGAAACAACAAGAATTAGATGACAAACTTGTGATTGGAAAAACAAGCTGCAGGGGATTTGCAGGGAGTAGCTCGGGATTATGTGGGGGAAGAGCTCCTCCCCCACAGCCTATTTAGCTGAAGCAGCTGACTCCCCTGCTTAGAACAAGTCGTGACTGGCTATGCTTGGGGCTATGGCTTTTGTGTCCCCCCCTTCTGCTCATTCTCTTGTCTTGCTCTCTGGTCTTGTCTCCCTCCCTCCTGTTAGACGTTGCCCTGCTTGTTTGTTTGTGTTGCTTTTTGGGGTTGTGCCTTGCTCCTGCCTCCTCAGCTTTCTTCGTTCCTCTGCCTTGGCAGCTGTCTGTTAGCTGCATCTATTCTTTCTCCTGCTGCTTACTCAGCTGATTTCTTTGTCCTGCAACCGCCACCCCTTGCCGCCTCTTAGTTCACGTCCATCAGATTCTCTACCTACTCCAGCTGCCGCTGCCAGATTGACCTCACTTACCCCCAAGAAGCTGCTTCCTGCTTAGCACAAACAACCTCTACCACAATTTGTTCTGTACTCCTTGGTCCTACCAAGCTCGTTCATCCAGACTCCATTGAACTGTAAGCATTTCCGTGCCCATAGCTCGAGTCAGCTTGAGTGCGTTTGTGCAATGCAGGGTTCTGGTTTTACTCACTCTGACAAACTACTGATTGGCTCCTGCACTACTACTTCCTGGTTTTGTATTCCTGGCTCCTCACTTGTCAGCCATGTCCGACTCCACCAGAATAGACCCATCTGCTAATTTGCTTACTCTGCTTCCTAGCTAATGGACTCGCCTACAGTGGAATTTCTGACCGAGACTTTGCTCCTGGCTGAGGCGCGATCTGCCTTTCCACAGGTATCAGACTGTTTCCTGCATAGCACAGTATTTGTGTATCCAACTGCAGCATTACTGTCTATCTCCTTTTATTGCCGGCCATCGCTGCATGGGTATTCTACTTTTCTTCACTAGATGACACTGTAGTTCTGCTGAGCTTCTAGCTCACCGGTCGCTTTTCCAACTCCTCTTATTGGGCTATGGGATGTTATGGCACTTATTGTACTACTACTGGACATTCTGCCACATTGGAATCCTTCCAGCTATTGCCATTTCGACTAGTGGATCTATCTTCTTTAGGACAGAACTGTGTCTTCTACGTTGCCCTTACAGCCGCCAGGTGTCGTAGTTGCACTTTCCATATCACCTTAGCAATCAACTGTGCCATAGCTGCTTTCATGCACTGCAAACTAATTAGTCCTGTTTACTTGTTCCTGCCTTCATCCGCACATGCCTCGCCATCCTGCATTTACTGACCTCATGCAAGTCCTATTTCATACTGCTTGTGACCTGCGTGACATCTGCACTTGCTTACACAACCATTGCCTCTCGCCTGCACAAACCATTGCTTTCTGCCTACTGCCATCCCCGGCTTCGGCCTCCGGGATTCTGCTGCACTCATTCTGCACTGGCCTTACACGGCCTCAGCTCTTACTGCTCATTTCACCATTCAGCATGACCATGGACTTACTCCTGGATCTTCTAACCACTGCACTCAAATCTTCTATTCTTTGGATGCTTTGTCCTGCTTCCCTGCTACTACGTCTGCATCATGCAGCATGCTTCCTACTACTACTTATGTACAGATTCCTTCTTTATCTTACTTGCTCGTCTTACCTGCTTCGCCCTCCCAGGACTTGGAGATCCTCACTCATTAACCTGCCATTATAATCTACTGCGCTCCTCCTGAGCTGGCATACATCTAACCTATGTTTCCTTATTTGCTGAGATCCCTACCTACCAGAACATGACCCTCTGCATTGCATGCAGTTCGACATTCAGCTATCGCATTTCATCAGGCCTGTGCCCCTACGGACCTGGAGGTCCTTTGTTTCTATATTCTTCTATGTCTTAATCACCTGCTTTTATGACCTGCTTTCGCCCATCAGGCTGGGAGCTTTGTCTCTATTTGCCTGCTTCATGACCTGCCTCCACCCATTGGGCTGGGAGGTCGGTCACTAATCGCCTGCTCGGGATTTGCCTTTGCTCGGGCTGGATGTTTACCTGCTTCTGCTCTACTTCTGCCTCATCTGGCTCGGGGCCTGGAGATTCCTGCTTCTACTATATGCTTACCTGTTGCCGTGTCAGCCAGCTGGAAGCTCTTTATTATAGATTTGCATCTGCCTGTTTCTTCATTCCTCCTCTATTCTTGGATGCTGTGCCCTGTTGCTTCAGCCGTGTGGAGTTGCTGCTTCACCCTTTCCAGGACACTTAGTTGTGCCTCTCATGAAGACCTTATCCTGATTGTGCTCTACCGCTTCTTGGACCCTGGGACAATACTACTCCAATTGACTCCGCCTCTTCAGTTATCTCCATCCAAGACTCTTATGCTCGACTATTCGGGTCTCGTTACATTATTGCTTCATCAGACATTGCATACCTCCAGTTTTGAATGCTATTCCTCGTCACGTTGCCGTCTCTATGCCACGGTCTCTTCAATGCGATCCCTGCCATCCTTGATCTTATGGATACGTCAGTCCTCAGCACCATTCCATTCTCTACATCTGCCTTACAAATGCAGTACTACTGTGCTCTAAACTGACTCAAGACACATCTCCTGAAGGCTGTATACCATGCACTATTCTTAATGGCAGACCTCCGTAGGTCTGGCTGCATTTTCCTGTTACCTTGAGCTAGTCGCCTCTCTCCTTACCTCTCCAGCTGATGAAAAAGCTGTGCTTCTCATAGAGAGACAAACTGCCATGCTTGATTCTACCAGCAGTCTTCCATGGGTCTGACTGCACTTCCCATACCTGGAATCAGCCGCCTCTCTCTCTCCTACCTCACCAACTGCCGGTTAAGCTGCTCTTTCTTCAGTGGCTGATTGCCACGCCCTGTTCCTTCTATCTGCTCGCGAGTGCAATCCCCGCTCATATTACCTCTCACTCGGATTAGCAGTCCACCTGCTCTTATTTCCTTTTTTTTGTGGCTCACCAGGCCTCTACTACTTGGATGCTTCATACCTCGCACCAGTGTCTCCGATTATCCTCTACAGCTTGCCATTATTTCAGCTCAGCTTTATAGCCATTGCCTTCATATCAGTTCCTAAGACTATACTTCACTTATCAGAACTGGATTCATCAGTTGGTAGCCTGGCTACAAGCCTTCTCTCATTACACATACTATACAAGCCCTCTATTAGAAATCAGGAAGTCGTACTATTTCTATTCATCCCGCCTTATTTACGTCAAGTTTGGATGCAACTACCTGCTCCTGGTCTCCTGTATTGAATTGGTCAGTCATCAACTTCATCTCCACCATCACACATTCCTGGATTATGCCCTCTTTCATTGAAGTCTGGAAGAGGTTCTTCATATATCCACTCTCCATCATTTCGACTGTACATGGATTCTTGGACTCAGACTTTATTAGGAGGAAATTACTTCACTGGACATTTACAATTCTGTTCTTTCTTAAGCTCCATTTATCTGGATTGAATTCTACAAATTAGAATTCAGATTTAGCTGATTAATTTAGTTTAATTATGATCTCTCTCCTTTAGTATGCCCAGAAGGACGGGCAGGTCAGTAACCATGGGTCCTCAGAGGTTTCCCCCCAAGGGGCGTTTTCCTCTCCTGAGTGCTACTGGTCACACTCTCCGGAGTTGGAGGAGGTGATCGTCTGTTCCTATCATTAGGTTGTCATGCACGACTTCTTCAGCATTCAGTTAAAGAACAATTTTTGATATATATTGTTCTTTTTTGGGGCTTTCATAATTCTAAACCAAGTTTCCTTCCTACAGGTGGGATACAGAGAAAGGCCAAAACCATCAAATATTATCAAACAACTCAATTCAAGCATCCAAGTACCTAAGCACAAACATTCTATACTATGACCTAATAAACAGTGTCCTCTTAATGTTGGCCTCTGTATCCAACAACCATCTACATCATTCCACTATATATGTTATATAAGCACTGAGCTATGAACCACACATAGTTGCAGGGAGTAGCCCGGGATTATGTGGGGGAAGAGCTCCTCCCCCACAGCCTATTTAGCTGAAGCAGCTGACTCCCGCTCTGCTTAGAGTGAGTCACACTCACCCACCATCCTCCCCAACACCTCTTCCTTCTGCGGCACTCTTATCCCACCGGGGGCTTTCATAATTCTAAACCAAGCTTCCTTCCTACAGGTGGGATACAGAGAAAGGCCAAAACCATCAAATATTATCAAACAATTCAATTCAAGCATCCAAGTACCTAAGCACAAACATTCTATACTACAACCTAATAAACAGTGTCCTCTTAATGCTGGCCTCTGTATCCAACAACCATCTACATCATTCCACTATATATGTTACATAAGCACTGAGCTATGAACCACACATAATACCCTGATTTGTACTCACAACACCCAAGCTGAAGATCGGATGGAGAATGTCCCTCTGGATTGCCAGAAGAGCAGGGCATGAGGACAAGGTCCTTGTGACTGGACCCCACTGCAGTTGATAGCAACGGATGTAGTCAGAATTAAGCTGGGCTTTACTTCCAGCTTCAGCACACAATTCACTGTACAGGGGATTTGAAATAGCGATTCCCCACAAGCACTATGCACGTTTATATGTAAAAGTAAAGTACTATACCAGGCAGGCTGCTTCTCGATCCTGATCGCAATTACTGCAAAATACCCGGGAGTCCACACAGCAGCTTCAGTTCCTGACAGATCGAGCGAGATTCAGCAATTTCTCCAGTCTTCTACAGGGTGAGCCTGGTTTCCACACTTCTAGTGCTTCTTTCTCCTCACAACTTGGATTCAGTTCAAACTGGCACTCACAAAGGCTGCAGACCGAAACTCAGGGCCTCATACGCACTTCCCACGCGAAAACTATACACCGTAGCAACACGGCTCCTCTCTTCACTGCCACAACAGATCTGATCTTTCCAGTCACACAGCAGGGCATTTCCTTTAGCTCCACACTATTCTGTTTGCTGATTCAGCTGTCACTACAATAAGACTCCTCTGTTGGAAGAAAAAGGCCAAGGTCAAACTACATTTCCCAGAGTCACTGCCCATACAATCCCTTGTGGTTGGCTCAAATTAAGAGTCCAGGTTCTGATTCTTCCACAGGCTCCATTTTTAGGTTCTTTACCCAATTGGACCCAGCAGCAGTTTAGGTCCAAAATGGAGTTGTAACACACACAGAGTCCCAGCTGCAATAAAGGCAGGTTAGACAAACTACAATTTTGCTAATGCTTTAAATGATTACAGGCAAACAGTTACAGCTTTCAGATGGGCTCCCTTTGCACCTTCAGCGACCGCAATTGAGCAATTACTCTGCAGCCGGGGTGGGATTCGAGATCAAATACACAGTCCCCCATACAAAACTAAATCTGCAAGCAGATAGCTCTTAAAGAGACAGTATGTGGAAGCTCAAATAGCACTCACTTGCAACCACAGTTAAGCAGCTCAGATGCCGAACACCACCCAGGCTTGGAGCATTCAGGCAAGCTCCTGGAAGACTTTTGGGAACCCTCATTTGCAGGGGGGTTATTCAAACAAAAAAGAATCTAGCCCTAGTAGTTCCAAAGTCATCACATTTTAAAGAAAATATATTTTGAAAGGTCTAACTCTGGAACTGTTGGTGCTAGAAACATATTATTTTTTTTTTTAAATGAAAGCTTCAAGTCCAGTCATTAAGAAATTGTATTGTTATTATACAAAAGTGATAATTATGTCATCATTATAGAAACAGGCAGTTTTCCCTAATGATAAAGTATATTAATATTGTTTTTTTAATATTGACATGGAAAATAGTGTGATGTTTTTAAAAAAAAAATAATGTTTGCGCTTTTTCTGAATGTTAGTATTAATCACCTTAATTTGATTGATATCTATATAATACCCATGAACATTTATCTTATACCTTAAATCACATTGCTAATATTTCACTCTTCCCTCAACAGTACCAATTCTTCCTCACCTTCACAGGTGAAGCATATGAAAGCATCAGAAGATAATACAAGAAACATTTAACTGCACTATTGACAACCTCAGTACCACAAATGCCATGAGATAAGCTATTAAAACTCACGAGAGTGAACCATGCTATGAGATAAGCTATCAATAGTCATGAGACTGAACCATGCCATGTGATAAGCTATCAAAAATCTTGTCTAAGCCAGCCTGATGGTGCTGAAGGTTGAGGCGCTGGACACCACACCTCGTGCCACAACTGCAACCCATATTTCGGGCTGCCAGGGTTGGCAGGGGAGGAGAAGGATCGAGCATCCCAGGGACAGCTCTCCTTCTCTGGGGAGGTGGGCTACCAGTTGTTGGTGCATGCCTGGCCCCCAGACTAGGTGGGCCAACAGTCCTTATCTGCTGCCAAAGTCTTTGTTTCTATGTTCTATGTAGCAGAGGCTGGGGGTTGGCACTTTGACGCTGCAGACAATGGGTCAGAGACAAGACAGACATCTGACGGGGGCGTGCATGGGAGCGTGTGTAGTACCATCACTGGTGTCCTTGCATGCTCCACCTGGAGGGGAGAAAAAACAGGCAGAGAGAGCTCATGGCAGATGATGGAGGGAACTCGCAGGTCCTGCCTCCAAATAGCCAAGGCACTGACTCCTGTACTGGATCTGTTCTTTGGTATGGGAGGCCCCACCACTGACTCTGCCAGAGGGGTAAGCCTGGGGGTAGCGGGTTGGTTGGCATTGGATGGTGGATGTTGGGGTTGGGACTGAGGCTCCCTCTTGATAGAGATGGCCAGGAGTAGGGTTGAAAAAATGATGCAAACAAAATCATGAGTTTGAACGATGCCATGAGATAAGCTTCAAAAATCATGAGACTGAGCCATGAATCATGAGATGTGAGCTTACTGAAAACAGAAACATGACTCTTTATGAGTAAGGATTTTAAATTACTCATGTTATAATATAATGGGGTCAGGGGCCCGATACACAGTCACAATCAGCAAGGATACAGTTTTGGGGGTAAATAGGTGCCCCCATGCACTCCCTGAGCCCTGTAGGCTCCTTAGCATCCAATGGTCCCCATTCACTCCCTGAGTCATGTAGTCTACCTGACATCCAGTAGCCACATCTGTTCCCTAGGCCATGCGATCTCCCTGGTGGTCAAGTGGCCCCCATACACTTTCTGAAGAAAGTAGTCTCTCTGGTGTCTAGTGGTCCCATTTGCTCCCTGAGCAATATAGTCTCCCTGGCATCCAGTGTCCCCATCTGCTTCCTGATCCATGAAGTCTACCTGGAGTTCAGTGGTCACATACACTCCTTGAGCCATGTAGTCTCCCTGGCATCCAGTGATCCTTATCTGCTCCATGAGTCATGTAGTCTCCATGGTGGCCCAGTGACCCTCAATCTACTCCCTGTGCCATGTTTCCTCCTCGACATCCAGTGGCGCCATCTTTTCCCTGTGTAAAGTAATCTCCCTGGTGATTAGTGAACCTCATAATCTCTGTGAGCCATGTAGTCCCCTTGACACCCAGTGGCCCCATCTACTCCTTGAGCCATGTAGTCTCTCAGGTGGTCTAGTGTCCCCATCTTCTCCCAAGCAATGTAGTCTCCCTGGTGATCCAGTGTCCCCAATCTCCTACCTGAGCCATGTAATGTCCCTGGCATCTAGTTACCCCCAGGCACTCCCCAAGCCATATAGTCTCTCGGGCATCCAGTCACCCTCCCATGTGCATCTTGAGCAATGTAGCCTCCCTGGTGGTCCAGTAGCCCAATCTATTCCCTGAGCCATGTAATGTCCCCTGGCATCCAGTTGTCCACATGCACTCCCTGAGCCATATAATCTCCTTAGTGTCCAGAGGCCCTATGCACTCCCAAAAACATGTAGTCTCTCTGTCATCTAGTGGCCCCTAGCTACTGCCTGAGCCATGGTGCCTCCCTGGTGGTCCAGTGGCCCCATCTGCTCCTTTAGCCATTTAGTCTCCCTGGTGCCCAATGGAACCCCCTTCCTAGCTCTTTTTCCTCATGCTGGCCATGTCTCTTTTTTTTTAAATTCAATGTTTATTGACATTTTCCAGAAATACTTTAACATGAAGGAATATGCAACATTAGAACAGGTGTATACATTGTAAGCTCAACTTCCTGCTAAAGCCTCCCTCCCCCCTCCCTCTGCCTACCCCTCAGCTTGGCACCACCACAGCCCTAAAGCACCAGCAATATGGTAGATAGGAAGCATGTATCTACTAATATCGGATGGCACAGTGGTGTAAAACTAACACAAAGAAAAGGTTCTCAAAGGTCTGGCTCCTTATGGTGGTGAGACCCCAGTCTGGAGAAGATATAAGGTGTGAAGACCTGCCCATATTTTCTTATAACTGGAAAGGAGCCACCAAGGCTCACCTTTTATTTGTTCAGTATGGAGATTAAATGAAAGGTCCCCAGCCATTCATCATAAGTGATGTCATAAGCATCAAGCCAATGATGTAGGATGAGTTTTTAAGGTAAGTGAGATCTTGGCTATATGGTACCTGTGATCTTAACTGGGATCCTGAGAGATCCCCTAGGAGACATGTCATCAGGTATGAATAATTCATCAGTTCCCAAGAGGGGTCCACCCTAGTCCGGATTAACTCCCATAGGGTCCTGATCAAAAGGCAATCCCAGAATATATGAAGAAGGTCACCGTCATCCCTTTTACATCTAAAACAAAGAGCATCTGGTGATTTCCCTATTTTTTTAAGTTTAGTGGGGGTCCAATGCATATCATGGATCCGAAAGGAGTACCCCCCCTCCCCTGAACTTTACAGTGCATGACTCCTTCCACTGCGCAGCTTCTCCTTGCTCCTTTATTCCCCCCCACTTGCTCCCCTCCATTAACTGGAATCAGAAGTACCTCTTTACACTACAACACCCAAAAAATATCCTCCCCTAAAACTGAGTTTATATGTAAGACCTGCTACAAAAAATGGTAATAAGGGGGGGACCTGTAAACTTAATATGGCAAGAGCCCTTTAATTCCAACAGCTCTTATATATGTAAGGGGATCACCCCTTGTAGACACAGCCCACACTGATATCTGGCACCAAATGAAACCCGTAAGGAGAATGTAAACAAAGAGAGAGTTAAGAGTCTCTCCAAATAAACAGCGTCTCCCTCGTATCTTCTGGTGTCTCCCCTGACTCATTTTGTCACAACTTACTGATACCCAGTTAGGCCTGGTATTTATCTCGTGCAAAATCAAAGAAACACTCCCTCAGCAGTGCCATATCAAAGACCCCCTCAATATTATTTGTGTATTGATACTCATGGCAATTCAGTATAAAGTAATTAAAAATGGAAAAAAGCAATACAAATAGCCAGGTGTTGTGTCTTTAAATCAGGCCACAGAGTCACAACCTTTGCAGTGCATTCTGAAGGTATCATGCATCCCAAAAGGCTAAAATTATAGTCCCCATGAAAACAGAGAGTTCCTGAGTTCCAGAAATTCGAGGGTGACAGAAGTTAGTATATAATGTCCACATGAAGTAGTTCTCCCCAGTCCAACAAAAAGGACCACTAAAATGAAACGTTGCTGCCGAATAGCTTCTCCCAGAAATTGTTCTGCAAGGTTGTTCATACATACTCGAGACCCCTGTTGCACATACCAAAACATAGCACCCCTGAACAAAATATTAGGGTCTCACCCATCTTGGAAGAGATTCAGAAGCAATTTCTTTAAGTCCGGTTCTGCAGACTTCTGATCTTCCAGAGGGATCCATGTTACTTCTATGGAGACTTGTAAATTAGCAGGATATAGCATCCGAAAGCGAATGTTCGCTACTAGTAATTTTGTCACCATGGCGTGGTATTCAGCCCTCTTCTGTCGCACTGACGGGGTAAGGTCTTGGGTAATGTGAATTGGGATCCCTCCCAAGCACTTCTTTCAACTCCTTGACCTTCACTAACAGGTGTTGGCATTCCTGGTAGTTAAGAAACTTAAAAATAAATGTCCTGGGTTGAGCCCCTGGTGGTGGCATAGGCCTCAAGGCCCGATGAGCCCATTCTGTGATGTATTCAGACCTGAAGGGAGAGAGGCTTGCTATTTTTTGGACCAATTTCTGAGCAAACAGGACAGCATTGGAGCCTTCCTCCCGCTCCTGGAGCGCAATGACCACTTCATTGTTGCAACGGCTTCTGCCCTCAAGGTCTTTGACCTTTGCTTCCAGTTTAATCACTCATTGCTTGACAAGCACCTTAGCCGGGTCGATTTTGTCTAGTTTCCTTTCCACAGATGTAATGCGTACCTCGCAGTCCCCGGTGCGTTGTGCCAGTTCCTCTAATTTATTGGTCACCGCTTTCACTTCCTCTGTTAACGATCAGATCTCATCCTTAAAGGGACAAAATTCTTCCAGAAATCGCTCCAGAGACAGAGGGTAGCCTCCCCAGTTGTAGTTGTTCATCCAGCAGCTGAAGTAGTTTGTGCCTTTGCTTTCTTGCATCTTTTCAGGCGTGATCAGTCGGAGTATGGTGCGGTGGGGCTAGGCACATTTCCACCTCCATGGTAAGCCAAATCCTTTGATTTTCACTTAGTTATGCTCTATATGTTTTAATAGTCTAAACTCACCCAATCAAAAAGTAAATTAAGCGATAGATTAAGTTTTAATTGGGGTTAGAGGAGGGAACAGTAGAGTGCTCGAGAAATATGTCTATTCAGTCCAAGGCATCTCGTTATCCTCCATGCTGGCCACACCTCTGTCAGGTCCTTCACCAAACTCGGTCTTTCAATGTCGCATTGCCCAATGCAGCACACCTATGACTGTCCTGTAAAAAGGCTTGCAGCAGTTCTATAGGCTGGTTGGTCCTGTAATATCTGACCTAGCTGTGTGGGGAAAAGCAAGCATCTGTGTATAGCACTGTACTCCTTTAGCATGTCTGCCCAAGAATCTGTCCTTGTTCTGTCACAATGATCAGAGCACCAGCACAAGGAAAGGCTTATTCTGGTCCCATTTCATATATTACAATGGGAAGAATCAAGGAGATCTGTACCATTTATAAACTGATTCGTAAACAGCAGTAATATGAAGCATTGATATTCTTAAAATAGATTTGCTGTATGCCATTTCCAACCTCGCACTAAACAGATTATTTTTATTATGGTACATTTGCTTAAAAAACACAAGGACAACCTAGAAGAGCAGCAGCAGGCCTTCACACTGCCATTTGGGATACCTTACCTGTGTTTCAGTACAGACTTAGACCCACGGGCCAGCTGAAGCTAGGTGTGTCTCAGCTAGCAAGAGTATAAGCCCCATTTTAGAAGCAGTCTGCACCAGATGCAAATTGTGACAAAGCAAGGGGGTGCGTCCAGTGTAGGTATGTCAACCACAGGTTCTGCTATTCCAGAAAGTTTGCCAATTGCAGCAAATAGATCTAGAATAGCCATAAGTCATGGACCTGTGCCATGAGAGTGGTGCAGTTGGAGGTTTCAACGCAGGTCCATGATGCATCTGCAGACAAAGGAGCAGGGTGCAGCTCAGGTGCCCCAAGGAGCACCATGCTTGGAACTCAGGCAGCAAATGAGCAGCCCCCTCAAGGCTGTGGCACTGGGTAGCTTGCTACCATAGGGAAGTGTTCCATTCTAGTCAGGGCAGCTGAATGCCACCACAATATACTCCCTGCCATGGCAGGCTACTGGCAACCCCTCTCAATTTGATATATGCAGAGGGCAATGGTGGTATAGTGCCGCCCAGTCGCCAATGACTCCTGATCATTCCTGATGTGTATCACTATGCACCCAATCCCAGTCCACCCCTGTGCCCTGGACATGCCCACATAAAAAGCCAATGACAGTATCTGGTGGTCCAAGTGGCCCACACCCAGACAGGCAGTGGTCAACCCCACCCCATCCCACAACATGTTTCTGCTACTGGCACAGCCCTCCGCACACCACCATGGTAGTAGCAGAATAAGCGGTCCAGGGACTGCGTGATTGGACATTGTCTCATTATACACTGCACAGTATGTGCAGATCCCATTCTGTGGTTGGCCATAGTGGTGTGTGGAGGGTTGTACCAGCTGCAGAAGCATGCTGGGGATGGGGGCAAGCGGGTGGTTAGGCAATGCCTGATGTGGAGGGAGGTGGGGTACCACTAGACCAATAAGGAATATGACCGAGTTTTTTTATTTCGGAGATCAGGATCGGGGCTATACCCTCAGGGAATTGTGGCATTCTTCTCAGGCAAAATCGGGATTGTGGGACCACCAGGGCTTATTACATAAGCACTGGGAATCTGGGGTGGGCTACACTACCAGGCACTTATGTTTGAAGTACTGGCATGATTTCATCTCGGCTATATGGATGGATGTGCCCCACACCCACAATGGCCCTCCCTGCCCTTAGTGCACGCCATGATCCACTGACCTAACAAGTCCCAGGGCGCAACTCACTTGGACCACCTCCTGGTTGGTCTAAGTGATGCCTCCTACTGTGTCCATCATGGGCTAACAAATCAAAAAATGGGGGATGTGGCAGCCCTGCTATGTCATAAGTCCCTTGTGACCTCGGCACACTGAGTTGTTGGCCACAACCCTGGTGCAAGGGGCTTTGATGTAGCTGTGTCTGGTCCAGACACAGACTGCTTAAAATACTGTGGTTTGATGCAAGTTGTGATGCGAAATCACCACTTGTGTCAAACTCTTTTGACACAAGTCCCTTGCGTCATTCTGACCCAATTGAAAATCTGGTATATATCTTTATAAAGAGAATGTAAATCAATTACCTTTAATATTTTCTGCACTTGAAGGTGAAGTACAAAAAATGTTTTTCCTCCATCAGTCATGTCTCTTGTGTTTAGAGTAGCTTGTGGATGTGATGAGGAGGTCATGGTGTACAGAGACAAAGATTTATCATGGATTAGTGATTCTAAAAACAAAATGATTTAAAACATTACACATCATTAAATTACAGCATTTATTTAAGAATATTCCATAAATGGGTAATAATAATAATAGCACATGAAGCGTGGGTATAGTCTGATAATCTATCTGATTTAGTGCCTCACACATTGCTGGCATACTACTAGACAGGAATTCCATTATTTTCATTGTGCTCCAATTCACTGGGTTCACCCATAATGATGTGTATCAACAGATATGGCAGCAATGTTGTACTGCAACTCCCCAGCAATGATGTCATTGCAATTAATTTAAATACAGTACTCTGTAACAGAGGAAGGTTTTTCAAAAGGTCCACCTATTGAGTCAAACTTAGTATGGCTTTTTCCAAAGTTATGCACATTTTACAACAATTTCTATAATTTGTGGCAGTTGGCATCAATAAAGGTGGCACCTGTATTCAAAAGGTGGGGTCTAACTTTCCAATGCAATACATGGAAACAGAGAGCTGCCACAAGTCAGCAAGAACACTTTACTGCTCAGAAGGTTAATGCAATTCAAGTGAGGTATGGTGGCAGATGTTGATTTGAAACTTTCTTTCATGGAACCCCAGTATGTAGAGAAAGAGGATAACAAAACAGTCTGTATTCATTCAGAGATGTAATCACTTCTAATTGAACCTTTTTCTTTACTTTGGTGTTAGTTTATATAAAACAAAAGCAGCTGTCCTTTTTGTACCCTCCACTGCCCCTGTACACTGATCTTCCCCTACATTCCCTGGAAGGTAGGTGCTTCTCACACTGTGCCTCCCTCCAGTCTGAATTCTGCTTTGGTTGCTTCAACAGCTAGCTCGCTTTTCTCCTCCCCCTCTTCCTACTCCCTCTGTTCTGCTGAATTCTATACTTTCTGCATCCCACATTGTAGGATCAGACAGCTGTCTTGCCTTGCCCAGCTCCCCTCTGGAATAACCATCCCCTCTTCTCCCTCCACTCCTGTTCTTCCCTTTTTCAAACACCTTCTTCATGAACTCTCTACTCAGACCTGTTCCTGCAACTACCCCACTCCTTCAGGCTTGGTATTTTGTGTCCCTGTGCCTTGGTGCCCTCTCCTTCTCTGTGGCCAGTTGGGTTTGTGTATTTTGTGGGCTTTATAGATACTGTAAATAGTACTGTACTGTCTTCACAGACCATACTAGTCTGTTGGTGGTTCATTCCTTACCTGTTGTCATATTGTACTGTATACTGACTATTTATCCCATGTATTACTGTGTAACCTTTTACCATTTTGACCCATGTCTGTTCTGTAATCCCAGCCCCACCCCCATCCCTACTCCCAGGCAACATCTGGAAATAAGCTTTGGCTCAGTGTGCCTTTCCTAATCACCAGTGCGTCAATAAATAAATCCCCTCACTGTGTTTTATTTTCCAAATAAATATATCTACTGCCTGACCATATTTTTTTCTGTGATTTTATAGATAATAAAAGAAAAACATTTGCTGGAGGCCTCGATGCAGTTTATGAAGAAATAAATAATGTTTTGCCAATCAAAAGTTCAGGACAACTAGGCACTAAAGGTATGAATATGCATTGGGTCTTATGTCACCTTGTGTTGAGCACACACTCACTTTGGATAAAGTATTATTTAAAGCAGTGAAACAATCTTAAAATAGAACATTTTCAGAGGCTGTCAACATCTGAATGAACTGAAATGTGATCATTAATATTAATTTCAAATGTTAAAAATGTAATCTTGCAGACAAGAGGCTAGAAACTCCAGGATGGCCACTATCCTGCTCTATGAAAAGTAAAAGAAGCAGTATGTTTGTTCTTGTTAACTAACATTGAGGTTTTTGATTGGTGTAGAGAGTTGGACCGCAAACCAACTTAGACTAGCCAACTGCTATATTTCTTTTTTTAACTTTCTTTTTATTGCTTTTTGCAAAAACAAAATTACTTCAACATTAAGCACAAATCACTAACATGTTAACAATACCGAAGACCATTAACAAAGGACTACAAGTACTGTACTTGCTATTTAATACAGGATCAACAAGGGTACTTCAACACTTGTACCATATGCTAGCAACTGAATCTATAGGCCACTGCAGGCCATGCAATGTAATAGTAAACAAGCATTTGTCAATGCGAATGTTGATTAGTTGGTCAGTTGAGCTCGATCACTACCCCTGTGTCACTCACTCATTCTGTTTCTCCCGATGCTGCAGGCTGCTCTTTTGTACTGGGCTCCTGCCTGCGTTGGCACATTTTTCTGTCCACAAAGAAATCTGCAGCTGTCCTGACAGAGCTCCGTTGAGGTGGGTCACTCCCCCTCTCTCACTCGCTCATTCTGTTTCTGCTGACGCTGCAGGCTGTCCTTTTGTACTGGGCTCCTACCTCTGTTGGTGGCTTTTTCTGCCCCCAAAGGAATCTGCAGCAGTCCTGACACAGGTCCGTTGAGATAGCCCACTCCCCCTCTCTCACTTGCTCATTCCATTTCTGCCGTCGCTGCAGGCTGGCCTTTTGTACTGGGCTTCTGCCTGCGTTGCCACCTTTTTCTGCCCACAAAGAAATCTGTAGCAGTCACGATAGAGCTCCATTGAGCTCGCTCACTCCCCCCTCTCACTTGCTCATTGTATTTCTCCTGGCGCTGCAGGCTGCCCTTTTGTACTGGGCTTCTGCCTGCATTGGCACCTTTTTCTACCTACAAAGAAATCCACAGCTGTCCCAACAAAGCTCCGTTGAGGTTGCTCACTCCGCCTGTCTCATTCACTCATTCTGTTTATCCTGGCACTGCAGGCTGCCATTTTGTAGTGGGCTCCTACCTCTGTTGGTGCCTTTTTCTGCCCACAAAGAAATCTGCAGCAGTCCCGACAGAGCTCAGTTGAGCTCGCTCACTCCCCCTCTCTCACTCACCCATTCCATTTCTGTCAGTGCTGCAGGCTGCCCTTTTGTACTGGGCTCCTGTCTGCGTTGCCGCCTTCTTCTGGCCACAAACAAAACCTGCAGCAGTCATGACAGAGCTCAGTTGAGCTCGCTCACTCACTTCCCATCTCTCACTCATTCATTCTGTTTCTCCCACTGCTGCAGGCTGCCTTTTTGTACTGGGCCCCTGCGTCCATTGCTGCCTTTTTCTGCCTACAAAGAAATCCGCAGCAGTCCCAATAGAACTCCGTTGAGCTCACTCACTCCCCCTCCCTCACTCGCTCATTCTGTGTCTACCACTGTTGCAGGCTGCCCTTTTGTACTGGGTTCCTGCCTGTGTTGGTGAGCTTTTCCTGCCCATAAAGACATCTGCAGCAGTCCGCACATAGCTCCATTCACCCCTCACTCGCCGCTCATTCTGTTTCTCCCGCGCTGCAGGCGGCCCTTTTGTACTGGGCTCCTACCTGCATTGGCATCTTTTCCTGCCCACAAAGAAATCCACAGCTGTCCCAACAGAGCTCTGTTGAGGTCACTCACTCCTCCTCCCTCACTCGCTCGTACTGTGTCTCCCACTGCTGCAGGCTGCCCTTTTGTACTGGGCTCCTGCGTCTGTTGGCATCTTTTTCTGCCCACAAAGAAATCTGCAGCAGTCCTGACAGAGCTCCATTGGCCTCACTCACTCCCTCCCCCTGTCTCACTCGCTCATTCCATTTCTGCCGGCACTGCAGGCTGCCCTTCCGTACTGGGCTCCTGCCTGAGTTGCCGCCTTTTTCTGCCCACAAAGAAATCTGCAGCAGTCACGATAGAGCTCCATTGAGCTCATTCACTCCCCCTCTCTCAGCCACTTATTTTGTTTCTCCCACCGCTGCAGGCTGCCCTTTTGTACTGGGCCCCTGTTGCATTACTGCCTTTTCCTGCCCACAAAGAAATCTGCAGCAGTCCCAACAGAGCTCCATTGAGCTCACTCACTCACTCCCCTTCCCTCACTCGCTCATTCTGTTTCTCCCAGCGCTGCAGGCTGCCCTTTTGTACTGGGCTCCTGCCTGCATTGGTGCCATTTCCTGCCCACAAAGAAATCTGCAGCAGTCCCGACAGAGCTCAGTTGAGTTCGGTCCACCCCCCAGTCGCTCGATCCAAATCTGTCCCAAACACTGATTTCCAACAGCGACTGTGGTCTTCTGTTCCAGAAGTGTGGAAACACATTTCAGACATGATGTGAAAAATGACAGCTGTACTGTTCATAAGGAGGTGTGAACAAATGCCAGTGTTGAAAATCTGGTGTGAAAATATTACTAATTTGCGAACTTACAAGGGTGCATGGAAACTGTACAACACACACTCGTAACACAGTCATTTTATGGAGTTTCATCACAAAATTTTCAACATAGGCATTTTAGGACTTCTGCTCATGAACATTGTCAGTGTGATTTTCTTAATGTGTCCCAAACACTGATTTCCCACAGCGACCATGCTATTGTGCACTGGAAGAGCGAAAACACATTTCAGCCAGGATGTGAAAAATGACAGCTGCACTGTTCATAAGGAGGTGTGGAAAAATGGCAATGTTGAAAATCTGGAGTGAAAATATTGTAAAGCTGCGAAGGTACGAGCGTGCGTGGAAACTGCGCAATGCACATTCGTAACATACTCATTTTATGGACTTTCATCACCAAATTTTCAACATAGGCATTTTAGGACCTCTGCTAATGAACAGTGTCACTGTCATTTTCATAATGTGTCCCAAACATGGATTTCCCACAGCGACAGCGCTATTCTGAGCCGGAACTGATAAAACACATTTTGGCCAGGATGTGAAAAATTACAGCTGTACTGTTCATAAAGAGGTGCAGAAGAATGGCAATGTTGAAAATCTGGAGTGAAAATATTAATTCGCCAAGTTACGAGCATGCATGCAAACTGTCCCGAACACGGATTTCCCACAGCGACCACACTATTCTGCACCAGAAGTGCGAAAACACATTTTGGCCAGGATGTGGAAAATGACAGCTGTACTGTTCACAAGGAGATCTGAAAAAATGCCAATGTTGAAAATCTGGTGTGAAAATATTGCAAATTCACAAAGTTACGAGTGTGTGTAGCAACTGCGCAATGCACACTCGTAAAACAGTCATTTTTTGAATTTTTCCCACAATTTGCAACATAGGCTTTTTGAGAGCCCACCTCATGAACACTGGCACTGTCGTTTCATTAATCAGTCCCAAAAGGGATTCTGTGCAGTGACTGCGAAATCACCTTTCGGAGTTGAATAACGCCATGACAGTGCCAGAATTCATGAGGAGGAGTCTCAAAACCCCCATGTTGAAAATTTGGTGCCAAAATTCCAAAAAATGCCTGCGCTATGCATCAAAGTTGAAAAAAACCCTATTTATTCCATTATACAGCTTACCAGCATTTCCTCAGTTCGCGGTCGGCTTTGAAGAGTGCAGACATGTTCTTGTCCACGAAGATGGTTGTGCCAGACTCTGAGGTAAGTATGAGATGAGGGGGTGTGGGAGGTAGGGTGCGCAGTAGGTGGGCACAGGCTGGGGGCAGGGAGACCATGGGGACGTTTCCTTTTCCACAGGAGAAAAAAAAACAAACATTGTAGGACCATTTTGTTTTACAGGGCATGTGGCATGCTGGGGTGGGCTCCCAGTGTGCCAACGGAGTCTTTTTTTGGTGGGGCAGCTGTAGCTGATGGGGGATTGGGCACCCCGTCGGCACACAATCAAAGGGGGGGATGACATTATGCCGACATGGATTGGGCACCGCGTCGGCACACAACAAAAGTGGGTGGGTTACATAATGCCGATGGGGAGTGGGATCCCACGTTGGCAATATCGACCTTGGGGCACTGAAGCCGACGGGGATTGAGGCTCCCATTGGCAAACAAACACGGTGGGGGCACATTCTGCCGAGATTGGGCACCCCTCGGTGGGTGCTTAATATTGTTTAGAACACGGCAGCAAGCTGCTGCTGTGTTCACAAACAGTATCACTGTAACAAGGTTCTGCCCAGCAATGACGGGTCGCTTTCTCATTGCAGTGAATGGCTTAAGCTGCAATGACGAGGCAGCCCCTGATTGCAGTGGCTGAAACCTTACAAGGTTGTGGCACGCTGACTGAACTAGTGTCAGCAGCAGTGTGCCACAGCATTGGTGAAAGCAGGCCAAGTCTTTAAAGGCTGTGGGGGCATTGGCCACAACAGTGCCGTGCCTCCACAACCTGCTTCTGGAAAACTGCCACAATATGTTTCTTGCGCATGCGTGCAATCAACATAAAAAGGAGTTCATAAATCTCATTTCCTCAGTGAGCATATATACAGTACGAGTGAAAGCATCCTATGTTCCACCTTATTTAAAATGGCCACCACTACCTGACCATTTCTTGAAACTGGCTCTCCAGAGCAATATGCAACATGATATCAGAGCACAAGACAGCACTGCAACTCCTTCTACTCACAGACATAGAAAAAGTCATCATCTAATAAAGAGTCATATGTCAGTTTCAGAAAATTGTAGCAGCCAAGCTCTAGTGAAAACAATCACTCATGGAGGGAGGGAATGCAGAACAGGGGAAGGGGTTGGGCCAAAACAATGGTGTCAGTCCCGGACAGACCAGCTCTCAACTGGGTAACTAGAATGAATACTCATTATAAAGCAGTCGAACTGCCTCCACTAATCAGAGGCCAACACTACTGTACCTCTTATACTGTGTACAGTTGCTGCCTTGTGCTCCTCCACATAGCTGATTCCCATCGCAGTGATACTGGATTGTCACACAGTTTGTGTGAGAATTGCCATGGTGGAATCAGCTGTGACAGGAATCCCATAAAAAAAGGGATTTGTCAAAAAAGCAGTCTCTTGACTTTGGCACAAAATGTTCCCGGCAACTTGTCAACAGAGCCTCCACAAAACTTCACAGACAGTTGTGAACGGATTCAAATCTTTTAGCTGCAGTTAGCCCCATTGAACATTACAGGGCACATGTCCCTGCTGCCACCATAAAACTGATGCTTTGTTTTTGATGCAAATGTAAAATTCTAAAATAAATGAAAATAAAAAGTGTGAAATATATACGAATTTTTTAGCTGCATATAGCCCCACTGACCATTAAACGCTATATAGTGTCCACTCATGGAATGTACCACAAGGTATCTGAACAGCAAGGGAGACCAGCAATATGGAAGCACACATTTGTCTCTTAACATTGGATTTTAAATGGTTTCTTTTGGGCTAGAGGCATATCGGCTGCTTCATAATATATTAATATGTTGAGATACCAGGTGTCTCTTACGAGATAAGAAGGTTATCTGATCTGTTTTGGGCTGACAAGACTGTTCAGCTTTGCTTCTGCAGTCCTCTTGCCCAAACCAGCATGAGATAACCTTCTTATCTCATAAGAGACACCTGTACTAACATATTAATATATATAAAAGTCCAGAAAACCTCTATTTTAAAATTGTCAGCTTCAACTACTTTGTGGAGCAACTTTGCACTAGTACATGTCCCCAGTCCTGGTGCTCCTTCTCATTTGCAAGAGACTCGTGTCCTGCACCCTGATCACTGTTGTGGAGGTACTTGTAGGTCTCCATCTTGTCACATCTTGCTCTCCTCTCTTCAAGGGTGCACATGTTGTGATTCCTGTGCCTGTCTTCATAGGCCTTCTTGTACAACACCTGCACCATTTTAGCTACCCTCCTCTAGACTGTCTTCACCTTGTCTGTGTCCTTTCTGAGGTGTTGCTTCCAAAACTGGACACAGTACTCCAGATGGGGTCTTACCAGTGAGCAATACAGTGGCAACACCATCCCCCTCTCCTGCTGGAGATACCCTTCCCTTTGTACCCCAACATCCAACTAACCCTACCCACTGCTTTGTCATACTATCTTGCCACCTTGAGGTCATCAGATATGATAACCACAAGATCCCTTTTCTGTTTATTGACTGTCAGTACCCCATACTCCCATCTTATACTCAGCTTCTGAGTTTCTATACCCTAGGTGCATGATTTTGCTCTTTTTTGGCATTGAACCATATTTGCCATGCTCTTGGCCACTCCATGAGCTTCCCAAGATCCCTGTACATTTCATCTACCCCAAACAGTCTACAGTAAACTCAGTGGCACAGACATCAACAGTATACATAAATGTTTACAGATTCACACCCTCCTATTCTGTTCCACATTTATTCCTCTGCTGTTTATCAGATCCCAAATCCTTGTATTTACTGCACTATAGCACAGACCCACTTGCCTCATGTAAAGTACACAACCACCCAAGAGGGCTTACTGATCATTCAAGTCATGATCATCCTCTGAGAGGGAGATTTAGCTTTCCTGGTCAGGACAGTGTGCTGTAATGGAGGGGTCTGTAAGAAACAGTGGTTCAGTTGTGCTTTCACAACTGGATGAGATGAAGTTTGTGTGACTTGATTTACTTTATGGCTTTCTGCATCTGTATCCATGAGATATACCACCCTGTAGGGATACAATGCAAGGAAACCTAGAGGAGGGCCCCCCTATAGGTGCTGCAGGAATGATGCCATCGGCTAAAGGTAGCTTAGGAAGAAGCCCATGGGTAACAGAGATGAGCCACTGGAGGAGGAGGGGTGGATGGTGGGCAATGAGAAACGAATCCTGGAGAGACCCAGGATGAGTGGCCTTATAAGCCTGATGGAGGAGTGATGTAGTTGCTCTGCCCATTGAACCTCTGGCTTAAAAGCCCTCCCATTCAATTGTGCTTAGGCAACTGGATGAGATGATGCTTGTGTGACTTGATTTATCTTGTGGCTTTCTGCCTCTCTATCCGTGGGATATTCTACCCTGTAAGTGCGGCGATGCCTAGAGGAGGGCTCCCCATAGATGCCACAGAAATTATGCTGTCGGCTAAAGGTAGCTTAGGAAGAAGGTCAAAAAGAATGCCCAATCAGGTGTCAAGATTCAAAGAGGTGAGGATGATGAATGAATGAATTCTGAGAAGATGATTAAGGGCAGACTTCCTAAGGAGAGAGGGGAAAGCTGGGGCCACCATCCACCTCCATCCAACAGCGGAACCTAACTAACCTAAGCAAGCACTAACCTAACTAATATTATGACCATTGGCACAGAGGAGAGGAAAAACACCCTTTGAGGAGGAAACCTCTGGGGATCCAAGGCCAAGGTCACCTTCCCACCAGGCTGACGACGTTTGATTTAAGGATGTATGTTGCTAAAGAGAAGGATATGAGTAGGGAAGATGATGATGGGCTAGGGAAAAAAACCTGAAAAAGTAAAGCACAGATCGAAGAAGGAAGCGGAGGCAGCATGGACCCGAGAGGGCTGTGCTCAAGTAGTCAATGAGAAGGAGGAGATCCAAGTAGAAGTCAGAGGATCAAAGGGTATCCAGATGCACCCATGAGAAAACTGAGGATGATGAAGACCAATGATGATGATCATCGCAGGAGTGCAGCAGTCCAATATGAGAAGACTGAGGATAATGAAGACGGATGATGATGATCGCTGCAGCAGTGCAGTGGGTCAGTGAGGTAGCATAAGACCCAAAGAGAGGTATGCTTGATTGAGCGATGTGAGTAAGTAGACTCTGAGGCCAATGAGGCATGCTCAGAACCAGATGGTATGTACCTAGATGAGCGTGAGAAGTCAGATGGTGAAAATAGCTGCAGGAGAGCAGTGGTTCAATGAGGTAGCAGCAGATGGATGAGGTAGCATAGGATTCAAGGATGGAAATGCTGTGTAAGTGATGCAAATAGATGAATCATGAGGTAAGGATGAATGAATGATGACCGGAGTCAGGAACCTGATACGTGCGGCTGGAGGGCCGCGCTTCGATGAGGTGGCATATGATTCGTGATGGGTATGCCCAAAAGAATGATTGATTGCAGGCCAAATGGAGATGGCCTGTGATGGTGATGAGTGACCAGAGACAGCCCAATGATGAGGATGGCAGAGCAAGCAATATCTGTTACGAAATGCAGGCTGCAGGGCAATGGATTAACAGGCAAATGACAGGGCCGAGTCCAGGTGAAGGAGGGCCCAGGTTGATCGGAATGAGTCCTAAAAGTGGTCTGACATCCAAAGGTAGCCAAGGGCAGGGCCAGCAGGAACAGATGCAATATGCAACAGGGAATGGAGCCCAGACACAATAGTAGCCAGCTGACCCCCAGCAAGGGAGGGAAAAAAAGGAAGACAGGAACTGAGCTGCTGCGGGGGGAGGGGGCACCTGATGAGTGAGGGATACCCAGATGGGCGTGAGAAGATAGATGGAGATAATAACTGAAGGACAGCGCTGGAACAGGTATATGAAAATATTAGGTTATGGTGGGAAGACATGAAACAGGATATAAGAGAATGATTGACAAGGTATGGGAAACAGTGCAAGAAAACGTATTGACAAGGTATGGGAAACAGTGCAAGAAAACTTATATATGTGACCTTGGAAAGGGTAGGGTGGTGGTCATGGGTGAGTGGACAAACTGAGACACTATGACATCCTCTGTGGCCAGGAAACAGAGACTGATGGATGTGTTTCAGGATGCCTTCCTGGTCCAGCATGTGAGGGAGCCTACTAGGGAGGAACAGATACTGGATGTTGTCCTTGCAGACAGTGACCAGATAAAGAGACTAGAGGTGTGCAGCCAGCTGGCAGGTGGCGACCATGCCACGGTCTGGTTTCTGCTGTACCTGGGGGGGACACCACTCTAATGCAGTAGTAGTAGACTTCTGGGGAGTGGACTTCGTGGGCATGGGTAGGATTCTATAGGGGACCTTGGACAAGATTAGACCAGACATGGATGCGGGTATCTTGTGGGAGACCATTAAGGAGGGGGTGCAGGAGACTACTAGGTCCTGCACTAAGCTAAGGCGGAAGCATGGTAGAGCCAACAAGCTGTGTTGGTGGACCAGGGAGGTGCAGGAGGCAGTGAGGGATAAAAAGGCTGCCTATGCATGTTTTAAGTGATCTAGGGAGAGGGTGATTATGAGTTGATGGCTAGGAGGGTCATCAGAGTGGTGAGGGGAGCCAAGGTGAGGATGGAGCAAAACCTGGCTATGGATATCCAGAGGGGGGGAAAGGGATTCTATAGATACATAGTGGAGAAGAGAAAAGGGAGGGCACAGATCAGCAGGATTAGGACTGGGGAGGGATGGGCTCAGGAGGCGGGGGAGCAGGCTGAGGTGCTAAATGAGTACTTTGCCTCGATATTTACAGTAGGAGGTAGGGGATCCCTCAAGACTGATGGGAGGGAAGGGGAGCCAGCAGAGTCGAGAGGTAACTGTAAACAAAAATGGTGTCACTCTGGTCTCCGAAATAACCTCGATGAGTCCTTTTTGTTAGTAAATCCAATATTTATTAAAGAGACCATAACACAAACGTGCTCCTCGTCGAGAGGTAAGATGGAGTCTAGGGGACAGAAAGAGACAAGGGTACAGGCTGGGCAAAGTCTAGAAGGGGATGGGGAAATCAAACGAGGGGGTGGGCTGAGAGGCAGAAATCACAGTGGATAGGGTGAGGGTGGCTCTTCGGATGCTAAAAACTGATAAGGCGCCAGGGCTGGATGGGATGCATCCAAGGGTTAGGAAGGAACTTGCGGATGAGCTAGCAGCTCCTCTGGCTGCACTCTTTAGCACCTCACTGCAGACAGGATGGGTACCTCAAGATTGGAGGGTGGCTCATGTGGTGGCTATCCACAAAGGGAGGTCTAGAGAGGAGATGGGGAATTATAGGCCTGTCAGCCTAATGTCTGTGATAGGCAAAGTAATGGAGGGCATTATCAAGGAGAGCTCAGAAGGCAGTTGGAAAGTTTAGGGCACCTGGATGACACACAGTACAGTTTCATCCCAGGAGATCGTGTCAGACCAACCTCATAGATTTCGACTGGGTAACAGGGGCCCTGGACCATCATGGGCCGGTGGACATCCTATACCTGGACTTCAGTAAGGTGTTTGATTCGGTACCCCACATTGGGCTGCTAACAAAGCTGGGAGTGGGAGGGCAGTTGCTCAGATGGGTAGAAAATTGGCTAACAGGGCGAACACAGAGGGTTGTGTTTGGTGGGATAGTCTCCTCCCCCAGGAAGATCACCAGTGGGGTCCCCATAGTTTCGGTATTGGGCCACTCTTGTTCAATGCCTATGTGTCCGATATGGGGAGGGGGGTTAGAAGTAGGATGAGCCTCTTTGCAGATGATTCAAAACTGGGAGCACTGGCGGATGGAGATGAAGTGAGAGAGACAGGCCAGAGGGACCCGGATACCCTGGAGGAGTGGTCAAGGAGGTGGGGACTGAGGTTTAATGCGGGGAAGTGTAGCGTGCTACATCTGGGGGCAGAAACCCAGGCCATGTATACTCCCTGGTGGGGGTCACACTGCAAGCTACATCGAGCGAGAGGGATCTAGGGGTGGTGGTAGACGTCAAAATGAATAACATTGAAAATTGCAGAAGAACGGCGGCAAAAGCAAACAGGATACTGGGCTGCATAGCCAGGGGGATAACGTCCAGGAGGAGGGAGGTGATCCTTCCCCTGTATAGTGCCTTGGTCAGACTGCATCCTGAGTACTGTGTGCAGTTCTGGAGACCTCACTTCAAGAAGGACATAGCACTGCTGGAAAGAGTCCAGAGGAGGGCAACCAGGATGATTCAGGGCATGGGAGGGAGGATCTATGAGGAAAGTCTGAAGAGCTTGGGCTGTATTTCTAGAGGAGAGAAGAGACGGGGACATAATAGGGTCTTCAAATATGTAAAAGGAATAAGCAAGGGTGGAGCCAATGAGATGTTCATACTAAAGGGGGGAGACAACTAGGGGCATGAGTGAAGCTAGAGGGGAAACTGCAAGGGGATGCAGGAGACATTACTTCACTGAGAGGGTGGTGGAGCCATGGAATGCACTGCCTGGGAGTCTGGCTGGAAGAGGGCACAGTGGAGGGCTTCAAGAAAGGGTGGGACTGGTACAAGGAAAACTGAAGTCAAGATGACCCTCTGGGGCTGGGTGGAAAGCGAGCACCCGTTAGGCTGGCTACCACAGGCATGACAGACCATCAGGCCTATTCTGCTGGCTTATAGTATGTTAGTATGTTAGAAGTATGTATTGAAATTTAAGGGATCAGCTTCAGAGACCATATACAGAAACTCTCAGCACAGATTCCATGCATTAAAGCAGATATGCAGAAATTCCAGTATAATAGGGCAACCTCAGTACAAGCAGCCATGTCAGTCAGAAGACAAAAGACCCCTGATAGAGATCCATGTGAGGCCTGCAAAGACAGGAGGCAGAACCCACAAACAACAAGCTCCTGGGACCGGATGGCGTTCTGCTCACAAATACAGCAGGAATCCAGAAGGTAATGGGACCACAGTTGAGTAGTTCTAATACAGAACTAGCAGTCCCACCATTGGAAATAAAGCTGTATTTACAGGAGGCCTCCCACACATCGAGGGAAGGTTAGGAGGAGAAACAGCAGAACAGAGCCAGGAACTCTAAGCGAGAACCACCGCTAGACCAGCGAGTGAATCAGCGCAGGTGGAGGAAATGAAGCCTCAAGAAGTGGCAGACATGAGGGGAGCCAGGGAAGGTAGGAGCAAGGGAGGGAGGGATAGAAGGCAAGCTACGGCATGAGCAGCAGAAGTAACGGAGGAGCGAGGAAAGAACAATGCCACAAGCTTGCAGCAAAGATGAGGGGGTGAGATAGAAGGCATCGGGAGCACAGCACCAGCAAGGGTGAAATCCAACAATAGGAACACAGTGCCAAAAGGAGGGCCAGAGAGAGGATCACAGGAGGACCAAACCAGAGAGGAAGAACAGATAGGGGCTAGAAATTGTAGCGAGGGCAGCTGAGGCAAGAAGAGAGGACTGGAGCAACAGAAAATGGGTGAGGAATGGCCGACAAAGCCTCCGCCTCAGCAATGAGAAACAATCCTGGGGAGGCCCAGGTTGGGTGGCCTTATAAGCCTGATGGGGGAGTGAGATAGTTGCTCCACCCATTGAACCTTGGGCTTAAAAGCCCTCCCATTGTTACTGAATGAGATCTTACGTCTTGCAAGCAGCATCAAGGAACAAGCATTTGTCAATGCTGAATGTTTGCTTGCTGGCTCTGGCAGGAGTTAGAGAGATGCATAATAGGAATGGCAGTGAAGTACTGAACTAACACCAACCCCCACCCTGCAGAGACTGAAAGGCGTTGGGTTGTGCCTTTGGGTCGTCAGCCATAACGCTTATGTCATTCAACCCCACCCCACCCTGCAGACACCGACAGGTGTCAACGGTGTGTTTTGGGGTCTTCAGCCCTTATGTTCAACCCATTTCATAAGGAAATAAGCTGAGATCGGTGCAGTATAGGAGAATGGGATGAACTTTAGGGCCAAAGACCCCAAGGTACACCTTGGTGCCTGTCAGTGGCTGTAGGGTGGGGGTAGAATGCAGTAAGCATTACGGCTGATGAACCCAAGTCACACCCCTGATACCTGTTAGTCTCTACAGGGTGGGAATTACAGTTGGAAACCTTAACGCCTCAGGCGTTTGTTAGCATTTTGCTCCAAATTTTCAAAATGGGCTTTTTGAGATCCCACCTCATGAACAGTGGCACTGTCATTTTGTTACTCAATCCTGAAAGTTGATTTTGCACAGCAACTATGCCATTCAGCAGCACAGGTGCAGAAACACATTTTGGGAAGGATTTGAAAAATGACAGCTGTACTGTTCATGATGAAGTTTAAAAAAATGGTAATGTCAAAAATCTGGGGTGAAAATATGAGCAATTTGCAAAGTTACAAGAGTGCGTAGAAACTGTGCAACACACACCCGTAATGTGATAATTTTGGAATTTTTTCACCAGATTTTTAACATGGGCTTTTTGGGACCTCCCCTCATGAAGAGCGACACTGTGATTTTGTTAATCCATCCCGAAAGTTGATTTTGCACAGCGACTGTGCCATTCTGCGCCACAGGTGCTGAAAACACATTTTGGGCAGGATGTGAAAAACAACAGCTGTACTGTTCATAATGAGGTGTTTAAAAATGGTAATGTTGAAAATCTAGAGTAAAAATATTAAAAATTGGTGAAATTACGAGAGTGCATAGAAAATGCGCAACACACACCCGTAACATGGTCATTTTGGGAATTTTTTTCACCAAATTTGCAACATGGGCTTTTTGGGATCCCACCTCATGAACAGTGGTACTGTCATTTTGTTAATTAGTCCCAAAAGGTCATTCCATGCAGTGACTGCAAAATCACCTTTCGAGACTGAGAAACTAAACAACGGTGACATGTTCATGAGGTGGGGTCCCAAGAACCCCATGTTGAAAATTTGGGGCCCAAAATTCCTAAAAATGGCTGAGATATCAACCTAAGTTGAAACCACCCATTGACTCCCATTATACAATGCTTATCCGATTCCTCAGTTCGTAGTTTGGCTTTGAAGAGTGCAGACCCATCCCTGCCCACAGAAGATCACTGCTCCCAACCTCTGGAGGGTAAGTATGGGTGAAGGGGGTGTGGGGAGGTGGGTGCTCAGAGAGAAGGAGGGTTGGGGTGGGGAATGGGGAACTGGGGAGTTGATGCTAGATGTTTTTCTTTTTTACATTTTAACAAAGAAAAAAAAAAGACTCCGGGGCACTGTTTTCTTTATTTATAGGTTAAAAAAAATAAAAAAAACTTTTGGGCACATTGGAGTGGGCTCCCAGTGTGCCACATGAGTTTGGGGTGGGGGAATGATGCCAACAGGGATTTGGCACCCCGATCCGCAAAGAAATTGAGCTTGGGGTTGGGAGTATCTGACACCAGGAGGCATCCTGGGTGTTGGGAAAATAAAAATGTCTGGGCACACTGGGGTGGGCTCTAGAAAGCAAATGTGGCTGTGGTGGGGATACATGACATGGGGACTGGCCTCTGATGACAATTTTATGGGAGTGTGTGGCTACGGAGTGGTCTTTTGTTATTTATTTATTTTTGTTTATTGATTTGTACTATCAGATTTACAGACCTTTGAGTCAAAGACTCATTTACTGTACAAAGGCACCTTGTCAAAGAAAACAGAGACAAAACATAATTACATAGGTCAGAGACATTGCCAGTTAGAAGGTTCTGGCATGCGTTACAAGCGAGTAATTGCTGCAAACATACATGAGCAGCTATACAGATAAGCAGAATACATAGTGTACATTGTAGAATAGTAACAGTGCAGGAGGATTGATTAAACAGGTAGTGCTGACAAAGTGTTCTTACATGAACAGAGGTCTTAGCATATACCATGTGTGGAGCCAGAACTATTAGTTTGAGAGATATGAACAGAGGGGGAGATGTGGAGAAACTAGCAGTCCCTGGGACATTGTCAGATCTGACGTTGTCTGGCAGTTAGTTAGACCCCCCAGTAACCGGTCCAGAGGGAATGGGCAGCAAGACAGGTTAGACACACCTACAGCAGTGGGAGGTGAATAGGTGGTTCCTGAGTGCAGCCTTAAAGGGACCAATTTTAAGGAGGTTGGTGATATTGACGGGGAGGGAGTTGAACCAGGAAGGGGCCCTATAGCAGGAAGACTGCTGGGCTAGAGAGGTCCTGGTTCTAGGTACCAGAAGAGTAGCCTTAGAGGCACTGCAGGTGGAGACAGCATGGTTAGCACGGTGAAGGGAGGCAGACACCCTGGGGGGGAGAGACCGAGGAGTGTTTTTTTTGGTTAGCAGACACATCTAGTAGTGGAGTCTCTCCTCAAAGTTGAGCACGTTGGCAGTGGAGTAAAGAAAACAGGTGTGGGTGTGTCTGTAAAATGGTTGGCTGCCAGCCTAGTGCCCTCCGTTTTATTTTCAGTGCTTACGGTGCACTGAGTAAAAAGGTCCAACTTGATACCAATTCCTGCACTGACTTGCATAGTTAACTGTTTATTGCAGCTTAAGAATGTCTAAGCCATTTTGCTGTTGATGAGCTCAGGGCCTGCTGTACTGCATCACCATGTTGGATTTGCAGTTGAAAAACCATAGCTATCACATCATTTTTCACCTCCCTTGGCTTCTTCATGTTGAAGAGAACTCAAAACAGCCAGCTTGTTCCTGTAGATTCAGGAATAGGACTTTATCAAAAATAACTCAGAAAAAATTACTTTAACCAGATATTTTTACATTACAATGATTTATTCACAGTATCTCATGTGAGAACAGCCCTTTGCACTGGACTACTCCTAGCTCTGCCCCATCCCCCTCAAGTGCTATACTTCTAAAGTTAGGATTGTCTTGGGATTCAGCTAAAAATAAAATCCCAACTTTTAAACATTCAAGGCTCATTTTCAAAGAGTTAGCCTTGTGCTAACAGGATTGTGGTTAGACTAAAGAACAATTACTTACTGTAACAGTAGGTTTTCAAGAAACCTTCCTCCATCAGGCCACAGCTTGGAACTATAAGCTGTCAGCATCAGCACCACACAGAAACTTTGCTAGCAAGAGGCTGCCGATAATAATGTGCAATGTCAGCATCTATATAATGATGGGTGGCCCTGGTTTCTCAGTTCTGCGCAGCAGACAAGCTTGGATGGACTAAGATCCAGGAGGACCCAGGAGGTCAATTCAGTGCCAGGCACACAGGGAGAGGCATTGAACTGGACTACAACACCCTATGCCATAGTTGGGCATCCTCTAAAACTTGGCAGGCACAAAATCACAAATTGCCATCCAGTGGCACCGAGCATTGAGGGTGAGGATGGTGGGGAGCCATAGCCCAACTGAGATGAGTCTCTCAAAGATCTTCTGTTACAGTAGGTAACTGTTCAATCATAATCAATGACATTTCCTCCATTGGGTCACACCTTTGAAACAATCTCCAAGTAGTACAGAATCCCCAGGGAGAAAGACAAAGGCCTACTGTATATGACACTAAGACAAAACAAATCCCAACACACCCACATAAGGTATAATTCCAGGCCCTAGTGTTTCGGGGGAAAAAAGGCACAGTACCCTACATGGCTGGTGCCCACTCGCCAGCTGCAGAAATAATCTGAGAACCAAAAATAGAAGTAGCTGCATCGTGTTGTGCAAATTGGTCAGTCATACCACCAGGAAGATCCATACCTCACCTCCTTTAACAAAAACCCACAACAGTGTGCCAGTTGGACAGGTGCAGTCTGAGATACAGTGTCACCTTAAAGGATTGGGGGGGGGAACAAAAAACACTTGAAGGCTAAATGTCATCCATGGTATCTGCCGGATGGAACTACAGAATCTTATGTACAGCAAGCTCATGTAGACCCTCCCTTGCACATGCCGGACACCCCAGAGGGAGGTAATAAGACAGACTCCACCTGAAATAAAAAACCATCAGGTCCCTTGGGATCCAGAAAAGATCTCAGATCTCCCATCAAACAATAAGGTATGAAATATAAAAATGGAATTACACATCATAGAAAGGAGGTGAAGCTCCTACTTCCAGTTAATAGTAAAATATATAAACATATCACAGCAAGGTGCAAGGACCACACAGCAGCCAAGATAGCACAGAATGCAATAAAATCAAAGGCAGCCCTAATTTTGCTGACAGAAAGCATAAAACCAGGTAGAACCATGGCAGAAAATAAGTAAGATAGGAGTCCCCCAATACCAGGTTATACTGTATTTAGGAGAGACAGGGAGGGTAAAAAAAGGGGGGGGGGGTTCTTTACATCAGGAAAGGTGTTAGAGTGACTGAGATACAGGGAATGCAGGGGGGCAGAGGCACAGTGGTTTACCCTTGAGATGGGCAATGGCACAACTATTCACATGGGCAAGATATACAGACCTCCAGCACAGGAGAAGGAGTCGGACGGGATTCTAATGGAATCCATCCACACGATGGCAGCTAACGGAAAAAGTGCTGCTGATGTGTGATTTCAATATGTCAGATGTGGATTGGAGCATCCCAGTTGCTGCCTCAGCCAGGAGCAAGGACAGTTTGTATGCCATGTAAGGGGCAGGCCTCAGGCAGCAAGTGCTAGAGCCCACTGGGGAGGGAGCAGTTCTGCAACTGGTACTCATCAAAGGAGACAGAATTGTGAAGGTCAGGGTGGGAGGACATCTGGGGTCCAGTGATCATCGCATGGTATGTTTCGGTATGAGTGCAGTGGCAGAGTCAAGCCACACAAAGGCAAGGGTCCTGAATTTCAGGAGGTGGACTTTACTAAGATGAGGATATGTCTCAAGAATGCCCTGGCAGGGAGGGGCAAATGGGGGGGAATTGAGGAGCTGTGGGCCTATCTGAAAGGAGCCATAGTGGAGGTGACACACTTTTGCATTAGCAAGTAAACAAGGGCAAGAGAAAGAGAAAACCACTATGGTTCTCACAGTAAGTGGCCTGGGAAGGTAAAGGTGAAAAAGATGGCTTTCAGGAAGTACAAGGAAGTCCAGAAGGAGGAGGACAGGTTAGTGTACCTTGATAAACAGAGGGAAGCAGGAAAAGCAGTCAGGAGTGCAAAGGCATAAATGGAGGAAAAAATAGCAGAGGAGGGGTAAAAAGGAGACAAGACTTTTTATAGATACATTAGTGAAAAGAGAAAAACTAGGGGTGGGATTGTAAGGCTAAAAGGAGAAGTAGGGGAGAGTGTGAAAAGGGACCTGGAAAAAGCATAAGTACTGAACAAATATTTTAGTTCTGTATTCACAGAAGAAGGAGAAGGTGAGGGAACACAGTTAGGCAACATGAACAAATATGGAAGGGAGGTGGACAAGGCAATGGGACCAGATAGGATACATCCTATAATATTAAGGGACCAGCGTGAGGTGCTGGCAGCACCACTAGCAGCCCTGTTCAATTAATCACTCAATATGGGAGTGGTTCCAGAGGACTGGAGGAGGGCAGATGTAGTCCCTCTTCACAAAAGTGGGACTAGGGAGGATGCTGGAAACTATAGACCAATCAGCCTCACCTCAACCGTGAGGACAATTATGGAATCACTACTTAAAGAAAAGATTATGGAACACCTTGAATTCAGCAAAGCACAGGATCTGAGACAGCATGAATTCCCAGCGGGAAGGTCATGACAAACAAATCTAATTGATTTCTTTGACTGGGTGACTAGGGAAGTGGATTGGGAGGAGTGGTGAACATGGCTACCTGGATTTCAGTAAGGCCTTTGATGCAGTTCCACATAGAAGACTTGAGAACAAGCTGGGCAGCCTGGGAGTGGGTCACAGGTAGGTAAACCAGGTTAGGAACTGGTTGAGACAGAGGGAGTGGTAAATGGAGTTCAATCAGGAAGGGCGGTGACCAGTAGGGTACCACAGGGATCAGTTCTGTAGCCAGTCCTGTTTAATGTCTTCATAAGTGAGATTGTAGAGGGGCTGGAATGGAAGGCATGCTTCTTTGCAGATGACACTAAGATCCACAACAGGGTGGACACTTTAGGAGGGGTGGAAAAAATGAGTAGAGACCTAGGTAAAGCAGAGGAATGTACTAAAGTGTGACAGCTGAGATTCAATGCGAAAATGTGCAAAATCATGCATTTGGGGCACAAGATCCCAGGAGAGGGTTACATGATGATGGGGAGATACTAACGGTCACCAAGCAGGAAAGGTCATTGAGTGAATCATACCTGATGACCTAAAGGTGGCCAAACAATGTGCCAAGGCTGTGAGGAAAGCCAGTGGGATGCTGGGATGCATAGGGAGAGGCATCACCAGCAGAAGAAAAGAGGTGGTAGTGCCACTGTACAGATCATTGGCGAGGCCACATTTGGAGTGCTGTGTCTAGTTCTGGAGGCCATGTCTCCGTAAGGACATAGATAGTGTGGAAGCAGTTCAAAGAAGGGCCACAGAGATGGTTCAGAGCCTGCACCAAAAGTCATATGAGGAGAGACTGGGAGACCTCAACGTACCTTGGAGGAGAGGAAAAACAGGGGAGATATGACAGAACCCTACAGATACCTGAAGGGCATAAATAGGGTACTGGAGGCTAGCATCTTTCAGAAAAGGAAATGTTCAACAACGAGGGGGCATGACATGAGGTTGGAAGAGGGTAGACTAAGGTGTAATGTGAGGAAGTACTTCTTCATGGAAAAGGTTGTGGATGCATGGAATTGATTCCCAGTGGAGGTGGTGGGGCAAACACGGGGGTCTAGGATTCAAAAATGCATGGGACAGACATTGGGAAACCATAGTGATAGGAACATGAAGGTAAAGCTTGTGATAGGAACATGAAGGTAAAGCTGGAGATCAAGTAGGGTCTGCAGCTTTTGCAGTAGGTAGGGAAAATGAGCAGATTGGATGGACCTAGTGGTCCTTATCTGCTGTCAATGTCTATGTTTCTATGCCCCCTAGAGGGGAGAAATTATCTGGGTCATGTAGGTAAAAGTACCAGAGGACTGCAGTTACTCTAAATATAGGAACATGAGTAGATCATTTAAAAGACACAGTGTCATCCTGTTGAGCATACCCCAACAATAAGAGGCCGCAGCATGGGGAGAACCTTATGATTTGAGAAACCATGCATGCAGATGTAGGGATCAAAGGTCCAGATGCACCAAAGAACCTTTGGCTTGAATCAGCAAGTTCTTACAAAGTGGGAATGGAAATGGAAGCTCCACAGCCAAGTACAACAGGAGTGGGAACCAAATTTGACAAGGTCAGAAAGGCACCACCACTATTAGGATGGCATGTTGTGCCTGGAGATTTATCAGAATTTTGTGAATCAGAGGTACAGGGGGAAAAGCATAAAGAAATCCACCCCTCTCCTAAGACGGGACAGTGCGTCACACATACAGACTCCTGGGCCGGGAGTAAAGGAACAGAATCAAAGTAGGTTAGTGTTCTGCGGAAAGGCAAAAAGATCCACTTCTGGACATCCCCACCTCTTGAAGAGGTCATTTACCATTGACATCTGCAGTTCCCACTCATGCTCCCTGTAAAGTGCCCAGTTAGGAAGCCTCTTGTGGTCACTAGGTACACCAGGAAGAGAAACAGCCAAAAGCGTAAATCCATGTGATAATGCCAATTCCCAGACCTTCATGGCTTCCCTGCAGTGGAAGTAAGAGTGAGTGCCCTCTTTGCCTGTTGATATAGTGCGTAACAGTGACACTATCCATTTTGATCAGCAGAAGACCTGGAATGATTTGAGTCTCAAAGGCCTGATGTCCAAGGAGGGCAGCCCTTACCTCTAAGACATTAATATGGAGAACTGAGCCCAGATCAACCCATGATCTCTGGGCTACAGGACATTGTGCCCCAGGTGAGCACCCATCAAGACTCCAGGGCTGCTGTGGTCAACACCCGTGCATGGAATCTGGGAAGAGAATGGCACTCCTAGAAGGAGGTTTAAATGGATCTCCCTACTGTAATGCCTGGCAGAGTGGTGGTGTAACCGATATAGTGCTATCTGGAGAGTCTTTGTGCTAATCTCAGAGGGCACAGAGAGCCCAGCAAGGAAAACACATATGTAGCCTAGCTAGAGATACCATAGAGATGGCAGCAGCTATGAGACAGACGAAATGGAGCAGAGAACCAGCAGAAACAGAGGGGCTGCCCATGGGCCATCTGGGCATATGTGAAAAGAGATGCAGCAAAGTTTAAATTTGCTCGCAAAATTCCTGTGAAGTCAGAAATTTTCCTCCGGTTTTTCTGGCAAAATTTTTACTACTGAAGGTGGAATTTTGACCATGAAATTCCACACTTCACAAGTGGAACTGTACAATTTGTGGTTGTATATTAATCCATGAATTGAGCTAATTTTGTTGATTAATTCATGGAGTGATGTTTCCCAACTTTGCCCATTTCTACAAATAGATCATCTGACCTGTCAGGAGGCAGATATGCCCTGCTAATACTTGTATCAAATAAGGTACCTATGAAACAGATAGCTTGGCAGGGAGCTGAGACTGAGGTGACAGTGTTCCCTAACTCCTGAAATGAATGCAAAGCATGGGATAGTGTATGCTTAGCTAGTTCTCTGGATTTGCCTTTTAGAAGCCGATCATCCAGATAAAAAAGGAAAATGAAAAACTCTTCCCTTTGAAGGGTAGCAGCAGCCACCTTGAAACACCTGGTGAAAATATGAGGTGTGGATGACAGCCCAAACAGGAGGACATGGATTTGACAATGTTCTCCTGCCAGAGTAAAGTGGATATATTTCTGATTACACTTCCTGATTTCTATATGGAGAGAGGCATCCTGTAGATCAATACCATAGAGCCAGTCCCCTTGCTACAACATAGGGATGAAGGCTTTCATGGACATCATATGAAACTTTCTGTCATCAATGCATTTTTTCAGATCTCATAGATCCAAAATAGGCCTCAGATCTTCTCTCCATTTAGGGATCAGGAAATATTTGGAACAGAAGCCAATGCTCTGCTCAGGACCTTGAAACAGGTTCAATAGCATGTTTCACCAGCAAGCAGAGTACTTTGCTTTGCAAAACAGGCAGGTGTTCCTGGGGAAAAGACATACTTGGAGGAGGGTATACATGAGGGGTGGACAGGAATTCCAGTGCATAACCATGTTCATTGACATCAAGGATCCATTCATCTATAGTAAGTTCCTCCGTTTTGATAAGTGGAAGGAGAATTTGCCCCCACCTGCAATTCAGGGGACAACAGTAGAGCAGGGCCAACAAGAGGCCTGGTGAAGGGAACATCCCCAAACAGATGGGTACCAGCATGTGGACCCAGCAGTACAGAAAAACCTGCTGCCTGAAAGCTGACCTCATCTCCAGCAGCATCAGGAGCTGAGAGGGCTAAAAATCACTTCCCTTGGTCCACAGTCTCAGCTGAGGTCGATGTCTGAAAACTGCCAGGGTCCCCAAGTGGTCAAGGTACAGCACAGGCTTCTTCCAGCTGATAAGACACTTGTGGGTGGGGCAGGGAGGCTACAGGGTGGGAATCCTGTGGATCAAGAGGGGACAATCAACCAGAGTCCAGAAAGAATACAGGGGTATTCTTTCATGTATAGAATGTGTCCATCTGCCAAGTTTGGTAAACTGGAAGCAGGACTATGGGAGGTGGTGGTGCAGCCTCCATTTAGGCCAAGATATTTTCTGCTTTTTAGACTTCTGTCTCAGTAAAAGTGAAAGTTTCTGAGAAAATCAGCAACATAGGGTTCCAAGACCACCTTATGTTGAGCCTTTCTCCTATACAGGGCATAAGTGATGAGCAGGTTTGACATAAACAAATTCTTTTCTCCATCTAGGTCTTCCATTACATTTTCAATGGCAAAAAGATCTCTGGAAAGACTTCCCTTGATGATACACTTAGGAACCATTGGAGTTATCAGTGGAGGCAGTGGCAGTGTTATAAGAGAATGGGGTGCGATATGTGGTTTACCGATGGTATCATACCTCACTTGCAGAGCCCAATTGATGAAGCTGAAGTGTTGGCAACCATAAATTCCATGCCAGAACTCTACAACGGTCTATGGGGAGAACATTGCTGGCATTCTTTCTGATTCAAAGATACCAACTAGAGAATCCGTGACTGTCAGCATCGATGGGTCAAGACTCGTCAACCGTGGTCGAACATCGTCCATAGTAGGTAGGATGACGCCAGAGGCAAGCCCCAACCTTGATGTTCTGTGGATAGTCAGGTGGCAAAAATCAATGCTGCCAAAGCAGGGAATGAAAGGCCTTACTGGAATGCTAAAAGTAATAGCTGGAAGAATCCACTGAGAGTCTCAGTGATGGCAGAGCCTGTCACTATTGTAGCAGGTTCTGAAGTTCAACAGAATGAGCAGAACCAGAGACCAGCCTAGGCTTCTTGTCTTGGTCCTGGGATGCCATCCTACTATTAACATACAGGCTGGGTGTACAGAATGTTTCTGCGCCATACCTATGGCATGGAATGGGGTAATTTGAATCAGCTTCCATTTGCTTAGGCTGAGTCAGAAAGACCCCCAAATTGGTCTAAAAATCAGTTGGTAGGAACACCTTGGCGGTCAACAGCAGGATAAAACACGTAGTTGATGACTTCACCAATGAAAATTCAAATACAGCAAAAATTATGGAGTTGTTTCCTTTGCAGGTCTGATGAGTGTTTGATGGTGGGAGAAAGAACTGAGGAGCGATTGGGTCACCCATGATTATACAGGCACTGACGTTGCACATCATCATGGGCGGCCTCCAGCTAGCAAACGTTTCCAGTTGGTCCTGACACTGACTGTTTGCATCCAAACATGTGGCCCAGTGTAGGAGGTGTCTTGATGAAAAACTGCTTCATGTGCCCAAGTAGCAGTTAGCACCACAAGTGGTATATTAAAAGTCACATTTAACACAGTGCAAAGCTGCTGGTGTGTGGACACTAACAAACTGCAAGAGAGCAGGCAGCTGAGAAGTGGTGATATATATATATAGATATATATATATAGATATAATATATATATACAGTGTGACCTATCATATTCAGAGCTTTTTAGAAGTGCTGACAGCATGTCTATGCAGTTCTAGTTAATCCCTGCAAACTGCAGGTTTTTTTTTGTATATTCTTTTTCTCCCCTGGAGTCCTCAGCTGATGCCATCTGACGTCCCCTCCCACAGCGACTCCAGGCATGAGACCCCTTCCTGTTCAGCCCCCACAACTTACCCCTTGTGGCAGGGGGGTGGGGAGACCCTCAACCCACCATACTGGATCCAGTTCCAGGGAGGCGTCATCCAGAGCAGTGCATCAGAGTAAGTAAGCAAGTAAAACTTATTTTATTGAGTGCCTTTCTAAAATCAAGGTGCTTTACAAACATAAAATACATAATTTTAAAACAGTTAAAACTTGTAACATCCATAGATAGCAGCAGACCTAAAAAACATCAGGGAATGCCAAATGAAAGAAGTGGGTTTTAAACTCAGATTTGAAACTTGAGACAGTCAGGCAGGAGGACAATCATCATCCTGTGGCCGAGGACTCCTGTTTTTCCATTTTTCGTCCTTCAGGAATGTAGCATGCAATGATGCCAATGGAGAGAGCGCACGCCTCCATGCACTTTCCTCCCAGCATCTGCATCGCCCCGCCCTCCACCTCAGCACTGACAGATCTGCATCCCAGCCTCCACTAGGGGCAAACGCACACCGACATCTGGAAGCTCCTCCCTGGAGAAGGAGAGCAGTCCTTAGGACACTCGATCCTTTTCTGCTCCTTCCGACCCCTGGTGGCCAGTGCCCATTCCTAAACATGGGTCATGGTGTGGCATGAGGTGTGGTACCCAGCACCTCAACCCTCAACAACACTGGGCCAGCTCAAACTGCATGTTTTATAATTGTGAAAACAGCGTTGCGACCTGCCCACCTAACCCCATCCAATGGCAGAACTTCCTTGGTAGCTTGTGCCCTCCACCTAATCCCTGTTGAGTAAACTCCCTGATGTCTCACCACCCTCTCCCACTCCCAGTACCCCCATCCTGTTGTCCAGCAGACTTCATGCAATAAAAGGAGCAAAGCTTGTGCTGACATTTAAATGGCCTCGTAATGGGATGCTAATGGCCTCTTATCACCTTGCACACAGAATGAAGTATTTGCATAAGGATTAATAATTTGCAAATATGGCAACATAATGCAGTGGAGTGAACACATCTGGGGTGTCCTAACTAACACTTTACTCCTTGGCAGCCTGTTGCTTAAACATGGCCAGTTCTCATCTGTGACCAGAGGGGGTTGTTACTGAGCACTGCTAGTGCCATGCTTTGCCTCACACTCTAGGAGTATATTCAAGCATGCTTTGAGCACTGACAGTCTGCTTTGTAATGTTCTGAGTGTACTGTACCAACCTTTGTGCTTCAAGCAACGTACTGCTATAGGAAGTGACTTTGTGTATTGAGGCCTTAATATATTAACTGACTTTTGGGGTATAAAAAAACTTAAGTATTTGGCACAATTCAAATTTTGTTCTGCATGCACAGAAAAACACATATTTAAAAACATAACTGGAGCAGACTCAACCACTGGAAATAGCAAAACTTTAAAAAACATTTGTTTAACTATATTGGGCCCTAAATATTATGGCTACATGACGCAGATACATGACACTTAGGCATTCATAAGTCAGAAAGCTATGCATGGGGTGTACTGTTCAACAGGACAGCATGCAAGAAAGGGATGCATGCCCTTTGCCACCAGATACCATCCCTTGGCCATGCACAGTACTGCATGCAGGGCCATACAGGAGGAGTAACTAGGACAGGACATGGCTACATGCCATTCACTACTGTAGCCCCATTGTGCAGAGTGCCAATGGAGGGAGTGCAGGCTAAGCATGCAGGGACCCTGCTGTAGCTGTTAAGTTCAATATCTTACCAGCAGCAGGTGGCCATGTTTGAGCAAGTATCCCTCAACCTACTGCCCATGATCCTCTGAATGTACAGCGAGGACTGGGGGTTGTCATTCAGGTATTGTCCAATGGTACTGTTCCCTTAAATGAAAACAGGATATCATGTTCCAGAATCCTCTGCTCCACACAGAGCAGGGGGATCCTGCCTACTAGCAAGATGGGCATCTGACTGGATACCCACTGGTGTTTACTGCTCCAGTCTTGTTATGCCCCAGCCACCCTGGGCTATTGCATGCATGCCGGAAGGGCCACAGACTTGAGAATAAGGGTGGGGCATTGTGCATGGCGCATGGCTGTCCAGAAGTGCAGGCTGACACAGCCCAAGTACATTGTGGTTACCAAATACCTAAGCCACCTTTATGCAGAGTCCTGATTATTAACACAACCTATATTAACACAAACATACTGTACAACTACATACTGACCAGTCATGGAGATGCATACCTCCAAGAGATTTCAATAAGCTGTCATATGTTAGGTACCTAGGGTCTTAATAAAAGTTTTCTTCCTAACCTGTCTACACCAAAATGTCCCTTACTACTTACTGAGAGGAGTGTTGATCAATTTCTGTTTCACTGCCTGAAAGTTATACAGGTGTTAATTTAAAGGGCAGTCAACTCTTACTTTTTACCTGTGAAATCATTTTATTTTCCATTTTACTTATCAAAAGACTTTTCTTCTGAAAGTATGAGATGTGATGTGTGGAACAGTACTCTGCCAAATGATAGTATATTGAATTATGTCCCCTATCCCATCTTAGCAACATGGCCTCATTGATTATCACAAGACAGTTGACCAAGAAGAACCACTCACCTGCTGCTAGATTGGTCACTAGTGATATCACCATCAGAGAGGTCACAATGCTGTGGAGATATGAAGAGGAATAAAATTACAGTACTGTATTGTAGATATGTTATTATCCAGTTAAAGTACTGCTACTTATTCAAACTACACTTAATTTAATCAGATAATTGAGTTTCTAATGAAAGACAGACAGATTCATTAGAAATAAATGTAATAACTGGCTACTTTTAAAATTAAAAAATCTTCTGTCTCCTATTTAGGTGCTACTACCTCTTTAATGAGCAGGTGCTTTACATTTAATTAACAACTTGCATTTGTAATCTGTATAACAGTGACAAAACTAGCATTGATATTAAGATGTTGCCTCTGGAAAAATATATTCATACTGTATGGTCGTGCCGCTATAGTTAGGGTTGCTTAGCCTGTTTAATGTTAAACCTCAAATATTGCACTTTAATAACTTTGCAACTGTTCAATGGTGGGGATTCAATAATGTTCTATACCAGGTACATGAGGTGGGGTAATGAGATGGCTGTGCTGACAGTTTGGTCACTGGTGTCCTATAAATGGAAGTGCAGAGTGCCTCTTCTTCCACAGCTACATACATATAAGCATCTATGGAGGGATGGGAATGCAGGGGCCCAGAGGGCCATGTGCTACCATAGGAAAATAAGGATACGATTTTACTATCTCAAAAGTAAGGAAATTAGTTGCAAAAAACTCCATTGATGCATCAGTTAGAGTTAAAGTGCCAAAAGTAGGAGAATAGAGTCTAACTCAATACCCCACCATTTTTGCACACACTGAATAGCTGTTGGGGTGTACCTTAGGTCATCAGCCCTAACGACACCCCATTATCCTATACTGTACCCATCTCAACTTATTTACAGATGGAACAGAGTGAGTTTTAGGGCTGATGATTCTCAAGGCACACCCCCAATGCCTGTTGGTGTGGGGTGGGGTGGGGTGTTAGGGATGGAAACCTAACACCACATTTCCTTACTTTTGTCGCTTTAACCCTAACTGATGCATTGACAGAGTTTGGCAACTTATATATATATATACATATTTAAATTTTGTAACAGTAAAATAATTTTGTTTGTGAAATTGTGAGAATGATTTTATGACTCTACTACTTAACACACACAGTGTTTTGCAACAAGAATGGGATGCTTCTTCTCTAAACAATAAGTTGTAATAAGAAAAACAAGGTGCTGCTTCAGCATGTGGTCTGAAAGCAAAACAAAATTATTATATTAAATGCACACTGAAAATAGGAAATAGAGTTAAAAATCTACATTTCAAACTTAGGTCTTCTTCAGGAAATATCTAAAAGAGAAAAAAACAAAGTTAGTGTAGAGGGAACGTAAAATAAGGGAAATATATGTGGGGAAAGAAGAAAGGGGGAATAGGTTGTAATGTTGATCATGTGAGAAGTACAAGCTAAATGTGGGAACTCTAGTAACAGAGTCCTGTAGCATTGAGGAGTGATGATAGTAGTGTTGCTCTATGGTTGCAAGAGGCTGATGATAATGTAAAAATTAAAAAGAACAATCAGACCTCACAGCTGATGGGAATTTTCCCTTTAGCCTAATCGTTGTAGATGCTGCCTTCAGAACTGATGGTACCAGGTTTGATTCCTATGAAGTCCTTGTGGTGAGCCTTTCCAAGAGAGGAGGCAGATGTAAAAACCAAAGAGACAAATTATGATCACAGCCACAATGGCTGCTAATGCAATAAGTTGTGAAACTGACCAAAGAACAATTAAATAGTTATCAACTTAACAAATAAAAACTAGAGGAATGACTGATACTGGGCAACAGATATAGAATTAATGTTTGACTTAGTTTTACTTGTAGATTATGTAGTGAACAGTATTTTTTGTTCTGGACCTGCACCCCCTTGAAAATACACACACATACACACACACAGCTGTTACAACAGTTGTGTACACACAAACAGTGTGAATGTGATTAGCAGGATAGGCAACTGAGCTGCAATATTTCATTTTCAGCGGGGTTCTGCTTTTACACATTTTTACAGTATATTTAGTACAGTTAGCATGGATAAAATGCAAAATCTCATTTTTACTGGGGTCCTGCTTTTATAGATTTGTATAGTGTAGTTATTCAGGATAGGTCAGTTAACATGCAGTATCTCTTTTCAGTGCGGTCCTGACTGTAACTATTGTTACAATGCATTTTCCCAATAGTGACCAGCTGAGATATAGTATATCATTTTCAGAGGGATCTTGCATATGTGTGGAGCCTTTGTAAATGAGTCTCTGACTTAAAGGTTTGTAATTCTGATTTCTTAAATAAATAAAATAAATAATTAAATGCAGGTAGTTATTTACACAGTTTGTAATTTCAGTAGAAGATGGGGATTTAGCATGTCAGCATGGGAATGTGGAGCTTGTGAAGTGCTGGCACCACAAAGAGAATCCTAATGTTTACAGTTTATGCAGAAAAGTGCAAATGAGTTGTAACATCTCATTTCAGAAGAATTCTGCATCTTTCTGCAGTGTAAAGTACAACAACCCCTGATACAGCACTCTGGAGCACAATCAATAACTGTTGATTTAGCACCGACACGATGACCACAAATACTATACAATCACAATGCAAAAATAAATGTTATTGCAAAAGTCAAACTTCGGTTTATGATTTTGGTTACATTAACACATTGGTTTGGTTATATTAACACAGCAGGCTGTTTGATCAGTTGGCCATTAAAAAAGAAAAAAAAAATAAAACAAGAGAAACTCAACACTTGGAATAGGCTGCCAGTGTTAGCATTAAAAACTAGCCCTGCATGCAAAAACAGACAGACACAAAGTGGAGGGGGGGTGTCTGTGTGCCTTGTTGCTCACCAACCTCTCCCCCCCCCCTTCTGCCTAGGATCTTTAAAAAAAAAGAAATTGGGCACCTGCCACAGAGAGAAAAAAGTTGCAAGACATAAAGGCTTACATTTACAAGTGTCTCAAGGACTTTAAGCTGAAGCCTTTATCTAATCCCCAACCACATTCTTCACATGTCTCAAGGAGTTAAAACTGAAGCCTTTATCTGATGGCCAGTGACATTCTTCCTCCACTGTGAAACTTGAAGCTGTATTAACCCTTGGTGTGCCACAGACTGATTTAACAATTAAGAATTCCTATACCTTCTTATTCTGTAATTGATGGCAGCCTAAGGGTCACGTCTTTCGAGAGCTCATGAAGGAAACAGTGGGTTGGGGAAGGGGGAGCTGCACAGTACTGAATGGACAGGATGAGGTGAGATGTTATTCTGCTCCAATCCATATAAGCAGACAGGCTGTGCTGCGTTAGGAAACATTTTTATTTTTGTTTATTTATTTTTAGTCTTTGGTAACTGGGTAAGACCCACTATGCACAAGTGCCTGTTTTCAGGGGCAACTTGGGAGCACTTGGGGAGGTTAAGTGACTTGCTCAGAGTCACACAGTATATACAAGTGGAGTTTGTGGGAATCAGACCCCGGTCTGCTGGATGTATCAAGCTCATTCATAGCTCATTACTTTAACCTCTAGACTATACTGCCCTAGAGGTTATATTACTGAGCCCCTTTTCTCTGCCAGTGTAATCACAAAATGTTGGTACAGCTCTGCTATGCAGCCATGAAAATTATATTACAACAGGAGCCTAACAGCTTTTTCACAATTTAAGAGACTTCATCAGATGATGTTGAACTATCTTCCAAGTTTCTCTTCTATAGGTGCACAACTCACAGGACACCTTTAGAAACCATCCTTTCCACATCATGATTGTACACTTTAAATGTGATAAAGAGGTACAGGTGCAAATGTGCAAAAAGAGATCAAGCAGAAACAAAGCCCAGTTTATGAGCCTCTAATGAAGTTCTGATGCAACTCTGAAAGCACAGACACAAAGACAGCTCATGCATTCAGGCAAAAAGGCAATGCATATGTAACCCCTTAACCCCCATACTGGCAAGGATTCTATGGGGCCTTCTAGGATATGGAGGAGGTCAGCCATGAATCACTGATTTTGTTTTGATATGTAGGGGACACAACACACAGCTTCAGATTTGGCATTAAAAAATATTTCAGCATAAATAAATTTTCATTGTCCATTCCATTAAATTAGTCAAGCAACCGGGAGTATATTTAAACATTTGGAACATCAGGGAGGCATTACTTTATGCTGCTAGTGGGCAGCTCCCTAGCAGATTTGTTCTCAAGCATTTTATAGCACCATCACTTGCATGGTTACAGGTTGCAGTTTGTTTGCTACAGGTACCCATTCTCTCCTTCTCTTATGGGCTTTTACTTTTCCCAGGATGTTAAACACAGCTGCATTTCTCCTGGTGTTGCATATCCAGCACATTATTTGTCAAAAATTACAGTTTATACAGTATTTGCACTTTTGGTGCTTCACCTCTTTTTATCCCTGTGGGAAAATGTTCCTCCTTATACAGTACACCATCCCATTCCTAGATGGATGCCATCACGTCCTTTTTTTTTTCAGAATTCAATAGACTTTATTTGATTTTTTCTTTTTAAAACAACAATACATAAATACATAGACACATCAGGGTAAAATAAATAAGAGAAATTAATATGAAAACAAAAATACATGTTGTTTAAAGCAGTACAGCGACCCTCATTGTAATCCATTAGACCACATGGCTTACAAGCTGATATCCTGTGGCAGTTCAACTAGAATTCTACTAATTGACTTTAGGTTGTAGGAGTAGTGGTACAGTATGGTACAACCTTATTAGAACATTACTTCAGGTCTACAGTCAGTAGAGGGACCGTGATATAAGAAAAGATGGTAAAACAATAAAAAAAAAGGGGGGGTAAAAAAAAAACCCACACAAACCCTCCCTTCCCCCAACTCCTCCCACCCCTCTAAATCACTCTCTCCTAAGGTAATTTAGCCCTATTCCTCCTTATACATCCCTCAAGTGGAGTAACATCAAGCACCTTCCTTATCCATCTCCTTTGTTTCAGGGCAGTGCCCTCTCCAATCCCAAGTTTACTACCAGGCAATGAGTGGCACTTGTATAGTCAGCTACTCTTTGGGTTATCTGCAATAAGCAATTAGCTTCTAGGGTACCCCATCTTTCCAGTATATGTGTTTGATCGATTATTCATGGCTAATGGCCCCAGATATTTCAAAAGGGTTGCGCCATGCGCTAATAGGGTTGGCGCCCGCGCAAGTCCAAACTGTCAGCCATTCCGCGATATTCCGCAGGAGGCAGTTGCGCCACTGAAAACAGGCTGAGCAACAGCGCAATGCAAATGAATGCATGCTGAACTGGAGGAGGAACCATGCATAAACTGCACAGCCCAATATTCAGCTGGGCTGTGCAGAGTGTCTGAGCGCAACCCCAATCTGCGCCTGCACCACTTTGAGCAAAAAAAAGGCTTAAGGTAAAGGCCCACCCACAGGTGAGCTGCTGCATTGCAGGGCGCAACACAGCAGCTGCCACCTGTGGCTGTCCCCAACCCACTCCCTGTGCACCCCCAGCCCGATCGCGGGCAAAACACTGTAAAATCCCCACCACCACCACCCCACCGCCAGATCGCGGGCACTTATCCCCCCCACCAGCCCGATCACGGGCAGCAATATTCTCCCCCAACACATCCCTGGTGGTCCAGTGGACCATAAATCCCGATCCGCGGGATGGAGTAGAAATCCCTCCCCAACACACACCTGGTGGTCAGTGGACCGTAAATCCCGATCGTGGGATGAAGTAAAATCCCCAACACATACCTGGTGGTCCAGTGGACCGTAAATCCCGATCGGCGGGATGGAGTAAAATCCCCCAACACATCCCTGGTGGTCAAGTGGACAAGGAAATCCACGTCAGCGGGATGAAGTGAAAACACCCCCAGACATCCCTATTGCCTAGTATCCCCCACCCACCCACCGAAGCCTCCACCGCCCTGCTCCCCGGCGGCGGCGGGCAGCAGCATCCACCCGCCTGCTGCCCCGCCGCCCGCCCGACTGACTGCCAGTAGGACTCACGCCATTGGTGCAGAAGAAAGAGCCAATGGGCGTGCAGCCCTGCCGTCCACGGCCCCAAGCCATCCTGCTGCCATGCTGGAATTCACCCCAAGCGTGGCAAATGAATCCGTTTACTTTGCCGACAGGGTGCCCAATCCCGTCAGCTCCCTGCCCCCACCAGCGTAGTTTGCCGGCGAGGGTGCCCAATCCCCATCGGCTCCTCACCCCAGCCATCTTCTGCCATGCAGGCCCACCCAAGCGATGGCAAAGGTCCCCACATCGTCTTTTGTTATTTTTTAACCTGTAAAACAAAACGGTCCCGTGGCGGCGATCTCCCAGGCCCCCATCCCTGACGCACCCACCCGCTCGCCCAGCCTTCCCACCCCCCACCCCATACTTATCTCCGGACTCTGGCCGGACGATCTTCAGTGGACGGGAACATCATCTGCACTCTTCAAAGTCGACCCATGAACTGAAAATGCGGTAAGCTGTATAATGGGCTACATAGGGGTTTCAACTATGCATATCTCAGTCATTTTTGGAATTTTTGCACCAAATTTTCAACATGGGGTTTTGGGACCTTCTCATGAATGATATCACTGTCATGGCGTTATTTGGGCCTGAAGGATGATTTCTGCAGGCACTACAGTCACTGCATGAAATCACCCTTCGGTATGAACTCTTACTCATGACAGTGTTTCTTTATCAGAGAAAGTCTATGAAGTGATCAAAAATCATGTTCTATGGCGTCGTTGCGCAGTTCATGAGCTTGTAGGTTATAAATTTTCAATATTTTCACCCAGATTTTCAACATTGCCATTTTATCACACCTTCTTATGAGCTGTACAGCAGTCATTTTTCACATCTCACAAAACGTGTTTCGCCCATGTAGCGCACAAATGGCGCAGGTCGGTGCAAAATCAATGTATGGAACATGTTAAGAAAATCTCAGTGACACTGTTCATGAGCAGAGGTCTTAAAATGGCTATGTTGAAAATTTGGTGAAAAATTCCTAAAATGACTGTTTCGTGCGTTCGCAGTTCCTCGCTGCGCTTGTACATTGCGAATTTTCAATATTTGCACTCCATATTTTCAACATTGCCATTTTACCACACCCCTCATGAGCAGTACAGCTGTCATTTTCACATCCTGCTCAAAATGTGTTTCTGCCCATGTAGTGCACAATGGCAGGGTTGTGTGCTGAACTCAATGTATGGGACACATTAAGAAAATTACAGTGACACTGATCATGAGCAGAGGTCTTAAAATGGCTATGCTGAAAATTTGGTGAAAAAATTCTAAAATTACTGTTTATGACTCTCGCGTTGTGCAGTTCCTTTTATAAACAAGTTTACCAAATTTTCAATATTTTCACTCCACATTTTCAACATTGCCATTTACCACACCTCCTTATGAACAGTACAGCTGTCATTTTCACATCCTGCCCAAAACATCTTTCCGCCATGTAGTACTAAATGGCGCAGTCGGTAAATCGTAAATCAATGTATGGGACACAGTAAAAAATCACAGTGATACTGTTCATTAGCAGAGGTTTTAAAATGGCAATGTTGAAAATTTGGTGAAAAAATCCTACAAATTACTGTTTTACGAGCGTGCGTTGCACAGTTCCCATGCACGCTCGTAGGTTTGCAAATTTTCAATATTTCCACTCCAGATTTTCAACATTGCCATTTTACCACACTTCCTTATGAGCAGTACAGCTGTCATTTTTCACATCCTGCCCAAAACGTGTTTCCGCCTATGTAGCGCACAATGGGGGTAGCAACAAGGTCATGCTGACAATTTATTGTGCAAATACCAGCAATCGCACAGGGCATTAGGGTAAAGCACCATACATGCCAAACACCACTGCAAATACCTGCAAGCGAACGTTCGGCATTGACAAATGCTTGTTTATTTTAAGCCAGCTGTTTTTGATCTGGTATATTTCTGTATCCACAATCCGTTTCTTTAAAGTATCATATTCTTTCCTGCAGGTGGTCACCAGCTTTAATTTCCTTTTCTAAGTCGAATAATTTACATTCTACTTCTTGTAAATTCTGTTTTCATTTATTGTTAACCCATGTAGCTTCTGAAATAATTAGCTTCTGATAGTAGCTTTTAAGGCTTCCCCATTTATCAATAATATTAATATAGGAGTAATTGTTATCCTCCATGAAGTTGCATATTGCATCCCTGACCCTCTCAACAAAAGACTCATTATTCAATAATCTATTATTACTTCTCCATAGTGTACTCCCATTATGACTGTTATTGTAAGAATGAAACTGGATTTTGATATGAATTGGTTCTGGGTTCAATACTAGAACTATAATATCCACCACTAATAATCAAGGGCTTAGACATATGAATATAATCAGTTGTTGTAGCAGTGTTACTCTGCAGCAGATCAAGACCACACTAAACAAGGTCTGCAGGCTGGTGCTGGGTGTTGACTGGCTGACTCACACCTGTATGCTATATACACGGTCTGGGTAGCTCGATTTGGAGAGTAGACTACACTATCAGGTCTGCCTCCTGGCTAAAAAAATCCATCCTTGGACGCATCCTCCCTGGAGTTCAAAATCTCATCAACACACCGTACGCTGTCAGCAATACAAAAGGGTGTAAACAATCACACCCTTAAAATCCCCTTGTGCTGAACCACAAGGACAATGATCTTATGAGTACTGAGTGTCACTCTAGCTTAACACCATAGGGGAAGACCTGCATGAGCAAACCAGGCTAAGCACTTTTAAATCTAAACTGCGGATGCTACTAGCCTCTACCAGTTTCTGCAACTGCGGGAGGTAAACACTGACATTGACATCATCTCTCCCCCTTCACAATCTATGCCCCCCTATCTTCCACATTATTGATTCTCATCTCTGCTGCTAACTCCTCCCCCTTTCACTCCCTATTCCCCACCTCCTGCTTCCATCCTCTCCCTCCTCTCCCAACCCCTTGCCCCACTCTGGTCCTTCTACTACCTGATCACTGCCTATCTGAATCTGGGACTGTTACCCCTCTGCATGACAACGGTTCCCTAGGCCTCTTCTGTTCTTCCTGTCTCCCTCCCTTTCCTCTGCCTCCCCTTCAACTCACCCCTCTGGCCTCTGCCCCTCCCCCGGTCTCCACCCCTCCTGCCCGCTTTGCACTGTTTTCAGTTTATAAAAGTGAATCTTTGCTTGAAACGTTGGCACTTGGACAAAAGAACTGTTGCACAAACCTGTTCTAGCTGTGTTTTGTCCAAACAACTCTGATTGTTAGTATGATTATAACCTGAATCTCCTTCTCTAAATGTACCTTATGTGCTTTTGTTCCTTTCCCTCTGTAGTTCACTCTAAACTTGTAACTGTACCATTTGCCTCTGTTTGTTCATGATGTGGAACCTTTGTAAATGAGCTCCTGGCTCAAAGGTATTTCCAAATAGTAAATATACAGTATAAAATAAAAAAATAAATAAATGTCTGTATGAAAAATATGTGTAGTCCCTTTCATTATAATGTAGTTCCTTCCAATAATCTATTACGTCTTTTTCTTGTAAAAAAAATATTAAAAATCCCAGATTTATATTAATCCCATCCTTTAGCCTCTACTGATTTGTACATTTGTGTATCTGCTAAGCAATTCATATCACCTCTAATAATACTGTGTACTGTGTCCCACTTATATAACATGCAACTGATTTCTGCAAAGACTGTAACCCTCGGAAGGATGCATACACAGATCCAATTATTACTGTAAAGCTATCATATAAAGTTTGAGACTCGCAAAATATTACTATAATTCTATTATGGTCCATCCAGCCTGGTTGTAAACAGAGGGTGTCCTGGCCTGATGAAAGGAAAGCTGCTAGATTTATGGAATTACATCCGGTCTGCACTCCATCACTCATGGGTTCCATCTGTTCTGGAATCTGGAGTATGCTTTTCTGAGTTGAGCTGTGAGTTTTTCTAATTTATAAATGTATAGCATAGTGTTTTCCCAGCATGAAAACAGTGGAGCTTTTGCTTGTAGCCATAATCTACTTGTGTTTTTTTAGCTGCAGTAAGGAAATTAAATAACAGTTACAAGCAAGCATTGTTTTTAATATGGGGAGGATAAATGATGAGAATTGCAGCCTGCGGATGGAAAGTGTCATCATTAGGGATTAGTGTCCCAATTTCCTGCTCTATCTGAGACCAGCATGTGACTAGAGCTGGGCATGAACAAAATATATGGGTGTGGGTGGTGACCTGCTGCTCACATCCCCTGCAGCAGGCTACTGTTTACTCAGGGGTGAACTAGGTCATTTGGGGGTCCAGAAGCAGTGGGTTGCTCTTACACAGCCACATTTTCTCTAGAAGTAGGAGTTTGTTACCTTATGCTGTCATTGCCAAGACTGTGTCAAGAGTCAGTGATTTGCACTATTATTTCCACCTCCCAGGTGGTTTTAGTCACCTCATTGCAGGTTTGTGAGTAATTTGTCAGTGCCTGATAGCAGGCCAAAATAAAATGGTTTAGGAGTGTTCTTGTGAGGGCTCCCAGAGAAGTGCAATGATGGAAGGCAGTTTAACGATTTCCCCATGTAACCTAGAGCTCTACCCAAGTCATGGCACACCTGCAAATATCTGTAGAAATCCTTACTGTGGAGGTGGAATTCTCACCAAAGTTGTGGAAAACATTTCAATATGTCGTTGTAGTAGAGATATGAGTTAAACTCTGGTAAGCACACATTTATATCTTGTGTATTTTATGTGGTAGGTTAGGATTCATAGCAACTGGTTCATTGGGAGAGTGCTTTATTCGAGAAGACAGCATGTCAGGTCAGTAGAGAGGATCTGTTAGAGAGCTGCACCTTGTGGGCCCCCATGCCTTTCCCTAATATAGATAAGAGAGCATCCATGCTGGAAAGAGATTTCTTTTCTTAAATATTTTTATTAGAGTTTCTAATTACATGATTATTGAACCATTTCACGTATGTTACACATATCAATTAGATACACATTTTCTTATTTATATTAATTTCTGTAAAATTGTTTCCATATTAAAACTCTTTGCTTTCGAGTGATACATTTATATTTCATTTTGTTAAATAACTAAAGAACTCAATTGACAATTCAAAATGCAGTATATTCAATTCAAACTTAGTGTTTCAATTCAGTGCTCTGAGGCCTAGATATTGAAAGGGGTTGCACTAGTGCAATTGAGTTGCAACAGCCAACCCGGAAATGTGTCCTGGGGCAATATTCAAAAGAGGGCATTGCTCAGCACAATTCCCGATGCACCGGGGTGCCAAGATAATGTACGTGGCACATCTCCAGGGGGCATGACCATGCATATGTGGCACATCCCGATATTCAGCCCGGGAGGTGCAACGCATATGCCTGCACAATTCTGAGATGCACCACAGATAGATGCACAAAGTTGAGCCTGGAAAATATGGCTCAAATGGTAGCCACCCACAGGCTAGCTGATGTAATGCAAGGCACATCACAGCAACCGTCAGCCATAAGTGGCCTCCCCCACAGTACACCCTGCACAAGCACCCTATTCTGTCCCTGGTAGTCTAGTGCTCCCCCCACCCCTCCCATTGCACAGATCCCCATAAAATAACATATTTATAATTCCCTGGTAGTCTAGTGGTCCCCATATCCCTTCTGTAACCACAATCACCAATTGTAGAAAGTCACTTCCTGGTGGTCCAGTGGCATCCCCTACCCCATAGGACCCCAGCCGACCCAGCCCCCCCCTTGTCATCAGTGGGCAGCAGCATACCTACCTGCATACCTCTGCAGCTGCCCGCTGAATGACAGCATACAGTATGGACTGCAATCCCATTGGTCCACACTCTGGACCAATGGGCTTACAGCATACATGTGATAGTCATTCACCGAACATGTGCATTCATGCACATGTTCATGAATTTCAATACAGTATACACTGCAAGCACATTGTGGACCAATGGGATTGCAGCCCATACTGTACACTGCCATTCCATGTGCAGCCACAGAGGTATGTGGGTGGGTATGCTGCTGCCTGCCCGATGACAGGGGCTGGGTGGGCTGAGGTCCTGTGTGGGTTGGGGTGCCACTGGACCACCAGGGAAGCAGATTTCTCTTACAATTGGTGATCGGGGTTGTGGGAGGAGTGGGGGAACCAATAGACCACCAGTGAATTACAGATATGTTATTTTATGGGGATCGGTGCCACAGGAGGGTGGGGGACCACTAGACTATCAGGGAATTACAGTTATGTTATTTTACAGAATCGGTGCAACAGGAGGTGTGGGGCCACTGAACTACCAGAGAATTACAAATAAGTTATTTTACGGGATTGGGGCAATGGGAGGGGAGCCACTAGACTGCCAGGGCATTATGACACTGTCCTGTTATTGGGATCATGGCTATGGGGCTGGTGGGGGGTGTCATGAGACCCCCTCTGGCAGCACCACATGCTGTGCAGGGTGACAGGCACATTTCGCTGGTCTGCCCTGCACAACACATGCAAATGGGGCCATATGGACATGCAAATAGCCACATTTGTGCCTTGCATGTATTATGGCCCCATTTGTATACTGCTGGCTGAATATCAGGAACATTTGTGCACAACGTAACTCTGTTGCACTGGCGCAGTTCCCATTCCTGGTATTCAGCCCTGTCTGGGGGGATGCACCAGCACATCCTATTTGCACAGTGCACATTACCTGATATATTCAGAGGGGATGTGCCATGGCTCATTTCCTTTGAATATATCCTTTAGTTGCACCAGTGCAACTCTGTTGCACTATGCCACCACATGCACCATTGCCAGACGCACTTCTGAATATCAGAGCCTGAGTGTTTATACTCAGTCATTTGATCAGTGCAGCAAACCTTTCTACTACTTTTAATGACTTCATGCACTAGCTCTGAGGCAGCACCTCCTGTTTCTCTGCCCCATCTCAGAATTTGTTGCTGCGCCTTCTGAGAGGTGGAGTCTGTTATGATATGAAGTCATGAATATTCCTGAAGAGCTCACAATGTCTTTTCATATGCATGCATCCTATCTCCATTTTGGTAAATTATTTTTTTCCATGGAGCTGCATTCTGTCAGAACCCATAACCAGTCATTTACAGATGGAGGGTCAGCAAATTTACAGTTCTTGAGAATGCCCGGTTTTCCTGTCATAACAGTTGTTTGCAACTACAGTAACTTAATGTGTTGCTCTGGTATATGCTGCATCTTCTTCTACTGATCAGTTCCAAAGCAAGACATGGTTAAGGAAGATGCTAAATGTTTCCCCTGTGATGTATTTTAGTCTTTTCTCTATATTTTCCTAGTTGGCCCTGAGCGTAGGGGAGCAATGCATCATTTATGATAAGTGAGCATTATCCTTCAGATATCATTACCATTTACCATCATAAATATTGTAGAATTCCAGAAGCCTTGAAGGTATATAATATGCTTGTTGAGGAGTCATATTTTGAATTAATTTAAATTTACTCTGCATGAGCCTGCACACATTTTCTTTCCTGTTGTCACTGACTATTGGAACTGAGCTCATAATATTCTTATGAAAAACAGAGACCAGCCCGTTGCATCAACTGAGCTCTTTAATGTTATTGCCACCACAAGGGGTTCTTGCAGCTTTAGTTCTGTTCCTAGTCTCCTTGTCAGGAAGTAACTTAATTGTATATATTTAAATTTGTGTGTTGCTGGTAACCCAAACTTCTGCTGCAGATTTTAAAAGGACTTCAGGCTTCCCTCCTCATATAGGTGTCACAATAGTTCTATACTTTGCTGTTTCCAGATTTTGAAACCTGGGTCTTCCCTTAATTTGGGGTACCATGGGTTACCCAACAATGGGGTAAGGAACATTTCCTCTATCTTCCAAGTCTTTATATTTGTGCACATTGTGCCACATGTTTAGCAAGTCTGTTATGAACTCATTGTTTTAGGTTCCTTCTTTGTTGTTGATGGTAGAAATATACAGCAAATCTGTTAGTCTCTTCTTCTGAGTCAATACTTTCTCAAGTAGTGTCATGGGGTACCCATATACCTCCTCTGTCCAGTGGGAGTCTTCAAACTTAATTGTAGGTGCCTTATTGCTTGACAGCCAGATTGAGGATCAAGTTCTTAACTGCTTAACGAATTGTGTTGGAAAGTGTATTGGGAGCACCTGGAATAAGTATACATATTTCAACGTTATCACCATCTTTGGTACATGTCTCCTCCTCAGTGAGAAAATAAAAAGTGAATGCCACTTCGAGAGTAGTTCTTCAGTTTTTATGGTTGCAGTGGGTGGTGCCCTGTGGATGTGTTGCTATTAGTAGAACAAGCATTTTGTCTATGCTGAAGTTCATCATTGGGATTGATGTTGGTATGCACAGATTCGCAGGACTACAGTTCCCAGCAGAAAGAACCAGTTATGCCACCAAGTTCACATTCCCGGTGAAATACAGTGAAGTGCATACCTGTTTCCTCAACTTGTGATTTGGCTTTGAAGAGTGAAGATGTGTTCGTGGTTCAGGGAAGATGAGGGTACTGGAGCCCCACCATGGGTTGGGGAAGGCATCATGGTTAGAAACCCAAATGCCCTGGGCATGTGTTAGTATTTGCACTACACATTTTCAACATGGCCTTTTGTGACCCCCACCTCATGAAAGCATTTGGGACCTCTGCTTATGATCAGTGGCACTGTGATTTGTTAATCTGTCCCGAATGTCAGTTTCTCACAGTGACCGTGCCTTTCTGCACCAGATGTGCGAAAACACAGTTCGAGTAGGATGTGAAAAATTACAGCTGTTTCATTAATATTGTAAGATTGAAATCCAGTAATTCATTGTTCCATTTAAAAAGTCTTTATTGTCTCTTGACTTCACACCATATATTCAGGCAAGTTTCGTAGCTTGACGCAACTTCTTCAGGCCCCAAATAAAGACAGTGTTGTTTTCTGCAGTGTTTATTTTTAATTTGTTTAACCCTCCTCACTCTCTCGTTATCAATTAAATTTTACTTATGCAGTGTTGTTAATTTTTGTTCTCCACTTCCCACTTCATTTTCATATATTTAAACAATTGCTCAATGTCACATTGACAAAAAATCTCCAGTCTTCCTCGATCAGCTCTAATGTTCGTGCTGCACTCTCCGCTATTTACTTTCATGGTATTTAACCTTCCAGTCCTTTAGCGATTCTTACTGGCTGGATGCCATGGATCAGCCATCTTCCTGGAGGAAAGGAGCTGTACCATTCATAGGGAGGTGTGAAGAGGTGGCAGTGTTGAACATCTGAGTGAAATATTGAAAATGCTTGAACGTACAAGCATACGTGGAACCTGCACAATGCATGCTCATAACAGTCATTTAGTGGAATAATTTCACCAAAATTTCAACATAGGCATTTTGTGACCTCTGCTCATGAACAGTGTCAGTAAGATTTTCTTAATCTTTTTTTTGAAATTCTCTGTTTATTCATTTTACATAACAATAAGGTGGAAAACAGATCTGAACAGAACACATCGGGATATCCCAAATAGATCAGACACATTCACAGTGTATAGAATCGTGAAAACACTCATCCCCACCCCTCACCCTCCCCTCCCGGAAGGCATCACTGCTAAAACTACATACTTCAGAAATTACTTCAGTCTCGCATGAATACAATGGATACCTTGCTCCTGGAGTACCTAAGGCAATCTAGAGACAATAAAGAGATGGGAGGGGAGACATACCTAACTGTGAGGCTTTAAACAACAGTAAGATCCAGAGTTAAGATTCAGTGAAGATACAAAGCATAAAGTTTGCCCCATTTGCTTTGAAAAGCAGGTAGAGCATGCCTAGAACTAGCAATTAATCTTTCGATTTTGAAACAAAGGGACATTTCCTCTACCCAGTCTTGGTAGGAAATCTCTGAGTGATCCAACCAATGACGAAGCACTAATCTTTTGACCGCTATCGAGATAAAAGCCATATGGTACTTTCTCTCTTTAATTTTAATACTGGAATAGCTATCCAGTATACAGATTTCAGGGGTTAAGAGCTCCTCCAATCCTAGGATTGGATCTAGGCTATCTCGGATAGCTTTCCACAATGGGGCAACTTTAAGACAGTACTAGAACACATGGAGTATACTACCCAGTTCCTTATCACATCTTATGCAATTGGGAGAACTAGAATTATCAAATTTGGCCCGTTTCAACGGTGTGTAATACATGTTGTTAATTATGTAGAACTGAATGAGTCTATTTCTGTCTAAAGTAATAAATGTGTACAGGTCACGCCATACTTGACCCCAAGAAAAGGAAGGTCCCAGAATTACGGATGCCCAAACTTTAGAACCTGCCAATGCATCTGGGGTTATAGTAAGCATGAGGTGCAATATAGATTAGACACGCTATGAGGCTTTGTCGCATCTTCTTAGTTGATCCAAGAAGGGCCTAATTCTGGGGGTTGACAACACCAGACCAAAATCTTTACCTATGAGGTGTCTCAGTTGATATATTTTGAAGATCTTATGTGAAGGAACGTTCAGAACTGTCATCAAGTCACCTGAGGTGCCAAGACAGCCTCGTATATACAAGTCTTCAACCAAACAATCCCGGATCTGAGGTAACCATAACGGTGTCAACCAACTAGCCCCAATCTTGATATTGGGATTAAAAACCAGTGATTGGCCTGGGTCCCATCTGTCCTGAACGTTGATTTCCCACAGCGACCTTGCCATTGTGCGCCAGATGTGCGAAAACACATTTCGGACAGGATGTGAAAAATGACAGCTTTACTTTTCATAAGAAGGTGTGCAAAACTGACAATGCTGAAAAAATTTAGTGAAAATATTACAAATGCTCAACGTTATGAGTGTGCATTGAAACTGTGCAACACATGCTTGTAACATAATCATTTTATGGACTTTTGTCACCAAATTTTCAGTATAGGCATTTTGGGACCTCTGATCATGAACAGTGTCACTGTGATTTTTTTAATCTGTCCCAAACACAGATTTCCCACAGCGACCGCTCTATTCTGTGCCGGAATTGCTCAAAAACATTTCGGCCAGGATGTGAAAAATGACAGCTGTGCTGTTCATGAGAAGGTGTAAAAAAATGCCAATGTTGAAAATTTGGAGTGAAAATATTACATATTCGTGATGTTACAAGTGTGCATGGAAACTGCACAATGCACGCTAGTAACAGTCATTTTTTGGAATTTTTTCATCAAATTTTCAACATAGGCTTTTTGGGAGCTGACCTCATGAACAGTGACACTGTAATCACCTTTCATGACTGAATAACCAGATAACCAGATGACAGTCACTGAATTCATGAGGTGGGGTCCCAAGAATCCCATGTTGAAAATGTGGTGCCAAAATTCACACACATGGACGAGATATGCACCAAAGTTGAAAAAAAAAAACATTTATGCCATTATATAGCTTACCGGCATTTCTTCAGTTCATGGTTGGCTTTGAAGAGTGCAGACATGTTCCCGCTCCACCAAAGATCATTGCACCAGGCTTCAGAGGTAAGTATGGGGTGAGGAGGTGTGGGGAGGTGGGGTGCACACAGGGTGGTTGCGGGTTGGGGAAGGGGGCGCTGGACTCAATGAGGGACTGTTTTTTTGTTTGCAGGATTAAAAAAAATGTTAAATGCCGCAGGAAGGTTTTCTTTCTTACAGGGACATTTGGCACACTTGGGTGGGCTCCCAGCATCCCACCGGAGTGTTTGTTGGGGGGCCTGTAGCCAGCCGGGATTGGACACCCTCATTGGCACATAGCAAGTGCTTATGGGGAGAATGAGCCAAGGGGGATTGGGCATCCCCCTCAGCATACAACAAATTGGGGGACATTATGCAAATGGGGAGTGGGATCCCCATTGGCAAATGAGAGCTGCCAACAGGGGATTTGGCACCCTGTCAGTTTGTTTATTTTAAATGGCGAGGGGCATGCCAGACAGCCTGGCTCAGTCGCTCACACTGCTGTAAGCTACAGCAGTGTGAACACTAACTCAAGGAATGCAACAATGCAGGAATGCAACATCAAAGGACTGAGCTGTGCCACTATTTGTGCAGCTGTATTCTTTAAAAAGTTGTCCAACTCTGCCCCAACTGCTGAAAGGGAGTCATCACCATCCTGCTGACTGATTCACCTGCCACTGACCTGCCCCTAGAAATGGAGTTCTCCATTGGGCACACCCCTGTATAGCACCTCATGTAGCAATGAGTTTGTCTGTGCCTGTGTGCCATGACAAACTCAAAAAGGGAGCTGTCCAGATTCCTAATAGACTACATACAATTGAAGGTCTGGTGGAATTACTCCACTAATTGACTATTTTGTGTGGTGACTACTAGCTTCAATTTAGCTAGTATTCTGTTTCAAGAAAGTTTCATAGCTTATAAACTGTCAGATTAGTCACCCTTTCCCAGCAATGAATCATGTAAAAAAGATTTACACTGTTTTTCAAACTTTTAAGATACTATCTGATTAGAACTGTGTCAGACATAGTTTACTATAGCAAAGACATGTGTTTTTTGAACCCCTAAGACAAGAAAATAATGATTATCTTTAGTTACTACTTTTATTATCCTTTTGAAAAAAAATATTTATATTGGACATTAGCTGCAAACAGATTATGAAACTTTTAGCTCTCCAAAACAGATACATTTTCTGGTTTCAAATCTAAGTGCATACTTCAACTAATTAACTAAAACTTATTACTGCCTCCAGTGGTATCTAGAGTTTATTTTAGTAAAGCAGAAGACAAGTGCTTCTTTAACCCTTTTCTAAGTGAAATAAGCAAAAACAAATTAGTGTGAGCAACAATAACACAAACAAAATTGTGTGACAAATAAAAAAAACAGTTCAGTGAAATAAGAGCTAAATTACCACACAAGCGTGACAACCCAGTTCGGTGAAATAAGCTAAAGCAAGTCAGTGTGAGCAAGAATAGCTTGAACAATACAGCACAGCAGAAAGAGTTTAGTGAAATAAGAGCAAAATACTCATACAGCATGATAACATGTGGGCAGCTCCAACAAACATTACACATGTGAACAGTAATGTAATACATGTTTGTGATCCAAACTGCAACACTCTATGTACTCTGTGTGTTGTTCTGCATGTGTCATTTTGTCTGGGCTGCCTGCATGTTGTCACACTGTATGATATTTTAGCTATTTCACTGAGCTCTTTCTTTGCCATATCATTTTGTTTGTGTCATCCTTGTTCACACTATTTTACTTTTAGCTTATTTCACCTGGAACCCTTTAACCCTATGACAAGTAAAGCACTGTATCTTTTGTTACTCAGTTTACTATGATTTTGTTTGGGAAAACACATTTATATTGAGCAATAGTATGGCTGGTAAACACCAGTAACTTTCAGACCTGTAAATAGCAACTTTTGGGTTTCAAATCTAAGTACATATTATAGCCTCCAGCACTATATCCAACATAGTTCATTATATCAGAAGACAGCTGCTTCTGTAACCCCTTTCATGCAAACACACACACACACACACACACACACACACACACACACACACACACACACCATCCTCATGGCCACAACATTCAAAATAAATACTGCAGTCTAATGAATTATAAAACAATAATTGAGCAACTGTTTGTTTATGTCAGCATTGGTTATATGGACCATAGTGAAGTTCAGTTTACTATGTGGAATTTGCTACCATGGTAAATGTAATTACTGTATATATTTACATTCAGCTATTTAATGATTAAAATAACATAATGATCAACTTAGCTTCTTCCCCACTTCCACCACATCTCAACTACATTATTTACATAATGGTAGTATAGAAAGAATTATACATTTCCTTTAAATATTTCCTATCCTATATTTTGTATCCTGGATAACACAGGGAGATGCTACATCTCATTCTCATATGGATCATTATTTTGCATATTTTTGCACCATGCTTACTCAGGATATACTAGATTAGATGTAATATCTTGTCTTCAGTGGGGTCATGATTTTACCCATTTTGCAATGTATAGTATTTATCCACGCAAGCCTAGTCCAAATGTAAAATATTGTTTTCAGTGTGTTCTTATTTCATGCAATGCAGCATAATAATGTGTAGATGTAGAACCCCATTGAAACTAAGATGTCACAACTTCTATAAACTATCTAGGCTAAATATATACACTCAGCATGCATATTCTAGGAAAAGACGTTGTAACAAGCATTTGTCAATGCCAAATATTTGCTTGCTGGCATTGGCATTGGTAGTGTAGGAGTTACAGAGCTGCATAATAGGAATGGCAGTGAAGTATTGAACTGAAGTCAACCCCACCCACCACTCTGCAGTGACTGACAGACATTGGGGTGTGTCTTTGGGTCGTCAGCCATAATGACCATGCCATTTCACCACACCCTTCCCTGCAGACACCGCCAAGTGTCACAGTGTGCCTTGGGGTCTTTGGCCCTTGCCCTCACCCCATTCCATAAGGAAATATGATGAGATGGGTGAAGTATAGGAGAATGGGGTGAACTTTCAGGTCAAAGAGTCCAAGGCACACCTCGATGCCTGTCACTGGCTGCAGGGTGTGAGTGGGAGTGGAATGGCATGAGTATTAAAGGTGACAATCCCAAGTCACACCCCTTTTGCCTGTCAGTCTCTACAGGGTGGGGCAATATGATTGGAAACCCTAACACCCTGGGTGTTTGTTGATATTATCACTCCAAATTTTCAACATTTTTTTTTGTGACCCCACCTCGTGAACAGTGGCAATATCAGTTCGTTAGCTGAAAGCCGATTTTGCAGTGACTATGCCATTTGGCACCACAGGTGTGAAAACACATTTTGAACAGGATGTGAAAAATGACAGATGTATTGTTCATGGGGAGATGTACAAAATGGCAATGTTAAAAATCTGGAGTGAAAATATAAAAAAACTGGTGAAGTCACGATTGTGCATAGAAACTGGCAATGCACACCTGTAATGTAATAAGTTTGGGGATTATTTACAGCAGATTGTTGACACAGGCAATTTGGGACCTCTGCTCATGAACAGCATCACTGTGATTTTCTTAATCTGTCCCAAACACTGATTTCCCACAGCAACCACGCATTTCTGCACCAGAAGTGCAGAAACACATTTTGGCCAGGGTGTGAAAAGTGACAGCTATACTGTTCATAAGGCGGTGTGGAAAAATACCAGTGTTGAACAGTGTTCAACATAACCATTTTAAGACACCTGCTCATGAACAGTGTCACTGTGATTTTCTTAATCTGTCCCAAACATTTATTTCACATGCCAACCACGCCATTGTGCGCTACATGCACTAAAACACATTTTGGGCAAGATATGAAAAATTACAGCTGTACTGCTCATAAGGAGGTGTGGTGAAATGGCAATGTTAAAAATCTAGGTGAAAATAATAAAAATTCTTGAGATTTTCAAGCATGCATAGGAACTTTCAATGCAGAATCGTAAACAGTCATTTTTGGGAATTTTTTCACCAAATTTTCAACATAGAGTTTTGGGGGCCTACCTCATGAACTGTGACACTGTCATTTCATTACTCAGTCCCAAAAGGTGGTTCCACACAGTACTGTGAAATCACCTTTCAGGACTGAATAACAAAATGACAGTGGCTGAATTCATGAGGTGGGGTCCCAAGAACCTCATGTTGAACATTTGGTGAAAAAATTCCCCAAAATGGCCAAGATATGCACCAAAGTTGAAAAAGAAAACATTTATGTCATTATACAGCTTACTGGCATTTTTTCAGTCTGTGGTCGGCTTTGAAGAGTGCAGACGTGTTCCCGTCCACTGAAGATCGTTGTGCCGGAATCCCGGAGGTAAGTATGGGGTGAAGGTGGGGAGGTGGGGTACACAGAGGGTGGGTGTGGATTGGATAAGGGGGTAAGAGGAGTCAATGAGGACAGTTTTCTTTTGTTGCAGTTTTTTTTTTAAAAAGATGACAAAGGTATTTTGCCATGCTGGGTGGCCCCAGCATGGCACCTGAGTTGGTTTGTGGGACCAGTGAAGCCAATGGGGGATTGGGCACCCCCATTGGCCATAGTGTGTGTGTGTGGGGAGCACATAATGATGCAGGACTCAGTGGAGCTGGACGGGGTGTTTGCCACGCTGGGGTGGGCCCCAGTGTGACACCTGGAAGTTTGCTTTTGGGGGCAGTGGAGCCGATGGGGGATTGGGCACCCCCATCAGTCATACAGTGTGCAGGGGTAGAGGGGGTGCATGAGCATGCTGGGTGGGCTCCAGCATGCTACCTAGGTTTTGTGTGGGGGTACTGGATTCAATTTCAGTAATGAACTGTCTATGACAGGTCAGATGCAGTGCTGATGTGTAGTCAGTTGCAATGTTTTCCTCAGAACTGTATGCCACTGCATCTGAAGGGCTGTCATAGACAGCTTGGATATTTATTGGTGTGGTGGGGCAGTGCCTGCAACAAGGAGCAGGGCATTGGATGTGGGGGTGGTACACCTACGGAAACTCGTACGGTGGCACTATGTTCCTTACACATGCTTGCAAGCAAACATAAAAATGTATAAAAGGAAGACCACATTAAAACTGCCTCTCAGCAGATCTGATTTGTACAAATACATTAGAAAAAATTGGTAAAAGCATAACCACACTGTAAATGACATATTAAATATTAACTGGTATATCCAATAAAAATTCATTATTTACAATGGGTTAAATGTTTTGGCCAAATAAAATAAATATTTTAAATATTGGCTTGGCTAGTCTTTCCTCATGGGTCTTATCACACAGGCCCTACACCATTTTAGTTGCCCTCTCACTGCACTCACCCACCCTATGTTCTTTTCTCAGATGGGGCCTCCAGAACTGGTCGCAGTATTTCAGATGTGGTCTCATGAGAGTTATATTACAGGGGCAAGATGACCTCTCTTTATACAGTACTACTGATACCCCTCCCTAAGCATCCAAGCATCTGGCTAGCCTTTCCAGCCAACTTATCACACTGCCTACAGTAGTTTCTCTTAAGTCCTCTGAGATGATAACTACCAGGTCCAGTTCCTGCTTCATGACTGTTAGTACTTCCCCACCTAATTCGTACTTTGCCCTGGGTTCTTGTGCCCTATGTGCATGATCCTGCACTTCTTTGCATTGAATCCCAGCTGCCATTCATCAGACCATTTCTTCAGTTTTTTAAGGTCTTTCCTAATTCTTTCAATACCCGCTGGCATGTCCACCCTATTGCATACCTTTGTATCCTCTGCAAAGAGGTAAAACATATTGCTTATCATAAATACAGTAAAAGGGTTAGATGCAAAACTAAATAAATGCCATATAAGGCAGTGTATGTGTGCTAGCGTGTGTGTGTGGCAATGCTCTGTGTGTATAGACAGTGCACTGTTATGTTATACTGGAATATATATGTATATATGTGTATATGTATTAGTGTATATGTATATCACAACAATTAGAAAGTGCAGTTAGGTGGCTCAGTGGTTAGTGCAAAAAGTGCTAGTCTATATTCCCCCACTATCTATATTGGTTTCAGCCTTATGCATGTCACTGCTGATTTAAATGAGGTGTTTAGTGGCAACCCCCCCTCCCTCACCCTTCAGTGTCTCTCGGAGCCTGATAAGAAAAACACAGTCCCTCAATGACTTTCTTTTAATCTATAAAAAAGGTTCATCACTGAAGCAATTCCACATCCCCGCCCAAACTCCCACTGAGCAACCACCACATCACCCCCACCAAACCTCCACACACACCTCACTCACCTGGACAGATCCCAGTGTGAAGATCCACTGTCTCATGGAAGACACATCTTGCTGCTGGAACTGGCAACTGCTATACTGCCCACCACCCCGCCGACCCACCTCTGCTTCCATGTAGCCCAGTAGGGGTCTGAGCAGCTCCACATTCGCCTGGTAGTAGGGGTGTGCTAGGGAGGTTGCTGTTGGCACCTCCACAGCATCCATGGGCACATATGCCAGTGCAAGGAGCATGCAGACATTCAGGGTGAACTCCACATCACTGGCATACCGGTGCACAGATCAGTATCTTCTGTACCCTGCACCACACCACTAGCAGTAGTGGAAAACATCCACATACAGCAATGCCCTCAAGGCAGTCGTGAATGCCCATCAGGCCACCTGCTCAAAGTTTAGCAGAGCTATCGCAGGGCAGACATCACCAACAAGCCACTACAGCTCCTTGACTATGGCTGCATATGTATGCTCCATCTGGGATGGCATAAAGACGTAGACCACCAGCAGCATGATGCCGTCCACAGCCCATGAATGGTGTACATCTGCGCAAAAAGTGGTGGAGCGCAGTGGAAGGTGGCATTCAGAAACCAGCCACTGCAGCTGGCAAGGTACTGCAGGGCTCTCTGGGTGGCAAACATGAGCACATGGGCCTCCCTAGGGCCGCTATCATGCTGCAGGAACGTGTCACCCCTGGAGTGATGGCATACTCTGGTGGCACTGCCAGGTCTTGTAGCGAGGTGGATGTCACAGGTCTCCCCCACATGCCTACTAGTCACGCTGCATGGTGCACTTTAAGAGCGGCATTGTGGGAAACTGCCCCACTACAGCATCTGGCACACCTGTGGTGTACTGTTGCAACATCTGTGTGGTGCTCTCCATGCTGCTGCATGTACATTCTCATACATTGCTGAGCACCTCCCAGACATCCGCCTCCCCTGCATTGGGTACATGGTTATGGGGCTGGTCGGCGTATACTACTGCATCCGCCTCAGTGTGCACCCTGGCAGGGCAGCTGTGGTGATGATCTTGTACACATCTCCAATATGCCTTCTGTTTGACCTCCTTGTCCCACCAGTAGAAGTATCCACAGTGGGACAGGAGGATCTTCCCTTTCTGGCTGGTCAGAATCTGCAGTCTGACATCTTGCATCAGTTCCCCAGCTGGGTGGTCTCTGCTTCCGCATTACCCCTTATGGGGCATGGGGAGTTTGGGTGGTCACACACCTGTGCGTGCTCCACTGTGCATACACTGGCATGCCCCTTGTCCCTGTAGCATAAAAGTACATGCGCATGGCTATCAGGTGCACCGTTTGAATCCAGTATGGTGGTTTACAGTATCGGCGGTGTGCCCTGGCAGCTGTGGGTGCAGTGGTCAGCATCATGGTGGCAGCCTATACAGGGCTGGATCATTCAGCACAGGTATGTTATACTGCAAAACTCTTTGTCCTAGATGTATTCCTTGCCTATTGTGGTCGGTGATTGATGTGCTGTGGACTGCCGCGGTTCGAACCCGTGGCTTGATGGCCCATGGCCTGCATCCTTTGTTGGCGGTGAGTGCGCAATGCCTGCTGCACTGTGGCAGCTTGGCGGCTGCTCCCACCACCCTGCATATTGCCCTCATCCTGCAGCAGCCTGCCCCTGGTCACGGGGGTGTGGTTACCTCTGTGGCTGCAAGGGGTAAATCGCTGGTGGTGTGGCATCAGGGGTTGGCTGCCACCGGGTGCTACCCATGGGGTGCAGACGAGGTCCTTTGCTGGCCCACTGGGTGATTGACATGTACACATCTGATGTCCTCGCCCATTGCAGTGCTGGCCTTTTTCCCCCTTTGTCCATCTTCCTGTCACCCTTATCCTATTCACCCTAATGTACCATTTGTCTTAATTTACAATTCATCCTAATGTACCATGCACCCACACAGACCAGTTGCCCACATACCCCTCACCATGACCAAGAGTCGCGCTTATGATAGCCGCCCATCGGGCAACCCACCCAAGTGCCATGGGCCCTGCATGGCTGTGCACAGATCATGGTCTCGCCTGTGGGAGTCACCCAGATCTCATTCCCTATACTGCAGACAGCCCTTGTGACAGGATACACCACTATATAGATCAGTTTCAGCCTTATGCATGTCACTGCTGCTTTTAATGAGGTTTCCAGTGGCAACTCCCACCCTCCAATGTCCTTCAGAGTCTGAAAAGAAGAAAATGGTCCCTCAATATCTTTTTTTTAATCTGTAAAAATGTGTGTAGACAGTGCACTGCTGTGTTGTACGGGAATATATATATATGCATATGTGTGTATATGTATTAGTCAGTGTGTGTGTGTGTGTGTATCACAACAATTAGAAAGTGCAGTTCAGTGGCTTATACTAAGGATCAAACTAAGGAAAGTACAAGAGCGAGAAAGCCGAAGCCCATGATGCTCCTATTCTAATCCAATATATAGTAAGAAAGATCATACCCATTACTAATAAGGTTATCTAATCTATTTTTAAAAATACTTTTAGTTTCAGTAATGACAACTTCAAGCGGAAGTCTATTCCATGGACCAACAACTCTAATGGTGAAAAAGTATTTACGACTTGTTTTCACAAAGGGTTTTCTGACTAATTGTAAAGGATGTCCCCTGATGTTATGACAACAGCTTTTAAATTCTAGACCGAGTTCACACAAAAGATAGGGATCTTGAATGATGTCGTATAATAACATTAGATCATCACGAAGCCGACGTGTGAACAGAGGCATAAGTCTTAGAATATTCAACCTACCCTCATAAGAGACATCATATAGCCCTGAATTCTTTTTAGTAAATTTCCTCTGTACAGATTCCATTAAAAGGCCTTCAGATTTTTTTTATATGGACACCATAGCTGGGAGGCATATTCCAAATGCGGTCTAACATATGCACGATATAATGGTAATAGCACATCGTTCTTTCTTGATTTAATATTGCGTAAGATAGACCACATAACTTTATTAGATTTGTTAATAATGTTATGAACACGTTTATTGTAGGAAAAGTTATCTGAAATAGTTATACCCAGATCTCTTTCATCTGAAGTTGTTTCAAGTAATGTACCGTTCAAATAATAAGGGGTTTGTAAATTGCTGGTACCTAAATGCATTACCTTGCATTTAGAGATATTCAAAGACATACCCCAGGTTTTAACCCATGTAGAAATGTGATCAAGATCTCTTTGTATAATGTCAGTTTGGTAATCAGAAGTGCAGGGCCACTATTTTGCATCATCTGCATATTTGATGGAAAAGGATACAGCCTGCAGTAAAGTCAGCAATAAAAGTCTGAAACAGGCATGGGCCCAAACCGAGCCCTGATAGTATTCTAATTTGTCACAAACCTCAACTGATTTGTGCCCATCTATAGAGACTTGCTGGGAACAATTTTGAAGCCAATTTATTATCCAGTTAACTACAATGCCATTTATGTTTAGTTTATGGAGTTTAGAAATTAGTGCCCAATGAGGCATGATGTCAAAGGCTTTACTGAAATCGATGTAAATTATGTTACACGGTATATTTTTATCAAGTGCGGAACTAATCTGTTTGTAGAAGCAAACTAGATTAAACAGCTTCTACCCTTTTTAAATCCATGTTGTTCAACATCATAACAATCCAAAATAGGTGATATCATGTCTTTGATTAAACCTTCCATTAGTTTACAAATGGAGGATGTTAAACTTATTGGCCTGTAATTTTCCCAGTTATTTTTTAGGCCCTTTTTGTGGATTGGGATAACATAAGTTTCTTGCCAGTCCTGTGGAACAAAATTCATGGACAAAAAATTGTCAAACATCAATTTTAACGGAAAGACAATAACATCCACCAATAAAAATAGTAAATGTCCCGTAATGTTGTCTGGACCTGGACTGTATTTGCCTTTAAGTGTTAATATCTTGTCCTTGATGGCATTAGTAGAAAATTTAACTGGTAGAATATTAGTAGTGTCTAACAGAACTGAGTCATATGACGATTTTGAAGTATTAGAGAAGCTATTGCAGAAATTTTGATTAAACAGGTCAGCCATTTTTTTTGGATCATGTAATAAAGTATCATTATGAAGAATAGGACCAACTTGACAGGTTGGTTTCCTTAGCAGTGTTAATGTAGGAATAAAAATGCTTACTGTTGGATTTGTTAGCGGTAGATGCTAATTTATATTCCCAATTACTTTCAGCCCTTTTATCATGATCTTGCATTTTTTGTATCTGTATTTAAGAAGTCCGATTTATAGAAGATTTAGTTTTTGATATCTGATATACTTCTTACGTTTAATCTAATACATTTTAATAGACTGGTTCATCTACTTGGGAACTTTGTTTTGGTTCTTATTTTTAATTTTAGACGGAATATATAGTTCCTTAAGTTGACAAATTATGTTCTTAAAATTTTCCCAGTAAAATTCTGGGGGTAGAATGCCAATAAAGAATCCCAGTTGATGCCAACAATAATATGTTTCATTGTGCCTAAATCGGCTTTATCATAAAGATATATTTTAGTACAGTTGGAATTATAATGTGTTCGTCATACCTCCAGGGCATGTGCTGTGCAGCTGGCAGCCTGTGGCTGCTATACCAGCATCACAATGGTTCCTCTCCACCCTTGGTCCATTTTTGACCTGGCCAACATGATGACCAGCCTGTTTTTTCACCATACTACGTTCTTGTACTGTAGTGCCAGACCAGCTGTCGCCTTGTGTGGGGCCACCACTTTGCCCACTGGAAAAGCCCCAGCTACCATGACTGAAAAACAGCCCTGAACAGTAGTGCCTCCTGGGCAGAGGAGCACGCCTGCCATGTCACCTCCAGTACCCTAACCAGCAGCTGCCCCTTAATGGGGCACCTCTAGTCCTTCCTAGTACTTTTTTCCCTTCCACCATCCTGTGGCCATCCTTTTTACAGTTCTGCTGGCTGTGGCATCCTGCCAACCCCTGTCCTGGCACACTCAGCTGATGCCAGCCAGTTGCACCACCACTGTGATGTAGACTAACCTCTCTTCCCATTTTTCCACTATGAACCTTCTTACCTGCTCACCTCGGGCTGGTTCATCCATGTCCCACACATGCTTCCCTGTAAACTCCTGAAATCTCACCCACCCACCCTCGTAGACCCTCAGGGTGTTGGCTGACCAGGAACTCCAGTAGAATGCCTTGGCTGTATCCCTCCACTCTCCCACAACTGGCCTGGGACCTGGTCATGTGTGTTGCTGCCTGTGGCACCAGCCCCAAAACTTCCAAGCTGTAAACAGGAAAGACTGTCAGCCACTTCATTCTTAAGCCCTTTGACATGCTGCACTTTGAAAGACAGGTTCAGTTGCAGCCCCAGTAATATCATGCACCACAGGATCTTGCCCATGGTCTCCGTCTTCCCGCCCTGTGTATTAATGACATCCACTACCCCTTTATTTTTTTTTCAATTCAAATTTTATTAAAGTTTCCAATACAGAGAAAGAAACAAAACAGTGAATAACATGACCCCATACATCAGATACAAGATGTAGAATGATTCACTCTCCCTACCCTCCTCCCCGCCTCTACCCATCCCCCACCCTGAACAACCCAGCTCTCTTACACCTTTTAACACTATACCTGTGAATATGTTTAATAGTGCTTAAACTTGAAGTGCATGGAACGTTTGCAGTGGGTCCCCAAATCCTATGAAACTTCTTAAGTTTGTTATATAGACTGGCAATAGTCATTTCAGTTCTGAGATTTTGCAAGTAACTCCTGAAGCCATTCGGCATATGTTGATACCTCCATATCCTTCCAGTGTCTTAACACCACCTTTTGCATAGACATCGACATCAAAGCTATGTGATATCTCCTGTTCACCACTGAAATGGAGGAGAAATCCTCAAGAAAGGCATATTTCGGAGTGAACAAGTCCAGGAAACCCCAACAGAGGATCAACACTGTTTAAACACAGTCCAGAGGGACAACTTTAGAACAGCTCCAGAAAATATGGAGAAGATCTCCTTCTTGAGACTGACATCTTGTACAAAGGGGAGGACACAAGACCAAGCCTAGCAAGTTTCTGCAGGAGAATAATAAATATTGTGCAAGATTTTGAATTGCATTAATCTGAGTCTATCCTGCTTGAGAAACTTATGCAACTTTGCCACAGAGAGACCAATCAGATCTCTGCCCTGAAAGAGAAGCCCAAAAGGAGATGGAGCATAATTGTCAGGAGTAGGCCCAGGTAAAGAGCACTGTATATTTTAAACAGCATGAGGCAGACCTACCAGCTCCATTAGGTAACATAGAAACTGCTACTCTAAGGGCTGAGGGTGAACCCACTTACCTTAACCGGAGATGTGAAACTGGAAAATCTTTAAGATACTTGTATGAGGTATAAGTAAACTTACACATAATATCAAGCTGAAGAATACCATTGACTATTGGGTGACACGAACTCCTCTAAATGGCAGTTTCCTATCTGAGGAAGCCAGGTAGCAGGAGAGAGGCTTTCTTTCTAATAAAAAATTGGGACTACCTATTACGGGTTGAAATAAGTCCTTGAGATTCTTATATCTCAGAAATGCACACAACTGAGTATGAACCTTGATTGAAACAGCTGCAGGGGAACTACGTAGAGATTCTGGTAGGGAACTAACCTTGGTATATAACAGCACAGCTGGGGAAAAACATGTTTTTTAATGGAGGCAGACTCGACAGCTAACCAAGTCGGGATATATGTAGCAGCCACGGACAGTTGATCCACGGTCAGCCATCTGAGATATTTATTGGCCTGACAGGCCCAGTATTATAGCCCGATATGGGGAAGTCTTAAACCTCCTTTGGCCTTCGGGGCTGTTAATTTATGGAATGCCATCCTGGCCTTCTTATCGCACCATATAAAAGTGGAGATCATACCGTGCACTTTTTTAACCCAGGACAGGGGAAGCCTTATATTTAACATGTTGAGGGGGTAGAACAGATGAGGGAATACATTCATTTTGATTAAATTTATTCTGCCCCATAGAGACAGGGGAAGTAGGGTCCACCTACGAATGTCAAGATCTATTTTATGTACCAGTGCATCGATATTTAATCGTCTGAGCCACGTTGTGTCCCTTGTTAAAAGAAGCCCCAGGTATTTAATATAGTCGGACTTCCAGGTGAGTACAAACGCAATAATATCCTGTTTGCAAACCCTATGGTTAAGAAGAAAAAACACAGTCTTTCATACATTAAGTTTATAGTTTGAGACCTTACTAAAATCCTTTATTAGCTTTAGGATAGCGGGAATGGATGTGAGTGGGAGTGTTACCTGCAGCAGAAGATCATCTGCATAGGCCACCACTTTAACCATCTGCTCCCCTAGAGAGATACCCGATATGCCCTGGGCACCTGATAATCTCCTGATAAGCAGCTCTAAATAAATGTTGAAGAGAAGGGGAGATAAGGGACAGCTCTGTCTGGTCTCTACATGCAATTTGAAGGAGCTAGAAATAACCCCGTTACATGAAATTCTGGCAGAGGGAAACTTGTATAAAGAACTCACCCAATTCCAGAATTCCGTGGGAAAACCAAAAACTTCCATCATAACAAATAGGTAATCCCAATGGACTCTGTCAAATGCCTTCTCGGCATCCAGCGAGATCAAGACCATTGGATGAGGCGCATCCTTGGATGCCAGGTGAGACTGAGCCCTCAGATGGTCAACCAATGATCTCCCTTTCATAAAACCAACCTGATCTGCCCCTATTAGAAAGTGAAGTACTGCCTCCACATGGTCGGCTAGTAATCTTGCCAGAATTTTAATGTCATGGTTAAGTAGGGAGATTGGCCTATAACTTGAAACTTGATCCGATGGTCTGTCTGGTCTGGGCAACAAGACTATCAGCGCCTCAAAAAGGAAGGGATCAGACACATGACCAGAGAGAATAGCCTGGAAAAGCTGCAGCAAAATGGATCCACTACCCCTTTATTGTGACACTGGAAGAGGATGCGCTGTCCCTCATCCTGGTCCCCCATGCCTCCACGGCCACCCGTATTGGGAATATCTCAAGGAATGTGATGTCCTTCAATACTCCACTTGCCCTCCACTGTTCCAGCCATGCTTCTGATGTCCAGTTCCCCTGAAAATATGCTTCCATTCCCAGGGTGCCTGAGGCATCTGTGTACAATATCTATACCCAAAGAGTAATTGGGGCAAAAGGCATATGGACAGACCGTGTAACTTTCACAGGTAAGGAAGCCATCATCGTAGCCCAAGATCTTGTCTCCACAAACTGGGCATATAACATCCAGATTCTTATGATAGGAATAGTCCATCATCTTACACTGAGACCCTGCAAAAAATGCAGAGTACAGATAGAGGTGGGTTTTGTGGCATGTAACTGCATTGAATCCAGCAGTTTCTCAACAATCTCCCAATCCATGAGAGAGGTGCATAACTATGCCCTGATCCAGACTTGTCTCTCTTGTTCAATACATGATGAGAGAGAGAGAGAGATAGAGATCTTCAAGTTCATAACAGGAGAATTTTCTGAAGAACATAAACATTAGAAACATTATATTGATGTACTGTCGGAGGGTGTATGTATGTGTGTGTGTGTGTGTGTGTTTGGTGGGGTGACAAAATAGAAAATTATTTCAAATGATACAGCATCCAAGACTATTACCCCACATATCAGAAATGATACTGCAATATCATAAGTATGAGGGAACATAAATAACTCAATTATAGAACTTATTGACCAAAAATAATGAATGAAAAATTGAATCTTATTAAGTAATTAAATTAAAACATAAAAACATAGACATTGTCAGCAGATAATGACCTCCTGGTCCACCTAGTCTTCCCTATTTTCCCTTCCTATTGTGCCAGCTGAGACCCTACTAGGTCCTTGGTTTCCCCTCATCACTTGCTTTACTTCTAAGATCCCCTTTTGTCTATTCCATGCATTCTTAAGATCCGTGACTGGTTTAGCCTCTACTACTTCCTCTGGTAGACTGTTCCAAGCATCCATCATCCTTTCAGTAAAGAGGAACATCCTCACATTTCCCCATAGCCTCCCCACAGCTTCACAGACCAACACCTTGTCCTTGAGCATCTCTTTCTATGAAAAATGCTCCTTTCCTATACCTTGTTTATAAATGTGAGATATTTGAATGTTTCTGTCAAGGGAATTAACAAAGTCTGAGAGGGTAACATCTTTCAGAAAAAGAGATATGTAAGAACAAGGGTGCACAATTTGAAGATAGAGGAGGATGGCTCAGCGGTAATGTTAGAAAGTATTTTTTTCATGGGGGGGTTGTGGATGCATGGAACAGCCTTTCTGAGGAGATTGTGGAGTCAAGAACAGTGGGAGAATTCAAGAATGCATGGGACAGACATAAAGCAATTCTAGTGGGGGGTAGGAAGAAGTAAGCTGTTGGTTAACTAGATTCTGCAGCTTATCCATCAGGTACGGAAATGGGCAGACTAGGTGGGCCAAGCGGTCCTCATCTGCCATCAAATTCTATGTTTCTATGTTTCTATCATATCTCCTCTTTCTCTTCTTTCCTTTATGGAGTACATACTGCATTTAATTCCTTGATTCTTTCATCATTGGGCTTCTGATGCAGGCACTGCACAATTTTGGTTCACCTCCATTGCATCATATCCCGCCTGTCTATGTCCTTATGGAGGTGGGGCCTCTAGAACTGGACATAGTACTCAAGATGGGGTCTCACCAGTGATCTATACAGAGGTATTATTTCATCCCTCTTTGTGCTGGTAATACCCCTGCCTATGCATCTAAACATTTTGCTAGCTTTACTGCCTTGTCCCACTCTTTAGTCACCTTTACATCAATCAGAAATGATTACCCCAGGTCTCTTTACTGGTTCATGACTGCTAGCTCCTCTGCTCCTAGTTGATACTGAGATGTTGGGTTTCTGTAAAGACTTGATTACATTTCACTGCAATGTGCTCACTGAAATGCATGCTATTCTTTTGTAAGGCAAAAGAGCAATGACAACATCAAATATATTTGACAATAGTTCAGAATATCCTGAGATTCTCCCATTGTCTAGGCTGTGACTTTGATTTTTGTTTCTGCTTCATGGTGGAAGTGACTATTTATCCACATCAGATAACACTGTCAATACTCAAATAAATCACCTTTTCCTATCTTACTGAACCTAAATGTCTTTTCTGATTGACAGAACATTAATAGGATTACCTTACCACCAAAAAACAAACAAACTGTTTAATACTTGTTCCCCAGCCCTCTTTTGCTCTGGGTCAGGGAAATAAATTTATCTTGTGTGTTTTTTTTTTAGTTAGTTTTGCCTGTGCCTCATTCCCCTGATGTCATGATGTAATGGTGTTCTGCACAGCAATAGACACAGATTTCTGTTGTGCAGCCATTTAATGAAGTGGAGGAGGGTATGAGTGGCAAGAGAGAGAGAGAGTCTGAAGGAGCATGGAGTCAGCATGTGAAAGCAAATTTTGTTGTTGTTAAAAAGGGGTCATTAGGGGAGTGTCAATTGTTCTGTTATTTTTATTTACAGCTTGTTTTGGGACTCAGGCTTTTCCACAGCTATGGGAAAGAGCAGTTTATTTGTGTTTTTTATTTCACGGTTAGTGGGCAGATCAATATGGTGGCCGCTTCCTTTCATGTTTTGCCATTAGAGTGATATGGGTAAAGGGGAGGCAGTTGGCTGGCACTTTTTACTTTTGGGTGATAGCAGGATTTACACATTGCAACTCATTCCAGCCAACCAATCAGGAAATGGTATTTTAAGACCCATTGTATAATAATGTATGACCACGCCTATATGAATGTCTTGTGACAGACTACAATGCCTGAACATGGTAGTGTTTTCAAAACAATAAGTCGGGTGTCTGAAGATAAACAGGGGGTCTCCTAGACATGGCAGTGGTTCACCAGGTAGCACACTCACCTCTGAGGCTGGGAGATCAGAAAGCTGTGGGTTCTATCCCCACACCAGGCACTTGGGTTAATATTCCAATACTAACACTGTAGTGCAGCATGGGAGGGGGGTGCTGCACCCCTGAGGTGCCTTCTCTTGGCTGAGATGTTAAACCGAGATCCCATCTGCCTGTTCTGGTGGTAGTTTCAGTGGATGTTAAAGATTACATGGCACTTCTTGAAAAGACTAGGGGAGTTTTATTGAAAAATGGAGTTCATTACAGTCAAAAACAAAATATACAGACATTACAAGAAAAATACAAAAAAAAACAACACTTCTTCAATTACATGTCATAATAATTGCAATGCATATACAGACTGAACAAAAATAATATAATTAAATACACCATGTGTCACAGTGAAGCCACAGATGTCTAACTTTTTCATCTGAAAAGCATGCCATATCTAATTGCATAGTTCTACCCATAGCTTTTCTTATATTATACAAATTTTCAGAATCAGAAAACTACACTTTCTTGTAGTACAAACATGCATTTGGCCTGCCATATGAAATATCTAAGTTGAACAAAAATTGTAACCACTGTATCAGCATGCTATTTTGCAACAGCATTGTCTGGGGGTCCATGTATTAAAGTCTGATAATCTAACTTAGAAAACAAAGGCTCGTGCCATGTTTCAGCTAATACTTTCCAAAAGGGTTGTATGTATATACATGACAAAAATAGGTGTTGTGTTTCCAAATTTTGTCCACATCCTTCCCTGGACAGTAACAATCTATAAGTTGTTTATGCTTATTATTTGCCTTAACATTCAATATAAGTTGTTTATGCTTATTATTTGCCTTAACGTTCAATTTCCCATGTGTGCTTATCCAAGTACAATCCCATGCAAAGAGGGGAATTCTGCAGTTGGTTAACTGATGTAGTACTGACCGTTTCAAAGACACTGGGCAACCTGGAAAATTTATTTCTGACTGGCATTCTGACTGCAAAATGTGGTTATATAATGATTTTTATCTAGTTTCAAAAGGTTAGTGGGAATAAGACCCCATTTTAAAGATAGCTTAATACAATCAACCCCATACGGAGGTACTAATAATTTGGCCAAGAGTCTCAACTTTTTGTCCTCCCACACAGGGAGGCAGGCTGAAGTCAAAATACTACCAAGCCCTTCCAGGCTAAATTCCCTAGTTTCATGGCTTGCCCCAAATTGTAGGCAAGGAATAAACTGAAATAGAACATGACAGGGTGTATCATGTTTACCCCACCTTTATTTATTGGACGATAAGTAAATTCTCTTTTGATGTGGTTCAAACAAGATGCCCAAAAGGCTTGGAAAAACACACTATATAAACCAGTAACCAGTCCAGGGAGGGGGGAACATAACTTAAATAAAGAAAAACCTGGATTAATAATGTTTTAATGAGGACAACTCTTCATTTTTAGAGATTTGCGTCCCTTCCATCTATTAGCAGGGATGCATTTCACCTAGTAGAGCTGTAAATAGAGATGTACCTCAGGGGTCCATACTAGGAACCCTGTTGTTCTTACTGTTTAATAACAGTAAGCCTCGAGTGGTGAGAAATTCACAGGTGGGACTGCATGCTGATGACACTGTCCTTATTACATCTGGTTCTAGTATCCAAGAATTACAACATAAATTGCAGATTGATTTTGACAACCTGAGGGAGTGATTCACCAGGTTGAGCCTAATTACGAATACAAAGAAAACCGAGTTATTGCATTTTGTACCTAAAGGTAAAAGAACAACTAAAGTAAAAATAGGTAGTGACGAAATATTAGAGCAGGTACTGTATACCAATATTGCTATTTGGGAGTTGTTTTTGATACTCAAATGTCCTTTGGTGCACATGTGAATTTATTGGTAGATAGGGTAAATAGAAGAATAGGAACGTTGTGTAGAACAACAAAATGTTTAGGAAAGAATGCTTGAAAGCTGTGGCAGAGCAATTGATTATGCCTGTGTTAACATATGGTGATCTTGTATATCCTATAGTAAATAAACAATTAATTAATAAATCTGACATGGTACAGTATAAACTGGCTAGACATGTGTTACAGAGTTAGTACAAAAACTCATCATTGTGCACTTTTGTCTCAATTGCTATGGCAGTCCTTGGGTGTCAATTGTATTAGATTATGGCAAAAATTAATATACAAATATCATGTGCTTTTTCTAAACCATTATATAAAAAACACATTATTTGATAAGCAAAGGATAAATGACAAGACTAAGATAACAGTCCATGTTGAAAAAAATGTATACCCTTAAAATTCAGAATAGACATGGGGTACGAACACTAAATTACTAGGTGTCCAAATATTGGAATAATTTGCCATATATAAGTCATACTTCACCTACATTAGGAATATTTATTCCCGGGGTACATGAAATAAATCACTTTAGATGTACATGTAGTTAGAAGGATGCAATTTAATACCTAAATGAAACATACAAAATTTGTGAATTGTTGTTTTGATTTTGTTTTTATGTATATTTAGTGTTTTAGTGATGTGTATTGTCAATTTTTGGGTATGTATATTTGCTTCATTCTCTTTGCTGTGCGTAACATGTATGTGATTTTTGTTAAATGCTAACAGGACTGTCTTGTAACCTGAGTTGTTTACATAAATGACATTATTCTGTATAAAAATAAAAAGGTTTTACTACTACTACTACATTCACTAGTCTGTCAGCCTGAACCATCTTTGTTTCCCAATTTAGGGTGGAAATATCTCCTGGCCCAAAATCCAGTCCCTAAGACTGAAGTAGGAAAATTAGAAACTTGTATGCCATTAATGGAACCTCTAAGAGGTACAGGTGTGGACCCTATGGTGACTGCTTTACTTTTTCAATATTTATTTTAGAACCTGACATTTCAGCAGTTAGAAAATACTTCAGCTAAGGCAAGGGAGGACACATTTGGAGTTAGTGTTATGACTAAATCATCGGCGTAAGCCAAGACTTTAATTGGAGGGAGAGTAGGGGTGACAGTTATACCTGTAATATCATTATTTTCTATAAGCATGCAAATCAGAATGTCAATGCCAAATGCATAAAGTATGGGGTGAAGTGGGCATCCTTGCCTTACCCCTCTACATACCTTAAGTTTTCTCCCAAACCATCCATTGACATTGGGTGTAATAGAGGCCCCAATATACATCTGTCTGATCCAGGAAACAAACTTATCTGGCACCCCAAAGGCTGTAAGAGTGGAAAATAGAAACTGATGTGAAAGCCTATCAAAAGCCTTTTCCTGGTCTAGGCTAAGAACAATACCTTGAAGTTGATTATATTCTCCTCTGAAAAAAGTTTCTTAAAATTATCAGACTATCCTGCTGCCTCCTGTCCAGGATAGCACAGGTTTGAGGGGGCTAATTACATAATGGACCACTTTAGACAACCTGTCTAATAGCATTTTGTTCAAGATTTTGAGATCTGTATTCAGCCGACTTGGGGGGGAGGGCATCAACTGCCAATAATATTCTTAGGCCCTTTTTATGCAGAAAGACTAAAATGGCTTCCAGCATAGAGGGAACATAATTCAATAATTCAGGGACTCTAAAATGTGGTTAAATAAAATGACCAGGGCTGGGCTAAGTCATCACAAAAGGTTCTGTAGAACCCTGTCCCTAATCCATCTGACCCTGAGGCTGAGTGTAAGGGCAATTGGGAGATAACAATTTTGATTTCCTCCTGGGATACCTCTAAGGTCAGAGATTCAGCATCTTGTGCAGGAACCTGGTGTAATCCAAGGAAGGTTAATAGCTCCTGAGGATCTAACAGTTGTGAAGGCCTGCCAAAAGTATCTGCCACATAGGCTTCAACTACTTCTAAAAGATCTGGGAGAATGCACTGGTTGTCCTGAAGGGGATATAAGTTCAGTTAGGATTCTACTTGCCACCCTCTTATAATATTCTTTATAAGGCTCTAAGAATATTTTTGAACCCAAGTGTCAAATTGTAATTGCTGGTTTAAGGATTTAGCCCTGTCATATTGAAATTCAGCCATCCGCTTCTTGGTATTACTTCTCAAGGCACCATAATTCTGTGTAGATACTACAGCCTGTGAAATAAGATTTTGCAGGTGGTTCCTCAACTGTAGATATTGGATATATTCTTTATTAGATATATAATGAGCTCTCTGCTGGAACAAAGTCTGCCAAGATTTTGTAGTATCCTACCACCATTCTAAAATGGAATCATATAATTCAACTACTGAATGTCTTGCTGCCCAATCTTGTGCCCAGGTTTTTTTCATTTTGCAGTCTACTAACAAGGTTTCATTAAGCCTTCATTTATTCTTTTTACACCTGGGGGCATTGTCCCATGAAATCTGCATCTTAATAGCTATGTGGTCTGAGAACTCACTAGGATGACTGGATATATTCACAACTTCCAACAGTGGCGATATGAAAATATAATCAATACATGTTTTAAGGGCCCCTCTATAACACATGAACCCCCCCAGTGGGGTGGTATTTCCTATAAGCGTCTTCTAGACCAGATGTAAGACGGATTTGCTTTAGAGCAGTTGAATTACATAATAATGTATTGGTCTGGAGGCCTCTATCTGAGGTAGACAAACCACAGTTAAAATCTCCCAACCATATGAGAAGTCTAGATGAGTGGAGATAAGGCTGGACTTCCTTAAATAAAGCTACTCTCTGGGGCTTTGTTTGTGGGGCATATATAGTAATTAACCAAAACCTTTCAGTGATATAAGAGATGATCAACAGTAGAACCCTACCTGGGTGAATATTTATTAGTCTAGAAACTTTAATGAGGGGATTGAATAACAAGATACTCACACCGTCACAAGTGCCTGTACCTGTAGTCTAAATGGATGAACCATATGACTAGGCCTTAGAGGCTTGCTGTAGTTCATAATTAGTTTTGAGGTGGGTATCGTGAATGCAAGTTATATCACTTTGAAGTCCATGCAAGGAGAGCAAAGCCCCTAACTGCTTCCTATGACTTTTAATACTATTATTGTTTAGGGTAGATATTGTTAAGGAATGCATCTAGTGAAAATTGAAAGGTTGAACCATGGTCTTTACTCAGGGATAAAAAGTCTGGGTCAGGGTGTTTTATAGGATCTGCGCTGTCTGGTTCCTTTAACTATGGAATCCCCTCACAACCTTCTGTGTCTGTCATAGATGTTACTGAAGAAGAATCAGTGCCATCCCCATCTGAATCCCCATCAGTACCTTTGGAGATGAGGGCTGCAAACTTATTTCCAACATGCAGGAGTGTAGGAGGAAGATCCTGAGCAAGCCCTACCTGTTTTGGTACTTGGGCCACTGTTTTCCCTTGTCTAGTTCTTTTCTTTTGTGCAAGCACCTTATAGGGCAACTCTTTGTCACTGAGGAGGAATCTCTGATCCATCTCTAACTCCTTTTTTTTTTTCCTGTGTAAGTGTCACTGTAGTTCCTTCTTCTGAAACAGGGTCTGGATTGGGTATTATGGGCTCTAGCTCTGGAGGGCCTGATGGGACCAGGGTCACAGTGGGTTAAGGGGGTTCTATATTACTATTAGCTAAGTTAGCAACATGCCTTGCCTGCTGATGCTGTGCTTGGTTAATTAAGCCTTCATGTGGAGGGCAATCTTTCCTGTTATGAGATCCCCAGGGACACCTCCCATATGCATGTCCAGTCCGCTCACATAGATTGCACTTCAAGAGGTTTAGGCAGGAGGAAGAAGCGTGACCAAATTCTAGGCAGTGACTACATCGGGAGGCGTCACAGGTTGAGCTGAGGTGGGCCTTAGACCCACACTTGAAGCAGGACCTAGGCTGTCCATTGTAAAAAAATGGATCCTCTGTCTTTTCCCAGATAGGGTGAACCTGGAAGGTGTACTGGACCTGTGTTCATAGAAAAGAGTTTTATCTTGATCCTCCAACTCATATCCCATATTTGTTCACTGTCTAGATTTGGAGTTGGTTTCCCCAAAATATCACACCTCTGTCATAACCAGAACAGGATGTCCTCCATGTTTCCCCCCTCATTTTTGAACATCACATTTACAAATTTTATTAGAGGTTTAGTGAAGAGAATAGCATGGAAGAGGACCCAGACAGGTTTGTTTTTCAATGTCTGGTATTGTGACCAGAAGTGGTCTAGACTGGGGACATTTTTAAAACTTATGCCATAGTTTCCATTACCTAGGGAGATAAGGGTGAATATCTCAAAACAAAAAGATTTCACTGCAAATTTTAACAAATTCCTCACAATAAAGAGCCTATCTGGGGGTGGTTTCTAGCCATCTTTTGTAAAGTAGCCTATTACATCTAGGGGCAGGCTACCTCTTGTTTGCAAATAAATCGGACAGTTTAAACATGGGTTCTAATGTGGGATTTTCTTGCTGATTACTAAACATTTCTGCACTTGGGCCTAAGCACATAGGTTCCTTTTCACATTAGCTAATGACTGGGAGAGGAGGCAGAGGAACAACATTATTGACCTCAATAACAACATCCTGCCTAGAAACATCAGCATTACATTCTGAAATATTATTTTAAAAATCATTACCCAGGGGTCTGTTGGAGCTCTTTTCTGCACAGAGTTGGTGGCTACTGTCATCGTAAAGTTCGAAATCATTTTACAAAAGGAAGGATCCTCTGTATCAGAGTCCAATGCCGGTTGCTTCCTACAACCAACCCGTATTTTCAGCACTTGTTTTGGGGACCATTTCAGGGAAGATGTACCAGAGATAGTAGAAGACCCTGGGAAGGTTCAGAAGTATACAAGTCCCAGTCTTTTTCTCAATGTCTGTCCACGAAACAGCAAGTCATTTCTGAAGTGTTTCTAGTTGTAGGCCTTGATTGTGGAGCCTGAGCTAGTTTTCCATGGCCAAGTCTCTGTTTTAGTGGCTTAGTGTGAACAGAAGAACTGGAGGAGCCGGATGGAGAATCTGGAAGAGGCGGCTGACGGCACATCGGACTTTACCCGTTTTCTCTGCCAGCCACTATGATAACATCTCCTGTCTCATTCACTCCAGATGAGGCTGCAGGGGAGGACAGGGAAGGGCCTCTGGGAATATAATACTTGGCTGAGTGCTAACAGCAGGATGACTCAGCTCTTTACTGCTAGCAGCATCTTGACAGCTGACAGCAGCTTCTTCCAACAGTTCAAGCAATACTTTGTCAAGTTCGTGTGCTTTAGCAAGCATTTTTTCCTTTTACAAATGTTATCTCCAGATTTTCTCACTATGTTGCTCCTGTAGTGAGATAGAACTTTCTGATACTGTGTTTAGTGAAACCATGACACTAGCTTTACTTGAAACAGTAATGGAGGGAACTGTAATATCCATTCCTAAAGTAAAATCTGCATCCTCAGAAAAGTTTATCACCACTTGTACCACATCAATGGCCTCTTGAGTAGACATCACGGGGGGAGGTCTTCTTTCTGTTGTCTCCAGGCCATCCTCTCTGCTTGTTCCTCTGAAGTGGCCATCCTGGATGAGAAGGCCAAGGGTTCCCCCTTCTGTCAGAGTACAGGGATTTCCCCTGTGCCCCGGCCAAATCCCCCCCCATTCACAAAAAATATCACCAACAGCTTAATCTGGTTCAAGGTCAGTTGATATTCATCTGTATCCCCTTCCCCTAGGTCATGTCTAAAAATAGGTAGAATTTGTCTAGTGCACATGCCCGGTCAACAAAAACTAAAAAAAATAAATAAATCATAACAATAAAACCAGATTAGCGAAACCAGTTCAATGTGTTCACAAAATGCAGCAACCATTCTTGATATTGGTTTAATGTAGCCACACTACCTTTGTTAATCCTGTTTTCCCTGTAACCATTTCCTATTAATTCCAAAACACAGAATTGTGCTTGCCCATCCACACTGAAGCTAGAAATGTTTTAGTTAAACCATTACAGCAAACTGTTTTTACTTCTATCCAGACATGTGTGTGAAACCATGCAAGCTCTAAAATGTTTTTTTAAATTGTTTTAAGACTAGGTAAACAGCAGGGCTTAATAACGTTTTTGTTAAAAGGTTTTGTGGGGCTTGCGGTATGGATGCAAATATTGCTACACATCAAGAAAGAAAAGGTTATTCAAGCAACCACCAAGAAGCCAAGCACAACCACAATGGTTTAAAGTATTCCATAATTTTTATTATTAAAAAAGCAGTATATTACATCATGCCAGTTCGCTTAAAAAAACATAGTACCATACATCAACAAACGCTTACATTTCACAAGGTTACCCTTGCTTCATCAGGGTTAAAGTGCACAAAACATACATGTCCTTATATACAAACCCTCTTAATTGACTAATTAACATTGGCATGTTTTAATTTATTTATTTATTTTTTTTTGCTTAAACACATGAAACTTGGTAAGAGCAATAAGAAATATGCCAGGCATTATCATTAAACAGCTGCAGTACATACTTATGGAATTAAATACATCAGAGGAGGTGAATGAATCAATTTGTCAGCTCCAACTAGATCACACAAAATGTTGTACTCGGCTACTGTAAGTTGCTATTTAATTAGAGGTCAGCATCAAAGAATGGGTGAACCTTTAGCAAATAATCACAATACATTTTAAAGAGTCAAGGACTCAATTCCTATGGATAATACATAACGGAACATATAAAACATGTGAAATATTAGTGAAGAATATACTGTATATACACACACCACAATAGTATGACAATGAAAACTATTACAACAAAATGTTTTCATATCTAAAGTTCACCTCTATTGTAAACTTTACAACAGCATATGCTGTCACTACATTAAAGCAGTATATATGCATGCAAACAGGCTGTATCTACTTACTGTGTTTAGCAATCACATAAATAATGTTCTACACTCAAAATATTTTAAGTGCCATACAATGCAGTATTGGCCCATTATGTAACCACAGAATATCGCCTAAAATTGATTTAAAAATGCTGATAAATCAAAGGCATCATTTAAACCCCTATCACTTTTTGCTTTCAACTGGAAAATCCAGTAACTTTCCCTTTGGACTTTTTTTTTTCTCAGTCTCTTCTCTCCTGGAACCAAGGGTCACCAGTTCTACTGTATGCTGATGAAATCTATAGTGTGCTTAACCTGCCTATGTTCATTGATGTGTTTCACAATGGCATAGCTATCATCTGAATTTACAGTTGTACGGATGTGTTCACCTTCTCTGGTTTTGGACATTCTAGTTGTACTTCCGACATAATAATGACTGCAGCTACAACATGGCAGGTAAACCAGCCCCTTACTCCTACTGTACATGTGTTTAGATGTTCAGTTTCACTTTCTCTGTTGGTAACAGGGTTAACAAATGTTTAGCGTGTCCTGATGTATTTACAATACATACAGGACCCACACTTAAAGTTACCTCTAGGTGGGGGGCAACCATGTGTGTGTGCTAACAGGCAAAACACGGAGCATACTTTTTGAAACTAGGTCCTTAATGTTTTATGCTCTTGGAAAGACGACATTTGGACCCTGTTTTACCACATTCTGTAATTTTGGTTCCAACTGTAAAATTCCCCAATTTTGTGAAATAATGTCCCTTACTTCATTACATCTGGTGGAAAAGGAGGTAACAAAAGGGCATATTCTTTGTTTCTGTATTTTCATTTTTGGGACCAGTAGTTGTGATCTATCCATGTCTAAAACTGCTGTAATTGCACTAACAATTGACCTGTTACTATACCCCCTTTCTTGGAACCTGGTTACTTGCTCTGACCATTTCTGTGTAAACTGTGTTACCTCTGTACAGTTATGTTTTATTCGGATCAACTGTCCTTTCAATATATTAAAAGTCGAATGATTAGGATGACAGCTGTCAAACATCAGGAGGCTGTTATGATCCTTTTCCTTTTGAAAAAAGTAGTGCAAACCTCTCCATCTGTATTTTTAATCCAAAATACAATTTCACTTGGGTGAGTGTGTTTCTTGAATGTGAGGCAAGAACTGATGCTTTCTAACCAACCCATAAACTTGTCAAATTGACCCTGTGAGCCCTGCCAGATGATAATCACAATGTCAATATAGCTCCATCACAAATCCAAATAAACAGAAAATGGATTTGAGGCAGCGCTGTATAACACCTGTTCCCAAAAGGTGGCATACAGGCAGGTGAAAATGAGGGCAATAATGGTCCCCATTGCTGTACAATTCACTTGGAGATAATATTCTCTCTCAAACAGGAACATACTTTTTGTCAACACCAAGTGTGCCAGTTCAACTAAATAACATGTTGGCATGAAAATCTGACTCTCTTCAGTCCTCAAATTAAAAAAATGTAATGGCTTTCAAACCCTCTTGATGGGGAATGACGTTATATAGAGAGTCAATATCCAACTGGCAAATAGCCAACCATCCTGAAAGTCCGAATTTTCCATACGATTAATGATATCCATTAAATCCCTTACATATGACCTTGCTGTTTTTACTAAGGGCTGTAAATACATACCCAAAGACATGGACAGAGGCTCTGTTAACCAGCCCTGCATGGAAATAATAGGTATACCAGGAGGTTGCATAACATCCTTATGTATCTTTGGCAGGATGTATATAATGGGGACCACTGAATGTGCCACCATTAGTGCCCTGTAATTGTACTTAGTTAGGTATCCTTGCACAAAACATAGGCTAAGTATTTCACCTACCTGTTCCTTAAACTGATAGTTTGGTTATTCCTGAGTTTTGTATAAAAATTGGCATCTGACAATTGTCTTGATTTCCCAACATAAAAATCTCTATTCATTACAACTACTTCCCCTCCTTTGTCAGCTGAATGTATAACAATATTCTGATTATCTGCTATATTCCTTAAAGCCAAGTGTTTTTCATTGGTACAGTTAGAAAATGTACGTACCTGTTTAGTTCTCAGATTTTCCAAATCAAGTTCACATTTTTTGATAAATACAGATACAATAGGGTTTACTATGGAACAGAAGGTAGAGTGTGCATGAAACAAAGCATTAATGTTTTCAGACACTATTTCAACATCTTGTGGGTAAATACATTGGAAAGTTAAATTCCTGGCATATTTATGTAAATCAGTCACTGTGTTAAAATAATTTAAACTTGCAGTTGGTACATAAGACAGCCCCTTATTCAACACTGCCACCTCTGTGTCAATTAGATTGTAACCAGAAATTTTAACAACTGGTAGCTGTGCTGTATTGTGTGGGGGGGGTAGCGTCTGCATACCATCATTCATTAGCTGTAATAAGAGCTGACCTCTCTTCTGCCTCTTCCACGCTGCCCCCAATCCTCTTCCTCCTCTGGATTGCTGTGGATAGGGTTCCTGAATCTCATCTCCATTGACTTGGCTGAAAATATTCCTCCTCCTCCTCTGGATCTAAAAAGGTCAGAATCATCAGTGTCTGATGGCCCTGTTGTATAGTCCAGGACAGTCCCATCCATATTTTGAAACAAGAAGTCTCCCCAGCACTTTCAGAGCTATTTTTCAAGATTGAAACTGGTTTATCTGTAACTTTTTCTTACTTGACCAGTCATTGTACCCTGTCCAATTTGTAATCATTTTCATCCCAAATCAACTTTTTTCCTTAGCCTTCTGTAACTGTGTATCATATCATGTTATTTTATTCATCAAAGTAGTATTAAACTTGTCAAATTCTTGTGGTACATTTATCTTAAAGGTTCCTTTCAATCTCTGCTATTTCATTGGATAACTGTTCTCTGACTGGGCCAGCCTTTGTCAAAATTAATTTAATACTTTTAAAGGATGCTTCATCCATATTAGCACACCACAACAACATAAAGTCGGGATCATCACCACCAAAGGCTGGTTTATTAGTGATACATCTATGGCCTTTAACTTCAAGATATGCCTCAATGTAACTTTATGCCAATACATTCTTCTCCACATCATAACCAGTTTTTCAAGCTTTTTGAAAATTACCTTGATGTCGGAACCATCTTGTCCTTCATGGAGTGACTCGTATTAGCCAAAATCGGATTCATACCTCCAACGGTTTCAAAAAGAATGTCTGCAAAACCTCTTGATGTACTTGGGTCATTACTCAGACCCCGGCTGACTGCTTTTTCTGTCATTTTGCTTCAGAACATAAAAAAAAGCAAATAAAGTATTTCTAAGTGAGAACTACCAACACCTGAAAGCTTCAGTGGTTACACTGAGAAAAAAATCACGAGTGGCTGCAAAAAAAGAAAAAAGAGCTCATGTAACACCACAAAAATGAGCTACAGTCATGGTAATGACAGGTTTTTACCTTGTTTGTTTTCTGTTAGAGAACCCATGCTCCTACACAAGTAGCAAACCACTTTGCGGCCAGTAAGAAATCAGAGCACCAGGAAAAATGAAATAGTAATCATCGAATCACAGAAACATATCAAGAAATAAACAGTTATTCAAGCACCCACCAAAAAGCCAAATACCACCATGATGGTTTAAATTATTTCTTCTTTTTCAATATTACAAAAGCAGCATATTACACCATGGTAGTCCAGTTAAAAAAACGTAGTACATCAACAAACACTTACATTTCGCAAGGTTACCCTTGCTTCATCAGAGCTAAAGTGCACAAAACATACATGTCCTTATATACAAACCCTCTTAATTATCTAATTAACATTGGCATGTTTTAAAACATTTTTTTGCTTACGCATGTGAAACTTGGCAACAGCAATAAGCAATATGCCAGGCACTATCATTAAACAGTTGCAGTACATACTTTTGCAATTAAATACATCAAAGGAGGTGAATGAATCAATTTGTCAACTCCAACTAGATCACAGAAAATATTGTATACAGCTAAATTGCTATTTAATTAGTGATCCCTATCAAAGAATGGGTGAAACTTTAGCAAATAATCACAATACATTTTAAAGAGACAAGGACTCAATTCCTATGGTAATACATAACGGAACAAACAAAGCAAGCATGTAAAATGTTAGCGAAGAATATATATATATATATATATACATATACACACACCACAATAGCATCACAATGGCAACTATTATAACAAAATGTTTTCATATCTACAGTTCACCTCTGTTGTAAACTTTATAACAGCATATGCTATCACTAGATTAAAACAAGAATATATGCATATAAACAGGCTGTATCTACTTATTGTGAATAACAGTGCATAAATGTGTTCTGCTCTTCAAAATACAAGTACCATGCAGTACAGTATTGGCCCATTAGTAACCACAGAATATTGCCTGAAATGGATTTTTAAAGGCTGATACAGTATATCAAAGGCATCATTTAAACCACTATCCATCACTCCTTGGTTTCTACTAGAAAATTCAGTAACTTTGCCTTTGGCCTTTTTTTTCCTCAGTCTCTTCTCTCCTGGCTCCAAGGGTCACCATTTCTATGCCAGTGAACTCTATAGTGTGCTTAACCTGTCTTTGTTCTTTGAAGTGTTTCACAATGACATAGCTATCATCTGAATTTACAATTGCATGAACATGTTCACCTACTCTGGTTTTGAACATTCTAGTTGTACATCCAACATAATAATGACCACATCTACAACACAGCAGGTAAACCACCTTGATAATGGTTTAATATAGCCACACTGCCTTTATTAAACCTGTTTCCCTGCAACCATTTCCTACTAATTCCAAAACACAGAAGTATGCTTGCCTGTCCATATTGAAGCTAGAAATGTTTTAGTTAAACCATTACCTCAAAATGTTTTTACTTCTATCCAGACATGTGAGTGAAACCATGCTAGCTCTAAAATGTTTTTAAAAATTGTTTTAAGACTAGGTAAATAGCAGGGCTTTAAAACTTTTTTGTTAAAAGAGTTTGTTGGACTGGTGGTATGGATGCAAATATTGCTACATGAATTTAAAATGTTTTAAGGCACTTAGGTCCACGTTTTCAAAAGGTTAGCATGGCACAAACTGGGTTTGTGCTTTGCTAACCTAGAAGAGTTCCAGCTATCAAGGGCATGTCCATTTTCAAAGGGCACATGTGTGTGGGACAACCCTGACAACACCGATGTGCAAAATATTGAAACTGTTCAGAAGCATAATGCATTGTGGAACACATGGGTGTTTAGGCATCATGGCAAGATCCAGTGCTGTGTTGCCGTGTAATTAACAGTGTAAACATTGCAGCCTGTTTCTTTTGTAACTACAGGCAGCATTTAATAATGTTTACAAGTAGAGGAAGATTAGGAGATAAGAGCATAGCTAGTGTGTCAGATGAGAATGAAAATGCTTGAAAGTTTCTACATTCTGAATATGACTGCATGTACATATATGTCAGGGACTCTGCACAGGGCTGTGTGGATCCTAGGGGACCAGCTGTAGAATTACAGACTATTCTGACTATTACTTAGGACTGATTAACCAATTGATTGCTAACTTTAGAATGTTTACGCAGACATTTAAAATACTGTGTCATGAATTAAACTTTAATGTCTTGAATGGACACTCAGCTACACAAAGGCTGTGCCAGTTGAAATGCAGAAATCCATACATTTGCAGTGTCCTGCAACAAACATTAAGTATCAGACCATTGGTCACCTGTTCACAGGAGGAAGATACACTGTTGGGGAAATTGTGATCGAGGTATGCAAGGAATATTTCATGTACTGTTACCTACAGTCATTGTTATTCAAAACATTGTTAAAATATTAAATGGTTTTGAAAGTGAGTGGAGGTTCCCAATTTGTGTAGGTGCCATGAATGGGATCCATTTTGTTATCATCTTACCAGCAGGAAATTCTACTGAATACATGCAGTGCCCCAGACTTGTAGCCCTCCATAAATAAGGCTCAGGACCACTGGAGTGCATAGAGGGGAGCATAGTAGGTGCACAGAGACCCCTTAGATCAAATAAGGAGTTCGGGGGCAGCTATGTGTATATCAGGGACCCCAGGGTGCAGCATAGAGGAAAAAATGTTTATGGAGGGCATAAGAACATAGAACATAAGAAAGTGTCAGCAGATGAGGACCATGTGATCCCTCTAGTTTGCCAAAAAACTACCTCCTTCCTATGCAATCCTCATCCTAGCTTGTCCGTAATGTCTGTCACATGCTAGCTCGAATTCTCTGATCAACATTGATGCTACCACCTCCTGGGGCAGGCCATAGCATCAACTTTGATGCTACCACCTCCTGGGGCAGGCTGTTCCATGGATCTATTACTCTCTCTGTGAAGAAGTATTTCCTGAGGTTGCTTTAGAACCTTCCTCCCACTAGCCTCATATTCCCTCTTGTGCATGCTGCCATGTTCTGTTGAACTAGATTGCCTGCATAAGCTGTGTTAAATCCCTTCATGTACTTACAGTAAAAGTTGTGATCATGCTCCCTCTGTTTCTTCTTTGTTCAAGGGAGTATAGGTTCAGCTCCCTGAATCTTGCTTCATATGTTTTGTAAAGCAGTCCATGCACCATCTTAGTATCCCTTCTCTGCACTGTCTCTAAATGGTCAGGCATGTGACCACTTTAAGTAGCAAGTATCCCACCTTGGAAGCCATATCCCCAGTTTGCTTCAGCTTAGCCTGGTTTCCCCAGCAGCCAGCACATAAGTTCCCCTGCAGCACCAGTTTCTGCAGTTGCCAACCAGTAGCCCCCTACATATCCCCTGCAAGCAATCCCTCATAGTTTCCCCTGTATCAGTAATACCCACACCTGTAGTCCCTGTGCCAGTTTGTCTCCAGCATTAGTAAGCCATGCACAATAATTTCCTACCCTGCAGCAGAATCCCCACAAAGAAAAGCTCCAGTGATTTTCTACAAAGCCCATGCCATGGCTACTCCTTTAAAACATAATTTGTTCTTTTTTCACCTTTCTGTCTACCTTTACTAGCAGAACCTCCCCAGGCAGACAGCACATGACAGTTCCAGCCACACACTGGAACTTCGTCAAAAGCCCAGATGTGGGCTATTTTCAAATGAAACCCGTCATTAGGGCACAAGCATTACAATGCTCAAGGGGGAGGTTGCTTCTGAATGGTTGGGGAAGCTTTGGGTAGAGTGGTGAACACCAGTGAGGAGGCTAGACAAAGGGAGTGATGGGGCCCAGAAAATGTTTACCTGAGGGTTGAAGTAGTCCTGTTAGCTCTACTTGCATACCTCTCCTTGGGTCAAGTTCCTTCTTGGCAACAGCAAGTCTGGCTGCTGCAGCTTATCAAGTCGTGGCCCTCTTTCCTCAGTTCAGTGGCTCACCATCCCTTCTCCTTCACTCTCAATCTGTAGCAGCATCAAGGGCAGTGACCTTGGATCTGGACCCTCTGTCCAAGACCAGCCCAAGTTGTACTGGTGAGTGTGGCAGCAGCACATCTAAACAGTGCTGGCTGCCAGAAAATAAAGTAAAAATATATTTTTTATTTTAAAAGAAATAAACAGCACTGGGTGGTGCAGACTAAAGTGGCTGAGGCCCATGTGGGTGGGGGGAACTAGTGGGCTCCCATAGGAACCTTAGAAAATGGGCTTGAAAATAAAAGCATGCTGACTGGCTAAAAGCCATAGTCAGGCATGCATTTATTTTTCAATACTGCCCAGTAAAAAACAAGTGCAATTTGGGGTGCTCCATTACTTGTAGTATCCTTAGGCCCTCGAATTTTCATACTTGCCAACTGCCATTTTTTTCTGCTCGCTAAGCAGGAAGTAAATAAACAGTTAAAACCCTGTCTCTTCCCCCAGCAAGATTCACTAAAAATTGTAAAATAATCAGTGCCCTAAGAAAAAGAAATCGGTTTCGGCAGCAGTATCTGTAAAATGAGAGAGCAAGAGACCACTACCTCCATTCCTATCACACACTGTAGAGGTTCCAGAGCTACTTCCGTCTCTCTATTTCGGCTGTAGCAGCTGCTCTCCCTCTCTTCTCCAGTAACTGTACAAAGAGATGGGGAGAGACCGCTAGCTCCATTCCTCTTACACACAGTAAATGTTCCGGTCCCAGAGCTACTTCAGTCTCTCTCTATCTGTCAGCTCTCAAATAAGTAGCTGCCACTCTCACTCTTGTCCCCAGTAACTGTACAATGAGAGAGAGAGAGACTGCCAGCTCCGGTCTCATTATACACAGTAGTGATTCCTTCCCGAACTGCCTCTCTCTCTTTTTTGATCAAGTAACGATCGCTCTCCCTCTGTTTCCCCCTGCAACCGTTAGCTGCCATTCCGCCCTCTCCCATTAAACATATTTTGTCCTGCAGGTTCACTATGGCCCCTAACAGCTGGCATGCCTTGCCTCGTGATTCAGTCAGTGTTTTGACAGTTTCTCTCCGTCTTTATTCTCACTGCTGCACTCACGGTCTTCATACCACAACTGTAGCAGTGCAGGCAAGGAAAAAAATCACATAGACTTGGGTATTACAGCCCTACTGCTAATACCATGCTCTGTTCCTACTGTGCCTATGTTGGGGGGGGGGGGATAACCATGACAAAAAGCTTAAACTACAGAGAAGTTAGTCTAGGCGAAGGAACTATTTTATTTCAAAACATATTTTAAACTCAGTTGTTTTACGAATTTTTAATAAACTTATTTTGTTTTACAGTGCCCATTTTCTAAGTGCAATAATACCTGACAAGGTAGGCTTTATTGGGAAATACCAGACCTTCCAGGGGCTATAAGGCCCTCTGCCTGTGGTGTCGGGCCTCATTAGGCCCCTGGGCGGTCCGGGATTTCCCAATAAAGACCACCCTGTCAGGTATTATTGCTTATTTAAAGGAGCATGCTAGGCTTTGTTCAACAGACCACCTACAAGTAAGGAATAAGACACAATGAGGTGTGGTTTATGGACTGATAAGAGCATGCCCCAGGTACATAATGAGGCACAAGGCATGTGCACTGAGTACCTTTAGCACCTCAAATTGCTCTTATCAGCCCATAAACCAAACCTTGGAGTGTCTTATTCCACTTATACAATGGGTCCTCCCTGGAATTATTAAAAAAAAAAAAGTTATATCGCTAGATAGATAGATATATATATATTTCAGGATCCAAGCCAGACAAGCTAATGACAAATTTATGTTCCTTGGGCCCTGATTAGACAAACAAAACTGTTAGTGTTTACCTAGGGGCTGTATTTTTTAAACAATTTGTCTTTTACACCCTCGCTAACTGAAAACAAGGTGGCAGAATCTGAACCAAAAAGTCTAAACCACGAAAAGTAAAGTATGAATAGTAATTGACTTTTACTGTTTGAATGGTAAATATACGAACAATAAATGGCATTTACTATTTGAGCAGTGAATGGTAAGTAACATTTACCATTTGCACTTTTCTGTTCTAATGGTAAATGTTATTTACTGTTCAAGCAGCCTGTCCTGCTTCTATCAAAAAAATCATTATAATTCAAAAAGTATAATATATTTTTACACCAAACCATCTAAAGGCACACCCTTGGCACACACCCCATCATCCCTGAAAATATCAGAGGCAAACTTAATTTTGTGTGTGTTGTACATGACAGCAAAAAATCCCATGTTAACCTATGGGGAAAAAAACTTTCTTTTCTGTGTTTTTGACCACTTTATATCTCCAAAACCATAAAAGCTGCCATCATGAAACTTTACACATCTTGTGATGTCTTCAAGGGATTTTGATTGAATGATCTGAAAGAACAGGGTGTCTGGAACTGAATCAAGTGGAAACCCCTTTGTTTCCCCTTCTCCTCCACCTATGGAACAAATTCTGGTATGTGCTCCACTATACAGAGTCACCATATTGTCCATCTGTTTAAGAGAGAGTGTGTCTTATCCTGTAATTTAGCAGTCATGCTGTTCATTTAACAGATGTCATAGATTATGTCTTCCCATTGGGTGATAGTGGGGGACTCATGTTGTAACCATTTTTGAGTTACAGCTTTTTTGGCTACAGAAAAAAAGATGCTAGCTAAATAAGTGTATTGTTTTTGTCTGAACTGTTTTGGGTTATATAGTAAGAGAGCTATCTCTGGGGCAAGGTCTCCCAGGCCTTGAAACAGATACCAAATAACTACCGAGACTCTCTCCCAAAACTGGGTCAGGACAGGACAAAACCAGAAAACATGTGTGTGAGTGGCAATCTCTCAGTCACAACCCCTCCAACAAGTGGAGTCCCTTGTGGAATGAAATTTAGCCATAATCTGGGGAGTTCTGAAAAACCTCTCCACTGTTTTCCATCCAAACTCCCTCCAAGTGTAAGAGCTGATAATGTGATACTGATGGTGTCAAATCCCTATCCAGACTTCCTGTGGTATATTTGTCAGTAAGTCTGCCTCCCAGGCTCATATACTCCATTCCAACATGAGTCATGAGCATCTCTCAGGGATTTGTAAAATTGGGAAATTAAATGTCTCAGTTGAGACTCTCCCTGAACCTGTGTGAGCAAAGCCAGGGTGGAGGTGGTGGTGGTGGGGGGGGGTGCTGTACTGCAGTCATATCTGGTCTCAAGGTTTTAACCAGAAAGTGGCATTTTTGTAAGTATGTATAGATGTCCTCTTGCCAAAGGTCAAACTCAATTTGCAAGTGCTGAAAATATTTAAGAATATCATCTTTGTAGAAATGTTAGGCATATGTTAAGCCTAGGGGATGCCAGCATTGGAACCCGTGGTCCAAGCAAGCTGGAAGGAAAGATGGGTCCAGAGTGGGTATACTCAACCATCTACCCACCAGCATGTTTGCAGGTTTCTTGATCTATGCCCTTCAGGATTATAGAATATTAGAGGTATAGATGGAATTTTCTTGGGGGAGGAAATGTTGAAATGGTTGGTAAATCATCTAATGGTCAAGAGGAAGAGAGGAGGAAAATCTCTCCTCCCTAACCTCAGGGTGTGTGTGTAAAGGGGGTTGAACTCAATAAGTTGGGTATGTTAATACAGTTGCAATGGTATATTCCTGTATGTTAGGGAGGGCCAGACCTCCTTTATCCTTAGCCAGTGTCAGTTTTGGAAAGGCCACTATGAGTCACTTCCCCTGCCACAAACATAAGATCATTCTGTTCCATCTGTTTATTTCTGCCTTTGGAATTGTAAAGGGGACATTTTGCATTACATATTAAATCCTTGGCAGGACATTCATTTGAATAGTTTGGACATGACTTATCAGTGATAACAGGAGATGTGACCAATGTCTAAGGTCTTCCCTCACCCAGAGGAGTAAGAGGTCATAGTTCAAGGAAAAGACCTTGGAGGGATCTGTGGCAAGATGGATACTCAAATGATAAAGGGAGGATTTACCCCACTTGAAGGGATATTTGTGATGTAGGACTTGTGAGGAAGCACCCTTTACAAATAGGACCCCCATTTTGTTCAGGTTTAATTTATAATCAGACAACTTCTCAATTTCGTTAAGGCTTTGTTCAAGGGATTGAAGTGAGAAGGATCTGTGAGCTATAAAAGCAGGTCATCTGCATAATGTGCAACCTTGTGCTCTTCATCCCTGATATAGAATCACTGTGGGACACAGATGAGGCATCATAATCCTTTTTTGTCATGCAAAAAAAGATTAGGACTTGTCTGACTGAATGGCCCTGCCAGTAATCCTTTTTTGTGAGATGTCATGATCTTGTTTTGTGATGTGAAAAAGGATTATGATGACTCACAAAAGGGAACAGAAGCAAGTCATGAAAAAATATTCTGAAAATAAAAAGTATGCATTCTAGCACCACTTAAAATAAAGGCACACAATAAAGAAGGATGTCCTGATGAACAACATACATACTTGGGTGTCCGCAGAAGACATCATTTGGCAGAGTTATGACACTTTGTACTAAAACAAAGAAAAAAAAACAAGATGGTTGCTGATGAAAAACACATTTTTTCTCACGAAAAAGGATTCTAAGAATCCTTTCTCATGAGGTGTAAAATTATTTTTCATCAGACCACAATCTTTTTTGTGCCATGCAGCTATTTAAAAGACTGAACTGAGCATGCTCAGAAGCAAATATTTCACAATGTAATAACTTTGAAACAGATTAATATTTTTTCACCAAACCAGTGCTGGCTTGTTCTTTGGATAAGCTCTTCCTACCCTGAAAATTTCAGATCAAAATTCCAACAGTTTGGCTGAAACATGATGAGGAATAAAACAGCCAGAAAGACAAATGTTAGCATTATTTTCACCATGTCCAGTGCAAAATCTACCAATCCAATCAAAATGAAACTTTGTACATCAAGGGATCTCCTCCATGGAACATTCTGTGCAAATCCATTGAATGGTTACAAAGTTATTAAAGTGCAAAATCTGAGGTATAACATTAAAGTGCCTACTCTAGCCTAACAATAGGGGCACTGACCCCTATAATATATCTATATAATAAAACACTACTTTTATGTATCACTTTGGGTTAAGACCAAACATGTACAAAGCAAAGAAATTACTGTTTAAGGTTGGAGGTCTCTGGAGTCTTGTCAGGTTGGTATTGTGGTGTTCCAGGTTTCTATAGTCATGCAATGCAGGGCTGATATTATCCTAAAATTGGCACTCTCTATGCAAGCATTGCTATGTTATTTACTTTGTGAGACAATACAATGCCGATGAAGTATAAGGTTAATGCCAACCCTGTGTTGTATGATTATTAAAACCCCGAAGAACACCACACAACTGATTTGCCAAGGTTCCAGATGCTGCAAACCCTAATTTATCAGTTGATTGAGTTGTATGTTTTACATTTCAACCCTAGTACTTTACTGTAGATACAGCAAAAATATTTTTGCAATTAATTTACTTGCTGTAAAAAAACCTCTAAAATGATCTTCATAGTGACACTGACTGTGCCACACCTAAAGCTTACTTTTTGCGTGGCTCATCAAATAAAAGAGTGCGAACTGTGGAAAACAATGTTTCTCACTTGATTGACATCACTGGGCATGGATCAACCATGTAATACAGTTCTCTAATGTGGTGTAGAAATTAACTTTTTTAGTCAAATGCATGGCTGGCATTTCTGTTTGCTGTTGCAGAATTATTTACATACCACAATAACATAGACATTTTAGGTCAGGTCAGAAGGGACTCTTAAGTCTGTCAGCTCCACCCGCCACCAACTTTATAAGAATTGATGAGCTGATGTGCTGTGTTGTTTCATACCAACTGTCTCTGCTTGTAGGCTGTGCCATAGGTTCACCACCATGTGAAAGCAGAAGTTCTTCTGAATATAACCCCTGTATTTCCCACCTCTGAATTTTAGGGCATGTCCTCATATTCTCCTGGAGCACAGCAAATCAAATCTTTCTACCAGTTCAGTAATACCCCTGTGTATGCAGAAGGTTGAGATTATATCACCTCTTAACCTACTATTCTTCAGGGTGAACATGTTTACGTCCTTCAGCCACTCTTCATAGTTTATCATGCATGAAGCGGAGGTGTTGCATAGTTTTATGGGTATTCAATTGCTACAATAGCACAGTGGTGACAGCCAGGATGCAATGCAGTGCCTTGCAAAATAATTACAGAATGCTGCAGTGTCCTGCAGGGAGCAGTGCAGTCCAATGGTAATTAAGCCCTTTGTCATGCAATATTTTGTGACGTGTAATTTGCTGCAAAGTATTGCATTATACCCTGGCTGACTCCGCTGTATATGGTTCAGTGTTACAGTATATGGTTACATTTTCTAGTTTATGGATTTCATTCCTCAATGAGACACTGCTGCACCACGTTTAAATGTCATAGAATAGTTTTGTACTCTTCTGTGTTACAACAGCTCTTTTAGTTAGAATAGCAACGCATGGCTCCTTCTTTTTATTTTCACTTTTTGTTATTTTACAAAAGAGAAATCTACCCCTCATCTATGTGTGTTTTCAGCAGCTGCAAGGGGATGTGTTTCTTTTTTTTTTTTTTTGTAAAAATACAATATTAAACCAAAAATTTCTTGGGAACAAAAGAAAAGACAAAACAAAGCTTTTTTAATTAAACTGTATGCTTCAAACTGCATACTATACAAAATAACACATAAGAAACAAGGCACAGCTCAGCAGTTTCAGTCTCGATATTCTGAAAAAAAAATCAGGGACCTCTCAAGCTTCACTCTTGAGGTTCCTATGATGCAATCAGAATGCCTTAAAATGGAAACATACAGTAGTCCTGTTTTCCATGCTTTCCCATGAATTATTCTCTATGTAAAACACTCCTTCAATTTATAGCACAAAATGTTCTAAGGGAAAGATGTGTCTTCTTGAAGTATGAGGTTTACTTATCACTGTCACGTTCTTTTGTCTTCCTTCAAATAATGTTCAACAGCCAGCCCACCAGCACAGCTGCTGGATTTCCATCTGCAATGCCAGCAACCCGGGTCTGGAAGCAGACTTGGTCATCAGAGGGCCAGCCAGCGGGAGTAGGCTGGAGCATCCAATGACAGCTCACCTAACTGGGGGAGGGAGGGGAAGCGATCGGCATCCGCTGACCCCTGGTGGATGCTAGGGGCTTAGCAGTACATCAGGCACCTCAAGGACTTGGTTGGTCCCAGGTGAAGATCTGGAGCCCAGCGAGTTTGGAAGTCAGCTAGGGAAGGACATCACAGCCATCAGTGCTTGGTCCATGACATGAGGACAACCGCGATGATCACAACACAACAGAGCAAGGAAAAAGCACCCTTCAGCTCCAATGGAGATGGAGCACCAGAGCTTGCCATCGATGTGCAATCACCTTCCTGGCATCCCTCGATCGAAGAAATCCAGAATTGTCGGGGTGTTAGGGGCCCCACCTTGTCCCTGTCTGGGGGTAAACTGAGGGGCCATAGGTGACAGAGGTGGACCAGGTAAGGTTGCTACCAGAAGGATGACTCATAGATGCTCCCAAGGATATCAGAACTGCAGGGAGGGGGTAGAAAAATAGAAATAAAAAAAAATTGACGTTCAGTGCTTATTAATAACGTATACACTTTGTGCTTGTTTGTTTAGATTCCCTTCAAGATAATGAAGACAGATTCACACAAACAGGTTTGTTCATTATTTCTTAATCCATTAGCCTTAGAAAGAGTTAAGCTTTAATGCAATGCTGCAAAATAACCACCTGCTAATTTATTTTTATCAGTCTTGATATTGCATAACCTGCAAAACTGCTAACTACATAGGACTGCTGCTCTTTCTGTTACCTCAAAAGTGGGTAAACAATGCAAAAAGGCTGCACTATGGGCAAATAACATGCTGGGCTGCATCAGGAGGGGAATCATGAGTCGCAGGAGGGAGGTGGTGTTACTACTCTACAGGGCACTGGTTCACCCCCACTTGGAGTAATGCATACAGTACTGGAGACCGCACCTCAAAAGGGACAAAGACAGAATTGAGATGGGGCAGAGCAGGGCCATGAAAATGATTCAGGGACTACACCATATGGCATACCAGGACAGGTTGAGGGATCTCAACATGTACCTGTTGGAACAGAGGAGGAGAGGTGATGATTGAGACTTTAAATATATGAAGGGTATAAGTAAGGTTGACGTTCAGGAGCTTTTCCAATTGAAAGAGAGTGGGAGAACAAGGGGGCATGACATGAAGCTGTAGGGAAGGAGGTTCAGGAGTAATACAAGGAAGTTTTTTCTTTATTCAGAGAGTCGTGGACCTATTGAATAGCCTAACCAAGGAAGTATTGGGGGCCAAAATGGTAAGCTAGTACAAGAATGCATGGGATAGACATAAAGGTACTCAAGGTTCCAATGAGTTATCACTAAGGCACTTAAGCTACAATTTGCATTGACTGTAATATGATTCTGCCTCAGTCTGCCTTAGTATACTCAAGTATACCTCAGTACTGAGAAACATTTCTACAGCTGCCACATGGAGCATATGAAAAGGCAAAGGAAGGGAAGGGGAATAGCACCAGGTAGGTTATTGGGCAGCAGACTAGATGGACTTTGCAGTCCCCTTCTGACATCACTTTCTGTGTTTCTATGTTTCTGTACTAAAGAAGTACAAATAACTGGAAACATATAGTCTGTTAAATAGGGGAGTAAAATAAAATCATCCCTGTTGAAAATAATATAAATGCCTTATTTATCAGCTGCACAAATTGAAAAGCAGTTCGACAGCTTTTTTTACTTTATTTTTAGGAGAAATTAGTACTCCGACACCTCCAAAAAAATATGAAATTACATTTTGCCAATCCAGCCTTTTAATTACAATACCACATAGTATCTAGGGATGGGCAAAGCCAGAGTGGATTTGGATTTGGTTTTGAAGTTTCCAAACACAGGATGAATTTGAATTTGATTTTGGAGAGGATTTTGATTTTGATATGCCTGATTCAGGCCTACAATGATAAGTGGTTGAAAAATACATTTCACAGGAGAAAAGTAAACCAAAATATAAAGAGGCAGTGACATAACAGTACAGAGTATACTCCAATAGACACACGGCATCCTATTGTTTACAAAATTTTGTGTTTGAGTCCGATCATGATGAATGCTAAAAAGTCAAATAATAGGGCGCAACATGAAATATGACTTACAGGACCCCCTCTACCCATCATAATGCGGTCAACTGAAAATTAGGGCCAATAGAAAATGTAGTAAAGCAAGCAAACAAATGAAGTCATGTCGCAGAAACTACTGGGCATGAAACAGTGGGTACTGGTACTTTTCTTCTTTCTTTTCTATTAGAGAGACTATTTAGCTGACACTGAATTAAAGCTGATGTTAGTGTTTCTTTTTGCCAGCAATGGAATCCCCCATGTTGTTTCATTCTGCACTCTATATATCAGCTAAAAGATGATTAACCTCCCAACACAAACACACACACACACACACACACACACACATTCGTTTTTAAATTTTCTTTCTTTTTAACATTTTTTATACAATTTTTGTTTTAATATTATTATGTATTTATTTGCCTTGCTGCAGCATACTCTGACTTGGGGCATCCAGCTGCCAGCTCCGCCCTCCCGGAGGGTTGGGTAGCTTGAACTGCACCCAGGAGGATCCGGATTGGCTGTCTTGACATCCTACTGGAGGGCTCCTTTTTATCTCTGCCAGACAGGATGGCCCCGGACCCTCACTAACAGGACTCTGGCAAAGTCCTCTGAGTGGCTCAGAGCATGGCCATCAAACTGCACGGTCGTGCCCAGCCATTTTCCTCTTTATTTGGCCCCTTGGAGTGTGGATGTGCAATGACGTCTAGGCACAATGTGCTGACATCTGCTGCACTCCCCCTCTACTGTCTCCGATGCCTGCAGTGCCCCTAGGTATCCCCAGGAGCCGCTACAGTGCGGCAAAGATCCCAGTGCTCATCCCAGGACTAGGAGAGCAGTCTGCAGATGCTCAATCCCAGTCTTCCCCTGCTGATCCCCAATGGGCCAGGCTCATTTCCAAACACTGGTCACCGGCATGACACGAGGTGTGGCATCCAACGCCTCAACCCTCAGCGCCACCATGCCAGGCATAATTTTGTTTTTCTCAGACATGACTAACAGTCTTTCTGTCCTTAGTCGGTCATTATTTAACAGGTGACATGGTTTGATTTTTCATTTTTCTTCTTATAATTTTTTTCTTCTCTCTGGCCTTGCATCCAACAGCATGATAACCCCTCACAAAGATGCAGTCATCATCAGTACCAAAATTAGTTTGTAGAGAACCAATGGAGCCAGCAAAGATGAAACCAAGGTTTATTTTAATAAATGTCAAATTTTCCACATTTTCAGGCAACAGATAGTTGTGCAGATACCAAGCAACCCTACCAGTAGTGCTGAAGAGTCCATTAAAGTAAACACTGGCCCCTGGGTAACTTAAAATAGAAAGTGGTAACTCTGCAAATTGCAAGCTAGATTATCTTTTACTTTGGGTGGCTGCACTGGGCTGACACTTTGTTGGGAGGTTAGAAAGCTTGCCAGAGCTTGTCTGAGCTTTGAATTTTGACATTTCACAGGTATTAGAGAGAATTCCCCATTTGGCTATCTGACAGGTAAATGTTCTGTCATTTTAGTGTCTTACAGTGCAGCTCCTTTTTTTTGGTTGCAACCATCATTCGCCATTTCTTGATAGTACATAGTTGATAGGTTTAGGGAAGGAGCTCTAGCAAGGGGCTAAAGTGAGTCAGTTCTAGGAGTTATTTTTTTTTTTTAGTTAAGATGTGAGAGTTCTGCATACAGCGAAACAAGTTGTGGTGCAATTGGTTGGTCACATAATTATTTTATAATTTTATTCACTTGATGGTGAATGAATATGAAAGTCATCTGGCCAATTTTTTTTATATTTAGCTTGGTATTGGTGGCTTGCATTCATAAAGGCTACTGGACTGGCAGTAACATGGAGCAGAGACTGGAGTTATCAGAACAGGAGGCTTCCCTGGAACATCTTCAGTTCTCATCTTAGTATCCATTCATCTGACATTCTGTTTTTCAGAATCTGCTTTTCAGCTGACCAAGGGGTGGGGGGGTGAGAGTACCCTCAGTTATAACTTAAAACTATTATCTGTTCACCACCTGTTGCCTTGTTTGTGAAGGTGAGAGCTCTACAACCATATCTTGACAAAAGGTTCAAATTTATCTGAATTAAAGCCGTTCAAATGGAAAGTGGACCTCACTGCTTAATTTACTGTTGCTTTACATTGGTTCACTTATTATCTTCTTATGAGAGAAGAGAACCTCAGAAATTAGCTTTGGACTGCTTTCAGGTTCCATTTTGGACTAATTATTATGACTGTGCACCATTAACTGTATTGTTTGATTCTCCTTTTAATTAATTTAATTCATGTATTACTAATTTATTCATTTTATCTGTGTGTGTAGGGGTTTATTTAGTTGCTGTTTTAAGTATGCATGTTTAGGGTAGGGGAGTGTGTTTGCTTCAACCTGGTGTGGTTGGTGTGTTTTAGATTTGTCAGGTCTATAGTGAGTTTTGATGGTGTGTATAGTGATATGGATGGTATGTGTTTGGTTTTCATTGTTTTATATTTCTTTTTAGACTTGGAGAACTGTAGGCATTTTATTGATTATGTGTAGAGGCTTTCATCTACAGAAGCATACCTACTCTGTGGCCACCTGCAGTTGCTTCACCCTTTTGTTGGGGTTCCATTGGTTCTCCAGACAGAGGTACTAAGCTGCTGCTGTAAACTGGGAATCCTTTATAGGAGGAGCACCTATTGCAATGGAGCTCTCAGGTATGGTGAGTGGGAGGGTAGGATTGGGGTGATTAGGACCAGGAGATTCCCAGTTAGGAGATGGAAGCAGGACCAAAGTCCATCACACCTGGTTCCTCTCCCCAGGGCCCTGTCAATTTTTATTGGGCAACAAGTAGTCAATCCAGCATGTGCTGCTCATCCCCTTCAGGTTGTTTTTTGTAATGCAAGGTCACTGAAGAATAAAACCATCATAATGGAGAGTTTCATTGCCGGTTCCTCAACTGACCTCATTTGCATCATGGAAATTTGGTTGGGCAATGATGCTGGCCTTGCACTGAGGCATCTGTTCCTTCTGTGTATTCCATGGTGCATTGCCTGAGGAGCAATTGCTGAGGCAGTGGGTAGGCCATCTGTTTTAGATCCACCCTTGGACTCACTGCACTCCCAATGAGAACATTTGAATCTTTCGAATGCACGACTGACAGATGTGTTTCAGGTAGCAATAGCAGGATCATTCTCATCTACCATACCACAAACAGTAGGAAGGTTTTTCTGCAGGTGTTGACGGATTTCATTGCCAAACAGGTATTGGATACCCCCAGGTTATTGATACTGGTAGATTTCTATGCCTGAGTCAGTGATGCAACCTCCTGATTTGGGCAGAAGCTCCTCTAGTTGATGTCTTCAATGGGACTGACACAGGCAGTTACATCTGAGACAAATCAACTTGGTCACAAACTGGATCTAATATTCTCACTCAGACTTAACATAAGTGTGATCAAGGCTGATCTGACCAGTTGGTCACAGCATCATATAGTTGAGTTCCAGTGTGGGGTCCACTATTATCCCCTCTGTGGAGATTATCTGATGCCATCCTAAACATAAGTTGGAGCGTCATTAATACCAGGATGCACTGGATATCTCAGGCATGTTCTTAGCTTGTGCACAGAGTCTAGTGACAACTGCATATTGCTATAATATGGTGCTCATGGCCACCTTGGACTCTATTATACCTTTCCATGTTCACCCCTAAACCTCCTGTCATGGTTGACCATGGTATTGTGCTGAGCTGTGGCACTTGAAGACTAAAGGGCATAGATTGTAGAGTTACTGGAGAAGATCTGAACCTATGTAGGACAGATTGGTGTTGAGACTTCACTGTGATGAATACCAATGGGTAACTGACATGAAAAAGACAGGATGTTTCTCATCATCAATTGCTGCAGTGAAAAATCACCAGCTTAGCTCTATAGTACTGGAGACAGCTGTTAAATCCCCCTGTCTGCAGTCCATTGGAGCTATTTCTGCAGAAAAGTGCAAATAGTTTAGGCATTTTTTCTGACAAAGCATCAGCCATTAGGCCCAGTATTTCTTCTAGTGAGCTGACTTGGACTGGAGGTTATCAAACCTCGATGCTGATCTGTCAGCCTGGGATGAGTTTCGACTGGTATCTTGGACTGAGGTCCTCTGAGTTGTCATTAGTCTATGACCCACCAACTGTGAACTGAACCTGAGTTCAACATGACTGATTACTGATGGCTGAATTCCTAGGCCCAGTGTTTGTGGAAATCGTAAATGTATCCATGAGGGAGGGTGTCTTTCCTTCAGAGTTGAAAAGGGCTGTGGTAAGTGCCCTTCTACAAAAAGTCATCTTTGGACACTGCTATTGTAGTGAACTGTAGACCAGTCTTTAACCTTCCCTTTTTAGAGACGCTTGTTGAGAAGGTTGTGGCTGAGCAACTGATAGACCACTTGGAATGTCTTTCCATCTTTGAACCTTTTCAATCTGGCTTTCAGCTTCAGCACAGCACTAAGACAGCCCTAGTCAGGGTGAATCATTATCTCCTTCTGGTGAGGGACCAAGGGCAAGATATTATCTTCGTGCTTTTGGACCATTCATCTGCATTTTACATGGTGGATCAAGGAGTGTTGATGGATCACTGGAGACACTATGTGGGAATTGTCAGCACAGTTGAATTACCAGCACAGTTCTGCACTGGTTTGGTTCATACTTGATAGGGGGACACAGCAGGTAGCTCTAGGGAAATTTACCTTGTTATCATCTGGGTTGTCCTGTGGTGTTCCTCAGGGTATGATTCTCACCCCCATTTTATTCTCCATGTATATGCTGCTGCTAGGGAGGATCATAGAGTGGTACATGATATCAACTTGTATCTTCTTTGCAGAGACATTGACTGACTGAAATAAAAAAGGTTTTCAAACCTGGTCTCTGGAGCTTTTCTGCTGCTCAGGATGTTGCTCTCCCTTTAGTGGGTGAGAAACCCACTGCAGCAATTGGTGCAGTTAGAGATCTGGGGGTCATTTTGGATAACAGGCTGACATTTGAATAGCAGGTGATCTTCTGTTGTCTGATCTGGCTTCCTCCACTTCCAGAATATTACTAGGATCTGACTGTACTTAGCTCAGCATGATCTAGCAAGGTTTATCCATGCATTCATCACCACAAGGTTGGATTACTGTAATGCTCTATACCTAGGGTTATCTTGAGGTTTGATGCATCAGCTGCAGCTAGTGCTGAATGCCATAGCCAGGATGTTGGTGGGTACCTCACTGAGAGACCCACATTACTCTGGTTTTGGGTACCCTACCCTGGCTGCCTTTGCATTTGTGTATCACCTTCAAGATTGTTTTTCTGACATACAAGACCCTACGTTGTCTGAGACCAGACTACGTAAAAGGGTACCCAATTCCCAACCAACCAGTCTGCCCTCTATGCATCACTGAAGCTTGTCTGTTGGTGGTTCCTACATCAAGGCTTAGGTCATCAGGTGATACAGCCTTTGATGTGGATGTCCCTATTATCTGGAATTCAGTCCCTTATTATATTCACTTGCCCAGCATGGTGGAGGCCTTCAAAGTCTCTTTTGAACATGTTCTTATTCAATCAAGCTTTTAATCTGACATGATTTATTCTCAGCATTGGTTTAATTTGTATTTTATTGTGGTTATTTTGCTTTTACTTTTGCAAAGTACTTAGAGCCCTTGCTGGATTGAGCACTATATAAATAAAATTTGCTTTGCCTTGCCTTACTTTGCCAGTATGTCAAAGGGTTATTGTATGCTGAGCTTCCTAGGGTCTTTTAGATAGTCTTCAGCCACAGCAGTAACAAGTATGGCCTATGCCAACACAGGAAGTACTAGTGTCTTCATCAATATAATGTAGGTCTGACTAATTTCATGATATTCATCTTTTTCATTGGATGTTTTTCCCTCTGGCAGCAATGTTTGGGATAGTGCATGCTTAACTGGTTGCGAAATCAAAATAGTATCCATCATTTCATCTGACACTTTTTCATTGAATAGGACTTTATACCTGCTGATGTCTGTGATGCCAGAGAGGAAACAGGATGCCAGGCTAGCTTTGAATTAAGGGTCTAACACAGTAGCCAGAATATAATGATCTGATTCAGATATCATTGATATTCTGAGGTCCACATCCAGGGATATAGCTAGCTTTTTGACAAGAGAGACAACACTACATTCCTCAAGAAATGTTGCCTTCTTTTTCAGTTTGTCTCTAATCAGGAATATCAGGGGTATTACTTGACTCACACTGGCATTTCCTGCACTCATTTCCCAAGTGGTTTCCTCAAATGGCTGAAGAATGTGACACAATTGTACAGTCATGGTCCACTGACTTGAACTTTCAGTAGTGACACATCCCCTTTCCCTAGTGAGTAATCCATGGTGTATTGATGCATTACTTTACACTGTCCAAGAAGCCATTGTACCATGTAGAAGGTGGAATTCCACCTGATGACCAGCTTCTGCTTTAGATGATTCTGTGGAAGATTATTGTCCTTTTGTGGCTGCTGGAATAGTTTGCATGCTTAAGCAGAATGACTAAAATGTTCAAATATTTTGTGTGCAACACTCAGTGCATTCTAGATGCTTGTCACCTTTAAAGGGGAGCTGTTATCTACAGGATTTCTTTTATGTCTGAAACCCATAAAAAGCTAATTTGCGTGAGCCATTATATTTATCTGTGAGTGTTTGCAGTTCAGAGTTATTCGTATGTAAAGCAGCCTGTAATTAAGCCATGTGTTTTAAGCTCCAGAGAGGAAATTATGTCACTGAGAGACTTGGCCCTGCATTGACTGTAGATAATTCAACAGGTAAAATAAGAAATCATCTGTTTTATTAAGTGTGTTTTAAGGTGTTATTACAACATGTTCTACATTTATAATAGTTTTGTATGTGTATTGAAACTAGTGAGTTATCACCTTTGTATTTCAAACTGTTAGTAAAAATAATCTATCGTCAGGGTTGCTTTAACCTCTAGGCTATGCTGCCAGCTGATCACCAACAACTGCACATCTCAAGGCTGGCTCTGTGGTGCCAAAAGGCACTGAGGCTCCAGATCAGGATTTCTAAACCATTGCCATGTTCATTCAGTACAGATTTCTGAGGCTGCTACAGCAACAACTTTTGTCTTTTTCCATTACCTCTCTTACAGCCTTTTCTTGTACAATTTCAGTTGTGAACTTGAGTCTACAAGATCCAAATGTGGCTACATACCTACTGGGCCTGGCATCATGGGGTCAGCATTGAAATGTGTAGTTTTTGATTGTCAGCAGACAGTACAGCCTAGAAGTTAAAGTGGACGGAAAATCATTTTTAACTGGCAACTGTTTATAAAGTTCTTATTCTCAGGAATTATATGCATTCATCTAAATTATCCATATTGGTATCACATTTGAACAGTGACGGGAATACTGCGAACACTATTACAGTGACAAAATCAACATTTCACTGCAATGGTCCCTGGTATTCCTGGCAATGCTGTCTCTGGGGATATCATCCCCGCCATGAATCGACTCCAACTCTGAGTTAGTTATCCATAGTACGGGGGTGTGCGGGGCAGAGTTTTCCTGGATGGCATAATGCTGACTGTTGGCAATGTGCCTTCACTGTAATGCTGTCGAACAGAATGACTTACAGGACCCCCTCTACCCACCATAATGCAGTCAACTGAAAATTAGGGCCAATAGAAAATGTAGTAAAGTAAGCAAACAAGTGAAACAATTTCACAGAACCATCCATATTTATCTGTGCCTGAATAAAATGTCTATCACGAATGCCACCTGAGCTCTCTGCACATGCCATCGGGAGTTAAGGGGAATCGTCCATGCCAGCCCCTCCCCCTGCACCAATCCTGCTGGTTTCCACTGCTCCCCACCAGACCTGCGGGTGGAGTACGAAATGCTTGACTGCCTCAGGGGTTCTTAGCAGCAGGGAATCCTGTGTGGCTGTCCCCCCACCCCAAGAAAGAACTACCTAAACTGCTGCCTGCTTCCACTTGCCAGTTTGGAGACTCAGCCTTCATGGATCTAAAGTGGAAGGAGAAATTGCTATACTGTTGGGACCCTTAAGCCTGCTACTGTAGACATAAACAGGGTGTTTCAGTCTGCTTATCCATCCCTACCTCCTCCATTTATTAAATGGACCCGTATGTACTGCTCCCTTCTGGGAACAGCAAATAAACTGCCAAGACCTGTTTACTGAGACACTAACACTGTTTCTCTTCTAAAGTGATTGTTTCTAGCAGCTAATGTAGCTAACATATATTGGAGTTTTACACTATTTCATTTAAGCGTTTGCCATAGATGTCAGTACTTCTGATTTGCTTCTAGACACAGTTAGCAATATAGTTTGTCTACCTGTTAGTATGGCTCTACCTTCTTCATTCTTGTCCAGGACCTAGAGTGTTAGAGATTAAATTAACAACATTTTCACTCTTATTGCTCTACTAACTAACAGGATACAGGCCTTGTTGGATCTATGCTAGCTCTCCTTCATGCTGGGGCTCCTATCCCGTCAAAGTTACCATTTATTTAACCGTGCCTTATGTGGTTGTCAGCCTTACTGCATCCTGCCTGCTTGGGATTTTAGCCCCCCAGAACTGAAATTCAGGTTGTGTCATAACCAAGGTCATTGATTTACAATGATTAAAACAATGAAATTTTAATTTCAAAAGTTCAGATTCCAGAATTGCACTAGTGATTGTTACTCTAATTTCCAGATTTTACCAGGATTCTGCAGTCATTCTTTTAGTATGTGTATAAATAATCAGAATGAAAGAAGGTTTAATATACAGAGCATTAAATAAAGCAAATTGAAAATAGTACAGGAAGCAATTATAAGAAAAATACAAGTTTTGTAGATTTACTGATCTGGTATAAAATGTCAGATTCCATTAAATCTTTGTTTTTTCCGGTGTTTAGGCAGCCCTAATTCTGGAATTTTACCAGGTTTTCTGGTGAAAACCAAAAACCAGTGGCCTTGGTCATAACCTCTGCCTAAACTATCCTCACTTGCAGGGGACCACCCTGACAAGGCCTGAGCTATCTAAGACCTAGTCAGTAGTGTAGCTATTACCCTCCTATTACCTAGTCAGTGGTGTAGCTATTACCCTCCTATTATCTAGTCAGTAGTGCAGCTATTGCCTCCTATTACCTAGTCAGTAGTGTAACTATTACCCTCCTATTAGCCACTATCCTTTATTTATTTATTTATTAAATAAGATTGGAATTACAATCCTTTGAGTCATAGACTCTTTTGTAAAGGCTCCTCATCGGTTACAGAGGGTGGAGGGAGTACTAAAATACAAGGAATCATACATAGTCAAGCAGTATTCAGGGAGAAACATACAATTAACAGTCGGCATTCATAAACAGTACTGGCAGTGCTGTCCAGGCTTTTACTTAGTTTACCAGAGACAGTGGTCTATCTTCCAAAATGAATAGGGGATCCTTTTAGCAACACTATATGTCCTGACAGTCTTAATCTCCGACCTTGTACTAAAATGTGCACCTGTTGCCCCCAGTCAGTCATGCCACTGACCTGTAGGTGGTTGCTTGGCTGTATACCATCTGAGTACCCTTTCATTGGCCTCAATCTATATGAATGAGCTTAAAAAGAGTGGGAACTGGTACACGCTGCTGTTCTATACAAGAAGCTATGTACATTGGACAGCCTTTCTCTCCCCCCGATTGGTGGTGGTACTAATGACCACAAAGCTACTACTGGTGGGAGATATTGAATTAAATCCTGGTCTTTTAAGCCCCAACATAAGTATCAGTGCCATGAACATCCCGATGTGGGCCTCCACTAAAGGAGTTAAAAAAAAAAAGCTTAACACAGAAGAAACAGGAAAGAAGACAGACATGTGGCAGTAGTATAATGGACTGGCTGTGGGGCAGCAGTCTTCCAGGAGACTTTCTGGAAGCTGAGATGCTGCCCTATCTGCAGGAAACTCTCTGCCTTGAAGGAGGAGGTTGCCACCTCAAGGCCAAACTGGGCAGTAGTAAGGGGAACTCCCTCACCCAGGAAACACCAGGGACACCAGCACTGCCTCAGAGGTTCCCAAGAAAGTGCAGCAATTGGACCATGGTGGGCTCAGGGTGAGTGAGGGTGGTGGAAAAAAGTGCATCAGTTCAGTTTTGCCACTCTACAATCCATATGCCATTTTGGTGGAGAATAGTTCCCATATGGAGGCACCCACAGGGGATACTAGGGAGATTGCTGGCAGTCATCACAAGGGAGGCCCACAGGCAGGTGGCACAGGACACTTCATGGGAAGAAAGCAGCTCCTGGTGGGGGCACTCAACTATTAGGGGATAGAACTGGGGAAGGCAGGGGAAAGTGAAGTAAGGTGCCTGCCTGGCACCAAGGTTTGGAGGGTCAGTAAGTGAGTTCTCAGGATCACAAGAGCAGCTGCATGAGAGATGGAGCTAGACATCATTGTCCACATAGGAAAAAATTACTTGGCTGGGCAGGGGATTAGAGCAGTGTGGTAGAAGTTTATGGAGTTAGGGAGGGGACATAGACAAGTAGCACACACAGTATCCTTCTCAGGGGTGCTGCCTGTCTATGGCATGGATGAGGCAAGGGTACTCTGCACCATGCAGTTCAATGAATGGTAGAAAAACTGATGCAGAGGACAGGGCATTGGCTTCATTGGGGACTGGGGTTCAACCTGGAGGGATACCTGCCCATACTGGCACGATGGGCTGCCTCTGTCTGAGAAGGGAACCAGTCTCCTGGGTGATCAGTTCAAAGGCTTCACTGGCAAGCTTTTAAACTTGCCAAGGGAGGAGGCATAGAACTGAAGCAGGAAATTCCCAGCCTCCCCCACAAAACAGGGTAGTTAGAAAGGTTAACACCAAGGTAGAAAGGTCAATAGGAAACAGGACGGGGAAAATGGAGAAGGCAAAGGCAGTAAGGGCAGAGATGAGTCTACAGGAGGTAAAGCCATCAAAAAGTGGAGAATAATCAGTACCAATGCCTGTAGTCTGGGCAAAAAGCTTCCAGAACTAGTGGCCTTGATGGAAAAAGAACATCTGGATATCGTGACAGTCACAGAAACATGGTACACACAGAACCATGACTGGGATATAAATATACCAGGGTACACAATTTACAGGAGGGACAGGGTTGGTAAAAGAGAAGGAGGAGTATCTTTCTACATAAGGGAAGGAATCAAAGCAACATAACTAAAGGGTAAACGTGAAGGAGAGGAGACACTGTGGATCAACTTGGATACAGGCAATGGCACCACAATCCACACAACAGTTGTATACAGGCCTCCATCTCAGGGAGAGGAAATGGACAAGGAAATGATAGAAGGTATTCTTAGAATGGCAGAAAAAGAGGAAGTATTGTTGATAGGGGACCTGAATATGCCAGATGTTGACTGGAGTGCATTTGCTGCAGCAACATCCAAGAATGGGGCCATTCTCGATGCCCTGCAGGGGGCATGCCTTAGACAAGTAGCATTGGAACCACTCTGGAGGGAGCAATCTTACACCTGGTACTCTCAAATGGTGAAGAAGAGAGGATTACAGATTTAGAAGTGGGTAGCCATCTAAGAATAAGTGACCACCGAACAGCATGGTTCACAATAAATACAGCAGCAGAGACAAGCCATACAAAGGCAAAGATCCTGGATTTTAGGACTGACTTTGCCAAAATGGGTGAGTGCCTAAGAAATGCACTAGCAAATGGGCAGGAGGGAGGGGTGGAAGAACAATGGGGAATAATCAAAACTGCCATCACAAAAGTAACAAGCCTTTGTGTGAAGCAAAAAAACAAACAAAACAAAGTAAAAAAACACTATGGTTTTCAAAGGAGGTGGCAGGAAAGGTTAGGGAGAAAGAGACAGCATTCAGGAAATAAAAGGAATCACAGAATCAGCAGGACAGAGAACTGTATCAGTTAAAGCAGAAGGAAGCAGAGAAGGCAGTCAAAATAGCAAAGGCCCAAACGAGGAAAAGATAGCCAACTCAGCTAAGAAGGAGGATAAACCTTTTATAGGTATATTAGGGAGTGAAGGAAGACCAAGGGAGGAATAGTGAGGCTTAAAAAGGGGGAAGGGGTGGCAGAGGGTGACTGTGAAAAGGCAGAGATACTGAATGAATAATTTTGCTCAGCATTCACAAAAGAAGAAGAGGTGGAGGTACCTAAACCAAACAATAAAAGCACTCTGGACAGAGGGTTCAATACCAGTCCATTCACAGAAGAAAGGGTCGTGAAGGAACTCTTAAAACTCAAAGTGGACAAAGCAATGGGATCTGATTGGAATAACCCCAGAATTCTAAAAGAACTAAAGGGAAAACTAGTGACACCATTGATTATCCTTTTTAACAAATCATGGGAGGATGCTGTGGTACCAGAGGACTGGAGGAGGGCAGATCTGATTCCTCTTCACAAATGTGGGTGCAAGGCAGAGGCAGGAAACTACAAACCTGTTAGCTTGATCTAAGTGGTAGTAAAAATGATGGAATCACTTCTGAAAGAAAGAATTGTTGAGTACCTAGAGGCCAGCGAGGCACAGGAGCCAAGGCAGCATTGATTCACAGCAGGAAGGTCTTGTCAGATGAATCTAATAAAATTATTTGACTGGGTAACCAGAGTAATAGGCCAAGGAAGGGCTGTGGATGTGGCCTGCCTAGACTTTAGCAAGGCATTTGACACAGTTCCACACAAAAGATTATTAAACAAGTTAGCCGGCCTGGGGGTGGATCCCAGGGTTGAAGCCTGGGTAACAAGCTGGTTGGACAACTGGACCCAGAGGGTAATAGTAAATGGAGTACACACTGAAGAAAGGGGGGTCACTAGTGGGGTACCACAGGGTTCAGTATTGGGACCGATCCTTTTTAATGTCTTTATAGGTGACATTGCAGAGGGTCTGGAGGGAAATGTATGCCTCTTTGCAGATGACACAAAGATTTGCAATATAATTGATACACAAGAAGGGGTACAAAGGATGAGAAGGGACTTGGCAAGACTGGAGGAATGGTCAAAAATATGGCAGCTTAGATTCAATGCAAAAAAGTGCAACGTAATGCACCTGGGAAACAAAAACCCAGAGGAAGAGTAACAAAGGGGGGATACTATCAACAACACAAATAGAAAGGGACCTGAGGGTAGTCATATCAGATGACCTTAAGGTAGGTAAGCAATATGAGAAGGTAGTAAGGCGGGCTAGGGGGATGCTTGGGTGTGTAGAGAGAGGCATCACCAGTAGAAAACAGGAAGTTGTCATCCCTTTGTACAGACAGTTGGTAAGACCCTATCTGCGCAGACAAATAAGCACCCACACAGCTTAAGCAGCACAGACAAATGCTATAATAATATAATAGCATTTAATATCAAATGTGCAACAAGAATATTCTTGTTTGCAGTTGATGTCAAATGCTATTATATTAATATAGCGTTGTTGAAACTGTAAGCTATAGTCTGTCTAATCTGCATGTCAATTTTGAATATACAGCACCACACAATCCTGGTGCTCTATTCTTTTCAGTTTAAAGACCCTATCTGGAATACTGTGTACAGTTCTGGAGACCTCATCTCCACAGGACATAGACAGGACGGAGGCAATCCAGAGGAGGGCAACTAAAATTTTGCATGGTCTGCAACATAAGCCATATAAAGAGAGACTAAAGGAGCTTAATATGTATAGCCTCGAGGAAAGGAGGGGGGGACATGATAGTAACTTTTAAGTACCTCATGGGAATCAACAAAGTCCAAGAGGGTAGCATCTTTATGAAAAAGAGATGTACACAAACAAGGGGGCATAATTTGAAGATAGAGAGTGGACAGCTCAGGGGCAACATGAGGAAATACTTTTTCACAGAGAGGGTGGTGGAAACCACCTTCTTGGGGGGTGTTATGGAGTCAAAAACAGTAGGGGAATTCAAGAATGCATGGGACAGACATAAGGCAATTTTTATGAGGGGTAGGAGGAAGTAGGATGTTGTGTAACTGGAAACTGCAGCTTATCAAATAGGTAGGAATTGAGCAGACTAGATGGGCCAAGCTGTTCTTATCTGCTGACAAAGTCTCTGTTTCTATGTTTCTATTAAGCTACCACACTTGAATGCATGTAGTCTTAAGCCACAAATGCATGAAGTTCAGGCCTGGGTAGATACATAGTAGCTGTCTCGGAGACCTGGCTCAAGCCCAATATACATGCCCATGAAGTCGACCTCCCAGGCTACAAGCTGTTTAGATCAGATAGACTAGGTAGGAAGGGTGGTGGTGTCGCCCTCTATACTAAATCCTCTATCAATGCCACCTCTGTGACCCCGGATACCAAGTCTAGTTCTGCTGGTAAAGTAATGTTCGTACAACTATTGCTGGCTGGAACAAAGCCACTAATTACTGGGTGTGTATATCACACCCCAAAGGATGCCAACACTGCCTTTAATGCCACTATGGGCATGGTCTAAGAGCTACCCCATGTCAAAAAAATTATCTTAGGGGACTTTAACATCTACTGGGGTGCCTTGGCTGATGTAAAAATAAAATATGTTTTAACAGAACTAAATCTATTTCAGATTATTCAGGTCCCTTCAAGGCTTAACTTCAAAACTGGCCACCACACTACCTTAGACTGGATTCTTGTATCCAGACCTGAGAGGGTGAGACTGGCTAGCACTTTCAGCAACTCAAATAGTGATCATATCCCAACATTTCTAATCTGGAGAAATTACTTTCCCACCTCCCCTCTCAGAGCTTTCCAGACTAGGAACTTCTCCAAATTTGAATGCAGATACTTTGCAAGATCCCTAGCTGTGATAGATTGGGCTCAGGTCAAAATTGCCCCATCTCTTGATGCTGCTCTTGATATCTTTATAACCTGCTTCACTTCTATGGCTAATAAGGATGCCCCCCTCAAGCAAATGAGGGTCAAAGGTCAACATGCCAAATGGTTAACAAGAGAGCTCAGATCACTCATGAAGTCAAGGTGATAAGGCCTGGAGCAACTTCAAATCCTCTAATCGCACTGAGGACTGGTTACACTTCAGAGTTCTGTGTAACAAATGCAGGAAGGAACTGAAATTGGCAAATAAAAAGTTCCTTAGGGATCTGCAAGCTTCAAATTCTTCTGACCAAAAAATCTTTGGTCACAAATCAATGCCCTGTTAAAAGGTAAAAACCCTTTAGGAGATACTGGCCTAATATGGAACAGCATCCAGCTCAAAGCCACTAATGGAATTAATGAGTATTTTTCTGATCTTAACGAGTACAGAAATCCATTGGGTGGTCCCACCACCCAACAGAGCACAACTGATGTGCCTGGTCACCTACTGCAATTTCATCTCAAACTCATCTGTCAGAAAGATAGCTTCAATTATCTGCTGAAGGTAAATGCTATGGGTGGCGCTGGCAATGACAACTTTACCCCCTACCTATTAAGACTAGATGCCCCTGTCATAGCCTCCCATAATACCTGGATCTATCATATAGATCTCTATTTGAAGGGAGTCTACCCTACCTGTGGAAAGTGGTACATATTAAGGGGGTATTAAGCTCTTTCTGATCAACAGCCCATCCTAGATGGAGTCCCACAAGGCTCCATTCTCAGACCTTTATTATTTTCATTATTCATAAATGACCCCCCCAACATTCCAGAGGGGCCAATGTCACTCTATAAATCGATGATGCAGCACTGTATAGAAATGCCCCAAACTCCGCTAACCTGAATGAGCATCTAGGCAAAGACCTCTGATCACTTAAGTGCTATCTCCACTCAAACAAACGCATTCTAATAGGGGAAAAAAACTAAAGCTATGTTGTTTGGACCAAGGAATTTTGGCTTGGACTGCTCTACAATGCTTACACTTTGCCTCTCTGATCAAACAAAGACTGAAGTGGTCAACTCCACTAAGTACCTACAGGTCCACCTTGCCCAAGATGGCTCCTTTAAAACTCGCATTAGCTACCTAACCAAAACTATTAATCAGAAGTAGCCCTAATTTAACAGCTCAGTCCCTTCCTCACCACAGAATCCTGGACTAGAATTGCTTAAAGCACCCTTCTCCTTAACCTTCTCCATGGGTGCCCCCTGTGCTACACTCACTCAGGAGCATTGAACTGAGATGATCAGGTCCCTCTATCACAGGATAGCCAGGTTTGCCAACTCAGCCTGGCCCGTGACCACCATTGCCTAGTCCTTGGGTCCCTTGACTGACCTTCACTAGAAAGGAAACCGAACTACCCTTCCCTATGCTTGGCCTTCAAAGTAATGTAGGATTTTACTGCCCCCCAGCCTCAAAAATATGCTGCAATGAAAGCTGTGTAGCTGATCCCTGAGGTCCGCAGAACACAATCTGCTGCAGGTGCTAAGAGGTAGGACCTCTGGTGGAGCACAATCCTTCTCCACATCCATCTCCTCCCTGTGGAGCTCTCTCCCTACCTGTATCCAGACCTCAACTTCACTGAGAAGCTTCAAAAAGCAGCTCAAGTCACACTTATTAAGTTCAAGCCAGTATTACTGTTACAAATGATAATGTATTTATCCTTAGGACAGGAACCTGGTTGTACTCAAATTGCAAAGTGTCTCTTAAAATACAATATAAAGCATGTCTCTGACTCTCTGTAACTGTTTCATTGTAAGCTATGTGTTGTAATTCACTAATATTTTGTATCTGTCCTGCTGTACAACCTGTCTCACATGCTTGTGCTATGTATAATGTATAAATGCATTGCTTTATGTTACCTATAATTACTATAGGTCACCCCTGAAAAAGGGATCTCTAGTCTCATTGGGCTTACCTGGTTACCAAAATTAAATAAATAAATAAAAAGCTGTATTTTGCATTGTTTAGTTTTTATGGGCCACATTCTATTACAGTCCTCTTCATGGAAACAATACTTTGGAGTTTTAACTACGTCATTGTTCTTGCATGGAACTCTAACCAGGGTTCTGATAGGTCAACAGCTCATAATTCCTATTCTGTACACAAATCATGACATAGTAAAAATGCTGCATAAGTGATTTCATGAAATGAACTATAACAGAATGCTGTCCATTAAAAGCAAAGAGCTGTAAACAAACTTCTTTCATCCGGCAGAATGGGTTTTGATTCCAACATGCTCTACTTGTGTATTGTGTGACCAGAGCAAGTCACTTTTCCTCCCTGTGCTCCCTAAACACACCAGGGAACAAACTGCTGCTCAGTATGCCTTTCCTGGACAAAAAGAGTATAAAAATTTGAGCATGTGTTATGACTCTGAAAATATTATGCTCTTTCTATCCCGATTTGACCTGAAAAGAAAAAATAGGACACAATTACTGTACTTGTTTATTAATTGCAAAAACACACAGACAACATTGTTAAAACATGCATAACCTGAAATGCATTATTTGACGAAGTTAAAAGTGTGACAGTTTCTTATTGAAATTCTTTGGATGGAATTGGATTTTCTACTGTAACAATGCCAGTGTTCTATTTTAATGTTTTTACTAACATTTTGAAATGTTAAGGTGATAACTCACTAGTTTCAATGCAAGTACAAAATAATTATTATAAATGTAGAAAGTGTTGTAATAACACCTTAAAACACACAATTTCCTATTTTACCTGTTGAATTATCTACGTCAATGCAAGGCCAAGTCCATCAGTGACATTATTTCTTGTTAGAAATCTAAAACACATGGCTGCTCCCAACCCTTAATTACAGGCTGATTTACATATGAATAACTCTGGACTGCAAAGTCTCACAGATGAACACAATGACTCACTAAAAGTAGCTTTTTATAAGCTTTCAGATATTAGGAAATCCTGTAGATGACAGTTCCCCTTTAAGAAAAGCATGTACTACAAGACAGAGGATATGAGCTAAACAAAGTATGTGTTTATGTCTCCATCCTTCAGAGCATATAAGATGGTAACCCCATTATCAGACGCACAAACAAAAACAGAGACATGCCATGAGGGCAAGCGATTCAGCAATCCAGCTTCTTAATTCTTGCAAGAGGTTCACTGCAGTGTGATCTTTCAACTCAAGATTAGTGATGCACAAGGGAGCCTGCTCCTTACACATTATGGTGGATGTGATTGAGACAGAGGGTGAGGCAGAGGAATCGTAACAGGATGTCCAGTGAGCAGTGACTCTACTGTATTTTTTTTAATTATATTTTACTGATTTTTCAATTATATATACAAACAGTAGAAGGTTACCATACATCAAAAACTGGAAGTCAATACTTATATTCATCCATTATTGAAAATATTTAAAGGATAATTGGTCCATGGCACGGAGAGAGAACTAAGATACAACTATAAAGGGTATTACAGGAGAGCAAAAAAAAAATTCATAAGGACACTTCCTACTTAAGTAAGTTTGACAGTCATAAACTGAAAATTAAACCAATATAGGTGTGCACTACCAGAGCCATTATATTGCTATTAAATTTGAAACATAAACAAGGATTAGCATTCTAAAAGTTAATTAAGCATCCCAACATGAAATTTAATTGTTTAAATAAATTCTTAAAATGTTTTAAGAAAGGCTTGAGATACATCACAATCATTCCCTGAACATTGGAGTTGTAGTAATATTTAAAGACATTCTACTTACAAAAGCAAAATACATTTACTTCCATATATATACTGGTGATGCATTGTTACCACCTGTGGGCAGTAGCAGGCAAACTCCATTGTCCCCAGAACCCCACCAATAAATACACTGACAACATAATGTGTAGTTGGTCAGTCTCGGCACTACTTTTACTGTTTTGTCATAGTTATGATAATTCACAATAACATGTTCACAACGGTACATCTCCATCTTTTCATGTGTAGTCCCTTTATCAACATATTTACAATACATTGTATTTACATTATGTGCATACATCATCTTCTTCACAATCTTCTTGGCCTCATAATTACTAAAAGATCTCTTCTGCCCCCCAGATGTACATTATGGGGGGGCCTGGCCTCTTCCTGTTCCTCTTATGTCCTCAATGGGGGGCACGAGCGTACACACTGTGCCTCTGTCTCTTATTTGTCAAACCTCTGTCCTTTTTTTATTTTCCTTCCTTCCCCCCCATTCTTGTCTTTCTTCCCCATTTCCCTCCTTTCTGCCATCCACCTTAGGCAGTAACTGTGCAGCTTGCCACTGTGTTCCATCTAACACAGTGGCGCACTGTGGTCCATCTACCACAGTGCCTTTCTGCCCTATCTTCCAGGTGGGAGGGTGGGAAAATCACTTTGGAGCATGTTTGTGAGCTTTCCAGTGCTATGCAGCCCCTTTTAGCTGCCTCTTTTCGCCCTGCCCCGTGGCTCACCCTAGCCATCCACTTGTTGCAACCTCATTGATCCCTTGCCTCTTGCCTTGCCCCCTTTGTGACCTCACTCGGGCCTCCCCTCTTTGTGACTCCTGCCTCCAGCTCCACCTCTTCTCCCTCCTCCTCCTCTCTGAGCTTGCCACTTCCTTGGCATGGGCAGGGACAACAAGGCCTGTCCCTTTAATTGAGCAACCCTCTTTGTCCCTAGAACTCCCACAATAAATACACTGACAACATAATGTGTGGTTGCTCAGTCTTGGCAATAATTTTACTGTTGTGTCATAGTTATGATAATTCACAATAACACATTCACAATGGTACATCTCCATCTTTCCATGTGGAGTACCTAATCATTATATTTACAATACATTATATTTACATTATGTGCATACATTATCTTCTTCACAATCTTGTTGGCATCATAATTACTAAAATATCTCTTCTTTTCTTCTGCCCCCCAGACATACATCATGGGGGGGCTGGCCTCTTCCGCTTATGTCCTGAACTGGGGGCATGAGCGTACACACCATGCCCCTGCCTCTTATTTGTCAAACCTGTGTTCTTTTTATTTTCTTCCCTCCCCCTTTTCTTGTCTTCCTTCCCCTTTTTCCATTAGTCCACATCCAGCTCACAATGGGCCGTGAACTTCCCCCTTTCCCCCTCACCCTATCTCATTTCTGTGCTAGCCATGCTTCAATGGCATTCACAGTTTCAGTGTTGAACATAGCCAGGCCAAGGCCCGATAAATGTACCCCATCCCCCTTGTAATACTCTTCTACCCTTCCAGGATCCCGTGGTGAATGACTAATCCCCCTACACCCTGGAACACTCTCCTCACTCATGCATTTTCTGGCCCTGTCCATCCCTTTATGGCTGTCTGCCTGCCTTCACACCCTCCGAGGCGTGATGTCTGACCTTGCCAAAGTAACCTCTGGCCACCATTCCTATATTATTTTTACATCATGTTTTAGCTGATAAAAAATTTCCAGCCAGGTCTTTATTTCCAGGTCATTGCCCACAAGGTGCATTATGATCAGGTTCATCCACCTATGATCCCTTCTGATTTCCCTGAGTTATGGCAGTAGCTGTAACCACTTCACGCCCCACCAACCTTTCCACACCAGTTGTATTGTGTCCATGTCCAGATACAGCTGCTTTCCTCCTTGTCTCCTGGCCTCCCACTTCTCTGCACAATGGACAAATGAATGTCCACAGATCCACGCCTCGAGCCAATTGGTTGCACCTGAATAATCAAAGCACAAAGAATGAGTATCCCGTCTCTGCCCCCCATTCCCCCTTCCCCTCCATCTTCTTCTTGTACCTGCTGTGGGAGAGAAAACAAACATCATTATTGTTGCTTCTTCCATATGTATGTTTTATAACATCCTGAAGCCCATCTTCCCCTTTCTTTGATATCCTCCAGCCCCCTGCCCTGTGCTGCCATCACTGATGCAGCCCCAGTCCTGAACGAGTGAGAGGAATACCCTTCCACTGGTTCCCCCACAAATATGAGTACCTTATTCAGTATAGCAGCTACCTGGTACCCTGAGCCTGGTCTGCCATCACCATGTATAAATATCATTCCATTCCCCTGGTTTGGGCAGTCTACCACATACACGTGCAGTGCCTCTACCAGACAAATAGCTTAGTTTGGGTGTTTCCTCAACCAAACCTTCCTTCCTTGTCTTTGCTGGTCAGTTTTGGAGTACCTTAATAGTACTGTCATGGTCTCACCCTTCCATTTGATGTCCTCCCATTGCAGCCACCCCTTCTGCCATTCTGCTGTGGCCCACTATCTCGCTCAGTTGGAAGGCCCCACTATACATGGTGGTTTACAGTGCCCAAAATAACACCGCTTCCCTTGGGGAACTGCAGATATGCTGCAAGCCCCTTATCAACCTTATCATCAGCCCCTTGGATATCAGCTTTCTGCTATCCTGTCTCTTTCCTGTACCCTTTGTCCAACCCTGCATCATTCTGCAGATCAGGTTGGTTTTTGTAGGGTCTTCCCAGCCCCTCAATGTACATATCTGACCTATTGCTGCCAAATGGACACCCATGGTCGAATGTGCCATGTTCTGATTCCAACCCAAAACTATAAATTGTGCCACCTGCTCCTCCATTACTGGCCCACTTATCTGTCCGCAGTACTGCTCCTGGAATTTCTGAAATGCCTTCCAAGAGGTTTCATAAGCTCTCAGGGTCTGGGGGGCCCAGGAGTTGTGGAGCAATACCTCAGTTCCCCCAATCCAATCGATGATATGTTCAGTGGAACAGTGGTCTGCTTGTCCTCTGCTCCAGGTGCAACAGTCCTGAATTTGTCCATCTGCATTCAGGAGAGGCAATCGGCTATCACATTGTCAATGCCATCGATGTGCTTAGCCCAGAAGGACATGTTCAGGGTCAAGCCCAACCACACCATCCTGCCCAGTACTCTCATTACTCTCTCTGACTTCATTCCCTTCTTGTTCAGTACTTCCACTACTGCCTTATTGTCACTCCAGAATGTGACCTGCTTGTTCCTGAGCTCCCCTCCCCATACTTTCATGGCCACTCATATGGTGAACAGTTCCAAAAAGGTGATGTCTTTCATCACTTCTTCTTGGCCCAGACCTCAGCCATGGCTCTGTGAACCATCACCCTGGAAGTACCCTCCCATGCCTATACCTCCGTAGCATCTGTATATAGCTATAGGTCTGTGTTGTAAAGCCATTCATCCTGCCAGAATGTGTGGCCATTATACTCTTGTAGAAAATGCTCCCACGCTGCCCTTTTTTCTCTGGTCCTCTTATTGAGGTCTTCCTAGTGATGAGGTGTGTGGTCCCATCGTTGCCAAGCTAGATGCCATGTAAACGTTCACCCTGGTGACATGAAAAGGTCAAGTGACCCAGCAGCCACTGTGCCTATTGCAGCTGCACCCTCTTGCATCCCCCTACTGTCTTCAACAGTTCCCTAAGTTTCTTAACCTTCTGGTCAGGCAACCAGAATAGCTCCTGTGTCGTGTCCTGCTCAAGCCCCAGGAACTCTATTGTCTGACTTGGTCCCTCAGTCTTGTCTTCTGCCAATGGGACCCCCACCTCCTGGCATAGCACCTGAAAATCCCTAAGCATGTTCTGGGTCTCTACCCTCCCTTCCCCAATGAACAGGAAGTCATCCAGGTAGTGTACTACTGTCTGGTAATTGAAACGGGTCTCAAAAGCCCATTGCAGCTAGGTACTAAACATCTCAAATGTAGCACATGCTATTGAACACCCCACAGACATGGTTTTATCAAAATAATACATCCCTTCTACCCAGAAACCCAATAAGTCCAAGTCCTCCAGCCTGACTGGTAGTAGGCAGAAAGCTGACTCTATGTCCATTTTCACCAGCCATGCCTCTTGTTTTGATCTAATCAACCATACTGCATCCTCTAGAGTGGCATAGGTGACCCTGCTGTCCTCCTCCCCAATAGCACCATTGACTGAATCCCTTTCCGGGTAGGATAGGTGATGTGTTACCCGGGACTCACCCTCTTGCTTCTTGGGACTAGTTTCAATGTAGGAGACCCTCAGGTTTGGCAGTGGGGGTTGTAAATGGACCTTCGACCCTCCCCACCCTCACTTCTTTCTGAATTTTTTGTGTCAAAATTCCCTCCTTCCCTTGTAGAGATTTGAGGTTCTTTGCTGATGTCTGCTTCCTGCACCCTTGAACTGTAAGCTAAAGCCTGATCAAAAACCCACCCACAATTTCTCAGCCGTCTCTCTGTCCGGTTAACCCCCCCAGCCCCTTGTCTATCCTGCTATGCTTATAGGTGTCCAAGCCAGCAGAAACCCCCTTTTACCACCTTCATGAATCCTGGTGTCAGGGTTGATAGGCCTGTCCCTCTCCCTGTTCCCTTCCCCTGCTTCCTCTCCCCATTGCTGCCCCCAAAAGGAGTTCTGGCTGTACCAAAAGGGGCAGCTGGTATGCACTGTCCTGGCTGCATGACCCTTTATCCCAGCTGTATCTACACTTGGATGCTGGGTGGTGCCCTCCGCATTTGGAGCAGACATGCCAGAACTGGCAGTTCAGCCATGAGCAGACGGCCCTATTGTATCCCCAATATGCCTTTGTTGCTGTCCCCCCATCTCTTACCTTCCATTTCATTGTCTGAGGGGCCCGCATAAATTTCCAACCACAAATCTATTTGCCTCACGTCCCACTGTACATCCCCAAAATGAGCCATTCTCTTCCTAAATTTCTCATTGTGATGTAGCCAACTATGTCCCCCCTTTTTATATGCATTTTTTTACTATGAGGGAGTAGGTTAAGAGCAGGGTAGCTAGCTCCGACCACTTCTCAATCACAATGGCTGTAAAATAAGTGAAACTCATGGACCCATTATCCCAGGTTTTTCCCTTCCATGCTTTATCCTTCTCTTCCTTTCTTAGCAGCACCACTGCTGCTGTCATGTCCTTCTTCTCGTAACTATCCTCTTCTTCATATTTATCCATACTGTCTACACTTGCTAATGCAAAAATACCTACATATTCCCCTTTCCATATCTTCTCTTTTATGGACGTGGGGACGTGGTCTGCTAGACACACCCCAGGTGCCCCCAGTTCCCTTATTATCCCATGGTTTCCCACTGTAGCTACTTCCCTTTTCAACTCTCCTAATGCCTTCTCTAGCTGTCCTATTCCATTCTCCCCCATACCTTTCAACATTTGATCTATATATTCTTTCATGTTGCTCTACATAGTCACCCCTTGATTACCTGTTGTGGGTGTATGTGGGGCTCTGGGCCCCAGCATGGGTAGTCCTGGTGCACTGGAAAGAACCACCTGTGGCAAAGATGGAATCTGGACAGGTCCTGGCAGGATAGGCTGGAGCCTCGGTGCCTCAAGTTCTGGTACTACCTTTGGGTCTGGGATGCGGTCCAGGCTTGGCTCGGGGACAGGATTATTCAGAGTTGGACAAATAGGGGTCCTTGGTTCAGATTTCAGTACTACTACCCTGGGTTCTGGTACACTGCTCCTTGTTGGCACCCTCTTGTTCATCTCTTTACCCTTCCCCATCTTCCCCTTCCATTTTGTATACTTCTCCCCTTCCTCTGGTTCCGCCACCTCCAGCAACCGATTTGCCTTCTCCACCAGGTCCATTACTGCTTTGTAGCATTCATCTTTGCTGGGCTTTGCTTTCTTTGGTGCCATCCTTGCTCTGTATCTACAGTGGACACTACATGTAAGTCAACACAAAACAGCATTTGCTGTATACATCTGTAAAAGAACATTTTTTTTTTGCATCTGCTTTACTCATTACCTTGGTATTGGGGAAGGCAATCATGCTCAACCCAGGGCTACCCATTAAACTGAAGCTTGTTTCCCGGGCCTGGTGACCAGGACACTGATTGTCTCCCTAAGGTTCACCCAGTAGACCTGTAGGCCAGCTCAGGTTTCAACACCCCGGTTCCAATAAAAAGGCATGCTCTAACTATCTGCTTCACCTCTCATCCTTTAACATGTGCAATCTCCTGTCCCCAGCCTCCTCTGCTCCGACCTTGTGCATGCTAACGAAACTCCGTCTCTTCCCCTGTCATTCCTTGTATTTGTCCCCCACCTTTCTGTCTACTTTGGTAACCTGCTAGAGCCCACCAGGCCCCATTGCTCAGTTCCAGAGGTGTGCTGGGAGTTCTGGGTGGATACAAAGCTTGGCTCCTCTAACCCTTGCTTATATTGCATGGCCACCTTGCATTGGGCTACTCCACTTATCCCATAATTTATCCAAACCCATCTGCTGTCCTGTTAGCCAGGCTCGTTCTACCTCCCCAGTCTGCCCTCTTTTGGGCCCAAATACATCCCCATGGGTTTTTTCTCCTGCCTTTGTTGTGACTTCTCCCTCTGGAATTGCCTTTAAATCCCAGCCCCATCTTATCCAATCCACAACAACCCGAAATGCCACCATACTTTAATAAATTGTATGCATGCTACTTCCTTTCCCTGGTTCCCTATTCGGCCTACAGCTGGGATCCCTCCAACCCGCATGGTGATGATATCACATGCCAACGCCACACAGTTGGCCCTCGCCATCTCATTCTATTCTCCCCCTTCCTCCCCTTGTTATTCACTCCTGTATTCCCTGAAAAAACAGTAAGAAATGCCCGAATCACGCTAGTAGGCAGGGCTGCATTACTGAAACAGAAACGCCACTATGCAGCATGCCTCAGCGAGGGTGGCTGCTCCTCCAGGGATAGCAGGCCTCAGACCAACACGTGGCACCTCCTGTGTTGAAAAGCCAAGTTCCTGGCCAAATCGCATGGCGTGATTACTAGAGAAGCACACCAGAATCCTGCAATAGCCACTGGAATTCAGCCTCCAAACTACGAGTACAGCTTCTCGCTACATACATGTATATATATTTTTTTAAAGTCTGGGTTGCTATTCACAAGTGGAATTAGTGCAGGGTGCCACCATTGGATGACTCAACCAACGCTGCTGTAGCACCCTAAGAAGGCTTGTTTAGTCAGCAGATAGGAGCAAACAGTACGCATAGGAGGAAGCCAAATGACCATGGAACCTCCACGGAGCGAGAGTGATCCCAAGGTAGAAGAGCCAAGAAGGGAGCATACACCAACATGTTAATGGGTTTTTATGTTCAGCCTGCCCTCATTCTTCTTCAGAGCTTGTGCTTTCCCAGCTCACCAGTGCTTGTAATATAATTCCACACCTCTCCCAGTGCTTGCCTGTTACTCTCTGTTACAACCCTGCAGTTCTCACACTGCAGCCCTCTGCTCCTTAGTCAGTTAAGTACCTTACCTTCACTTGGTTCTCATTGTCTACTCACTGCGTTCTCTCTTACTCCATGTCCTCTTCCTTTTTTTTTAAACTATGTTCACTTGCATTCTGCTATTTAACTCAAAAATCCAAACAAAGGCCCATTGGCTCTATAACATGCCATGACTGATGTGCATCCAAAGGAAACTCACTTTGGAGCAAGTTTGTGATCTCTCCACTGCTGTGCAGCCCCTTTTACCTGCCCCTTTTTGCCCTGCTCCCTGGCTCACCCTAGCCATCCACTTGTTGCCACCTCATTGCTCCCTTGCCTCTTGCCTCACATCTTTGTGATCTCATTCGTACCTCCCCTCTTTGTGACTCCTGCCTCCAGCTCTGCCCCTTCTTCCCCTCTCTGAGCTTGCCACTTTCTTGGCATGGGCCATAGGACAACTGGGCCTGCCCCTTTTAATTGGGCAACCCTCTTTATTCACAAGTGTGAATAATGATCCATGAATAATGGAGTTTGCCTTTGCGACCCCCCACAACCCAGCAAATGCCCTACCATTGCAGGAACCCTCGCTCCAGGCATGAAAATACTTCATATAACAAACACCTTCTAAAACAAACACACATCCCAAAAAATAAAGCTCTCCACAACTCCCTTAGCTTCTGTCTGTCAACAGCAGACACAGCGCAACTATAAAAAAGGAAAGCAAATAGCAAACAAAACAGCTCCTAATTTCGAGCAAATCAAAAAAAAAATGGCAGCATAATCTGTCTCCATGGCAAGCTACACTCCAAGACAGGGAAAAAAAGCAAAAATGAAAACTGGAAATTCAAACCCCAAAGTATATCTGAACCTTTGAGAGGTAAATTGACAAACTCTGCAGCTCCCTTCCTTCGGGCTGCCACCTTGCGCTACACTGAAGTGCCACATCAAACGACTTCCTTCTAACACACTGGCGCTCTCTTCGAACCACAAAACAAATGCCTACATATAAATTCCAAGCCTGAAAAGGAACAAAACACCTTAGAAATGGAAATGACCTCCCATTTCACAGTGTGCTCCAATTCAGATAAGTTACTTTAAATCAGAAGAGAAACCAGTACATATGAAAAATAAAACATGGGGACATGTGGAAATTTGGATTTTATGCACACCCTCAGTGTGTGATGACCAGTCAAACTCCTTGGGCTTTGCCCTTGGGGTTTATGGGGCATCACACCTTGGGTGTGTATAAAATCCTCATTAACCACACTTCCCCATACATTATTCTATAAGTATTTTATACTCAAAGAAAAAGAATATATTCTTATGCCAATACAGAATTGTTAATTATTCATGTCTTTTTTCACTCCAAATCAAGAAGCACAATAAAGTCAATTATGCCACTGCCATCATCTCCTCATCAGAGAGAGTGGGTGATTTTGCTTTCTCATTTTTATTTAAATCTTTTATGAACTGTGCCCTTCTGCTAAATGCAGTGACTTGATCCACCACTAAGAATAGGTGTTTGCTTCCTTTATATTTGATAGTGAGCTTAGCTGGTGCTAACAGTTGGAAGTCTGCACCCATCTCTAGCAGTTCTTGGCATAGGGCAATACATCATCAGTAATATTGCTGAGTGGCAAAAGCAAAGTCTAAAAAAATAAAAATAAAAATGTTGGACTTGTAGAGTAATGTGTCTTCTGCCTGGATGATTGAACAATAAAGTCCTGGTCAGATTAAAAGGCAATTTATATCATGATAGCTGATTTATATTTGGAGTCATCTGAAACCTCAGTTGGAGCAGCAAGCATACAAGTCACCTGTTTCAATACACTGTATTTCTATTTTTAGAGCTCTGATAAGATTTAGTGATAAATGGAAGAGTTTCCTCTAGTAAGTTAAACACAGTAAAAATAAATATTTAATCATACCATGGGGACTTTGAAATTCCAAATTAAGGGAGTTCAGAAACCCCACCAGATGAAGAGTCTTATAATGAGTTTGATTTTAAAACATTTCTATATTTCTGTTTATGACATAGTTCTCTCTAATCAGATTGGCAATAATTGCTTCTAACCTAATGATTTTATTCAAAGATATTGAAATAATTTATGAGTTTTGAATTACTTGTTTATTGCTATCAATATTTCCCTGGTTTCTTTTGCATCTTTCTGGAGTAAATCCACATTTCACTAAGAGCCTGAAACTTTCTGTTGAAAGTTTGGGTCCCTAGAATTACCTTTCCAAGTAACTCTTGCAAATAACCCTCCCAACTGAGAATTTCAGTAAGTCCCTCATGAGGGGTATCTCCTCGACTATATGTTTTTTCTTCCTTCTTTTCCTATTCTTCTTCTAGATCCTCATTGGCTGTTGTAGCTCCCATGAACCTTGATGGGTCCTGAGGATAAACCAATGGCTTCTCCTCGAATTGTGTAGCCATGCTTCTGATCACCCCACTCAGAGGAACAGATAGAGCCCTTTTTTCCTGTACCAGCCCCTTCCTTGCAGCTTCGCAGTGTGCGTTCCTTGATTCTTGGCTCATCACTTTAACAATCCAATGACCAGCAAATCCCACATCTACCACCAAATTGTCATGGCATGGGTGATCAGGAAGCACACATATGGAAAATCTTGAAGAAATTGCAGTAAGTGTGTATGTACTGTATTTGAAGAATAAGAAAAATAACATAAACTAAAAGACTGGAATATCACAGCATTTGAACAAGTTCTGGCACTGTATAATCTTTCAGGGATACTGGGGAGCAGATCTGAAGTCTCTGAGAAGAAATCTGAGAGCACAGTTATTCCTTCAGTGCCTTCAGCAAGCAATCTTTCTTTGCAGTGACTAGAGTGCACAAAAACAACCTTTCACTGGCAGAATTGAAGCAAGCATCAGACTTTCACTTATATGAAAGTTTGGAAATCCATTTCTGAACTTTTGCAGAAATTCCTCCTCCCCTGCATCACTGCCTAATATACAATTATAGTAATTCCCACCCTAGTGCCTAGTGGTCCCTCCCCCCCATGAGATCACCCACACCATATTTTAAAAACAAATCCCTGTAATCCCTGCTGGCAAGTGGTGCCTTCCCCCGATCACCAACCTGACCAGTTCAGGACTTCATGCCCTGGTGTCCAATTCCAGTTAACCCCCACATCCAAATCTCTTGTGGTATAGTGAAAAACAAAACAATTTCTCCCTTGTGGTGTAGTGACTCCTCTCCTATCCCCAATCCATGAATTAAAATATTATTCTGTGGTGGTTTAGTGCACCCCATATCACCACAGGCAATGTCCACCACCCTGCTCCCCCATCCCAAACCCAAGTGGGCACTCATTTATTGATATCTCAGTGGGCTGCTGGCCATGGATGAGGGCTATGCTGGTCACCTGCTCGGATTTGGGAAAGGGGTGCGCGGTAGTGGGACATTGCCTGTAGGGGTTGGGATAGGCATGGGTATACTAGACCACCAGGGAATACTCTTTTAATTCATGGATTGGGGATGGAGGGTCACTAGACCATCACAGTAAAATGTGTTTTTTTTTATTATATTGCAGGGCATTGGGTAGGAAGAGGGGTTAACTTGAGTCAGAAACCTAGGCATGATGTCATGGAGTGGTCAGGTGGGTGATCAGATGGGGAGGGACTGCTAGCCATCTGGGACTAAAAATGAGGTGGGTTATCGGGTGGGGAGGGGACCACTAGCCACCAGGGATTTTTTAATTTTATTTCAGGCATGGCTTGGGGGGAGCAGCACTGGACACCAAAGGTGACATTTTTTTTCTTTCTTCCACCTCTAGGTGAGTAGAACAGGGTGAAATTTTACCCAGTGCCTTTGGAAGTTTTCAGATGTGCCATAGATGGAAGTTCGGAAACTTCTGCAAAGGTTACAAACCTTTACAGAAATTTTGCTATTTGGCAGAAAAATCAACTTCACACACCTCTAGTTGTGACCAAACACTAACTGACTCAAGTCCTATTCAGCAGGGATTTGTTTAGATGAACAGCTCCACCTCCCCAATTCCTATAGGCACCACAGAACATCAATCTTTACAGAAAGTACTAGAATGTGCTCAACAGTAATATAGCATTGCATTACATATAGAATAACGAATGAGGTGGTGGTTATAATGAGAATTGTACATCACCCCAAGGTGTGGGATGCCATATAAACTCCAAGAATGAAGTCTGAGGAGTTTGTAAAGGCATCCCACACCAAGAAGGTGTGTAAAATTTGAGTTTTACACACCTTTCCAGATTTCATTTTATATAATTGCTGGGAATCTCTTTTTCATCTCAGCAGCTACATAAAATAAAGAAAGATCCTCATGGAGCTGTGCATTTGGTAGAGTTTCACATAGTCCACAGCTTGTACTGAAAATCTCAGCTCATGTTAGAAGTCATTAGTTTTTAATAGCCAGTTTGGGAACTGGTCATTTTAAAGTTGTTTTGTTTCTTTTTTAAATTAACTTACCACAGATTCTCAGTGGTGGTGAACTGTGAGGAACTGCAAAATGGTTGCCAGCCATTACAGAATACTGGAGGAATGGTATTTGCACATGATCAGACCCATTATATCTCATGGGATGTAATGGGGAAATTTTAACCCGCTTTCCCTCTGGGAAAACAGCTCCCCAGTTTTTATAAACAGATAATACATCTAATACAATCTGTGCTATTCAATACTACAATTGTGTCTTACTTCTATAAAAATGTAAGAAATAGGCAAACACCTAAAATAACATGCTGTCTGTCAATTGTCATCAAAGTTCTGGAGTATATCAGTAACTCTGCTGTAATTCTGCTGCTCTGCTCTTCATTTGCCACAAGCTAGTATCATACATCTAGTTACCACTTTATTTCTACATAAATTACATCACTTTGTCTTAGTATGTTGTGTGCAACAGGAAGAAAACAGAAGGGACAGGACAGGGATGAATAGATGCACAACAGACCCTGCCCAGCCAGACCAGGGATGAAACATGAAGCACAGGATAGAAATAGATTTCACTTCCCAAAACAGGGGGCAGAGGGAGCACAACCCCCATACTTGAACTTGAATAAATTTGTTTGATCAGTCGTAAACCATTACAATAAAATAAATAACAAACAATAACATTATATAATACAATAATTATAGAAATACATTAACATAAGCATAGCTTAACACAATCACTTATAAACAAACATGGTTTTCTAGAGCCTGTGCAAACAGTGCAAGCAGTGCAGTACTGTATTAGAGTTAATAAAATCAGTAATGATAATTGAACTACATGAGTGGATTTTATCTAAGCATATGCATCCAGACTCTCTTAACGTTATAAGAAAACTGAAAAAGTTGATTACATGTATTTCATTCTAATTCTTATTACAGCCTCAAGATACCCTGCCAGTTTCTGAATAATTTGTTCATCATTTGAAGTAAAAAGATTATTCAATGACAAGATCTGGTCCATTGTTGTGATTTCCAACCATAATGTTTTTAACCATGCCTCTCTAGGTTTGTTGTACCAGGGGCATGGTATAATAACATAGGTTTATAGGTAAGTACAGAGCTATATAGACATTAGTCCTTTTGCTCACCATTTATTAATAATCCTGAATATTATGCTTAAGTAAGAAGCTATCTAGTTTGTTTTTAAATGCATTCACAGTTACACTAGCCACCACCTCTAATGGAAACCTATTCCAAATATTGGTAACTCTCAGCATGAGCCAGGATTTTCTTTTTTTGGTTTTTGGACATTCCACATATAGTTGAAGAGGATGTGATCTGGTATAACCCGACAAATCCCTCTACCTCAAACCCAGTAGTTCCCATAAATCTGGATCAATAGTGGCTTTATAGATCAAACACATATCCCCTCTTAAACACCTATATTCCAAGGAATATAAACCCAGAATGTTTAGCCTCTTTTGAAAGTCTTGATCTTTAACCTCCTGTATAGTTTGAGTGGCTCTTCTCTGAACTCTCTCAAGTGCCACTATCTCAGTTCTTCCACTGGGTGACCAGAACTGTGCACAATAATCCAAATGCGGCCTCACCAATTATGTATAAAGGGGAAGAAGAACATCCCTACTTCTAGATGTGATATGTTTATGTATACAATGTAAAATACCACTTGATTTTTTAATAACTGAATTGCAATGAATTTTAGATGATAAATCGTGTGTAACCATAATACCCAAGTCACTCTGTTGTTCCACAGTATTTAATATTTGTCCTCCAAGTGTATATGGTATCTGCTTATTTGCCTTACCGAGGTGCATAACACAACATTTGTCCACATTAAACAGCAGTTTTTTATCTAATGTCCAGGACACCAGCATATTTAGTGCTTCTTGTAGTTTTGTGGCGCCATTTTGGTTATTAATAGGAAACCCAACCCTGGTATCATCAGCAAACTTAGAAACCCAGACTCTATTGTTGACTTTCATTGAGGCAATATATATAATAAACAAGCAGGGCCCCAAGACAGAGCCCTGGGGCACCCCACTAGTCACCTCAGCCCATGCTGAGTTGGTCCTATTTACAGTTACTGACTGCTTTCTAGAGATCAGCCATGCATCTACCCATTTTGTTATTTTTCTTGGTAAGTCCTGTAATATTAATGCTTCAATAAGTTCTCCATGGGGAGCCTTGTCAAAAGCCTTCGAAAAATCGAGATATACCACATCCACATGCAGTCCGTCACCCATTGCCCTGCTGACCTTTCCATAAAATTCCAATAGGTTGGTCTGACAGGACATTCAGGTGATAAATCCATGCTGTACTGGGTCTACTAGATCTGTTTTTTTTGGCATGGTCCACAATGTAATCTTTTAAAATACCCTCGAGGATTTTTTCTATAACAGATGTCAGGCTAATAGGTCTAGAGTTGGACACCTCATGTCTACTCCCTTTTTTGTAAATGGGAACCACTCTTGCTTGTTTCCAAGCCTCCAAAACTAGCCCTTTTTTAATGATGTTTAAAAAATAACCATCAGGGGTTCAGCCAAGAGGTCAGCCAGTTCTTTAATTATTCTTGAGTGCATTCCATCCAGACCTTGTGATTTATTCTGATCTAATTTATGGAGCCTTTTAAGTACATCTTCACTTGTTATCAGTGATTCTATGTCTAGTACAGTTTGAAAATATTCTAATTTATGGGAGGATTTACTATTGAAGACTGATATAAAGAAATCATTATACATTTGGGCTAGAAGAGACTGGTCAGTAACTGTACTTCCATCCATTGCATGTAGTGGGCCAATAGGTCTACAAGCACCCTTTTTGTCATAAATATATACATAAAAAGATTTATAGTTATCCTGACTCTGGTTGCCAGGCTTAGCTCATATTTTAGTTTAGCTTCTTTAATAAATTTTTTTAACTTTTTAAAAAGGTTCTTATATGCTTTCCAACAAATGTTGTTTCCCAAATTTTTGGCCTTGTAAAATGCCCTATTTTTTTTCTTTATCAGTTTCAATATATGTTTTGACATCCATTTGGGTTTAATCTTGGTGGTGCCATCCGTTCTCTTTATTAAAGGAGTAAAAGCTTGGATAGCTAAAATTAATTTATCCTCCAGGAGATCCCACATGGACTCGAGTGTTTTGTTTTGAAATTCCTCTACCCAGTTTCAATTTTTGAGATATGTTCTCATTCTATCAAAATCAGCTTTACTATAGTCATATTTGCTAGTCCTACTTACCATAGTGTCTGTTAATGTGTCAAGGGAAAAGTAAACCATAGAGTGGTTACTTGATCCAAGAGGGGGAATAACCTTACAAGATGTTATATTACCATCTAGGTTACTTAACACAAGATCCAATATGTGACTGTCCCTAGTATTGACATTTACCCACTGGTTCATTCCTGCTAGCAAGCATAATTCTAGATATCGTGATTCCATAGTAGTATTCGTCCATAATGTTTTCCAATTTATGCCTGGTAAATTAAGATCACCAACTACAACGTTACTTTTAGTTCTACCAATTATATCCAAAAAGTCCAGTAATTGTTCCTCCTGGTCCAGTGAAACAGTAGGTGATCTATATATTACTCCAATGTTAACAATGTGTGAATGGCAGAGTGATATTTTGACCCATAACACCTCTATTTTATCCCATTTAGTTGTATTGATTTCTTCAGAATTTATATTGTTGGAAATGAATAGAGCCACTCCCCCACCTCTTTTTTCTTTCCTGTCTTTGTGGTACAAATGAAATCCATTTATCTGCTTTTCCCATGGATCATGTGGGCTCCACCAGGTCTCCGTAACAGCACATATACTAATATTCAATTGTTCCATGGATAATTTGAATTCACCCAATTTGCTATTTAAACTCCTGGCATTTAATGAGAGAAAGTTATATGAAGTATGGTCATATTTTTCTTCTTTTGAAGGGGAACTAATAGGTCTACATCCCCCCTCATGCTAAGTTTAAATTTTCCTCCAGTGTGTGTCTGAGTTGGTAAGCAAAAATACATTCTCCCCTTCTGTTTAGATGGAGTCCATCTTGTTCATATAGCATTGGGTCCCTAAACTTTGCCCCCTGTTTGGCAAAAGTATGGCCTTCTCTAAAGTATCATCTTTTCATCCATCCATTTAACTGAATTATATCATTATTTACATTCCATGGTGCCCTGGGTACTGGAAGTACCCCAGAAATAATGAGATCACATCCGTCCTTTGTAAGGGCCCTCCCTACCTCCTCAAAATCTCTCTGCATATCTAGGAGCCTTCTCTTCTCTTCATCATTAGTTCCTACATGTATAAGGACCAATGGTTTGTGAGTGTTTTCTCTTAAGCCAGGGAGGAGATTCTTGATGCCTTTTATACTCACTCCAGGGAGTGCACTGACTGTAGTCATTTGTTTACAATTTTTACATAAGATGTGATCTATATATTTCAACATAGAATCACCCAAAACCAGGACATCTCTAGTATTGGACTCCTCTTCTAGAAAATGCCTCTACTGGTGCTCGCTCACTGCAGGGGTGAGTTTTGAATGTTACAGTGACCCGGAAGTAGACTCGGGGGGTCATGGGACAGTTGCAAATTCAGATTCCTAATTAAACTTTAAAAGTGTTCCTCAATGAGTGCACCTCTCATTCATGACTCAGGCAAAGGGTTTAGCCCACAAGATCTTTAAAAACAGTTGCTCTCAGCCGTTTAGTAGCTCAGCTATGCTCTGCCTGAACTACTAGGCTTTCTTCCTGTTTCCTGTCAAGTGCTAAACAGGGCTCAAGTATACAGCACGTCTCAAGGTTACAACGATTTGTTAAAATGTCCCCCAGAACTGTAAAAACAGCACTGAGCTTGCCAGAATCAAAGAAAATGCCTCTACCGTTGCTCGCGCTCACTGCGGGTGAGTTTGAATGTTACAGTGACCCGGAAGTAGACTCAGGGGGTCATGGGACACTTGCAAATTCAGATTCCCAAATACACTTTAAAAGTGTTCCTCAATGCGTGCACCACTCATTCGTGGCTCAGGCAAAGAGTTTATCCCACAAGATCTTTAAAAACAGTTGCTCTCAGCCATTTGGTAGTTCAGACTATGCTCTGCCTGAACTACCAGGCCCTCTTCCTGTTTACAGTGAAGTGCTAAACAGGGTTCAATTATACAGCATGGCTCAAGGTTACAACAATTTGTTAAAATGTCCCCAGAACTGTAAAAACAGCACTGAGCTTCCCAGAATCTAGAAAATGCCTCTACTGGTGCTCACTCACTGCAGGGGTGAGTTTTGAATGTTACAGTGACCCAGACGTAGACTCGGGGGGGGGGTGTCACGGGACACTCGCAAATTCAGATTCCTAAATAAACTTTAAAAGTGTACCTCAATGCATGCACCACTCATTCTTGGCTCAGGCAAAGGGTTTAGCCCACAAGATCTTTAAAAACAATTGCTCTAAGCCATTTAGTAGCTCAGTTATGCTCTGCCTGAACTACCAGGCTCTCTTCCTGTTTCCTGCCAAATGCTAAACAGGGCTCAATTATAAAGCACAGCTCAAGGTTACAACAATTTGTTAAAATATCCCCAGAACTGTAAAAACAGCACTGAGCTTGCCAGAATCTAGAAAATGCCTCTATTGGTGTTCGCTCACTGCAGGGGTGAGTTTTGAATGTTACAGTGACCCGGAAGTAGACTCTGGAGGGTCACGGGACACTCGCAAATTCAGATTCCCAAATAAACTTTAAAAGTGTTCCTCAATGCATGCACCACTCATTCATGGCTCAGGCAAAGGGTTTAGCCCACAAGATCTTTAAAAACAGTTGTTCTCAGCCATTTAGTAGTTCAGGCTATACTCTGCCTGAACTACCAGTCTCTCTTCCTGTTTCCTGTAAAATGCTAAATAGGGCTCAATTATACAGCATGGCTCAAGGTTACAACAATTTAATAAAATATCCCCAGAACTGTAAAAACAGCACTGAGCTTGCCAGAATCTAGAAAATGCCTCTACTGGTGCTCACTCACTGCAGGGGTGAGTTCTGAATGTTACAGTGACCTGGAAGTAGACGCGGGGGGTCACGGGACACTTGCTAATTCAGATTCCCAAATAAACTTTAAAAATGTTCCTCAATGCGTGCACCACTGATACGTGGCTCAGGCAAAGGGTTTAGCCCAAAAGATCTTTAAAAACAGTTGCTCTCAGCCGTTTAGTAGCTCAGCTATGCTCTGCCTGAACTACCAGGCTGTCTTCCTGTTTCCTGTCAAGTGCTAAACAGGGCTCAATTATATAGCATGTCTCAAGGTTACAACGATTTGTTAAAATGTCCCCAGAACTGTAAAAACAGCACTGAGCTTGCCAGAATCTAGAAAATGCCTCTACTGGTGCTCGCTCACTGCAGGGGCGAGTTTTGAATGTTACAGTGACCCGGAAGTAGACTCGGGGGGTCACGGGACAGTCGCTAATTCAGATTCTCAAATAAACTTTAAAAGTGTTCCTCAATGCGTGAAACACTCATTCGTGGCTCAGGCAAAGGGTTTATCCCACAAGATCTTTAAAAACAGTTGCTCTCAGCCGTTTAGTAGTTCAGGCTATGCTCTGCCTGAACTACCAGGCTCTCTTCCTGTTTCCTGTAAAGTGCTAAACAGGGCTCAATTATAAAGCACAGCTCAAGGTTATAACAACTTGTTGAAATGTCCCCAGAACTGTAAAAACAGCACTGAGCTTGCCAGAATCTAGAAAATGCCTCTACTGGTGCTCGCTCACTGCAGGGGTGAGTTTTGAATGTAACAGTGACCCAGAAGTAGACTCGGGGGGTCACGGGACAGTCGCAAATTCAGATTCCCAAATAAACTTTAAAAGTGTTCCACAATGTGTGCACCACTCATTCGTGGCTCAGGCAAAGGGTTTATCCCACAAGATCTTTAAAAACAGTTGCTCTCAGCCGTTTAGTAGTTTGAGCTATGCTGAACATGAAATATATCTTCAGCACTCTCACTAGTACAGGAACAATAAGCAAAGCTAAGTTCCATTTCCTTAAAATACCTAGCTGATGGCACTTTACTAGGGAACATTTCCAGTCTAAACTTCGGGAAAAGCTTCTCTTTGTTTTAAATTAGTTAAAACATCTAAATAGTCTCTAAACTGAAATGTGATATTATTTTAATGAATCCATGGAGCTATTTTCAGATTTGAAATGGTTACCAGAGCCAGTGTTTTGAAGTAGTTTGTAATCTTTTTTGTAATATATGGTTTATATTTGGGAATAGGTGAGATCTTTTATCAAATACTTTTTCAATAAAGACAACTCTACCATTTCCAAGACTGCATATAGCCCAGTCAGCTAAATTAGTATTTTACAGCCAATTTCTCTCCAAGTGCACTTTTGTTTTAATGCAAGTCCTTACAATCTACAGTATTGTGGTCTAGTGTTAACCACTTCATCCAATAATTCCTTGTCCTAGATTAGGCATGTGCTAATGGACTAACACCTGTTTCAGCCCTTAAAAGGGCTGCAGGAACAGAATTCTTTACACCAAGTGAAGATCTCAATAATTTATTAAGTGGGGCTTCCACTGCTTGGTGGTTTACATATCCCCAGCTTTCAGAGTGAAATAAAGTCTGTGCATAGTACTTTGACTTAACTGCTGTAATAAGTGGTTTAACAGAGCATCCCCCCTATTTGTAATTAAAAGATTTAAGGTAGTTGACAGTTTTAATTTAGGAAGAAGTAAATTAATATGCTTAGCCCATTTACCATCATGTGAAAAGTGAAGACCTAGCGAAACATTCAGTTTTACTGTACTAAGTCTTTTTCCACCTAGCCTCCAGGTTTTAGTTAATTTATTCAAGCCCATTATAATAATCTGACTTTAGTTTTCATTAATAGTCAGATTATGTCTGATAGCATAGCTATCTAAAAGATCAAGTGTCCTCTGTGGTCCCCTCTGAGATAATGAAAATAGGACAAGATCATCAGCGTATGCCAACACTAGGCATGATTTTCCTATAATTCCAGGTGAATTGGTTAGGGAATTGCCCTGGGAAATTAGCAAATTATTTATATTGATACAAAACAAGGTGGGGGCCAAAACACAATCTTGCTTAACCCCACTGTTTATTGAAAAGGTAGTATAAAATTGTCCAGATGTCCCTAATTTTACCTGCACGCTAGTGTTATGATACAATTATCTTATTATAGCAACAATTTCCACAACAATACCTCAGTCATTCATTATTGTCCATAAAGTACAATGCAAAACAGAGTCAAAGGCAGAGTTGAAATCTATAAATAACAGATACACTTTCTGTTTACACAGTTTAACATATTTTTAACATATGTTTCATAGAGATATATTTAATAGATCAATATTTCTCTCCTTTTGATATCTCTATTTTTTTTTTACTATCCTTTTTGAAAACCATGTACTGTAAGTCCCATTATACACAAATAAAAAATTACTCACCTTAGTAATGTTGTTTCTTCTAATGGAGTCTTGCTATATTATGACATATGCAGTGAGTCCTAACCTTCAAACTGCTCCGGAGGTGAAAGAGTTAACTTTCCATGCCAGGCATGGAACTTTGAGCTCGAGCTCAGTTGAAAACTCTGTTGTTCTTCAAACTCAAACTGTCAGATCTTTACTAGCAAAACTCACTAAGGTTCTGTGTGGAAGCTGTAAACCTACACTAGCCAACTGGCTACTAAATATAAGAACAAATTTTTTGCTGTTAAAACAAAGACTCAAGTCAGGAGACCCAAAAAATGAAAAACGCAACACCAGTCACCCCAAAAAGGAGGGGTGAAAAACAAGGTGGGCATCTACTAAGTTCCAACACTGCACTGCCCACCCACATCCCAAAAGTTGAGGTTCTGAGAGGGGCAGGCAGGGGGGTGAGGTCATAACATAGCAAGACTCCATTAGAAGAAACAACATTACTAAGGTGAGTAATTTTTTCTTCAAACAACATGAAGTCTTGCTATATTATGACATATGCAGGTACATAGCAGTACCTCTGTGGAGGAGAGAGAACCAACTTAGGAAATAGGTTTGAAGCACAGTTGTAAAGTTAAACTGAGCATCACCCTAGCCTGGATGTCCAGGAGTAATGCTTGGTAAAGTGTGAACTGTTTTCCAGGTAGCTGTTGACATATCTCTAGGGATAGGATGTCCCTGGCAGCAGCCAGAATGGCTAGTACCTCTGGTAGAGTGAGCCTCAGGCCTGAGGAGGAATCTTACCCAGTTTTTCATAGCAAGGTGGATACAAGAGACAATCCACCTGGCAATGGATCTTTTAGTGGCAGGTTTCCCTTTGCCAACCTCACCATAAGTGAGGAACAGTTGGAGGAGTCAAAACCTGTGACCCTTGGTAAGATCTATGTAGTAGCTAAGGATCTTTTGACATCTAAATATGCATCTCCTCTCGCCAGAGGAGGAATGGTCAGTGAATACACAGGGAGAGACATAGATTGATTAAGGTGGAAATCTGAAACCACCTTAGGCAAGAACTTTCTGTTAATCCTGAGGGACCACCTTATCTCTGTGAAAGGAGATAAAATCAGGCTCCACTGACAATGCTTGTAATTCACTTATCAGTCTGGCAGAAGTGATGGCTACCAAAAACACAGTTTTTCAAGTCAAGTACTTAAGCTCTGCTGAAGACAAGGGCTCAAAAGGGGGTTGCATAAGCTGGGCAATGCAAATATTAAGATCCCAGGCAGGGGCAGGATCCCGGAATGGAGGGTTGGTGTGAAGCAACCCCTTGAAAAACTTGGAGAATACAGGATGAGCTGAAAGAGAAGAGAGTTTACCTGGTGATAAGAAAGCAGATACGGCTGCCAGGTGCACTTTTAGGGTAGCTGGTCTCAGCCCCAAAGTATTTAGATGGACCATATAATCCAGGACTGTGGGTAAATCAGCAGATTCTGGGGAAATATGCTTTCCAGAGCACCATATGGAAAATCTCTTCCATTTGGAATTATAAGTAGCCCTGGTGGAAGGCTTCCTAGAAGCCTTCAGGATATCCAATAAACCTTGGGAGAGGTGTAGGTCAGCAAACTCTAACTCTTCAAGAGCCAGGCCTTGAGATTGAGAGACTTGAGGTTTGGGTTCCAAACTCTCCCCTGAGCACAGGTTAACAGGTTGTAATTCCTGGGAAGACACAGGGGAAGGTGGACTGCTAAGGACATAAGGAATGGGTACTAGGGCTGTCTGGCCCAATCTGGAGCAATCAGGATCATCTTGCAGGGTTGAGATCTGATTTTGACTAGCACCTTGAACAGAAGAGGAAGGGAAGGCATAGATGAACTTCCCTTCCCAACTGAGAAGGAAGGCATCCAGAGGACTAAGCCCATCACTGGGGCTTGCAGCATAAAGGAAGTTGGTGATTGTCTGGGGCTACAAAAGATCTATCTGCAGGGTGCCCCATCTGCAACTACTACCTCCAGTACTAGGGGATCCAGTGACCATTCGTGATGGCCCTGGGAAGTCCTGCTGAGAGCATCTGGCAGGACATTGTCCTTGCCTGGGAGGTGAACATCCAAAAGGGAGGTGTTCAGAGAGTAAGCCAGAGACCACAACTTCATTGCTTTGGTGCACAAGGCCATAGACTGAGTGCCCCCTTGCTTGTTGATGTACTACATTGTGGTGGTGTTGTCTGTTCTGACCGGAATAACTTTGTTCTGAACAGATTTGGAAAAAGCTTGAAGTGCTAGAAAAACTGCTCTGAGTTATAACAGATTGATGTGGAGCAGAGATTCCTGAGGGAACCACAATCCCTGGGTAGTGAGGTCACCCATGGAGCTCCCCACCCAAGAGGATGCATCTGTAGTAAGGATTAAGGAGTGAGACTGAGGGTGAAGGGATCCCGTCTCAGATTGCTCTGGTCCTGCCACTACTGAAGGGCTTGGATCAGGTTCGAGTCACTGGGATCAATTTGGTTAGAGGGTCTCTCCTTTGAGACCAAAAGGCTCTCAAATGGAACTGGATGTCCCTCATCTGAAATCTGGCACCCTGCACTACTGCTGTGGAACCAGCCATGTGTCCCAGGAGCTGAAGAAAATGCCTTGCTGGTCGAGAGACCTGCAGGGTGAAAGAGAAGGCCAGAGAGATCAGGGTCCTTGCTCTTTCCAGAGGAAGGAAGGCTCTGGCTTCTTTTGTGTTCAGTTCTGCACCTGTAAGGGTGAGAAGCTGGACAGGCTCTAGGACTGACTTTGGAAGACTGGGAAGGAAACCTAGGGAAGTAAGCAGTTGCTGAGTTACCTGAAGATGTAATCTGACTTGGTCTGGAGACTGGCCTACTATGAGCCAATTGTCCAGGTAAGGAAAGATGGCAAGTTTTTGCCTTCTTAAGTGGGCAACTGCTACTGCCAGGCATTTTGTGAATACCTTTGGGCAGAGGTGAGGTCGAAGAGGCATTGCTCTGAACTGGTAATAGCCTGAGGGCAGTTTGAATCTGAGGTACTTTGATGGGAGCTTCTGATGAAAACATGGAAGTAGGCATCCTTGAGGTCCAGGGATGCTAGCCAGTCCCTGGCCTTAGAGAGGGGTAAAAAATTCCCAGAGTCACCATTTTGGATTTGGTTTTAAAAGGTGCTTGTTTAGGTATCTGAGATCCAGGATGGGCCGCTATTCTCCTTTTCTTTTTGGGGTGAGAAGTACCTGGTGCAATCCCTTTGCCTGGTGTGGTGGAACCCTTTCCACAGCTCTGAGAGCCAGGAGGTAGAAACTTCTGCCTCTAGGGAAAGAGCCTCTGATGGATTTGCAGGTGGAAAGGATCTGGCTCTCATCTTCGGACATTTTTTGAAGCTGAGAACCAGTCCCTGGCTTACACTTCCAGGACCCACTTGTCTAATGTTAGAGACTTCCAGTCCTGGACAAAGTAAGCCAGCCTGCCCCCTACAGGTAGTGGAGAATCGACTCTGGCCACCCCATCAGGGGTGCCTGCTTGGCAGGGGCTTTAGGCTGAGGGTGGAAGCAGGTCTGCTTGTACCCCATCTGTCTCTCCCTCTAAAGAACCCTCTGGCATAAGCTGAAGATGAGACCTGGGCTTGGTAAAAAGGCCTATGAAAAGGCCTGCCCCTGCCCCTGGAAGGCTGCCTTTGAGGAGTGGCCTGCCTTTCCTTGGCCTGTGCACTCCTATCGGTGGTCCCATACTCATCCATTTTCTTCATGTAATTCTCTGTCTGTCCCAGATGAGAATTACCCTAACAGAAATCCATGGTCTTAATCTGGGTATCCTGTGACAGGCTAGTACATCGAGCCAAGCCATTCTGCGAGAGCCACAGATGTAGCCATGACTCTTGATGACACATCATTAGAGTCCACTGCAGCATGAAATTGCACCTTAGATGCCTCAATACCATCAGCAGCCACCTGCTCCAGCTCCTTGGCAAGCTGGCCGGGGACCTGCTTTGCTAGGAGACATAACAGTGTCCCATCTGGATTTCTGGTATCTAGCAACATAAGCCATATAATTTGCCTGTCTGAGTCCCAAGGATGCTGCCATGTACTGTTTCTTTGCCATGGCATCAATCCTCCTGGAGTCCTTGTCAGAGGGTGTGAGGCCAAGGAATATTTGCCTTGTCACAGGCTGCAGCCTGCACTACTCCAACATGGCTGCATTGTTGTGTAAGGAACTCCGTATCACAGCCTGACAATGTGTACCTCTTGTCCATTCTTTTATCCACAGGAGGTATAGTGTGAGAGTTTTAGAATTTTTACTGTCTGTTTCCCAAAGATTTATGCAAAGGAATAGACAGTCTCCTAGACTCTGGGATATCCATCATTTCTACATAGTCAGGCTCTTCTTGATCATCCACAGCTTCCTCCATAGGGAGCTGGAGGTTTCAACCACTTTTTATAAAACATAAAATGAGAAGGGGACTCAGAAAGCCTAGGGGAGACATCCTGAAGGCCTGTCTGGGGAGATGTCCGGTTCAATGGGCACATCCAGACTTTAAATCACATTCACTCTCCTCATACTCCTCTTCCCCCTCCACCGGTTCATAAAATTCCTCTAAATCATACTCTTGAATCGGTGGAACCGACCGAACTGTATGCTTACCTGATGGTGCCGGTTCAATCAGAACCAAGGAAAGCGACTGGACAATTTTAATTGCTTTGGCTATTTCTTCAGTGGTTGGAGAGGGAAGTTTTGGCTCCACACCAGCTGATTTTCTAGTCCTTTTTGCTGGAAATGACCTCCGAGTCGGCTCTCCTTTGCCCGAGGAAGTTCGCCCCTGGTCAGAGGGCCACCTCTGGTTCAGTTTCAACTGAACGGGCTGGCTACTGTTCAGTGGACTTTTAGTCTCCCTTTCCTGAGCCTTCCAACTCTTTCTCCAGGGTAGCTGTAGGAAAATTTTTACAAATCTGGCAGTCTGCATTGAGGTGGTCAAACCCCAGACAATAAACACAGGTGGTGTGGGGGTCAGCCTTAGCAAAGACTTCCCCACAGACACTGCAGTGTTGAAACCCAGTGGGCCCGGTTTTTCTTTTGGGTTTCTCAGACATCAGTGCCAGCCTAACCAAAAACTTGCCCATTTATGGCAATCCATAAGCAAGACTCTTATCGGTTCTCAACATTATTCTGGTCGTGGAAAAACGTAATGAAATCCGTTTATTTAGAACTAGATAGAACCAGAAGCTCGTACTTCTAAAAGACAGATAATGTATTTGAACAACCTGATCGGTTCAAACCGAACCGATAAAACCGCTTACAAGTTCCACACAGAAAGTAAATGTAAACCTATCTAGTACTTACAAATACCACAGACAGAGCTTGAACCGATCTGGTTGCGGTTTAAATTCAGTTAAAAACGAAAAATTAATACTTTAACCGACAAATGAACCGAGTAGAAGGAGAAATCTCGGAGCGACTGTTCAGTGAGGCGAGTAAAGAATCTGACAGTTTGAGTTTGAAGAACAACAGACAGAGTTTTCAACTGAGCTCGAGCTCAAAGTTCCATGCCTGGCATGGAAAGTTAAATCTTTCACCTCCAGAGCAGTTTGAAGGTTGGGACTCACTGCATATGTCATAATATAGCAAGACTTCATGTTGTTTGAAGGCATGTTTTCTGGGGTGACCAGGGAGCACTGGGGAGGTTAAGTGACTTGCTCAGCATCACACAGTATGCAAGTGGCAACTGTAAGACTTAAACCCAGGTCTGTCTGCCAGATGTACCAAGCTTGTTCATAGTTCATTACTCTTAACTTTTAGGCTATAATGCCAGCTAATTACTTAAACAGTGATAGGATATATCAGACTTATCACAACCTCAACCCTCGTTCTGGCTACCCGTTTGTAGACCTACCCCAGATAGGGTGTAGTGCCTGCTGGTAGTTTACCCTCAAGTTCTGTTGGAAGTTTACCTTCCTGTCCTGTTTGCTCCTTTGTAGGCTTACCCTAGATAAGGTACAATGACTACCTAGTTCTGTTCCCTGTACTTCCCTTCTTCTAGCCCACCCCCTTCTACAGTCAGAGTTCCCTACAGAATTTATAACAGGCCTGGAATGTGATCCCATCTGGACTACACAATTTTCATTCTATCAGCATGTGGGGCATGCATTACTGTGCCTGTGTCATATCCCTCTCATCTGTTGCTACCCTGAGCTTCAGCAGCTAGCACTACAAACAAAGAAATGATTTAAAATTAAATATTATTTCTGAACATCTGCCAAGATTCAAGTGAAATAGACAACTGAGTCACAAGCAGATAAGAAAGCTGTTGCTACTATTGTTTTTTCATCTGCAGTGCACTGTGAACTACACTGATTTGAAGTAAAACATGGTCTGGTAAGAAATTAGGTTTCCAGGTAGGGTTTTTATGTGCTGTGCTGATAGAATTAGAGCTGTGTAGTCCAACTGGGGTCTTAATCTCAAGCTTTTATATTAATCTCCCTGTTACTGGGCACCATTGTCCCAGCCACAAGAGATCCAATAACCTAGTTCAAGTTTCAAGTTCAAGTTTATTGCAGGAAAACTCCATTGAGCAAGCTCATTCACAAGGAGGTCCTGTGACATAAACACTTAAAGTACAAACATAGATAGGTAATAACAGTATATACATGAAATGCACGTTACATGATACAGGCTGGAATATATACAAGGGCACTGCCATAGGGTGACCGCAGGTGGTAAAACATTAATATGAGACAGGGAAGCTTACTACAGGTTGCATTACCGATAAATGAAACATGATGACTGGTGTGTGCAATACATATATTTTGGCAGCTAGAACAAACAACAGACTACAACTGATATGGGGGAGGGAGTGATTTGATAAAGTAGCAGGGAGCGTAAGCATAGATAAAGCCAGGGTAGAAGGGGAAGGAAGCAGTTAATATGACAAAGCGTAAGTATACCTACCAGTGGATAAATATGGCACACATGGGGAAGGAAGAGACTTAATGACAGTTTCAGGTGTCTTTTATTTTGGCTGAACTTAGCGATTTGTAGAAGTTTATTGAAACTGTGCTAGATTAGTTTCCAGTACGGTTTGTAATTGGTTCCAAATGGTGGGAAGGATATGCAATAGCAGCTTACTGCAAGAAGGTCCACGTCCTTGGTATGTCAAGCATAATAAAGTCAGATTTTCTTAACGAGTAAGTACTATGTGAGATGTTAATAAGGGAAGAGAGATAGCTTGGCAATTTCTGCAGGAGCAGTTTAAGAGTCCATAGCCCAGCATGGAGCAGGCATCTAGTAGTAAGGGATGTCCAACCAACAGCTGCATATAAGTCACAGTGGTGCGAACGGTAAGGGGAGTTGGTAATGAACTGTAACGCACGGTGATAAAGGATGTCCAGTTTACTTAGATATGTAACCTAGTATGAACCAAACAACCTTCTTGCTTTATTCCCTGTGGAAATGTTATCTATTCTGTGGAACCTTGCAGATGTGCCTAGGTTAGACATAACACTCCTGCTTCATGGTAAAAATGCTGAGGGTTACTCTTGATTCAGGCTTGAATCTATACATGCTTTCCTGCCTCCCTTCCCAATTATTCACCAGCCCTCAGTGAACTCATTTCCTCAACAACCAGAACATTGTTTTTGATTTTTATGTTTGCTTGCTCACATGCGAAAGAAGCATTATGCGGCAGCTAAGGAGAGAAGCGAGTTGTGGAGGTGCGGCACTGTGGCAGCTAACAGAGGCACTGCATGTGGAGGCTTGGCACTGGTGGACCAATGGGGGCACAGTGTGCTGATGATACTGGTTTCCAAAAGTGCCACTGAGTTGAAACATTTTCACTGCTGTAATGAGGGTCTGTCTCGTCATTGCAGTGTCAGCCATTCTGCTGCAATGAGGGAATGACTCGTCATTGCAGGGCGGTACCTTGCCTATTGTAACAATATGTAAACATGGTGGTGGCTTGTTGCCGCCTCTCAGCCCCATGAAAGCTGAATGGGGGTGGCCAATCCCCCTATCAGCAACCCCCAACCCAGTTCATTTGCAGACAGGGGAGCCCACTCCCCGTTGACATGGTGTAACCCCCTCCTTCATTTGTTGTGTGCTGAGGTCGTGCCTAATCCCCCTCAGCATCATACCCCCCCAAACAATTGTTCTTTGCCAAAAGGGGGCCCAATCCTCATAGGCTTAAGTACCCCACCCCAAAAAAGGCATGTGGCACAATGGGAGCCCACCTCAGTGTGCTGGAAGCAAGCTTGGGAAAAAAAAACCTTCCCGCAATGTCTTTTTCTTTTTTTTTTCTCTCTGAAACAAAGGAAATGGTCCCACGCTGGTTGCCATCCCCTTCCCCAATCTACACCCAACCACTGTGCACCCTGCTTCCCCTCACACCCCCATTACATACCCAAACTTACCTCCGGAGCCTGGCGTGACCATCTTCGGTGGACCAGAACACATCTGCACTCTTCAAAGCCGACCTCGAACTGAAGAAATGCTGATAAGCTATATAATGCCATAAATAGGGTTTTATCAACTTTGGTGCACATCTCAGGCCTTTTTTGGAATTTTGGTACCAAATTTTCAACATGGGGTTATTGCAATCCCTCCTCATGAATTCAGCCACTGTCATGGCGTTATTCGGTCCTGAAAGGTGATTTCGCGGTCACTGCGTAGAATCACCTTCCGGGACTGGGTAACGAAACAACAGTGCCAGTGTTCATGAGGTGGGCACTCAAAAGCCTATGTTGCAAATTTGGTAAAAAAAATCAAAAAAATGCCTGTTTTATGAGCATGCATTGTACAGTTTCAAAGCACGCTTATAACTTTGTGAATTTGCAATATTTTCACTCCAGACTTTCAACATTGCCATTTTTCCACACCTCCTTATGAACAGTACAGCTGTCATTTTTCACATTCTGGCCAAAATGTGCTTTCGCACTGCTAGTGCAGAATGCCATGGTCGCTGTGGGAAGTCAGTGTTCAGGACAGATTGAAAACAAATCACAGTGACACTGTTCTTTAGCAGAGGTACAAAAATGCCTATGTTGAAAATGTAGAGACAAAAGTCCATGAAATGACTGTGTTATGAGCACACATTGAGCAGTTTCCACACACCGTTGTAATTACATGCATTTGTAATATTTTCAATCCAGATTTTCAACATTGGCATTGTTTCACAACTCCTTATGAACAGTACAGCTGTCATTTTTCATATCATGCCCGAAATATGCATTTACACATGTGGCACAGAATAGTGCGGTCGCTGTGGGAAATCAATGTCCGGGACAGATTAAGAAAACCACAGTGACGCTGTTTATAAGTAGAGGTCACAAAATGCCTATGTTGAAAATTTAATGAAAAAATTCCACTAAATGACTGTGTTGTGCGCATGAATAGCGCGGTTTCCATGTAAGTCTGGAAGTTTGAGTATTTTTAATATTTTCACTACAGATTTTCAACATTGTCATCTCTTCAAACCACCCTATGAATGGTACAGCTGTCATTCTTCACATCCTGCCCGATCTGTGTTTTTGTACATCTGGCACAGAATGGCACACTCGCTGTGGGAACTCAAAGTTCAGGACACATTAACAAAATCACAGTGCCACTGTTTATGAGAAGAGGTCCCAAATGCTTTCATGAGGTGGGGGTCACAAAAAGGCCATGTTGACAATTTGTAGTGCAAATGCCAACAAACACTAGGGGCATTAGGGTGTCTAACCATAATGCTCCACCCTGTACAGACTGACAGGCATCAGGGGTGTGCCTTTGGATTGCCAACTGTAATGCTCATGCCATTCCACCCCCACCCCACCATCATACAGCCAGTGACAGGCATCGAGGTGTGTCTTGAACTCTTCGACCCCAGAGTTTACCCTGTTCTCATATACTGCACCCATTTCAGCATATATCCTTATGGAATGGGGTGACTGTACAGCCGAACACCCCAAGGGACACCTCAACACGCGTCAGTGTCTGCAGGATAGGGTGAATTGAAATAGCATGAACGTTATAGGCGACAACCGAAACGCATACCCCAATGCATGTCCGTCTCTGCAGGGTGGAGGTGGAATTGGTATGAAGTTCAATACTTCCCCGCCATTCCTATTCTGCATCTCTCTAACACCTGCATTTCTAATGCTAATACCAGCAAGCAAACATTTGGCATTGACAAATGCTTGTTTGTATTGGTAATGTTAAAACCCTTTAAACACACAAAATGACAAAAAAATGCCTCCCTTACTTTTCAATTGAACATCCCTCCCAAACACTCCACAAACTCCTGATGAAATCAGATCCTCCAGGAAAGATAAAACAAAACTGCTTGCCTGGCTGTGCCTCACACGCCAGTTATCACCAGTTCTCAGTGTCCTCACTTCCCACAGAAACAAAAAAAAATCAGAACCTATTTTTAGAAAATGGGTTTGCAATTGCCCAGTCTCTGAGCTGCCAATACATAGAAACACAGAAACGTAGGAGTTGATGGCAGATAAGGTACTCAAGGCCCATCTAGTCTGCCCATTTTTTCTACCTTATGAATGTGCCATAGGCCTGTACTCTGTCAGTGGCCTATCTATCCATACTCATCTCTGTTGCTCGCTTATGCCTATCTCAAGCCTGTTTGAAGCCCTGCACTGTATACATATCTGCCACTTCCTGAGATAGGCCATTCCATGCATCCACCACCCCTTCTGTGAAAAAGAACTCCCTCACATTACCCCTTAGTTGGCCTCCCTTTAATCTTATGCTGTGTCCTCTTGTCCTGCTAGTTTTCTTATATTCAAACATGTTAGACTCTTTCACCTTGTTAATGCCCTTATACCCTTAAGATATTTGAATGTTTCGCTCATATCACCTCTCTCCCTCCTTTGCTCTAGTGTATACATATTGAGCTCTGTTAATCTGCCCTCATATGTTTTCTGATGCAGTCCCTGTGCCATTGTGATTTTCTTTCTCTGGACTGCCTCCATTTTGTTAATGTCCTTATGCAGGTGCAGCCTCCAGTACTCCACGTAGTACTTCAGATGGGGCCTAACCACTGTCTTGTAAAGAGGGATTATTACCTCCCTCTTATAACTTGCAATACCTCTACTAATACACCCTAACATCCCTCTAGCCCTACCTACTGCTTTAGTGGTCTACTTAAATGATTTCAGGTCATCTGTGATGACAATGCCCAAGTCTCTTTCTTCCCTTGTAATTGCCAGCAACTCCCCTCCCAACTTACAGGTGGCTTCAGGGTTTCTCTTCCCTATTTGCATGATCTTACACTTCTTTGCATTAAACCCCAGCTGCCAATCTTCTGACTATTTTGCCAGTTTTCTACCCACCAACCAGATTGCCACCCAGTTGACCAACTTCTGACCCACCCTGAGCCTACCCAGCTTATTAATCAATCTTCTATGTGGAACAGTATTGAAAGTTTTCTTTATAAGTCAAGGTAGGTGACATCAACTGCTGCTCCTTGGTCCACCACTCTGGTTACCTGGGATGTCTCCTGTGCTCAGAGACTCACTAAACAGTTCTGCTAATGGCTCTGCTAGTTCCACCCTTAGCTCCTTTAGTACCCTGGGATGTATGCCATCATGTCCTATTGTCTTGTCCACCCTGAGCTTAGTGAGCTCTTGTAGGACCCTTTCTTTTGTGAAGGGACTTGTGCACATCCCCTCCACTGTGTCCATGGTGCTGATCTGTGGGCCCTGCCCTACCTTCTCATCAGTAAATACTGAGTAGAAGTATCTATTTAGGATAGATGCCTTTCCTTGGTCCTCCTCCATAGACTCCCCCTTACCCCCTTTGATTTAAAAAAATATTTTCCAGGGTGAGCATTTATGTGGCAACAGAGAGTAGGAACTAACAAGTCCCTGTGCCAGCTGCCCTATCACACAGTAGACCACTGCCCACATAGAATTTTAAACATTGAAAGTCAGTTGTGTTTTTCTTTGCTTAGCGAGTAAACACCCTCGTCCTCCCTCCATCAGCTACCTATCCTTTAAATGCTGACTGCTGTTTAAAAAAAAAGAAATGCACTCTAGTATTTTTCATATGATTAGGGGAGAGAGAGAACAGTTGAGCATTTCTCTTAACCGTACTTATTTCCAATGCCGCCACTCTTGCAACTGTGACTCGTGTCACTGTCAACCAGATGCCAATCTGCTGTGTACAGGTATTGTGCTGCTTAGTGAGTGCCCCTGTCCTGCCACCCACTCAGTTTTCAAAAGCAATTGGTTTGTCTGTTGTAAGAAGTTGCATTGTTTTAAAAAAGCAACATGGAAAATGTAGCCACTGATCCATACACTCTGTCCCACTCTGACAATTACTAAGTTTGTCCTGCAGCAAGCTGACAGCATAGAACCCTGGAACATACAGCTGACTCCAAGAGCAGCTCTTTCAGATGGGACACTGGAGCACTGATAGAAACTCAACAAGAAGTGAGGGTCTGTTCCACCCGGCTCTTCCATCTTCCATCTGCCACTGGCTCAACTGGATCACCATCAACTTTTCTCAGCCCTGTTAATGCTTGTGATCCCTTGGTGGATGCCCTCTACTGCCAAGTGGAGTAGTAGATGGACTATACACAGATACACATAAATGTGATGGCAGAGAAAGGAACCACAGCCCATCTAGTGTGCCCAACACCCTACCCCCCCTTCTGTTATGCTTCCACCCTCTTTTCCCAGCCCCTTAAATCTATCCCAAGCCCTTTTGAACCCCTCCACCATTTCAGCTGCCATACCTCCTCCATCAGCTTGTTACAGGCCACCACCCTCTCCATAAAAAAATGCCCCCTGACATTACCTCTGTATTGCCCACCTTCCAGTTTGAGGCTATGTCCCCGCATATTTACTCCCTTCTTCAATTTGAACAAGCTGCTGTTACCCTCTACCTTATTTATTCCCTTCAGATACTTAAAGATCTGAATCATGTCTCCCCCTCTCCCTCCTAGTCTCCAGAGGGAACAAATTCAGCCCTTTCAATCTTCTTTCATAGGGTACATCCTGCATCTCTCGTACCATTTTGGTTGCCCTTCTCTGTGCTCTCTCCATCAGCTCAACATCTCTTCATAGGTGAGGCCTCCAGATCTGCACCCCATAATCCAGATGTGGCCTGACCATGGTTCTGTATAATGGCATTAGCACCTCCCTCTTCCTGTTATTAAAACCCCTTGCAATGCAGGCCAACATTCCATTTGCCTTTCCCACTGCCCTGCTACTCTGGCTGCCCACCTTAAGGTCATGCGATATCATAATCCCCAGGTCCCTGTCTGTTTCCTTTTCTTTAATCACCAGCCCCCCAATAGGAAGTAAGTTTCCCTCCTATTCTTCATCCCCAGGTGCATCAGCAAGCATGTTTGTCTATTAAACTTCAATTTCCAGGTGTCAGACCACCTCTCTAGCCTCTCCAGGTCCCACCTTATGGCTTGCTCCCCACTAGGTGAATCCACCCTATTGCAGACGTTTGTATCATCTGCAAACAGGCACACCTGTCCCTCCAGACCCTCCGCTAGGTCACTAACATAGATGTTAAAGAGTATTGGTCCTAGCACTGACCCCTGTGGCACCCCACTGGTCACCACCCATTCCCTGGAATGTGTTCCATTTACCACCACCATCTGACTCCTTCCCTTCAACCAGCTTTCCACCCACCTAGTGATCCTGTTGTCCACCCCTAGTCTGTCCAGCTTATGTACCATTCCACCATGCAGAACAGTGTTGAAGGCCTTATTGAAATCCAGATAGACCACGTCCACTGCTCCTCCCTGGTCCACTACCTGTGTCACCCCATTAAAAAACTCTTATCAGGTTAGTCTGACAGGACCTTCCCTTGGTGAAGCCATGCTGCCTGTCATCCTGCATGCCATTCATCTCCAAGTATTCTATCAACCTGATCTTAAGTAGTGTTTCCATTACCTTCCCCAACACTGGAGGTAAGGCTAATAGGATGGTAGTTTTTGACCTCGTCCTTCCGCCCCCCCATATAGTGCGACCACCTCTGCCTCTTCCAGTCCACTGGCACCACCTATGTTACAGACACCTTTTTATGTTGTCATTGTTATGTACCTTTAATATGTTTTACATTATTATATACATTTTATTTAAAATATGAACAAATGACCCATTTGCAAAGTACAATAATATCCTCCAGGTTATGCAGCCTGGGTTTAAGTCCCACCCGAGGCACTTACTTCTTTCTCTCCTTTGTTTGTACATGGTATTGGGTCACCAGATCTTTCAGGGGCTATAAGACTTTCAGACTGAGGTGTCAGGCCTCATTATGCCCCTGAGCAGTCCGCTACAGCTCAATACCACCCAACCTTTTGGGTATTATTGTCTAGATTGTGTGAGCTTGTTACTGGTACTCATTAAGCATCTCAGCCATTGTCTTTGACTGTCTCATAGGATTCTTTCTCTACTCAAATTTTTCAGGGCCCGATCCCCTACTTCACCTTTCTCCTTTCATTTTTTTACTGGAAGAAGGCATACTGTAGGTGTTGTCTGCAGCTCCTACTGCTAAACTGGCTTTCAGCCCTTCCTTGGCTATCTTAATCCTAGTTTTGCAGACCCTTTTTTGCAGCTCCTTACACTTCTCTGAAAGCAGCCATTCTTCTTCCAGAAATTACAGGATTACATGCCTTTTTGTTCAGAATCAGTTATGTGAGGTTCTCTATGAACTTGGGGGAAATGTTTTGACTGCTTTTCACATAGTGCTTACCAAAATATAAACCACATCAACTGCTTTAAGCACCTTCTTCAATGAACACCACATGTACTCTGCATTACCAGTTTCTTACATCTGCTACAGAATCTTGGTTGGGATATTAGTTATAATAAATTTGTTCAACTTTCAGTCAGCTGCCTGTTTCAATTAATTATTCAGGTTACAGTTAAGCTGCCTGTATAATCTTTTGTACAGCATTCAGTTTTAACTTATTGCACATCATTCAGATTAGCTGCCTGTTTTAACTTATTGCTCAGCAACTGGAAAGCTACCTGTTATATTTATTTGTATTGCCTCAGATAATACTATTGATGTTTTATTTTTTTTCTTTTCTTTCTTGGCCTGACTCTTTAGACACTCTGGACATCTATAACTTTTCTTTTTTCTCTCTCAGCATAAGGGTCCCGCTCTGCCAAAGGTCTGCTTGCACCACCCCCACCAACTTGTCTCATTCTGACTGATTACTCTGCACTCTCTAAGCCCTCCCTCCAATTTAGACCCTTTTATTTCTCTGCCCCCCCGCCATTCAGCCTGTCTCCTGCGTGTGTCCTTATAATCCCTCCCTCCCATTGATCTGTTGTTAAAACTAACTCTTTTCCCCCTTTCCTTCCCAGATCCTGCCACTTCAGACCTGAGTGGGCTCCCACACCTGCTCTGCTGCTCCTTCTAGGCAGCTGCCACCCAATGCTCCTGCCACATAATCAAAGTAATAGAAAATGATGAATTTTTCCCATCTCTGAATTCTCACGCCTAGTACCTGACTAGCCAACTTGCCTCTACCAGCTTCTCTCTACTGCATTCTCCATTGTTCTGCTTGCTATTATCCTCTCCTTAGAAATAATTTTCTGCTGCCCTCTGCTCCCCCCCCCAAACGCTCTTTAAATTGTCCTGGCTCAACTAGACTATGCTTCCTTCTTCCACTCATCCAATCAAGTAATTCTGTAAGCTTCTGCCTTTTCCTAAACTCACAGTGAATCCAAATTGAAGATGCCTAGCCAACCTTCCCCCTATTAGCAGTTGCTTTATATTGCTCCCTGTTCCTGTCATTCTGCTTGTGGCATCTGTATAGTCTATACTGTAAGTCTCACCTTCTTTTAATCTTGTGGGGCTGCATATCTCAGCCCACTATTGTTTTGCCTTCAGACTTCACCCAAACTCCTCGTAGTTTACATTTTAAATTATCCCGGCCAACCTCCTCCCCTCTCCCTGCCATGTCTTCCCTTATTTGATTCCCCACTCTTTTGCCCCTCACCCATTTATCATGCTGCTCCCTGCTTCCCTAATTTTTCTACCCCCTTCCCCCTTTATTCTTGCATCCTTCTCTCACTCGTTTCCTTTGGCTCGCCTCCCATCACTTCCCCCCTCTATCTTCTTTTCACCCTGGGTCACTACTCTCCTCTCTATTTAACCTTAAGGGTCTGTTTTGCCTCACATCCCAATTTCCTTGCTCCCTCTGTCACACCAACAGAAAGTCAAGGTACCAGAGGATGTCCATCCCAACCCTGGACCTCTGTCTAATCCCCCTACCTTTTCCTTAGCCTCTGCTGTCCCCAATGCTGACTTTTCTTCCTTACCCATGGAACTTAGGACTTTTCACCTAAACGCATGCAGCCTCCTCCCCAAAATTGATATGCTTTAAGTATGGGTCTCCCAGTAACCTTCTGATATTCTATGTGTATCCAAAACCTGGTTATCAGTCCAAATCCGTGATTCTGTTGTCTCCATTCCTGAGTTAAACCTATTTTCTCAAGACAGAGGGTTAGTACATTAGACAAGCTATCTCCTGCTCCATCATTTTCAAAGAGGCCCGAACCTCTTCCCATGAAATAATCTTAGTGCTACTATCCATCCCCTCATCTGCCTCCCCCCTCATATTGGTGCTGTTTATGCCCTACCCAAAACATCTTCCAAGGCATTAGTTTCCACTGTCTCCTCCATTGCCTCTCTCTCATGTCTAGAGGACAGCTGCTGTTATTTGGGGATTTCAACTTCACCCTCCTTTAGATCCACCATCCTTAAATTAGAAGCGCTAAACCTCTCTCAGATGATCCTAGAACCCACTCGCATCACCCCCGCTGCCAGAACCACAGTCTATTTGACTGGGTTTTATCCTCTCTTCCCCACCGTATCACTGCAGCTGGAATATTGTCTGACACCATCAGTGATCACTACATCACTTACTGCATTAGAAAGAGTCACCCCCCCCCCGGTGCTGTCCCCAAGTACATCTGGTCCCACCCCCTAAACAATCTAAACATCACTGCCTTACAACAAGACCTATTTGAGGCAGACTGGCCTCACATCTACTCAACAAGTGACATAGACTCTGCTCTACCTCTTTTCTCCAACCTCTTCTTATGCATCTGGAATCACCATGCCCCACTTAAGAAATCCAGAGTGAAGCAACACATCCACCCCTGGATCACTGCTGACCTACTGTCCAAATGCAGGATTAGAGATAAAGCTTGGTACCACTACAAAAACTCTCTTCTTCAGGCGGATTTTAAAGCCTACAAAGCCTTTAGGAATAGCTGCACCAAGGCCTTCCATCTCTCTAAGGCTAACTATGCCACCTGCTGCAAGATTATCTCACTCCAGCATAATTCTGAAAGGTTCTCCACTCTCTCCTAGAACCCCCAGCACAACATTCCTCACCAGTTCTGCATGTTGATGGGTCACCTGTCTCTGACCTTGCATCAGTTTCCAGTGCTTTCAACAAACACTTTACCACCTGTGCTCTACCCAATCCCAGCTCTCCCTCATCAGCTGTACCCTATTTGTCCCATTCATCTTTGCCTGCCCCCCCCATTGCCATTTCCCCTCATTCACTTCTCTTGAAGTCTAGGCTGCCTTCTTGCCCTAAACCCCTCAAATTCCAGCCCTGAGGGTCTCCACCCCAAGCTTCTCCACCTCTCTACTTTTCTAATCCTGGACCCTCTCACCCACATCCTAAATCCTTCTCTCTCCTCTTCCTCATTTCCCAAGAACTGGAAATCAGCCAGAGTCCTTCCTGTTTATAAGGGTGGGGATCGTTCATGCCCCCGGTAACTACAGGCCTATCTCCCTTTTCCCTCCTTAGCCAAAATACAAGAATCTCTCATCCACTCAAGGCTATCTGACTGCCTTTCTTGGTCTAACACTCTGTCTCACGTGCAGTTTGGTTTCTGGAAGTGTCACTCAACCATATCTTCTCTTCTGCAGTGTCACAGATTCAATATTCTCCACTGTGGGCAAGAGCTAAATTACAGCTGCCGTCTTCATCAACCTGGTGAAAGCTTTTGATTCCACCTACCATCCCCTCCTGTTACAAACCCTTAGCTCTGTCAGTCTTGCTAATCCTGTTATTAGCTGGTTCTGTTCCTATCTATATGATAGGAAACAATCTGTTGAAATAGACAATATTTTATCTCAGCTGCTCCCAATCATCACTGGTGTCCCCCAAGGCTCCATCCTTGCCCCATCCTTTTCTCCCCATTTATACATAAGCTTCCTTCAATCTGGAGATCCACTGAAATACACACAGTATGTACACAGTTGATACTATTCTTTTCCTCCCTGGGCCCTCAGTTAACAGTGTACAGGCCCCCTTCCAGGATGATTTCAACAGGGTCCAGTTCTGGTTCAAGGATAACAAACTCAAACTTAAAGTAAAAAAAAAAAACTGTGGCCATAACTTTTGGTACCAGACAAAAACTGACCACCCTTCAGCACCCTCCACCGTTCTCTACCCTGGATGGTTCCTGCCTTGAGAACATTTCAGCTTTCAAGTATTTAGGGGTTAGTTTAGATTCTCACTTAGACTTCTCCACCCATGTTGACGACATCTCTGCCAAGCTTCACCACAAATTAGTTGCCCTTTACTGGCACAAAAACTGCCTCCCCTTATAACCCATCGTGAGCTTGTTACCAAAATGATTCTACCCACTTTTGACTATGCCAATGTGGTGTATGGCACTGCTTCTCAGGCTTTCCAAACTTTACATCCTGTTAAACTCCTTCTGCTATTTCACTTCAGCCTCTCCCCCACTTACTCATCACTGTCTTCTTTATTCTACCCTATCACTTGCTCCTTTGTCCCACAGGAGACTGAATCACTGTGCTTCTTTAATTGCTAAATACTGGTTTGGTACCCTCCCTCTTATCTCTCCTCCCACCTCTCCCAAGCTTCCTTCTGAAATTACTCCATTAGTCACAGAGACCCTCTAACCTCCTCTGTCCCTCTCTCCCACTCTATTTCAGGGCAGTCTACTTTCGCATTCTGTTTCCCTTCTCTCTGGAATAAACTACCCCCAGATTTCCATCAATCTTCCTCCATCTTCTCCTTCAAAAAGCTGCTCAGACTCCTACCTCTCCTGCCTTACTCTCTGTGTCCTCAATCCTTACCTACTTAATGTTTCTGAAACTTTTTTGTTGGATCTGCCTGTAACAGGCATAGTTAGCATGCTTTATTGTGTTTCTTGTTTTTTTTGGCTCCCGGAGTATTTGCATAACCCATAGTCTCACTTCTTGTTACTCCATTTTGCTCTATGTACTTGCTTGTGTTTCTTAATCTTATTGCTGTTAGTGTTTTTGAGTTGCACTGTTTTTGGATCTTGTAACCCTGACCGTTGCTTCTGATGTCTTGTTATTTATTGCTCCTTGCTGATTGTTATCATGTTCTCCACATGTTCCCTTGTCCGGTGGCCATTCCTGGAAATAAGCCTTGGCTCAAGGGTACTTTTCCCAGTCATTAACTTTTAAATAAATAAATAAATAGAAGCATGTTATCACTTTCTAAACAGGTTAACACCTTGATAATGCCACTTTGCACCCCAAAAACTGGAAATTAGTGAAGAGTGCCATATTGGATAGCATGGTTAGCAGGACACTAAACTGTTTGCAAGAAACCTCAATATATGCCAGTGCATCTAGCTAAAACAGTCAACTGCACTGGCATATACCCGTAGGTGCAATGGCATTTTGGAAGGTTTGGTGAGGTGATAAATAGCTATTAGTGATTTGCTAATTGCTGCTGTCCCAAACCAGGTCTTACTGATGTGCACCTCCCCTTCCCCCATCACCGGTCACATAGTAATCATAATATCCACTTATTGCCTAGTGGTTCCCCACCTCCAAATCACCCTCCTAATAATATAAGATAATAATAAGGAGGCAGTATAACGCAGTGGTCTAAGGCTCTGAGCTGCAAATCTGGTGACATCCAGCAGACCAGACCTGGGTTTGAATCCCACAGCTTCCACTTGCGTACTGTGTGACCCTGAGCAAGTCACTTAACCTCCTTGTGCTCCCAGGTCACTCCTGTAAAAAAGCTTTCAGCTTAGTGTGCTATACCTGGTTAAACAACTAAACAAAACAAAAATATTAATAACATTACTAGTGGTCTTTTTTTCCCCCTGCCCCTGATTCATACTGGGTATTCATACTAGGCTATGGATGGAAGAAGGCACTTCTGCCCATAATATCATCCGCCCATATCAGTGGGTCTAACTACATCCCCTAACCAAAAGAAATGGATCCAGCTTTTGTTTAAATAAGATTAAGGTATTACATTCCACAAGGTTAATTGTTAATTGATTCCACAACCTACCTTTTGTTTGTCTGAAAAAATTAAATATGCTCCTTTTGGTCATGGTATCTAACTTTATTTGTTGTTTATGAGTCCTAAACTCTATAGATTTGGGCTGTATCTCTAGCTGTAGATCCTTCATTAAATCTTTATCTCTCAGGATTTTATACATTAACAGTAAATCAGACCTCAACTTCCTGTTTTCCAGGTTAAAAATGTTAGATTTTTTCAACCTGTTTTTGTAATTTAGAGTTAATCTACGTTGTATCCCTTTAATTTTTCGGCTTCTCCTTTAACTGAGGGCTCCACAACGGGGACCCATAATCTAGAAAAGGTCTTATATATGTCCTGTACAAGGGTAGTATAAAAGATCATGCTCTAATTACAAAGAATCTTTTCTAATCATGTCATTTGATTTCCTAATGATACTGGACTGCTGAACTGAGAAGTCTAAATGCTGATTGATAATAATTCCACAGTTCCGTTCTGTTTCCACTTTCTTAATTTTTTCAGCATTAAATGAATATTCCTGTTTGTTACTTAGTTTGGCCACATGTGCAACAGAACATTTATCCACACTAAAATATGTTTCATTCACTCTACCCCATTCTTCCACCTTTTTTAAACCTAGTGTTAGTTGTTCAAGCCCTTCAGCTGTATTCAACAGTCCTCCTATTTTCACATCGTCAGCGATTTTGACAATACAGGTTTTAGTATTTATGTGTAAATCACTACTGTAAAGAGAAAATAATACAGGTCCCAGGCAGACCCTTGGGGCACTCTGCGGGTCACCTCCCTACAGTCAGATATACGTCCACTAATTCTAACCCTCTGTTTCTTGTCACTCAACCAATTTCCAATCCACAACACCAATCTACTGTCAATCCCTATAGTTGTTAATTTGGCTAATAGCAAATCATGTGGTACCTAATCGAAAGCCTTTTGAAATCAAGTAATAGGACATCAATTGCCATATTATCACTTATACATTTGTTTGCCTTGGTATAAAAAACTCATCTGTTTCATTATACATGACCTGTTCTGTCTGAATCCATGTTGTGTATTGTAACAATAATCAATGGCTCTTAAATTCTCTTTCAGTTTATTTTTTAGAAAAGTTTTAGCTAATTTACAAATAATAAAGTCAGACTGATAGGTCTGTAATTCGAACATGCTGAACTACTACCCTTCTTAAAAAATGGAATAACTGTAACAGTTCCCCAATCCTCTGGTACTTGACCAGTCCTAAAGGCTAAATTAAGCAGGTTGGTTACAGCCTCTACAACAGTGTGGATTATCCCTTTTAATAGTCATGGATTTATTGAATCTGGCCTGATTGCTTTATTATCTTTCATTTTATTAATTAGCTCTATCACTTCCTTAGAACTGATCTTTAAATATAGCACTTCTTTATCTTCTACTACTGGATTAATTGATCTATATTTTTTGTAGAGAACAGAGCAAAAAAACACCAGTAGAAAACAAGAAGTTGTTGGCACTCTGTACAGACAGTTGGTAAGACCACATCTGGAGTACTGTGTACAGTTCTGGAGACCCCATCTCCGCAAAGGCATATACAGGGTGGAGGCTGTCTAAAGGATGGCAACCAATATGGTGCAGGGTTTGCACCAGAAGACATACTATATGAGGAAAGACTAAAGGAGCTTAAGATGTATAGCCTTGAGGAAAGGAGGGAGAGGGGGTACATGATAGAAACATTCAAATACCTCAAGGGAATCAACAAAGTCCAAGGGGGTAGCATCTTTCAGAAAAAGAGATGTGCAAGAACAAGGGGGCACAATTTTAAGATAGAGGGGGGACGGCTCAGAGGTAATGTGAGGAAATATTTCTTCACAGAGAGGGTTGTGGATGCATGGAACAGCCTTCCTGAGGAGGTTGTAGAATCAAAAACAGTGGAGGAATTCAAGAATGCATGGGATAGACATAAGGCAATTCTAGTGGAGGGTAGGAGGAAGTAGGCTGTTGGTTAACTGGGATCTGCAGCTTATCCGTTAGGTAGGGAAATGGGCAGACTAGGTGGGCCAAGCGGTCCTTATCTACTGTCAAATTCTATGTTTCTATGTTAAAAAAATCATTAAAAATATTGGCCATGCCAACAGGGTTTGTTACATCCTGCCTTTTGTGTATCAATGGACCTACATTAGTGTTAGCTTTATGGTGGCTATTGATGTAAGCATAGAAATTATTTCCCCCATCTTTTCTATGAACAATATTGAATTTGGTTCCAACCTGTTCTTTTCTAATTATTTTCTTTAGCTTTTTAACCTCTAATTTGTACTTATCTAAGGCTGCCAAAGTTTGATACCTTGATACCTGATCATCCACCGATAATAATTATCCCTTGCCCTAGTGGTCTAGTATCTCTGTGCCCCCTAATCACTCATCTGAAAATGATCATAACATTCTCTGGTGATCTAGTGTGCCCTCACTCCTGATCTCTATCCCTGATCATTCTGAAAACCCCCATTACCTCCCAGGACCCTGCACCATCCCCACTAGCCCACTGCCAGTGACCCCAGTAATAAACTTCCCTGCCTTGGAGATGGTGACTGGTAAAGCCCCTCTGCTCATCATGTCAGCCACCCATGAACAAGCATGTGCATTCTGTAGAGACAGCTGTTTATATCTGTATAGGTGAGTGGGACAGGAGTCTTCAGTATGACTGAGGGAGTGGGCAGCCACTTGCCAACAGGGAATAATATGATTATTATCTGGAGGATGACAGTGAGGCTTAAAGGACACTAGACGATGAGGCAAAGATATGATTAATTATTGAGCAGGTAATCAAAGGGGCTGAGGGGATACTAGACCACCAGGAAACATTATCAATAACTGGTGGCAGTGGGGAGGGGCAAAGGGACCACTAGACTGCGAGGGAAGGTAAATAGGCAGCCCTGAGGTTGGTAGAGCACAAACACTATCTTGTTTCAGGCCTGTAATCAGGCCTTGACTCCTTAGTGCCTTGATAGTGCTATGGGGTCATTTGTATAGGAATGTACAGTATGTATATGGCAGAGTGCTCTGCTGCAGCAGTTGCTATTTGTGGACCCTAGAAGCCTGTTTGCACACACAAGCTCCATAGCTCCCTATTGGCCATATACTTGATGTGGCCAGTAGGGGGTTGTGGAAGCAGTCAGGGTAGTGTCTGGCTCAGATGGTTGATATATTGGAACATGCCATTACTGCTCACTTTGTGCTTCAGACATGTTCCAGTACTCCAGTAGCTTGTCTGAGCTTTGAACTTTGACATTTTACAGTCATTAGAGAGAATCCACTATTTAGCTAACTGACAGGCAAAATATGCTGTCATTTTATTGTCTTACGATGCAGCTCCTTTTTTGGTTGCAACCATCGTTAATTATCATTTGATAGTAGTTAGTTGAAACACTTAGGGAAGGAATGCTAGCAAGAGGCTAAAGTGAGGCAGTGTTAGGAGTTAGTTTTTTTTATTTTAGTTAGGTGTGAGAGTTCTGCATACAGTGGAACAGGTTGTGGTGCAATTGGTTGGTCACAAAATGATTTTATATTTTTATTTACTTTATGGTGAATGAATATGAAAGTCATCTGGCCAAACTTTTTTCATCTTTGGCTTGGTGTTGGTGGTTTGCATTCATGAAGGCTACTTGACTGGAGGTAATATGGAGCAGAGACTGGAGTTATCAGAACAGGAGGTTTCCTCAGAGCCTCTTCAGTTCTGACATAACTTGGTCATGACTGTTTTGTCATGCCGGTATAACTGAAGGTTTCCTTGGAGCCCATTTTGGGTTGGACGTGACCATCAGTTATGCCAATACAACAGGAGGTTCCCCCAGAGCCATTTTGGTCTGCATTTAACCTGGATTTGATTGTTTACGACACCAAATAGTTTGGATCTCAGGCACTCTGTTTTCTAGAGCTGGGTTTGTCTCAGGACTGCAAATAACTGTGGTGAGTCTGGTCCCTGCTGGCTGTGAGAGACCCTTCAGGGACTGGAAAAATTCTGCCTTTCTGGTTATTTTATAATCTATTTATCTGACATCCTGTCTTTCAGAATCTGCTTTTTGCTGACTGGGGGGAGGGGGTGAGCACCCTTGGCTATAACTTAAAACTGTTATCTGTTCACCACTTGTTGCCTTGTTTGTAGAGGTTAGAACTCTACAACCATCTTTCGACAAAAGGTTCAGATTTATGCTGACTAAGGCCATTCAAATAAACTTGACCCTTACAACTTAATTTATTGTTGCTTTATGTTGGTTCACTTATTATCTTCTTATGAGAGAAGAGGACCTCAGAAATTAATTTTGGACTGCTTTCAGGTTCAGTTTTGGACTAATTCTTATGACTGTGCACCACTAACTGTGGCTTTGATTCACCTTTTAATTAATTTAATTCAAGTATTACTACTTTATTCATTTTATCTGTGGGGAGAGGGGTTTATTTAGTTGCTGTTTTAGGTACGTGTGTTTAGGTTAGGGGTGTGTGCTTGTTTCAACCTGGTGTAGTTGGTGTGTTTTAGATTTGTCAGGTCTACGGTGAGTTTTGATGATGTGTATAGTGATATGGATGCTATGAATTTGGTTTTCATTGTTTTATATTTCTTTTCAGACTTGTTGAAGAACTGTAGACTTTTTTTGATTATGTGTAGAGGCTTTCATTTATAGTAACTACTCTGTGGCCACCTGTAGTTGCTTCAGCCTTTTGTTGGGGTTCCATTGGTTCTCCAGGCAGAGGTACTAAGCTGCTGCTGGAAACTATGAATCCTTTGTTGGAGGAGCACCTACTGCAAAGTAATGAAAAGTTTCATTGCTGATTCCTCAGCTGACCTCATACGCATCACCAAAACCTGGTTGGGCAATGATGTTGGCCCTGCACTGGCACATCTGTCCCTTCTGGGCATTCCATTGTGCACTACCTGAGGAGCAATTGTTGAGGGGGTGGGTTGGCTATCTGTTTTAGATCTACCCTGGGACTCACTGCACTCAGAATGAAAACATTTGGATCCTTTGAATGCACAATGGCCAAATGTGTTTCAGGTAGCAATGGCAAGATCATTCTTATCTACCAACCCCCAGGCCAAACAGGTATTGGATGTCCCCAGGTTATTGGTACTGGGGTGTTTCAATGCCTTAGTCAATGATGAATCCTCCCAATTTGGACATGATGTTCCTCCAGTTGATGTCTTTACTGAGACTGACACAGGCAGTTACCTCAGAGACACATCAACATGGTCACACACTGGATCTAATCTTCTCACTCAGACTTGACATAACTGTGATCAAGGTTGATCTGGTCAGTTGGTCAAATCATCATATAATTGAGTTCCAGTGTGGGGTCCCCTATTATCCACTCTGTGGAGACTATCTGGTGCCATCCTAAACATAAGTTGGAGCCTTGCAAACTCCAGGATGCACTGGATTTCTCAGTCATGCTGCTAGCTTGTGCACAGGTTCCAGAGGCAGCTTCAGATAGCTATAATATGGCACTCATGGCTGCCTTGGACTCTGTTATACCTTTCCATGTTCACCCCTTGACCTCCTGTTGTGGCTGACCTTGGTATTGTGATGAGCTGCAGCACTTGATGACTAATGGGCATAGGTTGTAGGGTTTCTGGGGAAGATTTGAACCTATGGAGGACAGATTGGTGTTGAGACTTCACTATGCTGAATACCAATGAGTAACGGACATGAAAAAGACATAATTGTTGTCAGGGTCAATTGCTGCAGCGAACAACCACCCATCTCAGCCCTATTGTACTGAAGACAGCTGTTAAATCCCCCTGTCTGTAGTCCATTGGAGTTATTTCTTTAGAAAGGTGCAAAGAGTTTAGGCATTTTTTTCTGACAAAGTGTCAACCATTAGTTTCGATAATTCTTTTAGTGAGCTGACTTGGACTGGAGGTTGTCAAACCTTGATGCTGATCTGTCAGCCAGGGATGAGTTTCAAATGGTATCTGAGACTGAGGTCCTCCAAATTTTCATTAGTCTGTGACACACTAACTGTGAATTGGACCCTGTTTCAACGTGACTGATTATTGGCTGTGCTGAATTCCTAGACCCAGTTTTTGCAAAGATTGTGAATGGATTCTTGAAGGATGGTGTCTTTCCTTCAGGGTTGAAAAGGGCTGTTGTAACTCCCTTTCTCAAAAAGCCATCTTTGGACACTGATATTGTAGTGAACTATAGGCCAGCCTTCAACCTTCTCTTTTTAGAGAAGATTATTGAGACAGTTGTGGTTGAGCAACTGTTAGACTGCTTGGAATGTCTTTCTATCTTTGAACCTCTCCAGCCTGGCTTTCAACCTCAGCACAGAACTCAGACAGCCCTAGTCAGGGTGACTCATGATCTCTTTCTGGTGAGGGATGAAGGGCAATGCACTATCTTGGTGCTTTTGGACCATTCATCCTCATTTGACATGATGAATCATGGAGTGTCAATGGATTACCCGAGAAAATATGTGGGAATTACCAACACAATTCTGCACTGGTTTGGTTCATACTTGGCTGGGAAGACATAGTTTGTAGCTGCTGGAATATTTTGCATGCTTAAGCAGAATGACTAAAATGTCCACATATTTTGTGTGCAGCCTTCAGTGGATTCTGAATGCTTTCAGATATTAAGAAATTCTGTAGATGACAGCTCCCCTTTAAGAAAATCACATACTACAAGACTGAGGGTATGAGCAAAGCAAGACATGTGCACACACACCCTCTATCCTTCATAGCACAAAAGATGTTAACCCCATTATCAGATACAAAAACCAGAGAGACAGGCCATGAGGGTAAGCTATTCAACAAATCAGCTTCTTAATTCTTGCAAGAAGTTTATGCAGTGTGATCTTTCAATTCAAAACTAGTGATACATAAGGGAGTCTACTACTTACACATGATGGTGGATGTGATCGAGACAGAGGATGAGGCAGAGGAATAGAGACAAGATGGCCAGTAAGCAATGACGCTCATGTATTTTTTTAACTTATATTTATTGATGTTTCAATTATATATACAAACAGTGGATGGTTACCATACATCATAAACTGGAAGTCAATAGAATTTATAACAGTCCTGGAATGTGATCCCAACTGGACTAGGCAATTCTAATTCTATCATCATGTGGGGCATGCGCGATTGTGCCCATGTCATGTCCCTCTTATCTGTTGTTACCCTGAGTTTTGGCAGCTAGCACTACAAACAAAGAAATTAATTAAAATGAAATAGTATTTCTTAACATCTGCCAAGATTCAAGTGGAACAGACAACTGAGTCACAAGCAGATAAGAAAGCTGTTGCTACTATTGTTTTTTTCATCTGCAGTGCACTGTGAACTACATTGATTTGAAGTAAAACATGGTCTGCTAAGAAATTAAGTTTCCAGGTTGTATTTTTGCAGTGATGTGCTGATAGAAATAAAGTTGTTTAGTCCAATTGGGTTCACATTCTCGGGCTTTTATATTAATCTCCCTGTTACTGGGCACCATTGTTCCAGCTAAAAAGTATCCAATAACCTAGTATGAACCAAGCAATGGTTCTGCTTAATTCTTTATGGAAATGTCATCTATTCTGTGGAACCTTGCAGATGCACCTAGGTTAGAAATAACACTCCTGCCTCATGGTACAAATGCTTTGAGGATCACTCTCACTTCGGACATGAATCTATACCTGCTTTCCTGTCCCCTCCCCCCAAATTATTCACCAGCACTCAGTGAACTCACTTCCACTATAAACAAGGAACACCAGAACCTTCTTTTTGGTTTTTTGTATTGGTACTGTTAAAACCTTTTAAACATGCACAATGACAAGAAAAAGGCCTCCCTTACCTTGTAGTTGAACATCCCTCCCTCCCAAACACTCCAGAAACTCTTGAAGAAATCAGATCCTCCAGGAAAGATAAAACAAAGCTGCTTGCCTGGCTCTACCCCACACATCAGTTATCACCAGCCCTCAGAGACCTCAGTTTCCCTAGAAACAAAGAAAACCCATAACCTAATTTTAGAAAATGGGTTTGCAGTTTCTGTGTTTTTGATTTGCCATGGCCTTTGCCAGGGTGAGCACTTATGTGGCAACAGAGAGTAGGAAATAACAAGTTCCTGTGCCAGCTGCCCTATCACACAGTAGATCACTGCCCACATAGAATTTTAAACATGGAAAGTCAGCCATGTTTTTTCTTTGTTTAGTGAGTGAGTGAGCCCCCCTCTTCCCTCTATCCACTACCCATCCTTTCAAAGCTGACTACTGATTAAAAAAATTGAAATGCACTCTAGTTTTTATTATGCAGTCAGGGAAAGAGAGAGAACAATTGAGCGATTCTCTCAACTGTGCTTATTTCTAATGCCACCACTCTTGCAACTGCGACTCATGCCCCTGTCCACCAGATGCCAATCTGCTGTGTTTATTGCTGCTTAGTGAGTACCCCCTGCCCTGCCACCCACTCAGTTTTCAAAACCAGTTGGGTTGGCTGCTGTAAGCAGTTACTCTTTTTTTTTTAAATGCAACATAGAAAATGTAGCCGCTTAGCCTTGTACTCTCCATCCCACTCTGGTAATTACTCAGTTCGTCCTTCAGCAAGCTGACAACATGGAACCCTGGGACATACAGCCAACCCCATGAGCAGCTCCTTCAGATGGGACACTGGAGCACTGATAGAAACTCAACAGGAAGTGAGGATCTACTCCACCCGGCTCTTCCGACTTCCATCTTCCACTGGCTCAGCTGGCTCACCATCACCTTTTCTCAGCCTGGTTAGCGCTTGTGATCCCTTTGTGGATGCCCTCTCCTGCCAATTGTAGCAATGGAGGGACTATGTTACAGAAACATTTTTTCTTTGTCATTTTTATGTACTTTTAACATTTTTTACAGTTATAAACATTTTATTTAAAATATGAACAAATTACCCATTTTCAAAACGCAATAATACCCTCCAGCTTGGGCAGCCTGGGTTCAAGTCCCACCTGAGGCACTTACTTCTTTCTCTCCTCTGTTTGTATATGGTATTGGGTAATACCAGACCTTCCAGGGGTTATAAGGCTCTTAGACTGTGATGCCAGGCTCATTATGCCCCTGAGCAGTACGGCAGAGCCTAATAGCTCCCAACTATTTGGGTATTATTGTTTGCCTAGATTGTGTGAATTTATTACTGGTATTCATTAAGCAACTCAGCCATTGTCTTTGGCTTTTTCATAGAATTCTTTCTCTACTCACATTTTTCAGGGTCTAATCCCCTACTTCACCTTTCTCATTTTATTTTTCTACTGGAAGAAGGCATTGGTGTTGTCTGCTGCTCCTATTGCTAACCTGGCTTTCAACCTTTCCTTGGCTATCTAAATCCTACTTTTGCAGACCCTTTTTGCTGCTTCTTACTCTTCTCTGGTCTGACAGCAACCATTCTCCTTCCAGAAATTATAGGCCTTTTTGTTCAGAATCAGTTGTTTGAGGTTCTTTATGAGCTAGGGGGAAACTTTATAACCACTTTTGATATATTGCTTACCAGAATATAAACCACACCAACTGCTTTATGCACCTTCTTCAATGAACACCACATGTACTTTACATTACCAGCTTCTTAAATCTGCTCCAGATCCTTAGCTGGGATATTATTATCAGTCGCTAAACAGGTTAGCACCTTGCTAATACCACTTTGCACACCAAAAACTGGGGATTAGTGAAGAGTGCCATATTGGATGGCATGACTAGCAGGACACTAAACTGTTTGTAAGAGGTCTGGATATATGCCAGTGCATCTTTCTAAAGTAGTTGACTGCACCTGCATATACTGTAGGTGTACTGGCATTTTGGAAGAAGTGGTAAATAGCTATTAGTGCTTTGCTAATTGCTGCTTCCCCAAACCAGGTCTTACTGATGTGCTCATCCCCTACCCCAATCGCCGGCCACATAGTAATCATAACACCCCCTTATTGTCTAGTGGTTCCCCATTCCCCCAATCACCCACTTAATAATATTTAATTACATTATCCTGTGATCTGCTTTTCCCCCTGCCCCTAATCATCTCCCAATAATTATTGCACCTTTCCCTGGTGGTCTAGTATCCCTCTGCACCGGATCACTCATCTGATAATAATCATAACATTCTCTGGTGATCTAGTATCCCCCCACTCCTGATCACTATCCCTGATCATACTGAAGACCCCCATCACCCTCCTAGGACCCTGAACCACTCCCACTAGCCCCCATCACTCCAGTAATAAGGTTCTTGGCCTTGGAGATGGTGACTGGCAAAACCTGTCTGCTCACCATGTTAGCCACCCATGAACAAGCATGTACCTACTGTAGAGACAGCTGTTTATATCTGTTTAGCTGGGTGGGACAGGAGTCTTCAGTATGATTGTGGGAGTGGGGATCCACTAGTAAACAGAGAAACATATCATTATTAACTGAAGGATGATAGGATAGTGGGTCTTGAGGGACACTAGACCATGAGGCAAAGATATGATTAATTATTGAGTGTGTAGTCAAGGGTCATGGGGGGACTCTATACCAGCAGGAAGCATTATCAATATCTAGTGGCACTGGGGAAGGGTGAGTGGACCACTAGACTGCCAGGGAAGGTATATAGGCAGCCTTGAGTTTGGCAGGGCACATACACTATCTTGTTTCAGGCCTGTAATCAGGCCTTGACACCTTAATGCCTTGCCAGTCTTATAGGGTCATTTGCATAGGGATGTATGTATATGGCAGAGTGCTTTGCTGGGCTCTTTGCTATTTGTGGACCTTGGAAGCTTGTTTGTCCATACAAGCCCCATAGCTATCTATTGGCCACATACCTCACGTGGCCAGTAGGAGGCTGTGGGAGCAATCAGTGTAGTGTCTGGTTCAGATGGTTGGTATATTCGAATATACCATAACCACTCACGTTGTGTTTCAGACATGTTCCAATATTCTGTATAACAGTTAATATTAGTGCCTGATATATTTAGCGTGATGACTCCAGTTGTACATATTTGTGCCTGATATGTTAAGTGCTCAGTGCTTATTGCTGGAGTACAGTTAGCATGGTAGACTATATTAGCAGTCTGTTTATATTAGTGGTTCTTTATTTTCAGCTAATATAGCTAATATAAACAGAAAGCTAATATAATCTGCTATACAGTACCAGTAGTTTGCATTAACTTGCACTTAGAGCAAACTGAGAATGCAGACAGGGATCTATGAATATCTGGCCTCATTCATCATGGCAAACTTGCTTTTCTAAAGTGTTTGGTCCTTCTGACTAAGTTATGGCAAGTTTTCTCTGTCACCAGGGAGAAGATTACCCAGTTGTAATTGCCTCCCACCAGTTCCTTGACCCTTACACTTTTGACCACTCCCACTGCTGAAAACAATGTTAAATATAGCCTCTAACCTAGTATCCTACTGAACATGCTGCTATAATAAGCAGTCCTTGAAGATGGATAGGAACTCAGCTTCACCAATGTCATCAGCACGCTCAGGATACCAGTCAATGCCTGGGAGACTAAAGTCCCCTAGGATCGCCATTGCATTTGATCTGGCTGTTCTTATCATCCTGACCACCTGGACATCATGCTCCAATGAGCTGTTTGTCACTTTTTCGACTTGCTCAATCCAGATAGACTCTGTGATATGGGTGTAAGTGGGCCAGAACCAGCTTTGGAATAGCACTGAGTTGGGGCCTGAGAATTCTGTTCAGCTTCACCAATTCAGCAACACTGCTTCAGCTCTCAGTGTAGCAACTGTCCTGGAGGTAAAACAGACTACAAATTGGAGGAGAACATGCCTTATGGTCAGCAATGGATATGAATGACAGTACTATAGCTTATTTCTCACAGGTGTTGTTGGCATGCATCTGTTGTGGAGTACTGGTTGTCTTGTGACAGAGCCTGCAAAACCTATTAGGACTGCCATGGTCCAGTGTGAGCTGCAGTTTACTATTGCTTGCTGACATCATGACATTTACTGTACCTCTCTGTAGTGTCTGCTTAGCCTCAATGCCAATTACTATATTCCCTCTGTTGTCATCAATTTTCAAATTATATAATAATATCCCCCCACCCCCAAAAAAGAAGACAACAAGTTATGCATCGGAAAACAACAACAACAATAACAATGACACAGAAATTAAAAAGACAATAAATGTGGGACATTATTAACCTTTGCAATCTTGCCCATCAATGCATGTACAGTATTTTTCTGTTTTGTATATTTTAACTGCAGCAATAACGTAGATTAAGTAATTGTGGTTTCTCCACCCACACCCCTTCAATCATCATCACTGTGTATCTTGCCCCACTAGTTCCTCTATGGCTACTATTATCACCAGCCTTACTTTGTTGGGTTGCAGTAGAAGATCACAAATCATTGCAGGTGTGGTGTTTAAGTAGAGTCACAATGGAAATAGCCATGCTAAGGTTTGCCAGTTCAGCCCAGAAATCAGCAACCCACATGCCTTCTTCAAAGGAAGCACCATCTGAGTGCACACTGCCTAATAAATAGTGGGGAGAACATGCATAGAAAAATGATTCCAGGAAATGTGGTTCAAGAAAATGTGGTTCAAGAAAACCTGAGTGGTCTTGACTTTGCCTTTCTCACCACATTTTATGAACATACGGACATACAAACATATGAAGAAGCCAGCAGAAGAAGACCATTTGGTCTGTCAAGTCTGCACATATTGCAGGGTCCACAGCTTGAGTTAGTGTCCCTGGCCTCCCTCCCCACTCCTCCCATTCTCCCTACCCATGATCCTTACTTTCCCCCTATGCCTATCCCAGCCTCTCTTAAAGCTGCCCACTGTCTTCAATGAGATGACCTGTTCTAGCAGCGCATTCCAAGTATCCACCGCCCTTTCTCTGTGAAGAAGTGCTTCCTGACCTCCCTCCTAAACCTCCCACCCTCCCACTTAAGACTGTGCCCCCTTGTGTTATGGTTGTCACTCAGCTTAAAGAGACCCTTCTTATCAACCTTATTTATTCCTTTCAAGTACTTGAAGGTCCCAATCATATCTCTTTCTCTCTCTTTCTCTCTCTCTCTCCTGTCTTCTTCTAGGAAGTACATGTTCAGTGCCCTGAACCTCTCTTTGTATGCCTTACCTTGTGAATGGCTATCATCTTTGTAGCCCTCTTCTGGACCTTCTCCAGCAGGTTAATGTCCTTTTTGAAATGTGGGCACCAGTCCTGAGCTCCATACTCTAGATGCAGCCTTACCAGAGACCTGTACAAGGGCAGTATAACCTCATCTTTCCTGCTACTGATCCCCTAGATATGCATCACAGCATCTTGGTCCTGGTCCCTTACTGCCTGGGGAGATCACTCTGCTCAGCTGATGAGGGGTTGCTAGAGACTCCGAGTGTGCGTTTGAAATCTTCTGAGGCTAGTACATTTATGTACCTGGCCCCTACCCTCTGGAATTCTCTACTCCATTAGTTACGGGAGTGTGCAACCGTGGAGGGATTTAAAAAGGCCCTGAAAACATACTTATAAACTCAAGTGTTTAATGAGTGAATCTGTCTATTTTGCTTGTTAATTTTATATATTTTAAGATTCTAATGTCTGAAGTGTTTTTAAAATTTGTAAGGCACCTTGGCATTTCAAAGGTGCCAAAGAAATAAAGAATATTATTATTATTATCTTGTTTGCCTTTGCTGCTGCTTTCTTGCACTGCAAGGAGTGCTTCAGGTCCCTAGTGATCATCACTCCCAGGTCCTTCTCCTTTATTTACATTTTTCACATGACCAAGCTGGTCTTGACTGTACCTTTTTCACAACATTTTACATGAAGTGGCTGTACTGGATTTCAGAAAAAACATAATCACAAAAATGTGATTTGTGAAAATGTGATTGGCCTTGACTTTGTCTCGCCATTTTTTACTTAACATAACTGGTCCTGACTTTCCTTTTTTTCACCTCATTTTCTATAAAGTGGCTGCATTAGAGTTGAGAAAACGTGATACCAGAAACCCTCCATTAAAAAACTGTTATTTAGAATTAAGTAATTAAACAAATGTGACTAACCCTGATTTTACCTTTCTCACCTCATTTGACACGATGTGGCTGGTCTTGACTTTGCCTTTATCACCACCTTTTACACAGAGTCTACATTAGATATGAGAAAATGTGATTCAAGAAAATGGGATCTGAGAAAATATATCTGATCTTGACTTTACCTTACTCATCTTATTTTACACAAGCGGAAACAGAGGCCTGAGCATGAGGACTGGAGACTTCTCTTAAACTGGAGGCATTTGAGGGAGGAAGCGGGTGCTATTGGTAAGCTTCCAAATTACTCGGGTTGGTTCCATCATCAGATACACTGGGTGACCAGCAGTGGAAGCTGCTTGCAATCGGAGTAAAATCAATGGACTTCTGGTGACTAAAGAACCATAGTTTCTTTGTTCATACTCTCATGCTCCCAGCCCTAGTCATTCTGTGTGGTGTTGGCTCTGCTCTACTACTACAGTATGACCATCATCACTGCTTACAGAACTGGCATGGTGGAACCATTCCCTGATCCTGTCCTCCCACTGTATTCCTTTCTCCTCCAGTTCTTGTCTTCAAGATTTCTACATAACTCTACAGCAGATTATTCATACAACCACCCCCATCACATTGCCAATGCACTGACACACCCTCCTTCTCACCTTCACAATAAAGATAGGTTACTGTGCCCTGCACCATTAACAACTTACAATATTTGTGAAATAATTCCTACAAACTCCCCCTGCATCTTTCCCAGTCTATTAAATTTACTCTGTCTGCTTCTGCTGTAGGAAGAAAGCCATAAAATAATTAAAATATGTATTTCTGTGTCCTCTACATCATCACTTAGTGAGAAAACTATTTGTAGTTTAAAAAAAAAAACTTGCATCTTTCCAGTCTCCTAAATTCACATGGCTCCATTCCTGCTGCATGGCCCTTATTTTGTTTAAACTAAATTTCCCCACCTGAACCAACTCACTTACCTTTAATATTGTATGGTAAACAAATTTTGTTCTGATCAATTAGTAGGTGGGTGTTTTATACTTTCTCCACATCCACAGTGTATTATTGCAGAAAATCATTCAAATATTAATTATGGAAATTGGGTAAGTCCACTGAGACTATGACAGTCCCTTTTTCAGGGGTGAGCCAGAGTTAATATTTTTTTTTTTTAGTTGTTTAACCAAGTATAGCACACTAAGCTGAAAGCTTTTTTACAGGAGTGACCTGGGAGCACAAAGAGGTTAAGTGACTTGCTCAGGGTCACACAGTATACAAATGGAAGCTGTGGGATTCAAACCCAGGTCTGGTCTGCTGGATGTCACCAAGTCTGCAGTTCAGAGCCTTAGACCACTGCGCTATACTGCCTCCCAGAGTTAATTTTATATACAGTAAGTGTTTGATAAAGAGAAGAAGTACTGTAGACAGTAACACTAACAGTGAGATTCCCTCATAAGTTATAACATTCACAAACAGTAAATTGTGCACAATCCGGTGACCTTTATCATATTTTTTGACAATTGTTATTTCACAAAAGACAACTATGCAAACGCATAAGTACATTATTTACATCAAGTGCTTCATGGTAACAGAGCAGAGGGTTTCAACAATAGCAGATGCATTGATTGAGTTCTGAGAGGTGTACCTTGAGTCTCTTTTTGAAGCCCCAAGGGATGAGCAATTCTGCAGATTCTCAGGTAGTCCATTCCATATGTGTGGGATGCTTGCCAGAAAGGACCTTTGCCCTATGGATGTTCTGACTTTGGACACACTGAGGAGTATGACTCAAGGATCTGAGGGATCTTCTAATTGGTTTGTCAGATAGTAATCCAGCTGCACTTGGGGTGCATTTACCTGACTAAGATTGAAGGCCAGACGTAGGAATGGGTATTGTAATCTCCCTTTTGGTGATGGCCATGATAGAGCCCGCAGTACCTGGCAGTGGTGCTCATAGGGTGAGGCTCCTAATGTGAAATAGCTAACCCAGTGATAAAGAGTTCTAAGCTTTTGCATTTCCACTCTTTGGATAGTTTGTAGAACTGGTGCACCATAGAACAGGATGGGTAGTAGGGTACCTGTTACCACCTTTAGTTGGGATTCTCGAGTAAGGAACAGGATTAGGTGACAGAGTAAGCCAATTTTCTGATTCACAGTCTTGGTCAGCTGATCAATGTGCATCTGAAAAGTTCAATTTTTATCTAGGCTTATGCCTAAATACCTGATGGATTCTATCACCTCAACCGTTGATCCATCAGTGAGAGTAGGTGTCAGACCCAATGATCTATCTGATTCAAGGTTTGTTGGGCCGAATAATACTGCTCTAGGTTTTTTTTTTTTCATGTAGGGTTAGGCTGTTTTTTGCCAACCATTTCTCAATTAGATGTAGGTCACTTATGAGCTCTGCACTCAAGACAGCTATGTCATTGGTGGACCTGTATAGTACTGTGTCATCAGCACACAGGGTAATGCTTGACTTACCACAGTTGTTGGGCATCTTATTGATAATATAGGGAATAGTAGGGGCCCTAAGATGGATCCCTGGTGGACCCCATTGAGTAGTGGGCATGTACTAGAAAGGGTACCCTTGCCATCTAACAAGTTGGGTTCTTCCCTGGAGGTAGCTGGTGGACCATTTCACTGATAGACTATCTAGGCCTATATCTTTTAGATTTTTGATGAATATTTTCTGATTGACTAGATTGAAGGCCTTGGTGAGGTTGATGAAGACCGCGCCGGTCAGTTTGCCATTGTCAAAAGCTGCAAATATGTCAGAGGTAAGATTGACTATGGCAGTCTGTTCCATGTTTTTTTCTGAAACTGTGTTGCCTTGTTGTGAACTTTTTAGAATGCTCAATATAGTATATTAATTAGCTGTAGACTACTCTCTCAAGTACCTTGCTCAGTATGGAGAGAAGCGAGATGGGTCTCTAATTTTCAGCTTTTCTGTGAGGGCCCCCTTTAAGTATTGGCACAAGCATGGCAACTTTCCAGAGTGTAGGGACTTCCCCTTCCTAGATGGATCTATTTAACAACCATGCAACTGGAGCTGCTATGGCTGGGGCCATGATTTTAAGCAATCAAGGTTCAAGTTTGTCATACCGAGCAGATTCAGGGGTTTGGGGTTTCCTGAGTAGTTTGAGGATCTCTCTCTCTTTGCATTTAGCTTGAAGTGGAAGTTTGGGGAGTGAGGGGTGTATCAGACTCCTCTAGCATGGGTGTGGGTGTTCCCTGGTGATGGAACTTGAATTTGTCCAAGTCAGTGAAAAAAGGTCGAATGCATTGGCGACTTTGGTATTTTTAGGCTAGCACAATTAGCTGCCATGTCGAGTCATAGTGGGCTGGGTGACCTTTGATGAGGGTACTGATTGGTGACCAGAATATTTTGGGATTAGAGAGATTTTTTTCAATTGGAGGTTTGTGAGGTAGTTTCCTTGCTGCTTGAAACTTGTTTTTATATTTATTTTGTAGCACCCTGAAAGTCTGCCAATCATTAAGGAGAGTAGTGGATTTGAATTTATCCCATTCCTCATCTCTTTCCATGATTTGTTTTTTCTGGTTTTTGGATAGCCATCTCACTTCTTGGCCTTTTACCCTGAGCTTTCTCATAGGGGCATGTTTATTAGCAGCTGGAACAAAGCTATTAATGAAGAAGTTGAAGACTGAGTACAAATTTGGGGCATGTTTGATACATAACCAAGCTACCTCAGCTAGTGTTTTGAGAAAGGATTTCTCATTGAATTTGGAGTATTTCTGTGTCCAGAGGATTCTTGGTGGGGGGGAGCAGAAGTGATTGTTCCATATTCCAAATGTTGCTGAATGATTGCTAAGGGAGTCTATGAAGGTTCCTACTAGTTTAAAGTTATTCAGTTAGGAAGCAAGGATCCAGTCCAATGTGATATGGTTTCCTGTCCTCATGTTTAACCTTGTGCTTTCCCAGATTACTTGTGTTAGGTTAGCCTCTAGTAGGAGACATTTTTTATTCCTTATTTATTTGTGGCCCCCAGTATACATTAAAGTCATCCAATATTATTTTCTCCCTGTTAGGGAGGTCTAGGATAGAAGATATGGGAAAATGTATGGTGACCGTTGCTGCATTGGGAGGGTTATACACACATCCAGGAATGTACGCGGCTGTGCATGGACAGACAAGGAAGGAAGTTTTTTGGTGCCAATTTCAAACTAAGGACTGCTGAGCACCAACCCTGTCCTGGCCTTTAAAATGTCTTATCTGTCCCCCTCACTCATCTCTTCAGTCTTTCCCTAACTACTGGATCCATTCCCTCTACTTGGAAAACAGCTCAAGTGGTTCCATTACTCAAATCTGGTGATACTAGAGATCTCAACAATTACAGACCTATCTCCATTCTACCAGTTTTATCCAAGTTGCTCGAAAAACTAGTAAACTCTCAGTTAAGGGACTATTTGGATAACAACAACCTTCTAAACTCTGCACAATCTGGATTTAGATCAAACATAGCACCATTACTGCCTTAGCTAAGGTAACCAACGATTGGCAGACTACCTTGGATAAGAAAATTGTACCTGTGCTGTGTTTCTGGATTTGAGTAAAGCCTTTGACACTGTGGATCACGACTTATTAATCACCTCCCTTAACTCAATAGGCCTGGATTCCCTGTCACTCAACTGGTTTAAGGATTATCTTTCAAATAGGTCACAACTGGTAAAAATGGAAATTACCTATCCACCTCAAAACCACTGCTAAGGGCGTATCACAAGGTTCTATTCTTGGCCCCTATCCTCTTTGCTATTTATATAAACAATATTGATGCCAACCTCACTCAATCTAACATTCATCTGTTTGCTGATGATACTGTATTATATGTCAGCAATCCCTCACCTTCCAAAGCCTGTGATCTGTTACAATCCGAACTCTCCATTCTGCAGCGCAACTACTTGACAAAAACTACTTCTAAATGCAAAAGACAAAGCCATGTTCTTTGCCACAAAGAGTTGCTCTACCCATACCCTAGCATCCACCACCCTACATTTATCCACCTTACTTGAGAAAAACTTGAATTTGTTGATAATTTCAAATATCTTGAGTCTGGATAGATAACAGGCTTGACTATTCCGTCCATATTGAAGAACTACTTAAAAAGCTAAGACAGAGGCTTGGACTATTCTTTAGAATAAAGCATTACCTAAACAGTGACTCCAAAAAAAGGTTAATTCAGGCCTCATTCCTATCCCTCATTGATTATGCTGATTTTCTATACTGCCATTGTCCAGGTCATCTCTTACAAAAACTGGACACCCTGTATCACAGGTCCATAAGATTTATTACTGACCTTCCCCCCAGCACCCATCATTGCTCCCTTTATATGGCAGTCAATTGGACATCATTACAGCACAGAAGGACTAGGAATGCTGTTATCTGGACATTCAAAGCGTTAACAGGCAAACTACCTACCTATATCACTGATTGCTTTACCCAAATTACAACTAGGCCATACACTTTAAGGATCAGTAAACTTATCATGTTACAGGTCCCCATTGCCTGCACCCGGTATGGGAGGGCTGCTTTCAGCTATACTTTAGCAGTTGCATGGAACTCTCTCCAAAAATCCATGAAGCTAGATAGCCTTCTACCTCTGACATCCTTCAAAAGACTGTTCTCCGCCCTTTTTCCAGAGCTCTGCAATTGCTTTTATAAACCATAAACCCCTACCCTACCTGACCCACCTTTCTTTTTCCGTCCATTATATTGTTTCATATTCTATCTTCCGACTCACCTATCTATTCTCACAAAAGCTAGTTAGACCCTATAATTTTATATTTTATTCCTGCTATACCTTTGCCCACATTTTTCTTGCAGGCAAAATGGTTCTACTGCTCCTTGTATATATGTAAATTGTTGTATACATTCATTTCTTGCCATTATATTGTTATTTATGCTATTCTTGTCTATGTAATAATATTTGTATCCTCATTTGTATGACCACTCAGGTCCATCTTGTAAATGAGCTTTGCTCAATGATGTTCGCCTGAATAAATAAAGATTTTGATTGATTGATTGATTGAAAATCAGAACACTACTTTAGATATTTTTTTCTGGGCCTTTCGTTGTAAAATTGAGCTATTTTAACTAGTTCTGCTGGGTGCTTCAATACAAATTACACTATCTGTAGCATGGTTAGATTAAAATCGGTTATTGACTGTGCTCCTGCCCAGGGTATTGTGTGCTAGATCGCATATAGGCTGTAGTTTTACTCTTGTGCCTAATCAATTTCATGCATCCTGAGACTAATTGAGCTGTGTAATTGAGTGCTAGATCATTCTTGTACATGTTTAATTTATTTAAAACTCTGTTCCCTGCACAAATGTATCTCTGCTAAGTGTAGTATAGCTGAAATTAATGCTGAATAGCGCTAGTTAATTTTAAATGTGTGGCAAATGCACTCAACACTGAACAGTGATAGAAAATTTAATTGGGTGATGTTTAAAACTCTCAGACTGCAAGCTGCAGTGAAGCTCACTGTTACAGTACTAGTGCGTGGTAGCCCAAGTTGTTTAGATCTCTGGCTTTTGTCTTGTTCTGTAGGCCCGCCCTCCCCTTATCTGTTCTAAAAACATCTTCTGCTTCTGCCACAGCTGCAAGCTCTCCTTCTGGGTAGCGGTCGCAATTGTTGCCCTTCCTCGAGCTTTACCCAGATCCCCAGCAAGTCAAAATTAAGGTACGCATTTATCCAGAAACAAACGCTGCTATACATGGATGGAGAAGGAAAACCTTGCCGATGCAGGCATCAGCTACCCTACTACCCACACCACCACCCTTGGTGAGCTTGCACTTATATAGGCCTGTTCATGTGACTACCACAATCAAACAGTTAACTTTACCATTTGCAGGTCATCCAATCCTGTCACTAGTGGCCGCTAATCTACTCAGGCAATCTGCCCTCTGCTTTAATTGCTCCAACTAACTACTATATTTAAACTACTCCACCATGCCATTTCAGTTGCAATCTTGTCTCTTCTTCCCCCCCACCTATATCTTCCACCCTCCTCTAGGCTAGTTATGTAGGAGCACCTGCAAACAGTACTTTCTCCATCCACATGCCCCACTCTCTCCTGCACCTCCCCTGATGGCAAATTCCCTATGAGTCACCCACTGAAAACATTCATGGCCCTTTCCATTCTTCCACCCTCCTTCTACCTAGGCCTGGTTGCCCCACACCCTATCACTCAAGCCTCCTCTTGTGCCTCCTCAGGCTGTCATGATGCAGTCAGACCTGGACATTGTGGCCATCACCGAAACCTGGTGTAATGATAACCATGACTGGGAGATGGCCATACCTGCTACAACATATTCAGAGAGACAGAGCAGGCAGGAAGAGAGGAGGAGGGCACTGTATGTGAAAAATGACATAAGGGCCACAGAGATCCAGGAGGAACAAAATGGGGAGATACTCTGGGTTAAGCTGAAAGGAAAATGGGACAGCCATCTACACAGGTGTGGTCTATAGACCACCAGCCCAGGAGGAAGAAACAGATAGGAGTTGATGCTAGCCATCCAAAGGATGGCAGACATGGGTGAGGTAGTACTAGTTGGAGACTTCAATATTCCAGATGTGGACTGGAGCATCCCAGCAGCAGCATCAACTAGGAGCAGATTTATCCTGGACTCCCTTCAGGGTGCCTTCCTCAAGTGACTGGTCATGGAACCAACTCAGCAGAAGGCAATACTGGACCTTGTGCTCACAACAGGGACAGTGTGATGGGAATAACAGTGGGGAGCACCTGGGAACAGTGACCACCAGTCATTGTGGTTTGAAATCACAGAAAGAGCAGAACCAAACCACACAAAAACACTGATCCTGGATTTTGGGGCAGACTTTGGGAAAATGGGAGATACTTGAAAGAGGCATTAAGGGGAATGGGACAGGAATCATGGGTTGAGGAACAGTGGGTAGTATTTAAAAGGAGGTTTACAAGAACAACATAATTATGCATTAAGCAGGTTAGCAAAAGGAAAAGGAAGAGGTGACCATTATGGTTTTCCAAAGAGGTAGCAAAGAAAGTGAAAGCCAGAAAGATTGCATTCAGGCAATACAAAAGACACAGGCAGAAGGGAATAGGGAGAAGTACCAGGAGAAGCAAAGGGAGGCAGGAGGTCAGTAAGGGAAGCCAAAGCTCAGACAGAAGAACACATTGCAAAAATCAGTGCGAGGGGACAAAACCTTACAGGTACATAAGTGAAAAAAGAAAGACAAAGGGAGGGATAGTGAGACTGAAGGGGGAGGATGGGGGCCGTGTCGAGGATGGCAACAGTAAAGCTGACATATTGAACAGGCATTTCTGCTCAGTCTTTACTGAGGAAGAGGAGGGTAATGGGTCTGAAGGGAGTACAAGGGGTGAAAATGGAGCAGAAATGGACATAAGTCCCTTTACACGAGAAAGGGTTCTGAAGGAACTGGAAGAAATAAGAATTGATAAAGCAATGGGGCCAGATGGGGTGCACCCCAGGGTCCTTAAAGAACTAAGAGAGGTGGTGGCTGAACATCTGGCTATCCTGTTTAGCCATTCACTGGAAACAGGGGAGGTACCCAAAGACTGGAGGGCAGCAGATGTAGTTCCCTTATACAAAAGCGGGAACAAAGAGGAAGCAGGGAACTAAAGACCAGTCAGCCTCACCTTGGTACTGGGGAAGATCATGGAAGCACTACTGAAGGGAGATTGGTGGAACATCTGGTTGTCAGTGGACTACAGACCCAAGGCAGCATGGTTTCACCAGGGGGAGGTCATGTCAGACCAACCTCATTGAATTTTTTGACTGGGTGACTAGGGAGGTGGATCGGGGAGGGCAGTGCACATGGCCTGTCTGGACTTCAGCAAGGCCTTTGACACTGTGCCACATAGAAGACTATTACACAAACTGGAGAATATGGGTGTGGGCAGGACAGTAGTGTGGTGGATAGGTAACTGGCTGGGTGGCAGGACACAGAGAGTGGTGGTAAATGGCTGTCACTCCACAGAGGGAAGAGTGACCAGTGGGGTACCACAGGGATCAGTGCTGGGACTGGTCCTATTCAACATCTTCATCAGTGACATTGCACAGGACCTGGAAGGCAGAATTTCACTGTTCGCTGAGGACACAAAGCTCTGTAACAGAGTAGACACACCAGAGGGTGTAGACAGAATGAGAAGGGACCTGCAGAAACTTGAAGAATGGTCAGGGGTTTGGCATTTGACATTCAATGCAAAGAAGTGCAAGATAATGCATATGAGCACAAAACCCTGGCACAATATATCAGTTGGGGTGAGGATATAGTATGCACCAAGCAGGAAAGGAATCTTGGGGTTAATCATCTCTGATGACCTCAAGGTAGGGACACAGTGACAAGGCAGCAGGTAAAGCAAATAGGAAACTGGGATGTACAGGTAGGCATCACAGCAGGGAAAAGGAGGTCATAATTCCGCTATACAAGACACTAATGAGGCGCACCTGGAGTACAGTGTACAGTTCTGGGAGACCATACCTATGTAAGGGACATAGACAGGGTGAGAAGGTTCAGAGGAGGGCAACAAAGATGGTGCATGGATTGCATCACAAGTCCTATGAAGACAGGTTGAAGGAACTGAACATGTACTCCCTGGAGGAGAGGAGGGAGAGAGGGATATGATAGAGGCATACAAGTATCTCACAGGGAGGAACAGGGTACAGGAATACACTATTTTTAAGTGAAAAAGATGTTCCAGGACTAGAGGGCATGGGATGAAGTTGGAGGGAGGACGAATCAAAGGAAACATGAGGAAGAATTTCTTCACAGAACGGGTGGTGGACAAGTGGAACACCCTTCTAGATGAAGTGGTGGGGGCTGAAACAATCACTGGATTTAAGAATGCATGGGATAAACATAAATGAATTCTGGAGGTCAGGGGAAAGGGGCAACTGACTTCTAGGAAAACATAAACTGAACTTACAAGCTCAAATGGGCAGACTGGGTGGGCCATAGGCCCTTATCTGCCGACACTGTCTATGTATCCTCTATGGTCATCACATTTTCATCTGCCCCACTCCATAAGCCCCTGTGGGCACGACCCCTGACCAAACTGATGATCACCCTCCCACTGATGCTATCCAGTAATGCAGAGCCACATCCTGGACCTTTCTCTACCCAGGGTCCAGCTTCTGCCACACCCTCTCAACTCCCCAGAGGTCTGAAATTGGTGCATCTGATCATATGTAGTCTTCTAACCAAATTACCCCTGCTACAACCAACTGTACTTTCTCTTTATACAGATGTCCTGACTATCACAGTCATGGCTAAAGCCCCACAATAAAGACTCTGAAACTGCCATCCCAGGATACAGCAATCTGACTTGACCGGTCAGGTTGCAAACTAGGTAGTGGTGTTGCCATGTATACAGCATCCATGCTATAGTTCACCAACATCACTCTTTCTCATCCCAAGCATTTCATTGATGCACCACTAGTAAACCTTGCATGCTCCTAAACTGCACCTGTATTCATTGCAGGCTCTTATTGCACACCTGACACCCTGCTGACCACCATCTTGGACCACCTCGGTGGTCTAAAAACACTGGCCTCAAGGGGCAAACTCCATATCGTTGGTGATTTTAATCAAAATTGGCTCTCTCATGCAAGCTCAAAATTCCTGAATAAAGTAGGTGCCCTAAACCTTTCTCAAATGATCACTGATCCTACTCAGCTGAACCACAAAATGCTTAACCACTGCCTCCTTGATTGGTCCCTCACCTTCCACCCGCACAGGATTTTAGCCTCAGTCCTGCTCCCAGATTCCCTTAGTGATCACCACATGACTTTATGGTCAGAAAAATCTTCAAGCCCAAGGTGCCTCCCCAAACATCCTGCTGACAAGATTCTATAAATCCCTGGACCTCACCTCTCTCCTATATGACCTGTCAATCACAGACTGGTCATTTATACACCAAGCGTCATCCACTGAAGCTAGTCTGGAGGGTTTCAAAACTAGGTTCCTTGCTGTCTGGAACCACTATGCCCTTCTTAGATGGTCCAGGGTGCATGGTTCCTACCTCCCCCTGGATCACAGCCAATGTCATTGCGAACCTCAAAGCAAGGAACATGGCCTGGAATTCTAAGGAATTTGGTTTACCCCAACCTCACCAAAAGTACGGTGCTCTGCACAATGCATGCACTAGGCTAATCCACCAGGCAAAAGCCAAATACTTCAATTCTGCTTTCCACACAAACATAAACCATCCAGCTAAATTCTGAAAGGTCCTCATATCACTTTTTTCACCCACCTCCCAAGCTCCAATGCCTACCCTAAACAGAGGCCCATCCATGCTAACCAACCCTCCAGCAGTAGCCACAACTTTTAACTCCTACTTCACTAACTGCATTGCTGCACTGCTAGCCTCTCTTCCCTCCCCAACCTCCCCTCCACTCCCATCATGCTTGACCAAGTCCTGCCACCCACCTTCTCCTCTCTTCTGTCCAGCTACATCACTTGAGGTGTACAATGCCCTACTTACCCTTAATCCAACCTAAGGCAAATGCTCCTACTCCCTTGATGCTAAAATGCTAAACCTATCGGTCCCTCCCATTGCCTCCCCCCCCCAGCAGCATTCTTCAATCTAGCCTTCTCTTTGGCCTCAGTACCAGCTGAAAAGAACCATGCTACTGTCATCCCTCTCCCCAAAGAAGGTGCCCCCTCTGCCCCAGGTAACTACGGCCCTATTTCCCTTCTTCCCATACTGGCTGAAATCCAAGAAAAGCTGATACTCTGTCAACTGTCCTCCTTCCTCAACTCTTCTTCCTTCTACACCCCCTACCAGTCTGGCTTCAGGAAGCCCCATTCCACTACCACCACCTCTCTGCTGAGGCTCACAGGCTCCATCCTCTCTGCCATGGATAAGGGGCACATCACCTCAGCCATCTTTATCAACCTAGCAAAAATGTTTGACACAGTATCTTACTCCCTCCTCCTGGCTAAGCTCACCAGCGCAGGGCTCTCTATTTCAGCCATCGGCTGGTTCCAATCATACCTGGTTGGCTGTATGCAGTCTGTCAGGATTGGTAACTCCACCTCTGATCCTCATCCTGGCTCATCAGGGGTGCAGCAGGGCTCAGTCATGGGGCCATTCCTGTTCTCTCTCTCTCTTTCTACATGACCTGCCCTCTGCCTGCCCACACACCTCCATTCACATGTATGCAGATGACATGGTGCTGTATATATCTGGCCCCTCCACTACTGATGTGGCAACTACATTGCAGCAGGACTTTAACAGTGTCCAGCTCTGGTTTCACTCCAACTAGGTACACCTCAACACCAAGATGGCAGTCTCCATGAACTTTGGCACAAGGCAGAGACTCTCATGGCTTCCCCCCCTCACCGACTTTTCATGCCCTAGACGGCAGTTCATTGAAAGTCTGCACCTCCTTCAGATACCTCTGGGTCTGGTTCAACTAGCACCTTGACTTTTCTGTACACATCGATGACATCCACAAAAAACTTCACCACAGGCTGCGTTCACTTTATTGTAACCTTGATTACATCCCACTGCTGGCCTGCCAGGCAATTGTACAGAAAATGCTTCTGCCAATTTTTGACTATGGAGATGTTGTCTACAGTGCCACCCTTGAGTCCACCCTCTCCAGACTGGACTCCCTTTTCTATTCCTTCTGTCGCTTTGCCCGTAACTATCCTTATTCCACCTACCACTGTACTCTCTACCAGTCCACGGGTCTTCCCTCCCTTCAGGACCACAGATCATCACACTGTGCACACTTTACTGCCAAGTTCTGGTACCAGTCCTTGCCCCCTACCTCTCTTCAATCCTGTCCACCTACTTCCCTCCAGCCTATGGGCTTAGGCAACATGACAATCATCTACTACATATTCCCCACAGGTCCACCTTGACAGGTCAAGCAACTTTCAGCTACCATATGCTCAAGCTATGGAACACACTCCCCCAGCACCTAAATGGTCTTCTCTCAGTGCATTTCTCCACCACCTGCTCTTGTGTCTAACACATTCCTCTGCATTTTTTGTGTACTGTCCCCACGACCCATCTGGAATCAAGCGGCACTCTGCTCGGTATCCCTTCCTGGCAAAACTCTTAAACAAATAAATAAATAAACAAAAAAGCAAACAAAGATCCTATAGTCAGAGGTTTTGTCCCACCAAGGAGGAGGGTTATGAATACAGCTTCACATATGGAGTTGTCTAAGACAGGTGTAGTCAGCTGGGAGGCCTCTAAAGGGGACCCAACATAAATTAGGACTCCTCACCCTTTTTTTCCTTACCCTGTCTGGTCTGAAAGTTTTGAAACTATTTATCTCTGCCTCATGGTTGAGTATGTGGTGTCTAAGCTAGGTTTGAGATGGCCAATATATCCAGTGAGTACAGGCTACCCAGGCTGCTACTTCCTGTATTTTTGGCCTCAGTCTATTATGTTCATATGGGTTATCCTTAACCCCTTTGTATTTTTCCATTCCAAGTTTGTGGAGGAGGTAATGCCAGCATTGGTGCAGGGTGGGGGGCTGGGATTAATTTTGATATCACATTCAAGTAGTAGCTTTAGTTTTGCTAGTATTTTGATTAAATACCTTGGCATAGGGAGTGGGATCTTTAGTTTACTGCCTGCTATGTAGCACAATATTTTGCAAAAGTGCCATGTGTTTCTTAGTCTCTGTAGGTTGATATCTGAGATGGGGGGCTTGCTTAGGATACTGCTATTGTAGTAATTATGTTGAGAAGGGCTGTTTGGCTGTTGTGATGTATGGCTTCTGCAGTGCATGATTTGATCTGAGCCCAGTACCATCAGGGCATAGAAGACTGCAAGGATTATTCCTCTGATCATATTTAAGTTTTAGTTTGCTACCTGTGCGGGGAGTGAAGAAAATTTATGTGCTACAACTTTAAAAATGCATGGCAGTTTCCTAATTCTCCTGATGGCCCTGAAACATGTTTCACCTAGACACACTTGATGTTAGGGGGAGCTGGGAGACCCCACCAGATTGCCTAGTATAATTTCTGAGTTCTGGCCTCAGATAATGCAGTCTCACAGCAGTTTTACCCTTCCTGCCACTTTAAATTAGAACTACAAGTCTGCCTGGTAAAAAGGCTGGGTCAAGCCCCTTAAGAATGGTTCTCATCCTGAACTGCTTATCCTGTTGGCTGGCTAGAGATGGTGTGGTGGAGCCTAGGCTCATTTAATAGAGTGTCAAGGCAGAGGTGGTCTGGCAGGAGTAAAATAACCCAGTGTTGGGGGCTGGGGTGGGTGGAAGGAGAAAATTCACCTGGGATGCAGAGCGACCTGCAGTTAATACAGGTGCAGCTTAAACTTAAAACAAGTAATACAAGGATCCCTGTATCAGTGAGTTCCATGTCATAATGGTGACTGCCAAAAGGTAATCACCGGTTATGGCGAAGTCAGAGTACCAAATATCAATTTCAGAGCTCTGACTCCCCAGCACACAACAAAACAGTGCCAGGGACTTGTATTTTTACATTTATACAGGGCAAGCCCACCCACACACCCCTTTAAGGATTCTCAACTACAGTGGGTGCATGTCGGGGGACAAAACTGAAAAATAAAATTCTCAGTGGGTGCAAAACATACCTGCGCTTGGAGACCTGAACCCAGCACCCTACTCCACCAAAGCTGTGAGCCGACCTGCCACACCACAGGGTCAGCTCAACAGCCTACCACAGCGCCACCCCCTCACAACCTCTCCCACCCTTGCTGGATGTGCATGCTCCCACCCACTCACGAGCATGTACATAGTGACTTCCTGTCACTACAGTCACTCACCCCCATCCGGTCACTGTAGGTGCCCAGTCGCCCCTGTACTATTCACCATGATTGAGTCACTGTTTCAGCGGTTGCTCAATTGTGGTCGCCCGCATCACTGCGTACCGTATGAGTGAGCTATGCTTAATACAAGCACAAGGAACCCTTTATCAGGTCAAAGAGCAATTATTAGTTTACAGCAGTATTTTTAACAGTCCCCCTCTTTTTGGAGATTAGCAATAACTAAATGAAGCACAGGTCAGCTTCTAAACCAGAAGATTAGTCCCAAAGTTAAAGGCTGAGGCCAGCACTGCATGAAAATGGCACCAAGTTGAAACTGAACAACAGATCCTCTCAATGAGGACTAGGGCATCCTGTGATACCTATTCAACTGTGGCCTCCTGAGTGTGGTGGTGCCATCTCCTAATGAACTTCTGGGGTGCTCTGTGGCTCTCAGGACTGCAGAAAGAGGAAGGGGAACAGGGTTAAGTATGAAAGGAATGGCAGTGGGGAAGGGGGTTCAGAGCTCAAGTTATAGAAAAGAGATGTGAGATCAGCAGAGTATAGTCAATTAGTTCAGCAGAGGACAATTATTTTACTGAACAGTTCTAAAAAAAAAAAATACCAAGCTCAACAAATCTAAAATCACCCCAGGATGCAGAGTGACCTGCAGTTAATACAGGTGCAGCATAAACTTAAAACAAGTAATACAAGTATCCCTGTATCAGTGAACTACAATTAATACAGGTACAGTTTAAACTTTTTTTTAAAAATAGCATGAGGAACCTTGTATCAGGTGGAAAGCATTAATTAACTTACAGCAGTATTTTGTTGGAGCTTAGCAACAACTAAATGAAGCACAGGTTGGCTTATAAACTGAAGGATTAGTCCTGAAGTTAAGGGCTTGGGCCAGCAGCACATGAAAATGGCACCAAGTTTGAAACACAGCACCAGATCCACTCAGTGAGGGCTCGGAAGTCCAGTGATACCTGTTCGGCTGTGGGTTCCTGAGTGCGGCGGCGGCATCTCCCGATGACCTTCAGGAGTGATCTGGGATTCTCTCTCTCTCTCTCTCTCAGGACTGTTTGGCTGTGGGCTTCTGAGTGTGTTGACGGCATATCCTGAAATATTAAGAGCAAAGTTTTTGAATGGAGTGTTTGTTTGATATCTCTGAAGTTGCAGAAAACCTTTGTCTTTCTTCTCAGGGTACGTGATTGAAAAACAGCATGCCTAAAGGTGACCCTAGATTTTGCATTTGTTAGTATATTTTCAAAAAATTCAGGGCACATGCTTCTCAAAGGGTCTTCTAATAACCACCAGATGCCCAGGTTGAAATAATAAATGCAAGGGTTTTCTGAGGGGGTGTCTGTGTATTGTCTGTCAAACCACAGGAAGCCCCTGTTTTTCCTCTTATGACCTGTGCTTGAAAAACAACACACATAAAAGGACCCCTAGATTTGGCACTGGTCATTGTAGTTTCACAAAAGTTGGGGCACATGTTCCACAAATGGTCCCCTGCAGATCACCTGATGCCCAGGTTCAAATAACAAATGCAAAGTTCTTTTTGAGGGGTTGTCTGTGTGCTGTCTCTCAAACTGCAGAAAGCCTTTGCTTTTCTTCTTAGGGCCTGTTTGAAAAACAACGCACTTAAAAATCCTCTGGGATTGGCATCTGTTGGTGTGTTCTCGCAAAATTCAGGTGCATGTTCCATAAAGTGTTCCCTGATGACCGTCAGATGCCCAGGTTCAAATAATAATGGCAAACTATTTTTTTTGGTGGGGGGCTGTGTGTTGTCTCTGAAACTGCAGGAAGCCTTTGTCTATCTTCTCAGGGTCTGAGCTTGAAAATCAACACACATAAAAGTACCCCTAGGTCTGGCCCTTTTTGATGTATTTTCACACGATTTGGAGTGCAAGTTTCCCAGAGGGTCCCCTGATGACCACCAGATGCCATGGTTCAAATAATGAAGGCAAAATAGTTTTCATGGGGGTTGTCTGTGTGATGTCTCTCAAACCACAGGAAGCCTTTGCTTTGCTTTGCTTTTCAGTGCCTGTGCTCGAAAAACAACACACATAAAAGCACCCCCCCAGGTCTGGTATGGTGTATTTCACAAAATTCAGGGAATATGTTTCCAAAAGGGTCCTCTTATGACCACTAAATGCCTGAGTTCAACCACTAATGGCAAAGTGCCTTTCAAGGTGTGAGTGTGGGTGTTTAAGGGGTTATTGTGCAGTGAAGACATTATAGAAAAACTGTAATGTAAATGAACTTCTAATACCACCTACAAGTGGAGTCTGTGACAGCATTTCAGTATTAGTAACAGCCCAGCAAAATGCCTATGGAAACCAAAGGAAGACCTGGGGTGTGCTTAACCAGCTGCTGAGTAGGAAAATACCCAATTTTCTGTTTCTTTATTGAAAGACTATTCACTTAACAGTGATCCTGTTGTTATCACTGTGGTGTTCAATAATTACTTTGGTGAACTTGCAGTAGTTTATTTAGGTCTCCTCTTTCCTACACTACTACATATGATTTCTCTTTAGTGAGTGATAATAATTCCCCTAAATTTCACTTCAAAAGTGATTCCACAGAATTGGTTATAGATTATATTACAAAAATGATCCCTCTGACTTTATCCTGCTCTGATGGTATAGATTATAGGTTGGTTAAGCTTGGTGCTAAGTCCCTTGCCTTTCCTTTATCTCTCATTTGCAATGCTTCATTAAGTTCTGGTTCTTTTCCCACACCTTGGAAAACTTCCATTATAAAGCCCATCTTTAAGTCTGCGAACCCTAATCTTCCATCAAGTTATTATCCTATTTCTCTTCTTCCCCCTTTATCTAAGATTCTTGAGAAGATGGTACTTGATCAAACCTCTGAATTTCTCAATAAACATAGTCTTTTAACACTGCAGCAACATGGCTTCAAACAATTATATAATACTGAGACGGCCTTGGTGTGGTTCACTTGCCACATACAGGGTGCTCTTGATAAAGGGCATTCTGTTGCAGCTGTATTTGTGGACCTCACCAAGGTCTTCAGCCTAGCTAAACACTGTTTGCTACCTGATATTCTGTTAAGTTTGCATTTATCCCCAGAAGTTGTTTTGTGGTTCTATAATTATCTTAGTAATCGTTCCCATGCCACATCTCTTGATGGTTTTCTTTCTCTAACTACCCCAATTGTTTGTGGAGTCCCTCAGGGCTTCATTTAGGGCCCATTGATCTTCTCACTACATTTAGGGCCCATTGATCTTCTCACTATACATGAACATTGCCCCTAGCATCTGCACCCAGACCTCAATCATCATGTATGCAGATGATGCTGTGTTATTTGGCACGGCCCCCAAACTCATAGTCTTCTCTAATATACCCAGTGCTGAGGATCTCATTTCCCTTGTTGATTTAAAAGGCCCCAACTGAGCCTGTTTACCATTTTAAATATCTGGGGCTAATTCTGGACTCAAAATTATACTTTGAGAACCATGTTACCTATTTTAGGATGACCATCCATCAGCATCTTGGGGCATTATATCATGTTAAAGCTTGCGTTACCAAAGAATCCAGGACTTGGTTAGCCCATAGTTGTCTGTTTAGCAAACTGGATTATGGTTTATTAGTTTATTCATCCACCAGTAAAAATGTGTTGGAATTACACAGGGAAATTTATAACTCAATTCTTAGGTTTGTGCTAAAGTCCTGTATTGTACCCATCATTGCTCTCTTCTTCAGGGGACTAATTGTTTATCACTCAACTACAGGATTCATTTCAAACACTGCATATTTTTGTCCAAAAATCATATTAGGTCAACTTCCCAATTCTGTTTCCAAACTGTTTCCCATGTTCATTAATGGGTGTTGCACCTGTTCCCAGGACAAACATTATTTTCAAATACTACTTTTTTGTAGGGCTATTGGCCAGAAATCAACTTTGTATAGGGCTCCCACATTTTTTAATTCCCTTCCTTATGATTTTTATTTATTTAAAAACAATTGGCAACTTTAAGCATAAACTTTGTATGTGTCCCTGAAGTTTTCAGAAATGTACTTGTTAATAGTCTTGTTAATAGTTCTTTTTAGTTTTATATTGTATCTGATGTATTGTATTGGTATTGTTTAAAAGGACACGGTCAACCTCCTTAAGCCTCAAAGTGTCCCTTGTTTAAAAAAACACATTTTATGATTGCTAATATTCTGTAAAGACTGTTGATGTAGCTAGTAGTTTGATTCTGATTTTATTTTCTTTTAAAAAGTGAAAAACAGACTTCCCAACATACTGGTTTTACCACACTAAAACAGGTTTGTGTACATTCCTTGATGAACTCCCACTGCATCTTTCCAGAACTTGGGAACACCTGCAACACAGACTAGCCACTCATGATGCGCTGGCAGGTTTGGTGGCTACTGCCTCATGTGTGACTGCACTGTTTAGTGGTGCTTCTGATGTTTAAGAATATTCAAGAAGAAGTGATTCAGAATTGTAAACAAAGTAAGGTTGTTTCTAAATATACATTATCATGCATTTCTGTTCTACTAAACAAGGAGACAGACAAAACAAATGGCATCATCAATGAATTTTAATAAAGGTATGCAATCATAAAACGTAGGTTTTTAACTAGAAATAATATGATGCAAAACAGGTCGACAGTGTCCCTTTAATGTTATTTATTGTCCATTTTGTATTATGTTTGTTTTTTGCAGTTGCTTGTCACCTGTGAAAATGGGCAGTTTGCTCATCAGGCTTACAAGAATAAAAAATTAAAAATGAAAATGAAATGAAAGTATCGACACAGCACAAAACAGGTGGTATGTCACCAGTGGATGCAGAATACTGCAATAATATGAGACGTGGCAAATGACACAACCCAACATTGTACTATCTACAGCTGAATTGTATGGGCTTTCATTTTTGTGCTTATGATGCCCAGTATACATTTAAAGAATTACTATACAGTTCCCATGGTTTAAGAAGTAATTACTAAACCAGGGAATTGATGTTCATAGACCCAGTGGTGCAGCTATTACAGAGCAAAGGTCATTCCCACTATACCAGTTATTGCTATTTTACTAAAACAAAACTGAGAAAAGAAACACAGATTTGAATCAGAGCACCAAACTCTCTCTTTCTCTTCAGTGCTACAGTGCATCTGTGAGAAAAGCAAAAACATTAGGCAGTTTTTCAGAAACATACTGTATCAACAACCTAAGCCTATCAGAACACTGAAGTCTTGTTCACATTGTGTTATTTAAAATGTTTTACCAGTGGTAAAACATTTTAAATAGCTGCTAGCGTGGTTTGCATTCTCACTTAGCATGACTTGTGAACCATTTTAGTGAACCGTGCTCAAACCCTGCTTTGAGGTAGGCTTGGGCATGGTTTTCAAAATGGTTCTTATTGTAATTCACATTTACTGTCAGTGAGAGCAGGGCGATACGGTTTCCAGAGCATGATTCTGTAGCTTTCAACATCACCGCAAAGCATGATGGTAAGCAGCTTTTGGGTGCTGCGAGTGCCAGAAAAGGGATGAGTAGACACCAGTAGTACTGTAGTGAGAACACACTGACACGATTTTGTTAAGGAACCAACACATTTTCAAACTCACTTTACACAGTGTGGATTCTTTGAAATGGTAAACTTTAATCCATTTCTAAAAATGGTTTAAAGAACCGTTTTCCAGCATCCCACATTGTGAACAGGGTCTGAGTGTACATATTAACTCATTCCTGAATGTCTGTCTTGGTGCTTAAGAGCTGTCTGTCTGAGAGTGCTAAAAGAGCTGATTCAGCCTGAACCCTGAAGTGACTGATAAATTACTGGTAATGGGGAGAGGTACTAAGAGTTTTATTTTTGCTGATGTCACTCCACTCCCTGTTCTTAACAGAGCAGAACTTTGTTAAGGTTAGATTATTTATAGTATTGCTGTGCTTCTGGATCCCAGACTAACTTTTCAGATAGTGCTGTGATCCAGAATGCTGCTACTATTTATGTGATGTATTGGGTCACTGGAATATAAGATGTAAATAGGCCACAATACCTCATCAACACCATCATTTGCATTTCAGCAGTTATAACCCTTGATGTTTATAGACTCCCTAAAAATATCCAGCTGTTTCTTGGCGTTTGTAAGTGATGAGCTGCAGTCCGCTGGCAAACTATTCCATTAGTACGCCACACTCAGTGCAATGAAGTTCCTTCTTGGCTCCTTCTTACATTTTTCTCCCTTCAGTTGAAGCCTATGCTCTGTTATATTGAGAGTCTGCTTTTAGTTTTAAATTCAGACACTAACAAAGAGCTATATGACTAGCCATTTGTGGTTGTTTTCACCAAACAGTATGTAGTAGCCCTTCAACTACTGGTGCTGACATGGGCCTCAGTGGCACAATTTGTTTAAAAATTGAATGGGATTTAAAGAGTCCATGACATTATTTGTATTGTGTGTGGATTTCTGCACTTTAAGACAGGTTATATTAGGAAATCTGGTATCTTACTCTGCCACAGATTATTTATTCATTATTCTGCCTTCAGTCTTTATGCCACCCACAACATGAATGATCTCCAGTGACCATCTTATAAGGGTAGGTACTGGATGATAATTCAGGCAAATCAGGTTCTTTCTGGGACAATGGCGGATATATTTAACATTTTGAAAAAGTTTATTTAGAATGGGGGCAGATATCCTACTTAAATTTCTCACGTGGAATGTCAAGGGGGCACGCCTCAAGGTTAAACAATACAAAATATTGAAACACATTGAGGCGGTTAGAGCTAGGGTTGTGTTCTTGCAGGAGACACATTTACTTCAGTCAGAGGCCAATTCCATGAGGAGGTTACAAATTGGAGAAATATTTTCCTCACAGGGCACCACACGGAGTAGTGGTGTTATGTTGTTGATACATAGAGCAGTGCAGTTCACTCCCCTTACAGAAAATACAGGATAGGGAGGGCAGATACATTCTGGTTAGAGGATTGTTGTACCATACTGAAATACTATTGGGATCGGTTTATGGCCCTAATTCGGAAACTCAGGAATTTATAGTGGGTCTCTTAAAGGCTCTTTTACCATTTAGCAATCTCCCTATGATTTTGGGTGGAGACTTTAATTTAATATTAGATCCTTTGCGGGATAGGTCTGGTAAAGGACGAACATGCCAAACTCCCACATCTCGAGCTATGGGGGATATGTTAGAACAGTTAGGACTGGCGGATGCATGGAGGGTCCTACATCCAGACATCAGGGAATATACCTTTAGTTCCCCAGTACATGGAAATTCCTCCCCGTATAGATTATATTTTTATTTCACGGTCTCTTTTGAAGGGAGTTTTTGACTCTAATATTGTACCAGGCCCAATTTCTGATCATGCAGCTGTATCTTTAACAGTCAGTCTTTAATCACTCTGTCTCAGAAAATTCCCCTCTGCCTGGAAGATTGCCACAGTTACCCCTGTCCATAAAGGTGGTGACAGGACTCTTCCGGGTAACTACCGACCCATCTCAATCCTCTCCCCCTCTCTAAGGTGTTAGAGAAAATTGTGGCGTCCCAAGTCTCTGACTACCTCTGTAAGTACAATGTTCTCTGCCCTGAACAACACGGGTTCAGAGCAGGTCATAGTACCAATACAGCACTCCTGGAATTTTCCAACTTCCTCCATGCTACCTTGACTCTGGTGCCTGGCTGGTGCTATATTCATTGACCTGTCTAAAGCATTCGATACTGTTCCATATCCTCTTTTGCTCTCCTCCGCCCTAATAGGCTTTGCCTCAGGACCTGTTTCCTGGTGCACCAGCTATCTCTCCGCCCGCTCCCAATGTGTGAAAGTCAACGGTACTATCTCTGAAACATGCCCCATTCGCTCTGGGGTGCCGCAGGGCTCAATTCTTGAACCCCTACTATTCTCACTCTTTCTTAACTCCCTACCCAGCAGTTGTACGGGTCAGATGCTTCTCTATGCTGATGATGCTGTTCTCGTTGCCTCCCACAATGACCCCATGCTGCGACAGAACTCCCTCCAACTAGTCTTTGACTCTGCAGCTACCTGGTTCACTGAGCAACTGACTTGTTATCAACCTTAAGAAAACAAAACGATGCTCTTCTCCCACCCCCAAAATAAGTACAGCAAGTTTCCCTTAGCTGTCCACTCCACACCCAATCTCGCCATTGACCAGGTGCAATCCTATAAATATCTTGGTATAACCTTTGACCTGCACTTTCATTCCATGGACATATATCTGCCCTAAATTTGTCGCCAACTCATGGCTAGGCATTCTTTACCGGCACAAGAAATGCCTCCCTCCTGATGCCCTCCACCTGGCTGTCACCTCCTCTGTCATGTCTCTCATTGACTATGGCCTTCCGGTCTATGGCTCAGCAGATCAGACTGCCCTCAACAAGGTTCGTCTCACAGTAAATAAGGCCTGCAGACTTATCACTGGTGCTCCCAGACTCACTCACACATGTGAGCTGTACACCCTGGCTACCCTACTCAACCTGGAAGAGTGACTCATGTATCAGACATGCCAGCTCACCTTTAAAGCCCTGCATGGCCTATCCCCCATAGGCCTATCCAACTCCATTCGCCGTACTGCACTGATCCTGATCACCCACAGCTCGTCAAGAGCTACCCTAGTTATTCCAAGAGCCAGGACCTCGCAAGGTCAGAGGGCATTCCCCTACCGTGCGCCCCACTGGTATAACTCCCTCCCTGCCAGTGTCTCAAACTCTCTAACCTTAGCTTGCTTTAAGCCCAGGCTCAGAAACTTCCTGCTTAGCTCTCGCAAATGCAACTGCCGCTAGCCTAGTGTAAAAAAAAAATATATATATATATATATATATATATATATATATATATACTCTGTTTGACAATGCTCACTGAGTGGCTCCTTCCTTTCCTACTTATTCCTCCTCCCCATCTCCCTCCCTTATACCCCCCACCAGCTCTCCTCGACCATAAGTTTTGCACCTTTTGTTATCTTTTGCTCTGGAGATTGTACTCTATTGTAACAAAATTGTAATTGAACTGTAACTTTTGTTTGCAAGTACTGTGTCCCTTGTACTACTGTTCTGATGTCCTCTTTGTGACGAGGTACCTTTGTAAATGAGCCTCTGGCTCAAAGGTTTCTAAACTGATGTTTAACTAAATAAATAAATAAATAAATAAATATCACCTTCCCATCTCTCATTAAAAGAGGGAATAGGTGGAAAATCAACAACCAGATGTTAAGGGTACCTGAATTGGTTGAATACATATTGGGCCAAGTGGAAGATTTTACATCAAATAATTTGGATAATAACGGCCGGCCGGATTTTTTCTGGGGAGCACTTAAGGCCTATTTAAGGAGTAGTAATTGGAGTAGCAGTTAAAAAGGAAAAAGAAAAAGAAATCAAAATTAAGGAGCTGTTACATCGTATCAGACTCTTAGAGATTAACGTTTCTGTGCATCCGTCCGAGGAGGAAAAGGAAGAACTTGTGAGAACTAGAGATGCCTATCTTAAAATCTTGGGGGAGCAGGCTGAACTTGCATTAATCAAAACAAAATCAAATTATGTTGACCAGGGGGAGAAATCTGGGAAGTTTCTAGCTAGGCGTATCGCCAAGCTGGAGTCCTCTCGTTGATTGAGGGAATACAATCGGGTACTGACGGGGGAATTAAAACTTCTCCAGAGGAGATGGCTAATGTTTTCCGCAATATTTTGAGGATTTATATGGTAAGATGGAAAATCCACCAAGTGAATATCAGATTTCTTCCTTTCTGAGGGGTTAGATTTGCCCATGCTAGATGAATTGGGTAGGTTAGGTTTGGTTGGCTGATATAACTCAAGAAGAAATAGAGTTAACTATTAGAAATCTCCTAACGATAAGGCACCTGGGTCCGATGGATTCTCATCCAACTTTTATAAAAGATTTTCCTCAAAATGGCGCCTTTGTTTCTTAACTTATTTCACATATCTCTCAGGACAGATGTTGGATAAATCACTTTTGGAAGCGCTTTATGTTTTAATTCCCAAACCAATAGACCCTCCATGGATCCAGCCAGTTACAGGCCTATTTCCTACTGAATTATGATTTAAAAATTTTGGCTAAGTTGTTAGCAGATCGTATTAGTAAAGTTTTGCCTAGGTTAATAGGGAATGACAGGTAGGGTTTATGAAGGCAGGTCCTCGTTGATCATTTCAGGACATTAGCTATGTCTCTTCTGTGTCCGAGGAGAGAAGGTATCCAATGGCGCTGCTCTCCTTGGACGAGAGAGAAGGCCTTTGATAGGGTTTACTGGGAGTACTTTATTTCTGACAATGGTAAAGTTTGGTTTCCGAGACGTTTTAAATTGGCTTAGGAACATGTATTCATGCCCGTCAAGAGGGTTGTCTGTAATGGTGCTATTTCTAGCCCATTCCAGCTCTTTTGTAGGTACTAGGCAAGGATGTCCTTGTCTCCCCTGTTATTTAATTTATATTTGAACCCTTATAAGAAGCATAGTTCATACCAAAGAAATAGAGGTATTAAAGTATGGGGCTCGTAAATTAAAGTAACTGCATATGCAGATGACCTTTTAGTGTATGTCTCGAATCCCGCTAGATCTATTCCAAGACTGTTGGATCTAATAAATAATTTTAGTCGGGTAGCTAATTACAAATTAAATCAAGATAAATCAGTGGTTTACCTCTTAATAATATGTTATTCAAACAGGAGATAACAGGATTGGGCCTGGAGTGAATTCTGATTCGCTTAAATACTTAGGTCTTTATTTAACCAGAAGTAAGGCCCGTATACGTCAGCTGAATTTAGAGTCCCTAATACATAATATTGGACTGGACCTTAAGAGATGGGCTCAGCTCCCATTATCACTGTGGGGGAGAATAAATATAGTTAAAATGAATATTTTTCCAAGAATTTTTTATCCCTTGAGTAGATTGGATATTTACCTTCCTGTAACTTGGTTTAGGAAACTACACGCCAACCTAGCTGATTTTGTCTGGGGGAATAAAAAATCTAGGATGGCCTATCAGAAACTAGCCGCACCAAAATCAGTGGGTGGGTTGCGATTACCTCATTTTGGTCTTTATTTTTGGGCAGCGCAGTTGAGCAAATACGGTAAATGGGCCTCATACAATGACCCTTCCTCAAACTCGGGTTATGTGCCCTTATGGGTAAATGCAGAGGCAAACTTGATTAAGAAATGTGCCGTAAATCCTTCAGCTTTTTTCTATTCTAATTTCAAGACCCTCCCTGCCTTATTGAAGAAATCCCCTGTAGGGATGGCAGTGAAACTCCACACCAAGTGTGTGGGTTTATTAAATACGACCATGTTAAAGAGATTGGGCGAACTGATATGGGGAAACCATGCTTAGTTGGGGTTAAGACTATCAGACCAGATTGGTTGCCGCATTGGACAAGTGTGTTCTAAAGACTTTCTTACAGACGAGGGAGATATAATGTCGCTATAAACATAATTAGTAAGTTCAACTTATCAAGTAAAACCATTTTTAAAGTATATCAGCTTAGACATGTCTTAATGCAGAAGTATACATTGGGGAATGTTTATTCCCCGAATTTTTCCTTTCTGGAGGATATACGCCTGCTAATAGGTAGTCCCCAGGCCATCTCAAAGATTTAACTTTATCCCAATGGGCCTACCCGACAAATCTAGCCCCTTGCTCTTATTGGGAAGCAATCTTTCCAAATATTACATTAAATTGGTTAGGGATTTGGAGAGCATGTCACAAGTTTGTTAAACATGACCAGCTGAGACTTATACAATATAAGCTATTGCATAATGTTTATTATTCACCTCAAAAGCTGAGGGGTTTAAAGTTATTGAAGGATTCCAAGTGTTTCAGATGGGGAAGATGTAGGGACCTCCTACATATCTTCTGGGAATGTCCTAAAATTAGGCCCTTATGGACTGAAATTAAAATAAGTTGGACCCCTTATTGGGACTAGAAGAAATGTTTAGACTGGAGGTTTGTCTATTGGGGAAATGAGTGACTTTCCAATTAAGACTAGGAATACCACATGACCTTGATATCAATTACGTGAAAAATTAGTTCTTCGTCACTGGAAGGATAAGGTACAGATTTCTTATTCGGAGTGGCTTGCAGAACTCCTTGCGCTTCTAATGGTAGAAAGAATGATTGCTATATTTGCACAATCAATTGCCCCTTTATGATAAGATTTGGGCCCTGTTCTTTACTTGTTTTCTATTGATTCCTGATCTCATCGGTATTGGGATAAATGGTGAGGTGCCTCAGGGGAGGGGAGGAGGAGCATTGGGGTTAGTAGGAAGGTGGGGTGGATGGATTGGGAGTAGGGAGGGTATGTTGGGGAAAGGCAGAAAACTTGGTTTCATGTGAATGTATTTTTATTATAATTAGCTATATTGTATGTATGGCATTTTTGGTCTATGTATGATATATTTCTGCCTGAAATAAAGAAAATGTTAATGGAAAAAAAGGAAAAAAGAATGATCGCCAGTGCTTTGCCAACTGCTGCCACATTAAACCATAGCTGACAACATTTGTAGGTGTTCTCTGTACAACTAAGGAGAATCTGTTCTGTGCTGTGCATTCCCGGTTACTCGTATTTTTATTTTGTAGTAGTGCTAAATTGTCTGAAAGGATTGCTGTGTTTGTGAAATTGGAAGCTTAAAAAAAGGTACAGTGCCTAGTACATATAAGAGACAGTTTTTTGGTTGAGCCATTGTCTATCCCTGCAGTGCCAGTTTTTGAAGGGGCAGCAGCTTATTACAGTTTGTGTATATGCAGAAAAAGATTAGTAAGGTTTACAAACTTTTCCAGTACTGTAATTTTTTTCACTGGAAATTAGTTACTGCATTTCATCAGAAGATCCTCATTCAGTATATGGGACTCTTTCAGCTACTGTTTGCATTAGCTAGCAAGATGGACACTTCAAATCCTCGCACTAAGTTGGCAGGGGCAGACAATGACTCAATCAAAAAAAACTGTTTCTGACATGTACTGGGCACTGCAACTTTTTTTGAGCTTTCTATTTCACAAACTCGGTGATCCCTTCAAGGCCCTCTAGAAGGTGTTCCGCTTTGTGGTCTTTTTCAGAACAAAAAGTATATAATGCTGCCTGCTTTTGAACACTGAAGTTCCCTTGCATCTTGTTGCTGCTGCTGCTGACAGTGCCACTACATGATGATAAAAAGGAGGAGGGAGGGAGGAAAGTTTACCCAATAGCCAGTCACAGCAACTGATCCACATATCTGTCACGACATGACCCTGTTTGCCCACTGAACCCTTCAGAGCATCAGACACACTTTTCTAAGCAGTGTCATACATGTCTTGGATGGCAACAGTTGAGAAATAGGTCTGGTTGGGAATCAGGTACTCTGGCACTGCGATTTACATCAGTGCTTTAAAACCAGGGTTAGCCACAAAGGACAAATGGGAGCAAGTTAGTGGCTCTCATTTCCCCAATTGCCTTTGTCAATTGCCTTGCCTCAGGCCTGTGGGGCTTATAACTCTGTGACCACTCAAAAGAGCCTTTCAAAAACAAATTGATGGCCACTACACCTGCTGATATTGCCTGATTTTCTGGGCTTCTTCCCTTGACCTTTACCACCATGGGGGTGGATGTTGTGGTCATGGATGGTATACAACTCCTGTTAGGCTGTGGTGTTGGACTCAGAGGGGTAAAGTAACAAGAAATTGAAGATGTTATGCTTTGACTGGAAGATAGACTTTCATCATCTTTCCCCTCTGAATCAATTACTTCCACACCATGGTTAACATCAAGATCCTCATCCTCCTCATCTGAGTGCAGCAGTGAAACAACTTGCGTGTGCTCCTTTTGTGTTTTTTGATACTGATAAATTTGAGACTTGTTCATATGTCTTATCATTGCTGATGTTCCCTTCTGAGTACCCACTTTACTGTGACTTAATTTTGTTTTGCATTTTTTACAAATCACATGGCTGCCAGATGATTTATCCTGTGTGAAAAAATTCCACACTACACATCTCACAGATTTTGTTGCACTGCTGCTTATGGGGAGGATAATCTTCACCGCCACCACTGCCACCACCACAGCCCCTACTAATTCCAGTATCTTTTTGAGGTCGTTCAATGTCCATCTGCATGTCTTTTTAATGCACAGCTTCTCTGACTGGCTCAACAGCTTCTGTTTCTTCCCCTCTGGAAGCCTATCCATCTTCTGTCCTCTGTTGGTCCTCTACAGGTGTGGGTATCTCCTTATGCCCCACTATGATTACTTTTTTTTACCACCACCACCATCTTTCCTACAAGTCTTTTTTGTTCTTTTTCTGGCCCTGTATTCTTTCTCTTCATCCCACTCCCTAGAGCTACTGCTACTTGACAGACTAACAGCTACCTTATCTACTACAAACTCAGGATGTGTTCCATTGATTTCCCCCTCACATTGATCTGTCTTCTGCTCCTCCTCCTCCTCCTCCTCATCCACCACTCTGCTTACTAAGACTGGCTGCTGCACTATACTGGCCCTTGCACTCATGCTCTGAGTACCATGATGGGTTATTCCTGCAATATCCTGAACTTTCTGTACCATTGCCATTCTTGCCTGGATTGCCTGAGAAGTCCTGCTACTGTTTTCTTTTACCACTCATGGTTTTTCTTAGTGAATCCGACACTCATGCTTCTTGTCTTTCCATAATGGAAATTATAGTTGTTTCTAATCAATTTTATTGCAAGTGCTGGGTGTGTATCTAAGTGTAAATTCCAACAAATTTAATCTATAACATGTCAGTACAGCACTACTGCCCGCATCAAGTAGCTGCACCAATTACAAGGAGATTTTATCCCAAACAGGTCAGTACAGCACTACAGGCTATGTCAAGTAGTTTTAGTCATGAAAACACAGGGCAATTTTTTTTCTGTAATGGGTTAGTACAATACAGCACAGCTGGCTGTGTCAAGTAGCTGCACCCAAAACTGGGAAATTTGCTCCCTAACAAGTCAGTACAGCACTGCTGACTGTGTCAAGTAGCTGCACCAATAACAGGGAAGTTTTATCCCAAACAAGTCACTACAGCACTGCTGGATACATAGAGTAGCTTTCATCAATAACAGGGGAATTTTATCCCAAAATGGTGCGACTGCATTGCTGGCTGTATAAGTAGTTGCTCCTAAACCGGGAAAGTTATTCCTGACGATCAGTACAAGCACTGTTGGCTGTAATAGATAGTGTGCCAATAGCACAGATATTATATCCTCAAAAGCTAGTACAGAACTGTTAGCTGCATTGAATAGCTGCACCTATAACAGTGAGATCTATACCAAACAGGTCAGTACAGCACTGCTGGCTGTGTCAAGTAGCTGTACCCCAAACCAGAAAATTTACTCCCTAACAGGTCAGCACAACACTACTGGCTTCATTACGTAGCAGTGACAATAATATTTATTTAATGATGGTCTTGGAATTACAACCCTTTGAGTCAGAGGCTCATTTGCAAAGGCTCCACGTCAATACATAAATGAGGACAGGTACACAGTATAACACAATACAGAATACAGACTACTGCTCTACTACAGAAAACACTAAATACAGAGGCAAAAGATACATAATATATATGTAAGGCAACACCGAAGGTGTGAATATTTGAGGCATATATTGGAGATACAAAAGCATAGACTGCAGTAAAAAAAATTTTCTTTTTTGATTTTTAGAGGAGTTTTATCAGCAGTCACAGTGGCAGTTGGACATAATGTGGTTCAGCAGCTCAGGTTTAAAAGGCCCTAGTCTGGGTATAGATAAGATAGAGCCAGGGACTGAGTTCATCCAGGGTGGGGCTCTGTAACGAAAGGACCTTTGGCCATTAGTAGTCTTCACAAAGGGGACAAGGAATGCTGTAGTGTCAGAACACCTAGTGGAGTGAGCAGGCAGACTCCTTTAGAGGAGTGGGAGACAGCCAGGGGAGGCTAGACCCAACTGGATTTTTTTGGACAGTAATGGTAGAACAGTTGCCCCTGCAAGTTTAGCCATGCTGATCATTGGTAAAGGTCACAGGTATGTGTGAGCTCATCACAGCCTGTGACCAACCTACAGGCTTTGTTTAGGGTGCATTTAATGTTGGTCAGTGCAGTATCAGAGGCAGAGCCATATATGACTATGCCATAGTCCACCAGGGAAAGGATGGAGCTAGAGATGGCTATCTATAGGTCATCAGGAGAGAGACAGGGTCTATGCTTAGAAAGGAGACCGATTCTCCTGTTTATTTCAGAACATGTCGATGTAATTTGCTCACAATAAGTAAGGTCAGAGTTGAGGGTAACCCCTAGATATTTAAAAGTGGAAACTGGTTCCAACTTGGTGCCAATCGAGTTTTGTATAAATATTTCTGTCATACTGTGTTTATGTTGTGGGTGGGTGAACAGTATAACATTCGTCTTTTTGAGTTGAGTACAAGCTTCTGGGAGGCAAACCAGGCTTCTAATTGTGTGAAATAGGGAGATATTATCCCATACAAGTCAGTACAGTACTACTGGCTGCATCGAGTATCTGTGCCAATACCAGGCAGATTTTATCCCAAACAAGTCAGTATAGCACTGCTGACTGCATCGACTAGTTTTAGTCTTGAAAACAGTGAGATTTTTTCCCTAACAAATAAGTACAACACTGATGGCTACATTGAGTAGCTATGCACAAAACCATGACATTTAGTCCCTTACAGATCAGTACAGCACTGCTGGCTGTGTCAATTAGCTGCACCAACTACAGGGAGATTTTATCTCAAACAGGTCACTACAGCACTGCTGGCTGCATTGAGTAGCTGCTCCAATATCAGGGAAAACTTATCCCAAATATCAGTGCAGCACTGCTGGCTGCATCGAATAGCTCTGCCCAAAACCAAGAAATATATTCCCTAACAGGTCAGTACAGCACTGTGCCAAGTAGCTGCACCAATAACATAGAGGATAGTGGACAGACAACACAGAACAACAACACTGTTGTTCACTTCGAGAGGTTATCATGACAACCATGTAAACCTTGAGAGTGAAGCTCGAGAAGTTTTCAGTAAGCATGACACCTCAAGAAGTGTAAACAGTGTTGTTGTTTACTGTTGCCCATCCACTGTCTTTTACAGTGTATAGGGAACAGTAAAAACTAAGCTTGTGACTTCTTTCCCAGTCGCGCCATGATGTCCGTGACAATACTCCGCTCTGGTCCACATTTGAAAATAGATACCGGTGTCCTGCTGTGTGCTCAGTAATATTAAAACAAAATGGCACTTACTGGTCAATAAGAACTTCCTCCATTGCCTTCGCTGAACTGCCATGGCCATTTTATGGACAACTACAAACTGCGACTTTAGCATGCGCCAAATGTGATCTCCGGACTGTTGTGGTACTCACTTGTTGTGCAACATTGTTGGCGTCATATCACTGGTACACCAACAAGACTAGGGAATGCCAGATTAAGCAACACAGTGCTCTAACATACGCCAGTGAGATTTTATTCCATACAGGTCAGTACAGCACTGCTGGCTGTGCTAAGTAGCTGCACCAATTACAGTGAGATTTTATTCCAAACAGGTCAGTACAGCACTGCTTATTGCACTAAGTAGCTGCACCAATAGCAGGGATATTTTATCCCAAACAGGTCACTGCAGCACTAGTAGCTGCCTTGAGCAGCTATGCCTGTAACAGGGAGATTTTATCCTAAACAGGTCAATACAACTCTGCTGTCTATGTGGAATTAACAGTACTGAAAAAAACACAGGGAGATTGGTGATTCCTAAACAGGTCACTGAAACTGACCAGACTAGACAGTTAGTGATTGCCCAATACCATAGAAACTAACTCTCCAGATCATGCCATGCACAAAAAGACTCAGAGTAGCAGAGAAATTAACTGAGTCACAAAAACTCCATCTCTGACACTGCCTTTCTTAATCATGTTTCGTACTTTAACTTTACTACTTTGAATTTTTCCTTCCCTGTGAAAAATTTGTAATTCTTCAATCAAATGAAAAAATCACTAGCCCATATTATTTATATTTAGAAATGAACTGATCCCACAGACTCAGAGTAGCACAGCAAATGGAATCATTCTGACCCTCCCTCTGTTCTGTTCTCCTTTCCTCATGGCACTGGTGGTAATTTAAAATTAAACTATTTTTTTGCTCTGCCTTATATAACTATAGGACCAGAATCCAACTATTATCCATCCCTGCATGCCACAGTGACAAACAATATCAGTCAGCTGTTTTTTGCTGTGATGTGAAAATTTTGAATGAATTATTTGATTTTGAAAACAAGATACAACATAGTCAGTGAGATAGTAGTGAACAAAATAATTTATTTTGGTTTTTTGCTACAATTTAAAGAGAAAAAAGTAAAAAAAATCATCTTTCATGACAATTTGATTAAGATTTAAAGATAAGCACTCTGTCTCTGAGCAGTCCTGCTCTTGCCACCTCTCACACACAGAAATAGCAGCAATGTGTGGAGCAAGTCTAACATCCTCACCCACGTGTTTTGTGACCTGTTCTACCAATGGTCACTGCTGTTGCTCCCAGTTCTGAGAGGGAGAGGTGGAGAGATCCTACTTTGTCCAACCATACTACTCCTTATTGACTGTCATGCTGGAAGCTGGTGTTCTGACTCTCCTATCCTGCACCACATGATGATGTTACTCATGGAGAGGAGAACCTGACTGCATGAGCATGCTCACCAATAGAGATAAGAAGCTGACAGCCAGGTAGGGGAAAAAAAAAACTTAAGAACATAGCTGAGGCTATAGTCCCATCCCATTAGTTATTTTTCAGGAATCACCTGACACCGGTACAGTAGTGGAGTATTGGTTGAAGGCAGCAGTAACTCCAATATACAAAAAGGGTGATAAAAAGGTTATGGGGAATTACAGACCTGTCAGTGTTACACCTATACTTTGTGAGGTACAGGAGGGCATAATAAAAGAAAGTCTTATGGAAAACCTTTACAAATTGAGTCATATGGATGAAAATCAGCATGGGTTTAGGGAGGGGACGTCATGTCTCACTAACTTGAGTAGTTTTTTTACCTGTGTGTAGGACAATGGACCAGGGAATCCCTGTTGATATCATGTATATGGATTTGTCCTGTGCCTTCAATACAGTGTCTCATAGAAAGCTTTTGACTACTCTTAAAGAACTAGATATTGATTCCCATATACAATAATGGGTGGCATCTTGGCTCAGTGGTAGGAATCAGAGGGTCATGGTGAGGGGGTCTTACTCGGACTGTAGGAAGGTGATGAGTGGTGTGCCGCAGGGGTCGGTGCTGGGCCCCTATTGTTTAACATTCTACTGACATCTCTAACATCATAATTCAGCATGGGTTAGTAAATTTGTGGATGACCTTAAGATGGGTGCACTGGTATGTCTCAAGGCTGATGTCCAAAAATTCCAGAATGAAATCAAGGCTATTGAAGATTGGGCCATTGACAAGGGGTAGGAATTTAACATCAATAAGTGCAAGATAATGCACTTTCAGAAGAAAAACATTGAGGCTGTATATTACTTGAATGGAGAACAGCTGGAATCAGTTGAAGAGCAAACAGATTTGGGTATTATTATAACAAGAGATCTTAAATTCAATAGGCACTGTAGAGAGGCGTTAAAGAAGGGAAACAGCATGATGAGTTGTTTTGTGAGAAATATTAAGGACAGAGATAAAAAGGTTGTCGTGCCACTGTACAGTGCCTTGGTCAGGCCACAAATGGAATACTGCATCCAGTTTTGGGCTCCACATAGTAAACAGGATTTGGATGAGATGGAGAGGTTGCAGAGAAGGGTAAAGAGATTGGTAAAAGGCAACAGAGGATTGACATACCAGAACAGAATAGGGGCACTGAATATGTTTTCATTGGTATACGGAAAACTCTGGGGAGACTTATGTTTGACATTTAAAGCAACACAGAACAGGGATCTGTGGGAATGTCTGGCATTGGAAAGTAGGGTGACAGAGAGAAATACAAGAGGACACTGTCTTAGACTGCAAGGTGAGCAGTTAAGAGGGAACAATAGGAAATAATGGTTTAACCAAAGAGTGGTTGAGAAATAAAATAAGCTTCCATTGTAAGATTTATACAATAAGAGTATGGGAATGCTCAAAAGTAACTTGGATGCATATATGACAGACAACGGGCTTACAGGTATGACAGGAGGTTAGGGAATGGTCGGGTTCAAATGGCCTTTTTAGGCTGTAGTTTTTCCTATGATTCCTATGAAGTTGACTGGGGTGAAGAGAAGTTTGCATTTTTTCATAAAATATTTGAGATAAGCAGATAAGCATGAACATGGGGGAGTTAGATGGTTTTTAGGACATGAGCGAACCTGAGCTTGCAGCCCTAGTCAAAAGATGATACCACTGCTGTTGTGCTGGCTGATGACTTGAGTCTCAGACTCTTGACTGATCAGAGAATAAATACAGCATTTAAAAATGACACCTATGTGGTGGTTGTGTTACTAGACCCCTGCCTTAAGTGGGACATTGAATCCATCTTTCCTGCAGGGGAAGGCACTGAGTATTGGAGAGATCTACTAATCAAATGTGACATTGCCCTTCAAACACCATTAACTGATGTACAGCAGTCAAACCCTGTTGAACCTTTACAGTGCGCCTCTGGCACAGAAAATAGCACATCTATCAAATCTTCAGAGTCAGCAGTGTCATCAGTAAGGGAAAGGGCATGTACAGCTACTTTTCCGGCATCCTATGTTCACTGCCAGAAAGGCAAATCACTTCTGACTTGCCTGCAACAACATGGGCTGGTGTCCTGTTAAGAAAGTGCAGCAGGTTCATCTGCCAGACTGGTAACTGTCTCATGCAGCACAATGGTCCTGGAGTACCTTGAAGACCATACTGTGACTGGTCTGGAGCAAGATCTATTACTGTATTGGAAACAAAACAGAACAATATGGCCAGATCTAGCACATCTTGCAATAATGCACCTCAGTTGTCCACCTTCAAGTGTATATTCAGAATGCATATTTAGTACAGCGGGAGGAATAGTCACTGACCACAGAACACTGCTATGTTCTGCAAATATGGAGCAGCTTACATTTCTCAGGATGAATGCTGACAGTTTCCCAGTTGTTACACTCACTGGTTTATGCGAGTCTGACCCTGAAAATTAACAGCAGCCTGCAAACAGTGATACTGAATATGACTAGGTTGTGTATGAAAAAAATGGAACCATCACCAGTGCTACAATGCCAGCTAGAGATGTGCAAAATCTGCAGATTTTGTTATGCAAAATATTTTGTGAAATTGGCACATTTCATGAAATGTAAAATTCTGCTGGCGAAATCATGAATTTCGCCAACAAAATGCGTAATTTCACCAACGGATGGTGGAATTTCACCACTCGCGCGTGAAATTCTGCTGCTCATGGGTAAAATTCTACATTTCACAGGTGAAATTTGTGATTTTGCCAGCAGAATTTTGCACTCATGAAATTTTTGGGGGAAATCCGTGAATTTCACAAAATGTTTCACGTAGCGAAATGTGTGATTTCCCTGGAATTTCACTGACAAAATTTAATTTTGCTGCATCTCTAATGCCAGCCACACATGCCACACTAGCACAGTACTACTCCTAGTTTTCTATTGCCAGTCATCAGTTTATATTATGTAAGTTTCATTGATGCCCTCCATGGGTATAATTTTTTAAAACAGCAGCAAGCTCAAGCACACCAGATGCTCCTTGTGTACCTACCTAACACATTCCTGCCATGGTTATACATTTTGGATACAGCAGCAGGATCGCTAAGAGAGCCTGTGCCTCTCATACCTGCCTCAGCAATGCCCACCATGGATATCATTTTTAGAAGCAGCAGCAGCAGGCTTACTCATAATAGCTGTGCCTCTCATACCTGCTTCAGCAATGCCTGCCAAGGGTATCATTTTTTGAAACAACAGCAGGTTTACTCATAGCAGCTGCACCTCTCGTACCTGCCTCAGTAGTGTCTGCCATGGGTATATTTTTGGGAAACAGCAGCAGGCTCACTCACAGCAGCTCTGTCTCTCATACCCACCTCAGCAATGCCCACCATGGGTATAATTTTTTAAAACAGCAGCAGGCTCACTCGCAGCAGCTGCATCTCCTGTACCTGCCTCAGCAATGCCCACCTTGGGTATAATTTTTGAAAATTGCAGTAGGCTCATTAGGAGCAATTGCATCTCTCATACCTGCCTCAGGAATGCCCACCATGGGTATGATTTTGGAATGAGCAGCAGGCTCACTAAGAAGGCCTATGCCTCTCGTAACTGCCTTAGCAATGCCCCCATAGGTATAACAGATTGGGACACCTAACAGACAGTGTAATAGTCCCCAAAAAACAGTCCTTATATAATTTTTGTTATGGTCAGAATTGGGTAATCAGGTAGTAGAATGGGTCAAGTAGTGACTACCCAACTCTACCACTCAGTTTTCAATTTTTTTCAGGTACTTTTGGGGTACCTGTGGGTTGTCTTGGTGGTCAGGTATTTTAGTACCCACCCATCCATAGTAAAGAGCATTGCAATAGTCCAGCCTAGATGAGATGAAAATGTGCACCAGTGTCGCAAGGCAGACCCAGATCTGGGCAATATCACAGAGGTGGTAATAGCACTGTGGACAATAGCTGTCACACGGGATTCCAGCATCAGCATAGAGTTCACAATGAACCCCAGAGTCTTAACCCATCTGCTAGACTAAGGGTCACTCCTCCCAATGAGGGGAGGGTAATGCTCATAGATATTACTGAAGAACCAATGCAACCTGGCTCCACCAATAGCACTCCATCTTAGATGGACTCAGCCTGAGTCAGCTAGCTGCCATCCAGCCCTGGACCTCTTTAAGACACTCACCCAATACAGAGAGAGCTGCCACATCCTCTTGCTAGTGTCCATCATACTCTACCCATAAGAAAAACATATTGGCCATGGAGTCCGGTACCAAACACACTGATAATAAGCGCAAGTTGCCCCCCCCCATAGTGGAAAAAAACACTAATACCAGTTCATTACAAAATAACAACACCATTCACTAAAAATGCCACCAATGGCTTAATCTGGTTCAAGGTCAGTTAGCATTCATCTGTATTTCTGTCACCCAGATCATGCCTGAAAATAGGCAGAATTTGTCTAGTGCACTTATCCAGTCAACAAAAACTAAATAAATAAATAAATAAAAATTTCTATTGCTGGGTTGAGCAATCAAACTCCAGTTATAGCAACAAGGGAACAAAACTTGACCATAATGTCTGATTCTGGAATGGATACCACACCATGTACACCCTCTCCTAGACATAATATTTGTCCTAGGAGACTCTATCACAAAAAATATTGACAAAGTAGTGTGTAGAGGCAACAATTCTAATCGCACCTGTAACACTTTCCTGGGGCTCAGATCAAAGATATTGCTGGAATGGTTGACAACAGTCTACACAATGCAGAACCAAACCCTTTAGTGATTACTCGTGTGGGTACCAGTAACATAATTAGGATGAATGTGGAAGAGATTCAGAAGGAATATATCACCCTAAGTAAAAAGCTGGAAGAAAAGGGGAGCAAAGTTTGTTTCTCTGAAAGTTTGCTAGTACCCAGGGCAGGAATACAGAAGGACAATAAAATTAAAAAGGTCAATGAGTGGCTAAGGAAATGGACCCTACAGAAGGGGTACAAATGTTTAGCACACTCGGAAACTTTTCTCAACAACTATGCCTTAAACTTATGGAATGGGCTACATTTTAACAAAAGAGGGAGCTTGCACATGGGGAAACAAATCCTGTCAACAATCAATAAATGCTTAAACTAAACAGGGAAGGGAACAGGAACATCCAGACACTGTAAAGTATTAAATGTACAGCCTATCAAGAAGTTCAACCATTGCTGCATTATTAGTTAATGCCAGGAGCTTGAACTCAACCAAGAAATCTGAACTAGAAGTAATTATGTCCAGAGACAAGCTTGATAATGTGGCAGTGTCTGAAACGTGGTGGGATGGCTGCAGCAATTGGAACATGCAAGTCAAAGGATACAGACTTGTCTAGAATAACAGGAAAAATAGGAGAGGGGGTGGTGTATGCACATACATCAATGAAAATATTATTTGTCACCAAATATTTCCTCCTGACTGTGAAAGGCATAAAGTAGAAAGTGTTTGGACACAATTAACATTCACAAACAGAGCAAAATTACTCATGGGAAACTATTCTAGGCCTCCTAATTCAGGAAAAGACTACAATAATCAACTAATTAACAAAATCACATCAGTATCCACTAAATGGCATACAATTACAGCTAGGGACTTCAATTTCCCAGGGATCTACTGGGAAGATCTATCAGGAACAACTAACTTAGAATGCGATTTCCTAAATTTGATAACTAGTCTTGGACTTCTACAACTGGTTTCTACAACAACTAGGGACAATAATATTTTAGATTTAGTCCTACCTAATCTAGAAGACAGCATTATTAATACAACAATTAATAATCCATTAGGAGGCAGCAACCACAATGCTATTCATTTTATCTTAGTATCATGCAGGACTAAATTATCTGGCACACATCTATTTACTGATTACAATAAAGCTGACTTCGAAAGCATCAGAAATTCAATAACAAGTACTGATTGGATAACTATTATGTTGAAATTATCTTTTGAAGATTCCTGGGTGCTAATCAAAAACTTAATTCTAGCTCTGGAAAATGAATTCATACATAATAAAAAGAAATATAAACATAAGGGCCAAGTCCATTTTGGTTATCAAATGTCATCAAAAAACAGATTAACAAAAAAGAAAAAGCATTTAAAAAACTAAAAAATAATTTCCTGGTATCCCTGAATAAATATAGGTCTGAACAAAAAAAACCTTAAGTGATTAAACATAAAAAGAACAAACTAGAATTTAAAATGACTCACACTAGGGGAAATAAACAATTTTCTCATATGTGAATAATTTCAAAAATGTCCACAACCGTATTGGTCCCATTAGTATAAATGGTACCAAAATCAACAATAGTATAGCAGTGGCAAATAGTTTAAACATGTTCTTTTTGCTCTGTGTTTAACAAAAGAACAAATTCCAACTCTAACCTTTATCCATTAGAATAACAACGTTCATTTTTCAAAGGAGGAAATCGAGGTGCAATTAAAACTTAGCACATTTGCTAGGATCTGATAACAGCTCTGCCACAATTTTTTCAAGATATCTCATCAGTCTTGTCACGCCCCATCTACTCTTTTTGATAAATCAGTTGCTAACGGAGAAGTACCCACTGACTGGAAAATAGCCATAGTCATTCTGATACATAAAAAGGGAAATAAGGGGATGGTGAATAATTACAGATCAATAAGTCTGACCTCCTTATGTTGTAAAATCATGGAAAGGCTTATCAAGGCCAGAGTCGAATCAGAAATCATCACTAAATATTTAACTGACAATAAACAACCTATATTCATGATTGGTCACTCATGCACCACAAACCTGGTTACTTTCTATAATAGAGTAAATGAAAGTCTGGATAGCAACATCCCTGAAGATGCTGTTGTACTGGACCTTACAAAAGCGTTTGTCAAGGTTCCTCAATATGAGCTTGTATCCAAATTGATGAATATGGGATTAAGCCATAAAATAATCAAATGGATAAACAACTGGCAACAGATAGAACTCAGTCTGTTTGCATCAATGGGATGTTATCAAACCCAAGTCCAGTGACCAGTGGAGCCCCTCAGAGACTGATCCTTGGATGAACCCTCTTTAATTTATTCATATCTGACATAAATTCCAACATTAGTAAAATCCAAATTAAATTTGCAGATGACACCAAACTGTGTGTGTGGGGGGGGGGGAGTAAACACTATTAGTAAGTATACATCCATGGTGGAGAATCTTAAGCTTATAGAATCTTGGGCAAAAATAAACAAAATATCATTCAACCTAGAAAAATGTGTGTTTCTGCACTTTGGGAGGAATAACCCCTTATACCAGTGCACAATGTACAATAAAAATTGTACCCAAGTCGAAAAAGAACACAACCTAGGAATACTTATAAACAATAAATTATCTGCTACTGATCACTGTAAAAAAGTTACTTTAACAGCAAATAAAATCTTGAACTGTGTTACGAGAACAGTCACAAACATTTATTTTACCACTACTGTATATATGTCATACATTCGCCCTCACCTTGATATGGGCTCCCTTTTTTGGAGTCCGTATCTAAGACAAGATGTGGAGTTATTAGAAGGATTTCAAAGAAGGACTACCAAGATAATTCCAAGGTTAGCATCACTATCATGTGAAGATAGATTAACCAAGACAGGGCTAGTCAGCCTTGAAGAAAGGCGGAAAAGGGGTGATTTGTTGAAATTGCACGAACTCTTGAATAATCCTGTATTAAAAATAGAATGTAGCTTTCAACATAATAATCGTACACCTAATCTGAAAAGTCAAAACCAACAATTATGGATCCCTACAGCTAACACCACTAAAAGGAACAACATTTGTATTGTAAGAGTTGTGAAGGCCTGGAAAAACGTGTCCCAGCATGTTGTTAATGCTACCACATTTGAGATGTTTAAATCTAGATTGAACTCATTACTTGGATGGAATCAAAGAAACACTTGATACACCTACAATGTCATGGGAGACATTCTAGATTGGCGCAAGCGTACTTATGTCTTACCAAACCAATTAAACTGAATAAACATCATGGGGGGGTAAGACACATACAGCTGGGTGTCGTTGGCATAACAATGAAATGCCAAGCCATAGTCTCTAATGATGTCCCCCAGGAACATCATGTACGCAACAAATAACATGGGAGCCAGGATTTCCCCATGAGGTAGTCCACGACAGAGTGCAGCACATCTTGAAGTATAGGAGCCAAGTACCACTTGCTGTGTCTAGCTGGTTATGTTGGACTCAAACCAACACAAAACAGTGCCCGAAATTCCCGCATAGTGCTTGCTACTTTGTTTGGGCCCTCTCATTTTTCCAAAGCTGAGAACACCCCTCTTCATCCATGGTCTTGTTGCTGAAACCATCTTTGTTCTCACCACTTTGGCTGGGGCAAATTGCTGAAATCCAACCCTTCAAAATTGTAGTAGGCTTCAGGTATAGCATCAGGGTGGGCTCCCATTGTGTTAGTGGCTCTGGTGTGACAAGCAGGCACCTCACTGTTTGCATCCACACATTCTGTACATGAAGCTTTCACAGTTGCAGTGGTCATATAAGTCCACTGGCTTCAGTCTGTAGGGTGAGGTCTGTGAAACAGGGTATCAGCATTTATATTGTTCAGGCCCTTCCAATACTCCAGTGTGGCATCATATGTGGAAAGGTTGGACATCCAGCAGTGACCTGCTGCATTCATCTTGGCAGTGGTGTTGACAGAGGTAAGAGGATTGTAATTGATTCCTACCCTGAATATGGCCCCATAGAGGTAGCCATAGAATTGATCAGTAATGGCCCATTTTAAAGCTAAGAATTCTAGTTTATGAACTGGGTAGTTCTTTTCACTGGGTGTCAGACTCTGGTTTACAAAGTCAACTACTCTCAGTCCCTCTGGGTACTCTTCATATAATACATCTCCCAGTTCATCCATGCTGGCATCCGTGTTTAGAAAATAGTGTTTAGTGGGATCAGCAAAGGTCAACACAATAGCTCAGTAAGTCTCTTATTTATTTCTCTGAATGCATTTTTACAATCTTGATGCTGTCGGCCCCTGAACATTTAATTAACTTTGTAGTACGTCTCTTGGGATGCCTCCTTCCCTGTTGCTTCTTGTAGTTGGCACGGGGGTACCCCTTCCTAAGATTTGTAAGTGGCTAGACAACCTCAGAGAAATCCTATACAAATTCCTGGCAATAACCACGGAACCCAAGGAAGGACTGTAAAGTCTTAAGCTAATAGGATCTTGGCCAGGTAGTGAGGGCCTTGACCTTGTCAGGGTTGGTTTGGACTACTTCTATGGAGACTATATGCTCAACATACTTTACAGAGGGTTGGCAGAATTGACATTTTTTGATTGACACCATGGGCCAGATACTCAGACATGTGCCCAAGGTCTGCGCAAATGATGGCGCAGTGCAATGCAGATGCGCCATGTGGCAAAGGATGCCATATTCAGAAGTTGCACCACTGACATGTGCTGACACAATGCAGGCTAAACACAGCAAAGATGCACCACAGCACAACCACAGATGCTCCAGCACAACTAGGACTGTGTGGTAGCAGGCCAGAACTCACAGCCCAGAGGGGCTGAGCAAGGGCAACAGGGACACACAGGCAAGGATGCACAGGGGCACAGTACCCCACCAACATGGCCAACCATAGACAACAGGGGCACACAGTCCCAGAGGCACCACAGAGCAGCAGGAGATGGCAGAAACAGGACCCGGGGCCACCAACCATGGCACAAGCATCAGGGCAACACACCAGCACTGCTGGCATGCCAATGGCAGAGCCACACAAGAAATACCCAACAAGCCGTACTGCAGGAGGCTGTGGCCATGGTTCTAGGATATCACAGAAACTCAGAGGACCATAAGTCAGGGGTGAGGGAGGCACAGGCCACTGAGGGGCACATGTGCCATCATCCAGAGTGGAGAAGGGCACACCAGTGGTGGCCAGCATGACAGGCAGATAGAAGGGCAGTGCAGGCAGATAAGGGCACAAGGTACGGGGGAGGCGCAGGCCACTGTGAGACCTACCACACAGGGACATGCACAGGACAGGGACACAGCACACATTCCTGCTGTACACATGCGCAGTGCCCCAAGGGGACAGCAGCGGGACACCAGGGACACACCCAAGCACAGCACAACAGACACCTGGAGCATGGCTCCACATGCCACATGCAAAGGAAACACAGACACAGATGATGTAGCAAAGAAAAGGGTTTAATATGAATAACACAAAACTGAGCCAACAGGGCAACTATTTAAGGAACTGAAAATAAGGGAATGTTGAGGGGTCATGGGAGGTGGGGGAATAGGGTCCTGGGGCTGAACAGTGGGATGTGGGGATGGGCAGGGCAACAGGGGAAGGGCAGGGCACTCAGGAACCACACCCCAATGGAACCGGGTAGGCTAACGCCTGCTGTGCACTGCAGCCTCCAACCAGCCTATGTCTCTCCTCAAGGCCACCGTCTCATTCAGCTAGCACCACATCAGGCTGACCATCCACCCCATCCTGGCCATCAACCTTCTTTGCTGGCACAGGATCACAAAGAGGGCAGTCACCAGCTCCCCTGTCCTCCGTCTGTGGCAGTACTCTGGCCTGACTGAGAGAAGGACAGAACAGGCAATAAGCGACATGCCAGAAGGAGCCCATCCCACCCCAGTGTGCACTGAACAGCGAGCACATACCAGTGGATGGACCCCCAAGGTTCCTGTGCATGAGAGGGCCACACCAGCTACCTCCACACAGCACACCACACCAGTGTAGGACAGGCACACAGGGTCAGCAGTGGGCACAGCGGTACAATGCAAGGCACATGACAGACTGCAGGCACCTGTGGCCACACACACAGTGGAGGCCAGTGCACAACCAACCCCTGGCAGCATGATGGATGTGGGCATGGTACATGCACACACAGTGCAACACCAGCACTTCCACTGGTCCTTACACCCACCCAGGCAGTGCCCACACATGGCAGTGGTGACCATGTCCAGAACCCTGTGACCTATAGTGACCCACACATGCACAGTTCAGCAGTGTAAACATGCCTACCTGGCTGTCGCTGTCCTGAAGCCCCAGCAGCCATCCCATCACCTTGCCTGCCAGCCGCAGCCATGGCTGCCCTGGCCCTCCTGCAGTCCTCTGGACCTGTGAATGGATGAGAGAGAGGTAGATATGAGAGGATAGTCACACACACAACCCCCAGCACACAGCTGGCACGGTGCAGGTGGGATACCACCTGTCTCTTGGCCCTGGTGCCTGCACGACTGCAACATGCACAACAGCGTTGCATGTGTCATCCACGCAGGACACTCAGCTATTACCAGGACCATGTCCACCCCCTGGCAGCTGCACATGCTGTGCATCTGGATGCCCAGTACAGGTACACCACAGGCATGCATGATACATGGGAATACTAACCTAGCTGAGGCACAGCGCCACACTGCACGCATGCCTGGAGCTGTCGCAGCCATTCTGTATCCCTCCTGCGCAGGTCATCATAGCAGTGTCTGCACTGCTCGGCAGTATGCCACACCTTGGTGCAGTGTTCCAGGGCTGTAGCGCACATGGGCCCACACCCTCAGTCCTCAGCTGCTGCAAGGGCACCTGTTCAAACAGCTGGGGGACATAGGGCTCCACCAGTGCAACCAGGTTGCACGTCTCCACTTCCATTCAGTTAACTGCCCAATGCATGGTAACAGTGCCCACCATGGCTGAAGTGCAACTCGACTGTAGGATGTGTTATGGCCTACACAGCATGCATGTGATGCACCCTGTGGATGTTGCACAATAGCTTATCATTGCATACGACCACTCAGCACATGGATTCATGACTGGCATGCACTGTGGCAGAGTATTGTGCAGCACCATGCATGTGCACAGCGGCATTGCCTGCCGGGTGCACGGGGTCATGGCTGAGACCCTGATGGCACAGAGCAGGACCCTGTGCAATGTTGTCCAACACCCCACCCTGTGCTGTATGTGGCACAGTGCATCCCGTGTAGCTGCTCCTGGGGCCATTGCACCATCGTGCGATAAGTGACCAGCACCTCATGCACAATGGGGGCATATCATGCACTGCATACGGTCAAGTGATAGGCTAATGAGCACTGCAAGCCCGCACACTGTGCATGTGCTAGACATGTGTCACATGATTGCTGTGGCGCATCCTGCTTGAACACGACGCAATAATGCAATGTTCAGTTGCCACATGCAAATCACCTCATTAGGCTATGCACAGTGCAACAGGGATCATTAGCACCCCATTACCATTGCGCACAGGCTCATTTTCATGCGTTGCACCTTAAAAGCACCATGCTGTAGCACAGGCCATGGACCAGTATTGCAGCCAGTTTGGTAAGGGGATGATAATGCTGGGAGTGAGAGGCCCATACCCACAGTGCAACAGTGCACCTTACTGTGCCATGCTGCTGCTGACATCCATGTCTGTCACTGTCCACAGGTAGCACAATGTCTGAGGCTGAGGGAGAAGAGTGGCGTGGCCTGCACAGAAGTGCAGGCCCTGTTTGAGGCCTACCTTGACAGGGAGGAACTTCTGAGTGGTGCCACAGGCACACCACAGGACAGGTAGGCCAGGTGAGAGGCAGTGGCCACCTATGTGAATGCAAATGGCAGACACCAGGGGAGCACCCAGGAGTGCCAGAAGAAGGTGGGAATGGACAAACCATCAATAAAAAGATGGTTGCAGCCATCAGGGAATCATGCAGCAGGACAGGTGGTGGACCACTCACTGCACACTGATGGTGACAGAGGAACTGGAGGTGGCTCGCATCAGCCGTGCCACCATAGAGGGTATTCCTGGCAGTGGTTTCCAGATGGGTGGTAGCTTCTCACAGCACGGTGAGTCACCACACACCATGCAAGGGGCGGGATATGGGCAGTATCATGCAGGTGGGTCTGCCACCATGCTGCATTACCCGTATTGGTGGGGCGTGCTGATGTGCATGGCATACCGGTGGATGGCGGCCATGGCAGTGTGCACCCCTGGGTATGGGAACCACCTGCATGGGTGCTACTCCTCCACTTACTCTGTGTTCCTGTTTTCCAGCACCATTCCATCTCCACAGAGTGGTACAGGAAGAGAAGAATGCCAACATGAGACCGTAGGAGGTGGTGCCATCGATGTCCATGGGCATATGGGACAGGGACTAACTGCGATGTGACAGCATGGGACTGCTGGACCTCCTGGGGCTGGAGTCGGACAATGCACTGTCAGAGCTCCTGCTGGGTGAGAGTCTGCCTTTGCTGTGCGCAGGCACCTGGCTGGGTGGTGTGTCCAACTCTGATGAAGATAATATGACACTGATCCTGGACAGCACCGGGTATGTGGTGCTGACCATGGTCCAGGTACAAATGGAGGCACTGTCAGGGCCCAGTGCTCTGCCTGCGGCTGCACAGTTGCCCTCTGTCTATGGCAGCACACTGGTGTGTGGTGCCACCACTGTGCCTGGCAAGCGGGGATGCTGTCGTGGGAGTGGCTGCGCTGGGCACAGACCAGCAGATGGATAGACAGCAGCAGCAGCAGGATGCAGTGACCACCAGGAGCATGCCACAGGGGCCACTGCCAAAATGCCCACAGCCACACTACCCCCTGTACAGTCCCCTGTGCAGTGTCCACTAGAGAGGAATGCTGACAAGCATGCTACATCACCCCCAGCAGGCTGGCATCTGGGCCAGGATGAGCAGGATGTTAACCAGTTGGGTGAGCACACCTGGCTGCTGTGGGCATCCATAGACAACCAGGCACTGCTTGCTACACAGATCCATGCACTGTGGGCTGAGGTGCATCAGCTGGCCAAGTGGCAGGACAGAGGACATGCACAGCTCATTGATGAGATCCACCAGCTGCGGGAGGCCACGACCGCATCTCTGGACCGCGTGACTAGTACCATTGCAGTTGGATTTGCATCACTGGCATCCACTTGGCATGGCCATGCACATAGGACTCCCTGCAGTGCTACTTCAACACCAAAGTCCTGGCATCCAGATACCCCTGCATGGCTGATGGTGGGCTCTAATGAGGCATTTCCGACACCCCAGGTGCAAACCTGTTCGGCCAGCTCTACACCCCAGTGAGGATCCTGCCACATTCTCATGCCTTCACCCCCGTGAGTGTGTTGGGCACTGCCCCAATGGCTGTTGCCCAGCCTGTGGCTGCCAAATGGCCTGGGCAGAGCCACCCACATGGCCATTGCAGCAGTGGCACCGTGTGATAGACCTGCTGGGTATGCTGCCCTTCCCTGCTGTCCACTGCTGCTGCCCAATGCACACATGGGTGGTGGTGCCCTGTGCATGTGGTGGTGTGCATCTGTGCTGTGGTGCACGTCCCCTGTGTGTGTTGGCCGAGCTGCTGGGCCTTGTGGTGTGGGTGTGAAGAGAGCAGCTCCGTGCTGGCTGTGCCTGTGCACCGGTGTCATGAGTCTGATCCATGCCATGTCCTGCAGCCTGTATGTGTGTGCCCATGCCTGTGCTGTGTGCTGTGTGTGTCTGTGTGGCTCTGCATCCACTATGCAAGCTGTGTGTGCCCATGTCACTGCATGTATCCCTATGTGCCCGTTAAGCCCTGTGGGTGGGTTGGTGGTCAGTACAGGCCCAGCACGCTTGTCATTACACTTACCTGTGGTCTCCAAAATGCTCCTGTGTGATGGTGGCCCTGTACGTCCTGGCTTCCACCACCAGCTTGGGGTCCCACCTCCCCATGGGTGGCTGCACACCCCCTTCCAGCCTGTTGTCCCCATCATCCCCACTGCTGTCACACTCATCCACCCGGACTGCTATCCCACAGTCAATGGCCATGTTGTGCAGCATGCTGCAGTCAAGGAATAGACCACAGGCTTTTGAAGGGCTGTACTGTAGGGTACCCCCAAACTGTCCAGGCAATGGAACAGCATCTTGAGCATCCCAAAGACACACTCAATGACACTGCAAGTGGCAGTGTGTGCCTTGTTGTATCTCTCCTCCGCAAGTGTGGATGGTCGCCGGTAGGAGGTGAGTGGCCAGGGCCTGAGTGGGTATGCGCTGTCACCTGCGTGGGGAGAGGATATGGTTATCTCTGTGCTGTGCTTGTGCTACCCCTTCACCCCTGCTGCCCTCTGCCTCCTGCAGCACCCCTCCCCTGTGTCATCACCTTCCTCCCCTGGCATTGCTGCACCCACATCCATCCCCATGCCTTTCTCACCTAACAGGTGCCCAGTGGGGATATCCCCATGCTTGAATCTTGGGTACAGAATGGAGCTGAGCCAGATATAGGCATCGTGTGCACTCCTGGGGTGTGTGGCACAGACATTGATGATGCCCCCTGTAGCATCGCACAGCACCTGGCAGTTGATGAAAGGGTACCCCTTCCTGTTCATATATGGCACTCACTCCTGGCCAGGTAGTGTGCGTATGTGCCACGTGTGTGCTGTCTATGGCCCCTATCATGCCTGGCATGTGTGCCACCCTGTGGAAGTCCTGCATTTTTGCTGTACGCTCTGCGTGTTCTTGGGAAATGTATGAACTCTGACGCATGTGGCAGCAGAGCATTGAGGAACTGTGTGAGGAGGCGGGACATGGCTGACTAGGTGATTCCTGTGGTGGCACCTTTTGGGTTTCTGGAAGGCGCCCATGGTGAGCAGGCACATCACTGCTGTCACTTTGGTCTCCACAGACATGGCATGACTCCATCTGATGGGTGCCTGCAGTTCAACACTACACAGTTCACAGAACTACCTCAGACTTGCCCTTTTCAGGCAGTACAAGCACACAATCCCCACATTCCTGTTGTCCTCAAAGGAGAAGCAGTCATGGTACCGTCTGTGTTGAGCATGTGTCTTCCACATCCACTGGGGTTAGGTGTCAGGACCTTTCTCAGAATAGTCTGTTGTCACTCAGTTTTATAGGATGCCCTTCCTCTCAAGTGCATCCACTATCTGGCTTGCTGGTGGAAAATACATTCACCCTCTCAGCTAGCTTCTGTCATAGTTGCCACTTGAAAGATTCGGGTATCGGTGAGCCTCCAAAATTAAGCAAGTTAGGTTCAAGCCTTTTATTGGGGTCTTGTTCTGGATCCATAAGTCATACTGCTTCTGGTTAGTAGACATGGGCCAAGGTCCATCCTTTTTGGATAGCCACTTCTTCATCGGTCTCATTCCTTACCAAGACATTAATCTTCTGAACTCCAGTGGGTATACAAGGGGCTGACACCACCCATCTCTGCATTAGCAGGCTATTTGGTTGCTCTCCATTGGTGGGCATGTCCATAATGTAATTAGGGCTCCTGACGGGTGACTCAAATTCCATTTCCCCCATAACTTATCAATCAGCACCTTGGGGCAGAATGGAAGGTCAGGCACCTCTTCTGTGAATCACTTCCACTTGCTCATCTTCAGTCTCTGACTTACCAGAAGGGGGACCTCTTATATAGACACTTTGAATCAAAAGTTGAATCAAAACGCTATTGATGTACTGCGGACATTTCTTGGCATAACTGGGCCAGTTGCTGAAACATGTTGGTGTTGCTCCCAATCACCATGGGTGCCTCACCTTTCAGTCTAGTATTCAGTCACACCAAGGCAACAGCTTCCATAGGGGCCTGGACCCCCGCAACACTTTGTGAAAATTCAATTTGAATAACAATGTATCCCTGATAAGGGTAAGGCTGATCACTTACTCCACAGACATTTAGTCCTTCTAGTGGCTTTAATGGCACATGACTGAAATGTTTCTGGTACCAGTCTTCAAACAAAATGGTCACTGGAGTGCCACTCTCTAGTAACACACTGCAATCTGCACCCTCAATCATGGCAGAGACCTTGGCAGATGGCTCTACCAGTCCCTGGAGGATACTGGGGCCAGTAGCATTAACAGGTTGCATCTGTTTCATGGGGCATGCTTGGTTCGGGACCCCAGTTTGCTCCTTCATGGGTACTGCTGGTGTTTCCTGACATGCTTTTCTCTCAACAGCACATTGGTACAGAGGTACATTTGGGCTGTAACATCAGGTCAGATACCTTACAAAGCACCAATTCCATCCATAGCACATCCTCTCATACTCCCCCAGCCAATGTCTTTTCTTGGCTTCAGGACACTGTGGCACTTGCACCATTGGGGTGGCTTGAACCATTCACGTTTCAAAATCGTCTTCTCCAGGTGGCACTGGTTTTCTCCTGGAGAAGGGCTTTAGTCTGGGGTGAGATTCTGTCCCTCCACCCAGCACCCATGGAACACACCTAGCTGGGGATTAATCTGTCAGGGTGACACTGTCAGGTGTATACAGTTCTTGCACCTCTTGGGGAGTCTTCCCTCCGACCTCACCCACTATTTAAATTTCACTTTAAAGTCATCTGTATCTGAGGGATCTTTGGCACTGTTATGAAACAACATGGTCCAGGCAGACCCAGTACCCCATGGGGAGAAAGTGTTGGGTAGCTTGGCAACATCAATTTCGGACTCACTCTTAATCAAGGCCCTTTTACTAGCACAGTCAAACTTTAACCCTTGCACCTTTAAATTGTCAAAACATTCTAATGCCAGCAGTTCATCAACAATTTTGGATTTATCAAACCTTTCAAAAATTCCAGTCACTAAGATGGCTTTTTTACAGTCTGATTGCTCCCCTTGGCAACAATCATCCAAGTCTTGGAGTGCATTTTGCCTTTTCCAAATACTCAGACGAAATTTTGAGGGGCAAACTTTTTCCTTCTCTGACTTCAGTTTTGGGGACTACCCATGTGGGAATTGGAAGGATCCCAGCAATGCCTCCATATGTAAGGGGGTCTCTCTGTCATTCGCACCCTGGTGCCCCCTCACACACTGACCTATCTTGAGGTTGGCCTGGGTTCTTTTGGGTCTAGTACACAAACAGAACACCAGGAACAGGGTCTGGTTCCTTCACCTGGGGCAGGGGTATATATAGGCTACCCAGTGTGGCCCTAACCTCCCCTCAGGAACAAATGTTTTTTTCCAAACTATTTTTATGAGATATAAAATATTCAATACATAATATTTATAGCATATGGTCAAATATTGCTTTTGTTATGCAGGTCAATATACAAAGGTTACTCAAAATTGACAATCTGATTATAAATAAATATGCTATATCTCATTTCCCCTTTTTCCTTTTTTTTCCCTTGTCTACCAAAGTCCCCCCTCCCACCACAAAATAGTAGAGCTAAGATCTAACTTCATTGCTTACAAGTAACAGTCTAATATGTTGGTATGTGACAAAATTAAATTTGCAGTAGTGGAGGCAAAAGATTAGTTAATTCTTATCAAGCAAGTTTTTCCCCACCTTCCCCTTCATATGCTTCATCCATCAACATTTCATAGTACAAAAGTGCTTTAAATACATGACACCATTAATTTTAGTCAAAGGCCTCTATCTTGGAGGAGTTCCAATTAGCTAATATCAATCATTTGGTTGCCATAGTTGCCAATGTTAAGATTTATTCTTTCCATTCAAGTTCCAAGGAATCGAAATCATTATGAATAAAGATATTTTGTGAAAGGGGGAATTTCTTATGCATAATTTTCTCTTACAGTTTCTTTCATTCCTGGATATCACCACACTCCCAAAGCAAATGAAAATTATCAATTTTCTTTTTACCTTCTTTGCAGTTATGCCAGCATCTATCACTACAATTTAGATCTCTATGACGTAACTTATTTGGAGTAATATAGGCTCTATCCATTATTTTATGCTGTATGGATTTTGTTCTTAGCATTGATATATAGTGAATTAGCAATAATACATAATTTTTTACATTGAACATTGTCCCATTTTATTAACAATTCCTCTTCCCATGTTGTTTTACTGTGAAACAACTTTTATCTGTATTACTATTAATTTTGTTAATTAGGCTTGTATAAACAAGCCCTATATCACTAATCTTTACTCTAGTGGCCTTTATCCTAAAGTTCATACCTTGAATAAGATCTAAATCAAATTGTTTTGTCCTATCAATCTTTTTCTCTATATAAGCTATAAATTTGGCCTACATAAATTGTATTTCAGCCATGATTGTTTAATATCCTTCTCCAAACAATTCATGTAGAACGTTTGATAATCCAAAAAAGATATCTGTTTGGCAGCAGTCTCTCCAATTATATATATTTATAAAATGGCAAGAAAGAATTATCACCTCTGATTGGCTGACACTTCCTCCAAGCTGGGCATTTATTGCTCAATAGAAGCCCAGCTAAAAACAAGTGCCACCAAAATCCACTTTACAATGTACCCTGCTGCCCAGCCTACTTCCTCATTGGCTGAAGGCAGCTAAGAAATTTAAAATCCTCGCCATGTTTTTCTCTCGCTTAGCGAGAGACAACTATCCCCCCCACCCCCCACTTTCCCTCAATGGCAGGCAATAAATAAATAAAAAGGAAGACTGCAGTCCTGTCATTTTGCGGTCAGAAGACTGAAAGCACACAATGACACCAGTCTCCTGACCGCCGTTCTAGCAATCCGTACTCCCGAAGCTGACATTTGCATCAGCTTCATCCAGCATGCAGCATTTTTAAGAAAAACAAGACACACATTACTGCTTCGGTCAAAGCTCCTCCCGCTGCCGCTCTCCATTCCCTTTCCATTACTCATTGCTTAAGAAGTCCAACTTTTCCACAAGCTGCAGAAAAAACTCTACCCATACCACAAATTACTATGAAAGGGCACCAGCATTCACTTCCACTAAGGTCAAAGGTCTTGAACCAGAACAGCACTGCAGGGAGAAGTAACAGCACCTAGAACAGCTGGTGCACTACTTTGTCAATGAACACTGTTTTTAACAGTGTTTTGAACAGTTTTCACACTCATTTCCTCTTTATTTTCACATTTCACAAAGATGTAGTTACATGGCCATTTTATAAGCGCAATAATACCCTCCAGGGTGGGCATTATGAAAATACCGGACCTTCCAGGGCTTTAAGGCCCTCCGCCTCTGTGCATCAGGCCTCATTACGCCCTGGTGGTCGGTATTTCTAATAATGCCCACCCTGTCTAATTTGCTTACTTAATTGTTTAACTCTAGATCTGTAAGTGTATTTTCATTTATGTATTCCAGATCTTTAAATTACTATTTATGCTGGCAAATAATAAAAAATTGTTATTAGGGAGAGTTTTGTTACAGAAATACATCGCTTTTTGTACTGCTTTTATAATAGGATTTTGGCACTTCTCATACCGAAAGGGGAATGCAAGGAAATCCTGGAATTTTAGTTTGGGTTGTGATGGATATAACATTTTATCTATAATTGAATTGTGGCACCAATAGACTGCCAATCAGCTTTATCTTTATTGATACAATTAATTGCCTGTTTCATTTTTACTGCACAATAATAAATGATAGGATCTGGACATCCCATTCTCCCTTCTTTTCTTAATATCCTTAGTTTTTTTCAATGCTATGCTTGGAGCTCCTCCATGCCATTAAAATTTTAAAAATAGTCGCCTTATTTGTTCCAGCCATGTGATGAATATTTCTTCTTGCACTGCCTGGTATAGATACATCATGTGGGGCATAATCATCATTTTTAGAGTTTTGATTCTTCCCCAAAGGAAAAGGGTTTTGCTTTGCTATTGCATAAGCATATTTCTAACTTTAATCATCTAGAGTTTCAAATTTAATGTCATAGTAGTATCAATGTTTTTTGCTAATTGAATTCCCATTATTTTATTGAATCCTGTATTTTCATTTCGGAAATAATCTGCCTGGTCTCCGGGGATATTTTATTTAAACATAGTATGCAAGATTTATTTTTATTTAATGTATAATTTGAATATATAGAAAATCTCTGAAGCTCTGAGAGTAATTCCAGATATGATTCCTTAGGATTAGAGATCATTACCATTATGTCACCACATAGACAATCAATCTAAAATGCAATATACTATTTCCTTGATCAGTAATTTTAGTATTCTGTCTAATATGATTCGATAAAGATTTGAGTGATAATGTAAACAAAAAAGGAGAAAGAGGACATCCCTGTCTTACTCCATTAAACATTGAGATAGGGCCAGATTTATATTGGTTGATTTTAAGGACTGCAGTCGGAGATTTATATAATGCTCGATTAGCTGCTATTATAAATTTTGGAAATTCCCATGTTTGTAAAGTCAGAAACATAAATTTCCAATTAATTAAATTGAATGCTTTAGTAGCTTCTAATGCTATTGCAATAGTTTCTAGGTCTGATTCAGTGACTAAAGAAAAAGCAGCGTGTACTTCCTCTAATCCCTTGAATATATTTATTCCCTCTATAAAACCTTTTTAGTCATTATGTATAATTTTTTGCAATCTGATTTTGAATTTTTAAAGTAATTAGTTTGGCTAGTATCTTGTAATCCACATTATGTAACGCAACTGAATAATAGTTTTCAGGGAATAATGGACCTTTATTTTCTTTCAAAATCAGTATTATATCTGCTTCATAACATGAATTTGGAACTTCTCCCTCAGTTGACATTTCCTCTGCCAGTTTTTGAAACTAATCTACTAACTCTGATATAAATGTCTGATAGAATTCGGATGTAAATCCATCCGGCCCAGAAGCGGGGACCAACGCGAGTGCCTAATAGAGGTAAATAAAATACCTCTAAGCTGCACCCTTGTGAGGGGGTTAGCCCATCGACCCCTCCACCCACCCACCCTGGGTCACATTTCTTATATAGGCACTGCTCTATGACATCACTTCCTTCCCTCACTTTGTTTAAATCCCATCTTTCCCATTTGCAGGTTATACCTGCTAGCCACTAGAGGGACCCTCTGTCCTCTGTCTCAGACTCCTCACTAGAATCCCTCCAACTGCCTGTAGCCTGTCCCACCAGCTTGGCTGCCTTTCTTCCTACTCCCACCCCCACCCCCATCCCCCAGCCTCCACCCACACCTCACCCCTGACCTGCACCCGACTAGCCCTAACTCACAAACCCATTGCCATTCACCTGACCACACCCACTCTGTTACTAACCCCTACGACCACTAGGAGTCGCTATTTCAACCCTGTTTTTAAGCTCAAATCAGACCACTTTTAAGCCAACTAGTAACTGGATCCCTGCTCTCAGCCTAGTCCTATCCCAACTCCCCTGCCAGGGCTTGAACCTGGTACCCTGTGCACAAAGGCCATCTGCTTAGCTAAGGCCAAATATTTCAACAACACCCTAAACATAAATCTTGGGCAACCTTCTAAATTCTGGAAAGTCATTAACTCCCTTTTCACCCCTCAAACTGCAAACCCTCCACCTCTTCTCCTCATCCAAGGTACTCTCCTCACCGACCCCCTGAAGGTAGCCTCCGAGTTTAATTCCTATTTCACTACATGCACCCAAACCCTCCTCGATTCCCTTCCTCCAGCAACCTCATCCACCCCCCACACATTTATAACCACATCCCCCCCAAGTCATCTATCCCCCCACCAACTGGTAGGTACCCCTTTTCCTTCAGACCCATCTCCCCCACAGAGACCTTAGACACCCTATGCTCCCTGAACCCCTCCAAAGGCAAATCCCCTGATGGTCTCGATAACAAACTCCTCTTCCTTTCTGCCCCAGCCATTGCTACTCCCCTAGCTGCCCTACTAAATCTATCTTTCACCACCAAGTCACTCCCCTCCATATGGAAGCATGCTACTGTCCTACCCCTTCCAAAAGGTGGTGATCCCTCCTCCACTACTAACTACCATCCCATCTCCTTCCTCCCCTCCCTCACCAAACTCCAAGAACACCTGATTCTATCCCAGCTCTCCCACTTCCTCTCAGAAACTAACTTCTTCACCCCATTTCAGTCCGACTTCAGAAAACACCACTCTACTACCTCCTCCCTACTAAGACTCATGGACTCCATCCTCACTGGGATGGATAAAGGGCTTATCACGGCCGCTATTTTCATTGACCTAGTTAAAGCTTTCAACACGGTATCCCACTCTCTCCTACTATCTCGCCTATCAGGGGCTGGGTTAGCAGAGTCCTCCACAAACTGGTTCAGTGCCTACCTACTAAATAGAACCCAATCCACCAAAATAGCTGACCACATCTCCCCCCCATCACCACCGGCATTCCCCAAGGCTCAGTTCTTGGTCCCATCTTATTCTCCATCCTTCTAAATGATCTGCCAAATTCATGCTCCTCCTCCGCAATCCACATGTATGTGGACGACACGGTCCTCTTTACCTCCGGCCGGACCCATGAAGAACTCACTTCCAACCTACAAATGGATTTCAACAAAATCCAACACTGGTTCAATACCAACCAACTCTCCCTAAATGCCAAGAAAACCATCCCTATGACTTTTGGCACCAGACAGCGTCTATCCAAACTCACCCACTCTCTGATCTTCCATACCTAAACAACACTTTCCTTGAAGAAGTGCCCTCCTTTAGGTATCTAGGAGTCTGGCTCGATTGCCACCTCTCCTTTACCACACACATAGATGCCATTATTTCAAAACTGCACCCTAAACTTGGGGACTTCTACAGGAACTGCTCTGCCTCTCGCTACCCGTCAGGCGAGATCTAGTCATGAAATGATTCTACCCACCTTCGACTACTGTGGCGTAGTCTACAGCTCCACCTCAAAGACCACCCTAGCCAGACTGGACCCCTCTTCTTTGCGTTCTGCAGCGCCAGTGTCCCCTCCCGCTCACATCACTGCGTGTTCTACTGTTCTCTGGCCCTGCCAGCCCTGAGCAACTGGCACCTAATCTGCACTACAAAATTCACTTCCAACTTCCAGCTTGGCTCCCTCCCACCCCACCTAGCATCCTCCCTATCTTCCCCACCTACCCCCACTCACGCCCTCAGGTCTACTGACACAAGGCTATTATCCATCCCCAACTGAAGGACCGCCGGCCAATCGGCCTTCTCCTACCTCTTCCCCAAACTCTGGAATGGCCTACCAGCCCAGATCCACCATTCATCATCCAAATACTCCTTATCCTCTGCCCTCTCTAACTTCCTCACTAGAAATTGCAACTGTCTCTGACTCTCCCCTCCACTTTGGTACCTCTCCCCCAGCTGCCCCCATAGCCTGACCAGTGGCCTGGCAATCACCTAATTGACTGGTTTATATACTGCCTTTCGCACTTACACTCATGCCATCTCTCCTCTCTCCCCCCATCTAACATACCCTCCTCTGCCCTACCCTCAGCAATCTCTACCATTCTCACTCCTTCTCACCTCACCTAACCTACACCCTCATGCTCCTATTACATACTAGTCCTATCCTCCCCTACCTCCCCATCTTCTCTTCAACTCCTACAGGCAACTTGGGCATCTCACTGCAGCTCAGGTCTGGTACTGGCACTCAGTCTGTCCTGGCACAATAGTGTGCTATTGGCACTTATGTAACTATTGTATTCTCTCATAGTGTTACCATGTTATTCTCACCACATCCCTGTTGTGCATGCTATGCATTGCTCCTACTGTGCCTTGTACCAGTTCTATGTTTACCCATGATATGTCTAACCTGTCTCTGACATGCAAGTTCTGTATTGCTCTTACCTTGCCTTTATATCTATGAATTGCATACCCTGTCATTGATGATCATTGTTCTGTACTGTTCTCCTATGCAACAAGTCCATATGTAATACCCCAATCCATGTACATTGTCTGTATTGCACTGCTGTGAAACTCAACTACTGTATGTATACCTGCCTCTTCTGTAACCCCTCCTCCCAGGTCGCACCGTGAGACGAGCATCTTGTTGCTCAGCTGCCTTTTCCGGTGAAACATTTTCAATAAATAAATAAATAGAAGAATGTTTCTTCATAAATTTAACAGCTTTCATTACTTCAGTTTTAGAAAATCCTTCTATACATATCAGTTTTTTCTTCAAATTACTACTCTCAAGATATTGTTTACATCCTAATTCATTTTGTAAATTATTTTTTACCCCAGTATAATTCTATATCCCTTCATAGTATGATTGGAAAACATGAGCAATCTGACTGTCAGTAGTAACTATCTCCTGTTTATCTGTGTAAATCTGTGTTATAATGTCCCTGTCCTTTGTTGTTTTAAAGCATAGGCACTTTGTACCAGATTTGTTAGAAAACAAATATAGCCTATTTTTAAGTTGGTAAATTTTGTCCTCAGCCTTCCTTTCCAAAAGCATTTTTTTTCCATTACTTTATTTTGTAATTGGTTTTGATATTTTGCTGGCTCCAACCTATGCTTTTCTTGTAAATCTATTATTTCTTTATCTAACTTTCTCATATTCCTCTGTTGTTTCTGCTTAATCTGTGTGAAGTAAGATATAACATATCCCCACATTGTAGCTTTAAATGTGTCCCAAATTTCTGATACTTTCTTCCTTTTTTTATAGTTTATTTCCCACAATTCTTTTATATGATTTTTAAGATAAGACACAAAATGAATGTCCGACAATATTGTATTTGGGAAATCCCAGTCACTAACAGGGCTTTTTTGCAGTCCGATTGCTCCCCTTGGCAACAATCTTCCAAATCTTGGAGTGCCTTTTGCCTTTTCCAAATACTCAGCGGAAATTTCGAGGGGCAAATTTTTCCTTCTCTGACCTCAGCTTTGGGGACTACCCATGTGGAGTTTGGAAGGATCCCAGCAGTGTCTCCACATGTAAGGGGGTCTCTCTGTTATGTGTACCCAGGTGCGCCCTCACTCACTGATCTATCTTGAGGTTGGCCTGGGTTCTTTTGGGTCTAGTACACAATTAGAACACCAGGAACAGGGTTTGGTGCCTTCACCTGGGGCAGGGGTATATATAGGCTACCCAGTGTGGCCCTAACCTCCCCCCAGGAACAAATGTTAGTTTCTCTCCCACACACAGTTAACTTTTCTTCACACAGTAGTAATACACAAAATGCAATAACCATGAGCAATACTTCTAATAAGAAAAAACTGCAGATTTATTATATGGGGGGTAAAGGGGAAGCAAAAAACATAACCACTAACAGATTTCCAGCATCTATCCCCCACACAATCCTAGTACCACCCCCCTGGTGCACCCAGCTTCCCCCCACAGCAATAAACATTACTGTCCTTTGTGGTGGGTAGCTCACTGTGTCACTGTTGGTGGTCAACCAGTTGATATAAGATTGAAGGCAAATTTAGGATACAGTGGGGACACCAGTGTTTTGAGCTTGAACTGGCAGAACTTGTTAAGGGGTCCCACATGGGTTCCAACAAATGTAAACAAATGTTTATCAGACCCTTCTGCCTGGGCTTTTCCTGCAGATAAGAAAGTCCTGCCCAGGACTTCACCCCCTTTAAATATCTAGATAAACTAACCAACATTTTGTAAAGGAACTCCTCAGGGACATAGCCAAGAGTTACTCACAGTTTCTGAAGGACTCTGGGGGTACTGAGCAATGATAAGGATTGACAGTCCTACTCTAAATGCAATAGATAGTCTCTCAGTGAATAAACAAGGCTGGCAGGAAACTTCAAAGAAGGTTCTGTTCCCCTCACGACTGAGGGTCTTTCATCATTTTCACCCCTCGGGATTTTGTCATCTTCACCTTTCAGGCCTTTTGCTGGTTTTGCCCCTTGGGCCTTTCATTATCTTCAACTACAGAGACAGCACTCCACACCCCTCCAGAGGAGAGATCAAACACTCCCAACCTAACTGTAAGTGAGGGATAGCCACCGTCTATGGAGCTCACAGTTTGGCTAGGGTTCCCAGCAGGCTTGTGGTCACCCTGGCCATCTGTCTGGATACACAGGTTTCTGTTTAACTTAAACACAGCTGGGCTTCTGTATAGTCTCAAACCAGAGCATGTACTTTTCTCCCTGGCTGAGGAACAGTTCAAATCAGGTTACAGGCTTGTAAAATGGAGAATAGCAGTTAAAACAAGTGAGAAGGCACTCTGCTTAGACATTTTGTGGCTCAAAGGGGCATATCTATATTGGACTAGCCTACTGGCTCATGCAGCCCTCCAAACACAGTCTCCACCTCTCTCTTCTCAAATAGAACTCCTTCCTGAATCTAGAGCACAGCCCCCTTTATGGCAGCCCAAACTCCCCACCCAGATTGGCAAGTATTTTCCTGGGCAGCTAGATGGTGCCCTTTTACCCTTCCCAGAACCCTTGACTGTGAGGAGAATTATGGGGGACTACCATATTTATTTATATGAGTGCTGCTCTTTTAGCAGCCTATAACATCCACTGTAAGTCCATTCAGAGGTTAAAAATGCCCTGGTCCCGCTTTTGTTCTGATGGAGCTAGGGAAATCTTTAATTTGTCTAGGAGAGTCCCATTTGACTGCTGGGACTCCCAAATGGATAGACACTATTTTCACACCGTCTCACACTGCAGGTGCACATGCACACCTTGCTATTACAGCCCCTGGTCACAGTGGCTAGTACGGGGCCAAGAACCCCCCACCAATACTCCCAGATGTGTTTTAACTAGAATCCTTACTCCGTTGTCTACTCTGGAGCTGGGAATGAATTTAAAACTATGGTCACACAGCCAAATACCTTTTAGGGGAGCACTAAACTCTGTTAAGGCTTGGACACACATGCAGCTGTGTGTGGCCTTGTTTGTTTACATCCACTTCCCAGCCTTAACTGCTTTCTGAACTGGGCAGAGTCTTTCAGCACCTGGAGGCACAAATGCTCACAAGATATCAGCCCAACTAAAACTATGGGGCCGAGGAAATAAATGCATTTGGTGGCAGCTGCTCCAAAGCCCGTAATAAATGGGGAGCATTGTATAAAATAAGGCAGTATTTGTCACCTCACCAGAGATCTGATTGAGGGTGGTCAATAGTATGTTACTCCCTGTTTTGGATTATGGGGATGCTTTTTATGCAGAGGCATCTGGGGGGTGTACTTGCTGGATTAGATGTCATATATAATAGGATACCACGATTTATGCTTGAGGTACCTAGAAAGACCCACCACTGCAACTTACATAGATCTTTGCAGTGGTTAAAACTGAATGACAGGGGAGATTGGCATCTTCTTACTGTTATGTATAAGGTATATAAACAAAAATTACCACAGTACCTTTTAGACTTATTTCTATCAGCAGAATTAAACCTAATTTGAGGTCTGCATCTGGTTTAGAATATGATGTCCCTAGATGCAACTCAAGCATGGGGAGATTTGTTATTTGGATTAGGGGGCCTTTAGTGTGAAATTCATTACTTATCTCCCTACATCAAAATAATCAGGTAATTAACTTGGGTTACATAAAGCAATGGTATAATACTAGGTCAGATGCCCTATCAATTTGCTGTACTGGTGTATCTACCTAATGGGTTTTTTGTTATTTATTATTTAATGCTTAGTGTTTGCTCTAGGGTGGTAAAGTCTGTATGCATGGTAGACTATTCATTTTATTTGGGTGATAGTTGTTATGTATGCTAATCATATTTACGGTATAGTCTTTACGATGTGTATCATACATTGTGTCTATTTTTAGATAATGTTGTATGTGTAACTATTTATGATTTTTTTGATAAAAATGGACCTCCTTTGAAATGAGCTTCTGCTGAATGGAGTATGTAACAACTATCCAAATTCATGAAGTCTGAATAAAATTTTAAACAACAACAGGGAGCCCTGGCCAGAATTCCACCAGGTGCTCCTTGGAAAGCCCTATGGTCAATATTGAATACTCCAGGGGACTGGAGGCACAGGAGAGTAACAGCATGGCAAGAAGGGACCATAGCCCTAAACAGATAAGCCCGTAGAAGGGGTGGCTTACAGTACACCAACAACTTGCAGACTTCACTCAGCTTTCAGTCTTGCAAAACTTGCAGGCTTCACTCAGCTTTTGATCTTGTAAGCTTCACTCAGATTTCAGTCATGCACGCAAACTCCCATCCAGGATGACTAAGGCAATAAACTGATCTTCTGTGTTCAGAGGTGATTACTGATCCATTATTATTAGAATGGTTCTGATCCATTCTGGTCAAATAGCTCTAGATATGTTAGCATCATGACCATGACTTTGGTGTGCATCGAAGGATAGTAATAAGTGATGTGGATAGGCATCCTAGGATGGTAATGCCCTAGAACTATCCACTCATTCAAATACCTGGGTGTTACCCTGGATACATCACTCACTTTTGAAATCCATGTCACTTTATTGACAAAGGCTGTCAACCAAATGTTAGGACTGTTGTATCACCTCCATCCCCTCCTATCATCTGCCTCATGTCAAAAAATAGCACTATCCACATTCCTCCCTCTACTCTCCTAGATGCACCACTGCTCCTCCCAGTCCGGTCCACCAGCCTATCTCATGTCAACCAACTCTACCAGAGGGAAGGACATTTTGCACTAGGAGTAGACCCCAGGCATCACCATTGCAATGTACTGTCATCTCTGCGCTGGCCATCTCTGGAGTCCAAATTCCAATACACCATCATGTGCCTCATGTTTAAGCTAGTACACCTTTATATTCCCCCCACCTGGGAGACCTTATCAAACTTTGGCAGTCCAAGTGTATGCTACGGTCTGCCTCCTTCCCCCTGCTGGTTACTTCCACCTCTCGGTTGACAGTCAGCAGGTGATGTCTTGCCTTTTTGGTTACATCCATCTGGAAATCCCTCCTGCATGCAATTCTCTTCTGCACCTCTCTCCAACAATTTAAACACATCTCACACAATCTCCTTGCCCCCTCTCCTTCCACTTGTTTTCATTGACAGCATTCCTGCCTGTATGAAAGAACTCCCGTTGTTGAAGCAACCACAATTCCACTATGTATAATTGTCAGTTAGCCCGAATCTGCTATATTCAATGCCTTGCACTTCATTGGACCTCATGTTACTTACACTGTTGTAATACTGTATTTACCCTGATGTAACCCTGAACCTGTAACCCTGTTGATTATACCTTTTTTAGCACTTGCCTTGTTAGCTGTTGTATTTCTAATCCTCTGTATCATGTATGTATCTGTTGTCTTGTCCCAGGTCATGCCTGAAAAAGAGACTGTATTGTCTCAGTGGGCCTACCCGGTTATCAAAATTCAATAAATAAATAAATGTTGATTCATGCTTTTCCTACCATAGTTGAGGAAGTTTATTTTGTCCAGCAGAGAGTTTGAAAGGTATTGACCTGCTATGTTCTGTATTTTACCTCATACAGTATGATATGGTCAAAGAGGACTAACATAACTGGTATGAATCAGTTTTGTATGGTCAGAGATCTGTTACTGTGTGAGCAAGTAAATAGAGGATACTAGGTCCAGAAACATGGTTAGTAATTGCCACTGGATGCCAGTTCTGTGTACAAATGGCCCACTTCAAATGGCCTGGAACATAGTCACAGCCTTGTTTTGCATCAGTGGATCATTAGAAGTGAGGCACTTGCTGTACATCAGAAACTCAAAGTGAAGGAATGCTGTGCTGTGCATCAGAGCATAGCATGTGGATCTGTGCTTTCCTTCTAGGAGATGTGAAGTCTGTTATTGAAAGGAGGTGCCCTGGAAAGTAATGACCAATTATGGTCATCATTCCTATCTCAAAAGAAACATACTATAGAGTAGTGTTAGGAAAATAAAGGTTTTCTTACTACTTATTCAGTTCAAGCAAAATGCCTTATATTAGGAATTGCTGGCAAACAGATAATCCCCTCCCCTCCTCCCTCCACCCCTTCCTCACTCAGACCTTTACAATGTTCCCGTCCCATCCCTTTTTAAAACCTTACTGTTTCAGCACATACCATCTGCTCAGGGATAGCGTTTCATTTTCCTGCCACCCTTTCTGTAAAGAAGTACTTACTGATCTCCTTTCTGAACCTCCCCTCATCATCTTCATTGAATTTGCTCTGGTGCCGGTGTGTTCCCACTCAGTATTAACAACTCTTGGCTGTCTACCCTGTTTATCACACAGAGGTACTTGAATATCTCTATCATCCTCCCCCTTTCCCTCCTAAATTATAAGATCATCTAATCTCTCTCTCTCTCCCGTTCTCTCTCTCTCTCTGACTTCTCCTGCTTTCCCTAGATCATTTTGGTTGCCCATCTATGCACTGACTCTAGCCTCACGGTCCTTCCAAAAGTGTGGACTCCATAATTGCACACATTACTTTTAGTGTGGTCAAAGTAGAGATCTGTAGATCTGTATGTGGATAGTATCACTTCCCATCTCCTACTACTGATCCCTCTCTTTATACATCCCAGCATACTATCTGCCATAACAACAGCCCTCATGCACTATGCAGATGATCTAATGTTCTCCATTATTAACCTGTCTCCTGTAGGTCCCTTTCTTCTGTCATTCTTTTCACCACTACCCCACCCATACTGTACTCTGTTCTCAGGTTCATGGCCCCTATATGCACTGTAATAAAGAAAATATCTGCACCACCCGAACTGCATAAAAAAGGCTTTTATTTAAACAATTTAACCCATATCGCCATGTAGTACAATCGCACTGGGTTTTCACTGAAATCCCAACCACTTTCACATCTAGTGCATCATCAGGTGAATGGACATGACATACATAAAGGGTCTTAAGTAGCCCAAAATTTAAAGTGACAGTGTACTCACAAGTGCAATGATCTTAAAAGTGCTCAATGCAAAGTGTTGCAATAATAAACTATATTAACTTAAACACACTATACAACTTACACGTACAAAAAGTATTAAACAAATAACTACACAATAGTTAATCACCCTAAAGTTTAAACTACAGGTATCAAACATATATATGAAATATCTGTTTGATACCTGCAGTTTGGAGGACAGTGACTAGGGGTGTGATCCAGGGCTTTTTTAAGGGGCCGGTCCTCTTCAATGTCTCCATCAGCAACACTGCAGAAAAATTGAAAGGGAAGTTATGCCTTTTTGCAGATGACACCAAAACTTGTAATAAGGTGAATACTCAGGAGGGAGTGGGGGAATGTGTAGGGACCTTGAGAAACTCGAGGAGTGGTCAGAAGCATGGCATTTGGGATTCAGTGCCAAAAAACATAACATCATGCACCTAGGGCATAGAAACCTGTCAGCTAAGTATAGGATGGTGGAGAGGTACTAACAGCCAGTAAGCAGGAAAGGGATCTTAGCATTATCATATCCTATGATCTCAAAGTGGCAGGGCAGTGTGACAAAGCAGTGGGTTGGGCCAGTAGGAAGGTGGGATGCATAGGGAGAGGTATCTACAGTAGGAGGAGGGAGATGGTGTTGACACAACATAGCTAACTTGTGAGACCCCTCCTGGAGTACTGTGTCCAGTTCTGGAGGATGCACCTCAGATAGAACTTGGACAGGGTGGAGGCAGTCCAGAGGAGGACAACTTTAATGGTGCAGGGGTTGTTTCAAAAGCAGGGAACATGAGTGAGATCTACAGTATAAGTACCTCACTGGGGGGGTGAACAGGGTGCAGGAGGGGAGTCTCTTTCAAATGAGAATGACCACCAGGACCAGAGGTCATGAGGCAAAGTTGAAGGAAGGGAGTTTAAGAGGGACGTGAGGAAGTACTACTTCACTGAAAAAGTGGTGGGCACTTAGAATCAACTGCCAGCAGAAATAGTTCAGGTGAAAACAGTAGGGGGCTTTACCCATGTGTGGGATAGATGTATGGTAATATTGGTAAATAGGCAGGAAGGAGAGAGAGGAAGGGTCACCGGAGTTTGGTTAGGATCAGTGGAGACAGACTAGGAAGACACTCTCTGGCAGATTGGGTGCTGCAAGTGGTTCTTTTCTGCCAACAATTCTATATTTTTATGTTTCTATTTCAAACCAACCATCCATGGGCCTGGATGGAGTCAAAGGCAAGGCCCCAATTTTTCCATGATTCCGAGGCTGTATGGATTGCAATGGAACCTAAGTAAACTGTGGAATAGTTTCTGCTGTTTATATAAAATGCAGAATACAGATTTGTAGAATTATCTTCTGCAGTTTGCATAATGACAAGAATAAGTATAAACTTGAAAAAACAAATCTGAAGTATATATTGACTCTTTAAGGTAAACTAAGGAAAATTATTCCATGGATCATATAAATCTCTGAAAACTATTCCACGGTTTTAATAAATTCTGCAGCATGCTTTTCAGAATTCTGCAGACTTAAAAAAAAAAATTCTGAAAAGCATTTTGGAACAGCCCCTACCCATTAGTTTGCCCTCTAATGTTTTACTTTAACAACCCAAACGGGTACATCCCAACCCCCACCACTTGAAGTAGTATTATTTTTTTATCAAGTCTCATGCTGTGTGGTGATCCTCATCCTTTTGTTGTAAAGTGTTTTATTTTCAAAAATAATATAGTACATTACATCTTAATAAGTATTTCAAGTAGCAGTAGTGTCTTAAACAGTTAACCATAACTGAGGAGTAGGGGTATAGCAAGGGAAGGGTGGGAAGGCAAGGGGAGGTAAGAGGGAAGGAAATAAGGAAAAGTTCATAATCACAATTTGCACAAGGTTACAGAGTGCAAGTTAATGTACTGTATCCAGTATAAGCAAGGAAGTATAGCCATAAGAGAGCTTCAACCAGGGCTCAAAACATGTCAAGTTAACAAAGTATAGTACTGACCTGGCAACTTTCTATGGAGAGGAGCAAGAATGCCTGATTGAAGACACACCTATCCATCTGAAGAAGGGGTCTCGCCACAACATGGCATCAGGTAGGTTGGATATGTATGTCTCCATTCTGATAGAACATGAGGACATTTCTAGAATAGAGCAGAGGTATACACAAAGAATCAATGTGTTGAATCTACTACATTATCTATAGTATCTTACCATACAGTGTCATAGTGACGTAGGTCTCCCTCTAGTGGGGAAGGACCCCCTGATCCAGTGGAACTACTTATTATCTGATAAAAAATGTTGAGCCAAACATAAGGGATACTAATAGCCCATCTCCACATACCTATCCTCCATCTGTTAGAGTCTGTGCTGAATCCAGTTTGTGACTATGGGTGGGGGGTCAGCCCATTCCCTTTGGGGTTAGTACATGTCTCAGGTATGGGGCCCAGCACTGCTGAAACCTGACCATTTGATAAGTTTTCAGGTGGGTAATCCTATCCAGCTTCACTAATGCTGAAAGGGAGGCTTCCACTTTAGTATGTGTGGGAGTGTTCGTGGTACACCATTTACATAGTAGAGCCCTTTTCATCTGTGTGGCCAGTAGTGCTAGCCATCTATATTCCTGTGGGGTCAGTAGTGGGAAGTCTGTTTTAATCCCCAACAAGAAGAAAAGTGTGGTGAGAGAGATCGGTCTGTGTGGTACTTTAGTGGCCAATGCGACAATTGCCCTCCAGAGGGTTTGTATCTTAGGGAAAAACCACAGTATATGGGCCAAGTCTCCCCCTTCTGTGTCACACCTCCAGCAACAGTCAGAGTCTAGGAGCCTGGCTTTGTGTAATATAGCAGGAGTCTTATACCATGAGTGTAATATCTTATTGTGGATCAGCCTGGATCTAGCATCTTGGAACCACTTGTGAGCATCCCGCCAGGCTAGCCACCACTGTCAGTGATATTACACTGTAGCATTTTTTCCCATTTTTTTCTTGGAATCCCCTGATTGAGGAGGCAGGGAGTCCCAAAGTTTGACATAGATTCATCCTGCAAGACCTTTTGGGTGTCTTATCCATGACTGCAAGGATGAAGGGTCAACCCAGTGTGTGGGGTGTCCCAGCAAGGGAGAAACCGCCGAGCGGATCTGGAGGTATCTCCAGAACTCTTTATAAGGAAGATCCCACTGTGTTTGTAGGGATTGAAAAGTAGAGACTCTAGTGAGATCACAGTCACATAGGTCTCCCATGGTTTGGAGGCCTTTAATAGACCAGTGTTTCCAGGTCACCCTCATTTTGTCTATGGTAATAGAGGGGTTCTGCCAGAGTGGTGCATAAGGGAGTGGAAGTGGGTCTATGCTCAGTTTATGATGGATGTAAAACCAGATTCTTCTGGACATCTCCACTGTGTGGGAAATAGAGACGAAGTCTGAGGGAGGGGGTTGAGCTTGAGTGGACCTTCTGGTCAGGTATAAGAGAGAGGAAGGGACCAGGGCGTTCGTCATTTCTAGTTCAATGTGGACCCATTGTGGTCTGGGGAGGGGGGAAGGAGAGTGAAACCAGTGGACAGCTTGTGCAACCTGAAATGCCCATTTGCATTCTTCCATCCACGGTAAGTCCCACCCTCCCTACGTCCAGTGGGTTCCCAACTTAGATTGGCTGAAGCGGGGTTTAGAGCCCTCCCAAAGAAAGTCCCTGAATAATTTGTCTATGGGTTGGGACCACAACTTGGGCAGAGAGATGGGTATATGGGCTAAGAGGTAGAAGAACCGCGGGGCCATCACCATTTTTATAGCTGCGATCTTACCTGCTAAGGTGAGTTTGAGTTGTTTCCACCTATCAAATTCGGTCTTAGCGCTGTCAAGCAGGGGTTGTATGTTAGTTTGCCAGAGGTGTTCCAGTTTAGGGGTGAGCCTAATGCCCAGGTAGGTTAGCTCCTTAGGGGCCCATAGTAGCCCATGGGTAATGGCTGTGTGTTGTAGGCAGTATTCATTAAGGGGAAGGATTTCAGTCTTAGACTGATTAAGTTTGAGACCTGAGTAATTAGTAAAGGAGTCCAGCAGCTAAAGTAAGTGGTGTAGGGAGTGGGGGGCATCACTCAAGGGAAGAAGGAGGTCATCCACATACATGAGAGTCAGCTAGGTTGTGTCCCCAGTTCTTATCCTGTGGATATGTGGGTGTTGTCTAATAGCAGCTGCTAGTGGTTTGATCCCAAGGACAAACAGTAGGGGGGGGGAAGGGACAGCCTTGTCTAGTCCCTCGCTCTAATGGGAAAGGGGGTGAGAGGGTCGAGTTGGTAGTGACCCCTGCTGATGGGGTACTATAGATGGCCTGCACTTTGGTCAGGAAACTTTCACCCACTCCCAGATGGGAAAGGACCAGGTATAAATAGTCCCATTCAATGGAGTTGAAGACTTTTTCGAAATCTACAGCGATGGCTGCAGCTGGGGTTGTAAGAGCCCTTGCTGTGTACATAAGATTTATCAAAGTTATGAGATGATTAGTGCTGTGATGACCTGGTACAAAGCCCACCTGGGAGGGGTGAATTAGGTGCGAGAGTAGGGGGCTCAATCTGGCAGCAAGAACCTTGGTATAAATGTTACTGTCCACATTTATAAAGGAAATTGGGAGATAACTACTTGGGCTAGTGGGATCTTTCCCTTTTTTGGGGATAACTACAATTGTTGCCTCCTGTAGGGAGGGAGAGAGGATACCTTGGGTCTCAGCTTCCTGAAAAAACTCAGTAAGAAGAGGGGTAATCACCGGTGCCAATGCCTGGTAACAGTTTGCAGTGTAGCCATCATTCCCTAGGGATTTGCCCATTCAAAGACTCTGAATAGCAGTACTAACCTCGTCCTGGGTCATTGGGGTATCCATCTCAGAGGACTGTTGTGGAGACAGTGTGGGAAGGGTCAAGCTGTTCAGGAAGGTCTGGATCATAGGAACTGGGTGGGAGTGGGTAATGGAGTAGAGATCCCGGTAGAAGGCTGTCATAATCTGATTTATGACTTGTGGAGTGGTAGCCAGGGTCCCTAGGTTATTTTTCAGGCCAGGGATGAGCCAGTTAATCTGCTGGCATCTAAGCTGGTAGGCCTCTACCTTGCCCCCTTTATCTCCTCCCTCCCAAAATGTATGTTGGAGCCAGAGAATGGCCACTTCTGCTTTTCTATTTAGAAGCTGATTAATTTCAAAGCATAAACCGAGGATAGTTCTGCCAATAGGGGAGCCAGGGGAGGGTTTCTGTTTAAATTGGGTTTCAGAAGCTGTTACCTGGTGCTCAAGATCTAGAAGATGTTGCTCTCTTTCTCTGAGTTTCACTGCTGCGTATCCCATAATATTAACCTCATGGTAGCCTTAAAGGCCTCCCATGTATTCCCTGTTGAGGTATCTAAAGGGGAGTTTTGTGCCTGGAACTGGGAGGCCTCTGTTCTGGCCCAGGAGACAAACTCTGGGTCTCAGATAAGGAGAGGGTCAAGCCTCCAGTACTGAGTGAAGGGTGCTGGTATTCCCCATAGTATTAATAGCTGGACTGGGGCATGGTCAGAGATAATTTGGGGGAGGATAGTGGCATGAGAGTTGTGAAGAAGAGATGGGGAATTAAGCCAATAGTCTAGTCTGCTATTTGAAGCATTGGGTTCCAAGTGGTATGTGTAGTCTCTGTCCCTGGGGTGGAACAGTCTCCACACATCTGTGAGACCATGGTCTTTGATTAGTTGGTGCAATGCTCTACTCTCTCTAATATGTACTTTTCTGCCATTGTCATTCCTTTCTAGGGGTGGCTCCAGAACCAGGTTAAAGTCTCCCGAGGAGAAGGGGGCGGTTGGCAGGTAGGAAAGTGCTGATAGTATCAGCCAGTTTATGAAAGAAGTGGGGGTCGTCATCGTTTGGGGCATAGACATTACACAGCGTGAGAGGGCCTAAGGGGGTAAGATACATGGCCAGAACCCACCATCCATCTGAGTCAGCTACACAGTCTGACAGGGATCATTGTAGCGATTTGTGTATTAATATGAGAACATCATGCTTCCTAGAAGGGGCCACAGAATGCACTCCTTGTCCCACCCAGTCCTTTCTGATTGAAAGATGGTCATTCCCTGTCAGTTTAGTCTCCTGGAGGAAGGCCACCTTTGATCTGATACGCTTAAGATGAGAGAGAACCTTTTTTCTCTTAATGGGCTAGTTCAGCCCCCTGACATTCCAAGTGTGAAAGATCAGCTCAGCCATCATCCTTAGGAGCGGGGTGGTCTCTGTATGTTCCTTATGTAACTGTTTCCTAGTATGATAGGCCGATACCAACTGGTATAGTAAAGTTGTCACCTTTATGACCATGAGTTATATCAGGTGGGTATCAGAAATGGTTGTAATTATGTGGGTCTGATTATCTGTAGCGTATCCTCTGCCCCTTAAGAGAGGAGGGTGTCTCCCTGTTTAGTCACCTCAAACAAGGGGGAAGAGATGAGAGAGTCATAAACTGGAAGGGGTGAAGTGTCCCTCGAGAAAGTTACAAGACTTATATATGCTTAGATAATTATAAAAAGTAAAATCCTAGGAGGTCTCAGAGCTAGGCTTAGCTGGCTGGAGCCCCAGCTGATGGCATGCCTGCTGTACCTAGTTAGGGTTAAGTTAGTCCGTTGTTTGTATCTTTGTGTCTTACCAACAGTCAATAGAGACTGAGAGCACCTTACAGTCGTTATATTATCTACAGAGCCGGTTGACTTCCAGAGCAATAAGGGTTATATTTTACCTGATGTAAGCCAATAGGTGTCATTCAAGATCAGGAGTGGAATAGATTCTTCTACCTTCAGTTAGCTGGGGGTTATCTCCTCCCATTTGTCCAGCCAGAAGAAGGGTGTCTTAATCAGACTGTGAAAGCTGGGGGGCACTGGGTGTCCTCGAGACAAACCAGAGAATTATTTTTCTCTTGTCCACAGACCGAGGACCAGGAGGTCGTGAGCGGCTCTTCCTAGAAGCCCTCCCCCACAGCAAGGTCCCGGGCAGTCCCGAGGGACCGAGTTCGAGTCCCCACACAAGCGCTCCTCTGCAGAGTAAGTTTTCCACGGCAGGCAGTTCCTGTTTTGACTGCTAGATTTGGGACACTGCAGTCGGATTTTACACAACTAATCTGGGTTCCCTCACTCAAAGCGGACTGATAAATTTGACTAGAGGGCTCTCCTGACTCTGAATGTACACTGTGTTTGTAGTCCACCATTTTAAATTGCTTGCTGTTTTTGTATCCTGCCTGAATCGGTACGCCCGTTGCTTGGCATAAACTGCTTTGTTTAAACGGTCCATTTATTTGCAGTCCAGAGAGCTCTCTTACTTTCAAGCGCTCTTTTAAATTCCCAATTTCCCACAAAGATTAGTCCTGGCTAAAGCCACAGTATACTCAGCTGTAATTATTGATATCCACACAAAAAATAAAAAAAAAATTAAATTAAATCATTTGCTTGGGGTAAAGCTGAACCAGTCTGCTCAGTAAGTCTAGCCCTTTAGAAACGCCCTTTGGTCTGTGGTATTTAATCAGCTTACTTATCTTTCTCTTGTCCACAGACCGAGGACCAGGAGGTCATGGCGGCTCTTCCTAGAAGCCCTCCCCACAGCTGAGGTCGCAGGCAGTCGCTGGGGACTCAAGTTCGAGTCCCACAAAGCGGCTCCTCTGTGGAGTAAGTTTTTCCACGGCAGGCAGCTCCTGTTTGACTGCGAGATTGAAACTCCCGCCGCCCCCACCACCACCCTTGGTCGGCTCTCACATATATAGGCTAGATCACGTGATGCAAAAACCAATCAGCCTACTTTTCCATTTGCTCGTTATACCGACTGAACAGTAGGGGCTCAAGTTCACATACTGATTAAAGTAAGACCAAAACAAAACTACAACCATGTTAAGCTACCAAACCATACTTAATCTGTTAATAATTATGTTAACTTTGGTCTCATACAGATCCTTTCCTATCCATCCAAGAAACCACCTCCCAAACACAGGCTTTATGAACCCACATCCCTTCCCTAACATAACCTTGAACCTCAGCTATACCACGATAGGACGTAGGAAGGCAGCCCAAGCTCCACTACCCTATGCAAATCAACTCAGTTTTTCCAACACGCTCCCTTTACATGTTCTAAAAGCTCTAGTCATCCAGGCTCTCCCCATGCCATGTATAGCCCAAAATATAGTTCCAATTGCAAGCAACAAAAACAGACTCGCAAAACGGCTCCAGCTAGCTATACTCAGGCATGCGCTCTTGTCACTTCTACTATTGGCTGGGGACATACACCCTAACCCAGGGCCGTCCCCAGCTAACAATGCAAAAAACCCAAGCTATATGCGGGTCTGAAGCTCGCCCATGAACATAATGTAGCCTACCAAAAAGCTACCTCTTCTCCAAGGGTGGGTAGCACAACATTCTCCTGACATCATTGCCCTATCTGAAACATGGTTAACTACTCGTATCCCAGACTCCGCAGTTGCATTAAATAACTACACTTTATTTAGAGATGATAGGGTTGAAAGGGGAGGTGGGAGGCGCTATCTGTCAGAGCAAAATTTAAGCCTACTACTATCCTTTGCCTAACCCAAAACTCGGGGCCCAATCAGTCACCATAAGATTACAATTGGCTTTCCTCGGTAAACCATTGTATATAATGTCTGTTTATATACCCAACAACCAGAGTGAGGTATCTCGATTCCATCCTGGCTAACATAGCTATGCTCCCCTCAAATAGTGACCTCGTAATAATGGGTGACTTCAATATAAATTGGATATCAAAAAGGTGCAGATCCCTTTAAAGGCGCAGCAAGCCCACAATCTGACTAGGTTGTACTAACTCCCCACACGCTGGACCCAAGAACAGGCGAAATACACTCCTTGATCTCACATCCTGACTAACTCCCCAAACATCTATCTGACATCAAAGTTCTCCCCAGATGTCCTTAGTGACCACTCTCTCTCCTGTACCTGGTCCAGCAAGAGCCCTCACACACGTCCAAAATTATCCTACCAAAGACACCTCAAACAGGAGCAATATCAAGATTATCCACAGCCTATCCTCCAGTGACTGGTCCCAGGTCCACACCGCCACATCCATCGATGGAGCCCTCACCTCCTTCATAAACATTTTCACATCAGCCTGTGACAAACATGCCCCCCTTGCCAAAAAGTTTATAAAAGCTAGGGATACGCCGTGGATAACACAACCCCTACTTGACCAGATGTCACATAGAGATAACCTCTGGTATAAAGCCCTTGACTCCAGAGACCCTCAAGACAGGCAGCACTACAGGCAGGCCAGAAATAAGTGTACCAGCGCCATTGCGTACAAGCTAAGACAAACCACTACAAACAAGCCCTAACGGAATCCTGGGGTGTGGGGAAAAAGTTCTGGAGTAACATCAAAGAACTAAGTGGGAAATCTGTTAGCCAGCCACCCACCCAAATAACTTGCAATGGCACCCCTCACAAGACCCCAGCATCATAGCCAATACACTGAATAATTCCCTTCTCTGACCTCAGCCACGTACTCCTTCCAAACTTCTTTAGCCCTCCCACCTCGTCACTACAAAACCCGGCCCACAAGTCCAGCAGTCCACCTTTCCGGTTTAAATCTATCTCATGCATTAAAACCAAACGCTATATTACACAGGCCCTAAAAGATAAACGATACAGCAGTGATAGCCTAGACCACAAAATCCTGCGACTAACACTAGATGTTACTATCCCTCACCTGACCAAACTTTTTAACCTATCTCTTCGCTTAGGGCAATTCCCAACTCTCTGGAAAAGGGGTATCATCACTCCTTTACTGAAAAAGGGAGACCCAACTGACCCTGTAACTATAGACCTATCACGATTCTTCCTCTCTCAAAAGCCCTCGAAAGAATAGTGGCTGACCAACTCACCGATTACCTGACAAACCACTCGCTACTCTGCCACGAACAACATGGCTTCAGAACAGGTCATAGCACTACCACGGCTCTCCTCACACTTACATCATACTTACAGGAAGCTCTCGACGCAGGTGACCTAGCAGGGGCAATTTTCATAGATCTAACTAAAGCTTTCGATACTGTTAACCACGATTTACTTTTACAGCAACTCCCATCACTCAGCGTAGGTCCAGATGCCATACAATGGTTCAAGAATTACCTTACAGACCGGACACAAGAAGTAAAAATAAATACCACTCTATCTTCTAAACTTCCAGTTAAGTGGTGTGTACCACATGGATCAATTCTAGGCCTCTCCTTTTCACCCTATTCCTGAATGCAATCCCTAATGCCTGCAACTGCAAGCTCCTGCTGTATGCAGATGATGCAGTAATCTATTGGAAAGACTCCACTCTGAATGCTCTTCAGCATAAGCTACAAACTAATTTCCATGAAATAGAACACTGGTTAGCAAACCAACGACTAGTACTAAACCTCAGCAAAACAAAATCCATGGTCTTTGCACACAGACAAAGTCACCATTTTAGCTCGTAACTAAACATTACCAACCATCAGGGTACCTTAATTGGCCAAATATCACATTTCAAATACCTGGGTATCACACTAGACACATCATTAACCTATCACAGGCACATTAGACCAACTGTCAGCCTCAGTAAATGCCAGACTAGGGACCCTGTTCAGGTATAGACAATGCTTCCTGCCTCCTGCTTGGCTGGCAGTGAATAGCTCGGTTCTATCTCTGGTAGATTATGGAATAACAATATATGGATCAGCTGACCCCACAGCAATAAAAAGAATCAACCTGGCCCTAAACAAAGCTAGCCGGCTGGTAACGGATAGTGACAAGCAAACCCATACCTGCGAGCTCTACAAAAAAGCTAACTGGCTGACTTTCGCTGGCAGGCTAAATTACCACACCTGCCTCCAGGCCAAAAAAATCCAACTGGGCTTTGCTCCCATTGGACTCCACCCACTAATAAAACTTAACACTCACAGGAGTACTCCAAGACAAACAGCTAAAACACGATACGTAATCCCCCAAAGAAGGACCTCGCAGGGCCAGAGGTCTTTTTCTTATCGTGCTCCCATCTGGCTCAATGAACTACCCCCATCCATAGCACAAGCCACAAGCATTAGTCAATTCAAAACCAGCATCAAGAGTTACCTACTAGAATCAGAAACATGCTGTTGCACCTAAACACACTTCGCCACTAAATTGCAGGTTTGCTATCCAACCTAAGACAAGGTCTTTGACTGCAAAATGTGCATAGCGTCAGGAAATTAATCTAGTTTTCTTTCTGTTTATCCCTCCAGTGACAAGATCTTTCTTGATTGCAAAATGTAAAAGCTTCTGCTCTTTCCTGTTATCTCCTTGTACCTTATTACTACTTATTTGTTGTCATTGTCTTTTGCTTGACATTGGAGCCTTTGCAAAGAAATTAGCTGACTCAAAGGTTGTAATTCAAACTTTAAATAAATAAATAAATAAATAAATATTCCATTATCTTCATATCCCAGAACTACCACCTTCCCTGCCTTCATACATGAAACATTAAAGATACATACATGTTGCCCATGTAAACCGAAAGGAATGTCTAATGGGGGCAAATGAGACTAATCTGCCCATCTTGTTATCCCATACACCAATCAAGTGAGGAAGAAATGGCAGGGGGGAATTGTTACTTAGTCCCATGTCGCATCATATCCCCAACCCCATTTAACCCCATTAAGCCACCCACAATTACTATCTGTAGACACAGAACCTGAGGGACTTGTCTGAGTGCCGATCAGACACAGAGTACTTCGTGGAGATCCTCCTGTCCAGCGCTGATGTCAGGCATCTGCATCAGTCCTTGTGGAAGGACCAAAGCCACGGTCGGTAGTTCAGAATTGTCTAGTGGGAGGGCCCCTTCTACCTCTAGTGTCCAAGAACATCGTGCTTCATCTTGCTCATGGTTTTGACCTGCCTGTACCGATACATCAATTTCCAAGGATACGTCATCTGCAGATGTGACGTCTGTTGGAGTAATAGAGGAAAATCTGTTCTTGGAGAAAGAAGGGCTGGTGTATTCCACTTCTTGGGAATCAACACATTGCTTGCATATTTCTGAGGGGTAGAAATAGTCTTCGGTGGATGTTCTTTCCCGAGGATATTCCCGTCTGACATGGGTCACAAATGGAGGTCTCTTTCTGCCTTTAGGAAGCCGGGGTTCTAGTTCCCTTCTAGATTCCGTAGATCACTGAGACTTTGTGCCAGTGGTGGGCTGGTCATGTTTCAGGGGAGATCCTTAGTCGAGATGAGCGCTACATGCTGTGTCAGTCCCCTCTGGTGTTGGGCTGCGACAGTGGTTATAAGATGTGGGCCAAGTGCTATTTGTGAACTCCATGGCTGCCTCCGGCGTGTGGAACTGTATCACTGTACCATTATGGGTGATGCATAAGATTGCTGGATATCAGAGTCTGAAGGGAACCTGGGTGCCATGGAGCCACCTTCTAGCCTCAGTGTAGGCCTTCCTCCTCGCAGCCTGCTCACGCAAGTAATTTTGAAAGATCATTATTCTGTGCCCATGCCAGTCAAGGGCTCCAAGTTCCTTAACCCTGTCCTGAATGGCTTCTTTTTTGGCAAAGTTAAGTATACAGGCCAGTATGGGTCTCAGACTTTTGCCCAGAGATGGTTTCCTTTGCAAGGAGCAATGTGCTCTTTCAATAGTGAGCCTGGTATTAGGCGATAGTTTTAGGAGCTCAGGAAGGGCTTGTTGGAGGAAAGTAACAGTTCTGGACCCTTCACAGCCCTCTGGAAAGCCGAGGAGTCGGAAGTTGTTTTGGCGGCTCCTATTTTCCATGTCATCCATTTTCTCCTATAGAGTTTTGATTTGGGCGGCCTGCTTCCTCAGGAGTGCAGAGTGATCTTGCAGCTTCTCCTCATGGCAGCCTACAGATTGCTCAATTTGCCCCATTTGGGAGTCCAGTTTTTGCAGTGCACCAGAGGCTTTATTTGTGGCCATTGTAAGGACTTTCATTTGAGCCATTAGAGAGGAGAACATGTCCTGAACTGACGGTTCTCCAGCTCCTTTCATTTTTTTGTGCCATGTCGGCATGGCGAAGTATCAGTACCCCAAACCCACAATCAAATATTAGAGGTTCCGTATGTTAGGGTAAAATGGAAAAGCATACTGGAGATAGACAGAGTTCTGAGGTAATGATCTCTTGAGTGTGTAGTTAAAATAGCTCAGTTAGGTTGGGTATCTGTCGAAATCTTTACTCCAGGTCATCAGCAGAAACTGATTACCATTCCATCTTGTTCAGTAGTCAGGCCATGCCCTGATCCTCATTCTTTTAATTCCATCACCAAGCCTGAATTCTGGTTTCAGCCACACAAAGCGCAACTGGAGTGAGAAACTGGCACTTTGGCCAGGCAGTGAAATTAAACAGATGTGGATAGCTGTGCAGTGTGGGAGCTGACAAAAATATTACTTCTTCAAATATGGTGACCCTGGTGACTCTCAGGATAGAGTGGGGAGGTGATGGGGCTGAAATGGATGAAGTGGGTGTTCTACTTTCTAACACTGCAGGTGTAGGAATTCAAGAATTAACCGACAAAGTGACTTGGTTCATGGGTCCCAGCCACAAAACAAACATCTTTTCCCCTTTCTAGGTGCAGGGGGGGGGTCCCAGTCTGCTGCCACACCCCCAGTCTTGTAAATTTTCTATCTCAGTAAGGTGCCCAGAGCCACATGGATTTTGCTAAATAAAAATAAACTTGTTTTCTGCCTGAATTGTTTTGCACCTGATGAAAGCCCAGTTTCTTTTCTTCACTGTCTCTTCCACCACTTTGGAAAACTGCAGCAGGTTCCTCCCTCTCTTGTCCTTCCTCAGCATCTTTGTGCAGAGATCTGCTACCTTCAGTTCTGCCTTATTTATCAAATCCCATTTACTATGCACTCCTACAACTGCATTCACATTCTGCAGTTCTTTCCTGAACACTTCCCTCATCCATTTAAAATCCACCCTTCTTAAATCTAGAATCTTGGTTCTGGAGTGCACTGTATCTGTCCTGTAATCATTTGATCTTAGTGGTTTCCCCACCTTGACCTCCCCCCATACTTTCCTTGTTTGTCAGGACCAGGTCCAGTATGGCTCCATCCCAAGTGGGTCTCGCCACTTTCTGGATTAGAAATGAACCTGCATTTCATCTACTAAAGTAAGGATCTTTGTGTTTCCTGATCTTAGGGCACTCCAAGCTAAGTCTACCATGTTTAAGTCCCACAATATCAGCACCTCCTCCATTTCAGACACCTTCTTGATTTCCCCTCCCAGCAATCCATTGGTTTCTTCATTCTGTGATAAGAGCATGTACACCAAGCTGACCCTAATCACCCTCCCTCCCTCCTTGTTCAATAACTTGTACCCAGACTGTTTCGGGTCTTGTACCCCTGCATGCTTCCTGCATTTATGAGGCTTTTATACCATCCCTAATTTATACTGTGCCCCATCCCTAATCCCCTTTATACTCTTCTGCTTAAACATCTTGTACCAAGGTACCCTTAACTCCCACTCATGGTGCTGTGTTGCTCAAGTTTCAATTGCATCAGTCATGCCCAGTTGTGCTCCAGTCATAATTTCCTGAAGGTCACAGATCTTGTGCCCCTAGTTTCAGGCATTAGCACAAGCCAATCTCCATAGCTTCTGCTTTGTATTGGTAAGTTCCCCCAGTTTTGAGTAACTGATCACATTTGCCGCTCTGCTCCCTATGCTCCCCCCACTCTTGCTCATGTTCACAACCCCCTCAGTGCCCCTTTTACTACTATCCTGCTCCATCAATATGACTGCTTTCGTTTCTCCTGTTGGTCCTATTGTAACCCTCCCCACCTTCCTGACTTGCCCCTTTTTCCTGTTCTAATGTTGGGGGAGGCTCTCTTGGTCCCCCTCAGTTGCATGGATGTGCCTAGCCTCAACTGTATGAGTCTCCTCTTTCTTAGCTGTTTTTTTTAACATTCTTTATATACTCTTCTGACTAACTCACAGCACCTATCTTGGGACCCCACATAGGCACATCCCTATCACCCACCATCTCCCAAGACTTATCTTACCTCAGCCAGTATGCTCATGGTACACCCTCCTCAAAATGGAGATCATTGGGTTGGACCAGGTCCCTTCAGAATAGGTGGGTTCCTTTGGCAGAAGAAGAGCCCAGGTCTGTGGACATGGGGTCTGCAGGCTGTGCAAGGCAGCCATTCAGCATTGGTTAGGGTATTTACTTGCTTTCTCTCCCAACCTCATAGAGATGCCAGCTGAGGATGGGCATGCATTGCAGGCATGCACACATTGTGCATCAGTCCCCTGCTCCAGCTAGTTGGCATCTTTCCCCAGATGAACATTCTCCAGTCACTGCTGTCAGTGATCACCTGCATGGTGGTTGCAGGGCAGAGAGTTCTCCCTTCCTCTCCAGAGGAGGAGATTGTCCTGTGAGATGCTCAATCCTCCTCTATCCAGCTGGCCTTCGAATGCCTCAGGCTCATTCCCAAACCCAATTTGCTGACCCTTTCTTATTTTAAAAACTTCCTTTAAAGTTGTGCAAACCTATACACCAGCACTCTGGTGCCCTCGTTGGGGTGCAGGTCATTTCTACTGAACAGCCTCCAGCCTCGCCTGGTGTTATCCCAATCTCTAAGAACCCCCCCAGCCCCTTTAACCATACATTGAACTGGTCTGTTTTGAACTGCTCCAAGTGATTGTAACATGGCAATGATAAGAACTCAGAACAGATCACTGCATCTGCTCTATCACTTAGAGTCCTACTTCCTCTCTACCGCTCCTAGCCAGATCATTTTTTGCTTATATGCACTATCAGATCCAGCCTCCTTCTTCTTGCACAGTGAGTTCCAGTGCATTCTTCCTGAGGATATCCACTGCTGCTTCAGAAAAATAGTGGACATTGCTCTTGATGTCTGGCATGGAAATTACAATATAACCTGTACTCCTAATGATGGAGTCTCCCAGCATCATGATTCTTCTTTTTCCCTCTTTGGGGCTCTTACTATTCCCTGGCTTCTCACCAATGGATGGTGCCTCCCCCACCCAAACAGGTATGCTAGCCCCAACTCTTCCTGTCTTCATTCCAAGGGGGCCTCTTCCAAGTAGGGGAGATACTTGTTTGAAGTGTGCATACCTTGCACCAGAGCTAAACGGAGCTAAATCTGAAGACAGCAGAGTGACATGTGGGGTGCCACACGGATCAGTTCTTGGGCCAGCACTTTTTAATATCTTTATTAGTGACGCTGTGGAGGGGCTGGAGGGGAAGGTACAGCATGCCTCTTTGCAGATGACACTAAGATTGTAGATACTCCAAGAGGGGTGTAACAAATGAGGAAGGACCTAGCTAAACTGGAGGAATGGTCCAGAGTGTGGCAGCTAAGATTCAATGTGAAGAAGTGCAAAATCATGCATTTGGGAAGCAGGAACCCAGGGGAGGAGTACATGATGGGTAGGGAGTTATTAATGGTCACCAAACAGGAAAGAGATCTGGGAGTGATCATATTAGCTCTACAATGCCAGTTCGGCCCTTTTGCCCGATCGGCATCTGCATGGAAACAGGAATCATATTGACGTGCAAGTTGCAGTTGTCGTGATTCTGTTTTTCTCCCCAGTCCTTTTTATCAGGGGCTTGCCCCCTGAACCCCAAGGTGGGGGCTCTGCCCCTGCCCCCCGACTTTAGGATTCTTGACTCCAGTCAGAGTTACTTCGAGGCAGGGGTGCAGGACCAGGAGACTGTGTGCCCCTGTCTCGGGCACAACAACACAGCCATCTGTCGGCAAAGTGTCAATTTTACTGACAGGATTGTAGTTCACTGTGTTGGTGTCACTCTAAGGGGTGCATACCAATCATATCTAATGACCTAAAAGTGTCCAAACAATGTGCCAAGGCAGTAGGGAAAGCCAGTGTGATGTTGGGATGCCTAGGGAGAGGTATCACCAGGACAAGAAAAGAGGTGGTGATGCCACTGTACAGATCATTGGTGAGACCTCATTTGGAGTACTGTGTCCTGTTCTGGAGGCCACATCTCTGAAAGGACGTAGACAGAATAGAGGCAGTTCGAAGAAGGGCAACAAAAATGGTGCAGGGCCTGCACCAAAGGTCATATGAGGAGAGACTAGAGGAGCTCAATATGTATACCATGGAGGAGAGAAGGGAGAGAGGAGACAGGCTAGAGACCTATAAGTACCTAGAGGGAATAAATAAGGTACAGGAAAGCAGCATCTTTCAGAAAAAAAGATGCTCTAGAACAAGAGGGAATGATATGAGAATGGAATGAGGTAGATTAGAGGACAAAGTGAGAAGATACTTCTTAACAGAAAGGCTGGTGGAGGCATGGAACAGCTTCCCAGCAGAGGTGGAGGGAGCAAAGTCGATGAGGGAATTCAAAACTGCATGGGATAGAAATAGGGGGACCCTAGCAAGTTAAAAGAGAAGGTAAAATCAGAAATAAAGTAGGATCTCCAGCATTTTTACTAAGTAGGGAAAAAGACAGACTGGATGGGCCGTGCAGTTCTTATCAGCCATCAAATTCTATATTTCTATGTTTCTATGCACCACTGATTTACCATTTCACCATCTCCCTTCCTCCCTCCCTCCCTCTCTCCCTTCCTTCCTTCCTTCCTTCCTTCCTTCCTTCCTTCCTTCCTTCCTTCCTTCCTTTCCTATTGGGTCACTGAAACTTCTGCTGTAGTGAAGTCTGTAGTCTCCCTAGTTGTTCATTGGCCCTGGTTCTCAAGTAGTGGATTTCTGCCCTCTCAGCCATGGGTTCAGCTCACAACACTTGAACTCTTCTACAGCTGAGGCACTAGCTGTGTACCCAGAGTGTCGTCATGCTCATGACTGCAACAAAATCCCTACACTTCATCCACTTTCTTCCAACAGCGTCCCCCCAAACATGTTTATGTAACCAGCTTTTCTCTTCATCCAACTCAAAGCAAGTTATTAGAGGGCACTCAAGGTGTTAATCCTGACCCCAGGAGATGTTTTGTATTGGGCCTCAGCATAGAGTGAGGGTGCTGGAATTTGTGCTCTTAAGTTTCCTGACTCGGCCAGAAGCGGAAGAAGAATATTCATGGCCCTGACCATCCCTCTTTACACTATATGAGGGAAAGGCAAGCTGTGCGCCAAGAGGCATGAGGAAAAACTGACCAGTAAATCAGCAGGTAGAGTTCAGCCTCTGCAGCTGAGACCAAGCCAAGGGGGTCTGTGGCCTCAGGGATGATGGCAGGGTAGCTGGGATTGGGTGGCACTGGTCTCCTTCAATGAAGTTTCTGGAGGCTTGAGACTCAATCAGGACCCCAGAGTAGAAGAAGAACCTCCCACATACACCAGTCATGTAAAGAGGACCAGAGCAGGAGTCATGTCTTGGGAAAAAGGGTAGATCATGAACTGATGGGCACCAGGGAGTACTGGAGCACCACCCTTCAAGGGAGGTCACCAAGATCCTTGTAGATGAACTAAATTGAGCCAATGCTCTTTGAAGCTGTATGAGACCTGTGCAGCAATAAACAGGCATCCTGCATAGTCCCAGTTCCCAGAGTTAGCAATGGTTTGTGAGTAGAATCCTGTTAGTGGAATCCATGAAAATGTGTTTGGTTGCCCCGATCCCCATTCATTCTGACCTGAAGTGGCAAGGTAAAGCATAGAGGTCCAATGTTCATGGTATAAGATGGAAGGGGAGAGGAGGAAGAGGGAGAGGGAGAGAGTGAGGGAGAGGGAGAGGGAGAGGGAGAGAGAGGAGTGAGGGGAGAGGGAAAGGAAAGGGAGGGAGAGAGAGAGAGGATGGGGAGAGGGAGAGAGAGAGGGAGAGTGGATGGAGAGGAGGGAGAGGAGAGAGAGAGGGATAGGGAGGGAGAGTGATGGAGGGGAGAGGGAGGGAGAGAGAGGGAGAGAGGAGGAGGGAGAGGAGAGAGTGAGAGGGAGAGGGAGAGAGAGAGTGATGGAGGAGGAGAGGAGAGAGAGGATAGGGAGAGGGAGAGAGAGAGAGAGGGAGAGAGTGATGGAGAGGGAGAGAGAGAGAGAGGAGAGGAGAGGAGAGAGGAGAGTGAGGGAGGGAGGGAGAGAGTGATGGAGAGAGAGGAGAGAGAGAGATAGGGAGAGGGAGAGAGAGAGAGGGAGAGTGATGGAGGGAGAGGGAGAGAGAGAGGGAGAGGGAGAGAGAGAGGAGGTAGGGAGAAGGAGAGGAGAGAGAGGAGAGAGGAGGAGAGGAGAGGGAGAGGGAGAGGGAGAGAGTGATGGAGAGAGAGAGAGAGGAGAGAGAGATGGGAGAGGAGAGAGAGAGGGAGAGAGGGATGAGAGGAGAGAGAGAGGAGAGGGAGAGAGGAGAGAGGGAAGGAGAGGAGAGAGAGAGAGAGGGAGAGGAGGGGAGAGGAGAGGGAGAGGGAGAGTGATGGAGAGGGAGAGGAGAGAGTGAGTGGAGGGAGGGATGGAGAGGGAGGGAGGAGAGAGGGATGGGGAGGGAGAGAGAGGGAGAGGGAGAGAGAGAGGGAGAGAGTGAGGGAGAGGAGAGGGAGAGGTGATGGAGAGGGAGAGGGAGGAGTGTGAGAGGGAGTGGAGAGGGGGAGAGGAGGGAGAGGAGAGGGAGGAGAAGTAGACGGATGGAGATCAGACAGTGTTTAGCAATGAGGAGGAGCCATTAACAAGTCATCTGGCATCTAGAGAAGAAAGGGAGAGAGAGGTAGGGATGATAGTGTGGTAGTCCAGGGTGGGGGGCAATCCAGGGAAAACCGACAGGAGTGGTGAAGGGGGTCCAGTCTGACTAGGGTTGACTTAGGGCAGACTTTACCATTATCTCTTATGCCAAAGATTTGTCATGTATTGATTCTGACAATGGGATTACTGTATAAATGCTTAAAGGACACCTAAACTGGGTATTTAGAAAAACATTGAACCTGCCCAAATCAGAAAACATAGGGCTGTTGTATAACACCCTACCTGTTACATGCTGAGTTTCTTATAGTCCCAATTTGTGTTTTAATTCTGTTTTGTCAGGTTTAAATATGTAAACAGGCAGAGGCTTTAAGTGTGGTGTTCCAGTAGTACCCTGAGATAGCCATGACTTACTAATGTGATTATGCCATCAGAGTGACATTGCTGTGGAGTTATAACAGGATCTTTATTGGGGCTTGTTATATGCAGTGCATTTAACATTTTTTTAGATAGTGTCTTTGGGGAAAACCTTTTATAGTGCATGTGTGATACCCTCTTCACTCACGCTAAACAAAGATTTTCCTCAAAGACACACTCTAAAAGCATTGAATCCACTTTATAGAAACATAGAATTTGACGGCAGATAAGGACCGCTTGGCTCACCTAGTCTGCCCATTTTCCTACCTAACAGATAAGCTGCAGATCCTAGTTAACCAACAGCTTACTTCCTCTTACCCCCCACTAGGACTGGCCTTTATGCCTGTCCCATGCATTCTGAATTCCCCACTGTTCTTGACTCCACGACCTCCTCAGAGTCTGTCCATGCATCCATTAACCTCTCTGTGAGAAAATACTTCCTCACATTACCTCTGAGCTGTCCCCCTCTATCTTCAAATTGTGCCCCTTGTTCTTGCACATCTTTTTCCGGAAGATGCTACCCTCTTGGACTTTTGTTGATTCCCTTGAGGTACTTGGAAAGTTTCTATCATGTCCCTCTCTCCTTCTTTCCTCAAGGGTATACATATTAAGCTCCTTTATCTTCTTGTATGTCTTCTGGTGCAGACTCTGCACCATTTTGTTGCCCTCCTCTGGACAGCCTCCACTCTGTCTATGTCTTTGCAGAGATGGGGTCTCCAGAACTGCACACAGTACTCAGATGGGGTCCCACCAACTGTCTGTACAGAGGGATAACAACTTCCTGTTTTCTACTATTGATGCCTCTTCCTATGCATCCAGTATCCCCAGCCTTCCTTACTGCCTTCTCACATTGCTTGCCCACCTTTAGGTCTTCTGATATATTACCCCAGGTCCCTTTCTATTTTTACTGTTGTCAGTATCTCACCCCCCATTGTGTACGCTTCCCCTTGGTTTTTGTTTCCCATGTGCATTACCTTGCACTTCTTTGCATTGAATCTGAGCTGCCATACATTTGACCATTCCTCCAACCTTGCCAAGTCCCTTCTCATCCTTTCCACTCCATCTTGTGTATCAACCTGTTGCAGATCTTTGTGTCATCTGCAAAGAGACATACTTTTCCTTCCAGTTCCTCTCAATGTCACTTATAAAGACATTAAAAGGACCCGGTCCCAGTACTGAACCCTGTGTGCCGCTAATAACCCTCCTTTCTCCACTGTACTCCATTTACTACTACCCTTTGTGTCCTGTTGTCTAGCCAATTTTTATCCAGGCTACTACACCTTGGGACCCACTCCAAGGCTGGCTATCTTGTGTATTAATCTTTTGTGTGGGACTGTATCAAATGCCTTGGTAAATCAGGTAGGCCATGTCCACAGCCCTCCCTGGTCTACTACTTTGGTCACCCAGTCAAAGAAATCTATTAGATTCGTCTGACATGATCTTCCCATCGTGAATCCATGCTGCCTTGGGTCCTGTGCCCCACTGGCCTCTAGGGTACCAGCAATTCTTTCTTCAGAAGTGATTCCACATTTTCCTACCACTGAGGTCAAACTAACTGGTCTGTAGTTTCCTGCCTCTGTCCTGCTCCCACTTTTGTGAAGAGGAATCACATCTGCCCTCCTCCAGTCCTCAGGTACCACCCCATCCTACCATGATTTGTTAAAGACAGTAGTCACAGGTGTCACTAGTTCTACCCTTAGTTCTTTTAGAATTCTTGGGTGAATCCTATTCAGGCCCCATTGCTTTGTCCACCTTCAATTTTATTAGTTCTTTCAGAACCCTTTCTTCTGTAAATGGACTGGTATCGACCCCGTCTTCAGAGTGTTTCTCTTGTTTGGTTTAGGTAACTCCTCCTCTTCCTTTGTGAATACTGAGCAGAAATATTCATTCAGTGTCCCTGCTTTTTTCACTGTCACCCTACTCCACATTCCCTCCCCTTTATTAAGCTTCAGTATCTCTCCTTTGGTCTTTCTTTGTTTAATGTACCTATAAAAGGTCTTATCCCTTTCTTAACAGAAATTGGCTATCTTTTCCTCGTTTTGGGCCTTTGCTATTCTGACTGCCTTCCAGCCTCTTTCTGCTTTAACTGATAAAGTTCTCTGTCCTGCTCCTTCTGTGTTTTCTTATATTTCCGAATGCTGTCCTTTTCTCCTTAACCTTCCCTGTCATCTCTTTTGAAAACCATAGCGTTTTTTTCCTTCATTGTGTTTTATTGATTTGCTTTACACAAAAGCTTGTTGCCTCTGTGATGGCTGTTTTGATCACGCCCTATTGTTCCTCCACCCCTCCTTCTTGCCTGTTTGCTAGTGCCTTTCTGAGACACTCTCTCATTTTCTCAAAGTCAGCCCTCCTAAAGTCCAGTACCCTTGCTTTTGTATGGCTTGATTGTATGGCTGTGTTTATCATGAACCACACTGTTTGGTGGTTGCTTGTTCCCAGATGGCTACCCACTTCTAAATCTGAGATTCTTTCTCCATCCCCATTTGAGAGTATCAGGTCTAAGATTGCTCCCTCCTGAGTGGGTTCCAATACTAGCTGTCTGAGGCATGCCCCCTGTAAGGCGTCAAGAATGACCCTGCTCTTGGATGTGCCTGCAGGAAAGGTGCTCCAGTTAACATCTGGTATATTCAGGTCCCCCATCAACAATGTCTCCCCTTTGTCTGCCATTCTAAGAAAGCCTTCTATCATTTCCTTGTCCATTCCCTCCTGAGACGGGGTCTGTATACAACCCATGCAGATTGTGGTGTCATTTTCTGTCTCAGGGTGACCCAAAGTGCTTCATCTGCCCTGTTTACTCTTTAGTTCTGTTGCTTTGATCCCTTCCTTTGCACATAGAGAGCTACTCCTCCTCCTCCTCTTTTACCCTCCCTGTCCCTCCTGTAGATTGTGTATCCTGGTATGTTGACATCCCAGTCATGGTTCTCTGTGTACCATGTTTCTGTGACTGCCACAATATCCAGGCAACCTCTCTTCCATCAAGGCCACTAGTTCAGGAGCTTGTTACACAGGCTATGGGCATTGGTACTCATCACCCTCCACTTTTGATAGCCTTACCCTTTTAGCCCCATTTCTGTCCTTACTGCCTTTGCCTTTTTACATTTAAATCTGTTCTGCTCCCTAATAACTTCTGTACCTTGGTGTTTACCTCACTAATCACCATGTTTTGTAGGGGAGGCTGGGATTTCCTGCTCCTTTAAGTACCTCTCCTTTGGCTAGTTTAAATGTTTGCCAATGAAGCATTTAAACCTCTTCACCTAGGATCCTGGTTCCCCAGGACAAATGCAGACCATCACACCAGTATAGATCTGCATCTCTCCAGGTGCCCCAGTCCCAATGAGGCCAAAACCTGGAGGCTCACACCAGTTTTCAACCACTCATTTGAATTCCCTGGTGAGGAGTGCCCTAGCATCTCCCTTGCATAGACAGGCAGCACCTCCGAGAAGGTTAACAAGGCGCCACTTGTCTAAGGCCCCTTCCAACCTCTACAAACCCTCTTGCACTGCTCTGATCCAATTCCTAGTTGCGGTCATTTGTCCCTGGGTGGACAATGACATCCAGCTCTCCCTTATGCAGCTCCTCCCATGATCCTGAGGATTTAGGCTTCCTGCTCCCTCAAGCCGTGGTGCCAGGAAGGCACCCATACCTCCCTCTCCCTCCTCCCCATATCTCCCCCCCTAATGATTGGAGTCCCCAGCAGGAGTTGTTTCCTCCTGTGGGGTCCCATGCCACCCTCCTGTGGGTCTCCTTTGTGAAGGTTCCCAGCATCCTCCTTGGTCTCCACTGTAGGTGCCTCCATAGAGGAACCACTATCCACCAGAGAAGTGAATGAACTGTGGAGAGGTACAGCTGTAGGGATGCAACTCTGTACTACCACCCTTTCCCTCCCTGAGCCCACCCTGGTCCAGCCTCTCCTCTTTCTTGGCAACCTCTGAGGTAGTGGCATTGGCCCTGGTGGTCCCTGGGTGGGAGGAGGTTTCACAAATCCTAGCCAGGTCAGTCTGGAGATGGGCAACCTCCTCTCTCAGACCAGAGAGGTGCCTGAAATAGGGCAGCATCGCAGCCTCTAGAATGTCTCCCGGAACACTGCTCACACAGCCATTGCACTGCACCACTCCTAACTATGTCTTATTTTGTGCCCCTCTACTGTTTTTCTGGATGCTTACTCTCTCCTCTCCTTACAACTCTCACCCTTCCTGTTCTGGGACAGCAACTTCCTCTTCTTCAGTAGCCTCCTTCTTCCTTGCTCAGTATCAGACCACCAGCAGCTGGGGGGAGAGGAGCTACTTTTTCCTTTTAGGGTTGACAAAACCAATGTTTCTCTATGATCCTTTCTTCCTACTGCCAAACAGGACGTTCCTGTTGACAGTCAAATCCAGTGGCTATAAAAGTAGAACTGGCTTTGGTGGGATGGAGGGCAATTAGTAAGAAAAAAGGCTAGCAACAGGAAGTTGTAATTTGACTCACCTGCTTTTATAGTGTCTAAACCACACCCCCAATAAAGCTCTCTTTCCTCCTACTGGTTTAGCAAAGTCAGCTGATACAGTACCCTTCCCAGCACAGAACACACACGGACTTTCTTTCTTTTCTTTCTTTTTTTAAACCTAAATAAGACCCCTTCTACTTATAATAAAGTTATCTGTCTACTTAATCTTAACAGAAAATGACTCCTGCTGAGATACAAGTTTTAAATTAATGAAAATATAACTTCTTTTTAGTTAGCTGTTTCTGCTCTACAAGCAAGGCTAGCAACAAGAAGTTGTAATTTTGACTCACCTGCTTTATAGTGTCTAAACCACACTAATTAAGCTCTCTTTCCTCCTACTGGTTTAGCTAAAGTCAGCTGATACAATTACCCTTCAGCACAGAACACACTGACTTTCTTTTTTTTTTAATCCAATAAGACCCCTTCTACTTATAATAAAGTTATCTGTCTACTTAATCTTAACAGACAATGACTCCTGCTGAGATATAAGTTTTAAATTAATAAGAAAATGTAGCTTCTTTTAGTTAGTTGCTTTCTGCTCTACAAGCAAGGCTAGCAACAGCCTTTCTATAATAACTTTCTATAATAAGCTCCTATACAGATCACATTATTGCTCCAAAGCACTGTCTAATGCCATCATCACATTAGCACATCATAACCATTTTAGAGTACTACCGGAGTACTGCATTTAAAACCTCTGCCTGTTTGTTTACATATTTAAACCTGATGAAACTGAATTAAAATGCATATTGGGAGTATAAGAAACTCACCATGTCACAGGTAGCGTGTTATACTATAGCCCTATGTTTTCCTACTTTAGGATTTGCAGTTGGATGGTAACCTGTTTACTTGTCTTTTAAGCAAATTTAATAATTAAATTATAGTCTAGAATATATTCTAAATCTGTAATCTATGTAGCTCTTACCTTTAATGGGACATAGACCTAAAATATGTTTGTAATAGGTTGACTGCAGGGTTAACATTAATGTTACCAACATGAGAGTTTCACTGTCACATAATCATTTTGTTCTTCAGTATATACCATGATGGAAGTTTCAGAGGAGAACACAGCACTGTGAAACAGAAGGTCGGGTCAGCATTCCATTAGGGCTTCCATTCCATACAGGCATGGAGCACAAAAGGGTCCAGACACTGTTGTAAATTTTGAAGAAAAGTCTCAGACTTGCTTTATTTTAATCACACATAGCAGTAAGTTCAAGCAGGCTGTTCAAGTAACCAGGTAAATCCACATCTAAGGAGAAATAATCCAAATAGTGTAGCGAGACTGATAGTATCCAATACAGAAAAAATAATCCAACATTTTCAAAGAACAGTCATGGACACAGAATCTCAGCAAACTTGGAGCATACCTCAATAGGACCTGGCCCACTTACGATTCTACATCACATGATGTCTTCATCAGAGTGGGGACAGTCAGTTGGGTGCTGACTTAAAAACTCAATAGACAGTTAAAGCTATAGTACCCAACACACTTTGCAAAATGGTGCAAATATTGTTAAAGTGCTGAAGAAAAAATAAATAGGAGTTCAATACAAGTGGATAATAATAAATAAGTCTAGAATAGTTAATATTTGCTCAGGAGCTGACAACACAAGTATACATATGAATGCATTCAGAGAGTAAAATTCATAGTGAGTGTAGAGGTATTTTATCAATTATCATTCAGACCGCTTGGATATGGTGTCTCCGTAGTTAAAATCCAAAAAGCCTCTCTACATAATAGTCTTTGTTTAAGCTGCCACCTCTGCAGTCTAGTTGGATTTTTTCCAAACCCAAATGTCTCAGTGCTACCACAGATCTATGGTGTGCTTCCATGAAATGCTTGGCCATTGCATATTTTTCATTGTTTGTTCTTATGGCCATTTTATGTTCTACATTGCGATTTTTGAGAGAACGTTTGGTTTGTCCCACTACATCAGTCCACATGGGAAAAATAATACACAAATGACTTCTTCGCTACTGCAGTTTATGAATTGCTTTATTTGGTAGTACTTCGTCACTTCTAGGGTGTCTTGAAGAGTTTGTATTTGATGTGCTATTACAGTGCACACAGTGGCCACATTTGTAGTTGCCTTCTGGCGGTTTTGGTAGCCACTGGTGTGGGTTTGGTTGTGCAGGTTAAAGTGTGTGGACAAGGAAATCATGCAAATTAGTGCCTCTGTGGTAACTGACTCTGGGCATTGTGTTGCCAATATAGTCAAACTTTCACGCATTTCAAAATACCCCAATTTTTTCATGATGTTGCCAATGCAGTCAGCTTTAGGAAAGTACTGTGTGCAAAACCATGGCAGAAGCAGGCACTAGTACAAATGTTACAACTGGTGTTCTTAGCATACCTGCCTCAGATGGTGAATAAATTATCTGTTCAGTGGAATAAATGAATGAATTTTTAACTGAAATGAAGTGCATCTGATACAAAAACAAATGACACAGTTACACCTGAAACTTTGAGAAAGAAGTATATCAGATTTCGTAAAGAAGCTTTTTGGATTTTAACATTGGGAATACTATATCCAAGAGGTCTGAATGATAAAATACCTCTACACTCACTATAAACTTTACTCTCTAAATGCATTCATATGTATAGCTGTGCTGTCAGCTTCTGAGCAAATGTTAACTGTATTCTGTTTCTTAGTTATTTATTTGCTTCTACAGACTGATGTATTATTATCTACTTGCTGTTTATCTCCTGGTCATTTTTCCTTCAGCACTTTAACAATATTTGCACTGTTTCACACTGTTTGTTGGATACTAAAGCTTTAACTTGTCTATTGAGTATTTAAGTCTGCACCCAACTGATCCTCCCCACTCTGACGAAGATGTCATGTGACGTCAAAACATAAGTAGGTCAGGTCCTACTCAGGTATGCTCCAAGTTTGTAAAGATTCTGGGTCCATAACCGTTCCTTGAAAATGTTGGATTATTTTTTCTGTATTGGATACTATCAGTCTCACTACACTATTTGGATTATTTCTCCTTAGATGTGGATTTACCTGGTTACTTGAACAGCCTGCTTGAATTACTGCCATGTGTGATTAAAATAAAGCAAGTCTGAGACTTTTCTTCAGAATTTACATCAGTGTTTGGGCCCTTTTGTGATGCATGCATGTATGGAATGGGAGCCCCATTGGAGTGCTGACTGACCTGCTGTTTCATGGCATCATGTTCTCCCATGTCTTCTTAGCAGGGTGAGTGCACCCACATCTTGTAGCAATATTATTGAATAAGCCACTGTCTTCTGTGCATTTTGACTTAATGGTGAAAGTGTCTTATTAGAAATAATGGGCTTATGTAAAAATAGTGTAGACTGTGATGTTTAGATGGACAGATAGCAAACTGACACGCTTTTTTCTTGGCACCGTGTCAAAACCCCTTCGACAAAAAATGGCATGGGCAAAATGGTACTGCACAATCTGTGTAATCTAGCATGGTCATAAACCATGATAGAGTATATAAACAAACTCAGAGAGAGCACACACCTTTATGCCTGCATGGTTTTTCACCGCACCTATGTGTGCTTGGGGTTTTGACTGAGTACGATTTTTCATAAATTCCAGTATATAAGAAAACTATACACATGATTTTCTTCTTAACCAAATGATAAGAATGTATCTCAGTCTTTCTCAAGTTACAACACATATTTCATTTTTGTAAATTGCTATTTTCATTTTTGTTAATTGCTATTGCAGAACTTACTAGAACTGTTTTTCCATATCTTGTTTAGATACTAAACAGATAAGACTTACAGACAGTGGACACAAATGTGAAGGAATTGTGGAGATATACCATAATGGTATTTGGGGATCAATATGTAATAACCACTGGGACATGAAAGAAGCTGATGTTGCCTGCAGACAGTTGGGATGTACAGCAGCTGAAGCAGCAGTGAAGAACTATCGGTCAGAATATTTCAGTGGGCACATTTGGCTAAGTGGCATGAAATGTACTGGAAATGAATCATTTCTCTGGGAATGTCAATCAGACCCTTAGGGTCAACATGACTGCAATCACTGGATGGATGCTGGAATTATATGTAAAGGTATTTTGCATATTTTTAAATGTTTGTACCTATAAATTTGGATATTCTGTTATAAGTAGTTTATGTTATGTTACTACAGTCACAGCATAATGCACTATAAAGGGTCTCAAGGTAATAGTTCTTTCTTTGCTGCTATGCCACTAGGCTCTTCCTGTGGCTACTCATGAAAATATCACATCTCACAACACAGAAACATAGAAACATAGAAGATGATGGCAGAAGGGGACCACCAGGTCAATCTAGACTGCCCAGGATTCTTAGGCTTCTACCCCCTCCCTGATTACCTGCTTTGGGTAATGATACCCTTGTGTCTGTCCCATGCTCGATTGAACCCTGCAACCATTTTGGCCCCCATAGTCTCTGAGGGTAGGCTATTCCAGGTGTCCACCACTCTTTCAATGAAGAAATACTTCCTAATGCTCTTCACAAACTTGCCCCTTGTAGTCTCAAATCATGCCTTTGCGTTCTACTTCCTACATTGAAGTGAAAGAGTTCCTGCACCTAGGCTTTGTTTACACCCTTGATGTACCTGAATGCTTCAATCATGTCTCATGTCTCCCACCTCTGTTCCAGGGAGTACATATTTAAATCTCTTAGTCTGTCCTCGTATGTTTTTTGGTGAAATCTCTGTATCATTTTTGTCACCCTTCTTTCCACAGTTTCCAACCTGTCTTTGTCTTTTCTAAGGTGTCTCCTCCAAAACTGTACACAGTACTCCAGGCTGGACCTGACCAGTGCCCTGTATAATGGCAAGATCACCTCCTTCCATCTACTTGTGATCTCCTTCTCAATAGAACCCAGCAGCCTACTGCTTTTAGTGCAGCCTTTTCGCACTGCCATCTGATGTTCAGGTTTTCTGTTATTATAATTTTTTTTTATCATATAATATTTTATTATATTTTATATTTTGTTTCCATACAGCAATACAACCATACATATGACTAAAGGTGCCATGAATGCAAAAAAAAAGTGTAAAGTAGCAAGTTAAGAACCATCATATAACTGCTACTAAGGAGCTATTATTGTTTAGCTATTTAACCAATGATTATCTATTACATATAAAGCAACCCTATAGCATAGCTCATCTTTTCTACTGACAACTGATAATCAAGAGATATTGTTAAGAATATTAGTAGGCTCTTGCAGATAAGATTTCAGAACAGTGGCATGGTGAATAAGGTAACTTCAGTGCAATAAGACTACTCCCAATTTCTAATTAACAGGCTAGGTGATTCATACCATATAGTCAACAGGTGAAATACCCATAGTAGAGCTAGGACAAGCACAGTAACAGAAAAGTTATAGCTAGATGAGGTGAAGACTCCTTCTCTGATAGTCCAATGTAGAAGAGTGGGGGTCATAGTATGGGAGGGTTGCTTGGAGATGGGGGAGAGACCTCACATATGTGAGAATGAAGATAAGGCTCCCATTTCTTGTAGTATCTGGCGAGGTTGCCTTTCCCTGAGGCAGTGATTTTCTCAAAGATGGCTAGCCTAGCAAAGGCCACCGTCCAAGTGAGAATTGAAGGGGGTGGGGAGGCTGTTTCCATTTCATCAAAATGGCTCTTTTAGCTTCCATAACCAGAGCCATGGTCCATACTTTGAGAGGGGTAGGTAGGGGGTCCAAAGTCGAGGCATCCCCCAACAGAAGAGAACCGTGTGAGGTGAGAATCTTTTTACTCCCTATTCTACAGCAGTCTTCCAAGACTAGGAGGCAGTATAGCGCAGTGGTCTAAGGCTCTGAGCTACAAATTTGGTGACATCCAGCAGACCAGACCTGGGTTTGAATCCCACAGCTTCCACTTGCATACTGTGTGACCCTGAGCAAGTCACTTAACCTCCTTGTGCTCCCAGGTTGCTCCTGTAAAAAAGCTTTCAGCTTAGTGTGCTATACCTGGTTAAACAACCAAATAAATAAAATAAAGACCAATGACCAGAATTTATGGAGGACCGGGCAGGTCCACAGGATATGGAGGAGTTGGGCCAGTGAGGCTAGACATCTCCAACATCTGTCACAATTCAGCACTTTAAGCTTGCACAACATGGCTGGTGTCCTATACCATCTCAGAAGAATTTTCATCTGTATCAACTGACTCTTGGCATCTGCATACACTATATATGCCACTCTGAGCCAGGAGGACCATTGCTGTGTGGATAGGGGGCGTTGTAGCTCAACCTCCCAGGCCAACCTATATTGAGAGGTGGTGTCCAGCTGCGAGTACCTCAATGCTTTGTAAATGAGTCCCACCAGACCCTGGCCCTGCTTGGGTTGATGGACTGAGATCAGGCAACTCCATGTATTGTCGGGCCACTGTGCACACAACAGAACCACATACACAAAGAGTGAAAATAAACAATGTCCTCTCCGATTATCTGCCTGTAAAATCTGGGGTCCCACAAGGCTCCGTTTTGGGACTGCTCTTTTTCAGCATCTTTCTCAACAACCTACCGAGCCGCTGCCCACAGCAGATGCTACTCTATGCAGATGATGCAGTAGTCCTCTCAAACTGCCCAACTCCAGAGAATCTTGAGTGCAAGCGGCAACATAGCTTTGGGATTGTTGAGGAATGGTTCCAGGACCACAAACTTATCCTAAAACAGTAAAAAACATGATGTTCTGCAGCACTCGAAGCAAATACAAGTCATACCCTCTCAACATTATGACACAATCTGGAACTCTGCTCGAACATACCCAGCACTTTAAATATCTTGGGGTCACACTTGACAGCATCCTGGCCTATGACCAGCACATCAGCAATATGGCTAGGACTGTCAACTGCAAACCTGGTCTCCTCCCTAGGCACAAGCACTGTCTCACCTTGGACGCTCTTAGACTAGTGATAAACAGCTCCGTCCTCTCTGTCATAGACTACGGTTTGGTCATCTATGGTGCTGCTAGTCCCACCGCCCTCCACAGAATATCGGTAGCACTGAACAAGGCCTGCAGACTGCTCACAGGAGCTGAGCATCTCACCCATACCTGTGACCTCTATGCGCAAACGGGCTGGCTCCAACTTAGTGGAAAGTTACACTACCAAACCTGCATGTTGGCAAAAAAAACGCTACTAGGAATTCTCCCCCATGAACAGCAAACCTACTTCAGCCACACAGCAGCAACACACAATGGACAAGAAGTGCTAGCACTCACCTCTACCATGTTCCTCATCTTCAAACGATGCAGGATCAAGCGCTCCTTTGCCTACAGAGTACCCCTCTGGTTGAATGCCCTCAGCCAGGATATCTCCGCTTAACCTACTCTGGGCTCTTTCAAGAGACTACTATGCCAGCAGATTTCCTCATCCAGCACCTGTGACTGGTACCACTAGTTCCTCTGTCTCAGGGCTTTGACCTACCTATACGTGGCTCCCATCATGGCATGCACAGGCCATCTCTACCACCCCCTACCTCCACTTGGTGACTCAAAACTCTGCTTGGCACCCGCCTCATGCATTCACTCCTCACGTCTCTCTTGACAAGGTCCATGACTGCAGCAACTCCACTTCCCACCCTACTCCCCCTCCCATCATCTCTTAGCCCCTTCTTCCCTACCACCTACTTTTTCTCTCCACTAACTACTGCCTCAGCGAACTGACTCTAACCTTCTACTACCTGCAACTATCCTCTCCTACAACTTACTGTAAACGAAACCCTATGGGTGTCTTACTCTCTAGTTTTTTTTGCTCATTTAACCTGCTTGAATAATCCATTGTAATTAGTGCAAATATTGTACATGTTTTATACTCTATGTTGCTTGAACCCTTGTAATGCTGTCTTCCCTCCTACTGATGTGGAACCTTTGTAAAAGAGCTCTCAGCTCAAAGGTGTTTAATCCTAGATCTTAATAAATAAATAAAACATAGAGGGGACAGCACTGGGATGAACAGGGACACACACAATAACAGCACAGAACAATGGCCTCACAGTGTAGCAGCATGCATGCATGTGAAGGAGACACAGACACAGACGTGCAAAAGGAAGAACAGTTTTATAACAAAACAATAGTCAAAATATATACAACCAGAGGTGCAAACAGGGCACAAAATAACAACAAGGAAAGGAATGGCACAGGAATTAACATGAGGGGCAACAAGGGAATGGACTGGGATGGTACAGGGAGGGAAGGGTAAAAGCAACAACAGTTTCAAAGTGTGGTGGGTGGGGTTGGTACAGAATGGCGGTGAGAGAGAGGCCAACAGTTCGCTGCTGATGGCGAAGTGCCATGCGCATTTTGTGCACCTTATCCACAAGCGAAGTGTGGCAGCAAGATATTCTTTGCTGAGCCCGATTTGCACAGCCATCCTGCCAGTCAAATGGAGGATCAGGCCCTGCAGCTGCAAAACACCCCTGCCAAAGACACCAATCCTCCTTCTTTTTCCATGAGACGCAGGTTGACCTAAGAAAGGGGAGCACAGAACAGCCAGTAAGTGTCAGGCCACATAGAGCCGAGTCCTCCCATCTGTGTGTATAGGACAGCTGTGGCACCCACCCATGGATGGAACTGCCAATGGCATGTGCACAGTGGACAGCAACAGCAAACCTAGCTGTGCCCCACAGACGTGCTGCCTGGATGCCAGTGAACAACAGGCACACACACCTGTGCAGAGTACCCTACAGTGCAGGTGCAATGACCCCACAGGCAGGACATGAGCCACTCAGCAGCAGCCATGCACCATGGGACACACACACACACACACACCACCAGTGACAGAGACAGGATGCCACCACACAGAGGCCATGCGCATGGCCCTGCCACACACACCACAACTCAAGCAGTGGAGCCAGTAATCCACCACACACCATAGCCCCACATGGTGACAGTGCCCTAGAGCTGTACTGCCACCACCCATCCCAGGCCCAGCAGTTCTGTGTAAACCATGCTGCACACACTCATTTGCCTATCCTAGTGCTGGTGCAGCAACAGCACCCCATCATGGTGCCATTTGTCCAGATGGCAGCCTCCCAGGCCCTCCTGAGCTCCTCTGGATAAAACAGAGACAGAAAGGGACATGAGTGACATGCCATGAACAGACTCCCCCTAGCCCAGACACAGCACACTGTGCTGCCACAGCATGATCAGGGACAGTGCCCCACATGTGGGGTATGGTGTCTGGGGCTATGTCATTTTGCACCACACACGCACGTGGCGGGATGCACCACTGAACACAAACACCCACCAGTGCTCTAGCCTCCCAGTGCAGCTGCTGCACCATGAAAACACACAACAGCACAGAACATGGATACATAGCAGCATGCACAGTGCATGGGGATACCTACATGGCCATGGTATAGACTCTCGACTGGCACGTTCCTGCAGCCTGTGGAGACATTCAGGGTCATGCCTCCTGAGGTTGCCATAGCAGTGGCGACACTGCTACCTGGTCCAAGGCACCCCTGTCCTCCTCTCCAGGTCTGCAGCAACTCTGTCCCACACCTGGGACCATGGCTCATGCAGATCAGCCACTCCAAAAAGCTGGTCCACATGGGGCTCCACCAGGGCCACCAGGTTCGCCATCTCAGTGTTGGACTAGTTTTGTGCCAGTTGCTGGTGACCCACCAACTGTGCCATTGTAGTTGCGCAACCCACCAGAACTGCAGGGAAATGTGGCATGCAATGTAAGCATGTGGAACTGTGCTATGCCAGATGTGCAACTGGGATCCACAGTCCACAGTTGTGCAGAATGGAGATGTGCGATAAATATGCACAACAGAGGTGTATCAAGCATTACCGCACATGTGTAATGCTGGACGTGCAGGTGGGATTATGGGGTCATGGGCATGACCCAAGTAGGTGAACTGCATGATATGGCGCCACACCGTGTGTGTGCCAATCGCACATCGGCAGTCCATGAGTGGTCACTTGCATGGTGCAGCTGATACAGCTGCACAATGTGGCTGATGAGTACATCAGTGCTGCATGCATGGCACACACACAGATGCATGTGCCATACGGCAAAGATGTGTAGTGCAAACAGGTGCACAATACACCACACATGATGGTGTTCTGCCTATGGCGCGCATGACAGGTGTGCATATACACATCATGCATGCGTGAGAAATACGCTGGCATAATGCTCCAGCATAGCTGTGTTGCGCAAACTGCAAATCTGCAATATTCAGCAAGTATATGCAAATTGCCTCATGAGCCAATGTCAGGTGCAGTTGTACACATTAGCATATCATTACCAATTGCACAGGGGCTCATTTGCATGAGTTGAGCCAATAAAGTGCCATAACACAGCACAGGTCACTGACAGGTTTTGCAGCCATTGAGGTAAGAACCACCACACTGTGTTCTGTACTGCTATAGCTGTGCATGTTATCAGAGCTGCACCGTTCCATGGTGTGCCACTATTCTGCTCATCTGAGCTACGTCTCACCTTCCACATGTAGCAACATGTCAGAGACGGAGGGAGCAGAAGAGCAGGGGCCCCACTTCACAAAGGATGAACAGCAGGCACTCTATGAGGCCTACATGGACAGGTAAGGACTGCTGAGTGGGGCCACTGGTACCACCAGGACCATACCACCCGATGGGAGGAGGTTGCCACATATGTGAACGTCCATGGCAGACACAACCACACTGCACAGGATTGGAAAAAGAAGACAGGCATGGATAGGAGGTGCATTAAGAAGAAGGTGGCCACCATCAGGTTGGCACACAGGAGGATGGGTGGAGGACCACACACATCACCTGTCCTGTCATCAGGTGAGGAGTTAGTGTCAGCAACCATCATCCATGCAGCCATTGAGGGTGGCCCATGTGATGGATTCCAAACAGGTGGCAGCCCATCGCAGCACTGTGAGAATGTAGATATGGGCTGTGAGTGTGTGCATGGCACGAGCATGTCTGCATGAATGCAGCAGTGATTCATACCTGTGCTCAGTGTTTCATGCTGTGGTGCATGCCACACATGGGCACACTGCATGGCTATGACCGCCCATGTGCATCAGGACCGCCACCTTTTTCACTGTGTTTGGGCAATTGTCAGGGCCCAGGTCATGCAGTGCTGCATGGATGCATATTAATGCTGCCTGCACAGCACATGCCGGTGACACAGGCTGGTACACTGCAGTCACAGGCATCTGTGCAACACACCACAGGTGGCATTGGCCGGGGGGCACGGGGGTTGGAGGCATGCATGCTGGATGTGTGGTGGTGCATCAACGTTTGTTGCGGCTATGCACCATGGCTGGTCTGCCTTGTGTGCTGCCTTGTGCACTGCCTGTGACATGACTGCCCAGACATGCAGTGTTGCACAACCGTCCCCTGTTGCAGGCTGGCACAGTGGTGGTGCACATGCTTTGATTGCAATGGACACAGCCCTACATGCATGGTGCCACCTTTAAGATTGATACTGTCCTTTCTGTCTCCCAGCTTCATCATGCCTCAGGGGTGCAGTGCAGGATGTGACAGATGGTGTGGGACATGAAGAGGCTGTGCCATTGACCTTATCTGGCATTTGAGCCAGTGACTATCAGCGATGTAGCAGTGTGGACCTTCTGGAATTCCTGGGCCTGGGGTGATGATGATCCACTGGCAGATCTCCTGCTCCCGGACACCCTACTGGTGCTAGCACTTGCAACACAGGAGGGGGCATCTTCAGACAGTGATGATCACAGTTCACTGATCCTGGGTGGCAATGACCTTCAAATGCCACCCAGGGGGCAGAGGTATACACGGGCAGTGGCTGCCAGCACTGGCGGTACCTGCCTATGGCCACACAGTAGTGTGTGGCACCACTGCTGGTGCCAGCCATGGACAGGGCACTGGCATGGTCACCAGTGCAAAGGGGATTGATCCAGTGAGCTGATGGGTTGCAGCAGCGGGCTGCAGGGACAACCATGCAGCACACCGTAGGGGCTACCATCAGGGCACCCACATAATCCCCACAACCTGCATAGTCATCTGTGCAGTGTTCCCAGGCAGGGGGATGTTGCACAGCATGCTGCCACACTCCCAGCTGGTAAGCACCAGTTCCATGATGTGCCAGGTGCCGACTGGCTGGATTAGCACACCAGGCTGCTGTGGGAATCTGTGGACAACCAGGCAATGCTCGGGGCTGACATACATGCACTGCAGGTGGAGGTGCATCAACTGGCTGAGCAAGGGGATATTGGATAGGCTCAGCTGACTGGTGAGCTATGGCAGCTGCGTGAGGCCATGACCGAATCACTGGATCACATTGCCAGTACCATCGCTGCCGATTTTGCATCGCTGGTGTAAACTGTGCATGGCAGGGCATGGGGGACTCCCGTAATGCAATGTCAATGCCATGGCCACGGCATCTGGTGACCCTGGCATAGCTGATGATGTGCTCCAACATGCCCATCTCTGACACATCTGGCGGTAGTCTGTTTGCTGGTATCAACACACCCATGAGGACCCTGTCACGTTCTCAGGCCTCTACCCCCTTGAGTATGTTGTTAACACCTCCTGTGGCTGTTGAGCAGCCATTGCCTGCCACACAGTCCAGGCATGGCCACCCACATAGCCATGGTGGCCGTGGCACCATGCGGTATGCCTGCTGGGTCTGCGGCCCCATCCTGCAACCTGCTGCTGTGGGCTGTTGTGCACTTGGCTGGGCATGCCCCTGTGCATGTGCTGATGCACAGTTGTGGCATGTGGTACATCCAGCATGTGTACATGCAGTGTTGCTGGTCCTTGTGGTGTGGGTGTGAAGAGGGTGGCTCTCTGCTGGTCTTGTCCATGTGCCAGCACGTACACTCTGATCCATGCCATGTCCTGCTGTACTGGTGTGTGTGTGTTATCACATCGCCCAATGCCCCTGGCTGTGCCGCCGACATGACCCACTGTGCTCTGCTCTTCAACATGTGATGGTGCTGGTTGTGCATGTGCAGTACAGGATATGGGTGCCTGTGTGCCCTGCGCAAGGCACATCTGTGGGTGCATGCACCTGTGCCTGTCCACTGTGGTGTGGGCATGTGGCTGTGTGTCTGTGTGTTACCTGTGCTTGCTGTGTGTGTGCCAGTGTCCCTACCTGCATACCTGTGTGGCCATGCATCTCTGTCTGTCTGTGAGGTGTCCCGTGCATGCACAGCTGTCATGTATGGTACTGACCTGTGGTTTCCAAAGTGCCCCTCTACAATGGTATCTCGGGGCCTCCTGGCATGTGCCACCAGCCTGGCATCCCTCCTCTCCATGGGTGGCTGCACACCCCCATCCAACTCATCCTCCCAATCTTCATTGCTGCTGTTGCTTTTATCCACCTGGACAGCTATCCCATGGTCAATGGCCATGTTGTGCAGCATACAGCAGTCCAGGAATATGCCACAGGCTTTCACAGGGCTGTACTGTAGGGCACCACTGGACTTATCTAGGCAATGGAATTACACCTTGAGCATGCTAAAGACATGCTCAATGATGCTGTGTGTTGCAATGTGTGCCTCGTTGTACTGCTCCTCTGCAGCTTTGGATGGTCACCGGAAGAGGGTGAGCAGCCAGAGCCAAAGGGGGTATGCACTGTCACCTGTGGGGGTAACACATACAGTATGCTGGTTAGTGTGTGGCATTGCTTGTTCCCATGGCCACCCACTATGCTGCACATGGCCATCCCCACCAATCCCTAACCATGTGTGCCTTGGGCCTGTCCACCCCTGCATGGCAACTCTGTCACCCCATCACATATCATGCTCACCTAGTAGGTATCCTGTAGGGATATCCCGACTCTCGAATCACTGGTACAGGAAAGACTGGTGCGTGGTGCCATATGAATGTGTCATGTGTACTCCCAGGGTGTGTGGTGCACACATTGATGATACACCCACTTGCATTGCACACCACCTGACAGTTGACTGAGGGGTAGCCCTTTCTGTTCATGTAGAGTGCCCCTTCTGGGACAGGTAGTGTGCATATGGCCACATGGGTGCAGTCAATGGCCCTGATTACGCAGGGCCTGCATGCCACCCTGTGGAATTCCTGCATGTTTGCTGTATGGCCTGCCTGTGTACTTAGGAATCTTATGTACTCCAAAGCATGTAGCAGCAGAGGAGGTGGGACATGGCCAACTGGGATATGCCAGTGATTGCCCCCAATGGTGTATAGAAGGTGCCCCTGGTGAGCAGGCACATTGATGCTGTCACCTTAGTCTCCACCACCATGGCATGGCTCCTTCTGGTGGGTGCCTGCAGCTCATCATGGCACAGCTCAATTAGCTGCCTCAGAATTGTCCTGTTCAGACGATACCGGCCCACTATCTCCATATCCCCATAGTCCTTATACGTGAGGCGGGCATGGTACTGTCTCTGTTGGGTATACCACCAATGGGCCTTCCTCAGCCACGTTGCTGTTCCTCCCTCCGCTTAACACCCCTCACTACCTCTTCCATGTGGAATGGTCCTGAGTCCATGGCTTTCTACTGCACTGGCTTGAGCATCTGGTGTGTGTGTGTGTTTGAGCCTCCTTTTATGTGCTCATCTCTGTGTGGCACATTCTCTGACTTTCTCCTGGTTTGCACCATGTTTTTCAGCTGAATATGCCATTGCACAGCATATTCATGGGCACACCCCATGTACTTGCACCACATACATTACTGTTGTGTAGGCATAATGGACATTGTTCTACACAGTTACGTTGGTTTGAATAAGGCTCTGGGGTGCATTTCTGTGGTTGCACTTGTACAAGTTGGTTGTGCATTGTGTAACTCTTCTGAATATCCTGACCCCTGACCCAAAGTTGAAAAAGTAACCATGTTGTGAGATAACTGCCTAACAGAAACTTGAGATAAAAACCACTCAGTGTGCATGCAACAGGGGACACCAAACAGTACAGCGTGTACAACAGGGGACACCAAATAGTGTGGCACATGCAACATTGGACATCAAAACAGTGTGGCGCATGCAACAGTGGTCACCAAAACAGTGTACTTCTTGGCATCGAATCAGTATGGGGATGTGTCACAAAAAGTCATGCATGAGGCATGGAACAGGAGCGCACAGCCCTGCACCCATGGGATTTCCATGCAGGGCCACATTCATGATGCCCAGCTCCCATACCGGTTCCATCCCACCAATGCACAGGTTCACTAGGGGCAGGTGGGTGCAGAGCAGTGGATCCAGGTGGGCAGCCAATCAGCTGCCCAGGCTTGGACCCGCAGTGAACTTCTCTTGCCCAAAAGGCACAAAGCGCCTAACCATGCCAATGTGGGGAGGTTACCCCATCCACCTAACTCCAGTCCTCCCTGCTGGCCCTGATGGCAGTGGCAACATTGTTGGGGGTGTTGAACTATTTTGTCAATGAGAAAAAGATATAACTGAGATAACATATATGAAGTGTTCAGGAAAGGTCTTGCTGTCATAGGGTATCCAGTGAACACAGTGACCGCAATTGAGTACTTTCATAAAGGGCGACTCAATCACAGTGCCTGTGTTCAGGGTTACCTGGCGGGCTAATGACTGAATCCGGGTGAGTGAGGTAGGGCAATAGAAAAGTATGTGTGTATCCATCTGTGCACATGCCTGGGGAGACAGGAAGGAGGGAAGGTATGTGGGAGGGGCTGCGTAGGCAGCTGCCGAGCTGGTCCATTAGCATGGTGGGAAGAGTGGTCAATTGAGGGAGAGTGCAGGGTTCAGGTCCAGTGTGGCACTTTTATTTATTTTTGCTGGTAGGCAGCTTTTTTTTAAGTATCCTCCCCAACATGCATCCCTGGAGTTGAGAATCCTTAGTGGGGTGCAGGTGGTGGAGCCCCAGGGATGGGCAGGAGCCCCAGCATTCCTGCTGCCGCCTTTCAGTTTGCCATGAGTGTACATCATCATTATTCATTTTGGCAAAGTACAGTCCTCAAATGACGATCGTTATTCTGCAGATGGAGCACTCTTGGCATCTGTGAAATACAATGGAGGTGAGCTAAATAAAAGTTCCTGTTGCACTGAATACTTCACTGGGTTTTCATTTTTACTTCTTCCATTGAGTGATGTACACGACAAAAGTGCAGTAGACTCTCTCCCACTTTCAGTTCATACTGTATGATAAATATAAAGGATGCACTCTGCATGCTAATTTACACCCGGGCATGCCAGTGTATGATCATATTTTGCCAAAATATGACCAGCAAATAAGATTCATCAATGACATGGTATTACAAAATACTAATAAACACTGGATTTAAGAAATAAGTAAATGCTATCATTTACTATTCATCTGTTGTGTCATAAGATTCATCCCCAATGAGATCACTGTCACTTTCACTCTCTGAGTCAACTTCAGATATTTCACCTGCTGTAATGATAGGCTCAAACATGTAAGGCATTATAGTGGACCCTAACTTAATATTGTCAGAGCCTTCATGTTTATCTTCAGATGACATTCAAGGTTTGAATAAAAAACAAATTAATGCAGCCTGATGCTTTATCAAGTGTAAATGCTGTCCACTGTCCCAGTACCAAGCACAGCACTGGAAAAACCCTGCTCCTGCACATTCACACTTTTAAAATGAGCTCCTTGATACCACCAAGGGTGCTAATTATTATTGGAAAGGACAGAAGCTGCACTGACAATATAGAAAGGGGCTGACGATGAAGCAGATACAAGCAGGAATCTCTACGCACACACACACACACACACACACACAATATACATGGCAGGATTCTTGTGCAATGGCAAGGGTCTGTGCGGTAAATAGTTGGATATTCTGCCACCTTGAGGAAGCTACAGTTAAAGCTGTTATAATAAACGTGTCTGAGTACAATCAAGTCCCTGAGTGAAATTATGCCAAACTTCTGTTCTGAAGCACCTACATTTGAATATTGTATTCTCACTCTAGATCACAATGAGATAAAATATCAGAGATATTTTTGACAAGATATACCACAACCACTGCATGTCTCTTTCTCTTGCTTATACATATTTAATGGAGATCTCCCTTTGATAGCTTTTCTTTACCCTTTCTGCATAACCTGAAGGGTTGCTAGAGATAGAGATTTGCATTCAAGTTTTGAGGTAAACAGCAATATTTACTTTTTGAAAGAGGATACATATCTCCCATAAATGAAAAACAACACACATTTTATTAGTGTGACAAATTATCATATCACCTACACAGGGAGTTGGAGTCACAGGGATAAAACCTTATCCTTTTAGCTGTCTGTTTAAAAATGAATCCTTTAATAGCATCAAACAGCAGTGACTGCAGGGGTGTAAATATGTTTGTACAGTACATTATGCACATATCCTTGGTGCTGGATAGATAAACTTGGTCCAACCTTAAACCATTTTAAACTGTATATGCAAAAGTAATTCACATCTCTTATACATTCTCAGAGTTTAGCGCATGCTGTAAGTTAACAAAAAAAAATTGCCATCCTCGCCTACATTTGTTTATTCCCAACATGATATCATTTTGAGTACAGTTGTCAGATAGATTTGGATTTCAGAGTGATCATTCTGAATTTTTATTCTTGAGAACAAATGAAGGTCATCACCATTGAACAAGGTGCTCAAGAAGGTGCTCATAAACAATGGGCATCATTTGAAACAATATTTTACAGATGCAGGTACGATCCATAAGAACTGAAGCTTTAACTTGTATATTATTGACAATCTATTAATGCTCTTCATTTATTTATTTATTTATTTGCTTTTGGTCACCGGGTGGGTGTGCTAGGCACAAGAATGCTTATTTTCAGGCACAACCCGAGAGGATACAAGTTGAAATACATGAGCATACCATGTGATGCAGCACATGAGATACTATATGTAACACAGTGAGGAGGGGATAAATACAATCAACATTAAGGTTGGGAGAAACATGGTTCAGAAACAATGTCATGATACAATCAGTACAGTTTGGACAAAGTCAAAGAAACAAATGCAAAACTATATAAGAAAAACAAAGCATAGCAAAAAAAAGTGTTGTAAACAGTATGCAATAAGTGCCATAATGAAGCCAATGGCTTTGGGAGAGTAAAAAACAAGGAGGGAGGGGAAGGGGGAAATGGTGGGAGCAGAGGAAGAGGGGAAGGGATGAGAGAGAAAGGTGTTCAGAGGAGGGCATTAAAGAGATGTGGAGGAAAAGTGTCAGAGGAGTAGTTGCTTAGGGAAGTGGTTTATTGGCTGCATTTGATTTTGAATAGTGTATGTATCAATACACAATAAGCCTGTGTTTCCATCGAAGGGTAGAGATATATATATATATATATATATATATCTCAGCTCGAGATGGAAACACAGGAACAGTTATGTATGCTCACCCATATTTTATAGTACATAGTTCCCAGATGCAGAAAAAATTACATTTATCAAGATTTTTGCTTTACAACATTTCATACTTTGGTCCAGATATTCAAACTGTGCCAGGCTGTGGCGCAAGCCCAGTGCAGCGCTTAACAGCTGCGCAAGGGGTGTGGACTGGGCAATGTTTAAGCCGGAGCTGCGCCATGGCACAGACATCGTTGAATATTGCACCCAGCCTGCAGTGTGCATAGTGCGTGGCATAATGCCAGCGCAAGTAGCCAGAGTGGAGCATGGGGATGCACTAGCGCCAAGTTCCATTCGCTATGCACAGCAACTGCGATATTCAAAACTTGACATGCAAATGGGGACATCGTATGCAAGGTGCAAATGGGGGCCATTTGCATGTCATTATGTCTCATTTGCATGCAGTCGCCTGATCCCCCGGTGACTTGCGCCTGGCGCCTGCCAGGCAGCAGTTGTCGGGACCGACCCTGCAGCCCGGCAATGTCCTGCCAGCCCAATCATGGCTGCAGTAGAAAATCAAAATCCTGGTGGTCCAGTGGACCGCTGCCCGCCGATCGCAGGCTTCAGTATAAATAAATAAATAAATAGATTCCAATATCCCTGGTGGTCCAGTGGACTGCTGCCCACCTGATCGCAGGCTTCAGTATAAATAAATAAATAGATTCCAATATCCCTGGTGGTCCAGTGGACCACTGCCCACCTGATCGCGGGCTTCAGCATAAATTAATAAATAGATTCCAATATCCCTGGTGGTCCAGTGGACTGCTGCCCGCCCAATCGCGGGCTTCAGTATAAATAAATAGATTCCAATATCCCTGGTGGTCCAGTGGACTGCTGTCTGCCCGATCGTGGGCATTTGTAATAATAATAAAGATTTCCGTCCAATATCCCTTTTGGTCCAGTGGACCTGCAAGCTAAGTAAAGAAATAAAACCCATCAATATCCCTGGTGGTCCAGTGGACCCCCCCACCCACTGAATCCCACCGCCCCGCTCCCACGGTCAGTGGTGGGAGGCAGCACCCCACCACTGCTGCCCGCCCATACTAGTCTGGACTGACTAGTATGGTATGAGCTACATGCCCATTGGCTCATGCTGTGACGGGGGAGCGGGGTGGTGGGGCTCAGTGGGTGGATGGGGTGGGGGTCCACTAGATCACCAGGATATCGGACTTGGGGCACTGATGCCCGTGATCGGGCATGAGGGGCACCACCAGGTGTGGCAGGAACAGGTGATACGGCGCCCACAGGTGGCAGCTGCAGTGTTGCACCCTGCAATGTGGCAGCTCACCTGTGGAGTGGCCATCACTGTTCTTTTTCAGTAACTTTGTGCAGGCGCGGTAGGGGTTGCGCATGCATAATTCTGCATGGCCCGGGCTGAATATCGGGCTGTGCAGGTTATGCATGGGCACGCCCTCCCCCCCACCTGTGCCTGCATACATTACTGATGTGCCCCGACGCCTCAGATTTGTGCACTGCACTTTTCCCTTTTAAATGCTCGCACCGGGGTGCATCAGTGATTGTGCATGGCGCAACACACGGCGCCATCACGCGCAACCCTTTTGAATGTCTGGGCCAAGAAGTATATCTTGAAAAACACCATCAATTTCTGGAATAAAAGAGATCTGAATGAAATAGCTGATTCACACCATTTCCAAATGGTTTGTTTCTAATAACTATTCTTATGGATATAAAGCATACCTGGATGTTTTGACTGATCCTAAACTTAGATCTAACTTCACAATGTATATGAACAATTCCCCAGCAAGGTACTTGACCTTAGATACTAAAAAATAACGGGATACGTACTGAGAATTGTGACTGTGGGCTTGGAGAAAAGGAGGATCTATTACATGTCCTATGGGACTGTAGGTGGTATGCCAGGCAGCGAGTATATTGGCTGAATCCTTTTATAAATAATATCTACCAGGTGGATAAGACTGAATTAATTAGTATTGTAATACATACAGAAGACCAGTGGTCACTGGACAGATTGGCAAAATATGTTATGGCTTTTAAGAATGTAAAGAATAGGATCAAGACTGTATAACATTTTGCTGTACGATGAATTGGCATTTGCACCTTAGCTCTCCTCTGGGACAAGTTATTATAATTATACTATGTATTTATTGATATTGTTTTAATGAATGACAAGGATGTTATCTGTATTTGATTTGTACAATTGTTGTGAAGGCTCTTTTTAGCCATACAATAAAATTGAATTGATTGATAACCTTTTTACCCAGCTTGTAACACAGTAGCTATTTGTTCCAGATCCCCTTCCCCCAAAAAGAGACATCACACTCAATATTGTAGATTTGGCTGCTCAGTCGGCAAAACCTTTTATTGCCCACATAAACATGAATATATACATTTTTACAAAATTGAGTTCCTCTTATTTTCTCTATCATATTTTATTCCACTCATCTTTATTTTAATTTGTTTCCTTTTGTTTTCTCCCCCAGGCATCGAAACCCGAGGGGGTCCATTTCCACTCCTTACCAGGGTGTAAACCCGAGCTGGTCTTATACTTTCTTTCTTTCTGGGCAGGTCCAATTCCTTCTCCCCTTTTTCTTGTCCACTTATCAGGGCGTCTATACCCTTTACCTTCTTCCAGATCTTAATTCCTCCATTTTGTTTTCCCTAACCCTCCCCATACCCGTTACCCCCTTTTACCTCATCAAATCTTTACTTCCTCCCTTCCATTTATTTCCTACTTTCTTCTCTGTTTTTCAGGGTGGCAGGTGGGTCTTGAAATTACTTACCCAAGAACCTTAGCAGAAAGTGGCAGAGCCCCTCTGTGTTGCCCCTCTTAAACCCCCTATTGCTCTGCCCCCCCACCATCCTTTGTTTCTCATTGGTCCTTATCCCCACGCCCCTCCGACGGTCTGGTGACGTCATGAGAGACCTCCACCTTTGCAGCCCTCCTTCCCCGCCCTGCTACTATACCAGTCTCTTCCCAGGGTCAGCTGGCCTGGAACAATGGGCTGCCCTTAATGGCAACCCATCTTGTCCACTTATCAGGTGTCCATACCCTTTATCTTCTTCCAGATCTTAATTCCTCCGTTTTGTTTTCCCTAACTCCCCTTACCCGTTCCCACTCCCTTTTACCTTATCAAATATTTACTTCCTCCCTTCAATTAGCTTGCCTCCAGCTTGCATTGGATGGTAAGCTTCCCCCTTTTTAGAAAACCCCTTCAACCACTGATCTATGCCTCTACCTAGCTCCGTGATAAATATGTGATTTCCCATCTGGGATAAGTGTACCCCATCCATCCTGTACAACCCATGTATCCTCTCTTCTATTTTGTCATGTCTAATGGCAGCTCCTCCATTTTCTATCATATACCTCCCCACTCTATTCTTCATCCTCCTCCTCCTCACCTTTTCTATGGCCTTGTGCTGCCTAGCTTGTCTCCACACTCATGTGGAATCATTTCAGACTACATAATTATTATCTCTGGCCACCATGTCCTCATGACTTTGACATCCCTCTGTATGCTGTAAAAGATTTCTAGTCAGGGGCCATGTCCCAAGTCATTCCCATCCAGGTGTATTGTCAGGAGGTCTGGGTCCTTGTTGTTCTTTCTCATCTCTTACAGTAAAGGAAGGAGCTGCCCCTATCACATTCTCCGTATTCCTTTCCACAGGATCCTTATTCCTTTGTGGTCATAACCCAGTTGCTTTCCACCTTTCTTCTGTGCTGCCTCCCTTTCCTCCCAATAAATGTGTGAGCGTCCCACCATCCGTATGTCCTTCTTTTTTCGTATATCTATAACCACACGATAAGAAACAGTGAGGCAGGCAAAACATCCACTTGTAGTTTTTTTTTTTCTTTCTTTCCCCCTCCCCTCCTTGTTTCCTATTCCCGTACCTTATACCTTCCATTCTTTCCTGTAGGAAGACAAAACCGATAAAGTTAGTGTACTGTATTTCTTTTTTTTTTTTTTTTACTTTCTTTCTTTTTGGCCCTTCTCTGCTCTCGGAGCCCTCTCCTTCCTTCCTCTCAACTCCATTCCACCTCCGGCAGGATCTGCTCCTAGAGTGCCCCCTCCCTCCTTGCACATTGGGGTCTGTCCCTCCACTCGGTGGTCCAGATGATCGAGAGGCTATCATCTTGGGCTGCAGGAGGGTTCTCGTTTTCTCCCTAGTTTCCCGCCCCTGAGATGCCGCGCTGGGGCGTGCGTCCTGGTGGCGGTGTGCCGCACACCAAGCCCTCATCGCAGCTGATGTCCCCCTCCCGGCACCGGCAAGCGGGCGCCGCCTGCGTCCCGCCGTGATCGGTGCTCCACCGTCGTGAGGTGACTTGGAACACCGAATGTAGTTCGAGGTTCCCACCCTGAGGAGGAGAGCATCCGTTGGGGCGCTTAATCCTCCCTCCCCACGACCCCCGGCGGCGAGTCCATTCCGAACCCGGGTCGCGGCGGTGTAGTAGCGGTGTGGCGTCCAACGCCTCAACCCTCGCCACCGGCCGGCCAGTGTACTGTATTTCTAATGTATTTCTTGTAGCAGTCTGATGCCCATTGCCCCATGGCTTTTATGACCTCCTCCTTTTTTTCCTTGGCAGCCACCTCTGAGGCTGCCCCAATCTGGAAAGAATGAGATGAGAACATGTCTGGGTTTCTCCCCAGTTCTTTTACGCTCTGCTTCAACAACCCAGATACTTGACTTCCTTTTACCTCCTTCCCATTTTCATGCACAAAATATAACCCCTCTTGTTTTGGCCTAACTCTGTGGAAGTCAAGCATAAGCCGGCATGGGCACATATCCGGCTTCTCTTTTGGCTCAATATTCACCTTGTAGCCCTTGCCTGCCTGATCCGTTTTTGACCTTGCAATTATGAGGGTGAGCCCTACCCCTCTCCATTCTATATCATCCCACTGTAGACCTTCTCCTGGGGCGGGTATAGCGGGTCCAACTATTTCGGACACTCTGAATGCTCCCTTGTATAACACCATAAACAGTGCCTTGAATAGTATTACTTCATACAGGGTGTAACAAATATCCGCCAATTTTCTTAGTATCTTTTCTAGTAAGTGTTCTGTGATTGGTTCTTTCTTAACCCTCTCTTTCCCTTTTATCCTTTGCCACCCCATCATCAATCTTCTTACTAAAATACTATTGCACAGCTCTACCCAACCTTTCATCCGGCAGACCCATCCTATGGCCGCTAGATGTACTCTCACTATGGCGCAGGCTATTCCTTCCTCCCAGTTTCCCAATACAAATCTCCCCACTTGCTCTTCTGTGACCGCCCCACTTACCTTCATGTTGTGGTGAGTCTGAAAGCTTGGAAAGCCCTCCATGAGCTTTCGTAAGCTTTTAGGGTGTTGTCTGCCCATGTGCTTCGAAAGAGATACGCTGCTTCCTCCAGCCAATCTCCCATAGCTCCTCTGGGATCCTCTCTCCTGTCTCATCCGTGTTGGGAGCCAGTGTCCGAAATCTTCCCATCTGTAATCGGGAGAGGCTGTCAGCGATGGAGTTGCTTATTCCTACAATGTGCCTAGCCCTGAAACTCATGTTGAGCCTCAACCCTTGTAGTACTAACTGCCATAGGATGCGGAGTACCAAGACAGACCTTGACACTCTGTTATTTAGCACGTCAATGACTGCCCTGTTGTCACACCAAAATGTGACCCGCTGGTTCTATAGCCATGGTCCCCATATCTTTGTCACTGCCCATATTGGAAAAATTTCCAAGAATGTGATGTCCTTTGTCAAACCCTCTTTGACCCACCTTTGTGGCCAGGGTTCTGCTAGCCACTTTCCTTGGAAGTAGGCGCCTACTCCATGCCCCCCTAAAGCATCCGTGTAAAGTTCCAGATCTATGTGATATAGCCATTCCTCCTGCCAAATGGCTATCTCATTGTGATTTTCTATGAATTGCTCCCAAATTTTTAAGTCTTCCTTGGTCTCTCTCCCTATATTGACCCAGTTATATGGCTTTGAATCCCCCGCCATGGTCCTTGTCAGACGTCGTGTAAACACGCGTCCTGGCCCGATCACTCTACATGCAAAATTCAAGTGACCCATTAGTTGCTGTCTGTTAAATAGGGGCACTCTTTTCCTCTCCCCTACCTCTACCAACATTGTCCTTAGCTTATTTATCTTCTGAGTTGGCAAGTGGAATAGACCACGTTCCACATCCACCTCTATGCCCAGGAATTCTAAGCACCTGGTGGGGCCTTCTGTTTTTTCTCTCCTCTAATGGGACTCTGAGATCTTTGCACATCTCTTGAAAATCCTCCATAATCCTCCGCACCCCTTTTTGACCTTCCCCTATAAACAGAAAATCATCCAGGTAATGCACCACCATGCCGTGCCCGTACCTGGCTTTGAATACCCATTGCAGCCACGTGCTGCATTTTTCCAAGGTGGATCATGCCACTGAGCAACCCATCGGCATGGCCTTACCAACATAATACTCCCCTTCAATCTGAAAACCCAACAATTCCCAATCTTCCCGGTGAACTGGCAGTAGCCGGAACGTGGACTTGATGTCCGTCTTTGCCAGCCATGGGGTGTACCTTGCCCTAATGATCTCCACTGCATCCTCTAATGTCCCATAGGACACCCTACTATTCTCCTCTGAAATGTGATCATTGACTGATTCTTTCTCTGGATAGGATAGGTGGTGAATTACCCGATATTCCCCTGCTTGCTTTTTTGGTACTAGGCCCAGCAGTGATACTCGCAGGTGCTGGAAAGGCAGGTCTTTGAAGGGAACCTCTATTCTACCTGCCTCCTTTTCATTACCAATTTTCGCCTTTAAAAGTGCCTCCTTGCCTTTAATTGAATTAAAATGTTTTGCCCATGTCCCAAACCTCCTTCCCTGGTAATGTAAACTAAAACCTTTTTGGAAACCCTCTATTAACTCCAGCCCCACCCTCTTATTTGGATACTCTTTCATCCATTGCTCCACTAATTCAGCTCTGATCGGGGTTTCTGTTAGCCAGAACTGACCTTTCTTATCTTCCCCCTTGGTGAAACCCTCTCCCTCCTGTATGTACCCTCCCTGTCCCTGTATTATCTCTCTGCATCCCTCTGTAGCCTCCCCAAAAGGAACCGCTTCCTTGTCCTCCCCCGGGGTTGGCTTCGCCACAAGATCTGCATCTTGAGGCTGGGTAGGATTCTCCACATTTTGAACAAGCGTGTCTAAACCTGCAGCCTGGGAAGGAGCAGTGTGCTCTGTTCTACCCCCAACAGCACTTCTGATATCGTGTCCCTCCCTTCTGCCACTCGCCTTCAGCCCCCCCCCCCCCGGATACCGTCATGGTTTTCCACCCTAGGTCATTATGTCTAGAATCCCATCTACAATACTGTTCGTAATTGGCCATTTGGGTCCTGAACATTTTATCATACTGTAGCCAGTTGGTACCCCCCATCATCTTATATGCATTTCTTATGATCAAAGAGTCAGCTAATAAGGGAATGCCCAATTCTGACTTTTTCTCCTATTGCACTATAATATGTGAAACCCAAAGTCCAGGCCTTCCATAATTTTCCTTTATATGTGGGCCCTTTCTGCTCCTCCCCTTTTTTGACCAGAACTACTGCGGCCGCTAATTCTTTTTTGCTGAAACTCTCCTTTTCTTCATGTAGCTCCCCTGTTTTCTTGTCTACCAATGCAAAGATATCAACAAATTCTCCCTTCCATATTTTTTCCTTTGTTGCTATCGGCACATGGTCCCCTATTCTTACCCCTCTGCCCCCTTTTTCTGTTCTGTTACTTCCTTCTCCCCCATCCCCTTGCTTTTCCCCCTTTTCCTTTTCTTCTAATTCACCCAGTACCTTCTGCAACTTCTTAACACCATCTCCCCCATACCTAACAATATTTGTTCCACATATTCCTTCATGGTATTTTCTAATGTCAATACTGTACCTGGTTCTCCATGGGATTCTTTTGATGGCTCAATTGTTGCCTTGAGGCCTGGTTCCGCTCCCTCTCGTGGTCCGTTAGCTGGGGACTGCTGGTCACTGCCCTTCTCCGGCCAGCTAGCTTCGGGTGCAGGAATGTTGGGTCCCAAACCTGGGTGAGGCCTGACCACCTCCTATGGGCTGGGTTCTGGATCAAGCATCTGCCCCTCCGGACTGGATGCAGGTGTTGGGTTGGGCATTGCATAGGTTGTTGGTTGCCACCCAGGAGAACTTGCTCTAGGGTGCTTTGGCACCGGTGTCCCAGCTCCCTTCCCTTTTTCTCCTGCCCCAATCTGTCCCTTTTTTTGGACCCTCTCCTTCCATGCTGGTATTTCCCCCTCTCCATGTCTTCCACTGTATCCAGGACCTTGTGGGCCCTGTCCATGAGATCCATGACCATTTTCATAGCATCCACTTTCATTGAACTGGATCCACAGGTGTTCATTCTGTCCTTTTTTCCTGCTCGCAACAAAATTTAAATTTGTTAGTTAGCTCTCTGGATTTTTCCTGTGCATTGCTTGACCTAACGATACCTCTGCCCCCCCCCACTTTTTTTTTTGTCCCCACCCATGTCTAATACGGCTGCCTGTATTCCCAGTGGAGTGGACCCCCGTGGCCACCCCTCCTTAGAGGTCTGCTATTCAACTTGATCCAACCCTCCGGTTTCTCTTTTTCCCTTCTCTTTTTTTTTTGTTAAGCCCCTCTTGGCCTGTGCATCCCCTGAATGACCTGTCCTGTTTTTAAAGCTCCCTAGGTGATCTTGCCCCTCTTTAACTGGTTGGCCTGCAAGTAGACCAATTGCAACATAATCCAAGAGTGCTAACACTGAATTCTATTTGTACTTCTGTTTTAGTGCCTCCTGCTTTTAAACCTTGCACTAGGAATCTCTCCTATTCCCTCTTGCCCCGTTGTATTCCCCAGCTATTAACACCCTCCTCAATCATTGGACCCTCTGCCCAGAGGCATTTGTTGTCTCCGTTCCAACATTCCCCCGACTGGGGCAGCAGTTCTGTGATTGCTTTTGCAGACACCCTGGGTTGCCATGAGGGCACCCCCCCTTTTTTTTTAAACCTTTGAAACTGCCCCAGGCTTCATCTGCTGCATTCTTATCCACTTGTATTGTCCCTGGCATTCTGTTTTGTAATGTGACCTCCTTTCTCTTATATATATATATATTTTTTAAATTTTGGCCAAACGCCATATTTCCCCCAACCCGATATGCCCTTGCCCAGCCCGTGACTGCTTTGCCGTGTTTTCGCTTCCCCACACCCCTCCCTTGCCCTGTTGTTCATCTTTCTAAGCACTCCTCGTGTTCGTCAATCCGCAGTCCCAACTTCTAGCCCTGCGTGCAATCTGTATTGCCTTTTTCCCTTCCATTCGCCTCCTGTTCTATCCATTAACTGTCCTTTATTACTTTGCAGACCCTTATTCTAACACCGTGCATTTGCCGGTGCTCCGTCACGTGGTACCTCGCTCTGTCCTGCTACCATGCTGCCACATTGCTCTATACTTGCATCGCTCGCCTCCTGGCTTGCTAGGTCCATGCCTATTTGTTGGAGCCCCTGTTGGGCTCTCCGTATCGCCTCACTGCCCAAAAACTGCTTCACTGCCCAAAGCACTGGTTTCCCCACTGATTAGTGATTGGAAGGCTTTTGCTGCCACCTGGTGGTAATTGGAGGAAAGTGATCGTAAATGTACCAACTGTAAAATACTCCCTCTCTTTTTTTTTTTGAAACCAAAACCCCAGCCTCCAGTGCAGCTACCAAGCTCTGTAAATGCTAGCCCTCGTCCTGTACTCACAAACTCTCGCCTCCTGGCTTGCTAGGCCCATGCCTGTTTTCTGGGCCCTGCCGGCTCTCCGATCGACTCTCTACCCAAGCATTCCCTCTTTTCTTTTTTTTTTAACACAAAACTCCTGCCTTCCTGCCATTGCCAAGCTCCGCAATGCTAGCCCTGCCATAATCTCTTTTTGTGAGCTGCAAAATCCCTTTTTGTGAGCCAAATCTAATTTCTCGAGCTGGGCCCAACTCATCTTCTTTTAGAGTGTGTTGAGATCATTGGTCCGGTCCTGGCTAAGACAGTAAGGGTTTCATTGGTGAGAGGGATCTTTCCTGACCCCTTAATGGAGGTGACAGTGTGACCCCTCCTGAAAAAGCTCTCCCTTGACCCAGACTGTCCAGCAAACTATAGACCAGTCTCTAACTTACCCTTTACAGGGAACGTTATTGAGACGGTGGTCACCCTGCAGCTGGAGGATTATTTATCCATCCACAATATCTATGACCCTCTCCAGTCAGTTTCAGAAAAAGGCATAGCACCGAGACCACCCCGGTGAGGGTGCCAAATGATCTTCTAATGGCTAGAGATTGTTCCATCTTGGTTCTCCTCTATTTCTCAGTGGCATTCAACACTGTGGACCATGAGGTGCTGCTCAAGCACCTGTGGTTTTTCTGTGTACTGAGAGGGGCATTCCTCAGTTGGATTCGATCCTTCCTCAACGGCAGATCTCAGAGAGTGGTGTTGGGGACTGATTCCTTGGCCCTTTGCTGTCTGCCCTGCGGGGTACCACAGGGCTCGGAGCTGTTCCCTATGTTGTTTGCAGTGTACATGCTGCCATTGGGGGACATTATAAGATGGTATGGGTTGAGTTTTCACTGCTATACAGATGATTCTCAACTGTACATGACTTTTGTGCCTGAACAGGAGTTAGACACTTTCACAGTGTTTAACAAATGCCTATCGGAGATACAGGACTGGATGAGTGCTAGCTGGCTGAGGTTAAACTCAGGGAAATGGAGGTATTGGTAGTGGACCCTGAGTGTAGGATGACTGGAACATGGGTGGGAAAACCCTCGGGTTTATACCTTGGAGGGGCCCCACTATATGCCGCGGGCCAGGTACATAACCTGGACATGATATTTGAAGAAGGCCTTACCCTGAAGGATTAGGTGTTGGCCGTGGTCAAATCTTCCTTTTACCATCCGAGAAATATCACCAGGGTGAAGCACCTAGTCCTGTCTGAAGATCTTCCCATCTTGGTCCACGGCTTCATCACCACTCATTTTGATTACTGCAATGCCCTCTACCTAGGGCTACTGGGGGTGGATATCCGCCAATTGCAGCTAGTGCAGAACGCAATGGCCAGTTTGTTAACTGGAACTCCTAGATCCAGTCACATAACACCTGTGCTGCATGAACTGCACTGGCTGCCGATACAGTGGTGGATCACCTTCAAGGTCGCATTGCTGACCTATAAGGCCCTACATGACCAGGAACCCCAATACCTGCAAGATCTCCTGTCTTCTTACTCTCCCACCCACCCACTCCGATCCTCCAATGAGGGACTGCTAGAGATTCCCAGGGTACGCCTGAAAACTTCTGGAGGAAGATCATTTACCTTTATGGCTCCTACCCTGTGAAATTCTCTACCTCATCAGATACAGAGTATCCTGAATGTTGAGGGCTTTAAAAACCTCACTTAAGGCCTACTTGTTTCAACAGGCCTTTAAAGGATCTTGGGAAAATTGATGCTGGAAACATTGTAAGACTGTATATATTTATTGTTTTGGTGTATTTTAAGGGATTGTTATATTGTTTTATTTATGTTGTTAAGGTGCCCTGAGCTGTGGAAGGGTGCCTAATAAAAATAAAGTTTTACTTACTTACTGAACGATGTGCCCTCTGCTTGCCCTCACACACCCATTCACATGTATGCAGATGACACGGTGCTGTATATGTCCAGTCCCACGACCACTGATGTGGCAACCATACTCCAGCAGGACTTCAATAATGTTCAGCTCTGGTTTCAAGCAAATCAGTTTTCCCTCAATGCCAAGAAAACAGTCTTTATGACCCTCAGCACTAGGAAGAGACTCTCATGGCTCCCATCTACCCCATCTTCCACACGCTGGATGAGACTTCTCTGGAGGTCTGTACCTCCTTTAGATATCTTGAGGTCTGGCTAGACCAGCACCTCGACTTTTCTGTACGTGTTGATACCATCCACAAAAAGCTCCACCCCAGGCTGGGTGTTTTATACTGTAATTGTCATTGCATCCTGCTGCCGGCTCACCATGCCATTGTACAGAAAATGATACTATCTATTTTTGACTATGGGGATGTAGTCTACAGTGCCGCACCTAAGTCCACCCTAGCCAGACTGGACCCACTCTTCCACTCCTTCTGTCACTTCAGCATTGACTGTCCTCCCACCACCCACCATTATATCCTGTCCCAGACCCAGGCTTCCCCTCCCTATAGGGCTGAAGATTGTCCCACTGCACTTGGATCACGTTCAAGTTTTGGACCCAGTCCCTGCTCACTGACCTCACCTTTGAACTATCCGCCCCTACCCTTCCAGCCTACTCACTGAGGAACAACGACGCTAAGCTACTATCTGTATCATACATGTCCACCACTGCTGGCCATGCAGCTTTCAAATATCACATGCCTAAACTATGGCACTCCCTCCCCACCACATTCAGCAGGCCTCCCTCACCAGCACCTTAACTCTCTCCTCAAAGCTCCTTCCACCTGCACATGTGACTAAATATACCGTCCGCCCAGGGCCAGTTCCTCCTATGCAATTGTAATAAGTGATAATTTCCGATGGGTTCTGAAGTATGTGCCTATCCTAGTTTGATTGTCTAAATGCCTTACACAACTACCTGCTGCTGCACTGTATCTTGCACAGTATTTTTATATCTTGTATTGTATTTTGTATGCATTCTGTATTTCACTGTTTTTTGGACTTTGTACTCAATGCTTGTCCATTTTACCTCAGCTCATTTGTACTCTCCTTTACCCCAACCAGAGAACGTATCTGGAATCGAGCAGTAGTCTGATCAGTATGCCTTCCTGGTAAAACTCTGAAATGAATAAATAAATAACAGTATGCATGCTGTGGGAGAAAACTGCCCAAGACAATGCAGACTTTTCTTACTGGACTAAGAAGGCAGTGATACCCTCCACTGAACAAGAGTAAGTCTCTTAAAAAGTGGATTACCTCATTAGCAAAGTGCCATTCACTATAGCAACTTCATTAGTCATGACCCCCCCCCATAAAAAAAATGAAACATTAAAAGAACAGTTTTCACAGCAAGGCAATCTTGTCACATATGCAATGGAAAAGCAATGTCCTGAACTCACACGTCACATATGCACTGTTGGAGGATATCTTATTTTTAACCAGGGCTCACTCTTGTCTAGCAACTGAGATATAGGCTCTTCAAAGAATCACATCAAGCTTTCATCTTGCATTTTCTGTGTAGGTAACAGCAAATGTACTCCACAAACTGAGCAACTATTGCTGGCATCCTAATACCTGAAATGCTGAGCACCTACAGTCAATTGTATTGCTAAGGGACCAGGAGAATGGCCTCTTTAATGATGGCGCTGATGGAAGTTTCTCCCTCTACTGATGGGACCAGGAAAACACCCCCCCCCCCACTGGTGTCAGGGACAAAAAGTGTCCCACTCTGCTGAGGGACTTGGAGAACCCCACCTTGCTAGAGGAACTAATGATAGTATCCCCATATGCTGAGGGGACCAGGAGAATACCTCTGGTGTCAGTGGTACTGAAGTAAGTGTCCCTCTCTATAGACGTTCACTGGCAACCCTACCAAACCACACATGAAACTGTTGCCTCTCTAGCCACAAAGAAGTACAGGGCCTGAAGGGGAAGATGGACTCTTCCTGTGGCATAAGGCCATTATCTTACAAAGAAAGGAAACTAATTGCAACAAAAAAACTGGAGGTAGGGGCCTGCACTTCTGCATACAGAGGAGATGTCTATATCTCGTCATGCACTTGTGCACCTGTAGCTACAGAACTACTAGCCCCATAGGGGACAGTGCTTCTAAAGCCTCAAGGTCTGCAGTGATAAATCTTTAATTACTTTTTCAAAAAGGAAGAAAATTCACTCATGGCTGCAGAAGCACTGGACCATGATAATGGATGCCTTCTGTGTCATCTGGAAACCGTTGTATGTTGTTTGTCTTACCAGATGATGGCTGTCTGTGGTTGCTTATATGGTCTTGTCCTTTGCTGCTTGGGGGTGGGTGGGCAGTTAGGTTTGGAAACCCTAATGCCACATTTCCCTGCTTTTGTGGCATTAGGTTGAACCCTAACTGGTTCATGAATGCAGTTTTTTTGCAATGAATATACTCTATTTATCTATCTATCTATATGTTGCAAAAAACTTAATTAATACTCCAGTTAGGGTCAAAGTGACAAAAGTTGGGAAATGAGGCATTATGGTTTCCAACTCTAGCACCCCACCCTCCCAAAACACACAGGAGTGGAGGTGTGGGGTATGCCTTCAGCTTCTCAAGCCTAACATGCACCCCATTCCATCTGTAAATAAGGACAGATGTGTAGACATTATGAGAATGGGGTGAGCATTGGGCTTGAGAAGCCCAAGGCACTCCACACACCTGCTCTCCTTCTTGGTTTGGGAGGGTGGGGTTTTAGGGTTGGAAACCCTGCTGTCTCATTTACCAATTTTTGTCACTTTACCCTAACTGGAGCATTAAAAAAAGTGTTTTTTGCAACTTATTTCCTTACTTTTTGAGATAGTATAATAGTATCCTTATTTTACTGTGGATCACAGGGTCCTGTGGATCCTGAATTCCCATCACTCTGTAGATGTATATATGTATGTAGTTATGGAAAACTTCCATTTATAAGACAACTGTGACCACATTTGCAGCATAGCCATCTTATTACCCCAGTTCATGTACCTGGTACAGAGAATTTTTGAATCCCCACCAAAATATAATTCTGTAACTGCAACACCATTCCACACCATAGTTGAGAAAACACATTTTGGGCAGGATTTAAAGAATGGCAGCTGTGACATACCTGAGATGGGGTAATAATAAGATTACATGGAAAACCTGGGGTTAAAATATTTAAAATATACAAAGTTACAAGCGGGCATAGCAAAGTTGGAATGAATGGTCATAACTTTGGCATTTTTTCATATTTTGAAGCCAGATTTTCAACATAGTCTTCTTATGGCCATCACCTCCTAAATTCCATGGGTGAAAATGTACAAATCCATGCCAAAATGCCATCCCATGCCACATGTATGAAAACATATTTCAGAAAGGATGTGAAAAATATCAGCTATACTGTTCATGAGGTGGTGTGAAAAACTGGCCATGTTAAAAATTTCACTCAAAATACTGAAAATTACCAAAGTTAGGCACATGGATAGAAAAATTTAAATGAACACTCATAACTCAGCCATATTTAGGAATTTTTTCACCACATTTTCAGCATGGCCTTTCTGGGACCCCACCTCATGAATACTGTTGGCAAAATTGTGTTATTCAGTCCCAAAAGGTGATTTCACAAAGCAACCTCAAAATCACCTTCTGGGCCTGATTAACAAAATGACAGTTGCAGTGTTCATGAGGTGGGGTCCCAAAATGGCCATGTTGAATATTTGGTGAAAAATTTCCTAAAATGGCAATGTTATGAACATACGTTCAAAACACCACTGAAATAAATTATATGGCACTTACCTTTGTTTCTCAGTTCATGGTTCAGCTTTGAAGAGTGCAGACTTGTCTTGGTCCACAGATGATGACAACCTACAACCTCTGGCAGTAAGTATAGGGTAAGGGGGGCGCTGTGGGTGCTTAGTGGAAGGGTCAGAGCGGAGGAGGGATGTCAGGGATGATGAGGACCATTTTCTTTTTCAGGCTTAAAAAAAAGAGACATGGGGCTTTTTCTTTATTTCAGGCTTTTTTTCTATAATGGGAGGGTGGGGTGCCACTAGACACCAGGGAATTAAATTATGGGGATGGTGATTGAGGGTAGGGGTGCCACTAGACACCAGGGAATTAAACTTAAAGATCAATAGCAAATGCTTGTAGTCTTACGTGAGGGTTTTGAATCTACTGTATTTACCAAGTACCACTTGTACTGTAATGTTAAAATTGTATTTGAGACATTATTTTGTCTCCTGTCATTCTTTAATTGAAGCACTGTGTCCAGTTTTCTATGTTGCACTCCAGTATCAGGTACTGTACAAATTACATAATTTGCTGTTTCTGTAGTGCAAGCCAACATCTCTCAGCTGATGCACTCAGCTGTCTTGTATACAGAAAATAACATTTAGAGTTGCCATTCACTTCAAAGTAGGTTATCTGATGAGTAAAGACAGCCATACCTTAATGAAGCTGTTCTATCAGCACTCAGATAAAAGGTGGATATTAACCACTTTATTATTATGAACCAGGTTGCACATGCTTTACTATTATTTAACAATCCAACATACCCAACACAAGCATCCCACAAAGCCAGTATCTCCCACCTCACATAGGAAACACAAACAGTCTGTACGACCATGAGCACATGTAAAATCAGCCAGCCACTCCACCACACCACCACAGCCAAATCCCTGCAGCCCAACCACTGGGGGTGTGTGAAAAAAAACATTTTCACCCTGCAGAACTAAAGTGAAAGTCGGATGTTTGCTTCCGCAAAAGTTCGGAAATAAATTTCTGAACTTTTGTGGAAATTCTGCCTCCCTTACCAGTAAAAAGAAGCTTAGTTACCTGGCAGTTAGTGGTCTCTTCCCCCACCTGCCCCACAAAAAAACTCCTATCCCTATTCCCTTGTGGCTAACAGTCCCCCCACTCCACCATCACCCAGCACCTGCCTGACCTATAAAAAAATACCCCAAGTTATTGCATCCCTTCCCCCACCCCATCCTTGAACAACAAATCAAATGCCACAAATGCCCTGGTAGCTAGTGGTCCCTCCCCTCCACCCAGTCACCTGCCCATACAGTGCTCGGTAACCACTCTCCAATCCCTATCTCTGTCCATAGTCTGTTTTAAAAAAAAATTTCCTAGTGGTCTAGTCATTTCAACCCCACTTCTTTCCATGATCTGCAGTCCCTGAATAAAATATTTAATTACCTGGTGGTCTAGTACCCCCCAACCCCTACCCCAGTAGGTGTCCCACCACCCAACTCCCACCCCCATAGTAAACCCCAGCCAGCAGACCAGCACATCCTTCTCTCTCCTCCACGGCCAGCCTGCCTACGAGTTGTCAATGAATGAGCACATTCCTGACAGGAATCGCTCACTTGATTGACAGCTCAGTGGAGCAGGCTTAGCTGTAATGAAGGAGAGTTGTACTGGTCTGCCCACAAGGATTACTATCAAGGTAGGAACAGGGTAGTGGGACACCTGCTGGGTGGGGGCACCCAGGTGCACTAGATCACCAGGTAATGAATATTTATTCAGGGACTGTGGATCGGGATGGGAGGGGGTTGAAACCACTATCCCACCAGGGATTCTTTTTAAGCACAAACTATGGATGGAGATGGATTGGGAGTTACTGGACACCATGGGTGGGTGATTGGAGGAGGAGGGACCACTAACCACCAGGGCTTATTTTATTTTGAATGGAACAGGGCAACATTTTACAGAGTTTTCTGCTCCGCCACAGGTGGAAGTTCAGAAACTTCTGCAAAAGAGTCCATGTTTTTACAGAAGTTCCACAAAAGCAGAAAATTCCATTTTTACCCACCCCTACCAACCACCCAATCCCCTGAGAAATAGCCACCAAAATAAATCGGTGTGCCCACCAGTTCCATACAAACGGTCAACTGTCTCCCTACCCCCCCAGTCAGGGACTTTGATTTATAGCACTTTGTAACTGCACTAAAGTCAGGAACTGGAGCAGGTCACATTTCAGAAGGGGTTACCCCAGATTATGTTTAGGGGAAGGGGTTACTTGTGTTTGCTTCACTTTTACCCACTTTAGAAACCCCTTGGCAGCAGGGCAGATCCTCCTACAAGCCCCACTGAAGAGCTATGTGTAAACATGTTTTTCCCCTTGCACATCTTGTGTTCCCTGGTCTATAGGTACTTCTCTGATCCCCGCAATGCCAGCATGAGCAGAGTGAAGTGTCACGTGGGGATCAATGCCATGGTCCCCAGTGTGAGCAGGAGAACACTGTGTTTTAAAAAAAATCACAGCTTATAGTTGGAGCACAACATCATTGCTAGGGACACTAGCCAATATTCCCTACTGGTTGTTGGTTTTGGTGACAGGTGTACAGCAACTGAAGGAAGAAAAGGACACATGGAGTGACAGAGGACAAAGTAAGTGCTTACCTGGTCAATTGAGTTCCCATCAGCTTCAGGTGTGATCCTCTCTGCCTCCAGCCACATCGCACCAGTCAGTGCAGCTCTTCCTAAGGATCATCACTTCAGCGGTTTACAGTACCTGGTAGACACATTCACCAACCAAGACAACAAATACCCCCCACAGGACAGACAACTGAGCCAAAAAGACCCAGACACAGCAAAGAGGCAAGGCAGCAGACCACCCGACATACATCCGCAGTCCCACAAACCACTCACACACCCCACGTGAAACAGGAATCACCAGCTTCACAAAATACCCAAGTTGGGAGTGCTTTGATCTCCTGAGTTGGGTGTGTCAGTTCTTTTAACTTCAATGTATAGTTAATACACTATTTATAGATAGCTTTTCTTCCATGCATACTATCAATGGACACTTTACTTTCTCTTTTACAAATTAGTTATCATGACTGAGTACTCTACATTACAGGCTGATAGCACCTATGTGAAAGTGTCTGGATCTGTGCTCGTGCTTCAACCAATGATGTAAAAAAAGAGCTATTGCATCATGTGTCAACATCATGCTTGCAGGCAGACAAAACATAATAGCATGAAGATTTGATTATGCAAAAATTTTAATAAATGTATCAATACTCCTGGTATGTTATTTAGAAGGGATCTACAACTATTCGTCAACAAAAATGTTGTCAAATGATTGGACAGCGAAGCTGTCATGTCGACTCCTTTTGCAGATGACATACAGTTTCTAACAGACTAACATGTTTTCTTTGGGGGGCCTTGCCCCCAAACCTCTCACACAGGGGGCTGTGCCCCCGCACCTCCTACTAAATATAATCAACTCAGCATCAGAGCTGTTTAGGGGATGGGGTGCAAGACCCCCTGAATACAGTGCTGGGGTCCAGCATCGACACTACAGTGACCTGGCACTGTAATCACTGTAGTGTTGGTCGATGTCGAAGTTTTGATGCCAGTTGTGTATACCACTTAAAAGCAGTAAAACTTGACTAGGTGCCTGAAGGACGCATACTACACAATTGTACACACACTTCTTCCTTGTCAAAAAGCTGCATTTGCCATTGATCTTTAAATTATGGAGACAGTGACTGGAGGGTGGGTGGGGTGTGCCACTAGACACCAGGGCAAGGGAATCTCACAGCACTCACTGCAGCCGGCAGCACAAGTTCAGCTGCAGCAGCAGAAGGCAGTAAAATCTGTATTTCTGATACAGAGAATGTGGAAGATGGCTCCTCTCGCTAAGTTGGGCACCTGGGATTTTGGGTGCCCAGAAAAAGTATTTATGTGGCAAATTGTGAACAACAAACATTTAGCTAGATTTTGGTGTTTGTTTTGTAACATGCCAACACTTTTGTGTATTTTCCATGCTTTTTAGTTCGTGGGGGGAAAAAAAGATGGCGGCTCATGGAAAATAATTTTTTCCTCATAAAAAAGGAACAGATCTCATGAGAATGGATCCTTTTTTGCGAGATCAAATCCTTTGTCAAATTTTTTACCTCTGTCCTGGAAAATAAACTTCCCATAAGAAATAATGGGACTTTAAAAACTGAATAACTTTACAACAGGCAAATATTTTTGAACCAAATGAATACTGGCAGTACTGCTACCCAAGTTCTTCCTAGCATAAAAAACAAGCATTTGTCAATGCCGAATGTTTGCTTACTGGCATTGGCAGTGGTAGTGTAGAAGTTACAGAGCTGCGTAATAGGAATGGCAGTGAAGTATTGAACTGAAGCCAACCCCACCACCACCCTGCAGAGAGTGACAGGCATAGGGGTGTGCATTTGGGTCGTCAGGCATAACGGCCACGCCATTTCACCACACCCCACTCTGCAGAGACTGACAAGTGTCACATGTTCCTTGGGGCTTTGGCCCTTATGCGCACCCCATTTCATTAGGAACACGGTGAGATGGTGCAATATAGAGAATGGGGTGAAGTTTGGGGCCGAAGAGTCAAGGCATACCTCGATGCCTCTCAGTGACTGCGGGTGTGGAATGGTATGAGCATCACATGCAAGAATCCCAAGTCACACCCCTGATTCCTGTCATTCTCTATAGGGTTGGGTGATTTAGTTGAAAAGCCTAATACCTCAGGCATTCGTTGGTATTTTAACTCAAAATTTTCAACATGTTTGTTTTGTGACCCACCTCATGAACAGGGGAATATCAGGTTGTTGTGGCTGCTTATGCACAGTGACTCTGAGTTTAGCACCACAGGTGCAAAATATTCGAACAGGCTGTAAAAATGACTGGCTGTATTCTGTCATGGGGAGGTGTAAAATGGCTATGTTGCAAATGTGTAGTAAAAATATTTAAAAAAATGGTGAATCCGGCGTACATAGAAACTGTTAGCACACACCCGTTATATAAGTAGGTTGGGGATATTTTATAGCAGATTGTCAACTCAGGCATTTTGGTGCCTCCGATCATGAACAGTGTCACTGTGATTTTCTTTATCTGTGCCGAACAATGATTTCCGACAGCGACCACACATCTCTGCACTGAAAGTGTGAAAACACACTTCGGCCATGCTGTGAAAAATGGCAGCTGTACTGTTCATAAGGAAGTGTTGAAAAATGCCACTAGTGAAAATCTGGACTGAAAATATTACAAAGTCATGAACTAACGAGGATGCGTGGAAACTGCACAATGCTCACTCGTAACACAGTCATTTATGGACTTTGTCACCAAATTTTCAACATAGCCATTTTAAGACCTCTGCTCATGAACAGTGTAAGTGTGATTTTCTTAATGTGTCCTAAACATTGCTTTCGCACTTCAACAGCACCATTGTTGCGCTACATGTGCGATAACACATTTTGGGTGACATATGAAAACTGCAGCTGTACTGTTCATAAGGAAGTTTAACAAAATGGACATGTTGAAAATCTAAGTGAAAATATTAAATTTGCAAACTTACGAGCATGCATAGGAACTGTGCAGCATACGCTTGTAAAAGTCATTTCTAGGCATTTTCACCAATTTTCAACATAGCCATTTTAAGACCTCTGCTCATGAACAGTGTCACTGTGGTTTTGTTAATGTGTCCCATACATTGAGCTTGCACACCGACTGCGCCATTGTGCACTACATGGGCGGAAGCACGTTTTGGGCAGGATGTGAAAAATGACAGCTGTACTGCTCATAAGGAGGTGTGGAAAAATGGCAATGTTGGAAATCTGGAGTGGAAATATTGAAAATTCGCAAACCCTCTGGCGTGCGTGGGAACTGTGCAGCACACTCGTAAAACAGTCATTTTAGGAATTCTGTCACCAAATTTTCAACATTGCCATTTTAAGATCTCTGCTCATGAACAGTGACACTGTGATTTCCTTAATGTGTCCCATACACTGAGTTCGCCTGACTGTGCCATTATGTTCCCTTCATGGGCAGAAACACGTTTTGGGTGAGATGTGAAAAATGACAGCTATACTACTCATAAAGGCGGTGTTGTGAAATGGCAATGTTGAAAATCTGGAGTGAAAATATTGAAATTTCGCGAACTTCTGAGACCTGCGTAGGAACTGCTACGCATGCTAGTCAAACAGTCATTTTGGAATTTTGGCAAAATTTTCAACATGGGGTTTTGGGCCCTTCTCATGAATGATGTCACTGTCATGGCGGTATTCAGTCGAAGGGTGATTTCGCCAGTCACACGCGAAATCACCCTTCGAAACAAAATCAAAGCCATTACAGTGACATCGTCATGAAGGAGTCCCAAAAACCCATGTTGAGGTGATGCAAAACCAAAAACTCTGAGATATGCAATAAAGTTGAACCCCTCCTATCTAGCCCATTATACAGCTTACGGCATTTCCTCAGTTGCGGTCGGCTTTGAAGTGTGCAGGCGTGTTCCCGGTCCACGAAGATCGTCGCCCGAGATCCGGAGGTAAGTATGGGGTGAGGGGTGTGGGGAAGGCTGGAGTGCGCGGTGGGTGGGTGCGGGATGTGGGAGGGAACTCAGGAGGCGCCGTGGGACAGTTTTCGTTTACAGGGGAAAAAAAGGCGTCGGCGGGACCGCTTGCCACGCTGGGAGTGGGCTCCCAGCCGGCACGACTTTGGGGAGCGTTCAGCCGACGGGGATTGGGCACCCCGTCAGCAAAAAACTATAGGCATTTGCCACGCTGGGGGGCTCCCAGCGTGGCACAAATGAGGGAGGCGTTTAGCTGATGGGGATTGGGCACCCGTCGGCATCATCATTCATTGCCACGCTGGGGTGGGCTCCAGCGTAGCACCAAACACTGGGAAGGCGGGGAGGCAATGCGAAGCGCAGCCGGCAGGATTGGGCACCCGTCGGCTATCACGTTGCGTGCAGGGGCGCGCACGTCTGCGGCTGGGGGGGGAGCTGCGCGTGAGCAGCTTGTTATCGCTGCTCACTCAAGCGTAGCTCCCCCTTTCAACTGTATGCCACTGCATTTTGGAGCGTGTCATAGACAGCTCCAAAATGCATTGGCTTACAGGGGCCGAGCCTGCCAGCACACTGACTGAATTGGAGGAGGAGGTGACACACCTCTGAAATCTCCGATGATGGCACTATGTTTCTTGCACATGCGTGCAAGCAAACATAAAAATCACAACAAAATGTCACACCATCTCAGTGCAAAGTGATGAGGAAAAAGATGCAAAAAGTGGAGAATTTTAACTTTTTTACACTATCCGTATCTCAGAATCTGCACATCCAAATGGAACAACATTTGCCATGTCAAAAGATCTACCCGACTGAACAGCGCATACCAAAGTTTGTGCAAATCTGTTAAATGGTTGCAAAGTTATTAAAGTGCAAAATCCGAGGTTTAACATTAAACAGACTACTGAACCCTAACTATAAGGGCACAACCATGCCCCTATAATATATCTAAGGGCACAACCATGCCCCTATAATATATCTACATAAACAGTGGTGATCACGCAAAAGTATACTGGTAGTATAGTATACCACTGCTGCCCAAATGCATGGTACCATTGAATAACACATACTGCTACCGTGCAATGACACACAGTGCATGGTAATGGTATACTTTTGTGTGATCACATACATACTATATATATATATATATATATATATATATATATATATATATATATAGAGGCAAAATCTCCATTTAATGTATCAGTTAGGGTTGTTCACCGCGACAAGCGTGAGAATTTGGTGTTAGGGTTGCAAACCCCTTGGACCCCAGCCCACCCCCAACCGGCATTGGGGTGCGTATTGTGTCATCGCCTAACTCTCACCCCATCACATGTGTAAAGAGCAGAGGTATAGGATAATGGGGTGAGAGTTGGGACCGAACACCAATGTGCACCCCAATGCTGGTTGGGGGTGGGCTGGGGGTCCAAGAGGGGTTTTAATCCTAACACCGAATTTCCTCACTTTTGTTGCTGTGGAACAACCCTAACTGATGCATTAAACTGAGTTTTTGCCTCTAATTTCCCTTCTTTGAGAATGATAGCGAGAAATAGTGAATGTAATGCAGCGGCGGGAGCGTGGGCCGGAGGCCCTTCAGACCCAGGCTCCGCCACATGATGTCTTGTGACATAGTAACAGGAACAGCAACACAAACAGAAGTGCTAACAGTGGCACACATGGTAATGCAAGTGCAAATGAGAACAGAAAGGGTAACACACAGTGGCATGGGCGGAACGGTCCGCCACGTGATGTCTTATCACATAGTAACATGGTGCCCGCAAACAGAAATGGCAATGGGCATGGTGACACAAAGTGAAACAGAAGAGAAACAGTACTGTAGACACAAATGGCAAAAATAATGGAAACACAAGCACAAATGGAAGCACAAAGGATAATGCACATGGTGCGTAGACGTGAACGGTAAGTGAAACGGGTACAGAACCGCAAGCAGAAAGGGCAACGGTAACAGTAATGTAAGTGCAGAGGCTGGTTTTCCCCAAAAGCAGCATAGAGAAAGACAGTGAGTACAAAGAATGTATGTATAATAATAGGTCTCGGAGCAGAAAATTAGGAGTTAGAATACTAAATTGCTTATATCTCAGGAACAGTACGACGTAGAAAAAAATTAAAAGTAATATGATTTATGACTTTCCTGGTTAGTTTTGTACTTAGCCCCTTCGGGGACTAAGCATCTTTCGACGAAAAGTCCGTATCTCGCACCGTTTCCGAGATACGGGCCCTGAAAGGAACGGCGAACGCCGTAATGCTATCCTATGGGGAAAAAAGAGAAGTTCAGAGTGCCATAACTTTGGCTCCCTGTAATATTTTTTCACCAAACCACTAAAAGGCACATCTGTGGGATGTTGGCTGTCCTCCCTCCAAATGTCAGCCCAAAAGAGCAAGCCTTTATTTTGCAGCAGGGCGCCAAAGGATTGCTGCAATGCTTCAGATGCCATAATGTTATCCTATGGGAAAAAGCATCAAATTTGGAGTGTCGTAACTTTGCCACCGTGTAATATTTTTTCAACACAACATTAAAAGGCACATCTGTGAGATGTCCGCTGAGTTCCCTCCAGACTTCAGGCCTAAGCACCAAACCGTTCTTTTGCAGCAGGGTGCCAAAGAATTGCTGTCATTTTCCCACAGCCTAGAAAAGTACTGTTGCAATTTGTGAAAGCTTTCACAAATGCATTCGACAGTGTTGCAAGTGTGACAGTACTTTGCAAAAGTACTTTTTCCAGAAATTTGAAAACATATTTCTGGGGTGTTTTACCCCAAAATAAAGACATGGCTAGCATCCTCAGGGCCCGACTAGGTGAATATAAAAAGAATAAGGTTACTAGAGGGTCCCAAATTTAAATGCCAAGCATTTTTCTGATCACTAACTGAAAACAAAATTGCAGATTTGCTACAGTAAAAGAGACATTTGAGACAGTAAAAAGTGTATTTGCGACACTGTCAAACTTTTTGTTAACTTTTCCCATTGACTTTTAATGGGAAATTGTTTTTTGAATAACTTTTGAACCGTTTACTATTTTTTCACAAAATCTTCAAAAGGCACATTGGGGACCCTGGCCTCGTGTTCCCTGAACATTTTGAACCAGTCGCGCAAACCATGTGACCTGTAGGTGCGACCGTAGAATTCCAGAAAAAGCGTAAACGCACGCGCAGATCATGGTTAATAACTCCACAGCTGTGTACCTGACCTGTACAAAACTTGGCAGATCCGAAGGTGTATGGCTGTTGATCATGTGTTCCAAATTTCAGGCAAATCCATCAAACAGTTGCAAAGTTATTAAGGTGCAAAATTTTGGGTTAAACATGTAAATGGCTCCTCAATCCTAACTATGGTAGCACTACCATGCTAACATATATATATACATATATATATATATATATATATATAAGCTTTAGCATCATGATGTAAATTAGTTATCAACAGGTTTTTGTGTTTGCAATGTTAGTATAAATTAAAAACATGCCTTATTTCACTCTTTTAAGCTTTAGAACACATCAGATAGCACTTCCTGTTTTTTTTTTTTGTTTCGGTTTCTTGTTAGTCTGTGACCAGGGGGTATAGAAAATGGCATTCAAATTATAAAAAATAAATTAGGCAAATAATCAGAAATAGAATTTAGGTATTATACAGATGCAAATTAGGCAATAAGCAGATATGCAAATCCGGTAAATACAGCACTTTGCTGTAAAAATTATGGTAAAATATTGCTTTTTACTGCTTTATTGTCAGAAGTACACAGAATAATGTCTCCTAATTGTTTGAAAATACTTTACAGTATGCATGATTTTGATGTATTGTTTGATGACATAATTGGGTTCAATCAATTGCAATATGTATTCTTTTCATACTTCTCCCACTTAATTTCAATAAAGTTTAATAAATCCTATCGCATCAAAGTTAACAGCCCAACACTTATATGCTCACAGCACTGCAGGGATACTCCTGCAAAATACTGTAACTGATACCCAGGCAATCTCTTGTGTATACTTTATCCACTTACCATTCTAACAACTGTGATCAATACAGATAGTTTCCATCTGTAGTATCTATAGTATTAATGATTAAATTCCTCTCTTTCTTTAAAGGTTCATTAGGAATTTTGTTGGCTACTGGAACAAGCCCATGTTCAGGAACAGTGGAGGTTAAAAATCTGGCCACAACAGTACCATTTGGGATATATGATTCTGTTTTTGATATCCATGCAGCGAAAGTGGTTTGCAAGGCACTGGGCTGTGGTTCTGCTGTGTCAGTAAAAAAAAATTCTTACTTTGGAAAAGGATATGGAATTGTTTGGAGAAACAACATTACATGTAATGGTACAGAATCCTTCCTGTGGCAGTGCAGATTTATTAGGAGAACTGCTTGGATTGTTGGTGTGCTACAAAATCATAATGTTGGAGTCTTCTGCTCAGGTACAAGTATTTTTCATTGCTTATAGATCACTTCCATCAATAACATTTTATTTTTCATTATTAAAATTCTGAATAAATAAACTATGAATATTTGAAACTATGCATAATGTAATTTTATTTAATGTAGTATTGAATATTTCATGCAAAACAGTATCCAAACATGGTTAACATATATAACATTTGGGAAAGAAAACTGGGAAGGGCATGAGGACACATGTTTTTAAACATAGTAGCTAACTAATGTTAAAGGGTATAGAAAGGGTAAGGAATGGAAATAGGAATTGTAGGCAAAGTAATAAAGAAATGTTTTGTGACCATCTAGTAGGGTTGGTGAGTGTGCAAATTGAGAGAGAGGGCATTCCAGAAAGTGGGAAAAGAGAAACTAAATAATTGATGACCAAAGGGAGAAAAATAGGAAGTGGAAATAGTGAGGGCTACATATTAGAAGAGCACATAGAACATGATGGGTATTAATTGTAAATAAATCAGAATGGAAGAGAAACAGAAATATAGAATTTAACATTCAGGAAAAGACCTTTGGTCCACAGAGTCTGTTTGGTCCTTACTTTAGTTCCACCAGCCTAGCACTGGTAAGGCCTATGCAGTGCTTCCTCCTGAATCTGCTTGTCCATCACCTTTTTTGATTAAGCTTCCAAGGAAGGACTTGTTGGCCCGAAAGGTAAAGCACTTTGTTCTTTTTGTTACATCTATGTTAGTCCAATAAAAAGTATCAAATAATTTGCTTCTGGATCTTTTTTGTGAAGAAATGTTTTCTTTCATCCCTCCTGAATTTCTTACCTTCACCTTAAAATTATGTCTTCTTGTCGCAGAACCCTCACATTGCCTGAACAGTTTTTGGCAGTCCATCCTTTTTATCTCCCTTAGGTATTTGAATGTTTCAGTCATGCCTCCCCTTTTCCTTCTGTCTTCAAGCAGTGTATGTTTAGATCAGCTAGTCTTTCTAGTTTTGTTGATTTTTTCTGCCTCCCTGGTTCTAACTGGCAGCACCCCCACCCCCACCCTATCACTGACCTTCTCATGGACTTACTGATTATTCACCACTTATCCAGGACCACCCCGTAAGTTGGTAGCCAGCTGTATTGGTCATGCAAGAGCCTGGGGGGCAAGCACTGCGCAGCCTGTTTTTTTACTCTTTTTCTCCCCAAGGGGTTGCATGCTGTTGTATAACCATGCACGCATACTGTAGCATGCAAATGCATTAGTCATCCTGTCACAGCCATCTCCCATTATAAGTGTCCCCATCTGCTCTGGTGCCCTGTCTTCATCAGGTGCAGTCCTGCAGTAGGAGACTTGTCTCCCCTTCCCAGAGAAATTAAAGCAGTACCTGGGATGCTCAATCCTTCCTCCTGCATGCAGCCCCCGATGACCTGTGCTCATTCCTGAATGCAGGCTGCCAGTGTAGCAAGTGGTATTGCCACCACTGTGCTAGTGGGCCAGCTAAGCCAGTTGTTCTTAATAGGTCTCCCCTGCCATCTGTATATCATTTTGGTTACCTTCTTCTGACTAATTCTATATGCCATACTTTCTAAAATGGGGAGAGAAAATCCTGCATTCTGATTGGTTCTTACCTGTTCATCAAATCCATTCAATGCACAAGTAAAAACCAGGTCTAAAAACCATGACCACAGTACAACAAAAAAAATCAACATGCCATTAGAACACACGGTTTTTAAGTATCACCATTTTCTTCTATCTTTGTGAACAAAAGTCTTTCAGCAAAAAAGCCCACAGAAAGCATTTATTAAAGTAAATAGCAGCCTTACACACATGTCACAGTTAAATCTGAATAAAAAATCATCTAACTGATCATGTTCCCTCATGTGACAATAACTGGCCCCATTATCTTGCCTGATGATCATGGTGCTGCTACAGCAGCAAGCCTGCTGTCACTGTCTCCGCTAAGAAACACTGGGGCAGTGGGGTACTCATGACAGGTTCTCCCATCTCTTATTCACAAAAAAAAGAAGCCAGTCTCTCATCCAGCTCAATACACCCTGCGGTTGGGGGGAGGGGGGCTCATGGCTGGTAACAAACCTAAATCACAGTAAAGCCCAAAAGTAATATAAGAAACAAAATGATGTCATTTTGTTCTCTAGATGGTGGAAGGACTATTGTATCACAAATTCTGATAAGAATAGTCTTCTTTTGTATATATAAACTTTCTTTTTGTAACATTAACAGCTAAAAAAAGCCCATTTTATAAGCACAATAAGACCAATAAGACACTGTGGGGTGTGCATTGAGCAGACATTACCACACTTCTAGGGGTTAAAGGCATTCAGCTTTACTGTGCCCCTGGGTGTGCAGTAAAATATGTTTAATGCATACCCCATCATGTCTTATCGCTTAGTTTTATTTTATTTATTGAAATGTTTCACCAGGAAGGCGTGCTGAACAGCAAGTTGCTCATCTCCCAGTGTGAATTGGGGGAAGGGGTACAAGGTATATAAACAAGAATTGTACAAGTAAGCAAGGAAGCATAATGTTACATACAGCAATAGTACATAGGGAACATTTAGTAGCGTATAAGCAAACATGGGTAACAATTAGACATACAATAGGGAGGTTGAGGGAGGCAGAAACAAATTATACATTTATGCATAAAATAAAGTTGTGCTGTTAAGGAAAAATGGACTAGAATACCTACAACATTTAAATAACAGTGCATAAACCATATGACAGAGAACAGGGGGTTGCAAGACAAGCTGGTAAACAAAGGCACAGACAGGAAAGTGCAAGGCAGGGATAGGGGTGAAGAGAGTGGGGGTAGAGTGCAGGGGGGTAAGTGCTGAGACTGTATTTGTGAGAACCATTGGGAAGGGATTTTAGGAAGGAAGGGAACAAAATGCCAGAACCAGAATTCCCTCTTCAAGATGCTGAGAGCCCAGCATGGGGGACATGGAGCAGGCCTGATTCGAGAAGAGAGAAAGAGAGCACACAAGAGAAAGGGGGAGAGAGGGGAGAAGGGGAAGAGTGAGGGGTATTGTGCGGGGGGATTAAATGCTGAGATTTGTGAGAGCCAGTGAGAGGTTGAAATGTGGGAGGGAGGAGGGAGGAGCAATGGAAGGGTGAAAATGCCAGGCCCAGGATTCTCCCTTCAGGATGCTAACAACCCTGCCAGGGGGGCATGAAGCAGGCTAGATAATTCATTACCTCTGAGAAACATCTGTATTAGGCAGGCTTCAGTATTCTACTCTGTCCAAGAATGACTTGAGACGTGAGCTGCAGTGTCCCAGTGTCCCAGTGTGCCTGTGCTCTGTCTGGAGTCGTCACTAACATTTTGTGCTGTTACTTGCCAGCCAATGAAACTATTGCTTATTAAACCTATTTTGGTGATACCCTACATTGTAAGCCTCTTTTCATTGGCTGGCAAGTGTAGGGGTCCCATAGCAAAATCCTATGAAAACCACATTTGATACTCGGCGTCCTCACTTTGCTGCTGCATGCAAGTTGAATTGGAGCAGAGCTGCATTTGTGAGCTTTTTCCACTTGTCCCGATTTGTGATCCACCAGATATCTTCACCGCAAATACTTTACTCTTTGCAGGTATTCATATTTTACAAATGTTATTTTGCTTTTTGTTGGAATTTCAGTGTTTTGGGGTCTTTCTGTGAGCCGGTTCACTGAGAAGTAGAAAACCGGAAGTAGGGCTTCTCAGTGAAGACGGCTTGCAAACTCTGTGGCTCGTTTGTTTTTTTCTGGACTACAATTCATGTGAATCATGCAATTAGTTATTGATCCAATCTAGTATTTGCTGTATGTAGGGTGGTGGAAGGGTAGAAAAGTGATCATGACTAAGCACGTGGGCCACCGTCGCATGGGTTGGCAAACTCGAGTTCTCGTTGTACCCCACAAAAAAAATTGCCTTTTCCTTTTATTGTCCTGTGTTGAAGTGTTTGCATGCTTATTCATGGTTCTGAGGGGAGTGATTGTGGACCGCAATCACAGAGCTTTCCTTTGTTGCCGATGCAGTTTGCATGCTAGGAGGACATCGAGTACTGCATTCCTTTGTGTGTACATGGAGCCCATCAGTCAGGTAACTGTACTGAGTGTGTGGGGCATTTTTTTTGTACCAAATGAATTGTGTTCCTATGCTCTGTCTGCCCTATCTGCCCAGTAAGATGAAGACTAAATGTGCTAGGGAGGTGGCCAGGGACATCACTGGGTCAGGGGGCTGTGTGAATTCTGTGTTGAATTCTATGTTGATCAGAGGGCTGTTTCCATCCGAGCTTGAGAGAAGACTTGCCAAAGGTGCTACTGTTGACTAAGATCTTGCTTGTGATGCCCATTGAGATGTCTGATATAAACAACCCAAACAACACCGGTCCTAGCGCTGAGCTCTGTGGTACTCCACTTGTCACTACCCTCGGAGATGAGAGATCCCCTCCCACCACAACTCTCTGCTGCCTTCCCTGTAACCAGTTTACTACCCATCCCCCAATTTTTCCCTTGCACCTGTACCTGCCAGCTTACTACCTAGCCTCCCATGCGGCACCAAGTCAAATGCCTTACTGAAATACAGAAAAAGGACATCCACTGCATGGCCCTTCTCCAACTGTCTAGTTACCCAGTCATAGTAATCCACCAGGTTGGTCTGACAGGATCTGCCCATGACAAATCCATGCTGCCTAACATCCTACAGCCCATTGGTCTCCAGAAGGGACACCAGCCTCTCATTCAGGATTGTTTTCATCAGTTTTCCCATGATGGAGGTGAGGCTTACCAGCCTATAGTCTCCCGGTTCGTCTTTGGGACCAATCTTATGGAGATATGAAGAGATTTCCTATTTGTGTCTTTGCTGGCCATCTCAGAAAAAGTGCTCCTTTGTGTGTACACAAATAGAAAGTGAGCATTAAAATAGGCTGCTCTCTATAAAAACAGAAAAAGCTGTCCAATAAAAATACATAAAAATACTTTGTTACTCACACCTCAACCTCCAGAGCAAAAACAATATGTAAAGTACATAAAACAAGAGACCCATAATGTTTTTCCAGCAAATCCTACCACTGACAAAACCCCAATCTAAGAAAAAGGACCTCTGCAGGAATGTGGATATTCAGGGACAATGGTTTTCCGTTTTTAACGGTAACACCAGTAAAAATCACGGAATCCTGCTTGGTTTGCGGATTTTGAATTTTGTACCGTGCCTCACGGAAATTGCTATTTCACTGCACAGAATCCCTAAGATTTCAGCATATTTTTAAACGTTTTATTTTCTCTTTCTATGCCCCCTTCTCACAGCATCAGCTCCCACTTTTCAGAGATCCCTAGGCTGGGTATCCCCTAGCTTCACCCCAGGTAATGCTCAGGAGCTCCTGTGAGCCTGCCCCCATCCTGCCTAGGTTGTACCTCCCAGGTGGGAAGGGAGGGGACCCCAAGTCACCCCTCCACAGTCCTTTAATGTGTGTCAGGCAGACAGGTGGGTCCCTCATGGAAACTGGTTATGAAGTCTGGGGCAGCTGGGTCCCTTCTACCAGCAGCCGATGTGGGGTGATTGTTACTGGTTTTCTGGTCTCTGTCCCTGAGGGCACCAACATTCAAAGAGATCCAAGGAAGTAGGGCACATAGAGACATGCCGCTACTCCAGATCCTGGCTAGCTTCCTCTCTTCCCGATTGCTCTGCAGCCTCATTGCACCACCACCTGTGGTCACCCAGGTGGCAGAAAAGCAGAAGGACCTGCAGGCCACCGTTCCCAGAGGAGGAGGAGGAGAGCAGCCCCCCAGGTGCTCGATCCTACTCCCCTGGCCAGACCTCTGGCAACCCAAATTCACTTCTGATCCAGAGTCCCTGGCATTGCAAGCAGTAGTGCTACCTCAGTCTATTTACAGTGCTCTGTCAACTATATACCCACTTTGGTGTAAGAAAACACAAGCAGATGGAGAGGGAAATAATTCAGTTTTAGTAAAATGTTGCAAAGTGTTCAATGTTCATAATTTGCACTGTAGGTACTGTGCACTATTATTGAAATCATATATTAAAATGTTATATATGGGTGTTATGGCTGGCAGTATAGCCTAGTGGTTAGAGTAACAAACAGTGATCGAACTGAGTACATTTAGAAGACTTGGGTTTCATTCCCACAACCTCCACTTGCATACTGTGTGACTCTGAGCAAGGTACTTAACCTCCACAGTGCTCCTGGGTCACCTCTGAAAACAGGCAGTTTTGCCTAGTGGGTTTACCCAGTTTAGAAAAAAATATATAAAAAAATACCAATATATGTTTACTACATCATACAGTAGTCAGAGTACCATGTAATTTGTCTGAGTTGTACTCTGGCTGCAATGATGTTGTATAGGTAAATATAAATGTTCAGATACATTTTGTGTTTTTTAAGCTTGTTTTTAGACTTTAGTCAGGTTTTAATTGTATTTTTTGCATATGAACATCTAGGATATAGATTGCTAAGCGCAGGATCACTGTTACCAACTAGTTTATTCAAGTTTAGAATCAGCAGGGCCATCCAAAATCCTCAGTTATTTGAATGAAAATTAGTCTGAATGAAAGTATGTTCACAAGGCACAAGCACGCCTTACTGCTTATTTAGGTGAATGAGATAAAACATAGAAACATAGACTTTGACGGCCCACCTAGTCTGCCCATTTCATCATTTGCACCTTCTCTCCCGCCTGTTGTGTCAGTCTCTGTGACAACAAAAAGTTTTCTGACAGACTGCTTTAATAAAAGCAAAAGTTAAGTGTTTAAGTGTACTTATGCTTGGCCAGTGGATTTGAAAGCACATTCAGTGACACACAGAAGAAATGAGAAAGGAAAAGTGTAGCCTACTGGGATTCGAACCTCAGATCTCTGGTATGCGTTCCAGCTCTAACCATTAAGCTACAGGCTCACTGATCCAAAGCGTCTGAGAGATTTCCTTACAGCCACACACATTCCTTTCTCTAGTGTTAGCAAATTATGCAACTAGGAACCAATGTTAGAAATACCACTTTCTCTCAGTGCAGTTTAACCCCTGCAAGGTATACATATTTTTAAATCAAGGATGGAAATGAGAAAGGAAAAGTGTGGCCTACTGGGATTCGAACCTCAGATCTCTGGTATGCCGTTCCAGCGCTCTAACCATTAAGCTACAGGCTCACTGATCAAAGCGTCTGAGGAATTTCCTACCGCACACACACATTCCTTTCTCTAGTGTTGGCCAATTATGCAACTAGGAACCAATGTTAGAAATACCACTTTCTCTCAGTGCAGTTTAACCCCTGCAAGGTATACATATTTTTAAATCAAGGATGGAAATGAGAAAGGAAAAGTGTGGCCTACTGGGATTGAACCTCAGATCTCTGGTATGCCATTCCAGCTCTAACCATTAAGCTACAGGCTCACTGATCAAAGCGTCTGAGGAATTTCCTTACAGCCACACACACATTCCTTTCTCTAGTGTTGCGAATTATGCAACCAGGAACCAATGTTAGAAATACCACTTTCTCTCAGTGCAGTTTAACCCCTGCAAGGTATACATATTTTAAATCAAGGATGGAAATGAGAAAGGAAAAGTGTGGCCTACTGGGATTCAGACCTCAGATCTCTGGTATGCCGTTCAAGCGCTCTAACCATTAAGCTACATGCTCACTGATCAAAGCGTCTGAGGAATTTCCTTACAGCCACACACACATTCCTTTCTCTAGTGTTGCGCAATTATGCAACTAGGAACCAATGTTAGAAATACCACTTTCTCTCAGTGCAGTTTAACCCCTGCAAGGTATACATATTTTTAAATCAAGGATGGAAATGAGAAAGGAAAATATGTATACCTTGCAGGGGTTAAACTGCACTGAGAGAAAGTAGTATTTGTGACACACAGAAGGTAAGACCCCAGGGGCTGTTTGATGCAGGTGGGTAGAGTGGTGCTCAATTCACATCTGAGCTCAGACATGAAAACTGAGAGACACCCTTTTCATGGAGACCATGGGAAAAAAGGAATCCACATGTTTGTGAGATGCATTAGAAGGTCCTCAACTAATCACTTGCGAATTCTTTTTTAGGTGAACACACTATTTCAAAGAAACAAATTCAGGCAGTTTTTTTTTTTGTTCCTCCTACCCCCTGACCATCCACTCCTTCAGGCCTGCCAAGTCCCCCTACCACTGCTGCTGAGTCCCAACCACCATCCACTGCCCCTCATGGCCATGCTACCAGGTAACCCAAAGTAACCCTTCATCGGTGGGCCCCTATTCCTGTGGGAGGCTAACAGGGGAAGACAATCACCCTAAACAGCTTCCTGTATATCCCAGGCATGGCAGGGTTCAGAACATACACGTGTTTGGGGCTTCATGCTTAAGGAGGGACCAGCAGCCATCCTCTGAGTGGCCAGCAATTGTTTTCCCATTTTCATGGGAGCGTGACAGGCCACATGATGTCAAGGCACAAGCTGATGCCCATCATACTCTCTTCCACAATGAGGGCCAATGTGTTGCCATGCCTCCAGCCTCCACCTGGGGCCAGCAAATGTTGAGCTGTGAATATACCCTCCCTCCCAGGAGAAGGCGAGTGGTCGTTGGACACTCAAGCCTTCACTCCCCCCCCGGCCGGTCCTCCAACACCCAAACCTATTCCCAAACCCTGATCAGTGGTGTCACAGGCAGAAATCCAATTCAGGCAGTTAAATGATAGGAAAAAACAAATGTGTTCCACCTTAGTAGTGGTGGTGGCTCAGATTAATTCACATCTGAGTTCAAACAAGCAAAGAGACAAAGTAATTCGTAACTTGTGCATGTGGGGTGTGGGTGTTGAAGAAAGGGGATCATAGTGCTGTCACTACTGCCATCATCCCTGAGGGATGTGGACTGCATTGTTGCTACTGCCATCACACCTGAGAAGCCGGGGGCCGTAGTGCTTCTGCCAACCCCACTGATGGATGGGGAATGTTGTACTGCTGCTGTCCCACCAGAGGGATTTAGTTCAATACAGTTCATACATGCTATCAGATGCTGCATGACTGCCCAAGTGAATCGGTAAATCATCATTCATGGTTTTCGAAGGTCGGTCATGACTGATCATTGTTAACCATCAAATGTTACCATAAGATCATCAAAGGAGATCATGATCTAAGAACATCATCTAAATCATGATTTAATCATCAAACTTTCAAATTACTAACTGATGATTAGCAATTATTTTATTTATTTGTAAGCTTAAATCAGCATGATGGTTGTTGATGATCTGTGGATGATCAAGTGATGATCATTGATGATTACACTAGTTCAGTATTATAAGACTGCGAGTCACAGAAGTAATACTTGAAGTTTTATTTGTTACAATCATGAAAATATAAATGTCACATATCAGCAAAGACAAATTAATTATCAATTATAATGTAGATCATGTGAAGTCAAGTTTTAATCCCATTAAGAAGAGTACATGCAATGCCTGGTATAGCATACAGATTTGCATACCTAATCTGCATATTTCAAAAGCACAGTTTATTGACCAAAACAATGGTAATTTCTATTTTTAAATGAATCTTAGCATTGCCAGTATTAGTTTGCAGACTATTAGGAAAGGTTCTGAGCATAAACCAGGTACTTGTAGAAACTCACCACAACCATAAAATGACTTCAGAGGAGCTGACTTTGATAAGATGGCCAACAGAGTTAAGCTAGCCCTGGCAAAAAGAAACACAGGTGAGGGGGTACAGGCAAAGTGGGCAAGCATTAAGGATGCAATACTTGAAGCAACATCCATTGTGTTAGATAGAAAAGGAAGTGCAAAGAAGAAGGAAACCACTTTGGTTCTCAAATACAGTAGCAGAAAAGGACAGAGCCAAAGGCTGGCCTTCAGGAAATATAAGGAACACAGCGGGATGAAGATAACGAGGCATACCAAACTGCCCTAAGGGAAGCAGGGAAGGCAGTAAGGCAGGCAAAGTCCCAAACTGAGGAAACACTAGCACGAACAGTAAAAGAAGGTGACAAGACTTTCTATAGATACATTAGTGAAAGGAGAAAGTCCAGAGGGGGTATTGCTAAGCTTAATGGAGAAAAGGGAGCATGTGAGGAGGAGGACCCTGTAAAGTCATCTATCCTAAATAGATACTTTTGCTCAGTATTTACTGAAGAGAAGTTAGGGCAGACCCACAGCTCAGCATCATGGACACAGAGGAGGTGAGCACTACTTCCTTCACAAAAGAAAGTGGTCCTACAAGAGCCTGCTAAGCTCAGGGTGGATAAGGCAATGGGACCTGATGGCATACATCCCAGCGTACTTAAGGAGCTAAAGGTGGAACTAGCAGAGCCATTAGCAGAACTGTTTAGTGAGTCTCTGAGCACAGGAGAGGTCCCAGAAGACTGGAGAAGGGCTCATGTGATCCCGCTCTACAAGACTGGTAGCAGGGAGGAGGCAGGGAACTACAGACCAGTCAGTCTTACCTCAGTAGTGGGCAAGATTACGGAGGCACTCCTTAAGGAAAGGATAGTGCAACACCTGGAATACATAGGAGCACAGGATCCAAGACAGCATGGGTTTACAAAAGGAAGGTCCTGTCAAACTAATCTCATAGATTTCTTTGACTGGGTAACCAGAGTGGTGGACCAAGGGGGAGCAGTTGATGTTGCCTACCTTGACTTCAGCAAAGCTTTTGACACTGTTCCACATGGAAGATTGATAAATAAGCTGGGTAGGCTCGGGGTGGGTCAGAAGTTGGTCAACTGGGTGGCAAAGTGGTTGACGGACAGAAAACAGAGAGTGGTGGTAAATGGTATACAGTCAGAAGAGATGCAAGTCACAAGTGGGGTACCTCAGGAATCAGTCCTGGGGCCAGTCCTCTTCAACATCTTCATTAGTGACCTTGCAGATGGACTAGAGGGTAAGGCTTGTCTGTTTGCAGATGACACCGAGATCTGCAACAGAGTAGATGATCCAGATGAGGTGGGCAGAATGAGAAAAGATCTGGATAAACTAGCAAAATGGTCAGAAGAGTGGCAACTGGGATTTAATGCAAAGAAGTGCAAAATCATGCACATAGGGAAGAAACCCTGAAGCCACCTTTAGGCTGGGAGGGTTGCTAGCAGTCACAAAGGAAGAAAGAGACGTGGGCATCATCATCACTGATAACCTGAAATCATCCAAGCAGACCTCTAAAGCAGTAGGTAAGGCTGGGGGTGTTAGGTGTATTAGTAGGGGTATCCAAGTCGGTAAGAGGGAGGCAATAATCCCTCTTTACAAGACACCTGTTAGGCCCCCATCTGAGTACTGCGTGCAGTATTGGAGGCCACACCTTCACAAGGACATTAACCAAATTGAGGCAGTCCAGAGAAGGGCAACTAAAATGGTGCAGGAACTGCATCAGAAGACATATGAGGACAGATTAACAGAGCTCAATATGTATACCCTTGAGCAAAGGAGGAGAGAGAGGTGATATGATCGAGGCATTCAAACACCTTAAGGGCATTAACAAGGTGAAAGAGTCTAACATGTTTAAATATAAGAAAATAGCAGGACAGAGGACACAGCATGAGATTAGAGGGGCCGATTAAGGGGAATGTAGGAAATTCTTTTTCACAGAAAGGGTGGTGGATGCATGAAATGGCTTACCACAAGAAGTGGTGGCTATGAATACAGTGCAGGGCTTCAAACAGGCATGGGATAGGCATTAGGAGCAATACAAATGACTATGAATAGATAGGTCACTGACAGAGCAAAGGCCGATGGCGCATTTATAAAGTAGAAAAATAAATGGGCAGACTGGATGGGCCTTGCGGTCCTTATCTGCCATCAACTTCTATGTTTCTATGTTTCTATGAATCATTTAATGGGGCTATATAAACCAATAAGAGATGTTTTAACCCAACAAGATGTGAGGTATCAGAGTAAGTATAGCTGAAAGCAATGAGCATCTAGAAAAGATGTATCATAACTGATCATTTCAATAAAGATGTGTAAATGTAGGCTGGCCCCCATGGTGCTGGATGCTTTACCTCAGGCTATGCCAGCATCCTGGGTTCAGGAACAACCTGGGTTGTTGTGGTGCCAACATGAGGGGGAGGGTGGGAGCAGGATTGATTAGTGGCTCTTCTTTCCGGGAGGGGCTCACCTGTCTGCAGTCCTGTTGTCACTGGATGGAGGTCCAGTGAGCAGGCACAGTAACAGAGCGACTGGTAGGGCAGGGTGTCCCACAGTGTGTGACATGCATGTGCCTCCATATGCATGCACTATGTAGGGATGCAAGGGGTCAAAGAGGAAAATTAAAAAAAAAAAAAACATATTGGGAAAAACAAATGTCTAAATGTAACACAAATTCCAACAGTATAGAGAAAAGATAAATATATTTTTTTAATTTATTACTGTAATCTTGACCATGGGCAGTCTTGAAAAATGATGATGATATGAAATAATCATTAAGCATAATCTCCATTTCTATAACTTCATGGTTTTTGATTGGCAGTCATTTAAAGTTGATGTTTAATGATTGTTAATTATAATCGTGATGATGGTTTTTGAAGCTTAAACATGATCTTTGAACATAACTGAAAATGATCATTCATGATACATCATTATAAAGTCATCATCTTTTCAGCTGGGTAACATTGCAACTGTCACAATCACATTTTTCACGTGGTTAGGGGTTAAACGTGATGCTGTGCTGCTGAAAACCCTGTTATTTAGACTAATGCCTAGTTTCAGGTGACAACTTCTAGCACCTTTCTGTTCCTGTCTACCCACTCCCTAACCCTATTTCCTCTTCCTTGACCCTCACCAGCTCAGTCCCCTAGTCACTGCTCTTCACCTTTTTACCCCTACCCAACACACACTGTGCACTTCGTTTCAGACATGAATGTTTACTACTTACTGTTGTATACAGTGCTGTATTTATAATATGTCAGCATATTTTACTGCTGCCTCTGAAACATAGAAACATAGACTTTGTTGTAATAATTTTTATTATTGTTTCCAAAATATAGGAAAACAAAACATAAAACCACATTACAAAATACAGTCATCGATTGTGAAAGTACATATTTATACATATATATATATATATAATATATCTATATAATACCCCCCTGCCCACACTTGTAGGGGTAGTATACTGGTACAGTTGCCATGTGAAGGCAGCAGAGTATCACTTCGAAGTAACCTGTATGCACATAACCCTACAACATATAAAATAAAGAATAGTATACTGCAGCTGGGTTACAGACTCTATTTATGTAATGACATACCGTGGAAGTAAACAGGATACACCCTGGCTACCACATAACCTCCCAGTATTAATCATATAAAGAGTACTTACCAAAGCCTTGGGGTCAGATCAGAACCTTCTCCTTGCCGGACATACACAACTCTACAGAAGTAAGTTTATAATTGTTGCCAGGGGTGTTCCTTTTCAAGGCATCTGGAGCAATTTAACTATGAGCATAGATATGTTCTGCAAAGACCAGCCTGATCCTGTAATGAAACCAAAATATCCCAAGCTTAAATCTGTACTCATACAATAAACCTTCCACATGTCCACACTATTCAAACATAGCGGTTATAGTTTCAGTATTGTCACAGCCACCTTGAGGCTTGGGGCAGCTGTGCTAAGACCCTGGTTCAAGTCCCACCTCATCTGACTACCTGTACGACCAGCAAAGAAGACTGAGGGTAATCACCCTATTCCTGTTGGTGGAGGAACTTGCACCAAGTATCTCAGGTATGTGTCCCAACAGGCTGTAAATAAGGAAAGTTTAGATTTCTGTAGGTAGGATATCTTATCCAGTTTGGCCAAAGTAGACAAAGACCCCATTATTGCTGCTACCATAGGGGACCACTGAGGTCCTCAATGGCATAGTATAGCTCTTTTAGTTTGTAGCGCTAACAAAGCCAGCCATCTAAATTTTAACGGTGACAATTTGGGCATTACCCACTTAACCCCAAGATACAGAAAAGGGGGCATGTAGGAATGGTCTGTTGAAGAACCCGGGAAGCAAGATCCAGAATCTCTTGCCAGAGAGTTTGGATCTTGGGGCAGGTCCACAATACATGCGCTAGATCCCCCCTGGCTGTTGACACCTCCAGCAATTGTCCTTATCTATTACTTTAGCTCTATGTAGAATAACTGGAGTTCTATACCAAGAGTGTGCAATTTTATTTTGAATTAGTCTAGATTTGGCATCAGTGAACCAAGAGTGGACGTCAACCCAGGCTTTATCCCAAGCATCAGAAGATATATGGGTCTGCAACATCTTCTCCCATCTGTGCTGCACTGTCTCAGATTGAATTGGGAGACTATCACGGAGGGTGGCATATATCTGACCCGCTAGGCCCTTGGTACAAGATATCCACTTAGCCAATGGTGATGGTTGGACACGACCCAAAGGACAGGGTGGAAGCTGCTGGATAGTGTCCCTAATCTGGAGATATCTCCAGAAATTGCCTGCTGGAATTCCCCATTGCTGTCTTAGAGACTGAAATTTCTGAATATTCTTTTGATCGGGGGTCAACAAGTCTCCCAGCTTAGTAATACCCAATGCTACCCACTGCCTCCATATGATTTTGCTTCCACCTATGGTAATGTCTGGATTGTGCCAGATAGGCACGTATGAAAGAGAAAGAGGGGCCAGATTGAGTTTACAATGATAGCTAACCCAATTTCTCCTAGCTGTATCTATTGTAGGGGAAGTACGTTCTAACCCAAACTTATTCCCCCTAGCTTTTTTGGAATTATCCTTCTGTACCAGAAGAGATAAGGGATGAGACAGCCCCGCAACATCTGTCTCAAGCTGCACCCACTGTGGTGAAAGAGGGGAGAGAGGTCGAGCCCAATTAACTGTTTGAGCTAAGAGAAAGGCACGGTGGTATCCTTCTAACCACGGGAGGTTCCACCCCACCTGTCGCCAGTGTGATCTTAATTTGGCCCGACTGAACCTGGGTTTGGATCCCTCCCATAAAAAGTCCCCAATTACTTTATCAATACTCTGGAACCACTGTGTGGGTAAGAGGACTGGTAAATGTCTTAGGAGGTAAAATAGTTTGGGTGCAGAGATCATAGTCACTGCCACCACTTTCCCCACAAGAGTAAGTTTAAGTAACTTCCATCTATCGAAATCTGTCTTAAGGGAGGACAGAAAGGGTTGTATATTGGTGTGCCAGATTACTTCTAAGGATGGAGTCAGGAAAATACCCAAATACGTGATCCCCCCTGAAGCCCAAACTAGCTCATCCGCAGCTAAGTCCTGCTGAACACAGTGCTCATTCAGGGGGAGTATTTCTGTTTTAAGCCGATTCAGCCGTAGGCCAGAATTCTTAGAGAATTCTTCTAGCAGATCAAGAAGCGGGGGGGATAGCAGTATGTGCATTCTCCACAAGGAGGAGAAGGTCATCCGCATACATAAAATTTATATAGGATATCTTCCCCACTGTCAGCCCTTTAATCTTTGGGTGATTATGGATAGCCGATGCCATGGGTTCCGCCGCCAGGACGAAAAGTAAGGGAGAGAGCGGGCATCCTTGCCTCATCCCTCTGCCCAATGGGAAAGGTTGGGAAAGCGTCGAGTTAGTATTAACTCTGGCTAAGGGGGCCCCATATATAGCTTTTATCCTTGCAAGAAAGGTGTCACCTATCCCGAAATGAGAAAGAGTCATATATAAATAGTCCCACTCCATGGAGTCGAATGCCTTTTCGAAATCTACCGTGATAGCGGCCGCGGGGGTATGAAGAGACCTGGCCAGGGGAATCAAATTCATCGGGGTTCTTAAGTGATCAGAACTCTGCCTGCCCGGTATAAATCCCACTTGTGACGGGTGTATCAATTCAGCCAACATCGGGCTGAGTCTGTAGGCTAAGATTTTAGCATACAGTTTACTGTCCAAATTTATAAGTGAGATAGGGCGATAATTCCCCAGATTCGTGGGGTCTTTGCCTTTCTTGGGAATCACGACTATAATTGCCTCCCACATGGAGGACGGTAAGGCACCCTTAAGTTCGACCTCCTGAAACACCTGAGTCAAAAGGGGAGAGATAATGTGGCCCAGAGTCTGATAGAATTCTGCAGGGTATCCATCACTACCCGAGGATTTCCCCTTTTTCAAGTCCTGGATGGCTATCATCAGTTCTTCCTTTGATATAGGGAGCTCTAACTGTTGTGTATGCTGACTCTGCAGCTTAGGCAAGCCTAGAGAATTTAAGAAGCCCCGAGTGTCCAAATTATGACCTACATGAGTGGAACAATATAACTTTTTATAGAATGAACTGAAGACATAATCTCATTAATATCCCCTGGAGAAGTACATAATGAACCTAAAGTATTTTTTAAGTCTGGGATAAATCTACTAGCCTGTTGTTTCCTTAGTTGGTATGCAAGTACCTTGCCCCTTTGTCCCCCCTTCCCAAAACATATGTTTAAGACATAAGATAGCAGCTTCAGCTTTCCTATTCAGAAGCTGATTAATTTCAAACCGAATGGCCCAAATGGATTTCCCAATGGGAGAATGAATATTAGGGGAGGGCAGCGTCTTAAAAATACTTTCAGCTTCAGCCAATTCCCGTTCAAGATTAAGCAACTGTGATTCTCTTTGTCTGCGTCTAGCAGACGAAAAACCCCATAACATTTCCTCGCATTGTGGCTTTAAAAGCCTCCCAAGTTGTGCAGGCAGAGGTGTCACTTATAGGGTTTTCTGCAAGAAAAAGAGAAGCCTCTTTAATAAGCCAAGGGGTGAACTCGGGGTCCTGAACCAGAAGTGGGTCCAGTCTCCATTGCTTAGTCGGGGGAACCCCTGGGTCCCAGTGTAGCAGGAGCTGGACTAAAGCATGGTCAGAGATACAGCAAGGGAGAATTGAAACATCCGAAGTTTTAGTAGTCAGAGTAGCTGATCCAAGCCAGAAATCAAGCCTACTATATGAGTTGTTTGGAACTGAGTGAAATGTACAGTCTCTTGTTCTGGGGTGGAACAATCTCCAGAGATCTACTAGCCCCTGATCAGACAGCATTTGATGAAGAGCCTTCACACTTCTAGGATGTGCCTCTTTCCCGCCATCATTTCTATCCAAAATAGGCATCAAAGTCAGATTGAAATCCCACCAATAAGTAACGGGCAATCCGGAGGTTAAATTCAGTGTTACTTCTGCCAACTTATGAAAAAGTGTGGGCATCACCACTGAGGGATATACATTGCAGAGAGTGACTGGGCCTGTGGGAGTGTTATAAGTGGCCATAACCCATCTGCCATCAGAATCTGCACGTGTCTGGATTAACTTCCAGGGAAGGGACTTATGCACCAAAATCTGAACCCCATGTTTCCTGGTCAGGGCATTAGATTGCACTTGCTGGCCAACGCAATCCTTCACCACACAGATGTGATCTTCCCCAGTAAACTTTGTCTCCTGGAGAAAGGCCACTTGAGACCGTTTACGTTTCAGGTGTGCAAGGACTTTCTTACGTTTTATCGGGGAATTCAGCCCTGAACATTCCAGGTGTGCATCACAATATCAGCCATTTAGCTAAGATCCTCAATGTAAACCTAGCATGTAAAATACTCAAAGGAACTAAGTTTTTCTCCAGGCTAGGTATTAAAAGTCACTATACCAGTCGAGGCAAACAAGAAACCCCCCACAGCAGGCAGGGATTAGCTAACTAGACTGCAACAACAGTGGTGGAATTCAAGCATGCATGGGACAGTCATAAGGCAATTCTAGGGGATGGGGGTAGGAAAAAGTAGGCTGCTGGTTAACTAGGATCTGCAGCTTATCCAGTAGGCAGGGAAATGGGCAGACTGGGTGGGCCAAGCGGTCCTTATCTGCCGTCAAATTCTATGTTTCTATGTAACAACTATGTACTAATACTATAACTAAGTAACAAACAACCAAACTAACTTCCTACTACTATTAAAGGAAGAGCAGTAAGATTAAACCAGCTAGAAACCTAGCCAATAGTATATCTTGTCATTCCTGGGGGGTGGACCAGATACTTCTCAAAAGGGGAGAAGACCCCTGGCTACTGTAGAGCATATACAAAACCCTCTAAAACGGGACAGAAACCAAAGACTAAATCCGCACATACTAGAGCCTTCTACGGATCTGCCAACTATCCCCTCATACGGGGGGAAGGGTAACAGTCCTGTGACCGAGTCCTTGGTCCAGTTTACTGCCCTGCTGTAATGGGGAAATCAAAGTCCCTCGTACCAACATAATGTCTTCAGATGTTACCATAGGACATCCCCCCCACTTGAGCATCTAGTATTCACTTAAACATTAGTCCTTCTATTGAATATTTACCAACATTCAGTAGGGCCTACATATATACCAAGCCATGCACTGCATAGTCTGAATAGAACTGTGAAGTGTGACCCGATCGCTACCACATTCCTAGGAACCATTGTGTTACCTCTGGCATTGTTTAAGCACTGAATATCACCCATAGGGTCCAGTTGAATCCCTTATTCTCCTCCCACTAGGCCCTTGGAGCAGACTACAGCGAGGGGTGAGACAACTGCCCTGAGAGAGACAGTGGAATCACAACAATGGGGTAAAGGACAGGCCGGGAAGGAAGATAGGGGAAATCATACTGGATACCTCGTACACCCGGGGATTCATACTATCACGAGAGGATATTCACGCACCCCCGACCTCGTGATTTTACCTCCTACATATATGTCCATATATCCACTTCCCTTTTAGCCCCAGTGACTACCCACTGAGTGGACCACCTTTGGCAGCTAGATCATCTAGCTGAACATATTAACTGGTATCCTCCGGCCAAAAAACCTTCTGAAAATAAAAACACTGTCCCCAAGAGCTTCCCCCAGGTATAACTCAAAGAAGCCCTACCTATTCCCACCTGCAAAATTACAACATTAGACTAACAGCAATTCAAATACTTATCTAACAGTGAACAATTTAATCCAAAGAAAGAAAAGTCCCAATGCTCATGAAGTTTTCAGTTGCTTTCCCTCTTCTGGTTCTTGATCCGTGGAGTGACCTGGGGGGGAGCCTGGAGCCAGAAAGTCCGATGATGTACTTGCTGCGACCCTGCTCATATCATAAGGACTATCCTTATGTGGTTCTTCCTGAAAACTTCCTTCCAAGTGTCCCCCTCACTCTCCATTGCTTCGCATACTTCTGCATCAGGAAAATCGCTCAAAATCGCAAACCGGTTTTGTGCAAAATAGGGACTAACATGTTCTATCTGATCTTCACCCTCTGCATCTAGAGGGGGAGAAGTCAGATTGTCGACGCTGTTCTTCCTTTCTTGTGGATGGCCCCGTTTAGTGTGCAGGGAAGATGGAGGCCTCTTTCGAACTTTCGAGTTCCTGGGTTCTACTCCCACCAGGGGCGCAGACTGGGGAAAAGTATCTGGAGGATCAGCAGCTGAAATGGGAAGTCACTGGTTGTTTCCCGCCTGACTAGAAGATTGGGAAGTCAGACCTCTCGGCAGGTATTGGCAATATATTCAGAGCCGCCTCTGAAGGCGAAATTGCTGAGTTGTACCATTTATTGAGATTTGCAGTGTGGCCGGATATCTTAAAGTGAAAGGGATCTTTAAAGCATGTAACTTCCTTTGGGCTTCAGTGAAAGCTTTACGACGAGCTGCAAGTTCCTTCGAGTAATCTTGAAAAACCATGATCCTATGTCCCTGCCACTGTAATTGTCCAAGCTCTCTCGCCCTAGCCTGTATTGCCTCTTTTTCGGCAAAGTTAAAAATTCGAGCCAAAATGGGGCGAGGTCGTTCCCCCTGGGCAGGCCTGGGCTGGGCAGTACGGTGAGCACGCTCCACAGTAATTTTAGTGCCCTGGGGGAGCTTCAAAATTTCTGGCAGTGCCTGTTGTAAAAATGGCAAGACCCTCCCCTCCTCACAGCCCTCCGGAAATCCCAGTAGGTGCAAATTATTCCGCCTACTCCTATTCTCCAGGTCGTCCACTTTGTCCTGTAGTTGATTTATCTTAGCTGCCTGATCTCGCATTAGGAAAGAGTGACTAAGTAATGAATCCTCCTGCGTGTTTGCCTTTTGTTCCACTGCATCAACTCGGGCACTAATTTGCTGGATAGCGAAAGCTGAGTTACTAGCTGCCAGCGTGAGGTTGTCTATGCTGGCCATAATCGATGTGAACATTTCCATGATCGATGGCTCCTCTCGTTCCTTTGCTGCCTGCGCCATCTTGTGCAGCACATAGAGCTGGGCAGCAGATTCCCTCACTCGTGATGCGCTTTGCCACAGAATCTCTGCATTCAAAAGCTCCCGTTTCGTTGAGGCAAAGTTTCGGCAGCCTGGTCCGTTAACACCCGATATGAAAACCTCCCCAAAGGTAGTAAATTCCAGGTACTTGGCTCCGTGCAAAAGGAACTACGCAATTATGTCGCCATCTTAGCAGAGCGCTAACCACGCCCCCCCAGAAACATAGACTTTGATGGTAGATAAGGACTGCTTGGCCCACCTAGACTGCCCATTTCCCTATCTACTGGATAAGCTGCAGATCCTAGTTAACCAACAGCCTATTTTTTCCTACCCCCACAAGAATTGCCTTATGTCTGTCCCATGTATTCTTGAATTCTCCCACAATTTTTAGCCCAGAACCTCCTCTGAGGCAGTTCCATGTCTACCACCCTCTCTGTGAAAAATACGTCCTCATATTGCCCTGAGCTAACCCCCATCATCAAATTGTGCCCCTTGTTCTTGCATCCTTTTCTGAAAGATGCTACCTCTTGGACTTTGTTGATTCCACTGGGGTAGCAAAGTTTCTACCATGTCCCCCCTTTTCCCTCCTTTCCTCAAGGGTATACATATTAAACTCTACTAGCCTCCTCCTCATATGGCTTCTCTTGCAGACCCTGCCCATTTTAATTGCCCTCCTCTGGACTGGCTCCATCCTGTCTATGTCCTTGCAGCGATGGGGTCTCCAGAGCTGGATGCAGTACTCAGATGGGTCTCACCAACTGTCTGTACAGAAGGATAACAACTTCCTGTTTTCTGCTGGTGATGTCTCTCCTATACATCCCAGTATCCCCCAGCCCTCCCTATTGCCTTCTCACATTGCTTGCCAACCTTAAGGTCATCTGATATGATTACCCTCAGGTCCCTTTCCATTTTTTTTGTTACTACCCCACTATGTACTCTTCCCTGGGTTTTGTTTCCCAGGTGCATTATCTTGCACTTCTTTGAATTGAATCCAAGCTGCCATACTTCTGACCATTCTTCCAACCTTCCCAAGTCCCTTTTCATCCTTTCCATGCCCCCTTGTGTATCAACCCTGTTGCTGATCTTTGTGTCATCTGCAAAGAGGCATACTTTTCCTTCCAGTCCAACTGCAATGCCACTTATAAAGACATTAAAAAGGACTGGACCAGTACTGAACCCTGTGGTACCCCACTATTAACCCCCATTCTTCAGAGTGGACTCCGTTTACTATTACATTCTGTGTCCTGTTGTCCAGCCAATGTTTTACCCAGGCTACCACCCTGGGACCGACTCACAGGCTAATAAATTTGTTTATTAATCTTCTGTGTGGGACTGTGTCAAATGCCTTGCTAAAGTCTAGGTAGGCCATGTCCATAGCCCCTACCTCTGTGTACACCAGTTATCCTATAATTGCAGCTATGCTGACTAAATGACCAAATTATATTTTCAGTTGGGTCGGGCGATCCTAAGTAAATTATATTATAAATAAAACTGCATATTTTATGGAAATTTCAAGAATGAGAGCTTTGTAAAAGCCAGGGGTGCAATATTCAAACATTCCCCCACAATCATTTGTACCAAGCAACCCATATTTAATACAGGCTGTGGTGGCCATACAGCCAGGGCCTGTTGTGACTACTGTCATGTGGGTTGATTTGGTATTGGTTGATGCTAGGTAAAAAGGGGGCAGACACCTAATTTGCACATTCAGTTCTATAATGTGGTTTCATGTGTGCTGCACTTCTTTTTTTTTGGGGGGGGGGGTGAACTGCCCACAGGAACATTTGTTAAAGCCTGCAAAGCTAGCACTAAAGTGACATGTTACTATTTTCCATTCAATGTAGTAGATGTGTAAATGTTCCATCTCAAGACCACCATTCATTCTCCTAATGGATCTAGAGGTAATTCCTCCAGCTCCTACTTAACATTTCCAGTTACATCACAAATAGTAGTACAATACGCACTATCTGGTTCTAGCTCCCCCCGTACCCCAAAGGTTCACTTTCCTCTTTACTGGTGCTGCTGTCTTATCAGACAGGCCTCTTTTCTTTTTTTCTTGTAAAACCCACCCGGTTCATGTGAATGACCTCCCCAGCACTGGGACTGTTGAGCTCAGTGTTGTTGAACTTGTCACCCATCATAACCGTTGCCCATCTGGCAGCCCTAGTGGCACTGCCCTGTCCCACTGGATACACACGTGACTGGAATTTTTGTATATCATATATACTGTATGTGTATATATATATATATATATATATATATATATATATATAGTTTTATTTATTTTTTTTTTATTTTAGTCTTTGGTAACCGGGTAAGCCCACGTGCCTGTTTTCAGGGGCTACCTAGGAGCACTGGGCAGTTAAGTGACTTGCTCAGAGTCACATAGTATGCAAGTGGAGATTATGAGAATCAAACTCAGGTCTGGTCTGCTGGATGTATCAAGCTTGTTCACACCTCATTCCTCTAACCTCTAGGCTATACTGTCAGCCAGTTTTAGCATAAGTCCAGACAGTGGGTGTCGCCACTTGCAAGGTGCTGCCACTATATGCACCCCCCAACTGCCTAGAAATTAAGTTTTTTTTTTCATCTCTAATAATTCTTGACTCTTTATGTTTACTTTCTTTCCTCACCGACTCTCACTCCCGATTCACTCGATACTGCCAAGGTGCAGAGGCACGAAAACCAAAACTGCCAACTGCTGTATGCTCTGTACTCTGATTGGACAGACAATGAACTCCAATCTATCTGTTCTGTGAGGCGTTGGAACAGAGGGGCAGCAAAATGGTGCAACAGATCCATCCTTTAAATGTCATCAGCCACAGGTTTTATTTTAGGACACAAATCTTTTTTTGTTTTCACTGTGAAAGGGTCTGCAATGGGGGCTGCCCTGACTGCCGCACCCCCCGCCCCCAGGCCAGCCCTGACATTGAAACACAAGTTGGATGAATACATGAATACAAATTGCAACAGTGGAAACCATTAAATGTTAGGGACACAATCCAGACAGACCACACAGTCTTCTTATATCTCTAAAACCTAAGTACGAACCAAAGTAAGTTTAAATACAGGATGTCACTGTATTGACTCTGTCCACCATCTGTGACACTGTGTTGAAGAATTCAGTGGAATTCATCTGGCAGGACCTCCTTTTCATAAAACCATGCCGCGTGCTGTCCTGGAAACCGCATTTCTACAAAACTTTATCAACTGTCCCTTGACAATAGTTTCAAACAGTTTCCCCACTATTGAGTTATGCTGAACAGTCTGTAGTTGTCTGGCTCTCCCCAGTCCTCATTCTTATGTAGAGGTACAACATCTGCCACCCTCCAGTCTATGGGGTTGCATCTGTTACCAGAGAACAGTTGGACAGGTCTACAACTGCCAAGAGCGTTGCTAGATTCTTCCCTAACTCTAAGCATCTGGGGATGCAACCTGCCTGGTCTCAGTGACTTACTCGCCTTCAGTTCCCTCAACTCCTTCAGCACGCTGTCATCAGTGATGGACACTATCGCCATCCTTGTCTCCCACCCAGCTTTAAATCAATAATACTGCAGTGGCCTCCTCCTTCAACTGTGAAACCTGAGAAAAAAGATGAATTTAGTATGTCTACATTTTGTCCATCCTCCTCCACCAATATTCCCTCCTTATTCAAACTTTCAATCCCCCCCCCTTGATTTTGTTATCTCTGATGAATCTAAACAAAGCCTTGTCATTTTTCTTAACCCTTTCTGCTATTTTGAGTTCTGAATCCACCATAACCATTCTCACTGTATTGCTGGCCTACTTCAGCTTGCTATTTTCCTCCAACTGATCAGCCTTGTACTTCCTGAAGGCTCATTTCTTGGCAAATATTGCCTCTCACGCCTTCCTGGAGAACCTACTAGGTCTCTTGTGTCTCTTAATTTTCCCAACCTGTCTCATATATGTCCCGGATACATCTTGGATCCCCTGTTTAATGGCATATCAATCAAGTGGATTGGCACTGAGATTTCAACTAGTTGTAGCCTTAAACTGAAGGAGAGCATTGCTGATGCTCACTTCATTGTAGAACCTGATTTCTTCTTTACCAGCATCATGAGGGGGTCTACAACTTCTACAAGACCACCTCGCTCATCAACAGATGTAGTCTGTAGTTTCCCTAACTCTTAGATTGCTTCAGTCTGCATCTGGCATGTCACGATCTCTTACTAGAAGCCAGCCTAGTGGTGTTGAGGGTTGAGACGCTGGACGCCACACCTCATACCACACCGGTGACCCAGGTTCAGGAACGAGCACAGGCCATCGGGGGTCGGCAGGGGAGGAGAAGGATTGAGCACCCAACAGCTGCTCTCCTTCTCTGGGGAGGGAGGACATGCAGGCCTCAATGCAATACCACCACCTGGGGGTACCCGGGTGGTAGGTGCAGGAGGAAGCAGCATGAATGGGAGGGCTGAGCGTCAGCTGAGAGCTGGAGTGAAGGATGCGTCTCACCATGTCCCTGACTCCTTGGCTCTCATTGCATGCTGATGCTTAGGGGGTGGGATGAGAAAAAGAGGAAAATGCTCCCCATGTCAGTGCCAGTAGATGGGCTTCGGAGGACGGTGCTTGGGGATTCCGGGGGTTCCCGTACAGGCTGCATGCTCCATCAAGTGTCTGGGGGAGTTAAGGGGGACTCCTCCACACCAGCCGGGGGGTTATCCAGTGGGTTTAGAGTCTCAAAGAGTGGGGCACTGATATGTGTGGGCATCTCCTGGAAGGGCTCCAGCACTGGTCATCATAGAGGCCCCGAAGAGAGAGGCTGACGTGGGGAAGGTAGGAGCATAAATACAGGGTTAAAAAAAAAAACAATCTCTTACCAGGCAACCTCCCCCCTTCATCTGCCTTCTTTTTCTCCCTTATCTGTCCATCTTTTCTCACTGGTTTGGTCATGGCCTGTAAGTCACACCCACTAGGAGGTTCTTTCATTCCACCACCATCAGTTGAACCCATGGAGATTCCACTCCACTCTCTTATAGGTTCATAGGTTCATAGATTGTGTTCAAGTTCAGTGAGCTGAGGCCCTTTAACGAATTCGCCATCCAAATTATGGATGGAACATATATTTTTCTTCCCCCATGTAGATAGCAAATTTATGTTTGAATGCTGTTATATTTGTAGTGTCCATGATTTCTTTAGGTAGTTCATTCCATTTAGTTATTGCCCTCTGAGTGTAAAATTTACTTCTTTTTACCATTTTGTTATTTTTCCCAAGTAATTTCTGTTTGTGTGACCTAGTTGAGGTAATACCCTTATTATTTCATAGGCCTAAAGTTTCCATCATGTACTGATCTTTTAGGTTTTATATTTAAGGCAAAGGTCTCCCCTAATTCTTCTATATTCAGTTGAATATAGATTCAATATATGAATTCTGTCCCTGCATCCCATGTGCTTAAATGATAATTTTTTTTTGGTCATTCTTCTCTGGACTTTTTTCTACCATTTTTGTGGGTTCTTTTGTGTTGGGGTGTGCAAAATTGCACACAATATTCCAAGTGGGGATGCACCAAGGCAGTATACAGAGGAGCAATAACTTTGCTATCTCTGCTTTTCATATTGCCCAAAATGCAACCTAGGATTTTTTGGCACTTTTTGGTCATCTCAACTGTGTTCCTGTCAAAACTGAGATCCTCAGTAATAAGCACTCCTAAGTCTTTTTCTTCTTTGACAGTTTTTAATATAGTATTGTTTATTTTGTATGGATACATTTGCTTATTTTTCCCCATGTGCATAACCTTACATGTCTCTATATTAAATTTCATTTTGTTATTGTCTTCCCATTGCTCAATATTGTGTAAGTTATTTTATATTTCCCTTGCATCTTCCATGGTTAAACCAACCTTCCTAGTTTGCAGTCGTCTGCATACTTTCCTACCCACACACTTCCAGAAGTTGTGAGGGTGGAGATCATAATATTCCCTAACTCCTTATACTCAGTTGCCTTAAGCCTTCCCTGGTATACAGCACTACCCCCCTCTCCCTGTCCTTCCTGAACAGGTCATAGCCAGGGACCAAGCGGTCCCAGATACTGCTGGATGTCACCCAAGTCACTGTTGTGGCCATACTATCCAGTCTTCTCTCCTTCCATAGCCTGAAAATCATTCATTTTGTTGCCAAGGCTCTTGGGGTTTATGTAGACCACCTTCCAGAAGTCTTGTTTCACAACCTTGCCCTACCCATAACCTGCTCATTCCTTGCTTAACCCCATAACCTTTATGCATTCCTTACCACCCCACTTGGCTAATTTGTTTCCTGCTCCCATGTTTTGTTTCATGCTGTTTATTTATGGATGTTTGTACTTTAAGTCTACAATGTAGACTGAATACATTTACTATCATCATGTTTCTGAATCATACAGACATGTTTTAACAACAGAAAATTAAGATAGCTCTGCTCTACATAAAGTAAGATCTAGTCCAACTCCACTGGAAGAGGAGAGCACCAAAGTAAATTTCTGTTTATGTGGATTATATATATCAGTAAATGTAAAACTTTCAGTCCATTTATAGTATTTCAAATCAGATCCATTTCAGCATCACCACAAAAGAACAAGTCCATTCACAAAAAGAATCCAAAAATAATTGTGTAAAGTTCTGTTTTCTTCATAGATGTCATATGTCCATCTGAGTCAGTTGGAGAACATGTCAGGGTCAGATGATGTGAAATAAAATGCCCACAGCAACTGTACAAGTTGATCCACTTCAAAGAAAGTGTTGCTGTTACTGTCCTTAGCAACCTTTACCTTGGCCAGGCTTTGGAGAGAATTAGGCCCCTATTTCAAGAACTTCCTGATGGTTGGCTAGGAATTTGTATAACTTTTTTGTTGTGTGTGGTAACACTAATCTGGAAAGATGAAAAATCTGGGACCCTTGAATTCCAGTGTTCTAGGCCAGGTGTAGATGGAGATGGGGTATCACCCAATAACTAAATAAATGCTGATGGTTGTTTAACGTAGCAGATATACCCCAAATTTATCATCTGTATGTTGATCGCATGAACGCTGGGGTAAAACGATAGTTTGCATCAGTTTTGTACTGACACCTTGATACATTTTAAGATTTTCTGCTCCACGTACTTAGTGCAGATTCTTGGGCCGTTACTACGAGAGTAAGTGAAATATACATTCAAGTGTGGTCTCAATGAATAGATGGGAGTTAGAGCTTTAAAATGCATACCAGTATGTTACCTCAAAAGATTAGTGTTAAAAGTTATAGGGTTAAATGCCAACCTCCAACCCCTAATATCCTGTGAAATTTCAAAATATTCTTATATTTAATCTTGTTAAACAGAATTTATTGTGCTTTATAATATAAGTTTATGTTGTCTAAAAGGGTAAGGATTTGGCTTTGAAATGCATATGTGGTTTTGAAGTCTTAAGGTAATGTAAAAGGATAAACTGATAAAAGTGAAGACACCATTAATAGGTGAAATTTTAGCAAGTTTATACTTTGTCAAATTTTGTGATTTATAGCTTTGCACACTTAATGCAGATTTTTGGACCATTACTGTGAGACTAATTTAAATATGCATTCAAGTGTGATCTTAATGAATAGGTGGGGGTAGGAGCTTAAAAATACACACCCATAAGTTGCCTCAAAGGTTAATTTTAAAAGTTTTATTTAAAGAAGGAAATTTATTTAAAAAAAAACACCTTTGTTTACACAAAATATTTTTGTTTTAAAAAATTAAAACGTGACTGTTGGTAAAGTAGTGGAACTTAGTCCTGTCCATCTAGGAAAAATCTTCGTCATCATCAAATATGGCAAGGCAAGGCAAGTTTTATTTTTTGGGTTCCCAATCCTAGAGGTTCTGGACACCATACATAAAATACAAACTGTTCATTTAAATAAAACATAAACATAGGTAAAACATTAATAAATAACCAAACCATCTAAAAATAATTAAAAAATAGCAGCAATCATTAAAAAGGCTATCCCACAGAACTATACTAAACAGTATAAGAGAAGGCCTGACTAAACAGGAGGGTCTTGAGGTGGGCCTTGAATACTTCAACTGACAGGGCCTCTCTTACAGATGGAGGCAGCGCATTCCACAGGATGGGGCTGGCAACACTAAATACTCTGTCGCCGGTGGTCTTAGATTTCATCCTGGGAATCACAAGGAGGCCTCTAGTGGAAGAACGGAGGGAACGGACCAAGGCAGCAGGCATCACAAGTTTGACAAGTATCCAGGGCCCAACCAATGTAGGGCCTTAAAGGTGAGCAAGCCCACCTAGAAAAGTATTCTCCACCTGACCGGCAGCAAGTGCAGTTCACGCAGCACTGGAGTGATATGGCAGTATTTAGACTGCCCAGTTAACAATCTGGCAGCTGCATTCTGCACTAGCTGCAGCCTATGGAAGGTACCTCCTGAGACCCCGAAGTAGAGCACATTACAGTAACCAAGTCTGGATGTTACAAAGGCATGTACCAAGGTGGGGAGGTCCATGGGCAGAACTAGGGGTTTGATCCTGGCAATGTTCCTGAGATGATAGAAGCTGATCCAGACTATGGATGACACCTGAACTTCAAATGTCAATCCGCTGTCAAAGGTCACACCAAGACTGTGCACCCTAGAGGAGGCCTTTAATGGCTCACAACTCAGGAATAACCCTGTTGCTGTGCCAGAGGCCATCCTATCATGCCTGCTGTTCGACTCCACCAGTATCTCCATCTTATCAGGGTTCAGTCACAACCAGCTGGAGGCCATCCATTCACTGATCTCGGTGAGGCAGCTGTTCAGCACTTCCACCTAACTGAATGTTCCAGGGGCAAATGAAAGATACAGTTTGGTATCATCAGCATAGCAATGAAAGCACAAACTGTATTTCCTAATGAGCTCTCCCAAGGGCAGCATATACATGGCGACAAGACCAAGCCCTGAGGTACTCCACATGACAGGAGGCTAGGGGAGGAGGAGAAATTACCCATCACTACCTATTGCCTTCTGTTCATGAGATAGGACTCAAACCAATGGATGACAGTGCCAGCAAGTCCACAGAATTCCCTCAGGCAGTTGAGTAACACACAATGGTCTACTGTGTCAAATGCTGAAGAGAGGTCGAGAGGAACAAGAATTGCCCCTTCCCCTCGATCTCGAGCCTAAGGAGGTCATTGTGCACCTGAACTAATACAGTTTCCATTCTATGCCTCACCTGAAACCCCGACTGGAGGGGTTCATACAGGTCAAAGGTCACGAGGTGCTCTTTAAGCTGCTGTGCCACAGCTTTCTCAACAACCTTCCCTAGAAATGGGAGGTTGGAAACTGGACAGTAATTTGACTTGACGTCAAGGTCTAATGATGGTTTCTTCAGAAGAAGCTTAACCAGTGCCTCTTTTAAGGCATCTGGGAAGATCACCTCTGAGATAGAACACTGGACAATCAAGGCGGACACCAGGCTGACAGTGTCAGTGCATCCCATCAAGAAATGCGTCAGTACTGGGTCCAGTTCACAGTATGTGTGCTTTAGCCTGTGGGCAACCTCCATGACCTCAGCCACCTCCACTGGTTTAAACTTCTCCCAACCAGGCAGAGTGCTCTCCAGATGTCCAAGGTAATCACTGTCGGCCACAATGTGGCACACTGGTGGAACACCCTGCAGAATGGTAGACACCCTGTCCAAGAAGAACCAAGCAAACTGTTTGCATAACATGTCAGAAAAGGCTTTTTTCATCTGTAGACAGGCTGGGTTTAATAGCCTGTCCACAGTCCGAAATAGCACTGTTGGTCGATTCTTCCCAGCAGTAATCTCCCTGGACAGGAACTCTGCCTTCTTACGGGGTAATTGCTCCCTGATACTCAACATAATGAGAATGCAGGGCCAGTTTGTCTGTCTCCAGCCTGGACTTCCACCAGCAGCACTCTAACCTCTGATCCAAAATCTTCATCACCTTGAGCTCTCCATCAAACCATGGGGACCTCAAATGAGAGGGTCTGGGTCATAAAAAGATCGGTGCAAGAGAGTCTAGTGCAGCTGACATCACCCTATTATAGGTGGCAATGGTCTCACATGTACCCTCTACACATGCACTACTCACACTAGATAGATCTGCCACCACCAAAAATCCCTCATGGGTCAAACCCCTCAAAGGGCAGGAGCTTACCATCTCTACAGGGGGAGGGCTCATAGTGGGGGCCCTGAATGAGAATTATACTGTGCAATGATTGGACCACACAACCTGGTCAATCCTGAGATTATTAATCTCAAGTCCAAGTGAGAAGACCAGGTCCAACATGTGGCCACCCTGGTGGGTCACGGAAGAAACTTCTTGATACAGGCACAGAGATGACATCAATTGGAGGAAGTTATAACCTAGCCTAGAAGATTCATCATCAGCCCAGACATTAAAATCTCCTAGAACAAAACATCTGGGGAACTCCAATGTCTCACTGTCGATGAAGTCGGCTACCTCCTGCAGGAATTTCTCTGCACCCCAGGGGGGGTGGTAAACCAGGAGAATCCTGCGGCCTGCGCCTATACCCCCATGTAGGGCCACACATTCAAAGGAACCCAGCCTTCCTGCTTGGTGCACAGTGAATCCAAGCTCAGATCTAAAGCAGATGGCCACTCCCCCACTCCTGCATTCCACTCTGGGGAAGTGCACCACTGAGTATCCAGGGGGGACAGTGGCCTCTAAAACCAGGCCTGCATCCTCACCCACCCAGGTCTTGCTAATGCAAGCCAGATCAACAGAGGAAACCAAGTCTGCTATAATTGCAGTCTTGTTCCTAATCAATCTGGCATTGCAAAGCACTACCCTTGGGATTGTTGAGTAGTGCAGTCCTTTTGTATACTGGTCCACTAGGTCTGGTGGAAACCCTGGGGATGGGAACCAACATTGTCTGACCTCTTCCTAGGTTCCATTGACATCCAAGATGCCTTCTGCACTTGATAACCTCAATCCTTCCCCTACTCAATGTGCCTGAGGCACCCTGCCATGATTGATCAATGTGAGGCCTCCTGATTCTGAACTCCCGACAGTGACGAGCTGTAGTGATGGAAACTGGGAGGTTGGTGAAGGACTGCAGATTGAAAAGCTGGGACACCTTGTACATGATCCTGGCCTGCCCCAGAGCCCCTAACTTCCCCAGACACATACTATCCTAACTGGGAAGCCTCAATAAGCTGCAAATCACTACCAAACACACACAGATCCACACAGTTATTATGCACAAATCTAACCAATCATACCACACAAACATTCATTAAAACAAAACCCACACCCCTATTTACCTCCCCACTCTACCACCAAAACATCCCTTCTAAACCCTCATCAGAGAGTGAGAAAGCTAGAACCTGAGCGCCTAAGTCTAGGAGAGCAACCTGCAGAGCTCAATCAATCCAGGTGGCCTTTTACAATAGGGCCAGCAGTTGTAGTTTCAGATTGACAGTTTTAATATTTAGCTGAATTCTTCCAAAGCCCAAAACTTTTAAGGACCAGGGACCCTCTCACCGAACCCAGTCTCTATAGAGCAAGATGATACAAGACAAGAACTCAGCAATTACTATGTCCTTTGACTGTCCTACACTTTCTGCAACAGTCCACATGGAGGGTCCAGGATGAAAGATGGAATTATTCAGCCGATGCAGCACCAGCAAAACAAGTGAACAATGGAGCCAGCAGATGAAAGTCACCAATTCATGGACAGCTCGAGAGTCTTACCAACGAAAACTTGGTTCTCCTGACCATGGGAAGTAGAACGCAGATAATGCCCTCTGCAATCTTTGTTCTCCCAGGATGACAATCTGGCCAACAACCAGGATTCTGAATGCAAACAACCCTCTAGTTAAGATGGAACAGAGGCACCCTCCGCAAATATCAAAACCCCTGCTGTAGATTCCAATAGGACTGAAGATTTGGAGGATGCACAAACCCAGGAATGGAAGAACCCCTGATCGACACCAGCCCATTCGAAAAAAAGAGCACCTCCAAATAACAGGCAGCAAGTCCGCTCTGTATTATTCCGTAGTCACTCTGTAGTCAGCTGCCGTGGAAATAAACCCTCCGGTAACTGTGAGGTGGAATAAGCAGATACAGTCAGTGGACAACAGTTTTCCACACTTCAAACAGGTAAGAAGTGCAAACAGTGCAGGACTCTATACCAAAAAATAAGAAAACTGACTTCTATGCTAACTCACTTGCCTGGCCCTACCTATGCTAAAAACCCTGGCTGAAATCCTAACTATTGCACAGCTTACTAAATATTTTGGGTTCTTGGGTCAGAGCAAGCAGCCACAAGAACAAGGAATCAAATTCAGCTATCCTTTGAAAGAAGCAGCACTGGAGGAATTGCTCTCACCGAGAGCTACAGACACTGGCGCAGCACTGCCTCCATCTTGCTCCTCCCCCCAAAATTATGCCAATATCATCTTGGTAATCATATACATCTTGGTCCTCACCTGAGTCCCCAACATTTGCATTATAGAGCAGAAATGTATCATCATCTGGAAATGGTGTGTCCGTTCACTTTACTTTGAGATAATCAGTCCAACTGTGCAAAACTGCATTTGGGTTATTGATAACTGCAACAGAAGAAAGCCTCTACAATTGGCAGATGTAGTTGGCTTGTAGAATATGTAACTTCAGGGTTTCCTGGCAGGGTGATAACATATTTACTTGCTGAGCTATTTCTTGTGTTTGTGTGAGGTATTCAACTACAGTGGCATAATCAGTGATGGATTTGTGGATGGGTGGAAGATATGTGATAACGATCTTCTTTGGTGAACTTGAAAGATTGTTGCAAACTAGCATCAGCCAACCAGTAAACCTTGTGACAAGTTGATCCTACTTGGGTCCTTCCAGACTGAGTTTCCATAGCATTAGCTTTGCCTTGTCAATATTTACCACTGATGTTGGCACAGTAGACTTGGGCATATTGCCAAATGTGGTTGGCTTCTTCTTTGAATTCACCTGTCAATATTCTAATTCCTTTTTGTTAGATACAATTGTCATTCTTTTTGAATGAGAAATTTGAATAGAATCTTCTTGGAAAATGGAACCTTCAGATTCTTGGCATGCAACACCATGTGCATTGTGAATTGTTCCATGTCCAGTTACTGTTTCAATGTTCTGATCAAAGTTGCCCCTCCTGAAAATTGTCAAGACAACAGAAGACTCTGACTTTGGCTGAAATGGCAGTCACAGACCTTGCTCTTGAAAATGCTGAGAAAGTTCTGCTAAACCAGTTTCAGTTTCACACACTTGGTTATAACTGCAGCTATTTCCTAAATGAAACAGGATGTTCATGGGCATTTTCTGTCTGGTCATATTGAGCAGCACAACTCCAAGTGCATGTTTTGTAGTGAGAAACTTTCTGTGTGTAACACCATGAATTAGGTTTTCTGTGTAGGACTTTGACAACTGGCAGACTTGTTCACTCTCTATATGTTTGGGGGAATTTAGTACATGCAGGAAAAATGATTGAACTGTCTCTGGGGTCTATCATTCTTTATTCAGGAGAGCATCCACTGTTGGTGAACATGGTAGTGAAGGTGCTGTCTCTACAAATCTTAAGATATGTTTACACAACAAGGAAGCAGCATGCTTAATGACTTGATTGTCATCCATTTCCAAAAGCTCTGTGTCTGATGCACCACTAGTTAATCATTTATCATTGATTACAACTAGTGGTTTTTCAGTATCAATTGTAAAAATAAAAGTGAATCCCCATATTTATTTTTCAGCTGGTTTCTAAGTTTACAGTCATAGCCAAAGACATGGTGAGATATTTCCAGATATTTCACAAAATTTCTAAAGAGTTTCTCTCTGTCGCCCCTACTGTGGAACTACAGAAAGCAGGAGATTTCTCAGGAAATATCACAGAAATTTCAGGAAATATCTGACCATGTCTTTGGCTGTGACTGTATAATGGTATCATCGATCTCCTACTTCGATGCCCAAGATTTCATTCAACACCTTAATTGAAATGGCTTGGTATCTTTGAAGCACATTGTCTTCAATTACACAACAAATGGTCTCAAACCCAGTTCCATCTCACTGCTCATTGTCATTGTCAGCATCAGTTCTATTCTGATCATGTGGGGTCCTGTCCCTTGTGATTGCTGTATAATTTAGGTCACACTTGTCATGATTAAGAAACTACCTCTAATGAGCTCCTCTGACTTAATTTTTGTGAGCATATCTTGGCCATCATGTACAGTAGCTCTGCCACCCTTTTCATTGTGACTTCAGCTGTTTTTATAACAATAGTAGTTGGATATTGCTTATTCCCCTTCACTTTGATTACATATTTGTTATGGAGTCCACATGCATCAGGAAATGACACTCTAGATGATGAGGCACAAGGAACACCACCCCTTAGATGATGAATCTGCATGTTCTCCAGATTTTCTGACACTCTTGGCTTTTGTGAACTTTTGACAGCCTGGTCTTTGGTAGCCATGCTTGGCAGGGTCACACTAAGGCATTGGAATTGATGCACACTGCTCATCAAGATGATTTTCACCACCTAACTGCATTTGAATTTCTTTGCTCTCTATAAATGTGCAGTAACTTTTGTTACTCAGAGGAGTTACTTCAGAGACTCTTGTTGTCAGGGCAGGGTAATGCACTACACACTGCAGGGTCCTGGGATTTTCATCTCCATGTTTCTGCTTCAGAGACATCCTCAAAGAGTCTGAAATAAAAAGAAATGTGTTAGTATAAATTATACATATATATATATATATATAATGGATTAATGGAGAATGGTTTTGGTTACAAGATCTTGGTGCAGATGCAAAGGGACAGAGCCTTTGTTACTATAAAGCACTCTAAGTTTGGAGTGAAGCTTAGTGCACATTGAGTCAATGTGCCTGGAGAAATCAAGGTGTTAATCAAGCCACAGACCAAGGTATTTGTAAGATGTCAACAAGTCTAGAGTGAGTCCATCCAAGGATAAGAAGGAGGGGCTGAGTGCCCATTTCCCCAGTTTTGGGCATCCCAAAAATCATAGAGACAGTTTTTGTGGTGTTGACTTGAAGACTGTTAGCTTGGAACCATTGTAGGACCTGGTTGAAAATGGACTGAAGGGTGGAGTAGACAGTGTTGGGGGCGGGATTGGATGCATAGAGGATGGTGTCATCCACACAGAGGTGAATGTTTGAATGCTGACAGGCTTTGGGGAGGTCATTTATGAATACAGAAAAGAGAATTGGGCCTAGACATGAACCTTGAGGGACACCAGCAAGGATAGGGAGGGGAGACAAAGCTGAGTTACCCACTGAGACTGATTGCTGTCTTTCGCAGAGGTATGAACTGAACCATTTGACTGTGGAGGAAGCCAGGCCTGCTGAATGGAGTTTTTGAAGGAGGAGAGAGTAGGAGACTGAGTTGCTGGCCTTGTCAAAGTCTATGAATATTGCAGAAGTGATGTGGCTGCTGTCCATAGCAGACAGGATGGAGTTTGTGACTTGAAGTAGGGAGGATATTAAGAGTGGTTTCTGTGGAATCTGGATTGATAGTCTGAGAAGAAGTTACAGGACAATAGGAAATCAGTCAGTCTAGACAGCACTAGGGACTCCTGGAGTTTGGCAAGTGAGGGGAAAAGAGAAATGGCATGATAGTTGTTAGTGGAGGAGGGATCACCTCCTTTTGGGAGGGGAATTATTTTGGTCTGCTTCCAAAGTGAGGGAGCAATGTGGGTGGAGAAGAAAAGGTTGAGAATGTGGGTGAGGGGGTCTGTTATTGCCGGGGAAGAGACGCATAACAGCTTGGGATGTAGCCCATCCAGACTCAATCTGTTCATGTTTAATGAGTTAGGCTTGGAGGACTTCTGATGGGGAGACAGGAGGGAGGTTAAAACCTGATGAGGAAGAGGAAGAGGGAAAGGGAGAGGGGGAGGGGGAGTGGGGGAGTGTGTCAGGAGTGCATAAAACGTAAAGAATTAATTGAATATGGTGGCAACTTCAACAGGGTCGGAGACGAGCGAGTCATTGACTTTGAGGGATGGGATGGTAATCTGGGGGATGGGGTTAAGCAGGGTTTTGAATGTGGTCCCAAAGGATGACGGATTGGAGCAGAATAAGAGGTGTGACTTGAAATAATCTGCTTTAGCTAGCCATATAGTTTTGGTGCATCTGTTCCCAAGGGAGTGATAGTGGAGGAGGTTAGTAGTGGAGTTAGAGGATTTATAGATGGACCAGGCATGGTTGTAAGCTTTACAAAGAGAAAGAATTTCAGGTGAGATCCATGGAAGGTGAAGGGGTCTTACCTGGAAGGTGCGGACTGGTACAAGAAGGTCCCAGATCCAAGCAAGTATAGAGCAGAAGTGTTGGAGGGCTATATTTACATCACTAGTTGTGAGGATTGGGGACCAGTCACCTGAGTGGAGGTCAGAGAGAAAGTAATCAGGGGAAGGTTCCTGAGTGAGCGGTATGTAAAGTATTTTGGTGGGGAGTGGGGGAGGTGTGTGTTCCTGACACAGTAGTTGAAGTAGTGGTCACTAATAGCATCTGGTAGGACTCTGGCTACTCTTTTTCTATGGGGGTGGGAGGAGACAACCCAGTCGACCAGTGTATGGTTGGATGTGTGGAGGCTGTAACGAGTTGGATCTGTGATTATTTGAGTGAGGTTGAGGTTTTCCACAAAGAGTCTGATGTGAGAGGGGGGAGCCAATTGATGTTGAAGTCACCCAACATGAACAGTTCTCCATTTGAAGAGAAGAAGGTGATTGCATTTATACAAGAGATGAGGGAGTCTGAAGCTGTTTTTGGGGTGGCATATAGGACACTAATGTAGATGGGGCAGTGGACAGGAGAGTGAGACATGTAGGAAGGACATTGTAGAATTTAGGGACAGTTTTTTGTATATGATGGTGCAAGAGATGGTACTTTGGACATACAGTCAAGCCTGCCAGGATGAAGTGCAGTGTCACAGGTTTATTGCATGACAAAAGGGATTAATTTCCATTGAAACTGCATTGTTTGCTGCAGTAACTCTACTCCAGAATTCTGCAGTCTTGCTCTTTATCCTGCTGGGCACCACTGTGCATGACAACTCCACCTCCTCTCTTGCTCCAGTCCTGACAATAGACAGTAAAACCTGGTAAGGCTAGAGAGGAGTCAGTGGTATGGGAGGAGAGCCAAAATTCAGAGATGTGGAGAACAGCTAATGGGTTCTGGGATAACCAGACTTTCAGTGGATCAATTTTTGGAAGGAAACTATGCGCATTGACATGATAGATGCAGAGGAGATGCAGAGGCCTTTTTGGGGATGGGGGATTGGTGAGGGGGCAGTGGGGCCCAGGCTGAGTTCTACATTGCCCAAGATTTGTTGGAGGAGCAGGAGAATGGAAGGCAGAAGGCATTTTCGGTAGGAGAAAGGAAGGGAGAGAGGGTAGGTGGCTCGAGGAAGGTGCTGAAGAGCAATCAGGAGGGAGATATGCTTCAGAGGGGGGCTGAGAGAACGCCAGGGCACAGGACTAGTGCTGAAAAGGTTGGAATGGAACAAAGGGGAGGAGGGGGTGCAGTATTGGGGGGTTGATTAAGTGGAGTGAGTCACGGGAAGGTGGAGGAGTTGAGGGTAGTGGGGAAGGAAGAGGGAAGGCGAGAAGCAGGAGAAGACTGCTGGTGATGAGTGGCATTATTAGAGCACGGTGTTTGGGCGAGTTGGGAGAGGAACTATGAAGACTCTAATTTGATAAGAGGAATCAAGAGGTGAATAGATGAGCAATGTCTACCTTACTGAGCAGCTACCTGGCAGCCCAAGTTGGCTTTGGATAGAGTCTGGTGAACATTCGCAGTGAGGAGGTAGTTGTTTATTCTCCTTAAGGGGGCACTGTTGTGGGAGAGACCAAGAGAAACTGGGTTGAAGGGGAGAAGTGATAAGGACCATGTTAGCTGAAGAAATGGGGAAGAGGAAATGGCTGATTGGATCCTGGTGACTATAAGAATCACACAGGCTCTGGGTGGGTTGGGTGGGTAGAAGCACTGTCTAGCACTGCTAACATGCGATGGCAGACTTTACTCCTGAGGCCTGGAGTGGCATGCTTGATTCAAATATGGTGGTGGACACCAGATTGAAGGCGCCATACCAGGGGGGTGTATTGTGCCATCCTGGGCAGTGGATAGAGCCCATAAAGTGCCCTCTCAACCCTCTGTAGGCTGTGCCTTGCCAACTGTGGAAGAAAGGAGCAGGTAAATAAGCTGGAGGGCTTGGGGGTAGGGGCAGAGCAGGGGGAGCCTGGGAAGGTAATTCAAGACCAAGGTGGAATCTCAAATTTCACTACTAAGGCCAAGGTCCCCTGCAATACAACCTTTCAGGCTGAGGAGGAAGACTAGGTTTGTTTGCATAAAGCACCTAGCTTCGTCTAGGGTTTTCTTCAAAGGACAGAGCAAGAAGCAACATTAAGAGATCAAGGAGTAACATTAAGGCTTCTTTTGTCTAAGCAGAGTTACTGTTGTGTTACTATTTTGTTTTGTGCTTACAGTTTTTATTACTGTTATCCTTAAATGTTTGTTCATGCTCAGCTGGTATCTTTTATACTTAAATTCCACAACTGAGTTTTTTTATTGCACAGCATGAACCATTGTGGTGCCAGACCCTGCGGAAATTGAACTTAGTGACAAAAGCGTGCAAATTGCCGTGGCAGCAGCAAACTTGGACAGTCAGCACTTCACTGCTTGTAAAAAACACTCTCACCATAGTTTACTTCCTGTTCAGGGAATTTTTATAATTTTTTAAGTGACAACAAGCTCAGTGAAAACAATATATTGTGAGAGGACAAATCGTTTACTAGAGTTCATAAAGCCTGCACAGTACTTAATTATCACATTTCCATATATATTTCACTGTTTTTTCTTTATTATCTCCCCCGTCCCATAACCATGACCTTTCTTTCATCATCTGTCATGGTTTTCATGCCACAGTTGGCTAATCCTTTTAGGCTGCCCTCATGGATAGGTCTATATTGGCCAAACAAAACATCAATTAAAATTACGAATTGGAGAACAAAAGACAGCCATAAGAGTAAACAACCCATTGTATGCAATAGCGAGACACTACACTGAAGGAGGTCACAGGTCCCCCACATCTTTAAAATTTTTTGGAATTGAGCTGGTGCAAATCCCAGAAAGGGCAGGAGATTTAAATAAATTATTAGAACAAACAGAAAGCTTCTGGATAGAAGAACTGGATGCTATGGTACCAAAAGGTCTCAATGAAGACAATGGATTTCGTAGTTATTTGGGTTGACAAGTAATGAACTGTATAATACTCTGAAGCCATTAGAATCTCAATGTATCTGTAAATAAATCAATAGCAAAAGAGAAAAGGAAATACTTTTCTTATAAAATAACCTTTTAAGGGGCATCGTCTGTATGTCATAATCACCTTCAAGGGTGATATTACAGCAACCAATTTGATCAAATTGGGCAATTAAGGTGCCTCACCTACATCACATTCAATAACTAAAGAGTATATAACATTTTTTATGATGAGGAACTTTTCCTACATAATTGAGCATTCTGAAAAAAGTAATTTTAGAAACAGTAAATTACCATAAATTAAATGACTGTTATCACAGCAAATGTATTGGTAAGCTGAATAGCTGTGAAAGATTGGTCAAATCAGACTACACTATTTCCAAAATTATGATTAGATAGCAATTTGCACTGAGATAATGGCACATGGAAAGCAGATATCAAATTCTGAGTACATGTGCATCTTTTGAGGAATGTATACATATTAATATGTTCCATATTGTCACTCGTTGATGAAAACAAGTGGTTTCATTTGCCTTCAGCTTGAGTCAGAACAGCTCAGCTTCACTTCACTTCATTGTTCTCGCTCTGCTGAAGGCACATGAAACCACTCATTTTCAGCAATGAGTGGCTCCGGAGGACATATTAACACATAGAAGAGAAGCACATATAACACAGGTGGATGTTGTTAATCACCATGGTGACCCACAGGAACTTAAAGTCAGTTTAGGCCTATTACCACAGCTCTGAAGAAGACGTACCAACATCAGAAACATCAGCATATCTCATGGTAACCACCACGTTATGGCAAAGAATGAGGACCAGGAAGCAGCACAATGGTGGAAAGCAATGGTGCACAAACAGAGAGTTGTTTGAAAAAAAGTTAAGCAGCTGCAGTCCAATCCTTCTGCACTGCCCGTCACCACAAAGTATGAATTAAACAGTCTAAAAGGATTAGCCAATTGTGGCATGAAACCATGACAGGCAATGAAAGAAAGGTCATAGTTATGGGACAGGTGAGATAATAAAGAAAAAACAGTGAAATATATATATGACTGTGATAATAAAGTACTGTGCAGTCTTTATGAACTCTAGTAAATGATTTCTCCTCACACACTATATTGTTTTCATTGTGATCGTTGTCACTTAAAGAAACATAAAAATTTCCTGAACAGGAAATAAACTATGGTCGAGAGTTTTTTTACAAGTAGTGAACTGCTGACCGTTCAAGTTTGCTGCTGCCATGGCAGTTTGCACGCTTTTGACACTAGGTTTTATTACTGTTTTGTACTTACAGGTTGTACAGTTTACTGCTTTATTTTTCTCTGACTGAAATTGTTTTTTTGCAGGGTATATTTTCTTTTAAATTGTTGTGCAGGTTGTCTTGCTAAAGGAAGGAAAACACTCACCAGGGTGGTAAGTCAGAGGTGTAGCTGATTGTTTCTGGAGGGCACATGCTTGGTCCCACCCACCCTGCCCCTCACCCTCCAACCCTAAGCATATCATTTAATTTATACCTGAGGTTCTGACATCACTTCCCCAATAAGGAAAGGACATACATCTGTCATAACCTTAACTGCCCCACACACTGCATAGGCGGTGAGACACATGCACATGCTCACATCACTAACAACAACAATAAAAACTAAACAGGAAGGCAGAGAGACATGTGGGAGTGGTGCAATGCACTGGCTCTGGGGTGGCAGTCTTCTCAGGAGATGTTCTGGAGGTTGTGATGCTGCCCTATTTGCAGGCACCTCTCTGGTCTGAAGGAAGAGGTTTCCCATCTCTGGGCTGACTTGGTAAGGATTCTGGAATCCTCTTCCCTGACCCAGGGGCCAGCAGGGCCACTGTAACTGCCTCAGAGATTGCCAAGTAAAAGGAGTGGTTGGACCATGGTGGGCTCATGGAGGGTGAAGGTGGTGAATCAAAGGCACATTCCTCCAGTTGTGCCGCTCCACAATTCATACACCGTTCTGTCAGAGTGTGGTTCTTCTATGGAGGCACCCGCAATGGAGACCAAGAGGATGCTGGGAACCTCCAAAAGGAGACCCAGAGGAGGGTGGCATGAGATCCCACAGGGAAGGAAACAACTCCTGGAGGGACTTAATCATTAGGAGGGTAGAACTGGGGGTGGAGGGAGAGGAGGTAGGGTGCCTGCCTGGCACAATGCCTGGGAGGGACAGGATGTAAATCCTCAGGATTGTGGCAGCAGCATGGGAGAGATAGCTAGACATCGTTGTCCACCTAGGGACAAGTGACCTGACTGGGAATGGGATAGGAGCAGTGTAGGAGGAGTCTGTAGAGTTGGAGAGGGCCTTAGTCAAGTAGCACACATGGTAACCTCCTCAGAGGTGCTGCCTGTCTATGGCATGGGTGAGGCTAGGGTACCACACCATGGTATTCAATGAATGGTTGAAAAACTGGTGCAGGGCTCAATCTTTTGGCTTCATTGTGCTGGGGGGCCACCTGGAGGGATGCAGGCCTATACTGGAGCAATGGTCTGCATCTGTCCAGGAGGGAATAAGAACTAGTGATCGGTTTAAATGCTTCATTGGCAAGCATTTAAACTAGCTAAGGGGAGGCACTGAAAAGAAGCATGGAAATCCCAGCCCCACCCCACAAAAAAGGATAATTAGTGAGGTAAACACTAAGATACAGAAGTTGAAAAGGAGCAGGACAGGGGTCAATGGAGAAAAGGCAAAGACAGTAAGGACAGGGATGGGGATAAAGGGGTAAGGCTATCAAAAAATGGAGGGCGATGAGTACTAATGCAGATAGTCTGGGTAACAAGTTCCATGAACTAGTGGCCTTGATGGAAGAGGGACACCTAGATATTGTGGCAGTCACAGAAACATGATACACAGAGAACCATGACTGGGATGTCAACATACCCAGGTACACAATCTACAGGAGGAATGGGGAGGATAAAAGAGGAGGAGGAGTAGCTCTCTATGTAAAGAAAGGGATCAAAGTAACAGAACTAAACGGTTAACAGGGACGAAGCACTGTGGGTCACCATGGAGATAGGAAATGGCAACACAATCCATACAGGTGTTGTATACAGACCCCCATCTCAGGGGAAGGAAATGGACATGGAAATAATAGAAGGCATCCTTAGAATGGCAGAAAAAGGAGAGCTATTGTTGATGGGAGACCTGAATATGCCAGATGTTAACTGGAACACCTTTGCTGCAGCAACATCCAAGAGCAGGGTAATTTTCGATGCCCAACAGGAGCATGCCTCAGACAGCTGGTGTTGGAACCCACTCAGGAGGAGAAATTCTTAGACCTGGTACTCTCAAATGGGGATGGAGAGATGATCTTGATTTAGAAGGGCAGCCATCTGGGGAACATGCAAACACCAAATAGTGTGGTTCACGATAAACACAGCCATAGAGTCAAGTCACACAAAGGTGAGGGTATTGACTTAGGAGGGCTGATTTTGGCAAAAAGGGGAGTGCCTCAGGAAAGCATTAGCAAATGAGTAAGAAGGTGAGGTGGAGGAACACGATGGAAAAATCAAAGGTGCCATCACAGAGGCAACAAGCCTCTGTGTGAAGCAAATAAACAACCAAAACAAAGGGAAAACCTATGGTTCTCAAACGAGGTGGCAGGGAAGGTTAGGGAGAAAAAGACATCATTCAGGAAGTATAAGGAAACACAGAAGAAGCAGGACAGATAACTGTACCAGTTAAAGCAGAAGGAAGTGGGGAAGGCAGTCAGAATAGCAAAGGCCCACACCAAGGAAAAGATAACCAACTCAGTTTTAAGATGGTGGATAAAACCTTTTATAGGTACATTAGGGAGGGAAGAAAGACCAAGGCAGGGATAGTGAACCATAATAAAGGAGAGTGGGGGGGTAGGCAGAGGGTGACAGTGACAAAGCAGAGATACTGAATGAATACTTCTGCTCAGTATTCGCAAAAGAAGAGGAGGGGGAGGTACCTAAACCAAATAATAGAAGCACACTGGATAGAGGGGCCAATACCCGTCCATTCACAGAAGAAACGGTCATGAAAAAACTCCTAAAACTGAAGGTGAATAAAGCAACAGGGCCTGATGGGATTCATCCCACAATTCTAAAAGAACTAAGGGGATAACTAGTGGCACCACTGACTGCCCTCTTTAACAAATCATGGGAGGAGGGTGTGGTACCTGAGGACTGGAGTAGGAGAGAGGATGTGATTCCCCTTCACAAAAGTGGGAACAAGGCAGAGGCAGGAAACTACATACATATCTGTTAGTTTGATCTCAGTGGTGAAGAAAATGATGGAATCACTTCTGAAAGAAAGAGTTGTTGAGTACAGGACCCAAGGCAGTATGGATTCACAGCAGAACGGTCATGTCAGATGAATGTAATAGGTTTCTTTGACTGGGTGACCAAAGTAGTAAACCAGGGAGGGGTTGTGGACATGGCCTACCTAGATTTTAGCAAGGCATTTGACAGTCCACACATAAACAAGTTAGCCATCCTGGAGTGGGTCCCAGGGTGGTAACCTGGGTAAAATTGGCTGGACAATGGGACGCAGAGGGTAATAGTAAATGGAGTCCACTCTGAAGAAAGGGGGGATACTAGCAGGGTACCACAGCATTCAGTCCTGGGACTGGTCCTTTTTAATGTCTTTATAGGTGACATTGCAGAGGGACTGGAAGGAAAAGTATTCATCTTTGCACATGACACAAAGATCTGCAACAGGGTTGATACACAAGGGAGGTGGACAGGATGAGAAGGGATTTGGCAAGGATGGAGGAATGGTCAAAAGTATGACAGCTTAGATTCAATGCAAAGAAGTGCAAAGTAATGCACCTGGGAAAAAAAAATCCAAGGGAAGAGTACAAAATGGGAGGAGGGGGTATTAACAACAACAAAAATAGAAAGGGACCTGGGGGTAGTCATATCAGATGACCTAAAGGTAGACAAGCAATATGAGAAGTCAGTAAGGAGGGCTGGGGAATCTGGGATGCATGGGGAGAGGCATCACCAGTAGAAAACTGGAAGTTGTTATCCCTCTGTACAGACAATTAGTGAAACTCCATCTGCAATACTGCGTGCAGTTCTGGAGACCCCATCTCCACAAGGACATAGACAGGATGGAGGCAGTCCAGAGGAGGGCAACTAAAATGTTGCAGGGTCTGCACCAGAAGCCATTCGAAGAGTGGACTAAAAGAGTTTAATATGTATCCCCTCGAGGAAAGGAGGAATAGGGAGGACATGATAGAAACTTTCAAGTACTTCAATGGAATCAACAAAGTTCAAGAGGGTAGCATCTTTCAGAAAAAGAGATATGCAAGAACAAGGGGGTATCAATTTGAAGATAGAGGGGGGATCACTCAGGGGCATTGTGAGGAAGTATTTTTTCATAAAGAGGGTGGCGGATGCATGGAACAGCCTTCCTGGTGAGGTCGTTGGGTCAAACACAATGGGGGAATTTAAGAATGCATGGGGCAGACATAAGGCATTTCTAGTGGGAGGTAGGAGGAAGTAGGCTTTTAGTACAACTAGGATCTGCAGCTTATTCAATAGGTAGGGAAATGGGCAGACTAGGTAGGCCATTAAAGTCTATGTTTCTATGATTCTCCCAATCTGGACAAAGTATATTAACAGGCTACACATTTAATTCAGACTGCTGCAGAGGTAAAATATGGAATTAGCTCTACGCAAGCATTTAATTCCGGCTGCTGCAAAGGTAAAACGAAGAACTAGCGCTGCAAAACAATTATTTCAGGCTACTACTTCATTAAGGAATTAGGGGACTAGGTGTTACTAATACATGGAAATCATGCCATTTTGTTGGAGTGGAACCGGTTTCTCCTGATACTAACTAACGTGCTTGGAAGCAGGCAGAACATTAGAATGCATTTGACCCCAACCTATGCATCACATGTAAAGCAAGCAGGCAGCACTTAACATAGCATGAATGTATAGTAGACTAGTAAACTGCAATATAAACAGAAATTCAGCACTTAATTCAGCATTAATCAACAGTCTGTGTGGCTAAATAACAATCAGGAGCGCTATGCCAATATAAATTCAATGTCCCTAAAGCTACGGTGGCTAGCACTGCTAACACTCATTGGCAAACTTGTACTCCTGAGGTCTGGAGCAGCATGCTTGGTTCAAAAATAGAGCCGGACGCCAGATTGGAGGAGCCATACCTGGGGGCTGTGTATTGTGTCATCCTGGGTGGTGAGAAGAGCCCATCAGGCACCCTCTTGACCCTCCAGGGGCTGTGTTTTTGCCAACTGGGGGTGTAGTGTGTCAAGCTGGGTGGTGGGAGAAGCCCATCAAGTGCTATCTTGACCCTCCAGGGCCTGTATCTTGCCTACTGGGGGGTGTATTGTGTCATTCTGGGTGGCTGGGAGAGCCTGTCAAGCACCCTCTTGACCCTCCAAAGGCTGTGTCTTGCTGACTGTGGGATGTATTGTGTCATCCTGGGTGGCAGAGAGAGCCCATCAAGCTCTGTATTGACTCTCTGGGTGCTGTGTCTTGCCAATTGATGTATTGTGCCATCCTGGGTAGTGAAGAAAGCCCATCAAGCACCCTCTTGACCCTCCGGCCGCCCCTTCTGGGGGCTGTGTCTTGTCAACTGAGGGTGTACTGTGTCATCCTGGTTGCCGAGAGAGCCCATTAAGCACTCTCTTGACCCTCCGGGGGCTTTGTCTTGCTGACTGTGTGGTGTATTGTGTCAACCTGGGCAGCGGGGAAAGCCCATCAAGCAACCTCTAAACCCTCCGGGGGCTGTGTCTTGCTGACTGGCGGGTGTATTGTGTCGTCCTGGGCAGTGTGGAGAGCCCTTCAAGCGCCCTCTCGACCCTCATACACACACACACATATACATACACCCCACATATATAAACACAGAAGATATGGCGTGAAGAACTCTAAAAGTATAAACTTGCTAAAATTATGTCTATTAATGGTGTCTTCCCTTTTTTCAATTTATCCTCCTATATTACCTTAAAACTTCACAACCACATATGCATTTCAAAGCAGAATCCTTACCATTTTAGACAACATAAAATTATATTTAAGCAATAATGCATGACAGGGTGTGGTATATCATGGGATATTGTCATGCTTTTGGTGGTTGGGCACGAGGCTGTGGGCTAAGTGTGCCCAACACCCGAGCAGTGATGATACCCCATGATATACCACACCCTGTAGTGCATTATTGGTATTATGAACTGGCTGTAAAGTTTTATTAGTAAAACATAAAAAACATTTAAAATCTTTTGAAAGTGCATTTTTTGGGATATTGGATGGGTATGTTTTAACAAAATAGCTCTTGGGCAGCAGATGGTGCAATTGTAAGTGGAGTTCATGGAGGAGGTGTAGGTCTGAACGCTTTCTGATTCTATGTTCTGTCTGTCTTTGACCTGGTTCTGCTGTCTGCTTGTGTGTGTGTGTTTTCTTAGCAAAATCTGATCTGTGAAAAGCGTGATGATAAGGTAGACAAGTTCACTTTTCTGCTGCCAGTTGGTGCATTGAAGGAGTGGCTGTTGCTAGGAAACCACCGGCAGGCCAGTAGAAGTGGTTTTAAAAAACAAAGTCCATATGTTGTGTTGTGTTCTGGGACCTTTTGTTCTCTCTGTTTTGTTTTGAGTTGTGGCTGGGGCGGTGAATCGTAACATCCCACCAGATATCATGAGTGGCCACTGCTGGGATGTGTGAAAAGTGGGTCTTTTCCTGTGTGCCATGCTCAACGGCAGTTTGATTTCTGACAGCACATAAGCCATCGCTCACTCTTATCACCCCAGCCAGTGCCCAGTGTAATTTGAAATGGAACATGCTCAGCTGTGGTTCTGGTCAGGGATCTCTGCTCTATGTTTTGTTTAGTTAGAAAAAAAATGACTGGCTCATTGTTGCCACTTGCGAGCTGTGGCCACAGGCTGCTGCTTTAGACAGTGCAAGTGGCAGTGAGTGAGGAACTGAATGTAGTGACTGTGATTTCAGAGGAGCTGTCTATCTGCCTATTGCTCTCGGACTGATTTTTTTTGTAGATGCCATGGTAGGAAGAAATGTGGTTGCAGAAATAGGCTCTTCTTGAATGGGATGTGGGGCAGTTTGCTCCGGGCAGCCGTTGGTGTTTTTGTGGGGTTGCGTGCAGTGTACTTAAGGACATGGGGAATGCTGCAGTTGGAGGAGTTTATTTGTCAGTGAGGAGGCTGGTAGCTGGAGGTTTTTAAAGCTGTGAGTATGTAGTTCAATATCATCGCAGCTTTAAAGACCTCTCGGCCAATCAGCTTCCTCCATTTTCAGTAGCCAGTTCATAATATAAATTATATTATAAAGCACAATAAATCCTGTCTGTCAAAATTAAATATAAGAATATTTTGAAATTTTACAAGAAATTAAGGGGTGGTGGTTGGTATTTTTATTTATTTTATGTATTATATCTTGGATTACAATTACCTTTGAGAAATATTCTTTTACAAAGGTTCCATGTCCAAGACACACTGTCTTAGGCTAGCTGGTCCATTCCACTGAGGTGTCAAACAGACGAGGCATACTGATGAGTCCTGGTAGAACGAAACACTTGTCTATGTCATCTGTTAACACCCTTTGCAAACTGTGTGAGAGGCCTTTCGGCACCATGCAGTTCTGCTTAAAGTTGGACCAGCATAACATTCTGTGGTGATTTGCATATGCAGCCCATGATGCTTTGCATTGTGTGGGCATGTGTGATTTTGTATTTTCCTGAAACTTGGCTTCCCAGCCAAATGCCCTTTGGGGTAACCCTTGCCTCAGTGTTTGCGCACAGAGGTTCTTTGTCTTTTAAATAGTTTTTTATTTTAATGGGTTCACCACAACACATCCAAGACACACTGTCTTAGGGTAGCTGGTTCATTCCACTTGGGTGTCAAACAGACGAGGCATACTGATGAGTCCTGGTAGGACGAAACACGTGTCTATGTCATCTGTTAACACCCTTTGCAAACTGTGTGAGAGACCTTTCGGCACCATGCAATTCTGCTTAAAGTTGGACCAGCATAACATTCTGTGGTGATTTGCATATGCAGCCCATGATGCTTTGCATTGTGTGGGCATGTGTGATTATGTCAAAATGAAAATACATAGGAAAAAACAAAAATACATAGATGAGAGATAAAAGCAACATTCCAATGGTGCAAACATTGATTTGCAAACAGTGAATTGTCAGAGGACATAATTTGATAAAACTTACTAATAATACATGGATACAAACTACAGGAAATCAGCCAAAATGGCCTAGTCAGTTATGCACAACCGCTATAGATGAAAGATAGGACCAACATTCCAATGATATAAACATAGATTTGCAGACAGTAAATTGTTAGTGGACACAAGTAGAAAACTTTCAAATAATACAGGGATACTAACTACAGGAAATCAGCCAAAATGGCCTTGTCATTATGTACAAACGCTATAGTAAGCTTGGGAGAGCGAGAGGGAAAGAGTGGAGGCATGAAGAGTGGGAGGGAGGGAAATAAAAGAAATTGGGGTTGAAGGGAGAAAAGGGTGGAATGGTGAAAGTGATGGGAAGGGGCGGCAGGCAAATGTTAGATGAGTGGCAAGTACGACTACGGAAGGTGAAGGCTCAGGGGAAACAGTCACAGCATTTATTTAACCCAATAACTTTTAACATTAATGTTCTGAGGTAAAGTAGGTGTATGCATTGTAACGCTCCAACTCCAGCCTATTCACTGAGACCACACTTTTATGGATATTTCACTAACTCTCAATGTAATGGTCCAAGTATCTGCATTAAGTACGTGGAGCCGAAAATCACAAAATTTGTCAAGGTGTCGGTACAAAATTGATGCAAATTACCATGTTTCCCCAGCATTCATGTGATCAACAGACAGTGCATGAATTTTGGATATAATTCTGCTACATTAAACAACCATTGGCATTTATTTAGCTCTCAGGTGACAACCCACCTCCATCTACACCTGGTCTATTCATATAACCTTAGCGAGCTTCAATAAAAAACCTTGATCTGAATCTAAAGCTAAGGTTACCAGAATTGTGGATTTAAAGGGACACTGTCAACCTGTTTTTCATCATACTATTTCTAGCTGAAACCCTGCATTTTATGATTGCTTACCCTCTCTAAAATTCACTGATGTTGCTGTTTGTTTTGTCTGTATCCTTGCTTAGTAGAACTGAAATGCATGGCAATGTATATTTATAAACAACCATGTTTTTGTTTACAATCCTGGTTCTGTTCTTACTGCATGTGTCCTGAGCATTACTGTAGAAACACACACAAACAGTGCAGCCATTCATAGGCAGTACTGTAGCCTCTAATCTCCCAATGCATCATGAGGGCTAGACTGTTTTATGGATGTTACCAAGTCCAGGAAAGCTGTATTTGGAGTTGATCAAGGAATGTAAACAAACCTGTTTTGGTGTGATAACACCAGTATGTTGGGCAGTCTGTTTTTAACTTTTTTTTAACAAAATATGAGTCAGTATCAAACTACCAGCTACATCAACAATCTTTACAGAATTTTGGAAATCATAAAATATGTTTTTTAAACTAGGGACACTTTGAGACCTGAGGAGGTTGACAGTGTCCCTTTAATAGAAGCAGGGGGGGGCTTGTTTTTTTTAGATAATTCCAAAACCTTTTCCAAACAGAGGAGAGTTATCAGGTGGGAAGGTAAAAGTTGTTATCAGGACTTCTTTCACCAGTTCTCTGATAGAGGTAAAGGGCTCGATTCTCATAGACAGCTTTGATCGGCACAAACAGGCTGTGGCAAACTGCGGCTTGCATCGAAGCCCAGTGCACCTGGGACCCTGTACCAGATGCTGGTAGAGATGGGGTCCTGGTGCCCATGTCCCCACACCAATGGCAACCTATCCTGTGTGACAAACACACAGTGCAGGAGAGGGGTTTGTTGCAGACTCCCTGTGGCTAAGGCAAGTGATCCCTCCAACCCCAATCCCCATTCCCCGATCTTGCCATTAATTGACTATATCATTCCTCATGTCCCCTGTGATCTAGTGGCCCCTCTCTGCAATCTGGTTATTATGAGGGTAATGTAAAGTGTACATGCTCAGATCAATGAACAGATATACTTTACAGTACGCTTTTGACAGTTCAGTCTTAGGCCAGCTGAGGGGGTGTGAGGTGAGCTGTGCTGGTCGCCAGCTCTGAGTTGGGATGGGGATCGGGGTGGTGGACTCTGCCTGCCTGGGTGGGGAGGGTGGGGGCCACTATACCACCAGGAAGGGAACTATGGTGTATTTCTACTGGCACTTTCAGGGTCATGGGGGGCCATGGGTCATAATACATATTGTATGTACTTGTGTAATCGGGGTTCAGGGTGGGGGGCATGGGTAATAATGATTATTCTAAGTACTGCCACCATTGAGGTTTGGGGATGAGGACCACTAGACCACTAGGAATGTGGGACATATTAATATATTTAAATAATGGCAAGATCAGGTTTCGGGGAGGGGGTCCAGTAGACCACTAGTGATATGGGGCATGTTAATATATTTAAATAATGGCAAAATCAGGGTTCAGGAAGGGGGACTACTAGACCACTAGGAGTGTGGGACATATTAATATATTTAAATAATGGCAAGATCGGGGATCGGGGAGGAGTGGCTGCTAGTCCGCCAGGGCAGGGGGGTTAATTTAAATTATTCCTGTGGACAACATGGGGTATCACGGACTGTGGCACATTGGCGCATACTAGCCAACTATCCCAGTGGGGAGTTTTCTTTCTTTTTTTTTTGTAATTCAGTTTACTTTATTAATATATTGAATATATTGATATTACATGAAAAAGTGTCATTCTGTTCAATCTATCAGTTACAATACAGACAAGTCATTATCGAGCATACATGCTAATAGCAACTGACTCGTTGAGATAAGAGTCGGAATAGGTACCATGACACATTAACCCAAGTAATCATGTTAGAAAAAGAACAAAAAGAAAAGAATGGGGAGTTTTCTAAATAACCTTAGACCAGCCCTGGCTGGTCTAAGGGTACTTAGAATTTCTTCCTCTAGGAGAGTTCTGTGAATATCATTTTTGGGGATGTGGCAGCTTGTGTCTGCCACATGCCCCCTAGCGCTAGGTTGCAGCCCATTTTTGGGCTCACGGGATGTGCAATCCCTGTTTGGGACAGGCAGCCTGTGGTTGACACAGCCTGCCTTTGTAAATAGCTCCGATGGCAGTTTCAGATACAAGGTGCCACTTGTGCCATTTATGTTTGGAGCAGGCACTTTGCATTATTTCCAGGACTTTGAGAATCAAGCCCAAAGTCTTTATCAAAATTGTCAGGAGTTCCTACAATACTCAGATTTCAATATCTTTGCTGATTTTCTACATTTTCTAATTTTCTTGACACACTGTAATTTTCCTTTATAACACTGAGAACTGTAGCCTCCAAACCCTGAATTTTGTTTTCAAGGTAACAACCTTTCCTTTCTTTTCTTTCTGTTGTTTAATTTCATTCTGCAAAAAATCAGTCTTCTGGTAAAATGCCTCGACCTGCCAATCATATCAATCAATCAGGCAACCACTTTGGTGGGAGTCTGTCCAGCGAATCAATTGTATATTCCTTTCCCTTAATATCGGGATCTAAATCCAATGCCTGTTGCTCATGAGACTCAAACAGTGATATGCAAGAAGCCTGGCAGGTAGCCGAAGTAGATGAATCAATATTTAACCCTTTGGGTTTAGCAACATGGATCTGCTGCATGAATGTCAGTGGGGTGTCGGGAGTTTCAAAAACAAATCACCACTCTGTAGCCTAGCCATGAAGGGACAAAGCCATTGATTTAGCAGTGAGGATCTTGGGAACACAAAATACTTCACCAGACTTTTTCTGATGTTCTTGTCAATTTTTATCTTGAAGGCAGTCACACAAACAAGTGCATGAGTTACCTGTTTAAACAAATCTGCTAGCTTTCATTATTTTGATAAATAGTACCAAGATCACTCTGGAGCTCAGAAAAAAGTGTGCATGCTAATGTGCCGTCTTGTACACCCCCCTCCTGCACCCATGTTACCTTACTGCCACAAACCCTGTCTAATTTGTCTTTCACTCCTGGATTATTCTCACTAGTTGGGGGCATGCTAGCTAGGTCTCTTTCCCCTGAGTTCTCACAGTGAATGTCCCTAGCCACAGCCTATACCTTTTCTAGTTTAAACATCCAGATATGTATGTCTCAAACCTCTGTCCTGGTGCCTTTGTACCCTCACTATTTTGATTAAAGCCATCTGATTTATAAAGACCTTTTTCCTTTCAGAAGGTGCCCTGTCTCCAAGAAAGTGGAAACCATCATCTGCACATCACTTCTTCAACCAGTTGTTAAATTGGTAGAGTTTCAGCTGCCTTGCCTCCCCTTCCTACTCACTGGGAAGACCTCTGAGAAGGTCACAACACCAGCCAACCTCCTCAGCTTGATTCTCAACTCACTAAAGCTGGCCTTTACTACTCTGTCAAACTTCCTGTGAGGTTATTTGCTACAGGTGGTCAATTACATCTGGCTTCCTACCCTCTCCCACAGCCAACCTTTCACGTTGGAAAGTGCCTTATCAGCCGCCATCTCTGGGATACAAAAGAGCACCTTCCTCCAGAATGGTGGAACAGACCCTACACTCAGCACCTTTCACTAGTGAATCTCTTATACCTTGAACTAGGGCAGATAAACAGAACTCTGGAAACAAGTGGCGTAACTTTAAACTTGCTCTAATATTGTATAAGGAGCCAGTGGAGCTCTTTAAGAAGAGGGGCGAGGTGGTCACGTTTATAGGTCTGTGTGAGGAAATAAATATCAGAGTTCTGGACACATTGAAGACTGACAGTAAAGGACTAGAGAAGCCTAAAGTGTTATCCTTCTTCTGTTTTCTGTTTTCTGAGACATCCCTCTTACCTTTACCCTATGCTTCTCTCCATCTACATACCCACTCTCTCCCTCAATTCATCCCCTTGATCTTACTCCTATCTTAGAATGGACTCTAGGTCTATATACACCCCTCTCTCTCTAGCATTTATGCTATGGGCTCTAACAGTTCTCACAGGTCCTGCGGAGATTACCTCATCTACCTCTGTTTGCTCAATGGTTAATTTCTGCTTCTCCAGCCTCCTAGATGACACCACCCCTAATCCACCTCCTCCAGCTGGAGTTAATTACACGCACCTGGGGTTATTAATTAGATGTATCCAGCTAAGGTTCTCTATCTCCCCTGACAGTGCAGCCCAGGCTTATGTCATTGTGATCAATATGGATATTCATCCTATTCCTTACTCTTGCTGGGATGTAGAGACCAATCCAGGTCCTGCCCTTGCCACAAATTCCACCCAGTCTCACCCATTGCACTGTCTGCCCCAGTCATCTGGCTCTCCTTTGCACACCTTAATATTAGGAGTCTCTTGGCTAACCTCACTGACCTCGAGGCATGGATATGTGCTAATAACCCTGATATCCTTGTCATATCTGAAACGTGACTGAAGCCTTCCATTACTGATTCTCAGTGCTCCCTTCAGGGGTACAATTTGCTTTGGGTGGATCGCTCTAGTACCAAACGAGGCAGAGGCCTGGCACTTTACTACAAGGCTCATCTGAATGTCACTATAATTCATGATCCCCGTCACCAACTGTGAGGTTCTCCATTCCTTCCTACTGCTCGGGGGCATCAAAAAACTCCATATTTTCTGTATATATATATATATATATATATATATATATATATATATATATATATATATATATATATATATATATCTATATATATATATATATATATACCTCCCAGACACTCCAGGCTAGGCTCGAGGGTTCATGGAACATCTGCTATCAGTGACTGGAAAAATGATACCATCTGCCGAGGGACTTTAATCTCAACTGGCTAGACCTAGCTCATCCTCCTATCATCCTTGATAACCAAGGCCAATCTCTCTCGGCTTATTCAGGATCCCACTAGGATCCCCAGTGGTGGTTCCTGCACCAGTCTCTTAGACTGGATCCTGAAAAATAGGAAGGAGTTCTTCCCATCAGCTGGTGTTCTCCCAGATACCATAAGTGATCATTAGTTGATTTACTGCATATAGGACACCTCTTCCCCCTCCTTCCCCTCGAAAGTCTTAACTATTTCCAACCTCTCCAATCTTAACGCGGAAGCTTTCCTTCAGGATCTAAACCTAGTTGACTGGTCTTCCTTCTACTATACAGATGGTATAAACATTTCAATGGGCTATTTCAACTCTTTCCTACTCTCGCTGCAAAATAAACACATTCCAGTCACCACAAGAAGGGTAAAAGGGAAAGTTACCAAATGGCTCAAGCATCCTTTGCTCCATCTTCTGAAGCATAGGTATAAACTTTGGTCTACTTGGAAGTCCTCCTCTCTGCTAACTGACTTTGAGGCCTACAGAGCCTTATGGAACACCTGTAAAAAGGAGATTCGCCTGTCCAAAAGTACTTACTACAGGAATCTCCTTAGTTCCTCAGCCTCCAACCCAAAATGATACTGGTCTCAAATCAAGGAAATTCTGGGGAACAATAAGCCTCTGACCCCGAAAGATATGTATATTAATGATACCCACTGTAACCACCCACTCACCATCACTAATGCCTTCAACTCCCTCTTCTCCACTCTACCTACCCCTACCTCCACCTCGCTCCCCATGGCATGGGCTGTCACATCTCCCCATGCCCCTGCTCCCCCTACTCTTCAGCTGGCTCTGATCATGTACCATGATGTTCTAAAGCTACTCAATACTGTTCCTGCTAGTGGTAGCCCAGGCCCTGATGGTATTCATCCTGGGATTCTAAGGCAGTTTGCTGCTTGGCTTGCTGCACCCATAACCAGGCTCTTCAACCTCTCTATCTGCTCTGCCTCTGTTCCCTTGGTCTGGAAATTGGCCAGAACTATCCTAGCTTTTAAGAAAGAGGACGCTAAACTTCTGCCCAACTACCACCCCATCTCACTTCTACCCACGCTCAGCAAGCTACTTGAGAAACTAGTCCATCATCAGGTCTCTGAGTACCTCCTTAATTTCAATCTTCAATCCCCAATTCAACATGGCTTTAGAGCTGAGCACAGCACAACCACTGCTCTGACCCAGTTTACAAGTGATGTCAAAGATAACATGGATAAAGGCTTACTCACTGGAGCTGTGTTCATTGACCTCTCTAAAACATTTGACACAGTTCATCACCCACTTCTACTAGCTAGGCTGCAAGCCCTAGGTGCCTCTGACTTCACCCTATCCTGGTTTGGTAGTCACCTGGATAACTGCTCTCAGTCTTTCTCCTTCTGTAAGGTTATCTCCTCCCCCATCCCTATCACCTGTGGTGTTCCCCAGGGCTCTATACTCAGTCCACTACTCTTTTCTCTCTTCTTCAACAATATCTCTAGTCCTTCTCCTCACAGTAGCACACTCATGTATGCTGATGACATGGTGCTTTATCATGCTTCCAAGTCTATCATCGACATAAATCAAAATCTTTCACTTGCCTTTCACTCCCTTCAATCTTGGTTTTTGGCTAATCATCAAATCCTTAACATAGGTAAGACTGAGGCCATGCCTTTTGGGTCCTCTAAAAAAGTGCCCTCTGAGTCCCCTAAGCTCCTTGTCCACTGTGGTGATGGCACTACTGTCACTACCACCTCAACTCCCAATTACCTCAGGGTTACGCTTGACCCAGCTCTGGATTTTTCGGCGCTTGTCAATCTAGTTTGTCAATCGGTCAATGCAAAAATTGGTGCAGCCTACTGTGTGTGTCACTCTCTCACCCCGACAGCCAGGATCTCAGTAGCAAGAGGCGTTCTACTCCCTCAACTCCTTTATGCCCTCCCGGTTCTCTACCATGCCAATGCTCACATGCTCTGCAAGTGGGACACTTCTTATAACAATATCTGTAGGTTCACCTTATCAGCTCCTCACCTAACTCATCACTGCCTACTCTATTCTGGCTTAAACTGATTGTCTCCCAAAGCCCTCCGGTTTTATGCACTAGGGTGTTTCATTGACTCCCTCACTAGAACACCTCATCTGGCCTCTCTGGGTGATATGCTTAACCCGGCCTCTCACTCTCGCTCCCTTAGGTCCTCCTCCATCCTGATGCTCACTGTTCGGCCCTGTGCTACCAAAATGGGACAGCAGGTATTATCCTATTTTGCTCCTAGGTTCTGGAACTCACTCCCCCCTCATGTTAAAAACTCCTCCTCCCACCTTTCTTTTAAGCATTCACTGTTCTCTCACCTTTATACTCTAATTAACTGCCAGTGCACGTAACTGGGGAGTCACCATCTATGTCATCATGCTATTAGCTGTTAAATGGGTAACTTATATTACTGTTTCTTTTTATGTGTTTTCTTTTTCCACCCAGCTAGGCTTGATGTCTGGTACAAGTGTGCTCTGCCTCAAGCCTATCCTACTCTGGATTGTTGATATTAATATTTACCATTATCTGTGCTTTGTATTAATGACTGTGAAATCAACCTCTGACGTATTGGAACCCTGACTGTAATTATTGTACCTAAGTTGTTGTTTTTGCACTGTACTGTTGTCATTTCTGTATTCTCAAGTTTATACTCTCCCAGATCATGCCTGAAAATAGGCAGGTTTGTTGCCTAGTGCACTTACCCGGTTGCCAAAAGCTAATAAATTAATACAGGAGGTTAAAGGAGAATGCCGAAATGTTAGGGAAAGTGATCTTCTTACAAAGAAGGATCTCAGTTTTCCAAACATTTAGTTGGAGAGTGTTTACTTGAATCTATATGTTAATACTGTAGCTGACAGATATGAAGCAGGGAAGAATAATGCAGAATCATTAATAGAGTTATAGAAAAGTAAGAGCCAAGGTGGAAATCATGGATGCGAATACAAGGAGGAGAAGATACAAAAAAGGAGAGGGCAAAGGAATGATCTTTTGGGGCACCATAACAAAAGGTTGTAATTGTTATTAAGAAGGAGGGATTTGAGATATGAATGAAACCAGGACAGCAAAGTGCCAGATATACCAACAACATTTTGAAGACTGTCTAAGAATACAGTATGTTATGGCCAATGCAGCTACTGCAGTGGGAGTGAGAATAATAGAAAAATGAGAAGAAAATAAAAACCGTGGTCATAGACAGCAGAGGATTATTGGTCACACAATGAAGGGGAGTTCCTTTACAGTGCTCTGAATGGAAACAATTAATGGTGAGTACAACCTGAATACTAATTCCTGAATACATTTAATGGGGTACTCAGCACATGGCCTATTCGGACTTCAGCAAGGCCTTTAACACTGTGCTGCACAGGAGACTAATAAAACAAGCATTTGTCAATGCTGAATGTTGTCTTGCTGACATTGGCATTGGTAGTGCAGAAGTTGAACAGATGCATAATAGGAATGGCAGTGAAGTATGAAAGTGACATCAAACCCCACCTCATCCTATAGAAACTGACAGGCACTGAGGTGTGCCTTTGGGCATCAGCCATAATGTTCACGGCATTTCAGCTCACCTTACCCTGCAGTGCGACAAATACTACGTTGTGCCTTGGGGTCCTCGGGCCTTACACTCCTACATTCAGCCATAACACTCATGGCATTTAACCTCATCTATCCTGCAGACACTGACAAGTGTTGAGGTGTGTCTTGGGGTGTTTGGTTTATGTCACCCCATTTATAAGAATATACACTGGAAATGGTGCAGCATAGGAGAACGCAATGAACTGTGGGGCCAAAGAGTCCAAGGCACACCTCAATGCCTGTCAGTGGCTTGAGGGTTGGGGTTGGCTAGGCGAGCATGACAGCTGGCAATGCAAAGACACACCCCTGACACCTGTCAGTCTGTACAGGGTGGAATGTTATGGTTAGAAACCCTAATGCCCCAGCTGTTTGTTGGTATTTGCACTACAAATTTGCAGCACAGCATTTTTGTGACCCCCACCTCATGAAAGTGTTTTGGACCTCTGCTCATGAATAGTGGCACTGTGATTTTGTTTATGTGTCCCGGAAGTTGATTTCTCACAGCGACCATGCCATTCTGCACCAGATATGGGAAAACACCATTTGGGCAGGATGTGAAAAATGACAGCTGTACCATTCATAGGTAGGTGTGAAGAGATGGCAGTGTTGAAAATCTTGAGTGAAAATATTAAAAATGCTTGAATTTACAAGCATACTTAGAAACTATGCAATGCACACCCATAACACAGTCATTTAGTGTAATTATTTCACCAAATTTTCAACATAGTCATTTTGGGACCTCTGCTCATGAACACTGTCACTATGATTTTCTTCATCTGTCCTGATCATTGATTTTCCACAGCGACTGCACCATAGTGCACCACTTGTGCAAAAACACCTTTTGGGCAGGATCTGAAAACTGACAGCTGTACTGTTCATAAGGACATGTGAAAAATAGACAATGTTGAAAATGTTGAGTGAAAATATTACAAATTGTCAAAGTTATGAGTGCACGTGGAAATTGCGCAATGCACGCCTGTAACATAGTCATTTTATGGACTTTTGTCACCAAATTTTCAACATGGGCATTTTAGGACCACTGCTCATGAACAGTGTTGCTGTTGTTAATTATAAGTCCAGCTTATAATTCAGGTTCTTGTATGCATGTGCTGAGTAAGGAAAACAAAGGGCAAACAAGTAATCAAGAAAATATTTATTACATACTCACACCAAAGCATGTAACAATGAGTTAAAAAAAGGATAATTTCCACCAGTCAGCCCCAGGGTTACACGTACTAAATAAATCTAAACACAAAATGAACAAATGTACAGAAAGAACACTAAGATTTCAGAGACTGGGGAGGGGCTGACTGGCAGTTACATATATACTCTGCTAATAAGAATGCAACATTTGGATAAGGCAGACAAATAAAATTGGATATAGTATACAGAGTGTAATATCAGGGTGGACCCCAGGAAGCAAGAGTGCATGGTTGGCGCATATCTTGAAAATGATAGCTTAGCTAGAATAAGTGTTATCTATTGTTATTTCCAGACTGTCTGGAAATATATGCAACATAATCAGAAAAGCACACTACGTGTCATAATAGTAGAAAAACTACAGGATATGAGTGATTATAAGTATAGCACAATATATGGCAGAAGCATAACATATAGGTAAATATATTTCAGACAGTTATACGCATAGCAAATATAATAAAGAACACTAACATAGATAATAAAACAAGGTAAAACTTTACAAGACTGAGTAAGGCACTAATACTTGTAGCAATATAAGGTTCTGGTTACATGTGGGTCAGTTGGTGGTATATAACCCAGGCATAAAACTGTGATTTTCGTAATCTATCCCGAACTCTGATTTCCCACAGTAACCGCGCTATTCTGCGCTGGTAGTGTGAAAACACATTTCAGGCAGGATGTGAAAAATTCCAGCTGCACTGTTCATAAGGAGGTGTGAAAAAATACCAATGTTGAAAATCTGCAGTGAAAATATTACAAATTGGCAAAGTTGTGACTGCATGTGGAAACTGCACAATGCACTCTCGTAACACAGTCATTTTTTGGAATATTTTTACCAAATTTGCAACATAGGCTTTTTGGGAGGCTACCTCATGAACAGCAGCACTGTCATTTCATTACTCAGTCCCAAAAGGTGATTCCATGCCATGACTCCAGTATCACCTTTCGGGACCGAAAAACGCCATGACAGTGAATGAATTCATGAGGAGGGGTCCCAAAAACCCCATGTTGAAATTTTGGTGACAAAAGTAAAAAAAATGGCTGAGGTATCCACATAAGTAAAAAAAAAAAAACATTTATGCCATTATACAGCTTACCTACATTTCTTCATTTCGCGGTCAGCTTTGAAGAGTGCAGACGTGTTCCCACTCCGCCGAAGATCATCACGCTGGCTCCGGAGATAAGTATGGGGTGAGGGGGGTGTGGGGAGGTGGTTGTGCAGAGGGTGGCTGTGGGTTGGGGAAGGGGGCACCGAACTCAATGAGAGACTGTTTTTTGATACACAGGTTAAACCAGGAAAGAAAGAACAATGTAGGAAGGTTTTCTATTTGTACAGGTACTTTTGCATGCTGGAGTGCGCTCCCAGCATGCCAACTGTGTGTTTGATGGGGAGGGGTCTGTAGCTGATGGGGATTGGGCACCCCACTGGCACATACAGAGTTGAGGGGGTTGCATGAGCTGAGGGGATTGATCGCCCCCAGCACACAAGAAATGGGGGTACATTATGCTGATGGGGATGGGGCACCCTGTCGGCAAATTAAATTAGAGGGGTATACCAAAAGGGGGATTGGGCACCCCATCCAGCTTTCAGATGGGGACTCCAGACGCAGGCAAGCAGTATTGTTGTTGCAATCAGGACCACCCCGTGGTGCTCCCTGATTGCAGTAGCTAATTTCTTCAAGGTGGTGGCACATTTCTCATCTGCTGTCATAGGCAGCATGCTATGCCATTGACGCCACAGTGCTCAGCCACAAAAGCAGTGGTGACATTGGCTGCAGCAGGACTGCACCTCTGAAACCCACTTCTCCACTGAAACAACCACAATATATTGTCTTGCGCTGTGTGTGCAAGACAACATAAAAATTGAGTAGTCTGGGGTGGATCCAATATTGTAAATTGGGTAAGCAATTGGTTAATGGATGGGCAACAGAGGGTGGTAGTAAATGACACTGACTCTAAGGAATGGACAGTGACCAATAGGGTGTCAAAGGCTTCAGTACTGGGTTCAGTCCCCTTCAATGTCATCATAAGTGACATTACAGAAGGACTGCAAGGGAAGGCATGAATTTTTGCAGATGGGACCAAAATAATCTGTAATTAGGTGGATGCTCGGGATGGGGTGGAGAGAATGCTTAGGGACCTTGGGAAATGCAAGAAGTGGTCAAGGGCAGGGCATCTGGGGTTTAATGACATGAAGTGCAAAATCATGCACATAGGGCACAAAAACCAAGGAACTGAGTACAGAATGGAGGGAAGAGGAGAATTTTGACAGTCACAAAGCAGATAATGGACCTTGGGGTAATCATATCTGGTGAACTCAAAGGGGTAAGGCAGTGTGACAAAGCAGTTTGTAGAGCATGTGAAATGCTGAGATGCATAAGGAGAGGATTCGCCAGTAGGAGGGAGATGGTGCTACCCTGTATCAGTCACTGGTGAGGCCACACTTGGAGTACTGTGTCTAGTTCTGGAGACCGCACCTCAGACAGGACTTGTAGAGGGTAGAGGCAGTCCAGAGGAGGGCAACTAAAATGGTGCATGGGTTGCATCAAAAGCCCTATGAAGAGAGACTGAGGGATCTCAGTATGTACATCCTGGTAGACAGGAAAGGGAGGGGGGACATGATACAGACCTATAAATACTTATGTGAGGTAACGGGGGGCCAGGAGGGGAGTCTTTTTCAAATAAGAAAGAACACCAGGATCCAAGGGCATAAAATGAATGTGAAGGAAGTTTAAGAGGGATATAAGGATGTACTACTTCACTGAACAAATGGTAGACACCTGGAACAGATTGCCAACAGAAGTGGTGCAGGCAAGAACAATGACAGGCATGTTTTTTGCAGGGTATATCTTTGTGAAATTGTTACAGGTGGTTCTTAAAGGTTTTACAGTTTTATTTATCATTAGGCTAAGCTTTCAGGGCTACTGCATTTGTTGTTGGTTGATTGTTTCTGCTCTTACCTCCTTGTTTTTTTTATCTGTGGTTCTTTTTTGGCAGGGGAAGAGCCCAACCACCCACCTCCATCCTCAACTACCTGATGCTACACTCCTTTTATAGAGCAGCACAGTCATGACATTTCCTGTAGCAAAGCAGGAAGGGGAGGATCAGAGGGGTAGCCACACAGTGACCTCACTTACAGGGGCACAAGTGATTTAACTTGCTATAAAAAGTTATACAAAAACAAACAAAACAAAACAAAAATATATATATAAACAAAAATCAGCCTTTGCTTTCATTTTCCTTCTGATTACTCGGACAAAGTTATAAACTCAGCAACTCAACTGGAATGGATATTAATTGCAGGCACTGTGGGACACTTTTCAAAAGGGCAGCTATATAAGATTTAGGATGCTGTCCTACATGCTGGACCATCGGAGATCTTAGGGCTCAGCTCCAGGCAGCATGGACAGAGATTGCATGCCTCAAATCACATATTCAGGAGAAAATATATTACAAGAACTGCCTCCCATTTCCCCAACATCCAACTGAAGCACCTCGACCACAAAGGGTAGTTGGTCTGGGAGTTGGCAGGTGGTTAGGAGAGGCAAATCAGAGGTGCCCCATCACTCAGTGCTCACCAACGTATCACCTCACAAACCATATAAAAACTACAAACAGTTACCTGCCTCTATTTCTGAAATCAAACAGAGTTGCAGAGGACACTACAGTGCAGGACGCTGTAGCATAGGAGCTAGCACTGCAGAACTCACCCAAAACAAGGACCAAAACAAAAGCAAAAGGAAATCCAAAACAGTCTAATCATATGAGACTCCATGATTTGGGGAGTTGATACCTCGTCCAGCCAGGGGTAGTGGTCAGATATCTCCCAGGTACATCAGCTGAAGAGGCACTGGCCTCATTGCTAAACTTTGCAGAAAGCAGGTGAAAACATTGACGTCCTGGTACACACAGCGATTCAATGATCTCACCAGCCGGGCTGTAGTGCAGACCAAGAACACTTGACCAAGCTGGGAGACAAACTGTCATCCATTTTGTTTGTTATCATCTCCTACTTGAGATCCTGCTGCTCTGGAAGAGGGAGAAGATGGAGAGGGTCAGAGAAGGGAGATAGGGGAGATAAACATGTGACTCAAGGGCTGGTGCCAGGAAAAAGGACACACATTTGTAGGTAACTGGCAACAATTTTGGGAGAGAAAGTTCTTTAAATTCGATGGACTGCATCTGACTAAGGAGGGAGTCAGTGCATTGGGGCAGATGTTTGACATCTCTGCAGAATATTTAAACTTGCTAATGGGGAGAGGGGTGCAGCACCCGATACATCAAACAGGAAGAATACCCCTCCTCCACTCAGCTAGTGATCAAACAGGAGTTCAGCATGATTGTAGTTCATTTACATCAACAGGTAAGGAAAAGGTTCAGCTCCCCATATGATCGCAGGGGAAATGCCGACTTCACCCAACAACTAACGACCAAATCTGGCCAATGGAAAATCATGACACAATGCCCACAGTCTGGGAAACAAGATCCCAGACCTGCAGGCAACAATTACAGAGGCTAAACTGGACATAGTAGCCATTAGCAAGACATGGTTTACCAGTAACCACACTTGGGAGACTTCAGTACCCAGCTATGTACTGTTCAGAAGAAAGTGAGGTGAAAAAGGGAGGGAGGCAGTGACCCTTATGTCAATGAAAATATCAAAGCTACAGAAATTCAGAATATACATAAGGAGCCAGAAGAACTGTGGGTTCCATGAAACAAGAAATGGGACAGCCATATGAACTGGGATTGTCTACAGGCCTCCGGATCAGGGAGGACATAGACACATTACTATTAGAAGATATAAAACATGACAGGTAAAGGAAAGGTTCTGATAATGCGAGACTTCAACATGCCAGATACAGATTGGTCAATACCAGCAGGAACATCCACCAGAACTAGACACATAGTGGATTCCCTGCAGGTGGAGGGCCTCAAACAACTGGTACAACAACCCTCAACAGACAGGGCTTTCCTAGATCTAGTACTGACTAACGGGGAAAGGATCACAGATCTCCAGGTAGAAGGTCACCTGGGGGCCAGTGACCATCACATGGTATATTTCAGTTTGGCCACTAGAACTAAATCATCCCATTCCAACGCAAAAATATGGGACTTCAGAGGAGCTGACTTTGATAAGATGGCCAGTAGAGTTAAGCTAGCCCTGGCAAGGAGAAATACAGGTAAAAGGGGTACAGGCAAAGTGGGCAAGCATTAAGAATGCAATACTTGAAGCAACATCCCATTGTGTTAGGGAGAAAACAAAGCAAAAGAAGGAGGAAACTACTTTGGTTCTCAAAACAGTAGCAGAAAAATCAGAGCCAAAATGTTGGCCTTTAGGAAATATAAGAGAATGCAGCGGAATGAAGATAGGGAGGTATAGCAAACTTCTATAAGGGAAGCAGGGAAGACAGTAAAGCAGGCAAAGGACCAAATCGAGGAAACACTAGCACAAACAGTAAAAGAAGGGGACAAGACTTTCTATAGATACATTAGTGAAAGGAGAAAGTCCAGAAGTGGTATTACTAAGATCAACGGGATAAGGAGGAGTGTGTGAAGGAGGATCAAGGAAAATCAGTTATCATAAATAGATACTTCTGCTCAGTATTTACTGAGGAGAAGGTAAGGCAGGGCCCACAGCTCAGTACCATGGACACGGGGGGAGGGGGGTGTGCACAAGTCCCTTCACAAAAGAAAGGGTCCTACAAGAGCTCGATAAGCTCAGGGTTGACAAGGCAATAGGACCTGATGGCATACATCCCAGGGTACTAAAGGAGCTAAGGATAGAACCAGCAGAGCCATTATCAGAACTGTTTAGTGAGTCTCTGAGCACAGGAGAGATCCCAGAAGACTGGAGAAGGGCTCACATGATCCCACTCCACAAGAGTGGTAGCAGGGAGGAGGCAGGGAACTATAGACCAGCCAGCCTTACCTCAGTAGTGGGCAAGATTATGGAGGAACTCCTTAAGGAAAGGATAGTGAAACACCTGGAATCCATAGTAGCACAGGATCCAAGACAGCATGGATTTATAACAGGAAGGTCCTGTCAAACAAATCTCATAGATTTCTTTGACTGGGTAACCAGAGTGATGGACCAAGGGGGTGTGCTTGATGTCACCTACCTTAACTTCAGCAAAGCTTTCGATACCGTTCCACACAGAAGATTGATTAATAATCTGGGTAGGCTCACTGTGAGTCAGAAGTTGGTCAACTGGGTGGCAAACTGGTTGGCGGGCTGAAAACAGAGAGTGGTGGTAAATGGTAAACAGTCAGAAGAGATGCAAGTCTCAAGCGGAGTACCTCAGGGATCAGTCCTGGGGCCAGTCCTCTTCAATATCTTCATCAGTGGCATTGTAGATGGACTGGAGGGTAAGGTTTTTCTGTTTGCAGATGACACCAAGATCTGCAACAGAGTAGATGATCCAAATGAGGGTGGGAAGAATGAGAAGAGATCTGGATAAACTAGCAAAATGGTCAGAAGAGTGGCAACTGGGGTTAAACGCAAAGAAATGCAAGATCATGCACATAGGGAAGAGAAACCCTGAAGCCACCTATAGGTTGGGAGGGGAGTTGCTGGCAATCACAAGGGAATAAAGTGAATTGGGCATCATCATCATCATCACAGATGACCTAAAATCATCCAAGCAGACCACTAAACCAGCAGGTAAGGCTAGAGGGATGTTTGGGTGTATTACTAGGGGTATCACAAGTTGCAAGAAGGAGATAATAATCTCTCTTTACAAGACACTGGTTAAACCTCATCTGGAGTACTACATGCAGTACTGGAGGCCGTACCTGTACAAGGACATTAACAAAATGGAGGTAGTCCAGAGAAGGCAACCAAAATGGTGCAGGAACAGCATCAGAAAACATATGAGGATAGATTAACGGAGCCCGATATGTATACCCTAGAGCAAAGGAGGGAGAGAGGTGATATGATCGACAATCAAACATCTTAAGGGCATTAACAAGGTGAAAGAGTCCAACATGTTGCAATATAAGACAAACTCTGGTCAGAGCCGATATGGCTGTGGAGAGCTTTTGGGATGCTTTTACCCATTATTTCTAATAAATTTGAACAATGCAGATCTGCTGAGAGGCAGTTTCAATGTGGTCTTCCTTTTACACATTTTTACAATGTATTTTCCTAGAATGTGCCTGCTGATTGCTATATATTTAGCCTGGATAGTTTACAGAAGAAATGGCATCTTATTTTTGGGTGGTGAAACACTAGCAGTAGGATGCTGGAATGTGTCATACATAGGTACAAGATGTGTGCCGGTGATAATGCCCAGTGGCTATACACCTCAGGCACTCGCATGTGGATCCATCATCCAGGTATCATTGCACTACTCAGTGTGGGTGAAAGCCAATGCTGTACTCACTTACACAGGTCCCAGAACAGGCATGTTACAGCTGACCTATTTGTTTGTACAATTGGGGAACCACAAACACACTATCCATAGCCTGGAGCATACACTACAAGTGCCATTGCAGGATACCGCACCGCATGGCACCCAGGATACCTCATCAGTCCAGAGGGTGACATGTTACACAGGGGAACAGGGAAGAGTTTATGAAAGCAGGAAGACACAGCATTGACAAGGCATGCATTGGAGGTATGTCAATTCCCTCTTATGGTTTGCCAGGGACATACACACAGCTGCATACACTGGAGGGTCCACAGCTTGTGTAGTGCCCCAATGTATGGTATAGCCACTTGGGTCATTCTGGACTGAAGATCCCCAGCCCTGGTCCAGTGCAATTGGCAGCTGGCTGCAGCAGGGCATGGAAGGCAGTGTCAGTCTCCGCAGCAACTTGGTATGGGGGAACGGGATTGTCTATGTACCAAGACAATGGGTGGGAGTCCTCTATGCTATAGATATGGACTGTGGTTTCCTCTGGTGCGATTGGGTCTTGGGGGGGCCCTACTATGGAGCTCTTCGGGGATAGAGTTGGATTGATCAGGGTTTGGAGGGGATACCTCTAGTCCCCCAGGGCTGCCAGGTTGATGGTGCACCTGGGTGCACTTCCACAGCCCACCAGTGGGTGGCTAGCCAGCTTAGGTCAGCTATTCATGGCCTAGCTATGGCCTGCACTTCCCTGGGCTGCGAGGGGTGAATTTCCCACTGAGTATACCGCAGCATGTAATATGCATGGGAACACACCCTTGACTTCCACGGCATACTATCTGTGTGCATGCTGGCCAATTCCCTTGAAGCAGGTGTATCCCGCATGTTTGAATATCATGCTGTGGTGCATTGTTGGAGTTGTGCGGCACATCTCACATTTCCACCGGGATGCACTGCACATCTCCTTTGAATATGAGGGCCCTGGAATAGGCTACCCTGAAGAAATACATTATCAAAATGGAAAAATCATGACCCCAGTAAAAACAAGATATTGCATCTAATCTGGGACAGCCTCAGTAAATACAGTGCAGAAATGTGTAAATGAAGATCCCTATGACAATGAGACGTAGCATCTCCCCTGTGCTATCCAGGATACAAAATACAGGATAAGAAATATTTAAATGAAATCTACTCCAAACTGAACTTCACTGTGGTCACTGACATAAACAAACAGTTTCTTTATTGTAACAGTCACACAGGAGTCTGGTGTGCATATTTTATGGGACACATACAAACAAAGGTGAGAAAGAATACATGCCTCAGCTGGGACTTGAACCCACCCTGCCCAGAATACCATTTTGATTGCACTAACCAGCTGTGCCACGGAGACAACTAGAACCTGGGCCATCCCCGAGCACATTACTCTTTCTCAAATGCACAACCCAATGGCAACACAAATATTTATTTGAAACAATCACACAGGAGTGTGGCGTGCATATTTTTTGGAACACATACACACAGAGGTGAGAAAGAATAAGTGCCTCAGCTGGGACTTGAACCCAGGCTGTCCAGAATACCATTCTGATTGTACTAACTAGCTGCACCACTGAGACAACTGGAACCTAGGCCGTCTTCGAGCACATTAATCTTTTTCAAATGCACAACCCAATGTTAACACAAATATTTATTTGAAACAATCACACAGGACCTACAAACAGAGGTGAGAAAGAATAAGTGCCTCTGCTAGGACTTGAAATCAGGCCACCTGGCAGTATTGTAGCCATGGGGATGGTGTGTGTGGGTGTGTGGGTGTGTGTGTGTGTGTGTGTGTGTGTGTACAAAATATAAGATAAGAAATATTCAAATAAAATCTACTCAAAACTAAACATCACTGTGTTCACTGACATAAACATTTTTTTTATGACATATTAGAACGCAATATGTATTTTGAATGTTGTGGCCATGAAGAAGGGGTGTATAAAGAGTGTGAGCCTGTGTGTGTGTGTGTGTGTGTGTGTGTGTGTGTGTGTGTTTGTTGCTGTAGCTCAATACTTTTTTTCCCAAAAAGATAGTAAAAAATGGCTTCTTATTGATACTTATTTAGTCTAAGCAGTTCACTGAAGACCTGGCATATGTCTGAGACTGTTCATCAGATAATGCCTGTAAAGGTCACAAAAACAGTGTAAATGAAGGATTTGCTCAGGGAAAGGGTGATATTCATGAGGTATGAATCTTTCTTGAAAGACAATACATTCCCAAGTTAAACTAATATCAAGAAGCTGTTTTAATGCTTAGTATTTGAATCTGCAAATCTCCACTTTCATAGGCAACCAATATTTAACAAACTGTTTCACTTTCCTAATGGCATCTGATAAGCAGCTTAGAGTTATGTCTCCAACATTCTTAACAGAAAGAAAGGAATATTTTATTTCAGTTGGCATGGAAGGATACATAGAAATGTCTAAAACGTGTTCCACGAAACTCCATTTTCAAGCTACAGATAGCAAAATGGCTGTAGGCTCTGCCCACAGCCATGAAAAATAGCAGGACAAGAGGACACAGCATGAGATTAGAGAGAGGCTGATTAAGGGGGAATGTGAGGAAGTTCTTTTTCACAGAAAGGGTGGTGGATGCATGGAGCGGCCTACCTCAGGAAGTGGTGGATAAGAATACAGTGCAGGGCTTCAAATAGGCATGGGGTAGGCATATAAGAAAGCAATACAGAGAAGTATAAATAGATAGTCCATTGGCAGAGTAAAGACCTATGGCACATTCATAAGGTAGAAAAAATGGGCAGACTGGATGGGCCTTGCAGTCCTTATCTGCCGGCAACTTCTATGTTTCTATGTAAGCATGCATGGGACAGACATAGGAGAATATTAGTAAAGAGGCAGGGAGGAGTGAGGGATGGCCTCTGGAGACCAGGTACGGTCTGTGAAAACAGACTAGGCTGGGACCACCAAGGCAGACTGGGTGGGCCAAGCAGTCCTTATTTGCCAACAAATTCTATGTTTGTATGTTTCTGTGTTACTTGAGCCTGAGTACTGAGTAGTTGCCACTCTTTGCCACTCTTCATGGAAAAATACTCAGTGAGATTTAAAAGTCTCATTAGAGCATACTGGTCAATCAAAGGACATTTCTAGAAGTGCAGCCAGATCAGGTGAACAAGGAACACGAAGTGCAGTACTCTCATGAATAAGGGAGGAGCCACATAATGGTTGCAGAATCACTCAAAATTTATTTCAATATCGCTCTACCTTGTCAATGAGGAGTTAATACATATGGGTAAATAACACCCTCCCTGAGATAGTGGTACAGCCCAAAGCCATCAATCAGCACAGAACCTTAGGCAAATGAATCTTTTGAGAGTACCGATTCTCCATTCTTTGCTGTGCCACTAGAGGGGTAGGACAGCATGGGTGAGATCTCTCAGAACTAATTCCGGCTAAAATTTCTTTATTTTTTAGACCAGATTTGTGCAACTGTGAAGCAGGTTGAGGCTACCTGCTTTCAGGGAGCACCCTCAAATTTAAAAAAATACATCTGTTAAGTTGCAACTTACAAATTGACTAAGCTAATTTTTCTCCCATTTTCACTGCCTCTGTGCATGAATTGGTATCCATGTGCCACTGCAATATTTGGGTGTTTGACAGTTCTCTGAATGCCTTAGCCTGGTAGGTAAGTTACTTATTTGGGCCCAGGAAGTCAGAGGGTATTTGGGGCTATGTGTTATTATTGTCTCTTCTTTCCTTCCTCTTAGTATCTTCTGGTGGTGGACCATCCCTTCCCTACCCTTCCCTTGTGTAAGGGTTTCTTAGGCAGCTGCAATGGTATTCTATTTGTCTCCTCAGCAGTGTATGTCATGTTGAGGGACTCTACACTCTCCCTGGCTGTTGTTTATAAGCCTTGGGCAATCAGTGCCCTTTTATGACTCCTTTTTCACTCACTCCCTCAGTATTATTGATATTTTGGCAGCTTGTGTTATACTAGCATTTTTAAGTGCTTTGGGGGCAAGCAGTTGAGCCATGTGGTGTGTTTGCCAGTGTTGGCAATCTGCCTCCAAGATCCGTGCCACTTCTATAGGTGCTTGAGCATGCATGACTGTTTTCCTGCCTTTCTTGATCTGGGCATGCTCCTGCTTGACATGATGGCATCACATGCCCCATGCTCCCCCAGGCTTGCTCAACATTCTCACTGAGGTGGAGCTCTGGTTAGGCATAGAGTTGTTCTGAGTTTGCTTTGCCTTAAGTCATGCGAGCAGTCTCAGTTAGCAGTCTTGCAGCTACCTTCACACTACAAAGATACAGTTTGCTTTTACTCTTTCTGGCTGATCCTTAGTTCTGCTTGCTTGTTCAACCTTAGACAGGATCAGAGGACAACAGAGATCCCCACTTGTCGGTAGCTCAAGACATAGGAGCCCTACAGACCAGTTCTTGTACCTTGCTGTGTTTTTGTTTTTCATTTCATTCATTTTGGGACTTGATATCAGGCAGTGGCACCATGGCTTATAGGTGACATTTTGTGTTTAAATGACTTAAGACATGCAGGAGGATGTTGAGACGCTCTCCTTTAGGGTCCTATTGCCCTAATTGTGTAATAAAATCTAACATGTCTATTTCATTCCCCCTAGCAGATCCCCTGATCTGGGGGGTGCCCTTGGGGTACCAACTGGCAGAGGCAAGACTGAGCTGCACAAATCCTTTTTGCTGCTCTTAAATGAGCTGCTAAGTTCTTATGTTCTGTAGGACCTCCCCACCAACACACCTGAATCCAAGACAGGATCCTCAGGTCGGGGAGAGGGGCATTCAAGCACTTCCAGGTGTGCCAGAGCAGAATGATTCTGCTCACATGGATCTGCAATCAACCCCTGACCTTGACAATGTGTAGGGTCAAGATGAGGATACAGTGGGCAAGGGAAAACCCTGATCCTACCTTGCTATTGGATAAGGACGAAAACCTCTCTGAGGAGGAAGAGGAGATGGAGTGGATGAAGCCTAAGAAAAAGATTCCAGTCCCTTCCCTGTTTGACACAAAGTTTCTGTTCCCTCTTATAACAGAAGCTTGTTGGACATTACAGGTGCAAGTCATGGAGTCTCTGGACGTGAATCCAATCTTGTCCATTTCCTCATCTGCACCACTGTTTCCCAACTTTATGCACTGTAACCAGATTATACAGCAGGAACGAGCTGGTACAGATAAGCACAAGCATCTTCCCAGGATGATGGTGAGATGTTATCCATTTTTGAAGAACTCTCAGAAGTACAGAAAGGAGGTCCCCCTTTGGCAGACAAGGACATGCATAATCCTCTTAAGCACACAATCCTACCTATTGAAGATTCATTGGCCCTGACTGATAACTATGATAAGCTGGTGCAGGCCTCTTGCAGTCGGGCTTTTGCTTCGAATGGAGTAAATCTTTGCATATCATATGCATCCTTTATAATTTGCAGAGCCTTGAACTCATGCATCGTGGCCCTCGGTAGTGCTGTTCCCCCAGACTCACAAGGGGCCAAAATTTTGCAGCTGGTATCCATGGCATCCACTTTCTGGGGGATACCACAGTGGACAATTTACAGAAGTCAGCACACTCCACTTATATCATATTGTGGCAGTGACGCAGGACGTCTGGCTCAGGCATTGGGTTGCAGACCAAGTGTCAAAGGCAAGGCTATTTAACCTGTCCTTTGAAGATTGACTATTATTCAGTTCTGACCTTGATAACATCGTGAAGGACATCCAGGATAAGAAGGGACAACTTCTGGTGTCAGTAACAGAAAACAAACTCAACATCAAGAGATAAGTAGGTTCAGAGCAGTGGCAGCCAGCATCTAATTTCTATCCCTTTTGGAATTTTGGAAACCTGTGGAATAGGAGAGGCTATTCTGGATTTAGAGGCAATAGTAACAAAGGATCCTTTGCCTGCAGATGTAATGGGGTGAAAGACAAAGAAGAGGTAATACAGACCTAATTATAAATTAAAGGTGTATTATGACCTTTTCATTCAGATAAGATGAGTTTTTTAAACCATAATGTAACAGCAAAAATCAAATTATGATGGGGTCTGTACATGTGAGAAACAATTTAGCAGAATGATGCCAGAAACGTAGAATTTTAAATTGTATAAAGAGCCCCTGTACTTCTTGACAACATTTACAATATATGCATTTTGTTAAACAGAAAGCAACATTTCTATAGGACTAGAAATACAACATTTTTTTCTCATCTGACGCATGTACTTACTGTAAACTCAAAACTCAAGTGGACTTCTGATTGGACCATGACCAAGATGGTCACTTGTGCTGCTAGCTGTCTACCTCAGGCTGAAATTTTAAAGTTAACTATTTTTGCAAAATCTAGATTTCAGAAGTTTTGTTTTTGATTTCATTAGAGAAACCTTTTCTCTGAAGAATCTGACCATGTTTTCATGACAAAAACATCAATTGAGTCCTACCACTCTATTTCACTTAACATGCTGGATGAAAGAATAACTGCTTTTAATCACAATGGTGAGATGACACCAAGTCTGTCAGTCAGGACAATTGGGGCAGTTCAAAAGATGTGTGCCAAAATACTTGAGGTGGTCATGGGCATAAAATCATTCATCTGACTCCTAGAAGTACAAATGGAAAATGCAACATTGAGGGTATTTGACAGTAAAGCAGTCCTTAGACAACTGGACATAAGTGTGACAAGAGACATGGTGATCGCTACAACAAAAGAATGAAATTGCTATGTTGTGGAAGAAGGTTGATGATATGAAGTTTCAAGGTAGGAGAAATAATCTTAGTATCGTAATCATTCTGGAGGAGCCGAGGGCAGCATTATGAGTGACTTTTTCAATCCATGTTAATAGAAGCATAACAAATCCCTGGTGCTCAGCTGGACATTCAAGGTCCTACAGATCCCAGGACCCCATTCCAAAGTCAGTGAAAAGCAGTATCCTATCCTAGCCTCTGTTTTCTAAATATTCTGTAAAGAAACCATCCTGAGAATAGCAACTGAACAGGGCCCCTTTAACTGATTAAAAGAGGACTAGAGGCCTTCAGACATCATCTAGCCTCTGTTGATTGGAGCTTCATGGACTCAATCCCCAATAAAGACCTTGCCCTGGACTTCTTCATTAAAGAATTCAGTGTAGCCACGGATAAGTATGCACCATATAACAAATGATGATGATTTGCGGCAACACATCAGAATGACTTACACCACAGGTGCAGGATCTAATGAGACAAAGGGACCATCTTTGGAGCAGGGTCAGAGCCACAGGTACCCCGCAGGAGCATCAGAACTAGAGAGCTGCCAGGAACAATTGCAAAAAAGAAATAAGACTAGCCAAGGCCACCTATTATAAAACACAACAGATGCAAAGCTATGGGGGTAGCAGAAAGTTCTGGAACACCCTAAAGTAAGTCCTAGGGAAGTAAGAAATATCCTCTCCAACAGTAACCACACAAAATAACACCACTATAACAGATCCCATTGGAATAGCACATCTCTTCAATGAAAATGTTACTGACCTGAGCCACATCCTGGCTGATCTGGACTCCACAGCCCAACCTCCCCCTCCCCATGGATGAGCCCAGTCAAACTCCTACCATCTTATCCTGCCCATACTTCTATTTTAAAACTTTCTCAGTATCCTCTACCCTCTGCTACACTAAATGAATCCTGGGCAAAACAAGGATGGGTAGCAACTCTATTGATATGAAGCTATTAGCTTCTGTGACTGAAGTATTAGCCCTTCCAATAGCCAAGATCTTTAACCACACACTTCAGTATGCAGAGTTCCTGAGCATCTGGAAAATAGCACTTTCAACCCATGTGCAAAAGTGGAACTAAAACTTTCATCTCAAACTATTGAATCATTTCAATTCTCTCTCCCCACTCTCCAAAGCCCTTGAGATGATAGTCACTGAGGAGCTGGTAACCTACATTAGCCAGCATAACATACAATGACAGCAACAGCATGACTTCAGAAAACAACAGAGTACTATCTCCGCTTTATAACAGTATACCAACTTCGCACATCAGGCCCTCATTAATAAACAACTGGTGGGCTCCATCTTTATAGACTTAATGAAGGCCTTTGACCTTGTTAAGCATTCCCTTCTTCTCAGCAAACTCTCCAGGTTAGGACTGTCCACTGATGCCGTTGACTGGTTGAAAGACTACCTGACTAGACACTCCCAGAGGGAAAAATAAATGGGACCATGTCCAACTCATGCCCTCTCACTGTAGTGGTACCCCAGGGCTCAATCCTTGGACCCCCCTGTTTCAGTATGTTCATCAATGACCTTTCTTTGGCATGCCCAGAGTCACAGGTCCTCCTCTATGCAGATAACATGGTGATCTACACCTGAAGCAGCTGCCAACAGGAATTAATGCTCAACCTTCAGACCAGTTTCTTGGCCCTGAAGCAATAGGTTTCACACAATATTTTACTCCTAAATTACAAGAAAACCAAAAGCATGCTGACCACGTCACCAAAAAAAGGAATAAACTCCAACCCTTTGCTATCCTTAACTGAGAAGGCAAAGCTCTGGAACAGGTCAACACTTTCAAATATCTAGGTGTCTGCCTGGATTATAATCTCTCTTACACACCATGTCGACCAGACAGTAAAAATGATAAATAAAAAAATGTGGCATCCTTTATAAACACAAACTATACATGACCAAGGAGGCTAGACAGCTAGTAGTTGCCTCCTCAGTGCTCCCTGTGATAGACTTTGGGCTAGTGGTCTACGGTACAGCCACAGATTCGATTCTTCACAGAGTAAAGGTCACCCTTAAAGTGTGTCACCTAGTCCTAGGTGCTGACAGACTGACACACACCTTTGATCTCTACATCAATACAGGATGGCTACCTCTTGACCTATGTATCAAGTGCCAAATGTGCCTACTTGCAAAAAAGACCCTCCTTTGTTTCTCCTCCACCTCTCTTAACTCGCTTATCTGCCCAGCTCATCACAAATACTCCACCTGGAGTGCCCTCAGAAAATCCCAACAAGTACCTTTTTGTAGTACCAACCTGATTAAGTGCTCCTTCCCTAATAGATTGCTGACTTGGCTAAATGAGCTCCCAACTGCTATACTGGACTTGTCCACCTCTGGTCATTTTAAATCTTCCTCAAGAAAGTACCTTGCATCAAAATAACCTGCAACTGCACTTAAATACCTAACATAACCCCTTACTGGACATCATCCAACTCACCCCTCCCTCCCTCCTTTCCCCCTCATCCCCCACACCTGTCCCTTACCCCCATTCCTCCTATTTTCCTGCCTACCCTCTCAATGCTACCTTGTAGTGGCTTTTTACCTGCTTCTAGATCGAATGAAGATAATTTTGTTGAAATGTTTGTCCAACTCATTGTATTGCTTGTGACTCATCCAAATACTGTTCTGAAATTTATGACATGGAACCTTTGCAAATGAGCCCCAGCTCAAAGGTGCATCTCTGAAATATTAATAAAGATAAAGATAAAGATAAAAACTGGCAAAGGGCATTGCATCTCCCTTTATCAAGACTTTTCTGTGAATGTTAACAAAAATAGAGCTGCTTTTACACCTGTCAGGCACACTTTGCAACAGCTGGAAGTTACATATAAGATTATTTAGCCCACAAAATTAAAAACTGAATGAAATGGAGCTTTTCATAACTTTGACTCAGACCAAGAGGCAATCCATTAGACAAGAGCATATATGCTGTACAGCCACTGACCCCCTCAGAATCTCATCTTTCTAGAAAGTGTTCAGGCCCTGGTAATGAATGGCAGCCATGCTACCATTAGGCTCAAATGGACACTTTTCCCTACTTCCCCAGTCCATCCACCAGTGATGCTGCTCTAAAGAGTGGTGGAGGCAGTGCTTGAGGAACTGCAACCGAGGAATATACATCCCTAAGCCTCAGGCTCACAGATTAGGCAACCACACATAAGTTGTACCAGGTTTCACAGCATCAACCCAAGAATCTAGCTCACCCACTCAACTCCTTACCTGACAGATCTGGACTTCAGTAATTAAAAGAGGTGTCTGAAATTTCCAACACTCAAGACCCCACGCTCAACATTCACAAGAGAACACAATGATAAACCACCCTCTGACTGATGTGGTGCAGTAACTGGACACTGGTCACAACCCATCTCCGATGGACACCCATTTGAGTCATGATCCCACTCACTAGGACAGCAGCCAGGGTAGGTGGAGGTCTGACCTGAAATGGTGTCTGTAGGGGTGGTTATAAATCTTAACCATAACATGTATCTCCATTTGTTTGTTGTTTTAATATTTAATTCATGTCATACACATTTATTACACAGTCACATGCTCAACAGCTTTAGGGTCTCCTTAAACACATGTTACAGAAAATATCGGCAATTATTAACCATATCATAAAACTGGTGAGAAGTAGGCTTGGTCTAATATTTTCTTCAGAACAGATCTGTTCTTTGCTGAACAGTAGATCTTATTTGCTCTTAATATACGTGCCTGCCCCTGTGCTTGTTCAAGTTTAGTTAGAAACACAGAAACACAGAAGTTTCAACAGAAAAGGACCGCTTGGCCCAAGTAGTCCACTCACATGTTTCCAGCCTATTCTACCTCTGCAGACCCTGTCTGGATTTCAGTGACCCTCCCTGCGTCTGATCTAATATACCCTTATGTTTATCCCATGCATATCTGAAGCTCACCTCTTTCTAGCCTCCACTGCTTTGGCTGGCAATTGCTTCCATGTGTCATCCACCCTTTCACTGAAGAAATATTTTCTTACATACCTCCTGAACTCCCTGCCCCTCCGCCAACTTTATTGCATGCACCCAGCCCTGGAGCACATGCTCATATTAAAAAAGTTCCTTTTCTGCACCTTGTTTGCCCCTGTCAGGTACTTATAGGTCTTGATCCAGTCATCTCTTGCTCTTGCTCTCCTGCCCTTAGGAGTGTACATGTTGAGATCCCTCAGTCTCTCCTCAAAGGCTTTCCTTGCAATCTCAGCACCATTTTAGTTGCCCTCCTCAGACTGCTTGTGTCCTGTCTAAGTGTTTTCTGAGGTTTGATCTCCAGAACTGGACACAGTACTCCAGCTGGGGACATACTAAAGAGTGATACAGTGGCAGCTCCTCCTGTTGGTGATGCCCCTCCCTATGCATGCTAGCATCCCACTATCCCTGCCCACAGCCTTTTCAAACAGTGCTGCCACCTTGAAGTCCTCTGATATATAGCTCCAAGGTCCTTTTTCTGTTTACTGACTGCCAATTGCTCCTCCATCCGATACTCAAGTGTTCCTATGCCCTAAGTTCATGAATTTGCACTTACTGGCATTGAACTCCCACTGCCATGGCTATGACCACTCCTCAAGTTTTTCTAGATCTCTGAGCATTTTCTCCACTCACTTATGAGTGTCCGCACTATTGTACATGTTGATGTCTTCTGCAAAAATAGCATACCTCCCCCTACAGCTCCTCCACAATATCCCCAAAGAAGATATTGAAGATGACTGGTTCCAGTACCAAACCGTGTGGTATGCTACTGGTCACTCTCCCATCTTTTGAGTCTATGTGCCATTAACTACCACCCTCTGTCTGCTATCCATTAACCATCCCCCTACCTCTCTCCTCCCACCCTCAAACATGTCTGCATTGCCAGTTCTTCAAACAAGCCACTCTGGCACTTGATTTCTCCACAACCAATTTCTCTCCTCCCAGATCTATGTTCCCCACCCCAAACACCTAGAAGCTGGTCTATGCCACTTTACTTCACCTTCCCACTTGTTCCTTCTCCACTGATCTCTCTTCTTCCCAACCCAAAACTGCAAGCCTCTTGTGGTAGGGCTCGACATCCCACTAAGTATTAAAGGATGTTATTTCTAATTGCTTCTTCTGGAGTCTGTTGCAAGAACATTCTGTCTGTTTTCTACTGTACTGTTCTCTCTATTTTTCTCTCTCTATTCTATCTCTCATTCTCTCTTCGTTCTCTCTCATTTCTCTTTCTCTTTCTCTCTCATTCTCTCTCTCATTTTCTCTCTCTCTCTCTCTTCTTCTCTCTTCTCTCTCTCTCTCATTTTGAATGGCCACCTACAGAGCCCACCTTTTCCTACGTCTAAACTATCTTTCCTTTTTCCCTTTTTGAGTCCCTCTAAAAATGCACATGGAATGCTCAAAGTAATAATGATAAATAATGTAAAAATTAGCTAGCTCACTTCCATTTGTTGATTTTGAAAGCAGACAACCAGGATAACATTTAGTTAAATAGGTGTACATTTGAAACATGAACTATCTCTTGCTGAAATACTGTATTGTAGCATTATGAACTTTTATGAGTTTTCCTGCCTGTATATATTGAAAGCCAATGTAATATGGCATAAGGTATTGTTGCTCTTTGGGAAAAGCCAGATTTAACCATAAATACAGTTTACCACCAATATAAGAAGCACTGGAGGGGAACAGGAAAAGCTGTTTCCCTCAAGGCTAATATGTTAAAAAGACACTTCTGTTTCTCCTCTCATGGAGAAAGTATATAGGATAAGTTACAGTTATTTAGTTTCATTTATTTGGTTGATGAGTGCTGCCATAAAAGAGACAGTCAGCATACTGGGCAAGATGCGCTCCTGAGAACAGAACTTCTTAAAAGTCACTGGCAGTATGAAATTGTGGGTGATATGATGATTACAAATAGCCCAATAAATGACTTTTAGAAAGGGGTATGTGGGCACTGTGGGATATAAATATGCAGATAAATTGGTGTTTTATTTTCTGTGAGTCTGAGAATCTGAGTCCCAAGAATCTGAAAAGGCTGGGCAAATGCATGTGCTGTTGCATTGCTTTCAATATTAAGTGTGAGAGAGGGTTAAATAAGTGATATATAGATGTAAATATATGCGTGTGTGTGTGTGTGTGTGTATCTATATATCTATCTCTATCTAGCTATCTATCTTGACCAAGCCAGGTTGCTGGTGAAACACTAGGTCAGTTTCAGCTGCTCCTCCATTTGGGTGGCCACCGATGTATGCCACATGCTGCATGCTGCATTTTTTCCAATAAAAGTTATATGAATGTATGGATAAAGGAAAATAAGGACTCAGTGTCTTTTGAAGCATTCTATGGATGTGAGGTGAGTGCCATGACTTTCTACAGGCATCTGATATTGTGTTACTGAACACTGAACCTCCTTTAAGTGGCTCTGTTGTAATTTGGAATGATCTATCTATTTACAGTATATATCTCTGCAAAAGCATTGTTAATGGATCATTAGATTCAGTGTCAAAAGTAGGGAAATTACATCTTAGGCTTCTCAACCCTAAGACCACACCTCGAACCTTGGCTTCCCTGCCCTAACACCTTGCCCTACCCTGCATGCAGGAACAGGTGTGAGGGCTGTGCCTTAGGGTTGCAAACCCCAATACTCATCCCATTCCAAGAGTAAGTAAGCTAAGATGGGTACAGAATAAAAGAATGGGGTGAGCATTAGGGCTCGGAACCCCAAGGCACACCCCTCACACCTGTTCCTGCATGCAAGATAGGAGTGAGGTGTTAGGGTTGGGAATCCTAAGATGTAATTTCCCTACTTTTTACACAGGAACCCTAATGGTCTATTAACACAGTTTTTTTTACAAAGAATTTCCCTACTTTTTGAGAAAGTATAATCATAAGGAACCCTAATGGTCCATTAACAAAGTTTATTACATAGAATCTCCTTACTTTTTGGAAAAGTATAACCATAGTCTTATTTGCTTATGGGAGTGCAGGGTCCATATCCATAAGTGTAGAGAGATTGTAATCAACCCTCATTTCCCTGTGGGAGCACAGGGCCCTCAGGTACTGCATTGCCATCAATCCATGATGGTATCCATCCCTCATTTACATGTTGGTGTGCAGGGATCTCCATGCTCTGCACTCCCATGAGTCCAAAATGGTATCCATATATCCATGTGGGAGTACATGGCCCTCTGCATGCATATGGTAAGTGTCCCTCATTTACATGTAGGTAAAGCAGTACATATATCACATTGTGAATGCATGGCACAGTGTCACGGTCACCTTAGCCCCATTCATTGCAATTCACCCACAGTTTTAAACAAGGCATGGAAACATGAAAAATGGCTTAAAGGTGTAGTAAGTTGTGAGTCCATATTTCAATTTCAGCCCAAAAGTGCAAACCATTTCTTTGCAATGAAGTGACAAAGAAACACACATATAAATAAGTAGTGTCAGAAATTGTGGCAAAAACCCTGTTGATTCATAAAACAGTGTGGCAATTTAAGCACCCCCCATTGTTTTGAGAAATATGCTGCAATTGTGTAAAACTATTTTCTAAATTGTGGCAATACTGCCACAATTTGAGAAACAAAAAGGCACAATTAAATAAACACATTTCTGCCCATTTTGGGAGCAAAGTAACCACAGAACATGATTCCTTGGGCCCTGATTGGGTAAATACAAGTGCTGGTGTTTACCAGCTGACAATAATTTTAAGATTTTTAAGTTTTTCCGTCCCTAGCTGAAAACAAAATGGTATAATATCAACAGTACACATTTGTGACAATAAATATCACACTTTCACAGCAACAACACAACACTTTTGCAAGGCATATCTAATGTTTCCCATAGGAAATAATGGAAAACTTTAATTACATTTGACTGAATTAATATTATTTTCACCAAATCTTCAAAAGGCACATCTATGACCCAAACTCCATGTACCATAAAATTTCAAACCAAACCCCAAAGTTGTTTGTGAGAAATGGTGTGACAAAGAATTTACTCAAAAATGGCAATTTTCACACTTTTTGACATTCTGCATCTCCTCACCCACACATATGACTGGAACAAATGATTGCAAACTTATTAAAGTGTGAAATTTTGGGTTTAACATAGAAGTGACCATTGAGTTCTAATATAGGGCACTACTGTGCCCCTATAATAGATAGATAGATAGCAAAAACTGTTTTAATGCTCTAGTTAGGATAAAGCCACAACAGTAGGGAAATGTGGCATATTACGGTTTCAAAGCAAACACCCACATCAACCCAGCATACACCAACAGGCATCAGGGTGTGCCTTGGGGTCATCAGCCCTAATACTCACCCCATTCCATAAATAAATAAGCTGAGATTGGTACAGTATCGAAGACTGAGGTAGCTGCCAGACACTTGGACAGCTGGTTCTGATTGCTGTATGATTTTTGTAAAATAAAATGTAGTGTGATTGTCTGTCATGAGAAATCCTGTGCTCCTGGATAACCCCAAGGTTTCAGCTACAAGATGTTAACCTGAAAGCCAGGAGATAATTAAAACTAGAAGAGGCATACATTAAGGATCTCCTGTTTATCTGGCTTAATTGTAGCTGCCAGCTGGCAGAATAGAGATCATAAACTTTTATGATGTTTACAGGAAGAAACCAGGCTATGTCACGTTGGTGCTATGTCATAAATGTCTTAAATGTCTTTGATGTCAGTGAAGGGCAGGAAGACACACTAGATCAAAGGGGCATATGGGGAAATTAGTTTTTGCTGATGTCACCTTATTTAATTTACCTTCTGAATAAGACATCCTGGTTGTATGATTTTTAATAAACAGAGGAGGAGCTGGGTGACATCACGGAGAAGGCAGGTTCAAGACCATTTTTTAATTATGCTGTGACTGACATTTAGAGATATACATGTTTTGACTCTGAAGAAGAAACATCTACTCTAGCACTGTTAGAAGATATATATTAGATAGATGAGTCTAATTGTCTGGTGGTAGGAATCTGCACTTTTTAAACCTTATTCTTTTAAGTGATTGTATGAGTTGGATATATTGTTCTGTATATACATTTTACATATTTTTATCTGTGTTAAGTAAACCTCTATTTTAAAGCGACTGCTTGGTGTGCCTTTGAAATTCTTTGTTTGACAAGTGAAGCGTATATGGTTAAAGTTGACACTGTGCAATAACTTAATGGTAATACCAAATTGGGAAAAGGTAAGACTTTTTCCTATGGTCTTTTATAGAGTTTTTTTAGGGTTCATTTGGTACCTGGTTAGGTGCCCTGGGTGAAAGATATCTGGCAATTCCTGAAGAGCAGAATTATCTGGAGCCTGTATATTTGGGGTATGCTAGCATAAGGTTCACAGCTCTGAAGTCCTCCAGAACTTGAGACCAAAGGTGATTCAAACCCACAAACAACAGGAGGGTTACCTGTTCTGTTACCCTGTTCACAATACTGCCAGAGATTAGCACTGTGAGAGCAGAGGGCATGACCTGCTGAGTGGGGTTGTGACAGATTGGGCACGGTGTGGATAATTTTGGTATTACAAATTTTATTTTCAGTGTGTCAGCTTGATACTGTACAGCTCACTTGCAACAAAGGCAGTGATTTATTTATTTATTTTTAAAATAAACAGAACTATATCACTTGGCTTACAGTCAGGTTCCCACCTGTTTTTTTTTTAAGTATTAGATAGAGTAGCCGTAGTTAGGAAAAGATGGCTTCCAACTACAGTGGGCACACTGTAGACTACTTAAAGAAGTTGTGCAGAGACAGAGGATTCTTTACAAGGTGAAAGCCACCACAGCAGAACCTCGTCGATGCCCTGATGGTAGCAGATACCCAGAGCATCGAGTCACAAACAGTGACTGTAAAAGACTAAATCTTGAGGTGGAGGCTAGTCGGCTGTGCAGTGTCCAGATCCAGTGAGGATGACAGCAGGGCCAGTGCCAACAAAGGGCCACAGCAGCAGGGAAAGGTTGCCAGTATTCTGGAGCCAGAAGTACTCAGGCTGCAGATTGAGTTGCGCAGAATGGAGCTGGAGTTCCAGGAGAAGTGGGAGAGAGAACAGCAACAGGTGGAATGAGAGAGATGAGAGCAGAGCAGGAACAGCAGGAGGCTGACCATGAGAAGCATGAGCACTAGTGAGCTGCAGAGAGAAGAGGAGCAAGAACTGTGAGAGGCAGATCATGAACAGTGAGAGGTGGACCATGAGGAGTGTGTGAGCACCAGAGGTGACATGAACTGGAGGTGCTACAACTCCAACCACCAGCACCAGAGTAGGTAAGTGGCTTGGGTTTAACTGGGACGACAGGACTGGGTTACAAATTGAATCCAAATTGATAGCTGAATTTAAAGAGGGGAGAATATAGATGCCTTTTCAAATTCCTTTGAAAAGTTTGTATTCAGGCTAAAATCCCTACGGCATCCTGGAGCTTCCAGCTATCCCTCTACTTACCAGGAAAGATTGGGATGCATTGAGTCAAATGGACAATGAGGACAGTAATGATTACAGCAAACTTAAAGCTGCACTGTTAAAAAATTTGAATTAACTGCTGAATCATACAGAGCTAAATTCCATAAGTGCAGGAGAAGCCCTGACATGAGCTACGAGAAGCTAGCCACAAAACAATGTCAGTTTTAAAAGTTGGTGGGAAGGAATTGAAGCAAACTCTGTAGATAAAATTGAAAATGTGATTCTGTTAGAACAGTTTTGGGGGCATGCCCAGCAGAGCCAAAACCTGGCTAGAGGACTGAAATCCCAAAACAGTGCAAGAGGCTGCTGATCTCTTGGACCCCTATGCCAAGAGCAGACTAGCTCTGAGAGCAATGGGTCAGCGTGGCAGTGCAGAAAGGGAAAAGCTCACCTTCAGGGCTGCTAAAACCCTCACTGCCTCCACCGAAACCAGTTAGCCTCAGGTTTCAGAAAAATATTTCTCTGAGAAAAGAAATGAATGTTGGTTGCATAAAGAAACTGGGCATATTGCCAGACAGTGTCCCAAATAGACAAGCAATATGCAAGGTGGTGCTAGGAAAAAAAGTGGTTGTTTGTGTGTCCCTGAATCATGCCTGTGAACATGAGGGAACATATGTACCCAGTCATTGTGAATGGTGTACAGATGCAAGGGTTAAAGGACACAGGGCATCCCTGACATTGGTAAAAGGGGATCTAGTAGAGCCTGGTCAGCTTATACCAAATAAATACACCACTGTATAGGACTTTACTGGTGAGAAGAAAGCATTGCCCTCACTGGTGTTCACCTAGACTGGGGTGAAACAGGGGGAACTGTGCAACAGGTGGCTGTACCCAAAATCTTAGCAGTGGATGTGATCCTGGGCAACAATCTCAAACAGGGGATGGTGTGAGCAGTTACCCATAGCCAAGCGGTACAGGAAAATTGTAGTTCCCTGAACCCCACAGAAGCCATTGTGCAAACCACTGGGAGGCTGGTTCCCCAGCCTGTGTCTCCTGACATGGAGACTAATGAAAAGGGGGTAGAAATTTCCCCAGTAGCAGTTAACTACACAGCTACAGAAGGTTACTCCGAAGAGAGAGGTGACCCATTGTCAGAGGGTTAGGAATGACAGTGATACTAAGAGCCCTGATGCTAGTGCTAGGGACCCTAGTTTAGAGACTGAAGGGACCTTTCCATGCCTTGGGAATGTGTGAGAGTTTGGAACTGCTCAGAGAAGTGACCCTAGTCTAGAGAAGCTGAGAACTTAAGCAGACTCTGAGGACACAGGGAGGTGCCGGCAGACATAAGGTTTATTGGGAAAATGGACTGATGTATACCAGGCTGTGCAGACAGAGGGAGGGATGCTAGGCAGGCAGCTTGTCATTCCCCAGGGGAATCGTGAGCAGTTGCTCAAGATTGCACATGATATTCCCTTGTCTGGTCATCTGGGAATCACGCACACTATGCAGTGGTTGGCCCAGAATTTCTATTGGCCCAACTTCAACCAGCAGGTGAAGGAGTATTGCAGGTCTTGTCACTGGTGCCAAGAAATAGGGAAGGTGGGCAAGAAAACCCAAACCGCCCTGATTCCATTGCCCATAGTGGAGGAGCCATTCCAGAGGGTGGGAATGGATATTGTGGGGCCTTTAAATACCCCCAGCTCCTCAAGGTAGAGATTCATCCTAGACTGTGGATTATGCCACCTAGTACCCAGAGGCAGTCACCCTATCCCTCACTGAGGACAAAGTGGCAGATGCCTTACTTGGGATTTTCTCCATGTTGGGTTTCAACAGGAGGTTATTACCATTCAAGGGGTTCCTTCATGTTGAACCTGATGAAATATTTGTGGGAGAAGTGTGGGGTGGTGCAGAGATTCACAACACTGTATCACCCACAAGCCAATGGGCTTGTGAAAGATTTAATGGTACCCTGAAGTCAATTCTCCAGGCATTTGCTGAACAGCATGGAAGGGACTGGAAGAAATACCTTCCCCACCTGTTGTTTGCATACAAGGAGGTACCTCAGAGTCAACAGGATTTTTCCCCTTTGAACTCTTATTTGAATGCTGGGTACATGGGCCCCTAGACTTGATCTGGGAGGACTGGGAAGGCAAGCACACCACCCAGGGAACTCCCATAGTGTATTACAGTCTTAGGATTAGGAAAGGTTGAAGGAGCTTATGGGGACAGCCCAGAGCAAACTGGCATCTGCCCAACAGAAACAAATGTGTGATAATGTGGTACAGCCACAGAGCCAGAGCTCACTCATACATGTGTGTCAGGAAGTCATGGTCCTTATTCTGGTCTGGAATGCAACAAGCTGCAGGCTGAGTGGGCAGGACCATACAAAGTAGTTAGGAAGGTAAATGACATGAACTATATTATAGAGTAACCTGACAGGAGACAGACAGAAAGGATGTACCATATCAACATGATGAAGCCATATGCTAATAGGGCTTACATGGTGTTTGCAGTGTGTAGTCCTGGGGAAGGGACAGATGAAGGAGACCCCCTTCTGGACTTGCTGGAAGAAAGCAAGTGGGATTCCTCTGTGGAGGCAGTAAAATTGTCTCCCCAGCTGGCCCCAGACAAGATCCAGGAAGTAAGGGAGGTCTTAGCAGACTTTGCCCATTGTTTAGCATCAAGCCTGGACTAACCCCCTTAGTGACACAAAGTGTGAATACAGGGACACAGACGCCCATACAGCAGACAGCATATCGGGTGTCAGAGACTGTCCAAAAGGACATTAGAAGGGAAGTGGAGGAGATGCTGGATTAAGGGGTAATCCAGATATCCCACAGCCCCTGGGTCTCACCCATAGTCCTTGAGCCCAAGTCAGATGGCTCTACTAATTTCTGTGTAGACTATCGTAGACTGAATGCAATCACAAAGTCAGATGCCCACCCAATGCCCCAGACAGACGAACTCCTGGAAAAGTTGGGAGGCGACCTATCTATCCATTGACCTGACCAAGGGGTATTGGCAGGTAAAGTTAATGGACAGAGATAGGGAGAGGTCAGCCTTCATTACTCTGATAGGCTTATTTGAATTTAAAGTAATGCCTTTGAATGAAGAACGCCTGCCACTTTCCAAAGGTTGGTGCACCAGGTGTTAAATGGTGCTGAGGAGTAGGCCGTTGCGTACCTGGATGACACTGCCATTTTCAGTGCCAGCTGGGAGGAACACCTGTCCCATCTTAGGGAAGTGCTGGGCAGGATACAGAGGGTCTGGCTCACTGTCAAAGCAGAGAAGTGCCAGGTGGCCATGGGAGAAGTGGCATAACTTGAGCATGGTGTAGGCTGGGGACAGTTCCATCTGAACCAAATAAAAATAGAGCTGATCCAGGCATGGCCCAGACCAGAAATGCAGAAGCAGATCAGGAGTTTCTGGGACAGCAGGGTACTATAGAAAATATGTACCCAATTACAGTGCCCTGGCTGCTCCCTTATCTGACCTGGTAAGAAAAGGATATCAAAGAAAATTACCTGGGACCCAGCCTGTGAGAAAGCCTTTACCAGACTGAAGGAGGCACTGTGCAGTGCTCCTGTATTGACAAGTCCTGACTATAGCAAACCCTTTATAGTTCAGACTGATGCCTCGATGTGGGTATTGTGGCAGTACTGAGTCAGACATCCAGCCAAGGAAAAGATCACCCAGTGGTGTACCTGAGTAAAAAATTACTTCCCAGGGAGCAGGCATACTCTACTGTGGAAAAGGAATGTCTTGCCATAGTGTGGGCCCTAAAGAAGTTAGAGTCATACTTATATGGGCAGCATTTTGTGGTATAGACTGACCACAAACCCCTGGTTTGGCTGACGCAAATGGGAAAAAACAAGGTAGATTGTTAAGATGGAGTCTTGCTTTCCAAGGGTATGACATGACAATCTCACATAGGGCTGGAGTGAAAAATCAGAACTCAGATGGGTTGTCTCATGTCTATGAGGAGTGAACTGATTTGAGAAGTTCATCCCATGCAGGGGATAGAGCCCCCAAATTCAGTCTAGGTGGGGAGGATTGTGACACTTAGACAGCTTGTTCTAATCGCTGTATGATTTTTGTAAAATAAAAATGTTGTGTGATTGTCCGTCATGAGAAATCCTGTGCTCCTGGGATAACCCCCAAGGTTTCAGCTACAAGATGTTAACTTGAAAGCCAGGAGATAATTAAAGACTGGAAGAGACATAAATTATGGATCTCCTGTTTATCTGGCTTAATTGCAGCTGCCAGCTGGCAGGACAGAGATCACAAACGTTTATGACGTTTAGAGGAAGAAACCAGGTTATGTCACTTTGGTGCTATATCATAAATGTCTTTGATGTCAGTGAAGGGCAGGAAGACACACTAGATCAAAGGGGCATATGGGGAAATGAGTTTTTGCTGATGTCACCTTATTTAATTTACCTTCTGAATGATAAGACATCCTGGTTGTATGATTTTTAATAAACAAAGGAGTAACTGGTTGACATCATGGAGATGGCAGGTTCAAGACAGTTTTTTAATTATGCTGTGACTGACATTTAGAGATATACACGTTTGGACTCTGAAGAAGAAACATCTACTCTAGCACTGTTAGAAGATATGCATTAGATAGATGAGTCTAATTGTCTGGTGGTTGGAATTTCACTTTTAAACCTTATTCTTTCAAGTGATTGTATGTGTTGTGATATATTGTTCTGTATTTACATTTTAGGTATTCTTTTATTTATTTTAAGTAAACCTCTATTTTAAAGAGACTGCTTGGTGTGCCTTTGAAATTTTTTCTTTGACAAGTGAAGCATATATGGTTAAAGTTGACACTGTGCAATAGCTTAATGGTAATACCAAACTGGGAAAAAGTAAGAATTTTTCCTATGGTCTTTCATAGAGATTTTTTAGAGTTCATTTTGTACCTGGTTAGGTGCCCTGGATGAAAGATATCTGTCAATCCCCGAAGAGTAGAATTATCTGAGCCTGTACATTTGGGGTACACTAGCATAAGGTTCACAGTTTGAATCCCTCTAGAACTTGAGACCAAAGGTGATTCAAACCCACAAACAGACAGGAGGGTTACCTGTTCTGTTACCCTGTTCACAATACTGCACAGAGGTTGGCACTGTGGGAGCAGGGGCCTGACCTGCTGAGTGGGGTTGTGACAAGCATTAGGGCTGATGACCCCAAGGCACCCCCAGATGCCTGTTGGTATGTACAGGGTGGGTGTGGGGTGTTAGCCTTGAAAACCCTAACACCACATTTCACTAATTTTGTGGCTTTATCCCCAACTGGAGCATTAACACAGTTCTTTTTGCAATTTATTTCCTTACTTTTAGAGACAGTATAATCATATCCTTATTTGCCTGTGGGAGTACAGGGCCCTCGATGCCCTGCAATCCCATCTTTCCATAGCTGCATATAGGTATGTAACTGTGGAAGAACAGGGCCCTCTCGGCCCTGGGCTTCCCTTTATAAGACAACTGTGACCAAATTGTCAGCATAATCAACTTATTACCCCACCTCATGTACCCAGTACAGAAAATGTTCAAATCCCCACCAAAACGTAATACTGCGCAACTGCAATGCCTTTACATGCCAAAGGTGAGAAAACACATTCTGGCCAGGATTTGAAAATGACAGCTCTGACATACATGAGGTGGGGTAATAATATGATTATGTTGAAAATCTAGTGACAAAATATTGAACATTTATAAAGTTATGAACGTGTAGTGAAATTGCAATGAATGGTTGTAACATTGGAATATTTTGACCTCAGATTGTCAGCGTAACTATCTTATTACCCCACTTCATGTACTCAGTACAGAAAACATTTGAATCCCCACCAAAATGTAATTCTGCACAACTGCAATGCCATATTGCACCACAGGCACAAAAACATTTTGGGAAGGATTTGAAAAATGACAGCTCCAACATACATGAGGTGGAGTAATAAGAAGGCTATGTTGAAAATCTGAAGTCAAAATATTGAAAATTTCCAAAGTTACGAGTGGGGAGTCACATGATGCAGCAAGTGAACACTCACTGGTAACTGACTCCTTCTCTCACCCAACTTTTTGATTAAATTTGTCAGCTTTCTGCCAGTTTAATATTATTGTTTGGCTGCTGCTGATTTACTAAAGCCTTCTGTCTAAGAGGAGTACATTTGTGGGCTCAGATATGGAGGCAGCGATGAAGACAGCCCCAGTGCACCATACTCCCCCTCCGATGCCGGAGAGAGACAAAGGATCTAAAAAGGCTAAAGCCACCAAGGCCGAAACTATGTCTCATCAAGCCACTACACCTCCGGCTTTAATGGAGGACCATTTTTTAGAACTTTCTCCACTGAGGGACTCTCTACACCTTATCATGGAGGAATTGAAATCTATTAGACTTGCCAATGAAACAATGGGCCATCGGATCTTGGATGCCAAAACCTGCATTAGCTCAATGGAGGACTGGAGATCCTGACTCAGTCCAGAGATTGTAGCCCTTCACCACAAAATTGCTCAACTCGAAGAGAAGTTGGAGGACCTCAAAGGTTGAAACAGGTGAAATAATTTGATCATATTGAGTTTGCCTGAAGAAGCTAAATGCCCTGTTATTTGTGCAGAAGTTGTATGTGGAGCAAGTACACCGTGCCCTCCTTCCTACTGCTCCTCCTGGCTCCAACCCGCAGCCACTAATATTTAACTTTCTAACATATTTAGACCATCAACATGTTCTTCAAAAAAATCAAGGAACTGCAGGAGGTAATTTGGGAGGGGCACACGCACAGAATAGTACAAGACTTACCTCTGCCAGTATGGCAGAAGAGGGCTGCATACAACCCAGTTGTTTCTAAACTTATTGTGGTACATATCCCCTTAGAAACAGAGAAACATAGACTGTGTCAGCAGAAAAGGACTGCCAGGCCCACCCAGTCTTCACCAAAACTCTCTGCCTTAAAGCCATGTCTAGGGAGCTAGCCTCCCCGACTAAGCCTTCTGATAATATCCTTGTTTTCATTTATTTTATTTATTATCACAATCGGAATTACAACACTTTGAGTCATAGACTCCTTTGCAAAAACTCCACAGCTTGGTACAGAGGTTACAGAAAATGTGAACATTAACAAGACATTGTGAACATTACAATATAGTGAGGACATAAATGAGAGCAAAACTCTAGGGTCAAGGTAACCCAGTGTCACCAGAAACAAATTATATTACAGGTTACTTTTCGTGGTTTTACAACTAGGTACAGAGAATTCAGACAATGTAATAATTATGATACAGTGAGGACATGAATGAGAGTACAAACTCTAGGGAAAGGCAGCTCAGTGTCTGCAGATACATATTTAATGATACATAATACAGAGTTATGCAGTTATGCTGTCCAGAGGTGAGAGGAAGTCAGCAAAACAGTAGCTTTGAGAGGTATCCAGTACAGGGCCAGGACTAGTGGGAGGTTGGATGTAAAGGTCCCCTGGGGAGGTGGGTATGAGGAAGGTCTAAGAGCAGTCACAGGTGGCAAAGTCAAGAAGCAGATTCTTGAGGTTGGATTTAAAGAGGCCGAGCTTGGGTTCCAGGGAGATAGAGGCCAGTAGACCATTCAGCCGGAGGGTAGCATGACAAAGGAAGGACCTTTGTCCCAGGGAGGTCCTACAGTGGGGTACTATTACAGAGTTTTTGGCAGAGCTTCTGGAGACCCTAAGAGGAGAGGCTGGTTGGAGAAGGGGGTGAAGTCCTAGGGGGCCTGTATGTGGTACATTTTCTTGGCAATCGGGCATGTATGGTACTTAAACCTCCTCCCAAAATTTAGCCAATGCGTGAGTTTGTATAGGTTGCACGTGTGAGTCAGTCTATCACATCCCATGACCAGCTGACAGGCTTTGTTGAGGGCCATTTTAATGTGGTGTAAAGCAGTAGCATCAGCAGTGCCATAAATTATTATCCCTTGGCCCACAAGGAAGAGTACAGAGGAGAGATACTGCAAGGCAGATAGCTTCGGGGGGCAATGCTTATGGTGATAGAGGTCAAGTCTAGAGTTAATAGAAGCAGATAGGAGCTGGATGTGGTTGTGTTAGGTAACAGAGTATCAAGGGTAATACCAAGATATCTGAATATTGTTACCTGCTCTAAGGGGTTCCTAGGAGTTAACAGTGTTCAGCAGTAAATCATGGTGTGGGCTTTCAGGTGGGCAAAGATCATGGTCTTGGTTTTCTTGTAGTTCAAGATTAGGCAATGGGCTGTGAACCAAGTTTCTACTTCTGTAAAGAAACCCTGGAAGGCAATTCAGAGGATATTGAGGTATGGGTGGCTCCAGAAAACAGAAGCATCATCTGAATAGAGCAGGAGTTTACCTCCACAGGATTTAGGGAGCTCTGTCCTCCCCAACTACTTTTTCGACCCTATCCCTGCTCCAGCCTCCCACTTCAGATCGCTAACTTTCTGCCTGCATTATATCACCCCTTAGCCAGGCTTCATCTGCAAAAGCCTTAGCTAGCAACAACCCCAGCTGTGATCCCTGGACTCCAGGATTCTCTGATTAGTCCTAGATACTGTACTAGTCCCTCTCATCAACCTTTTAAACCGGTCACTATGCCTTGGTCAATTTTCTAGTGCCTGGAAAATTGCAGAAATCACACCTATCCAAAAGAGTGGAGAGAGAAACTCCCTAACAATTTCAGGCCCATCTTCATTCTACCCCCTCTCTCCAAAGCACTAGGAAAAAATAGTGGCCATCAGCTCTCGAGTATCTGGCCAAATATGACCTGCTTTGTCCAGAACAACATGGATTCCACCCTGGACACAGCACCACTACAGCCCTCCTGGAGTTCTCCCAGCACCTCCACTCTGCTCTCGACTCTGGTCATGTTGCTGGTGCAGTGTTCATTGACCTCTCCAAGGCCTTTGACACTGTCTGTCACCCCCTCCTACTTGACTCTCTCCACCAACTTAGCTTCTCCCCTGGCCCACTGGCTTGGTTCACCAGTTACCTCTCTGCCAGATCACAGTGCATGAAGGTAAACAGCACCCTGCCCGTTCACACAGGGGTCCCCCAGGGTTCCATCCTGGGCCCTGTTCTGTTCAACCTATTTCTCAATACCCTCCCCAGCTCCTGCTCGTGCAATATGGTACTCTATGTCAATGATGCAGTTCTCCTTGCCTCCCACCCTGACCCCACATCTCTACAGGAATCCCTGCAGCACACATTCAACCAAGCTGAAACGTGGTTCCTTGACCACCGGCTGGTCATTAATCTCAAAAAAAAATCTATACTTTTCTCGCAGTACCAAAATAAGGCCAAAATGCCCCCTCTGCATTCTCCCTCAGTAATGCTCACCATATCGAGCAAGTGTCATCCGCAAGTACCTTGGCATCACCTTCGACTCGGCTCTTACATTCCACACCCACATCAATACTCTGTCCTCAGCCATAAACTCGGATTGGCCTTCCTATCGCCACAGAAATTGCCTCCCCAAACTGCTCTCCGACTGGCCATCAACTCCTCTGTCCTGTCCCTAGTGGACTACGGCCTACCTATCATGCAGCAGCCAACAATACTGCCCTCACCAGAATCCAGACCTCGATAAACAAGGTCTGCAGGCTCTTGACTGGTGCATCCCTCAGCACCCATACTTGCTTGCTCTATTCCACCACCAACCTGCTCATCTTGGAGGAGCGCCTGCACTACCAAACCTGCTTACTTGCTAAAAAATCCCTGCTAGGACTCCCCCCCCAGGGGTCACTGCGTCTCTGTGGCTTGCTTCCCCATCCATTGCCACCCATAGCTCAGTTAAGGCCACCTTTCTGGTGCCACGAACCAAGACCTCCCTAGCCCAAAGATCTTTCCACTACAGTGCCCCCACATGGTTCAACTCCTCCTGCTCTCTGTCACTAAGTCTACCAAAATTGGTCCCTTTAAAGTCGCTCTCTGTAACCACCTCTTTGGCTTGAGCTGTGGTTACCCTTAATCAACCTAATGTTGGGGTCCCTCCCGTTTCTTGCCCATAGCCTTGACAATGTCCGTTGGACTACCCCCCTTTCTTTTTTTTTTTTTATATGATTGTTTTACTGCATGTAACTTTATCCCATAAACCACTTTATATTGTATTCTTTTTTATCTGTATTGCACCTGTATGATACCACTGCTGTATCTCACCTGTAACCATGTCTACCTTCCCTGTGACTGAGGTGCTTTTGTAAATGAGTCCCTGACTCAAAGGTTGTAAATCTGACTTTCAAAATAAATAAAATAAAAAATAATTAAAAGGATAAAGAGTAAGGGTCCAATTATTGAGCCTTGTGGTACTCCCGAGAGGACTGGATGGCAGGAAGAGATAGTGGCGTTGATTTTCACCTGCTGAGTTCTGCAGGATAGGTAATCTTTAAACCAGGATGTGGTGTCATGTGAGAGGCCTAAAGAGGGTAAGGAGTTGAGGTGCAATGTGTGATTGATGGTGTCAAGTGCCTTAGTCAGATAAATGTAGATCAATCCAACTAAATGTCCTTGTTCGAGGGCATTGTGTATAAAGGAGGTGTACACTAGGAGTGCTGTAGAGGTGCTGTGGCCACTCCTAAAACCCTGTGCTGCTCAGGACACAGCAGGTTGTGTTTTGACAAGCAGTCCATGAGCTGATCAGATGCTATGTTTTCTAGTGCCTTAGAGATAGGGGAGAGTATAGAGATGGTTTGGTAATTGTTGGGAGATGTGCAGTCCCCACTTTTAAGGATGGGGTGATAACGGCACGTTTCCAGGGTGTTGGAAAATGGCCAAGGCAGAGGGACACATTTATTATTTTGGTGAGCAAGGGGAGGACTTCATCTAGGGTGAGGCGGAGGAGTTTGAGGTCAGGGGACTCTCTGCTGTGGCGGACTTGGCCAGGACTTCAGAGATAGATTCTGGCCTGTTGTGGGAGATGGTCCGAAACCAAAACAGGGGTGTTTGTTGGGGCAGGGGGCAGGAGAAACAACCTGGGGAGTCAATAAAGTTCGATGGGAGGACATGGCTGAGGTCTGAGAAAGCAGCATTTAGGGTGATGATGATGGTCAGGGGTCTTGGATGATGGTACCCTCAACAGTGATTTGTGCTGGGGCAGGGAAACTACCTTACCGCTATGTTCTTTGATGTTGCTTCAGAATTTTCACCCTGATCCCAGCTGGAGGTGAGGGCTTGCTGATAGGTTGCCTTGGCTTGGCGGATGGCCCATGTGCATTTGTTCCTGGCTTCTCTGTACCTTTGCCTGTCTAGGGGAGTTCTGAGTCCAGTACTTTAAACCAGAGATTGTTTCTATGGTGCATCTGGTCAATTGATGCCTGAGAGATCCAAGGGTGTGTCTGTTTTTGTGATTTGCTTGGAGAAAGCGGCAAAGATGTCACAGAGTGGAGTTAAAGGGAGATGAATTAAGAGAGGCAGCATCGATGGATTGGGCAGTGTAGATGGGGGACCAGTCACAGGACTTGAGATAGGATTTGAGGCAGGAAAGGGACACCTTTTTTAGGTGCCTTTGGACGGAGATTGTTGGAGGGGCAGTTGGGAGTTTATTCGACCACCAGCAGATTACAGGGGAGTGGTCACTTGAAACATCAGAAAGTACCATGACTGGGAGAGATTTTTTTGGGCGGTTGGTGAGAATGGGGTCAAGTAATGTGGGGTAACCCATTTTAGCATCGAGTCTGGAGGGGGACTGGACAACCTAGATAAGATCAATGGCCCGGATAGTCTTTATAGGAGGTGGAAGAGGGGGATAAGCCAGTTGACGTTGAAGTCACCTAGGGCTATCACCTCACTATTAGAAGAGCTGTGAGATGCAGGACATGCCACTTCAAAGGCAAGTTTTTGATTGTGGAGGTGTAAACTACCATGATATATAGGGTTTTCCTGGGTTGCCAAGGAGCAGTTTGACTGTGCTAGTTGGGCACCATGGATGTCTGGTGGGAGAGAGAAGGGAGGGCTTGTAAGGAGTCTTTTATGTGAGAGCACCCACCTCCCTTCTTACCTTGTCTATCAGCCTGGAATATGGAGTAGCCATTTAGGGCCACTGATGAGTCAGGAATGTCTTTGGACAGCCAGCTTTAGTTAAGGCCAGGATGTCTGAGTGTTGAGCAAGCCATCCTTGAAGGGGGGGCAAATTTTTCAGTAGGCTACAGATGTTAGGCGTGCTAACTAGAAGACTGCCTGCCTGACAGCCTGGTCTGTGCATGTGGTGGGAGGCCCAGGGTGAGGCTGTACATTACCCAATAGCAGGAGGAGGAGAAGGGTGTGGCAAAGTAGTGCAGCCTTGTAGATTTTGAATTTCATGGGGTTTGGGTAGGAAATGGAGGGGGATCTGGGGGATCTGGCAGCTGACACCGGGTGGGAGGTCATATACAAGTTGGGCTAGGAGGGCAGTGGGGGTAGGATGTTGGGGGCAGGAAAGGAACTCCTGTCCAAGGGCTGCATATTGGGTACAGGAAAGGGCAGGCACGAGGTGGCATGTAGAGCAAGAAGGGGAGAGTGGACTCATGGGTCAGGTGGTAGACTGGGCTGTGAGTCACTGGAGAGTGAAAGGAGGGGGGTCAGAAAGCCTGAGATTAGCAAATAGCAGCAGAGGGTGGCCATGGGTAAGGGCAGTAGGATGAGCTTGCCGGTATATGTATATCAGAGAAGGAGGAAAAGGGTGGTTGGTACTATAGCACAGCGGTAGGGTGACCAGTTCCAGAATAAAAGGTGCAGGGTTCAAATTCTGGGCACAGGAGAGAGAGAGGAATGCTATAGGAAGCAAAGGAGATCGGTGGGAGAGAGATGAGAAGGGATGAGAGGAGAGTAGCAGAAAAATATTAAGGGAGATCACTGGCACAAGCCTGACCCCTAGTGGTTAGTTAGTATAATCTGCAGATGGGGATTGAGACAATTAGTAAAATCATGTGACCTCCTGCCGGAACATCCTTCCTAAGGTATGGCCTCCAGAACTGAACCCCATACTCTAGGTGTGCTCTCACCAATTGCTTGTACAGAGGCATTATGACCTCCTTCTTTCTGCTAGTGAAACCTCTGCCAGAACATCCCAGTATTCTACTGGACCGTGCCACTGCCATCTCACACTGCTTTGTCACCTTGAGGTCCCATGAAATTATCATAATTATGCCCAGGCCCTGTTCTACCTCAGTTGCCTGTAGGACTTGCCCCCTCTCCCCCCAATCCTGTACTCTGCCTCTCATTTTTTTCCTTACATGCATAATCTTGAACTTTTTTTTGCATTGAATGACAACTGCCACTGTCTTGACCACTGCTCCAGTTTATACAGCTCCATGTGCATTTTTTCAACCCCTTCCTCAGTATCCACTCAATTGCAGATCTTCATATCATCTGTGAATAGACATACTTTCCCCTCCAGCCCTTCTGCTATGTCCCCTATAAAGATGTTAAACAGGAACGGCCCAAGCACTGACCCTTGAGGTACCCCACTAGTGACAGAGCCCTCCTTTGAGGGCACCCCATTTTACAACTACCTTTTCCTTTCTGTCCCTAAGCCAGTTACCCACCCACCATACTATTACTGAATCTAGCCCTAAGCTTCTCATTTTGTTCAGCAGGCTCCTGTGCAGCACATAGTAAATGCTTTGCTAAAGTCAAGGTATGCAATGTCCACTGTTCCCCCCCAATCTACTACCCTGGTGACCCAATCAAAGAACTCAATTAAAGTCATTTGACACAACCAGCCCTCCTTGAACCCATGTTGCCGATGGTCTTGCAGTCCATTGGCTTCAAAGTCGCTAGTGATCCTTTTCTTTAGCAGTTTCTCCATAAGCTTTCCCACAAACCCGATGTCAAGCTCACTGGTCTATAGTTGCTTTCTTCCTCCTTATCCCCTCTCTTGTGGAGGGGGATCACATCTGCCCTCCTCCAGTCAACAGGAACCTCCCTGTTTCCAGGGACTGGTTGAAAAGACTAGCCAGAGGCTCTGCTATTACTTTCCTTAGCTCATTCAATACCTTGGGGTGTACCACATCAGAGCCCATTGCCTTGTCCACCTTCAGCCCCTCCAGTTCTCCACCCCTGTCAGTATCTCCTTCCTCTTCAGTGCTTCCTGAAGACAGTCATCCATTCTCCTAAAGTTTGTGCACCTGAAATAAAGTACCTTCACCTTGGTTTAGCAACCCACAGCAGCAGACTCCACCATGAACCAATACTACTGTGGTTGCTTGTGCCAAAGGTTATCCCCACTGATACTCCACCACCCTGTCTCTATTTGTAAAATTCAGGTTTAGGATTGCCTTTCCCTGGCTGATTCTTTCACAAGCTGCCTCATGAGTGCCCCCTGCAGGGAGTCAATGATATTCCTACATCTGGTGGATGCCGCTGATGGGTTACACCACTCTACACCTGTCATGTTGAAGTCTTCCATTGCCTTTATGTGTTCCCTTACATATAGTGCAACCCTCCCCCCCCTTTTCCCTCCTGGTCCCCTCTGAATAGCACATACACCGTTATTACCATGTCCCATTCCTGACCATCATGGCCCCATGTCTCGTGATTCCCATTATATCTAGGTCTGCCTCTGCCATGACTGCGCCAAAGTCATGGATCTTGTTTCCTAGCTTCCAGTGATGGCACATGGCTCTCCATACATCTGACCATTCTCCCCCCCATGCACTCTCTTTCCGGAATGCTTTACCAAGCTCACTTACAAGTGACACATCAGGGCTCACATAAGAGATTTGATTCATATTATATTGTAAGATGGAGCTCCCCAGATATTTCCAGAGCTTTTGCAACAGGTATCTGCCCTCCTTTTCAATTCTTGGTTGCTGTTCCTAAATCATTGAATAGCTGAAGCATGGGAATGTATGGCCAACACTATTTACTCAGATGGCAAGTAATTGATATCTATGCTTATTTTATTTTTATTTATTAAACTCTAGGATTACAAGTACGTTTGAGCAGGGACTTCTCATTTACACAGGTTCCACGTCAGAGGATAGGAGTGACATATCACAAGGTGAAACAAAGATTACAGACTAAACATATCGATTACTAAGGCCTAAGTAGTACAGTCAACAAGTTAAAGTAGATCAACATAAGCTATCTTTATCAGAATTCATGGTAAAATAATATCTATAAAGGAGAGAGTCAGGAAGAAGCTGGCAGGTAGGTGCCGTTGCCAGACAAGGATGGATAGAGCGAGGGAAAGGGCCAATAGCTGAAGAGTAGAATTATGTCCTAAGGGAGGGATGGGTGGGTGAGCAGGGGCAAAGGGAGAGAAGGGAGGCTGGTGCAGTGAAAGCATGGCGGGAAAAGCAGGTCACAGCCACTGTAAGGGTACGGGGTGTAGAGCAATACTTAGGGGAGGCAGTCACACTGTGAAGTAGAGGGGAGGAATAGACGTAGTTGCCTTTTAAAGGGGCTTAGCGTTACCACTGCTAGAGTTTCCTTGTTAAGCATGTTGAACCACTGAGGAGCACTGTGCATGAAGGATCTCTGACCCAGTGAAGTCCGGTGCCTGGGGACCTGGAAAGTCTGGGATTGAGAATCACATGTTGGCTGGGTACTGATGTTGGTAGTTAGAGCCTAGCCACACCTGGTGGCATGAGTCCGAGGAGGACTTTTCTGGCTATCAGACAGGTCTGGTATTGTATTCTACTGATGAGTGGTAGCCATCCAGTCTGTGCGTACAGGTCACAGGTATGTGTTAGGCGGTCAGCCCCCATGAGACGTCTACAGGCCTTGTTGAGCATCACAGATATCCTCCTAAGGGCAGTAAGGGAGGCAGAGCCATATATGGATAATAATAGGGAAGTCCCGACTATGTAAATACAATGCTTTTGTGCACATCATTGCAGGTTGATTGTACTGAACTTCTCAAGGTGCTTCCAGGGCTCTTTCTTGTTTGTTAATGATGCTGTAGGACCACTTCTATTTTGGGACTGTATGCTCATCAGTGAGTCAGGCTGGATCTGCGCCGCAGTTATTTGGATGACAAGTAATTGATACCTGAGTTTATGGACACTAATAGGGCAGCGCCTGACTATGTTAATAATATACTTTTGTGCGCATTAATGGAATTTGTTGTCTTGTAAATTTCGAGGTGGCTTCCTGAGCATTTTCTTGTTTACTGGTAATTATGTGGGAGTACATCTTTTTGGGGACTATATGCCCCCTGAGATGGGTGGGATTTGTGCTGCAGTGTTTTCCTTATAGAACATTAACTTATTTTCTACTTTTTCTTTATAGCAGTGTTACTGCCATTGTTAGATTGGATTCTGCTGAGCGAGTGAACATTGGTCTCTGTTGCCAGGGGAGTTTCTCTGGATCTCTAGAAATGTCATTTGCAGGTACTCTTTAGGCTAAGATATCAAGCGGTCTGACTACTTTCATGTTTATTTAGTTCAACTACTGATTTTTAAATGCCTTTTAGCCTGCAGTATGAACCTCCTCAGAGGACAAAAACTGGAATATTCTCTCAGATGCTTGTATTCAAGGATTTGACTGACAATTGTGTCACTCTTCCTTGCCTGTATGATCTAGATTTGGGTTGTTACAACTTGCTGGACCCTGCAAACCTTACTTTTGGTTCATTTCTAAACAAATACCTTTTGTTTTTCAGGCTTTACCTTGGGAATACCAAATCATAATTTGTTCCTTGTACTTTCGATAATGCTCCTGAATAGTTTCATGGATTTTATTTTGCAAGTTCCTTAACTTTTAAAGGGCATTAACAGCATGCTGGAGATTTTTGTTTCTGTTGCCTCAGTTTAGCATTTCCCAGGTTTAGACATATGAAAGTTAGATATCATGGTTGACATTGGTTCTGTTTTTTTTTTAATGTGTTTTAGTGCTTGCATCACAGCAGCCTATATTTGTTTAAAGTTGTAGTACTTTAACATCTTACAGGAGGGCATAAATCTCTTGTTGCTTTTGCTAAGGACGTGCTCTTTGCCCTCACGTTTTGTACTATAAGTTCATTATTGTACATTTAATAGGTGTGGAGTCATTGCTATAGTTTTGATGGTTGGGTGGGGGGATTGGCTTTTGGAGTACAGCACCAGGATTGGATAATGTGGCATGCAGTCGCTAGGACTGGGGGTTAGTTGTTGTGTTCTGCTTTATATTTGGGGGTGTTTCTATTAATAGGATGTAAGGGAGGATATCTGGGGGTTGGGGCTCAACAAAGGTATTTTCACTTTGGTAATGATATGGAGGGGACTCTTTAGGGATGATTTCAGTTACCTTAAATTTTAATAGGGAGTTACAAGTTTGTTAATTGGAACATTAAAGGGGGACAGGACGAAATGAAGTGCCATATGGTTTTACACCACCTCAAGAAATTGCAAGCAGGAATAGCTTACATACAGGAAACTCACATCATGGGGTTAGATATCAATATGTTTAGGTGGGAATGGGTGGGACAGGCATATGGAGCTGGGTGTAATAAACAACGAGGGGGCATAGCTTTATGAATTGCCAGACATATCCCATTCCACCTACACAAAGAATATTGGGACTCAGAAGGTAGGTTTCTCTTTCTTCACAGGAAGTTGGGACTTGCTGATGTTGTTTTGGAAATGGCCTATAGACCAAACATGGACTCCCCCATTTACTTTACAAGCTTGCTGTCTTTACTGGCTCCTTTAGCTCAAACTTTTTTCTTAATAGGTGGGGAATGGAATACTGTTTATCAGGCAGACATTGATAAATCAGACTTTTTTAGGATGGGTCTTTTGCCAGGACAGCAGGGGCTTTGGGAATTAATGGATAGTTTGGAACTGGTAGACCCATGGTGCATCCTCCATCCCACTGACCGAGCCTTTACTTTTTATTCAGTTCCACATTATACCTACTCTAGACTTGATAGTTTCCTTCTCAATGAAGAAAACGTATCCAGTTTAATCTCAGCTGAGATCCTCTCAACAGTTATTTCAGATCATGTGCCAATAAGTTTGACTCATTCGGTTAGTGAGATGGAGGAGAGGGACAACACTTGGTGTCTTAATGCCCAGCTCCTTCGTGACCAGCACATTATCCAGAGTACCCATGGGTCTATGCATGAAAAAGGGCTACCAAAGTGTGACATTAGTGCCATTTTTTAAACTCTACAGTATAATGATTATTATAAACATTTCTTAATGCTCTGACTCACCTTATAAAAATATAGTGTGGTATGGGATAACTCCAATTTCGAGGTCTGAGAAGAAGCCTCCACAAAGTTGCATGTGTAACAGGGACATAAAAGCAGGGCTGCATGTGTAACAGGGGACATAAAAGCAGGACTGCACATGTAACTAGGGACATAAAAGCAGGGCTGCACATGTAGCAGAGGATATTAAAGCACCACAGGCACACCACTACCTGTCTGCACACAACATGGAGGCATGACACCACTCATCTATAGACAACATGAAGGCATACCACCACCCAGCTGTGGACAACATGGAGGCACATCACCATCCATCTGAAGACAGTATGGAAGCATGCAGCTAAATACCTGATGGAATTTTTCAAAGAAGTTCATCATTAAAGTGTGAATTCTAATGAGGGCATCATCAGTCCATATCACCTGAATAATGGACTGTCCATGCAAACTGAACACAAACAACACCCGCAGGAAACAGTATGGTTGGTTTTCAAAGTAAGTTTTTTTTTTTTGCTAGGCAAACTTGTGTAAACCTACCACACACATGTATGATATGGCTGACCAATATGGCCCAGAGAATAATATATCCTAATTAGGACACCACAACAAGCAGCATGGGGAGAGTGCTCTTTAACATTAAGGTCCACCCCTCCAAAAACAGTGACCATATGGTTTTGTGCTATGATTAACAATACGCTGTGGTTGCCCTGCAATGCAACCAGAAAATCCAGAAAAGCACAATAATAAACACTTTAAATGTGCAAAAAATAGAATTCTGCAGGCAATGCCAGACAAGTTAGCTAATGTAGCAACATCACCCACCCAAACACCATCTGAATCACAGCACACAAACTAGCCCCCCAACATTAGTTCTTGCCTACTTAGGCATACAATGCAATTGTGTATGAACAGGTAATCGTGCAAGGTGTGCAAATACATTTTTATTTATTTTTATTTTATTTTATTTTAGTCTTTGGTAACGGATAAGGCCCACTAGGCACAAGTGCCTGTTTTCAGGGGCGACCTGGGAGCACTGGGTGGTTAAGTGACTTGCTCAGAGTCACACAGTATGCAAGTAGAGGTTGTGAGAATCAAACTCAGGTCTGGTCTGCTGCATGTACCAAGCTTGTTCACACCTCATTCCTCTAACTTCTAGGCTATACTGCCAGCCCAAGATGTAATGTGTAATATATGCATAACTGTTTTTGTTTGGGGGGGGGTTGTGGACATATTCATAGACTTTGAAACATAGAAACATAGACTTTGATGGCAGATAAGGACCGCTAGGCCCATCTAGTCTGCCCATTTCCCTGCCTACAGGATAGGCCGCAGATCCTATTTAACCAACAGCCTATATCTTCCTGCCCCCACAAGAATTGCCTTATGTCTGTCCCATGCATTCTTGAATTCTCCCACAGTTTAGACTCCACAACTTCCTCAGGGAAGGCTGTTCCATGCATCCACTACCCTCTCTGTGAAATAATACTTCCTCACATTGCCCTGAACCGCCCTCCTTCTATCTTTTAAATTGTGTCCCCTTGTTCTTGCAAGTCTCTTTTCCTGAAAGATGCTACCCTCTTGGACTTTGTTGATTCCCTTGAGGTACTTGAAAGTTTCTATCATGTCCCCTCCTCCCTTCTTTCCTCAAGGGTATACATATTAAGCTCCTTTAGTCTCTCCTCATACGGCTTCTCTTGCAGACCCTGCACCATTTTAGTTGCCCTCCTCTGGACTGCCTCTATCCTGTCTATGTCCTTGCGGAGATGGGGTCTCCAGAACTGGACACAGTATTCCAGATGGGGTCTCACCAACTGTCTGTACAGAGGGATAACAACTTCCTGTTTTCTGCTGCTGATGCCTCTCCCTATACATCCCAGTATACCCCTGGCCCTCCCTACTGCCTTCTCACAATGCTTGCTAACCTTAAGGTCATCTGATATGATTACCCCCAGGTCCCTTTCCTGTTTTGTTGTTGTTACTACCTCCCCACCCATTGTGTATTCTTCCCCTTGGTTCTTGTCTCTCAGGTGCATTATTTTGCACTTTTTTGCATTGAATCCTAGCTGCCATACGTCTGACCATTCCTCCAACCTTGCCAAGTCCCTTTTCATCCTTTCCATGCCTCCTTGTGTATCAACCCTGTTGCAGATCTTTGTGTCATCTGCAAAAAGGCATACTTTTTCTTCCAGTCCCTCTGCAATGCCACTAATGAAGACATTAAAAAGGACTGGACCCAATACTGAACCCTGCGGTACCCCACTAGTAACTGTGTTTTCTTCAGACTGGACTCCATTTACAATTACCTTCTGTGTCCTGTTGTCCAGCCAATGTTTTACCCAGGCTACCACCCTGGGACCCACTCCCAGGCTGGTTAATTTGACTAATAATCTTTGTGTGGGACTGTGTCAAATGCCTTGCTAAAAGTCTAGGTAGGCCATGTCCACAGCCCCTCCCTGGTCTACTACTTTGGTCACCCAGTCAAAGAAATCTATTAGATTCGTCGACATGCAGCCTTCCACTGTGAACCCATGCTGCCTTGGATCCATGCTCCACTGACCTCTAGGTACTCAACTATTCTTTCCTTCAGAAGTGACTCCATCACTTTCCCTACCACAGAGGTCAGACTGACAGGTCTGTAGTTTCCTGCCTCTGTCTTGGTCCCACTTTTGTGAAGGGGAATCACATCCGCCTTCCTCCAGTCCTCAGGTACCACACCATCCTCCCATGATTTATTAAAAAGAGTCGCCAGTGGTTTCACTAGTTCCTTCCTTAATTCTTTTAGAATTCTGGGGTGAATTCCATCAGGACCCATTGCTTTGTCCACCTTCAGTTTTAGGAGTTCTTGCAGAACCCTTTCTTCTGTGAAAGGACTGGGATCGACCCCCCTATCAAGAGTGCTTCTGTTAATTGGATTAGGCACTTCCCCCTCCTCTTTTGTGAATACTGAGCAGAAATATTCGTTCAGTATTCCTGCTTTTTCACTGTCCCCCTCTGCCCACCCACCGTTTATTCTATTCAGCCTCACTATCCCTCCCTTTGTCTTTCTACGCTCGCTGATGTACCTATAAAAGGTTTTATCCCCCTTCTTAACTGAGTTGGCTATCTTTTCCTCAGTTTGGGCCTTTGTTATTCTGACTTCCCTCCCTGCTTCTTTCTGCCTTAACTGGTACAGCTCTCTGTCCTGCTCCTTCTGTGTTTCCTTATACTTCTGGAATGCTATCTTTTTCTCCCTGACTTTCACAGCCACCTCTCTTGAGAACCATAGTGGCTTTTCTTTCATTTTGATTTGTTTGCTTCACACAAGGCTTGTTGCCTCTGTGATGGCAGTTTGATAATTCCCCATTGTTGCTCCACACCTCCTTCTAGCCTGTTTGCTAGTGCTTTTCTGGGGCACTCTCCCATCTTGCCAAAGTCAGCCCTCCTAAAGTCCAGTACCCTCACTTTTGTATGAGCATGGACTCTGTAGCTGGTTTTACGTAGAACCACACTGTTTGATGGTCACTTGTCCCCAGATGGCAGCCCACTTCTAGATCTGAGATCCTCTCCTGCCCCCGTTTGAGGTATGAGGTCTAGATTGCTCCCTCACAGTGGGTTCCAAAACTAGCTGTCTAATGCCTGCCACCTGTAGGGTGTCAAGAATGGCCCTGCTCTTGGATGTCGCTGCAGCAAATGTGCTCAGTTAACATCTGGCATATTCAGGTCTCCATCAACAGTATCCCCTTTCTCTGCCATTCTAAGAATGCCTCCCATCATATCCTTGTCCATTTCTTCCCCTGACATGGGGGTCTGTACACAACCCCTGTGCGGATTGTGGTGCCCTTTCCAGTCTCAAGGTGACCCACAGTGCCTCCTCTCCTCCTGTTTACTCTTTTGTTCCAGTTGCTTTTATCCTTCCTTTACATGAGAGCTACTCCTCCCCTCTTCTCCCTGCCTGTCTCTCCTGTAGGTTATGTCCCTGGTATGTGTTAACATCCAGTCATGGTTCTCTATGTACCACGTTTCTGTGACTGCTACGATGTCAGCATCCCTCTTCCATTAAGGCCACCAGCTCAGGAGCTTGTTGCCCAGACTACAGGCATTGGTACTCATTACCCTCCATTTCCTGATGGCCTTACCCCTTTTGCCCCATCCTGTCCTTCTTGCCTTTGTCACTTTCTCCATTTCCCCTGCCCTTCTCCTCATCGACACCTCCATGTTGGTGTTTGCCACACTTACTACCGTGATTGTTTGGGGGCTAGGATTTTCCTGCTCCTTTCAGTGCCTCCCCCTTGTCTGGTTAAAAGCTTGCCAATGAAGCATTTAAACCTATCACCTAGGATCCTGGTTCCCTCCCGGACAGATGCAGCCCATCATGCCAAGTATAGGCTTGCGTCCTCCAGGTGGACCCCCAGTCCCCAATGAAGCCAAATCCCTGAGCTCCACACCAGTTTTCAACCACTAATTGAATCCCATGGTATGGAACACCCTAGCCTCTCCTATGCCATAGATGGGTAGCACCCTCCGAGAAGGTTACAGTGCGTGCTGCTTGACCTAAGGCCCCTCCCAATTCCACAAACTCTTCCTGCACTTCTCTAATCCCTTTCTTAGCCAGGTCATTTGTCCCTAAGTGGACAATGACATCCAGCTCCTCCCTGTGCAGCTGCTCCCGGCAATCCTGAGGGATTCGCTCCTGTCCCTCAAGCCTCATGGCGCCAGGCAGGCACCTTACCTCCTCTCCCCTTCCTTGCCCAGTTCTACCTTCCTAACAATGGGTCCCCACCAGGGTTGTTTCCTTCCCCTGCAGGGTCCCTGCCACCCTCCTGTGGGTCTCCTTTGTGGAGGTTCCCAACATCCTCCTTGGTCTCCACTGTGGGTGCCTCCATAAGGAACCACACTTTGCCAGAATGGCATAGGAATTGTGGAGAGTACGACTGGAGGGATGTGCCTCTGTTCCACCACCCTCACCCTCCCTGAGCCACTGTGGTCCAACCGCTCCTCTTTCTTGGCAACCTCTGGAGGCAGCGGCAGTGGCACTGGTGGTCCCTGGATGGAAGAGGAGGTCCCACAAATCCTGGCCAGCTCAGCCTGGAGATGAGCAGCCTCCTCCACAGCCCAGAGAGGTGCCTGCAGATGGGACAACACCGCATCCTCCAGAACATCTCCCGGAAGACTGCTGCTCCACAGACTGCACTGCACCACTCCAATCATGTCTTATTTCTGGCCCCTTAACTGTTTTGCAATCCTTACTCTTTCCTCTGTTTTTTTCTCTCTCTCCTTACTTTCTGCCTGTGTGCCCTTTAAGCTCCTGATTGTCCTGTTCTGAAACAAGAATATCCTATATTTCTCAGTAGACCACTTACTTGTTCAGAGGCAGACCTCTAGCAGCTAGAGGGGCCGGAGCTACTCTTGCCCTTCTAGGATGGTGGGTCCTTGGTGGTTCTGTGATCACTCACTTCCTGCCCTAAACAGGAAGTTCCTGTTGTCAGTCAAATCCTGTGCCTATAAAAATAGAACTAGCTTTGGGGGGGGTGGAGGCAGGAAGGGAAGGCAATATTGTCCCAGTAGAAATTCAGTCACACAGCAGTCCTTTCTCCTGGAGTCTTCTGCCAAGCTATTAGCAGAATCTTTCTAAGGCAGTCTTTAAATGTAGCTTCCTTCTAGCTAAGCCACTCCCCCTACTTACCAGATCTTTCTACAAGTAATTTAAACCTCACAACAGTTAAGTCCTTTCAGTCACCTGAGATTTACACCTAGATGACTTTTCAGTTACCCATTCAGTTCAGTTAACCCAAACACACACTTTTTCTTTGTTTTGTTTTGCATGTTAGTTTTTTTACCCTAAATTAAAGGTCTAAATACAAAAGTTCTTCTACTTTAGTCCCAGCAGAGAAGTTCAGTCACACAGCAGTCCTTTCTCCTGGAGTCTTCTGCCAAGCTATTACACAAAATGGGTTTTGCCATGATCACCAGCCCAGCACAAGCTATCTGTTTGAATACAAAAAATGCATATCTGGGGTTGTTTGGTGATTTTGAAATTTAAACCAAAATAGCAGGTAGAGTTACCATGGTGGTTGTGTCCAAGCTAAAAAAATTGAAATAAACAAATTCATTTTGTTCATGTTTTTGTTTTCAAATACCAAAATCATAATCCAATGTTCAAACAATCATAAATTTACTAACAACGCTGTTCAAATTACTAAATCACTTCTTAAGTGAAGACAAAAAAGGAGAAAAACATAATAAACGCAATACGAGCCATGCATTATCACATCCGCCAAAAAGAAAAAAAAAAGTAAAATACTGAACCCAGGCATCCACAGGTTTGCCAACAAAATGGCAGCAAGCATGGACCCATCTGGTAACAAAAGGAAGCCATGCATGCACACAGCTGCAGACAAAATGAAGGTATGCAGCCATCCGTCTTTAAACAAAATGGAGGCATGCATCCACCCATCTGAAAATCAAAATGGAGGCAATCATACACAAATCTGCGAACAAAATGGAGGCATGCATCCACCAATCTGCAAATCAAAATGGAGGCAATCATACACAGATCTGCAAACAAAATGGAGGCATGCATCCACGCATCTGCAAATCAAAATGGAGGCAATCATACGCAAATCTGAAAACAAAATGAAAGCATGCATCCACCTGTCTACAAACAAAATGAAAGGAAGCATACATCCACTTGCAAGCAAAATGGAGGCATGCATCTAGCCATCTACAAACAAAATGGAAGCATGCTTCCAGATGTCTGCCAACCAGAAATGGAGGCATACCGCAAAACATACTACAGGGACTCAGTCAAAAACTGTCATCAGACCTAATACACACAGACCAAATAGTGCACCAACCCCCCGCTCTGCCATGGAGGGTAAACTGTGGGAGAAGAATAGGTTAGTTGCCTGATGTTGAAGTGTGGGGCTGAGCAGGAGGCTGAAAGATAGATGCCAACAGGTGGGGACCCAAAGGAGAATCAAATAAGGTAAAAAGAATAAAATTTGTGGTTGCCTAATTTGAGCGCACCAAACTAACATGCACATATGATCAAGCCACACCTCTCAGTTGTACCACATCATGAGGAACAGTTCCTCATTTTATTCACAAAAGCCCGTTGTTACACATTCAGAGGGTTTGTCCAATGTTCAGCAACATTATAAAGCAAAAATGCATAGCAGTTCATTTGAAAAATGTATTATTTATTTAACTGCGAACTTTGAGAACACTGAGGCACACATTTCAATGGTGGTCTGAGCATCTGAGTAATAGATTTGATGAAGTGTTTCACATTCTAAGGGGCATTGTTTCACATTTGGGGATGTACTGAGGTACAGTGCTCTTTTGTAGGAAGAAGCACACATTCAGGAGTGTTGATGGGTTGTACTGGCAGTGCCCAGGTAAATACAGAAAATATGCTTTTTTTAAAAATACCAAAAACCACAATAAATATCAGACATTGCAATCAATCTTTTTAACAACCCCCAAGAAAAACAATTGTCGTAACAGCAGTATGTAAAATACCATCCCAACCTATGAAAAGCACATTTAAAATAGAGCATTGAAACCAAAAACCAAAATAAATATCAGTATCCCAAAAATTAAGAGCCATGGATTAAATACAGGTACCAAACCCTCCCCAATAACTAAATAATGTAGTGTGCTAATCCCAGACACTTCACTCTCCATCCCTCCCCAAAACTGACTGTAACAGCAGCACGTAAAATACAGTCCCAACATAAAAAGAACATTTAAAATAAAGCATAGTAACTTAGAAAGTAGATCTATATAATCTCATTATCAACTCCTTCAAGAAGACCTCATGGTGAACAGGGACATAAAGACATTTAAGGTCCCAAATTCACATTTTAATTCTAATGGCACCCCTTACACCAAATCAAGAAGGCAAAAAGGGAAATCCAGAGTGTAGGTCCATCTGCACTATTAATGAACCCCATCTGCCAACAGCTCACTTACATTATCAAAACTACTAAAAAACAAAACAAAAAAAAAAACAGTATTTTTGGCAGCAGGCATGATCGGTATTTCCCTGCAACAGTGAGGATAGTGATGTAACGAGGGTCACACAGGAGGACAAGAGCTCTTCAGGACAAGACAGTCAATCACAGGAAAGGGTTAGAAATTGCAAGGAACTGTCTTTTAAATCCTCCCATGGCCTGCCCCAATCTCACGCTGATATAAGTGCCCAAATGCTTTCACAAGTGGCTCCCCTTGAACCCTGCTGTCACATGTGAACATCCAGTGGTGGGGGGACAGGAAAGGATCAGGTGAGCAAAGGGAACAGCTTGTGATCATGCTGTGTACTTAAAGAAACAGGGCAATGCACTGTAGTACCCTAAACAAATACAGCAAGTAACCTGGGGACAAAAATACAACACAAATTGCATCAAAGTGCAGATTATTACAAAAGTTCAGCGGTAACACATTGGGACATTAATGGTTACACACAAGACCACATCTTTAGGGCCCCTGGAGGTGGGTGGGAATCAAGGTAGCACAATAAGGAAGTGTGATGAATGAGAAAAGGACATGGAATTAGTTACAAAAATATTGTTACTGCCAAAAAAGTCTAGTTAAATGACACTGAGAGACTATTTTACACACATGGGTAGCCATGTCACAAATTAGTACACAAATTTTCATACATTTTGACTACTGAAAGTGCATTTTTATGTTCGCTTGTGCGCATGCGCAAGGAACGTTTTAGGAGAGTAGCACACTTTGGAGGTGTGCCTCTCCCGTTAAATCCACTGCTCAGTTGAGCAGGCGTGGTGGTCCTGCACCAATGGGTGCGGGAGCTGTGTATGACAGCTGTGGTCTTCGGCCATTCAAAGAAAACCACCGCTGTCATACAGAGCACCGTCATGCCACCCCCAAAATCACTTGCTGCCATGCTGAGAGCCCTTCCCAGCGTGGCAAACCTCTCCAGCGTTGTTTGCCGGCCAGGGGTGCCCAATCCCGTTGGCTCCCTCGGCCCCCAACCATCCTTGTGCCATGCTGAGGACCACCCAAGCGTGGCAAAAGCGTCCACGTCGTCAATTAAAAAAAAAAAACCTGTAAAGTAAGCGGTCCCACGCAATCTCCCTGCCCCCCTCCCAAAACCCGCACCCACCCACTGCATGCGCTGCCTCCCACACCATACTTACCTCCGGAGCTCGGCGCGACGATCTTCGGTGGACCCGGACACATCTGCACTCTTCAAAGCCGACCGCTGAACCGAGGAAATGCCGTAAGCTGTATAATGGCTAGATAGGGGTTTCAACTTATTGCATATTCAGGCTATTTTGAATTTTCTAAATTTTCAACATTGGGTTTTCTCCTTTCAGCGATGATGTCACTGTCATGGCATATTTAGCCTGAAGGGTGATTTCGCGAATACCGCGCGGAAATCACCCTTTGGGCCTGAATAACGCACATGACAGTGACATATCATCATGAGAAGGTCCCAAAACCCCATGTTGAAAATTTGTGCAAAATTCAAAAAATGACTGTTTTACGAGGCAGCATTGCAGTTCCTCGGGCGAGGTTCATATACTGCAGCATTTTCATATTTTAACTCCAGATTTTCAACATTACCATTTTATCACCTCCTTATGGCAGTACAACTGTCACTTTTCACATCCTGCCCAAATGTGTTTCTGCCCATATAAGCACAATGGCGCAGTCGGTGATGCAAAATCAATGTAAGGGATGCATTAAGAAAATCACGGTGACACTGTTCATTAGCAGAGATCTTAAAATGGTTATGTTGAAAATTTGGTGAAAAAATTCCTAAAATGACTGTTTGACGAGGCGTCGTTGCACGGTTCCTACGCACTGTAAGTTTGCGAATTTTCAATATTTCCTCCACATTTTCAACATTGCCATTTTACCATACCTCCTTATAAGCAGTGCAGCTGTCATTTTTCACATCTTGCCCAAACGTGTTTCCGCCCATGTAGCACACAATGGCACAGTCGCTGTGCGAACTCAGTGTATGGGACACATTAAGAAAATTACAGTATCACTGTTCATGAGCAGAGATCTTAAAATGGCTATGTTGAAAATTTGGTGAACAGATTCCTAAAAATAACTGTTTTACGAGCGTGCGTTGTGCAGTTCCTATGCACGCTTGTAAGTTTGCGAATTTTCAATATTTTCACTCCAGATTTTCAACATTGCCATTTTACCACACACCTCCTTATGGGCTTGGTACAGCTGTCATTTTCCACATCCTGCCCAAAGCGTGTTTCCGCCCATGTAGTGCACAATGGCGCGGTCGATTATCTGAAATCAATGTATGGGACACAGTAAGAAAATCACAGTGACAGTGTTCATTAAGAGAGATTTTAAAATGCCAATGTTGAAAATTTGGTGAAAAATTCCTAACAATGACTGTTTAACGAAGCGCGTTGCACAGTTCCCCACACACCGTAGGGTTTGCTAATTTTCAATATTTCCACTCCAGATTTTCAACATTGCCATTTTACCACACTTCCTTATGAGCAGTACAGCTGTCATTTTTCACATCCTGCCCAAAACGTGTTTCTGCCTATGTAGCGCACAATGGGGGTAACAAAAATGTCATGCTGAAATTTTATTGTGCAAATACCAGCAATCGCACAGGGCATTAGGGTAAAGCACCATACGTGCCAAACACCACTGCAAATACCTGCAAGTGAACGGTCAGCATTGACAAATGCTTGTTTAAATATGGAATCATCTGATTCCATTAATGTTATCTTATGTATCTCTCCACATAGGCCACTTAAAAAGCCCATATCAATGACTGTATTATACTCAAAATCCTGCATATGTACTGCATTACAAACTTTAGGATCCATTGGTACCCCTTTTCATGCACAGAGCCCCATACATTTCTACAGAACTTCTTAGAACAAAATCAAGGGTCTGTGGAGGCATTCAATATTCTCTGAGGAGCACTGAAATGCGCTTTAAGGGGTGAGTTTATTTGAATGACCTCCAAGCATGCCAGAGTCTACCATGCACAAGACCAACTTCTAAATGAGATTAGGCGGTTGAAACACACCCTTCAGATGAGTTCCCCCACAGCCGTCTGAACTAGATTGCACCATTTGCGATCTCAGTATGCAGGCCTTATGGCCGAAAAGGCAGAACTAGCAATTGCCAGAACTAAGTCCCTGTATCTTGAGGTCAGAGAAAAAGCTGGCAAGTTTTTAGCACTTAAACACCACAGTATGGTCTCTGCTACGTATATTCAGGGTATTCAACCAGCTGATTAGACTGAGACCGTAACCCATCCTTGAGAGACTGTAGACATATTCCATACCTTCTATGCTAATTTATATGCTAGAGACTCCTCCAGCCCACAAGACACAGATCATAGAGAGGCTTATCTCAAACCAATCCCCCTTCCTATACTATCATTAGTGCAACAAGAATGTCTTCAAGGTCCAATAGTTATATCGGAAGTCATACAAGCTACCGGTCATCTCCCAGCAGGCAAAGCCCCTGGCCCTGATGGGTTTATCAACGATTTTTAATCCACTTTTTCAAAAGATAACGTACCGCTCCTGGTCTGACTGTATAATTATTGGTATGAATCGGGTTTCTCCAATAAGTCATATACAGAGGCCTGGATCACCTTAATTAGAAAGCTGGGTAGGGAAGAAACATCTCCGGACAGTTACTGTCTGATTTATTTAATTAACTTGGACCTTAAAATCTTATCTAACATATTGGTCAATTGACTAGCACAGGTCTGGTGTGGGCTGATTGGACCTTCCGAAGTTTAGTTTATCACTGGTCATCTCTCGAATGATCATCTTTGAAAACTACACTGTCTGATTTTGGCATCCAGGGAGGCGTCATACCCTGTGGTTATGGTCTCTTTGGATGACAAAAAAGCATTTGATCATGTGATCTGGCCCTACCTTTTTGCTCTGCTGTGTAAATATGGCTTCCCAGACCACTTTCCTTAATTGTCTTAAATTGTTGTACAATAACCCTACTGTCCACATAAGATGCAATGGGATCTTATCAAACACTGTCTTACTACAGCGTGGCACGAGACAGGGATGCCACCTCTCCATTTCCTTTCTAACCTACAGTGGTGTCCCCCAGGATGAAACCCATTTTTAAAGCACTCTGCAGTATGCTGCAAGCAGACCTACTGAATAAGTCAATGTAATTTCAATGTCAATTAGTACCCTTTGTCATACGAAACTGTGGCATTCACTTCATCCTGGCAGTATCACATTTTCTGAATGACAATAGGAACTATTACCATTGAAACTACATTGCTTCATTCAGTAGAGTCCAAGGTGCAGCATTCTGTAGAGTGCTACAAAAATGCTGCAGAATTGCGTTTCAACCTGGGGATGCCACTGTATATCTAGAATCTTTAATTTATTCTCTCCAAAATTGTCCTGACATTAAGGGTATTCAAGTGGGGAGAGGAAATAGTTACATTTTGTCTGCCTACATGGACAACTTATTACTACACCTTGGAGACCCCATGGTTTCATTAAAAGAACTGGTGAGGGAGATACACCAGTTTTCGGCAGTGTCTGGTTATAAATTAAACATTAATAAAACAAAGGTTCTATCCTTAAATAATTTGGTTCAAAAACAGTATATTACTCATTTGGGCTTCATCTGGGAAACCAAATCCATAGTATACCTGGGGGGTTTCTGTCCCGCTTTCCTTCTCAACTAATAAAAGATAATCTGTCCTCATTGTTACACACTATGTAGCAAGACTTACTGTGGTAGACAGCCCTACCAATATCTTTGTGGGGAGGGGGTTAATATTATTAAAATGAATATACTGACATGTATCTTATTAGGGATGTTGAATGTCTACCTCTGTAAGAGTTGGTTTCATTGGGTGCAAACTATGATTAACAGATTTTGTGGAGAGATAAAGCTGCAAGACGTGCACACTATAAATTGACCATTCCTAAACAGTTTGGCGGTTTACAGTTGCCAAATTTCTTTTTGTACTATGCAGCCTTACATTGTAGCAAATCATTGCTGTGGGGGGCACAAATAGGAGATTTAGAGGATAGATCTTATATCCCACTGTAGTTAGACCTGGAATGGTCCCTTTGTAACTAGGCTGGTATTCAAGTGCAAAGCTTACTTTACATAACTCCTGCTCAGCTCCCCAGTTTACTACATAACACTCCCTTACATTGGTCCCTTAAAGCTCATTTTCAATTGGGTGCCTGTTTGGGACTTCAATGGATGAAAGCCATAACTCACACTTTGATCAGCAATCCTAATTTTCGTATTGGAGGCCAGCCCATTTTGCCATTTTTCTGCCCTCCCCTTAACAATGTAAGAGTGGAATCTCTTTTAGATGGGGATAACTTTGTCTCCTTTACACTTCTAAGAGAAAAATTCCACCTACCAACCACTTCAAGCTTTAAATGTTTTTAGATTATGCACGTGATCTCCTCTTTTATTGGCCTGAAACCATGGTCTTGGCAGGCTTCCTCTGTTTTTAAGACATTTTTGGATAATGCTTTACAGCCTCATTCAGTATCCTGACTTTATAATTTATTTCAGGACATGGATCCTTAGAGACCCACAAGGGTCTGATTTTACTGGAAACAAGTGTTACATTTTGTTGATGACCCTAAGGTATGGCATTCAGCCTGGCAGACCATGTATAAATATGTGAAGCAAGATAGATTTCACTTAACACAGTATCATATACTGCATGACATTTATTTCACCCTATTTAAGCTATTTAGAATGGGGAAACTGCAGACTCTGTTATGATCTAGGTGTGGAACACTGGTTGGTATGCTGAAACAGATACTGTGGGACTGTGAACTAGTTTCCCCTCTGTGGACAGCTGTCAAGGAGTCCTAGACCCTCTTCTTGGCCTAGAAGACCTATTCTCTCCTGAAATTTGTCTGGTAGGACATTTCCATCAGGTCTACCTGGCATTTATATAGGCATATGGTGCTGATTTCATTAACCTTAGAGATAATTATATTGTGACATTGGAGGGATACTAACATTCCATCTCTTAGAGAGTGGCACCAGGAGATGTCAGCTTTAATTGTAGAGAAACATATTGCTTCCATTTTCCAATGCCCAGACCAATACAAGGCCAGATGGGAAACTTTATATACACTGTTTTCATTCCCTCCTAGTAGGTCCTGTCCAAGTTGATTTAGGAGCCGGTAGATGTATTGCTGGGTGGTATTGTCCCCTTTCAATTTTTCATCTTCTTTTTTTCCCCTCTTGTTCTTTCTGTATTGTGGGATACTATGGCTATCTCCATACAGACTTTTGATTATCCTTTGTTGAGCTCAAAGGGGTGGAGAGGGTTTAGGGATGGGGATTAGAAGGGATGGGGAGAGGGGGGGATGGTTTGTTCTTTCTTCTTGGGTTGTTTTGTTCAATAGTTTTAGTAATGAAGTGTTTTTGTTTCATGGTTTGGATGTTGTTATTGTATTCTTTTAAACCCAATAAAGCATATTTAATTAAAAAAAGTTACGAGCGGGTGTAGAAAAATTGCAACAAATGGTCATAACTTTGGCATTTTTTAAGATTTTGACCCCACATTTTCAACATAGTCTTCTTATGACTCACCTCATAAACTCCATAGGTGAACATTTTCAAATCTGTGCAAAACGCCATTCTGCGCCATAGGTGTGAAAACACAGTTCGGACAGGATGTGAAAAATTACAGCTGTACTGTTCATGAGATGGTGTAAAAAAATGGCTATGTTGAAAATTTGGAATCGGAATATTGAAAATTACCTTAGTTATGCGTGTGCATAAAAAAAATTAAAGAATGTGCATAACACTGCCATTTTCTAGGAATTTTTTACCAAAGTTTCACCATGGCCTTTTTGAGACCACACCACATGAAAACTGGTGCTGAAAGTTCATTATTCAATTCTGAAAGGTGATTTTGTGTAGCAACAGTGAAATCACATTATGGGCCTGTTTAACAAAATGGCAGTTGCAGTGTTCATGAGGTAGGGTCCAAAAGGCCATGTTGGAACTTTGGTGAAAAAATATCTAAAAATGGCAAAGTTATGAACATAAGATCAAAATGCTATTGAAATACATTATATGGCACTTACCTTGATTCCTCAGTTCACAGCTCAGCTTTGAAGAGTGCAGACATGTCTCGGTCCACAGAAGATGACACCATATTACCTCAGGTTGTAAGTATAGGGTAAGGGTGGGTGTGGGGTGGTGGGTGCTCAGTGGGAGGGTCGGGAGTGGGACAGTGGGGACAATGAGGGCTCATTTCCTTTTTTCTGAGTTGATAAAAAGACATTGGGGGACTGTTTTCTTTTTTACAGGCTTACACTAAATAAATATTTCAGGATACTGGGGGTGGGCTCCCCAGTGTCCCACACTGCTGGGGGTGGCTAACAATAGAAGAATAAGGCAGATGGCAATCAGAGGGTGGGGGTGCCCCTTGACACCAGGGACTGTAATTAAAATTAGGGGGATGGAGATCAGAAGGTGGGGGGTGCAACTAGACACCAGGGAATAAGGTTTTTTTTTCTATATGAACAGTGATCGGTGCATGTGGGGTGCCACTAGACAGCGGGGAAAAGGGTGTCTCATGGCTAGCACTGCAGTCGGCAGCATGACTTCAGCTGTAGCTTCAGAAGTCAAGAATTTCCCGGTGTTCTCACACACAGAACACAGGGGAAGTGCTCCTCTCACTAAGCTGGGCACTCTGGATTTTGGGTGCTCAGAAAAAACAGTTGTGGTCTTTATGTAAATAAACAAACATCAGAATCTAGCTAAATGTGTTTCATTAAGCTAGGTTCTGATGTTTTTTTTAAAAAATCACAGTATTTTTATGTATTTTCCCTGTTTGTCAGTTCGTGGAAAAATCAATAAAATGGTGGTTACATGGCACAAAACCTCTACTGCGTATGCACTAGAAAACGTTATCTCAAAATCTCTAGTGCACATGCACAAGTTGGAAAACATTAAAATTTAAAGCCTTATAACTCTGGAACCCTTTGATATTTTTTTCCCCAGACCTGTCAAAGGCACTACCTTGAGACATGATACATGTCTCCTGCAAGTCTGGGGCAAAAATTCCTTTGTATATAGGCTCAGCTCATTCTGTCAAAGAGAGCCAAAGACATTAATGTGCAAAATGAGAGATTTAACATAAAACAGGCTACTCAATCCTAACTTTAGGGGCACTATTGATGGAATGAGCTGAAATTTTGTATGTATTGTCTAGGAGACAAAGTCTTGATATGCGGAAATTTTTGTGAGGCAGCTTGTGTGGTTTCTGAGATCTGCATGCGCCAATTCTATAAAAAAAGGAAAATAGGGGTGTTTTTGCACTCACCTACAGCCTACATGGAATGGAATTGTTTCTCCAAACTTGCAGGGAACACGTGCATGTCCCAAGGTAGTGCCGTTGACAAATCTGGTGAAAAATATCAAAGTATTCTAGGAGTTACTATATAAAGCTTTAAATGTAATGTTTTCATCTTGAGTATGTGCAGTAGGAGTTTTGAGATAACGTTTTGTAGTGAGTGTAACATTTTCATACGCAAATGTACCTTACAATTCGCACCACTTGTTTGGCATGGCACAAAATATTTTTGTGCCATGCCAACCGTCATTTTGTTGACCTTTTCCATGAACCAACAAATGTGGAAAATACATTTAAAAATGGTGTGATTTTAATAAACAAATATCAGAATAAATGTTTGTTTTAAGTATACGGGCCAGAAATACATTTACTGGGTAACAAAAATCCTGGGTACCCAGCTTAGCAAGAAGTGAGCTTCCCCACATTCTCTGTATGAGAACAGCAGTAATTTCTTGACTCCTGCAGTTGTAGCTGAACTCGTGCTGCTGGCTACAGTGTCAGGTGTGAGCCACCCTTGCCCTGGTGTCTAGTAGCACTCCCTACCCACCTATCATCATCCCCATATTTTCCGTGATGTCTAGTGGCACCCCCACCAGCCAATCATCATCCCATTTATTCCCTGGTGTCTGGACAGCTGGCTGCTTGCCTACAATGGAAGCAACTGATTAGGACCGAGGATTTTCATTGCAGCAGAGTCAGACCTGGGAGTCAGGACCCAGTGGTGAGCTTGGCTCCTATTGCCTCAGGAGCAGGGGGATGCGGGCATGCTATGACAGTCAGGACGGGAGGGAGTCACTTGTGGGACAAACTTTGGGAGGGTAGGGTTCCAAGGAAAGAATTAAGGAGAGCATGCATAATTAAATGGAGTAGTGGCACACACCAACAAAACAGGCAAACAGTCAGGTATGCAAGTAAAAAATGTTGTTATTTTGCCAACCAAATAGCCAAACTCTGCTGTCCACAATAGAAACCCCTGTGCTTTGACCGTTAGGTACCCACCACCCCACACACCCCAGTACACCCCTGCACACCCTCACTCACCTAAACAGTTCCCAAGTTTGAGATCTGCTCTCTGACTGAAGACACATCTTGCTGCTGGAACCAGCGACTGCAATATGAAAACTAAAGTAAATGCAGTTAAATGTGTTTCAATGGGGTTTCAACTTTTATTCATAACTCAGCCATTTTATTACATTTTGGCACCAAATTTTCAGCATAGCCATTTGGGTACCAAACCTCATGACCAATATGACTGTCATTAGGCAACTCTGTCAAAAAGGTGATTTTGTGGTTGCTTAGCAAATTCACCTTTGGGTGGATTTGCATAATGACAGTCATATTGATCATCAGGTGGGGTCCCCAAATGGCTATGTTGAAAATTTAGGTAAAATGCCAAAGTTATGACTGTTCATTGCAATTTCGCTCACTCACGCTCATAACTTTGGAAATGTTTAATATTTTGACCCCAGATTTTCAAAATAGCCTCTGATTATATCACCTCATGTATATCATAGCTGTCATTTTCAAATCCTGAACAAAATGCTTTCACACCTGTGACGCAGAGTAGCATTGCAGTTCCATAAAATTATGTTTTGGCAGGGATTTTAAAATGTTCTGTACTGGGTACATGAAGTGGGGTCACAAGAAGGCTGTGTTGAAAATTTGGGGACAAAATATGTAAAAATGGCAATGTTATGACCATTCATTGCAATTTACTACGCAAGCTCATAACTTTTGAAATTTTCAATATTTTGAACCCAGATTTTCAACATAGCCTTCTTATTAACTCACCTCATGTATGTCACAGCTGTTATTTTTCAAATCCTTGCCAAAATGTGTTTTTGCAACTGTGGCGAGGAATGGCATTGCAGTTGTGCAGAATCACACTTTGCAGGGATTCAAAAATTTTCTGTACTGGGTACATGAGGTGGGGTAATAAGATGGCTATGCTGATAATTTGGTCACTGTTGTCCTATAAATGGAAGCGCAGGGCCTTACAGGCCCTGTGCTTCCACAGCTACATACATGTACATATACGCATCTATGGAGGGCTGGGACGGGCCAAAAAAGATATGATTATGCTATCTCAAAAAGTATGGAAATAAATTACAAAAAACTGCCTTAATGTTCTAATTAGGGATAAAGCCACAAAATTAGGGAAATGTGGTGTTAGGTTTGGAAACCCTAACACCCCAACCCAATGCTGTACACACCAACAGGTGTCAGGGTGTTTCTCGGGATCATCAGCCCTAATGCTCACTCCATTCTTCCATACTGTACCCATCTCGGCTTATTTACTTATGGAATGGGGTGAGTGTTAGGGCTGACGACCTCAAGGCACACACCCAACACCTGTTGGCTTATGCAGCGTGGGGTGAGATCTTAGGGTTTGAAATCCTAACACAACATTTCCCTACTTTTGTGGCTTTATCCCTAACTAGAGCATTAATGCATTTTTTGCACTTATACAGTATATCTTACCTAATGATGGATGTCTGTGGCTGCTTGTGTTGCCTGCCCCCTTGGTTGCTTGTGGGGAAATGCAGAGTTAGGACTGAAAACCCTAACATTCGCATTTCCATAGTTTTGTCACTTTAATAGTGTATCCAGTGAACAAGGTGACTGAAATTGGCACTCGTACAAAACAGCAACTCAATTACAACACCTGTGTCCATGGCCTACCAAGCAGGGGGTGACTGTATACTAAGTGGGCAGGAAGTAGCAGGTATACATTCACACACACACACACACACACACACACACACACACACACACACATGGGGAGCCAAGAGAGGGATGGTGTGTGGAGGGGGTATGGCCGGCAGCTGCTGAGCTGGTCTACTAGCGTGGTTGGGAGGGGGTCAGCTAGGAGGCACAGGGTACAGTGTTCGGGTCCGGCATGGTGCAGGTTTTTTTTTTTTTGCCAGCAGGCGGCATGTATTTTTTAAGGTTTCACCCCTGACATGTACCCTCCCTGGAGTTGAGAATCCTTAAGTAGGGAGTGCAGGGGCAAAGCCCTCTGCATTAACAATGAAACCTGTATGTCTTGGCACTGCTGTTGTAAGTGCTGTAAGTGTGCATTGCCTGAACTTGGTTTTGGTGATGCACACATGCCATAACAGCTCGATCGCCTTTCCGCAATGCTGTTATGACATAGAACTCTTAATAGCAACCCTAACTGATGCATCAATGGAGTTTTTATAAAAAGATATATATATATTATATATATATATATATATACACTGTATATATATATATATATATATATATATATATATATATATATACACACACACACACACACACACACACACACACACACACACACACACACACACACACACAGTATAAATCATCTCCTTCTGTGCATGGTGGACAGTAATTTAATGGACCAATCCTAGGGTAGTATGGTATTCTGTGACAGGCAGACACTCCATTTTGGAGCTTGTAAATAAATATTTAATGCTGGCTGGTCTCTCTCTTTGGGCTTAAAAACCCTAAATCTCACCTGCCATAGGTAAAACAAAAACAAACAATGGGAAACAGGAAGGTTTCAGCCATGTACTGTTATCCAGCCAGGCCACAGACAACAATGCATCAACACCAGAGGCGAAGTTGAGTTTCTGCAGAATATAAATACTGCTTGGCTCAATTTATTCATCTTTTTGCATTTCAAAAGCATTTATATAAGATTGTGCCACTGAGGTATAAATCTTATTTTTAGGGCAATCTGTTGAAGTAACAGCATACCTGCTATACTGCAAGGCATATGGGCAGCTGCTGAAACAAGAAGGCTAGCAATTGGTGTACACTCTTTTTGACTGTTGCAGTGGCTGTCTGTTTCTCCTGAGGAACGGACTGACTCTGTGTTGCTGGTAATTTTAGAATTTGTTTTCATTAAGATTGTCAGGTTATATATAAGTATGTACAGACTGGTAACACGTGAGGTGGGCGCATGTGGAAGGGTGCCGTCCTTAACGGTGATTCCTTCCCGGCGCAATCTCTCACGGCGATGGGAGGGGAGGCGACCGGATGAGGGGGTGGGTGAACTGGGAGACAGGATGTCACTATGTGTATGCGCGTGGGGGGGAGTGAGCACTGCAAGTGTGGGCTGGGAGGGGCGGAGGAGGCTGTAGGGGTGGTGCTGCGGTGGATGGCCGAGCTGTGTTGTGGCATTGGGGTTGGCTAGTGGTTGGGGTGGGTGAGGTACGGGTCCAGGAACTGGTGCAATTTTATTGCAGCCTGCCTGAACCTTTATTTTTTACTGCCCCCGACATGCACCCCCTGGAGTTGAGAATCCTAAGTAGGGGGTGCTGGATGAAGCCCCCACAAGGGGGGATGTGGGGTACAGCCACCCCCCAGAAAGCAGTAAAAAAATCTCCTGGCACTTTGTCCTGTGTGCCAAGGGTTGTCAGAGTTCCAAAGCTCAGCACCTGACTGTGCAGTAACAGTGATCGCCTTTAGCGTTCGGCTGTATCACATAGACCCGTGCAGACTAGGTTCTTGGAAATGGATCTCACTAAAACATGGCCAGTTCTGGGCATACATTTGGCCCCTCAAATTGATTCTAAGCTGCAACTTAGTCCACTAATTCACTAAAAATACCACCAACAGTTTCATCTGGTTCAAGGTCAGTTGGCATTCATCTGTAACCCCTTTCCCTGGGTGGTGCCTGAAAATAGGCAGAGTTTGTCTAGAGTACTGAACCAGGTCAACAAAAACTAAAATAAATAAATAGTCCATAGTTTCCCCTGCAGATCGCAGAGTGTTATTACTTTGGTACAGCTGACAGGAGACACATAAATAAGAGAACTGCATACAAGTGGTAAAGGGCTCTCTCTCTCTCTCTCTCTCTCTCTCTCTCAGCATTCCTGGCACTGTGCCAAATTAATGCTGTATCGCAGATCAATTTTGGTCTGTGTCACAGTACCTAAACTATTTTGTGATGCAGGGACTAACTGAAAAAGTGTATAAACCCCTCCTAAAAAAGAGCTGCGTAGAGTCCGAAGTTGTCAGTCTAGGGAAAGCAGAGCAGCAGCCTAGGATCCTGTTGCTGAGCGGAGCATGTGTGATGGAAGGGCATGCAGTCTTAATGCTCTCACAACAATTGAAAGCACAGAAGAGGAGGGACCCTAGCGATGTCAAGAGAGACAAACTGTGATAGCCTGTCAAACACTAAGTAATGCTCTGTGTTTTTATTTTATCTTTATTTGCCTGGGACTGTTCATAGATTCATAGAACCATAGATTTTGTTGACAGATAAGGACCTCCTGGCCCAACCAGTTTGCCCATATAATCCCCTATAATAGTGCTACCCAAGCCACTACTGGTGGGCCATCTTCCACCCCTCAGTTATCTAAGATACCCATGTGTTTATCACAGGCATACTTAAAATCCATGACTGTATTTGCCCCACCACCTCTGCTAGGAGTCTGTTCCAGTCACCCACCACCCTTTCTGTAAAGAAGAACTTCTTCAAGCTTCCTTAAAATTTACCACCCTTCTGCTTCATATTCTGAACCCTAGTCACAGAACATCTTTTTCTCTGGAAAATACTCTCCTCCTGCACCTTGTTTATTCCCTTCTGATATTTGAATGTCTCTATCATATCCCCCTGCCTCCTCCTGTCCCCCAGGGAGTAGAAGTTTAATTCCCTAAGCCTGTCTTCATAGGTCTGTTGATGTAGGCCCTCCACCATTTTTCTTGCCCTCCTCTGCACCATCTCCCTCTTGTTCCTGTCCTTTAGAAGATGGGGCCTCCGGAACTGTGCACAGTGCTCGAAGTGTAGCCTCACCAATGAACCATGCAGGGGAAGTATTACCTCCCTCATTCTGCTGGTGATACCCACTCCCTATGCATCTAAGCATTTGGTCAGCCTTTACCACTGCCTTCCCACACTGCTTTGCCACCTTAAAGTCATTGGTAATGATGATTCCCAGGTCGCACTCTTGTCTTGTGACCTCTAGTACCTTTCTCTCCATGTGTGTACTCCTCCCCAGGTTCCTGTGTCCCAAGTGCATAACCTTGCACTTCTTTGTGTTGAATCAAAGTTGAATCCAAGTTGCCACCTTCTTGACCACTCTTCTAATTTTTCAGGTCCTTCATAGAAACATAGAAATTGCTGGCAGATAAGGATTGCAAGGCACATCTAGTCTGCCCGTAGGCCCTATACAGTATATGTGACCACTGACTTGATGTGATCAATGACTTTTCATCACTCCCTCCCTCTTGTTCCTTGTGCCTGTGCCAGGCATGCTTAAACTATTCCACTGTACTTGCCCCACTACCTCTTGTGGAAGGCTATTCCAAGCGTCGACTTCCCTCTCTGCATAGAAAAACTTCCTCACATTATCCCTTAATCTATCCCCCTCCAATTTCATATTGTGTCCCCCTGTTCTAGTGTTTTTTCTCCCTTGGAAAAGGTCCCCCTACCTGCATCTTGTTTATGCATGAGGTATTTGAAAGTTTCTATCATGTCACCCCACTTTCTCGTCTCTTCCAGTGAGTACATATTGAGGTCCCCTAGTCTCTCCTCATATGTTTTGTGTTGCAAGCTCTGCACCATCTTTGTCACCTTTCTCTGGATAGCCTCCACCTTGTTTATGTCCTTGCACAGGTCTTGCACCCAGAACTGCACACAGTTCTCTAGGTGAGGTCTTACCAATGTTTTATACAATGGTATCACAACCTCCCTCCACCTGCTAGTGATACTTCTGCCTATGCACCTCAGTATGCCATTGGCCCTCCCCACAGCCTTTGCACATTGCTTTGATACCTTGAGGTCATCAGAGATGATAACCCCTAGGTCCCTTCCTTTTTAGTGACAGTCAGCTTCTCCCCCCATCCTGTAGCTCTCCCCAGGGTTCCCTCTATCCAGGTGCATTATTTTGCACTTCTTAGCATTGAACCTCGGTTGCCACATCTCTGACCATCTTTCAAGCTTCTCCAGGTCCCACTTCATTTTTTGAACCCCTTCTGGAGTATCCACCCTGTTGCAGAACTTGGTGTCATCTGTAAATAGGCAGACCTTTCCTTCCAGTCCATCTGCAATGTCACTAATGAAGACATTGAACAGGACTGGTCCCAGTACAGATCCCTGTGGTACAGTGCAGCTCACCAGGATGAAGCCCAACTCTACAGAATTATGCAGTAGAGTTACTGCAGAAAACAATGCCATTTCATGGGAGTTAAATCATTTTGTCATGCAGGAAACCTGTGACACTGTGCTTCATCTTGTGGGCTTCACTGTACTCTGCTGGTCACCCCTCTCTCCCAGGATTGGATCCCATTTACCACCACCTCTGCCTCCTGTCTGTCAGCCAGTTTTTAACCCAGTGTATCACCTTTTGTCCCATGCCCAGACTTCCTATCTTGTTAACCAGCCTTCTGCTTGGGATGGTGTTGAAAGCTTTGCTGAAATATAGGTAGGTGACATCTACAGCCCATCCCTGATTATCTTCCCTAGTCACCCAATCAAAAAACCTATCAGATTTGTTTGACACGACCACCCTGATGTGAATCCATGTTGCCTAAGATTCTGGGCTCTCATGGATTCCAGGTGTGCCACTATCCTTTCTTTCAGCAGTGTCTCCATGATCTTCCCCACCACTGAGGTGAGGCTGACCAGCCTGTAGTTCCCCTCTTCCTCCCTTCTACCACTTTTGTGCAGTAGTACTACTACATGCACCCTCCTCCAGTCCCCTGGAACCACTCCTGTGTTGAGCGACTCTGTGTACAGGACCACCAGAGGTGCTGCAAGTTCTCTTTGCAGTTTCCCTTAATATCCTCGGTTATACTCCATCTGGCCCCATGGATATACCCACCTTCAGCTTTGCGAGTTCTTCCAGAACTCTCTCCACTGTGAATGGACTGGTGTCCACATTTCCCTCCATTGCCTCTGCCACCCAACTGTGGTCCTCCTCCTCCTTAGTGAATACTGAGCAAAAGTATTTGTTCAGTATTTCTGCCTTGTCTAGATTCCCATCCTTACACTCTCCCACCTCCCTTTGAGACTCACTACCCCCCCATGGGTTTTTCTTCTATTACTGATATACCTATAGAATGTCTTGTCCCCTTTTTTACGATCTGTGCTAAACCCTCCTATTTGTGCCTTAGCTCTCCTTACAGCTTTTCCTCCTTTCCTCCCCCCAGAAAGAAGCAAAGTGTCCTAAAAGTTACTACATGGTAATATTTCAGTGTTACTATAGCAGTATACACTTCCTGCACACTTCATTCCATAGTGTACTCCATGAGTGTTTAATTAGTGCACCTGTAGGTTTCTGTCAGTGTGCATGCAGTGCTGGCACAGTGTGTGCAAATTAGCACTGCAATCATACTGAGTACTACAATTTGCAGTGTTGCATTGCTTTTTCAGTATGTACAAATTATGTTAATTAGCATACTGAATCAACACTTCTAGTGCACTTCAGTGTACAGTGTGGTTTTGATGGTAAGTCACACTGCTGTTTCAGTGTGTCCCCGTTATAGCTACATATTTCTACCTCCTCATCCAGAGTACAGTTGGGCACAGGAACAGTACAGTGGACATGGGACCATGCGTTCCAGTGTCATCCTGCTGGCCACTCACATTTTCTACCTTTCTATCCAAGGCAAAGTCAGCCAGGGCTCACAGGCAGCTGAATACTGAAGAATGGGAGCAACCCTGCCATATAAGCTAGTTGTGCCTGTTCATCATGGTGCCTGGTAGTCAGCAGGAAGCAGCTATGGAGCAGTCAACTCTGCCCTTCTCTCTGAAGGCTAGGAGCATATACTACTTCATGCCATTAAACACTTCTATTAAATTTCCATTACAGTTTCCCATTGAACTTCCATTAATCAGTACATAATTAATGGCCCAAATTACACTGTAAAGTCTAACCATTCAATTTAATGGGTTATTCACACATATTCTGGCAATTAAATTGTAACTGGACATTAAAATTTAATGGTTTTAATAATCAAGTAGCCACTAATTGAGTGGGCATTAATTTCTGTTAATGGCCATTAAACTAATAGTTGAGCAGTCCTTAATTTTAGAGAACATTAATATCCATTGATGGCCATCAAAATAGCCATTAAAATGCCCATTAAAACTCCCATTCAAAGTCAGTCATGTTTTAATTATTCGATTAATGGCCATTAAAATGTGGCCCCATATTAATGGCTACATTAATGGGCTCTAACCCATTAAAATACACCATTGCTTCCCCATCAATTGGTACATAAATATAAGCACTATTAAATTTTGATAACCCTTTTAATGGCCATTTTTCTTTTAATGAGTATTTGTTATTTTAATGTCCCATTAATCGTGCACAATGCCAGAATGACTCAGATGCACCAGGACACCATTAACTTTGATTGTGGATGAGCTTAAAGGAAAGTTGTCAATCGTAAAATTCCCACCCCCAAAGCCTTACCCCCTCCCTGATTAGGGTTTCACAAAGTTTTTTAGTGTTTCCAATGTACTCTATTTTTAAAAACTCAGGATTCCATAAAAGCGGCGCCAGGCTGTGCAGTTCCATTTCATGACAAAGTGCGGCGCCACACTGATCAGCTTCACTACACTTGTATTGAAGCTGAGCAGTGACACTGCACTTTGACTTGAAATGGAACCGCACAGCCTGTGCCATTTTGCGAGAATCCTGACATTTTAAAAAAAAAAATGAGGTTAAAACACTGGAAAAAAGGTGTTTTCTTTACAAAGCCCCTAATCAAAAGGGTTGGGATTCTACAATTAAGACAGTTTTACTTTAACTACAGTTCCCCATAAACACAGATGTATAGAAGAAACCATCTTCATGCACTTTTCTCGAACAGATCAGTTAACAAAGACACACCACCAAGAATGTCATTGTTCCACTGGTGGTGCTAGCACTTGCATGCTCAGCGCTAGTCAGAGACACCCTGCTTGCCTTGACTGCACTCCCACTTGACTGAAACAAAAGCATCTTTTTTTAATGAAACAATTTCATAGTACTGTAATTTCCCCCTAGTTTCCATTCACAAATAACCCTTGCAGTTTGTAATGTAAACAAAGGTTATTTTTCCCCCAAACACATGCCATCACATACGAACATACGAATTTGCCAGCAGAAACAGGCCACATGGTCTATCAAGTCTGTTGAGTGTGCAGCTAGCACCCTTACCTTGCAGCTGGCCCACCCCCCCCTTCACAATTACCCACCCCCTGTCATCCTGTTCCATACCCTTTTTAAACTACCCACTGTTGTACAGGATACTGCCTCCTCTGGCAGTGTTCCATTCTTCCACAATCCTCTCTGTGAAGAAGTGCCTCCTCATTTCCCTCCAATATCTTCCCCCCTCCAATCCAAGACCATGCCCTCTCATGTCCCTCCTCCCTCCATAGCTTAAATATCCCTTCAGTAACTGTCTTGTTTATCCCTTTTAAGTATTAAAAAGTCTCAATCATATCCCACCCATCCCCTCTCTCCTCCAGGGAGTACATATTTAACTCACTCAGCCTCTCCTCGTACGGTCTATCCTCCAATCTTTGATCATCTTTGTCACTCTGCATTGTACCCCTTCCAGTAATCTTACATCCTTCTTCAGATATGGACCCAGTACTGCATGCAATACTCCAGGTCTGGCCTGACCAGTGACCTGTAGAGAGGCAGGATCACCTCCCTGCTCCTGGAGGAGATTCCTCTCATAATACATCACAGCATCCTGTTGACCTTTGCTGCTGCCTTCCTGCACTGCTCTTGTATTGTTCATTTTTCCCATTACAACCACCCCTAGATCCTTTTCCTCCTCGGTGGTACCTAGCTGCTCTCCTCCTAGCTGGTAACCCCTCACTGGGTTCTTTGCTCTGAAGTGCAGTACTTTGCACTTTTTAGCATTGAACCCCAACTGCCACACTTCCGACTACTCTTCCAGTTTGGTCTGTTCATCCTGCAACCACTGCCATCCTGCTAGATTGTCCGCTGCCCACCCCCAACTTGGTGTCATCAAAATGACTGATCTTATTCCTGATGCCATGTGAGATGTCCACTATGAATATCCCAAACAGCACTGGCCCTAATACCAATCCCTGTGGCACCCCACTCATCACTGTCCTCTGAGATGAGAGCTCCCCCACCACCACCACTACCCTCTGCTGTCTGCCCTGCAGCCAATTCTCAGTCCATTTAATCATCTTAGTCCCTGCTGCCATTGTATCTCAACTTTTCCCCCAGCCTCCCATGTGGCACAGAATCAAAGGCCTTGCTGAAGTCCAAATATAGGACATCCACAGCATGGCCCTTGTCCAATTCCTTTGTTACCCAGTCATAATACTCAGCTAGGTTAGTCTGACAAGATTTCCTGAGACAATTCCATGATGATCACATAGCACACTCCATGGTCCTGTAGCAGCCATTCATTACATCACCCCTCTTCCACCCCCACCCTGCCCCGGTCAACTGACTTACTATACTCAAGATGGCAGCATGTCTTCATCTGTGGAGATGAATTCAAACCCCACTGGTGTCACTGAGCAATCTGTTCACATCTAGCACTTACATGAAAGCCTCCTGTTATCTGACCCGACTACCTGACTGCAATCACTCTGCTCTGTTGAAGTGCCAATGAAAAAATAAATAAAAATGTAATCCAACCATGATTTAGGAACAGGGTATAGAGAAAAACACTGGCTCCATGCTACTATTTGGAGACAGAAGGTGGGGAGGTCGATAAACATAACCTTACTGAAAGTATTGAAGACAGTGCGAACAACCAAACAAGGAACAACAACACTGATAGCTGAAAAACTGTATACAAAATAGCAGCACTCTCTACTGGCAGGTATGCCAGTACAGGATTACATTACAAGAAAATTAAGTTGCACTCCTTTTTACTAGTTACTAAATATTTAAAATTCCACAAATAACCCATTTTCTAAGCGCAATAATACACTCCAGGGTGAGCGATACCTGAACTTCCTGAAGCTATAAGGCCCTCCACCTGTGGTGTCGTGCCTCTTTACACACCTGGGTGGTTTGGTATTGCACAATACTGCCCACCCTGTTGGGTATTATTGCTTACTTAATCCCCCAGTTATTAATGGATGCTTACACAAAATGCTGTAACTTTACTTAAGAAACAGTATGGTCTCTTACCTGACCAGTCCAATTTGGGATAGCTGTTCCTCAGAACTGATCCTGAGGAATGCCTGAAAAGGGAAAACAAAGAATTTAAACAGGACTCAAGGAACAAGTGCTTGATTTAAACCACAGTGTGACAGGTGCTCAGTGAGGCTTGCAGCAAAGGCTTTCCTATAGAGTGCTTCATTTCTAAAAACTGCAGCTTGTGCATCAGGTCTTTGGCAAAGGGATTCGGTTATCTAATGTCACACCACAATACCTGGGAATGACATCAGACCTACTTATCACCAAAAGAAAAGAGGTGGTAATGCCACTGTACGAATCACTGGTGAGACCTCATTTAGAGTACTGTGTCCAGTTCTGGAGACCGTATCTCCGAAAGGACATAGGCATGGTAGAGGCAGTTCAAGGGGGGCAACAAAAATGGTGCAAGGCCTGTACCAAAGGTCATATAAGGAGAGACTAGAGGAGCTCAATATGTATACCCTGGAGGATAGGAGGGAGAGGGGAGACAGGAAAGATACCTTAAAGTACCTAAAGGGAATACATAAGGTACAGGAGGGCCACATCTTTCAGACAAAAAAGATGCTCTAGAACAAGAAGGCAGGACATGAGATTGGAGAGGGTAGAGTAACAGTCAATGTGAAAAAGTACTTCATCACAAAAAGGGTGGTAGAAGCATGGAACAGCCTCCCCGCAGAGGTGGTGGGATCAAAGTCAGTGATGGAATTCATAATTGCATAAGATAGATGTAGATGGACCCTAGTGATTAAAAGGAGGAGGTAAAACTGGAGATAAAGTAGGATCTCTGGCATTTTATTAGTAGGTAGGGAAAAAGGGCAGACAGGATGGGCCTATCGGTCCTTATCTGCCATCAAATGCTATGTTTCTAATGCACTTGACAGCACCTGAATTCCCTGTTGATAAAGGGGCTCCTCAGTTATTAGTATTTCTTTATACACAATTACATGAGTAATATATGCAAAAATGCATTTAACATATTTGTGCAAAAATGCAAACCACCACCTAAAAGTGGTTGTTTCAGTGTATATCAGGCTGGGATATAGAAAGCCAGTACTGTACCAGGCAAGTTTCTTAATAGTTCCTACTGATGGCCTCCTCCCAGTTGTAGTTCTACCAGGAGAGCTGCTGTGAGCATCCAGAGGGCTGGTGTTCTGTGAAGGGTAGTTTAACCACAGACTGAACAATTTCCACACACAGAGCACTCCAAGCCAAATGTTTACTGCAAAATGCTTAAAGATTTATTTGGGCTCTCAGTCCCAAACCCCAGCGCTTTGGCGAATGCCTTCGTCGGGGCCTGATGAAAAGGCATTCACCGGCTTACTAAAGGTTTAGGACTGTGAGACCAAATAAATTCTTTAAGCACTTTGCTAGAAAACTTTGCCCAGAGTACTCTGTGTTGGAAATTGGCCCCTCAAAAACTAGATCTTCAAAGTCAAAGTCAATTTTATTTGTAAAGGTGCTTTTCAAAATTCCAAAGTGCATGTACATAGTACAGTAGTTTTATACAGCAATAGATTAAAAAAATAAATACTTAAGTAAACATTTTGCAGCACTGCCAGTTATTAAGCACAAAAAAATGCTAGATAAAGTAGATGGGTTTTTAACGCAGTTCTAAACATCTCGGTGGACTGGCAATCTCTAACCTGATGAGGTGGGAGTTCCACAGGGTTGGGGTCATAAAAGCAAATGATCTTGCCCTGAGGTCTCCAAATAGACCCTGGAAATCTCTAGCAATCCCTCATCAGTGGAACAGAGAGGATGGAGGGGGCAGTAGGGATGCAGGAGGACTTGCAAATAACACAGTTCCTGTCGGTGTAGGGCCTTATGGGTCAGTAAACCAACCTTGAAGGTGATCCTCCATTGCACTGGCAACCAGTGCAGCTCACGGAGCACAGGCATGATATGGCAAGATCGTGAGATGCCAGTCAACAACCTTGCTGCCACATTGTGCACCAGCTGCAGGTGGTGGAGGTCCACCCCCGGGAGCCCTAGATACAGTGCATTGCAGATTAAGTCCCATTGATGCTGAAACATCAGTACGTGCTACTGGTCCCATAGGTCATTCTGCTGAGGCTTTCAGGTTGTTCCTTGTCATTTACATTCCTGAAAGTTAAATTCTGTACTGCAATGTTGCACTGCAAGCTCTGAATTTGAGTCAAAGTAGAGGTTGTTGCTGCTTAGCACAAAGGCACTTTACAAAGCTCCAGATCTGAGGGCAGTTTAGTGAGGAGACAACCAGCGGTAACCACAAAGGAAAGTGCCTGTCCAATAGTGACTTTCTTAGCCCATCTTCATATGCACTATGACCAGGTGGCATTTGCCTTTTTGCACAAATAAATGTTAAATACATTGTTCCACAAGTTAATCAGTCTTATGGTATGTGTATACCGTTTTTGGTGCTGAACTGACTCTTGACTGCTGCCATACAGTTTTTTGGGTTACTTTAATATTTTCCCCTGCTCATATGTGCACCTATGTGATGACTGAGCTACTGTTGTGTAGGGCTATGCAGACCTCTACAGTTCTACATCGCAAACTTTATGGGTAGAACCTGAAAAAGTTCTATCAAGTTCTACCTGGTTCATGCCAAACAGTACAAGATACAAAACTTCCAAATTTCTACCTTGTTGTACCTGGTTCAACCAGACAGAACCAGATTGTACTTGGTCCAAGCCACACAGCACATCATAAGCCCTTACCCTACACAAATTCACTGCTTCCCTCACCAGAATGAAGTCTGTGTAGGCACAACACAGCAGAACTGTATACCCCCATCCTCTGCCCCTTCTCCTGTGTCCCGAGGGGGGGCTCAACTTTATCCAGTGTCCTCCTATCACTTCTTTTTGTTCCCAAAAGGGCTACTGGACTATTTAAAAAAAGCCATTGGCCTAATCTTTAGAAGTAACTGCTGTGTGCCCTCATCCTGCATTCCCCACCCTAAATGTCCAGACTAAGTTCCACTCACCCCTTCCCTAGCTCCCCCAACCCACCACCTCCATCTCTGCCACCCATCCCTCCTCCACCCCCCAGGTCCTATAGCCCATGCCTTCACTTGCCCTTCCTCCTCCAACCCATGCCTTGCTTGCTCTTCATCCCCCTCTTTTTATCCCTTGCCTCTCTGTCATGACCACCTTCGCCTCCCTTACCTCCCCCCTTTTTGCCCAAACTGCCCTCTGCCTCCTATCTTTCACCCCAACTCTGCCATCTACCCCCTTCACCTCAACTTGGCTGCCAGTTCCCCAGCTTGTACTCTACCTCAATAGCATTGTGTTCACCTTTCCTAAGTACCTTGACAACAGAACTGTTTCTCTGGAACAATTCTGGCTGCCTCTTACCTTATTGTCAATATTATGTTTATGTTATTCAAATGTGACCTTGCATGGTCACTTATGTGTCCTGTGAAAGTCTCCTCCTGCTAACTATTTATTCCAATGTGTAACATTAGGTGAATGTGTTGTTTGTATATATCTGTTGTTAACTTGACGTGAAACCTCTGTAAATGAGTCACTGACTCAAAGATACATCTGATATTGTAATAAATAAATCAATAAGCTAGTCCAATGCTGTCTATCATGTGGGTGGGGAGTAGAAACTTATTATCCTGTATGAGATGACAGTTTCTTTATGCCATGCTGAACAACAGTGCAGGCTGGGGCAGTATATGCATAACGGTCTCCCATTGCAAAGGATGCCCTGATGCAAGTCCTGCCCCAAACTGCCTTGTTATTACTTGACTTATCAACAGGGATGATATACAGATACTGTTTTGTGCTGGCGCTGCTTTTCTCTTCCTCCCCAACATACACAGTGGAGCAGATTGGGATCCAGCAAGCCTTCTGGTATGCACAGGTAGAGAGAGGAAAAAGCAGTGATGATGTGTTGCCAAATTTTTAAAAAGGCCCCTGGCCCTTGTCCAACCTCCTAGCCCATGTCCATCCCCTTCCTTAGCCCTCGTGTTCTCCCCATGGACTTGGGGCATCTCTCTACAGTCTCCACCCCCATGACCTTGGCCCTTGCCACCCCTAGCCAGCAGATACCTGTGTCACTGCCTCAACATGAGAAGGAAGCAGCATTTTTAGACACACAATACAAAGACTGGACTAAATATTAACTTAGAACATTTATTTGGGATCAAAAAAGCGCACATTGCTGAGCACCCCCCTGTGACACTTGACCAGCTGGTTATGATTATTCTGTGATATTTGTAATATAGAATGTGGTATGTGAGGTGTCTCACAGAGACATCCGGTGCTCCTGGGTGATGACCCCCCAGGTTTCAGTGAAGAAGGAACCATTTAATTAACTGATTTACTTCAGAGTGGCATTTTGAAGTGGAAATGAAATGGGACTTTATGAGTCTGCCAGAGGATGGAGATCATAAACTTTTATGACGTCTTAAGAGGAAGAACATTTAATATCAACTGGTGTTAAAAGCTATATTGCACCTAAGTGAGATATGGCAGAGTTGTATAAAACCTTTGATGTCCTTGGGAAAATAGGAAGCCAGCCTCCGGTTCAAAGGAAAAGGGCTTGATTTAAAGACTGTCATAATTTGGGAAATTAGTTTTTGCTGAAGTCACAGTATTTAATATACCTCCTCATGGGACATCCTGTTTTGTATATTTTTTATATTCTGAAAGGAGGAGCTAGATGACATCATGGAAGGGGTGTGTGAAAAAGTCAGTTTAAACTGAATACTGTGTCTGATCTTTTTGAAATAATAATTTTGGACTCAAGAAACAAGATCTCTGGACTAACTTAAGGCACTTGCAGAGGTATACATTAGACATAAAAAGTCTTACTGTATGTTGGTAGGATTTGTCTGTAGTTTCTTTGATTTTCTTTTAAGTGATTGTATGCTTTGTGATATATGTGGGATATTGTACTGTAGTATAGTTTGTAGTGGCTGCTTGTCTGCGTCTGTAGCTTAGTTTTTGTGGATTTACATGGTTTTCTGCTTGGAGTAACTACACCATTCTTGCTCACTACATCCGTGAAAGTCTACTGAACTGGATTTCTGCAAAACATCATCACCAGGTATCTGCATTTTTCATTTAAAATCAACTTTTGGAAGCTATCCCTAGCAAAACATAAGTCAAGCAACTAAGTCTGACAAACTCAGTGACTCTAGGTCTGCTTGAATCCACATTTTTGTCTAACCTGCTCCATGATCTGTATGTGGGCTTTTCAACAACCTCTTTGAATGACAAAGAAGCATGCAGACAAAAGGATTTCACATCCTGCATATGCACAGGCACAGTTCATCACCTTCAGGAATTCTAACACATTCTGTGACTCTGTACCTCAGCTGTTGATCATTTCTTTTGGCTTGTGACTTAACCACCAGGTATATACTCCTGCTCTCTCCTGTTATGTCTAAACTGGCTAACAACTTGTACATCTCTTGCTACTTATCCCTGTGCTAACAATGATAGTGACTTCAGGTTTCTAACATCCTGCTGTACTATTACTCAAATTCTACCCTGCTCACTCTATCCTCATCAAAAGGGCTGTATCTATCTGTCTATCCACTCCTATCTCTTGAACTATCGTGAGACCCAAGCGCCAGCTAGGCACCTCTCTGCCAACCTACTTTCTACCTTGCCCGCTGCTCCTTATGCTTGTCGGAGATATTGAACCCAACTGGCCTATGGGAGAGCCTATGCTTCACCCCTGCAACGGCTGCAACAAAAGGGTCTGGTTATAGCCTACATGAATATCCGAGTCTCACGAGTCACCTGGCTGGAGCTTCAAGCCTGGGCTAAACTGATTAACCCTGACATTTTAGTGCCTATCGTGGGACTTGGCTGAAGCCTTGGGTGCCTGATGCCACTTGTCTTGTGCCTGGTTATAGCATTCTAAGGGAAAGACCAGTATTGGGTCAAAAGAGGGGGCTGTGATTATGTACAAAAATCATCTATCCCTGAACATCCCACCCTGCACTGATTCCTCAACACCTTGTGAAACTCTGCACGCTACCCTGGCACTGGGTTCAAAACTGCTGCATATCATTTGTGTCTACAATCCACCTGCAAGGGATGAGTGGTCTCAGAATTTGCTACACTATGTCTCCCAGAATGTAAATCAAATGAGGCTCTACTCCTTGGGGACCTGAACCTTAACTGGCTGGGTCCACAGCACAGCATCCTTGAATCTCTAACACAGAAGCACAATCTACACCAAACTATCACAGAGCTTTTACCAGAACTACTACTCCACACTCAGGGTCCTTACTTGATTGGATCCTCACCACCAGACCTGATCATGTATTAGATGCCACAGTGCTTGCTGACTCAATCACTGATCATTTCCCCACACTTTGTCAATGGCAATCCTGTCCACCTCCTCCTCCTCCACCATGTCTGATTAGGTTTTCAAACTATGCTGCCCTGGACAAACAAGCCTTCCTATTTGACCTCTTGTGTTGGACTGGTCTAACATTTATACTGCAACCAATGTTGATACTGCCCTTAATTCATTTCTTGACTGAATTTGGCAACATCCAGTAGCTAGCATCTCCTACAGTCAAAAGAGGGTGCAGGCCAGTATTCGAGGTGGCTGAAAAAAGACCTGCTTCAAAAGTTAAAGTTAGAGATAATCAATGGAAAAAAGTACAAACAAACTGGACTGTAGTCAGATCTCATTCTGTATAAACAATACAGAAATGACTGTAAAAGATGCATCAGGCAGGCCAAAAGTAAATACTGCCAAAAATTCAGTTGATTAATTCCTTCCAATGACCCTCAAGTTTTGGGGTCACATTAAGTCCTTCTTAGGTTCTGATAAAGATGTCACTCCCTCAGATATGGTCCTACATGGTGTACACTGTAATGATTCTACTACCATTGCAAATGCTTTTAACCAACAATTTTCTGACTTATCTGCCTACACAGCTTACCTCCCATCACAATCCTCTGCTTCACAGTTTAACCTCACAGCATCTGAAGGACCCCCAAACTTAACCAACCCCTTCCATTTCAGGGAAGTGTCTAGGCATCAGGTTCTAAAGCTGCTCAGGTCACTGTCTGAAAACACCAGTACTGGCTCAGATGGCCTAGAACCAAGACTACTAAAAATGGCTTTTACTACATCTCTGGCCACCTGGCACACATCTTCACCCTATGTCTCTCCAATGGCATTGTCCCCTGAAGTCTGGAAGGCAGCCAGAGTCACTCCTGTATTTAAGAAAGGCAGTAAAATGACATATCAAATTACCGCCTATTGCTATTTTGTCTGTTCTGAATAAAATCCTGGAAAAAGTAGTATCCATGTAAATCACTGAATACCTTGAGAAATTCAATTTACTAAGCTCAGCACAACATGATTTTAGAAAGCATCACAGCACCATGACAGCACTTCAAAATTCACTTCAGATATCGTTACCAATATGGATAGAGGAAAGTTAACAGGGCAGTCTTCTATTGACTAAACCCAAAGCTGGATCTGGTTGACCATTCTCTGCTACTATCCGACCTCAGTACCTTGGGCCTCTCCCCCAGTCACTACCTGGTTCAAAGCTACCTCTCCAACAGAACACAAGCTGTTAAGTTTAATTCATCCATGTCAGACAGTGCTGTTATCAACATTGGGGTCCCTCAGGGGTCTATACTTGGCCCTCTTCTATTCTCACATTCATCAATAAACTTCCTGAGCTTGGTCACCACAGGTCACTCACTTCTTTATGCAGATGACATGGTAATTTATTATCACTCTGATAAGGTCCTGATCTAAATGCTTCCTCACTGCAGATTTTTGTGCTGTACAACACTGGTTGAACTCCTCAACGCCTTGGTTTTAAATACAAATAAAACAAAAGTTATGATGTTTGGCTCCAATCACAAGCTTAGATCCTGTCCTCTGACCATCTCTGTCTTGATATCGATGGGGACCCTATGAGAAACATCACTTCCTTTCGTTACCGCTTAGCATCCACCTGGATCAAACCTTGGACCTGAAAGCACATATACAGGAAACCTGCAAGTCAATTAACTGCAAATTGGGGCTGCCTATAGAACCACAAATAATCTGCTCACCCCTGCTGCTAAATTAGCATAGCCAGAGGCATTCTATTGCCAACCCTACATATGGGTGTCCCATCCTGTCCTTGGCCACCAAATCTTCACTGCAACTATGGGATACTACCTTCAATAATGAGTGCAGGTATGCAACCAAAGCACCCTGGCTGCAGCATCATTGTCTCTTATATCAGGACCCTTGGCGACTCTTCTCCTTCCTCTACCAGGCAGTACGACTTTGTACAATTTAGTTGATTCCATCCTACAGGACGCACTCAAGCTCTGCTATCCTGTCTGATCTCCTCAGGCCGCCATTCCACAAGGAATCTTAGATTGGCTGATCAGACCCTTACTATCCATCCCCTTTGCCGGACTAAAAAGGGCATGGGCTCCTTCCATCATGCTCCCCCCACCTATGGAACCTACTACCTCAGGATCTAGAGATGTCTCCACTCATGTGACTTTTAAGAGCAAACCTCAGGACTTTCCCCACTACTATGGACAAATGTGTTTGCTTTGACCCTACCTGATCTGCTGCATTTGTACTGTTTCCTCATTGCTAACACTTTTGCTCTGTCCAAATGGGTGTTTTATACTGTGCCTTGTAATTAATGCGTTTTATTTTTGTGCCTTGTAATTAATGTTGCCTTAACCTGTTTCTTTTATAAGCCTAATGTTAGCTAAGTTGACAATTGTAAGTCGCCATTCTACTCCATGACATTCTTATCTTCACTCACAGCCTCTCCTCACTTAACCCCACTGCTGCTCTTTCCCCCTTCTGTTATATCCTCTTCCCCTTTTGCCCCTCCCCACCAAATCTCACTCTTACCTGTTCCTACCTCATCCATGCCTCCTTAGTCCCCACCCCTCCTGGCTGTGCTTAGTCACCTCTCTCCACCTACTACTTACTCCCAACCGTCTCACCGACCCCCTTCCAGCCCCTGCCGTTCTTGGTTCCACTGGCTCGGCTTGACTTTGACACTTTGCCGCTATTGGACGTAACTCCTCCAGCTCTATCCTCTCACCGGCATCCTCACTCGCCTGCCGCCCATCGGGGTTCCACCAGCCCGGCTGTACTTTTCCTACCTCCTACCACTGTTGCCGCTTCACTGCCTCCCTCCTACCACCCTCTTCGCTTCTGCCATCTTCGCTCCATGGGCCCGGCCGCAGTTGGTACCTCACCCGCTGTTGCCCGTATCTGGCGGCACCTCACTCCCTTAATCTCTCCCTCCACATCCTTTTGCCAGTTTTCCTTCCTTGTGTCTCTTTTCTGCACAGTGCCTATCCTCTCTTATTTTCTACCTTCACTGTTTGCTTTTGAGTATGTTCCATGTCAAGTACTAAAGTATATTATTGTTTACTAATGTATGTTACTATCACATATGTATTTCTCTGCATTTTTGTACTTGTTGTCTTAATAATCTGGCTGTACTCTTTGTGTGTTGTAATTGTACCTCCCGGTCGTGCCTGAAGAAACAGTCACTTGTTGACTAGCTTGACTCACCAGGTTAACAAAAACTAAATAAATAAAAATAAATAAATATTGTTCTGTGTTTACATTTTAGCATATTTTTATCCATTTTAAGTAAACCTTTCATTTGAAAGATACTGCCTGGGTCTTCCAAGTTCTTTTTGCATGTGACGTATAGAAGGTTAAGACTGACAAAAACTGTTCAGAAGCTTGAATGGTGTTACTGAACTGGGAAAAGGAAAGAATACACCTAAGGTCTTTCACAGAGTTTTAATGGTTCATTTTGGATACCTGGTTAGGTGCCCTTAGGCAAAAGATATCTGGCATCCCCCAAAGAGCAGATTATCTGAACCTGTACATTTGGGTATACTAGCATAAGGTTCACAGTTTGAATCCCCCCAGAACTTGAGACTAAAGGTGATTTGGACCCACAAGCAGACAAGAGGGTTACTCTGTCTGTTACCTGTTCACAATACTGCACTTGGAGGTTGGCACTGTGGGAGCAGAAGGCCTGACCTGCTTAGTGCATTTGTGACAGATTGGTTGGCAACAGTGTGGATATTGGTAACACAAGCTTTAACTGTTCAGTGTGTCAGCTTAATACTGTACAGCTCACTTGCAAAATAAGGCAGTGATTTTTTTTTTAAAAAGGAAACAGAGCTATATCATTTTGCTTACAGTCAAGTTCCTACCTGTTTTATTTTTTTTTCTAAAGTGCTAGTTTGAGTAGCAGTAGTTAGGGAAGAAGATGGCTTCCAACTACAGCGGGCACACTGTAGACTACGTGAGGCAGTTGTGCCAGGACAGAGGAGTCCTGTATGAGGGGAGAGCCAACAAGCAGAACCTCATGGATGCCTTGATAGCAGCAGATGCACAGAGCATTGAGTCACAGACTGTGACTGTAAAGGACCAGACCTTGGGTGTGGAGGGGCTAGCGGCCAGTGCAGTGTCCAGATCCAATGAGGAGGGCAGCAGGACCAGTGCAAGCAAAGGGCCACAGCAGCAGGGGAAGGTCACCAGCATTCTGGAGCCAGAAGCAATCAGGCTGCAGATTGAGTTGTGCAGAATGGAGCTGGAGTTCCAGAGAGAGGAGAAGCGAGAAAAGTAAGCCACAGAGGAGAAGAGGGAGCGAGAACAGTGAGAGGCTGACCGTGAAGAGTGTGAGCACCAGCAAGCCACAGAGGAGAAGAGAGAGTGAGAACAGTGAGAGGCTGACCATGAGGAGCATGAGCGCCACAGGCGACATGAACTGGAGAAGCTACGACTCCAACCACCAGCAGTAGGGCAGGTAAGTGGCTTGGTTTTAACTGGAACTACAGAACTGGGTTACAGATTGAATTCCAAATTGATAGCTGAATTTAAAGAGGGAGAGGGTATGGATGCCTTTTTAAATTCCTTTTAAAAAGTCTGTATTCAGGCTAAAATTCCTCGATGGTCCTGGAGCTTCCAGCTATCCCCACTACTTACCGGGAAGGCTCAGGATACATTGGGTCAAATGGACAATGAGGACAGTAATGATTACAGCAAACTTAAAGCTGCACTTTTTAAAAAGTTTGATTTAATTGCAGAAGCATAAAGAGCTAAATTCCGTAGGCTCAGGAGAAGCCCTGATATGAGCTACGAGGAGCTAATCCTGCCTAAAACAATCACTGTCCTGATCTCTTAATAACATTCTGACCAATCAAAAAACTCTGCTGGACTCCGTGAAGTAGATGATATCAATCTAGGCAGGTTTCCCTAACACAGCAATCATGAAGGAACTCCACCAAACCCTCAGTAGCCAAGGAAACCCCTCACCACCAGTGGTCCAGCCTCCATCTTTCCCTGCACATCAAACCATCCTCCCTACTGATGGACTATCCCCAACAACCTTCCAGCCAACCTACATCTGAACTACCACCAGGGGATGTGCAAATCCTATTGCCCACTGTCCATGGCAATAAATTTCCTTGAAGGGCAAGTACAAAGAGAATGCTAATTTCATTATAATGATTAGGGAAAATGAAAATTCAGCTAGTCATGGCTGGGCAAGTTCTAAAAGTTTTGATTTGAACACCCCTGGCTGCCACCCCAGACCAGCCTGTCCATCCAGCCAATGACACTCCATCACTGGACTACCTTTCCAGCACTGCTATTAAGAGTGCAGTGCCATATTAACTGCTGAATCCATTGTGCCACATACAACAACAGGACCTCCATTCCTGACCCCTGAACCAGCCTCCTCAAGTTTTTCTAACTCTCCCTGATCACACCACAGCCCTCGAACCTGTATCACCCCAGCCAACCACTCTCTGCATCTGCACCACCTTCAGATCATTCACCACCAAACCACCCACCCCATGATCACTCCTCCTGCAGTTAGAACACCCCCTAATGACCACCCTCCCTCTAAGGTTAAACACCATACTCCACCAAGCTGAGCAACAGCCTTGCACCTCTACAGCAGGGTGGGAGGTTAGTCCACTCCCCTGGCCCACTCCTAAGCTTGCAGATCATCATAGAGCACACAGCTATTGAATCATTCCTGAAAATAGGCATTCAATTTCCTAGTGCACCCACCTGATTAATAAAAACAAAATAAATAGTCTTCGGCTGTGGGTCCTGCTGCAGAGATGAGTGTGGAATCCATTTCCAGGGGGAAGATGGGGGAGAGGGCTAGTCCAGAACCTCTCAACTGTCTCTTGAGGGACTTCCCTCATTTTACCTCTCAGCATTGCAGTGTCCAATTATGAACAAACAGGATCTAAGGACATTTTAATTCCTCCAAAAGTATAAGGAGATATTTTGAGTTTTAGGAACATAAAACAATCACATGGATCTTATTATTACTATTCAATATAATTGATTAACACATGGAAATGTTTTAATCAGATATGCTATACCAAATGCAAGAAATCAGCTACTCACACATACTTTATAGTAGTTCACTTTAATTTATTCTTACCAGATTGCTGGTTCCAGGAATGACTGGACACAGTAAGTAACATACAGCTCTGAGGTTTATTCAACAAACATACAGCAGATTCATCTGTAGCCCTCAGCAAAACTTCTACAGTTGCTCATGCACTTTCTGAAACCCAATCTCCACCCAAGACATACCATTAGCCCAAAACTGTAGATGGAATGTGGACTAAACCATTATACACTGTTACTGGATAAGTTACCATATACTACACATTTAAAAACTCAAAATACCTGCAGTAAATAAATCTTTATCAATCTGCAGGTTACTCCATCTCAGATTAAAAAAATGTAAATTATTTTATCTGTAAATATAGATACTGAATGGATATGCACACAGAAAATGCACTCTGAATTTGCTCAATCTTCCTGCAACACCCTTGCCCCCTTCCCCAAAGAAACTACAACTTTAAAAGTAACTAAATCAGTAAAAATACCACACATAATAGGTAAACTAGAGGCACAATGCACACTAGACACTTTAAGGAGATATTTGATTGAAAAACAAAATGTAATTTAGAGTCTTTTAAAAGGGTTTTGGCCACATGAGTTCAGAGCTGAAAAAATGTTTTAATAGCAAAATATTCCATCAAAACTGCAGAGAATTCCAATTAGAACCTGAGTAATAGTTACCTTACTGTATTTAACATTTCAGGGAGTTAAACTGATGCACTTTTCTATTTAAACATAAGCATGTACCTAATACATGAAAAGTTTAACTTTAGGCAACAGTAGTTTGATCTTCCAAATGCAGGCTAATAGAAATTCTGGGCAGTAACAGGAAGTGATTCTGGATAATGTAGTTTACTGACTGAGTAGACTTCTGGAAAATGTAGTTCAGTAGACTTTTAAAGGGAACCCGTCAAACTTTTTTGCATCATATTATTTCTAAGTAAAAAACAAATTTTATGATTCAAAGAACCTCTGTGCTCAAACACTGAGGCAATGGTTATCCCAAAGGGCATTGGCCAGAAAGCCAAGTTTCAAAGAAATACAAAATCACACATGCCCCATAATGCAAAGCATCATAGGATGCATATGCAAATCACCACAGAATATTATGCTGGTTCAACTTTAAGCAGAAATGAATGGTGCCGGAAGGCCTCTCACACAGTTTGTAAAGGGTACAACAGAAGACATAGACACATGTTTCATCCAACCAGGACTCATTAGTATGCCTCGTCTGTTTGACACCCAAGTGGAATGAGCCAGCTACCCTAAGATGGTCTATCTGGGTTATGTTGTGGTGAACTCAATTAAAACAAAAAACAAGTTAAAAGACAAAGAACCTCTGTGCGCAAACACTGAGGCAATGGTTACCCCAAAGGGCATTAACCAGGAAGCCAAATTTCAAAGAAATACAAAATCACACATGCCCCCATAATGCAAAGCATCATAGGCTGCATATGCAAATCACCACAGAATATTATGCTGGTTCAACTTTAAGCAGAAATGCATGGTGCCAAAAGGCCTCTCACACAGTTTGCAAAGGGTGCCAACAGAAGACATAGACATGTGTTTCATCCTACCAGGACTCATCAGTATGCCTCATCTGTTTGACACCCAAATGGAATGAACTAGCTACCCTAAGATGGTCTATCTGGGTTATGTTGTGGTGAACTCAATTAAAACAAAAAAGAAGTTAAAAGACAAAGAACCTCTGTGGGCAAAGACTGAGGCAATGGTTACCCCAAAGGGCATTGGCCGGGAAGCCATGTTTCAAAGAAATACAAAATCACACATGCCCCCATAATGGAAAGCATCATGGGCTGCATATGCAAATCACCACAGAATATTACACTGGTTCAACTTTAAGCAGAAATGCATGGTGCCAAAAGGCCTCTCACACAGTTTGCAAAGGGTACAACAGAAGACATAGACACATGTTTCATCCTACCAGGACTCATCAGTATGCCTCATCTGTTTGACACCCAAATGGAATGAACTAGCTACCCTAAGATGGTCTATCTGGGTTATGTTGTGGTGAACCCAATTAAAACAAAAAAGAAGTTAAAAGACAAAGAACCTCTGTGGGCAAAGACTGAGGCAATGGTTACCCCAAAGGGCATTGGCCGGGAAGCCATGTTTCAAAGAAATACAAAATCACACATGCCCCCATAATGGAAAGCATCATGGGCTGCATATGCAAATCACCACAGAATATTACACTGGTTCAACTTTAAGCAGAAATGCATGGTGCCAAAAGGCCTCTCACACAGTTTGCTAAGGGTACAACAGAAGACATAGACACATGTTTCATCCTACCAGGACTCATCAGTCTGCCTCATCTGTTTGACATCCAAGTGGAATGAACCAGCTACCCTAAGATGGTCTATCTGGGTTATGTTGTGGTGAACCCAATTAAAACAAAAAACATGTTAAAAGACAAAGAACCTCTGTGCGCAAACACTGAGGCAATGGTTACCCTAAAGGGCATTGGACGGGAAGCCAAGTTTCAAAGAAATACAAAATCACACATGCCCCCATAATGCAAAGCATCATTGGCTGCATATGCAAATCACCACAGAATATTATGCTGGTTCAACTTTAAGCAGAAATGCATGGTGCCAAAAGGCCACTCACACAGTTTGCAAAGGGCACCAATGAAGACATAGACACGTGTTTCGTCCTACCAGGACTCATCAGTATTCCTCATCTGTTTGACACCCAAGTGGAATGAACCAGCTACCCTAAGATGGTCTATCTGGGTTATGTTGTGGTGAATCCAATTAAAACAAAAATCAAGTTAAAAGACAAAGAACCTCTGTGCACAAAGACTGAGGCAACTGTTACCCCAAAGGGCATTGGCCAGGAAGCCAAGTTTCAAAGAAATACAAAATCACACATGCCCCCATAATGTAAAATATCATAGGCTGCATATGCAAATCACCACAGAATATTATGCTGGTTCAACTTTAAGCAGAACTGCATGGTGCCAAAAAGTCTCTCACACAGTTTGCAAAGGGTGCCAACAGAAGACATAGGCACATGTTTCGTCCTACCAGGACTCATTGGCATTCCTCATCTGTTTGACACCCAAGTGGAATGAACCAGCTACCCTAAGATGGTCTATCTGGGTTATGTTGTGGTGAACCCAATTAAAACAAAAAAACAAGTTAAAAGACAAAGAACCTCTGTGCGCAAACACTGAGGCAATGGTTACCCCAAAGGGCATTGGCCGGGAAGCCAAGTTTTAAACAGATACAAAAAAAAGCAGTATTTTATGATTGCTTACCTTCTCTAAAATTCACTGGTGTTGCTGGTTGTTTTACTGTCTCCTTGCTTAGCAGAACTGTAATGTATGGTAATGTACCCATCCTTGATTGGATAATTCAAATCCTTGAACTGTAATCTTCATTTATGATTCAGTAGTATTAAAAAAATTGTACTTTGAAGAGCATCGCAGTTCTAATTCTAAGCCTCATTTAGTAATACTTTACTCTTAAAGAAGTAGTCTGCTTAGAATTTGCTATTCTTTGATGTATTATTTTAATGATGCTTAAAGATGATTAAAAAATTAAAAAAATAGTTTTTGGAGACAAATTAATGACTGATTTAATACTAAGGTTAGTATTTGACTTTGGTGAGTACTTTTCCTTCTAATCAGTAGCCCTGATGGCTAATAGCTGAAAAAGTTAGTTTCAACCCCTGTGACAGTCTGTGCAATCTCTAGCACTGCAGTGCAGGGTGACCACATATGGGGAGGGGAATGTCCCATGTCTCTTAACAGTCCGTTAGTGACTTGTCCCGCATTTTATCCCTCAGCATTACTGTGTCCCTTACTGGAAATGGTGTTGCCACATAGAGAAGGTACTGTAGCAAAAATTAAGTCTTCAGTTTTGGGGGTCCAGCTTCAAGGTGGGGGTCCAGCAATATGGGCCAGATCTGGGGAGACTGATCCCATACCTCTTAACTGTCCTTCATTACAATATAGTGTCATGGCACCAACCATCTGGACTTCCACTGTAATGGATGCAGATTCAGTTATGGCTCAAACTCCCCATCCCCAATCAAGTAACTAATTCATGGGTACTTTATGGTCCAGGTGAGGGAACCTCTTTGGAGATACTGATGCTGAAGAGTTGATGGGGAGTACCTGTAAAACAAAAGATTATACAGGAGTCAAAGGGGACCCATAGTTCTTAGGGAAAAGTAGTACAATAGATAGTAAATAAAACTATTCTTAATGACCATTAATGTATTGCCACAACATGACCATAATGTTCAAGGCAACAAAAAGCTCATTTGGACAGTTTTAATGGCCATTAATGTATTTGCACAACATGAACATAATTTTCATTGTAATGAAAAGCTCATTTGAACAGTTTTACATATGAACATATGAATGTGCCAGCAGAAACAGACCACCAGGTCTATCTACATCTGCTTGAGTGTGCAGCTAGCACCCCTAGTTTGCAGCTGCCCCACCCCCTTCCCTTTGTCATCCCACTGCTCCCCTCACCCCCCCCACGCTCACTCTCCCTGCTCCCTGTCCCATGCCCTTTTAAAGCTGTTCACAGATTTACATGATACTACCCATTCTGGTAGTGTGTTCCATTGCTACCACTCTCTCTGTGAAATAGTGTCTCCTCATTTCCCTGCTAAATCTTCCTACCTTCAATTCTTAGCCCTTGCCCCCTGGTGTCCATCCCTCTCCTTAGCTTAAAGACCCCAGTCTGCTCCATCCTTATTGATTCCCCTCAGATAATTGAATGTCTCTATCATGTCCCCATTGCCCTTTTCCAGGTTGTACATTTTCAGGTCTCCCAGCCTGTTCTCATAGTCTCTCCCCTCCATTCCACTTATCATCTTTGTTGACCTCCTCTGTACCCCCTCCAGTAGCCTGAACTCATGCTTCAGGTATGGCATCCAAAACTGCACACAGTACTCCAAGTGTAGCCTTACCTGTGACCTGTACAAGGGCAAGATCAACTCTCTTCACCTGGATGAAGACCCCTTCACTATGCTACCCAGCATTTTGTTCGCTTTTGCAGCTGCTCTCTTGCACTGAGCAGTATTGTTCATGGTCCATGTTACCATTACCCTTAGGTCCTTCTCCTCCTCCTCTGTGATCCCCAGCTTAACCCCCCCCAGCCAGTATTCTCTCCTTGGGTTCTTTGCCCTGAAGGGCATAACCTTACACTTCTTTGCATTGAACCCCAGCTGCCACCTCTCTGACCACTCCTCTAGCTTGCCTAGGTCCCCCTGCAGTTGCTTCCATCCCTCCTTTCCATCCACCACTGCTCCCATTTTGGTGTCATCTGTGAACAGACTTACCTTGCTCACCACCCCATGAGAAATGTCTGATATGAAGAGCCCAAATGATACTGGTCCCAGCACAGAGCCCTGTGGCACTCCGCTCATCATCAGCTTCAGAGCTGAGAGCTCCCACCCCATCACCACCTGTTGCAGTCTCCCACTCCTCCAGTTTGTAATCCAGTTTGTCATTTTTGCCCCACCCCTACATCAGTTAGCTTCCCCCCAACCTGTCCATGAGGCACTAAATTGAAGGCCTTGCTGATGTCCAAGTAAAGAACATCCACCACATGACCCTTATCCAGCTCACCTGTCACTTAGTCATAATATTGTATCAGGTTGGTTTGACAGGACTTCTCTGAAATGAACTCATGCTGCCTCACATCCTCCAGATATGACACCAGTCTTTCCTTTAGTATCATTTCCATGAATTTGCACACTATGGAGGTGAGACTTACCAGGTGATAATTACCCGGTTCGTCCCTTGGTCCACTCTTGTGTAACTGCACTACATGTGCCATTCTCCAGTACAGTGGCACACATCCCAACTCCAGTGAGGTGCTGTACAGATCTGCCAGTGACTCTGCCAACACCTCTGCCATCTCCCTCAGCACCCTGGGGTGGGTACCATCTGGTCCTGGTGCCTTCTCTACCCTCAGTGCCCTCAGTCCCTCTAGGACTCTACCTCCCTCAATCCTTTCATCTGTCGCATCCTTCCCCTGTCCCCACCCTCCCAGCCCATGGTGGTAGTGCCCCCTTTTCTTCCGTGAGCACTGCGATTTAATGGTCATTAATGTATTGGCACAACATGACAATTTTCATGCAATGAAAAGCTCATTTGGACAGTTTTAATGGCCATTAATGTATTGGCGTATCATGAACATAATTTTCATGGCACTGAAAAGCTCATTTGGACAGTTTTAATGGCAATTAATGGATTGGCGCTATGTCGACCATATTTTTTATGAAAATGAAAATATCATTGCCCAGTTTTAATGGTTATTAAAACAAGCCATTAAAATAGCCTGATACAAAGTGTAAGGGGGCATACCACACCCATTAAATATTTAAGGGATGTCTGCCATGGTTAATTAATGACATGGATGACTAAATTAATGGTTTGCACCCATGAAACATCTACAATTAATGGAAATTTAATGGGAATAAAAATTGGCCATTAAAAAAGACGATACAAAATTTAATGCTGAAAATGAATTGGTTTGCATAAAAATAATGGAAAATTAATGGAAGTTAATGGAATTTTAATGGATTTCAATGCAGTAGTGTCCCCAGCCCCGATCACTGTTATAAATCAAACAAAACCCCGATCCCTTTTTCCATAGTGTAGTGGCCCCTGCACACTCACCAGCCATGATTACCATTAGACAAAAATACACCCAATCCCATTATCCATAGTGTAGTGCCCCCAGCCCAATCACTGCTTCAAGGCTCCCAACCCCAATCCCTATTCCCCAGTGGCTAGTGCCCCCCCACACCAGTATGCAATAACCCACCTCCCTGTTCCCCCATCCCAACCCATGCTGGTGAGTGGTACAGCCCTCCACACCCTGCCATGGCCAGCCAATGACTGATGGTTACAGGAGTGCATACAGTACATAGGACACACTTATTTGTTGAATTACTGCAGGAATGGTGCTAAATATGTAAATCAGTTAGAGCCCTAACAAAAATGCATTTGAACAGAAAAAGGAAATCTATTTTCAAGCCATGTTTAGTCTTAATTTTTCGAAACAAGAATAGAACCATTTTTAAATCCTAAATAAATCATCCATGGAAGAGGGAAAAAATCCTTTTCAGAAAAAAAGAGGATCGTAATCCACAAAGAATAAAAAAACAACATTAAGGCAGAAGTAAGCTGAAAACAATCCAAAAAATTGATTTCTTTTTTATAAGGGATTGTTTTAAAAAAGGGGATGGAGCAGTGGTTGGTGGGGTTGGATTTTAGATTTTTAGCAGCATCTTCTAGTGGGCTTTTTAGTTCTGTATATTTTAAGTTATTGCACAAATGCACACTAGCCTGTGGGAGACCTAAGTTCAAATCCCACCAGAGTCATTACTCACTGTATGATCCACAGATCCACCTTGATGTTTCAGGCCTCAACCCCAACAGTGTAAGGTAAAAATATCAGCCTCACTGTAAACAATGTGTTGTAGGCCTGATTCAGAAAGGCTGGTGCAAGTTGCTCCAAAGGCAGCTTGCGTTGATTGCCTGTGCACCAGTGACCCTGTGCCCGATTCACTATCGGGTGCGGTCCCGGTGGCAAAGTCCCTCAGTTTGTATGACAACTGTGGCCCAGTGCTAAACAGACAGTGCAACTGGAAGGTGAGCCATGGGCCAGCCTGTGACAATAGAACTATGGACAGTATTCACTGGTGGCTAGTGGCCCCTCCAGCCCTGATCCCTAATAAAAAAAAATCACATCCCTGGCGGCTTGCACCCCCCCACCTCAATCCCCATCTTAATAAAACATTTCCATCCCTGGTGGCTAGCAGGCCCCCAGCCCCAGTCCCCTTGGTATTACATAAAACCACAACCCTGGTGTGGCTAGCACCCCCCCTCCCAGAGCCCCAATCCCCTTCTAATTACTGTAATCACGTCCCTGGTGATCTAGTGGATTAATGTTCCTTTCCCCAATCAGCCCATATAAATTAAATCGATCTTGGTGATCTAGTGGACCCCCACCCTGGCAGGCAGTGCCCCACCACTCTGATCCCCTGTCCCATCCTCAAGTTGGTGACCAACACAGCCCTCCGCTCACCACCACAACTTGCCGCCGATTGAGCTGTATAGTACTGTTATGGCTACAAGTCCTTTATGAATGGATGTTGTGATACTGTTTAAAGTCTGGACCATTATAGCTTTCACTAATCTGATACTTTGATGACACATATTATTCATTAATGGCCATTAACGTATGAACATCAAACTTAACCAATAAATTAATGGCTTAAAAGACCATTAATTTCTACATGTGGCAATAGTTACAATATTTAATGAGTGAACATTTCTGTTTAATGGCCATTAATGTATTGGTAAAACATGACCATAATTTTCATGGCATTGAAAGCTTATTGGACAATATTAATGGCCATTAAACACATAATTAAAAGGGCCTATTACAAGATTTAAGGGGGGTGTACTACACCCATTAAATATGTAATGGGTTCCTGTCATGGTCAATTAATGGCATTGATGAATAAATTAATGGTTTGCACTCATGACCAATCAATAATTAATGGCAATTTAATGGGAAGATGTATTGACCATTAAAAATGATAATATAAAATTTAATGATGACATTTAATGGGTTTGCATGATAATAATGGGAAAGCAATGGAATTCTAATTTTTTTTTTATGCAGTAGTGCAGTTGCTGGTGATCTTGTTCCTTGGGGCAGCCGCATAACTGAAATGAGGACACTCAACTACAAATGTGGGAAAATGTGGTAGTGGCTTCATAGGCCCAGATATTCAAACTGCGCCAGGCTGTGGTGCAAGCCTGAGTGCAGTGCAACTTGGCTGCGCAGGGGCATTGACTGGGCGATGTTCAACAGAGCTGCGCCATGACACAGCATCATTTGAATATTTCACCTGGCCACCCACAGTGTGCATGGTGCAGTGGCACTGCACCAGCACAGTAACCAAGTGAACAGGGTGCGGACAGGGATGCACTTAGCGTTACGTTCTATCGCGCAGCAACTGTGATATATTCCAAAGTGCACATGCAAATGGGGCCATAATGTATGCAAGGCACAAATGGAGCCATTTGTATCATTAGCCTCCCATTTGCATGCAGGCGCGCATCCCCTGTGACATTGCACCTGGTGCCCTGCCAGCAGCAGCCGTCGAGGACCGGCGCCCACACAAAGCGCAGCAATAGCCCCACAGCCCGGTCGGCGGGCCGGTAACTATAAATCATGTCCAATATCCCTGGTGGTCCAGTGGACCACTGTCAACACTGATCGTGGGCATTTGTAAATAATAGTAATTCCTATATCCCTGGTGGTCCAGTGGACCGCTCGCAGCCTGATCGCGGGCTTAAGTATTAATAAAATAAGTTCAAATATCCCTGGTGGTCCAGTGGACTGCTGCGCAGCCCAATCAGCGGGCTTAAGTATTAATAAAATAAGTTCAAAACCCTGGTGGTCAGTGGACCTTTCGCGAGCTGATCGGCGGGCATTTGTATAAAACAAATGATGTCCAATATCCCTGGTGGTCCAGCGGTACCCCCCTCCCCAACCGCCCACTAATACTTAGGCCCATGATCGGGCTGCGAGCAGTCCACTGGACCACCAGGGATATTTTAACTTATTTTACTAATACTTAAGCCCACGATTGGGCTGCGAGCGGTCCACTGGACCACCAGGGATATAAGAATTAATTTTAATTTACAAATGCCCGCGATCGGGCTGCGAGTGGTCCACTGGACCACCAGGGATATAGAAATTAATTTTATTTTACAAATGTCTGCGATCGGGCTGACAGCGGTCCACTGGACCACCAGGGATATAGGAATTAATCTTATTTTACAAATGCCTGTGATCGGGCTGGACAGCGGTCCACTGGACCACCAGGGATATGGACCTCTTTTATTTAACTGCAGCCCGCGATCGAGACTGCAAACGATCACTGGACCACCAGGTTTTTAGAGGATCATATTTCTACGTATGCCTGTGATCGGGCTTGACGGCACCACCAGGTGCAGCCGAGCTTGGGTGGCCACCCACAGGTGGCAACTGCTGTGTTGCACCCTGCAATGCGGCGGCTCACCTATGGGTGTACAGCCATTGTTCCTTTTTTGGGCTCACCTGTGCTGCGGGCGCAGAGTAGAGTTGCGCGTGCATAGACTCCAGCACATGCTGGGCTGAATATCAGGATGTGCAGGTGTATGCATGGGCACGTCCCCTACCTGCACGCATACATTACTTATCTTTGACTCTGGCGCGCCGAATTTAATGCCAGGCACAATCCCCATTTGAATATCGCACTGGGGCACATTAATGGGTTGTGCATAGGCGCAACCTGTGCTGCCTGCGCGAACCTTTTTGAATATCTGGGCCATAAATGTGAGACATAAGCAGCACACATCATCAAACATGGAACAACAAACTCAGAACACTTTTGAAACTACTAGTGCCTTTATTTTTGTGGTTATAAAAATCAGTATAAATTGAAATAAACGAGCAGGGGATAACTGTAACGATCTGTTAGTGAAACATACGATAGCAAAAGCAATTTAAATATTAATTATAATGTGGAAGTATAATAAATGTGTGAGAGGCAACAATTTAAAAGTGTGTACTGTAATTTCTAAGACAGTGCAGTGGTAAAGAAGTGTAAAATAAAAATTGTAAGTGTAGAGTGTGTGCATCTAAAATTAATGAAGGAAATGCAATGGTTAAGAAGTGTGCAAGAAAACTTGTCAATTATTTGCAATGCTATTACGGTATGCATCTAGAAATAAGAAAGATAATGCAGTGATAAAGTGTAATACAAAATCAATGGAGTACATTTACAGTGCAGTGAATAAAAGCAGTGGTACGTCAGTCTGGACTGTTATAACACTGAAATGAGACTCAGGGATGCAGTGTGCACTCCACTTCCCTCTGGGCTTAGACATTTAAGGTACATCTCCCTGTCCTTCTCCCTTTGGGTCCCATTATATCTTCTGAAACTCAGTCTTTCAGCCCTTACTTTGTCTCCAACCTCTTTAGAAAACCATAGTGGTTTCCTTCTTCTTTTCCCTTTGGCCACTATCCTAATGCATTGGTTTGTTACCTCCACTATGGCTTCCTTCAGTTCCCCCATTGTTCCTCCACTCCCCCATTACCTCTCCCTTCCCCAAGACTGTTCTTATAAATCTAGCCATTTCCATAAATTCACCTTCCTAAAATCTAATACTTTTACCCTTGTGGGGCTTACTTGAGTCCCTGTCTCCATGCTGAACCACACCATGCGGTGGTCGCTGGACCTCTGCTGCCCTTCCACCTGTTCTCTTTTGACTCTGTTCCCATTGGTCCATAACAGGTCCAGAATTGACTTGTCCCTGGTTGACTCATGCACCAGCTGCCTGAGACCAACCCCTCTGCAAGGATTCCAGGCAGGGATTCCAGGAGTGGCTGTGCTTCTGGCTGAAGTAACCGCTGGGTGGTCCAGTCCATATCAGGCATATTGAAATCCCCAAGAAGCAGATTTCACCTTTAGCTGCCATGTCATGTATGTCCTCCACTGGTTTTCTCTCTCTCCTCACTCTGTGACAGAGGTCTGTAGATCACCCCTGTGCATATTGCCATGCCATTACCTGGCTCAAGGGTGACCCACATTGCCTTGGCCTCTCCCTTTCTTCCCTGAACTTCTGCAGCTTTTATACCATCTCTGATGTACATGGCCACCACCCCCACCCTTCTTACCCTCCCTATCCCTCCTGAAGAGTGTATAAGCTGGTACATTGACATCCCAGTTGTGATTAGCAAAGTACCATTATTACTGCTAAGTCAAGATCTGAGTCCGTCAACAAGGCCTCCAGGTCTGGAACCCAATTTCCCAGGCTACGGCATTTGCTAACATGATCCTCTATTGTTTACAGTCTACCATCCCTCTGTTCCTGTTCTCTTTCTATTGTCTCTTTCACCCCAGTTTGTTTTTCCTATATTTTGGCCCTCTGTATTGCCCTTATACATGCTTCACTGCATGCCCCTCTCTGTCCTATTCAGCTGTTACTGTTGTCAACTTATGTTTTGCATGTTCCCATGGGAGCAGGTGTTTCTAAGCCATTCACCCTCCTGGATCGCTCCCCTTGGCCAGTTTAAATGTTCACTGCTGAAGCATTTAACATAGAAACATAGACTTTGATGGCAGATGAGGACCACTTGGCAAACCCAGTCAGCCCATTCACTACCTATTGGATTAGTTGCAGATCCTAGTTTACCAAGAGCCTATTTCCTCCTACCTCCCATTAGAATTGCCTTATATCTGTCCAGTGCATTCTTAAATCTCCCCACTGTTTTTGACCTCACAACCTCCTCAGGAAGGCTGTTCCATGCATCCAACACCCTCTCCGTAAAAAAAATACTTCCTCACATTGCCCCAGAGCCATCACCCCGTATCTTCAAATTGTACCCCCTTGTTCTTGCACATCTCTTTTTCTGAAAGATGCTACCCTTTTGGACTTTGTTGATTCCCTTCAGGTACTTGAGCGTTTCTATCATATCCCCCCTCTCAATCCTTTCCTTGAAGGTATACATATTAAACTCCATTAGTTTCTCTTTGTATGGCTTCTGGTGCAGACTCTGCACCATTTTAGTTACCCTCCTCTGCACTACTTCCATCCTGTCTATGTCCTTGTGGAGATGGGGTCTCCTGAACTGCATGCAGTACTCCAGATGGGGTCTCACCAATTGTCTGTACAGAGGGATAACAACTTCCTGTTTTCTATTGGTGATGCCTGTTTTCTACTGGTGATGCCTCTCCCTTTGCATACCAGTATCCCCCAGCCCACCTTATTGCCTTCTTATATCACTTGCCTACCTTTAGGTCATCTGATATGACTACCCCCAGGTGCTTTTCCACTTTTGTTGTTGTTAATAAATTTCCCATTTGTGTAACCTTCTTTGGGTTTTGTTTCCCAGGTGCATTACTTTGCACTTGTTTCCATTGAATCTAAGCTGCCATACTTTTGACCATTCCTCACCTTGCCAAGTCCCTTCTCATCCTTTCCACCCCCTCTTGTGTATCAACTCTCTTGCAGATCTTTGTGTGGTCTGCAAAGAGGCATACTTTTTCTTCCAGTTACTCTGCAATGTCACCTATAAAGACATTAAAGAGGATTGGTCCCAGTACTGAACCCTGCGGTACACCACTAGTAACCTCCCTTTCTCCAGAGTGGACTTCATTTACTATTACCCTCTGCGTCCTGTTGCCCAGCCAATTGTTTACCCAGGCTACCTCCCTGAGACCCACTCAGGTTGGCTAACTTGTTTATTAATCCTTTGTGAGGGACTTTGTCAAATGCCTTGCTAAAGTCTAGGTAGACCATGACCACAGCCCCTCGCTGGTCTACTACTTTGGTCACCCAGTCAGTTTGCTGACATGACCTTCCTGTTGTGAATCCATGCTGCCTTGGGTCCTGTGCCCCGCTGGCCTCTAGGTACTCAATAATTCTTTCTTTCAGAAGGGATTCCATCATTTTCCCTATAACTGAGGTCAAACTAACAGGCCTGTTGTTTCCTGCCTCTGCCTTGCTCCCACTTACGTGAAGGGGAATCACATCCACCCTCCTCCAGTCCTCAGGTGACACAACATCCTCCCATGACTTGTTAAAAGGGGTAGTCAGTGGTGCCACTAGCTCTCCCTTTAGTTCTTTTAGAATTCAGGGGTAAATCCTATCAGTACCCATTACTTTTGTCCACATTCAGTTTTAGGAGTTCTTTCAGGACCTTTTCTTCTGTGAATAGACTGGTATCTCCCCCCCTATCCAGTGTGTTTCTATTATTTGGTTTAGGTACCTCCCCCTCCTCTTCTTTTGTGAATACTGAGCAGAAATATGCATTCAGTATCTCTGCTTTTTCACTGTCACCATCTTCCCACCCCCTTCCCCTTTATTAAGCCTCCTCCCCTCCCCTGGTCTTTCTTCGTTCTCTAATGTACCTATAAAAGGTTTTGTCCCCCTTTTTAACTGAGCTGGCTACCTTTTCTTTGGTTTGGGCCTTTGCTATTCTGACTGCCTTCCCCACTTCTTCTGCTTTAACTGGTACAGTTCTCTGTCCTGCTCCTTTTGTGCTTCCTTATACTTCCTGAGTGCTGTCTTTTTCTCCCTAACCTTCCACGTCACCTCTTTTGAGAATCATTGTGTTTTTTTCCTTTGTTTTGTTTTGTGTATCTGCTTCACACAAAGGCTTGTTGCTTCTGTGATAGCAGCTTTGATTTTTCCCCATTGTTCCTCCACCCACCTTCTTACCCATTTGCTAGTGCTTTTCTGAGCTCCCCCCATTTTGCCAAAGTCAGCATTCCTAAAGTCCAATACCATCATCTTTGTGTGTGACTTGACTCTATGGCTGTGTTTATCATGAACCACACTCTTTGGTGGTCGCTTGTTCCCAGATGGCTACCCACTCTAAATCCATGATCCTCTCCATCCCCATTTGAGAGTACCAGGTCTAAGACTGCTCCATCCTGAGTGGGTTCGAACACTAGCTGTCTCAGGCATGCCCCCTGTAGGGCATTGAGAATTACTTTGCTCTTGGATCAGGCTACAGCAAAGGTGCTCCAGTTAACATCTGGTATATTCAGGTCCCCATCAATAATATCTACCCCTCTTCTTCCCTTCTAAGGATGCCTTCTATAATTTCCTTGTCCATTTCCTTCCCCTAAGACGGGGTCTGTATGTAACTCCCATACAGATTGTGGTGACATTTCCTGTCTCCAGGATGACCCACAGTACCTCCTCTCCTCCCTCATGGGCAGACTAGGTGGGCCAAGCGGTCCTTATCTGCCATCAAAGTCTATGTTTCTATGTTTCTGATTACCCTTTAGTTCCATTGCTTTGATCCCTTCCCCTACATAGAGAGCTATTCCTCCTCCTCCTCCTCTTTTATCCTCCCTATCCTTCCTATAAATTGTGTATCCTGGTATGTTGACATCACAGTCATGGGTATCTGTGTACCATGTTTCTGTGACTGGCACAATATCCAAGTGTCCCTCTTCCACCAAGGCCACAAGTTCAGGAAGCTTGTTACCCAGACTACGGGCATTGGTACTCATCACCCTCCATTTTTTGATGGCCTCACCCCTTTTAGCCCCATCCCTATACTTACTGCCTTTGCTTTTGTCTCCATTGACCCCTGCCCTGCTCGCTATTGACTTCTCTATCTTAGTGTTTACCTTACTAACTACCCTGTTTTGTGGGGGGAACTGGGATTTCCATGCTTCTTTTAATGCCTCCCCCCTTTGGCTAGCTTAAATTCTTGCCAATGATGCATTTAAATTATCACCTGGTTCCCCTCCCAGACAGATGCAGACCATAGCACCAGTATAGGCCTGCATACCTCCAGGTGGACCCCCAGTCCCCAATGAAGCAAAAACCCTGAGCTCCACTGCAGTTTTTCAACCATTTATTGAATCCCATGGTGCAGAGTACCATGGTCTCACCCATGCCATAGATAGGCAGTACCTCTGAGAAGGTTACCATGCATGTTACTTGTCTAAGGCCCCTCCCCAACTCTACAAACTCCTCTTGCACTGCTCTGATCCCATTCCCAGCCAGGTCATTTGTCCCTAGGTGGACAATGATGTCCAGCTCCTTCTCCCATGCAGTTGCTTCTGTGACCCTGAGGATATACTTCCTGTCCCTCCCAGCCATGGTGCCAGGCAGGTACCTTTCCTCTCTCTCCCCAAGTTCTACCATCCTAATGATTGAGTCTCCAACCAGGAATTGTTTCCTTCCCCTGTGGGGTCTCATGCCACCCTCCTCTGGGACTCCTTTGTGGAGGTTCCCAGCATCCTCCTTGGTCTCCACTGTGGGTGCCTCCATAGAGGAACCACAATCTGCACTGAGGACTGAGGTCCCCTTCTCGAACAGATGTAGGCTATCCTCATTGTATAAAACTTTCATCTGCCCAGGTTGGACCCCATCCCCTATGAAATCAAAACCTTCCTTTCCACACCAATCCTTCAATCAGAAGTTGAATGTCTGGATGTGGCGTGCCCTAGTCTCCACTGTGCCCTGGACAGATAGCACTTCTGAGAATGTGACATAGCATGCTATCCATTTCAGGTTACTCCCCAGCTTCCTGAAATCCTCCTGGATTCTGGTGAACTCCGCCCTTCCCCCCCCCCAGGTCACTGGTCCCCAGATAGACAATGACATCCAGCTCCTCCCTCCTAGATATTACCTTAGTGATCCTATGGATCTGCTTCCCATCCCTCCATGCATCACTTCCTGGGAAGCACTTGACCTTCCTTTCCCACCCACTAGGTGTCCCTAACTCTACCCACTGAACAATGGAGTCCCCCACTAGGAGAAGCTTCCCCCTCCTCTGGGGTCCCCTGTCCACCCTCATTAGGTCTCCATACTGGAGGACCCACACATCCTCCCTGGTCCCAGCTGCAGGTGCCTGTGTGGGGCTTTCCCATTCCTCCAACACAGTGTAGGAGTTATTAAGCTGGACCGGTTTGGGAATGTACCTCTGACCCCCTCCCCTCACCCTCCCTGAGCTAATCATGGTCCAATTGCTCTTCTTCTTGGGCATTCTCTGAGGTTCAGGTTGTGGACCCTGTGGTCTCTGGGTGGGGTTGAATGCTGCCTGCAGCCTGGCCAACTCTGCTTGGAGATAGACAACCTCCTCTTTCAGCCCAGAGAGGTGCCTTTCAGATAGGGAAGCACTGCAGCCTCCAGAACATCTCCCTGAAGACTGCTGCTCCACAACCACTGCACTGCACCACTCCCAACATGTCTGTTTATCTCCTCAATCTACTGCTTGCTTATGATACCTCCACTATTTTTTTTTTTTGTATTTTGCTACTTCCCGTATGGAAGCAGGATGTTGCAAGACCCTATGGGACATACCCTATAAATGTAGGTGAAGTCCTGGGGTGGGTGGGTTTACACCGCTGGCTGTATCCAAAAACAATCAGTCAAGGAGCCCTCTGGCAGTAGCTCCATGCTCCTCTCCCTGTGCTCATCTAGGTGGGGTGCAGGCTACTTCTTCTCCACCTGTCTGCTTCCCACTAGTGCAGCTCCTTTCCGTTGAACCGGATTTAAAACACCCAGTTAAAATTTTCAAAAGTGCTGGCATCATTGCCCACTGAATGGCAGTTAGAAAAAGGCCACAATTTCAAACCACACTAATCCGATGAAATATGATCCTGCATTTAAGGTACAGACTTCAGCCAAGTGCAAACAAACCCTCAATTTCAAACGTACCAGCGAACTGCTTCCTTCAGTCCTGCCCACTGAATGGCAGTTAGGAAAAGCCCTCAATTTCAAACCACACTAATCCCCTGAAATACGATTCTGCACTTTAGGTACAGGATATAGCCAAGAATCAAACAAACCTTCAGTTTCAAACTTACCAGCAAAATGCTTCCCTCAATCCTGCCCAACTGGGATTTAATGCAAAGAAGTGCAAGATCATGCACATAGGGAAGAGAAACCCTGAAGCCACCTATAGGCTGGGAGGGGAGTTGTTAGCAGTCACAAAGGAAGAAAGAGACTTGGGCATCATCATCACTAATGACCTGAAATCATCCAAGCAGACCTCTAAAACAGTAGGTAAGGCTAGGGCGGTGTTAGGGGTGTATTAGTAGGGTATCACAAGTCGTAAGAGGAGGTAATAATCCCTCTTTACAAGACACTAGGTTAGCCCCATCTGAGTACTCATGCAGTATTGGAGGCCACACCTTCACAAGGACATTAATCAAATTGAGGCAGTCCAGAGAAGGGCAACCAAATGGTGCAGGGACTGCATCAGAAGACATATGAGGACAGATTAACAGAGCTCAATATGTATACCCTTGAGCAAAAGGAGGAAGAGAGGTGATATGATCGAGGCATTCAAACACCTTAAGGGCATTAACAAGGTGAAAGAGTCTAACATGTTTAAATATAAGAAAAATAGCAGGACAAGAGGAAACAGCATGAGATTAGAGGGGCCAATTAAGGAGAATGTGAGGAAATTATTTTTCACAGAAAGGTGGTGGATGCATGGAATGGCCTACCTCAGAAGTGGTGGCTATGAATACAGTGCAGGGCTTCAAACAGGCATGGGATAGGCATAAGGGGCAATACAAATGAGTATGATGAATAGATAGGCCACTGACAGAGCAAAGGCCAATGGCACATTTATAAGGTAGAAAAAGAAATGGGCAGACTGGATGGGCCTTGCGGTCCTTATCTGCCATCAACTTCTATGTTTCTATGTTTCTACACATACACACACACACACACACACACACACACACACACACACACGGATAACCCACGATCTTAGTCTAGTTTACTGGCCCTTCACAGAAGGGCCAGGTGACTGCGACTCTATCCTAGATAAATTCTCCAGGATCCTTAGCAGTGTCTGTGACAGGCACACTCCCTTAAAAAAATCAGGACCAGGGGTCAAATTAATGAATGGATCTCATCTAATATCATCAAACTCATAAGATCCAGGGACAAAGCCTGGGCACACTACCAAAAGCACAGGGGCGCAGCCCAGCTCTTCCTCTGTAGGTCACTGCGAAACAAGTGCAAGTCGGCCGTAAGAAAAGCAGAAATCAACTTCCTGCATGACAAACAACTCAATGAATCCTCTAACCCCATCAGCTTTGGGGAACCCTCAACTCACTACTAGGCAAGACCAAAAATTCAGATCCCATCACATTGCACCATGGTGCCAACAAGACTAATGACCCGACTGAAGTGGCTAACATTTTCAACAACTTTTTCAGCGACCACGAAAAATACAAAACTACCCTCCTCTCCTATGCCCACCTCCCCTCATCACCCCCACCCCAACCCAGAAGGCAGAACTTTCCATGACTTCTACTTAAAAGCCCTAAAACCTGCTGACACCAAAAGCTCATCCATGGGAATAATGCCAAACCCAGTAAAGGTGGTGACGGTATAGATTATAAAATTCTTAAACTCTCCATCAATATCTTTGCAGTCCCCATCACCAACCTACTAAACTGCTCCCTCTGTTCTGGCTTCTTCCCCACCATCTGGAAAACTAACACCATCAGATCCTTATTCAAGTCCAGGTCTAGATCAAGGTCACAAAAGAAGATGAGGAGGAGTTACCTAAACCAGACAATAGAAGCACTCTGGGTGGGGAGGGGTTGACACCAGTCCATTTACAGAAGAAAGAGTCCTGAAAGAACTCCTAAAACTCAAGGTGGACAAAGCAATGGGACCTGATGGGATTCACCCCAAATCCTAAAAGAACTAAGGGAGGACCTAGTGACACCACTGACTACCCTTTTAACAAATCATGGGAGGATGGGTTGGTACCTGAGGACTGGAGGAGGGCAGATGTGATTCCCTTCACAAAAGTGGAAGTAAGGCAGAAGCAGGAAACTACAGATCTGTAGGTTTGACCTCAGTGATAGGAAAATGATGGAATCACTTCTGAAAGAAAGAATTGTTGAGTACCTAGAGGACACGGGCACAGGACCCAAAGCAGCATGGATTTACAGCGGAAGGTCATGTCAGATGAACCTAATTGATTTCTTTGACTGGGTGACCAAGTAATAGACCAGGGAGGGGCTAGGATATAGTCACTTCCAGACTTTAGCAAGGCATTTGACACAGTCTCACCAAAGATTAATAAACAAGTTAGCCAGCCTGGGAGTGGGTTCCAGGGTGGTAGCCTGGGTAGCAAACTGGCTGCACAACAGGACACAGAAGGTAATAGTGAAAGGATACATTCCCAAGAAAGGGTGGTTACTAGTGGGGTACCTCAGGGCTCAGTACTGGGTCCAGTCCTTTAACATCTTTACAGGTGACATTGCAGAGGGTCTGAGGAAAGCTATGCTCTTGCAGATGACACAAAGATCTGTAACAGAGTTGATACACACGGGGGGGAGGGGCGGTAGAAAGGATGAGAAGGACTTGGCAAGGTTGAAGGAATGGTCAGGACATATGGCAACTAGATTCAATGCAAAGAAGTGAAGTAATGCACCTGGGAAACAAAAACCCAGGAGAAGAATACACAATACAGGGAGATACTAACAACAAAAAAATGGAAAGGGACTTGGGGGTAGTCATATCAGATGACCTAAAGGTGGGTAAGCAATGTAAGAAGTCAGTAAGGAGAGCCAGGGGGATACTGGGATGCATAGAAAGGAGTATCACAAATAGAAAAAGAGAAGTGGTATCCCTCTGTACAGACAGTTGGTGAGACCCCATCTGGAATACTGTGTGCAGTTTTAGAGACCCCATCTACGCAAGGACATAAACAGGATGGAAGCAGTCCAGAGGAGGGCAACTAAAATGGTGCAGTGTCTGCATCAGAAACCATATGAAGAGAGACTGAGAGAGCTTAATATGTATACCCTTAATGAAAGGAGGGACAGGGGGACATGATAGAAACTTTCAAGTACCTCAAGGGAATCAACAAAGTCCAGGAGGGTAGCATCTTTCAGAAAAAGAGATGTGTAAGAACAAGGGGGCACAATTTAAAGATAGAGGGGGACGGCTCAGGGATAATGTGAGGAATTTTTTTTCATGGAGAGAGTGGTGGATGCATGGAACTGCCTTCCTGGGGAGGTTGTTGGGTCTAAAACAGTGGGGGAATTCAAACATGCATGGGACAGACATAAGGCAATTGTGGTGGGAGCTTGCAGGAAGTAGGCTGTTGGTTAACTAGAATCTGCAGCTTATTAAATAGGTAGGGAAATGGGCAGACTGGGTGGGCCAAGTGGTCCTTATCTGCCGTCAAAGTCTATGTTTCTATGTTACCATCCTATTTCCTTCCCTGACTCTCTACACAGCAGTAGTGTTATGTTTTGTGATTTCCAGGGATAAGTATATGTGAGACAGCCCTTTGTTGGTAATTTTCTTAGCGCTTGTGTGTGTTTCCATGGTGATCGTCATCGGAAATGCGAAGCAGTGATCAAAATGAATTTGTGGTCTGAAAAAAACTCGGGGACAAGAGTGAACATACGTTTTGAAACAGTTGAGAGTTTTCATATTGGTCTGTGTTTAATTTATTTAAGGAACCGAGTCTGACTGGGGTGGGATTCGTCTCACCTAAGCGAGTTATAAAAAAAAATGGTGGCTTTTAAATTGGGTGCCCAGTGGTTCAACCAATTATGAAGCAGCCTGGAGCACAATGATTACAGTGATGAGCTTGGTAGGGTTGGCATGGCTGGCATTTTAACTACAGTGCTCACTGTAAGTTAATGTACCCCATGCCAGCCAATCAGGTTTTCCAGTATTTTTTAGCCATTTTCTAAAACTTCCTACCCTATACGATCCCTGAAAACATTTCTGTTTATCGGTCTGCCTTCTGGTCTACTTTTGTACAATTTTACCCATGTAATACGCTAGTTTTATTTTGTACTTGTTAGTTGCATCTACTTCTATACACCTGTATATATAATGTACTTCTATACACCTATATTTATGTATATATATATATATATAAGTATATCTAATGTATTTACTTCATTGTATGTCATAGGTAGTTCATTGTATGTTCTATGTATTCCATTGGCCTATGCATTTGTTCATCTGTTGTATTTCCTACACTGGATGTTTGTGAAAATGGGCATTTTTGCTCACACATCTTCCAGTATACAAATAAATTAATTGATTGATTGATTGATTGATTGATTGATTGATATACCCCTGTGTGTCCACCCTGTAGCAGATCTTTGTGTCACCTGCAAACAATTTTGACTGGAGCAGAAGCTAAAGAGAAGGAAGGACATGCACTTTTTATATCTTCACAACAATTTGAAGCCCTGAAGAGTGAGGGACTTACAGATGTCAAGAGATTTTTATTGTTGCATCTTGACAAATACAATGTGAATCTTTATCTCACCGTTATGCACTGTATTTGCCTGTGAACTTTTGTTTTGTGGGACCTCCATGAATAAAGCCATGCAGCAAGCGTGCTTTACCTTTTATGGACTAAGTCACTATCTATCTGTTACACTCATGCCCTGCGTCACCTCTCCGGCACTTGATTTTGCTCCTCTTCCACAGTTCCCCCCTCCACAAACACCAGCATACCACTTTGCAGCACTTGATTTTTGTATCACTTCATGTTGTCCACGGGGAATGCTTACATATGGGGAAATGCTTCCCCTGGGTAGTCGCATAGCACAAAAATCTGTGACCTCTGCAACTAGAGATGCAGCAAAGTTTTAATTTGCTGGCAAATTCAGAAAATTCACCTCCCAAGATTGATCCCTGTGGTACTCCATAATCTGCAAATTCATCCATCTAATTTCACCATTTTATGTGCAAATTTTTGCCACGAGTACAAATTTTGCCATGAGGTGCAGAATTTCATCTATGATTTCATTGTGGTGAAATTACACCATTCATGGGTGAAATTCTGCAGCTTCGGTAAGGCAAAATTCCGCATTTCATGGGTTAAACTTTGCAATTTGCACTCGTGGATTATTTCATAATTGAGCAAAATTCATGGATTGATTCCAGTATCGAATTTTGTGGACTTCACCCTTCTCTATGTACAAAATGAACACTGAGGGTGAGAACATTCTCAATAAAGCAGTTACTCAGTTTCAATTGCACCCCTCATGGGATATCATGATAGACAGAGTTCTCTGGAAAACTGGCCTTTTCACTTAATTAATTGTTATTTTTCAATCAGATCTGGCAACTCTGAAGCAGCTAGGAGCTACCTGATGTCAGAGAGCATTTCTAAATTTAGGAATCACACCAGTTAAGCTGTGGCTTTAAATTGACTATCCTGCTGTCTAACTTTCATTGCTAGTGCCTCCAGTGCCTGAATGAGGATGGCTCTATCACTGCAGTTCAACAAAACACTGCAACTGTCAGTTCAGTGCGAGGTTCCATGTTGACTGCGAGCTGTAGTCAGTATAGAACCACACACTTTGGACTCTATGTTTTTCATCGGGGGCTTGGCCTGAACCTCCATCACAGGGGGCTCCACCCACCACACCCCTCTGACCTAAAGAATTCTAATTCCAGGTTAGAGTTAGTTCGAGGAGAGGGGTGCAGGTCAGGGAAGTGGTTGCCCCTTTCAGCGGCACGTCTATGGTGGATGGCACTGTTGTTGATATTAATGCATGTCACCATAGAAATGTCGCTGTTAGGGTGGCATACCAATGAGGACCACTTGCCTTATAGGGTGTGTTTTAAAGTAGGTATCTTAAGTATAAAAAAAAAAACCTGGAGCCTCAGGTAAGTAAACTTACAGTACATATTCAATGACAGCTCATTCAGAGGACAGTGTGGTGGACAAAGGAGGGCTGTGCCAATCACCAGCTGGGGCAACATTAGCAAGTTATACCTTATACCTCCTGACTGCTAAGGGTCGCTGATGCCTCCCTAATGGTCCTAACAGAAATTGCTCTTGTATACTGTTGTGACCATTTATTACATGTAGAATAATGCATGGGTGGTGTGTAAAATCTTGAGTTAAACACACTGCCTCTATGTTTTATTTTATATAATTGCCTGAAGTGTTCTCGCCACAGCAATTATATAAAATAAAACAGCTGTGATCTGGAGTGATGAATGCAGTCTGTGATTGAGTGGCTGCTGAAACCTTTTTTTTTAAAGTTTAACTGAGCAAGGATTAGAGCTGAGTGGCAAGTTTTTTTTATTTTTTAATTATTCACTTACTGGTAAAGTGAGCCGTGTCCAGTCGGCGAGTGGCAAGGCAAGTGTCTGGCACTGACACCTTGTCAGTGAACAGCAGAGACAGGTGCATGATTGGAGCACTGAAAACCAGTGCGTGTTCATGCGTTATAACCCATGGGTTATAATAGCAGCAAATTATAACTGGGTTTCCATATGGGAGAAAATACTTCCCAGTTATTATAAATTAATAATCTCCCACTTCACCAAACACATTTTTCCCTCCCAGCCTTAGCAGTTGGTTATTGTTACCCCACTGTTATTTAGGGAGGGATTCAATCTTCATACAGGAGTCTTTCTCCATATACAACCTGCATCCCTACCCTCTAGACCATATTACAGGATACTGTTGTCAGCTGCTGGGATTCATTAGTACCTTAGCCCCCCACACACACACACTTTTGGTACATACCCACAACTTGTTGAAGTAATTTACCAATACTCCCTCCCCTCTGGCACTTGGTACATTCTACTGTCTTGAACTAAAGTGCTATCAGATAATTCAGGTGACTGATAGGTAAACTATTATGATTTGGGTGAAACTACTGTGATTTGGGTGATCAACAGGATTTTACTTCATATAAACTGTACATCAGACAGAATCCTCGGCTGTTGTACAATTGTAGAGTGCTCTAAGATATTTTAGTCATATGGTTTATATAAACTGGCTGTATAGCATTTTGATATATTTATTTAATAATAATATTATTTTGGCCTTTTATAATGACTATATGAGGTTTATATTTGGGTTCAATGTACATTGCTTACTTGATTCTGACTGATACTCTGCTAGTTCAATCTGTTTATAAACCATCATCAATGAGAGGTAAGGAAGAAGGATTAGCACTTTATAGATTCTGGTAACTGCCTTAATATTACACATTTACTGGGTATTTATCACAAGATCCTGGCATATAACATAAGCTTTTGCACAAGAAGATCCACTCATATCTGTGCAGGGATAAGACTCAGCCTTTCCTCAGTGTTTATTATCAGATTGCTTATGCTAGCAGGGATATAGAACTGAATCCAGGACCTATGGCTAACACTTTTGATACCAACTCAGATTATTTTCTGACGATAAAAGGAGGCCTCAAAATTATTCCTTTAATGTTAGAAGCATTGCCACCAAGTTACATGAAATAGAGGCTTGGGTCAATCACTACAGGCTGGATATTTTAACAATATCTGAAACATGTCTTCGACCTACAGTTTCTGACAATGAACTGGCTTTACTGAAATAATGAGTTTACAGAAAGGATAATGAGAAGGGCAAAGGTGGTAGTGTTATGTTTTATATCACAAACACTTTGTCAACAGAACCCCTTACTCATGCTGAATTAAATCATCGCTACCTTGAGCACTTAGAGCTAGTAGTTAGTCTGGGAGCATTTACAAAGGTACACATTTATTGTATCTGTAAACCTCCCAAAAATAATGATCTGGGGTTTTAGGACTTCATTGAACTAGTGACCTCCTGTGGCAAAAGGGAACTATTGGTAGTAGGTGATTTTAATTTGAATTGGATGGGTAAAGACAGTTTTAAATACACGACTGTGCTCCTAGATTCAGGGATGCATCAATTAATAACTAATGCCTTAACTTGAAATCTAATAGGCACATTTTAGTAGAGTGGTTCTTAACTAATAGAAAGGAGCATATTGTTGCCAGTGAATTATTATCAGGTTTATTAGTGACCAATCCAATCTTTGTAATCTGGAAAAGAGGTTAAATACAAGTTATGCCACCCTAAAAGCGACATTTCTATGGCGACATGCGCGCCGATATCGACAACAGCACCACGGTCAGGAAGTGCCACTGAAGGGGGCAACCACTCTCCACTGACCTGCACCCCTCCCGAACTAACTCTGACCTACAGTTAAAATCCTTTTGCCTGGTGGTGTGGAGGGGAGCACCCTCATAGGGGGTTTGGGTTGCAAAGCCCCCACTGAAAAAATAGAGTCCGAGGTGCAGTTCCATGCTGACTGCACCCAGTCGACATGGAACCTGGGAAGTTGTACTGATGGTAGCGATGTTTTTGTCAAACCACAGTGGTAGAGCCAAAATGCAAAGCCATCCACCAGATATATTGAAATCCTGCATAAGGAGCAAGTGTGGTAGGGAGGGATGGCAGAGTGGAGGAGGTATATGATGGAAGGGACTTCTGCAAATGCCAGGTGGACTTAGAGGCCATAAAGATGGATGAGGGCCTGGATATTGTAACTATAATGGAGACCTGGTGGTCTGAGCATCAGGCATGGGAAGTAGGTATCCCAGAGGTACAGGCTTTTTAGGAAGAATAGGGCTGGTAGAAAGGGTGGTTCTTTGTACATCAGGAATGACATTAAGGTGACAGAAGGCAGTATAAACTAGGGGAGGTAGAGATAATGTGGTTTATGCTAGAAAAATGATCTGGGGCATCAATAAGGCTGGGGGTGACCTACAGACCTCTGATGCAGGGGGAGGAAGTGGATATGCAGCTGTTGCAGGTGGTTCAACGGATGGTACTCAAGGGGGAGATTCTGCTGGTGGGTGACCTTAATCTCCCAGATGATGACTGGGATGTCTCATCAGCTAAATCAGCCAGGAGTAGAGAGATCCTCGAGTCCTTCCAGAGAGCTTTCCTGTAACAGCTAGTTAGGGAGCCCACTAGGGGTGGCAGCATACTGGACGTGGTCCTCACCAATGGGGATAGTATGGAAGACGTTGAAGTGGGGGTCAACCTAGGTGCAAGCAACCACAATACAATGAACTTCAGGGTAAGGATCAGGAAAGAAGCAAGTCAGACCATCACAGAGGTTCTGGACTTCAGGTGGGTGGATTTTGTCAAAATGAGGGAGATATTCAGGAACAAAAATGGAGGGGAAGGAGAAAATATGGGAAGTGGAGGAATTATGGAATTCAGTTAGGGGGTGCTTACTAAATGCCACTGAAATCTGCATAAGAAAGGTGAGGAAGAACAGAAAAAAAGAGGCAGTTCTGGTTCACCAGGGAAGTGAGGGGGGCAACTGGGAAAGAAAAAATTGTGTTTGGAGCATATAAGAGGACACAGGGGAAAGAGGACAGGGAGACTTGCAGAGAGAAGCTGAGGGTGGCAGGACAGAAGCTTAGGAAGGCAAAAGTAGAAACAGAGGAAAGAATAGCTAATCAGACCAGAAGGGGAGATAAAACTTTTCTTTGGTATATAGGAGACAAGAGGAAGGCAAGGCAGTGGATAGTAAGGGTGAAGGGTGCTACAAGTGGAGGGGGATTTTAAGATGGCAGAGGTGCAAAATAGGTACTTCAACTCGGTCTTCACAGTGGAAGAGGAAGGAAGGAAGGGGACTGGTGTTAAGGGAAAGGGGAAGGGATGACATAAGGGTGGATGCTAGCCTGATCAGTGAGGACAGAGTAAGAGAGGAATAGGTAAGTTGAGGGTGGAGAAGGCAATGGGTCTGGATGCTTTGCATCCTAAGGTACTCTAAGAACTAAGGAGGAACTGGCAGCATCTCTGGTGAGGTTGTTTAACTTGTCCCTGGATACAGGGTGGGTGCCAAAAGACTGGAAGAGGGCAGATGTGGTGCCACTTCACAAGAGTGGCAGCAGGGAGGAGGTGTGTAATTATCATCCAGTCAGCCTCACCTCAGTGGTGGGTAAGGTGATAGAGGTACTATTAATGAAAGGGTGGTCAGCTACTTGGTAGAAAGTGGGCTACAGGATGCCCGACAGCATGGCTTCACACAAATGGAAGGTAATGCCAGATGAACTTGATTGAGTTTTTTCGATTTGGTGACGAGCGTGGTCTATCAGGGAGAGGCAGTGGATGAGGCCTATCTGGACTTTGGGAAAGCCTTCGACACCGTCCCCCACAGAAGACTAGTAAATAAGCTGAAAAATTTGGGTGTGGAACAAAAAATAACAAAGTGGGTGGAGAACTGGCTGAAGGACGGAAGCCAAAGGGAGTGGTAAATGGGGTACATTCCAGGGAGGAATGGGTGATGAGTGGGGTGCCCCAGGGTTCAGTGCTGGGGCCCATCCTGTTTAAGATCTATATCAGCAACATAGCAGAGGGACTGCAGGAGGGTATGCCCATTTGCAGATGATATGGAGATCTGCAATAGGGTGGACACAACCAGCAGGGTGGAAGCTATGAGAGAAGATCTAAGATTTCTGAAGGGTGGTCAGAAACCTGGCAGCTGAAATTCAATGCCAAACAGTACACAGTAATACATGGGACAAAATAACCTACAAGTGATTTTACACATGGAGGGGATGCACCTAAGGTAACTGAGAGGAGGGATGTGGGATTATAATTTCAGATAACCTTAAGGTGGAGACCCAATGTAGCAAGGAGGTGGGCAAAGTGAATAGAATGCTGGCATGCACAGGGAGAGAGTAACAAGCAGAAGGAGGGAGGTGCTGATACCACTTTACAAATCCATGGTGAGGCCTCATCTGGAGTACAGCATCCAGTTATGGAGACCTCACCTACACAAGGACACAGATGGGATTGAAAGGGTTCAGAGAAGGGCCACCAAGATAGTGCACGCTTGCATGGGAAGCCCTATGAGGAGAGGTTGAGGAGTTGGATCTGTACTTGCTGGAGACTAGAAGGAAGAGGGGCAACATGATAGAAACATTTAAATATGTGAATAGGATTAATAAGGTTGGGGGGAGCTTATCCACAATAAAAGTAGGTGCTAGAACTAAGGGTCATAGTCTAAGATTAGAAGGAGGAAGGTTTAGGGGTAATGTGAGGGGGTATTACTTCACTGAGAGGGTGATGGAGCCCTGGAACAGTCTCCTAGAGGAGATGATGAGGGCGAAAATGGTGAAGGGATTCAAGAGGGCATGGACAGACAGAGGGGTTGACTAGTGGGTGGAGGGGAGGATCTTTGGACAAGACGGACAAGTAGGGAGGGAGGTAAGGGGCAGACTCAATGGGCCAAAAAGGGTCCTTTTCTGCTGCCACATTTCTATGATTCTATGAATTTAGGAATTATAACAAATTAGATTCTCCCGATTTTTTAAGCAGGTTATGTAACGTAGATTGGTCTTACTTGAAAGCTATTCCAGAATTAGATTGTGCACTGGACTACTTTATTAAGTCTTTATGGAGATAGTAGATTAATATGTGCCAGTGATTAGGAAGAGAGTAAGTGGGAGGAAAATTAAATGGCTTAACAAAATTCTTCTTAAGCTGATCAAAGATAGGGATTATGCCTGGTTAAAATTTAAAAAAAGCAATACTGTTCCTGACTTAACTGGCTATAGGAAAAAAAAGGAATAATTGCAAGAAGGAAATTGAGCTGTGAATGAGTATTACAGTACACTGCAAGCTCCATTGGTCCACAGTGTGATCCAATGGGCTAAAGCTGTTACTGTAAACTGTCATTCAGTGGGCAGCTGTGGAGGTATGCGGGTGGGTTTGCTGTCCACCAATAACAGGGGGGACCTGGGTGAGCTGGGGATCCCTGTGGGTGGGGGGTGTGGGGGTGCCACTGGGCCACAGGGAATTGGTTTAGTTACCATGGGCAAATCACAGTTACCAGTGGGGTGGTGCGATACCCACTAGACTATCAGGGAAACATGACTCAGATTTACTGAGTGACTGGAGGTATGGGCAGGGAGGGGAGAACCACTGGACTACCAGGGATAATTATTTATGAAACTATGCCAATCAGAGGCACAGGCAGGGAGGGGGATACCAATGGACCACCAGAGCTATATATATATATATATATATATATACATATATATCACAACAGCCAATGGGTGGTTTGGGATGGTGTACTACTGTGGTCCCTGGTACACGGACTGCATACTGTGCAAGGTGCCAGGCACATTTCACTAGCCAGCCCTGCACAACACATGCAAATGGAGTAAGTATGACATGCAAATGGTCCCATTTGTGCCTTGCATGCATTATGTCTCCATTTGCATATTGGTGTCAGAATATCAGGAATTTGGGCATGGCATATCTCTGATGTACTGGAGCATGTCCCATTCCTGGTATTCAGACCTGTCTGGAGGGATACACCGGCACATTGTATTTGTGCAGCACATATTATGTGATATATTCAGAGGAGATGTGCCATAGCACATCTCTTTTGAATATATCCCTTAGTTGCTCCAGTGTAGCTGGCCCCTGGCTCTGAGGGCTGAGGTATGGATGCCACACCTCGCCCACACTGGTGACCCAGGTTCAGGAATGAGCACAGGCCAATAGGAGTCGGGCAGGGGTAGAGAGAGGATTGGACATCTGGAGGATTGCTCTCCTCTCTCGGGGAGGGATCCAGGGTCAGCCTAGCATCACAGTGGCCCCTGGTGGAGACCGGAGGCACTGCAATGCTTAAGGCTGTATGCAGGGCAAGATGTCAGGTGGATGCCTTCTGGATGTGGGTGGGAGCACTCACGCCGTGGGCAGGGCAGCATTGCATGCCCTGCGTCTGGGGATCTAGAAGTAAAAACCCTACCACGGACGAGGAGATGATGGGGATTCCAGGGACACTGCCCACATCCCACTGTTGGCCGTGTGCTTGGGGGACTCAACAGCTGACCAACCACCCAGGTAAAGACCTCTCTAATCCCAGAACAGGCCATCATGGGAGGATGGACCCGCCCCTGGGGGTGATTCGGGGGGCTAGTTCTGCCTGGGTGGTTGGGGAGTCCCTCCAAGTATAGGGGGCTCAGACCAGAAGTAGAAGGCAGTCATTGCACTTGAACACCCCAGAAGGATGCCTGGACAGGGTAGTGAATAAATAGTATTCAAAAAAAAAAATTAATTGCTCCAGCACAACTCAGTTGGCGCTTGTTCCACCACTTGCGCCAATGCCAGATGCATTTCTGAATATCATGCCCATACTATATAGACTGTTTGGTACAACTAAAAATATAGTGCAATAAATTCAATATCTGTGGTTTTAAATGGATGAATATGTTGTTTCCATTTCTCCCCACCCCCCAAGACTTTACCTACACTTCAGTAACTGTAATTATTTGCTTTGTATATACACTTTTCTTATACACTGTCCTTAAGTAACAGATTTTTATAGTTGTCTTATGTATCTTGATGGGATTTTAATTACCTGACAATTAAGTGTTGTGAATATGTGATGGGAGTTCACCAAAGATTTTTAAATGGTATAATTGTGATGTAGTGACTGTGTCAGTTAATTTATATGTGTTTAAAGAGGGACTACGTCAAAATTTCTGCATCAATATATTTCAGAATTTGATCAGCATAGCCCCAATCAGCCTCATGCCAAAAATGAGATCTCTAAGTGTTTTGTTTAGTCTTTGGTAACTGGATAAGGCCCACTAGGCACAAGTGCTCTTTTTGGGGCAACCTGGGGAGCACATGGGCAGTTAAGTGACTTGCTCAGAGTCACACAGTATGCAAGTGGAGGTTGTGAGAATCAAACTCAGGTCTGGTCTGCTGGATGTATCAAGTTTGTTCACACCTCTTTCTTCAAACCTCTAGGCTTTACTGCCAGCCCAAAGTTACTTTGTTTAAAAGTTACAGGTCATTTTACAACCCTAAATTCACTGCCTGTTCAAACAAAATTTGGTCAGATCCACCACGGCTGCATAATGAAGTTAGTGAAGTTGTGTGGAATTGCTAGCAGGTATGGAGAAACAACACAATGATTTGTGTTATATGGAGGTGTACATTTTAATGGAAGGAATAGGAAGCAATATAGCTTTACAAAAGAACCCCAGAGCAAATGCCACTGATGTATGTGTTATCCCGGATGATACTGGCTGGACAGTCAAGTTTTAAAGAAGACACAATTGCACATACCCCAATATGTAAAGCATCATAGAAACATTCAAATCTCCATGATGGTATAGAAGGTGTCAGTACATAAAAAATAATGGCTGGCTATATGTTCAGCCTTGGGATTATTTACAGGTTTTTTTTTGTTTTTTTTAGAGAAACAGGGTTTTTGTCCATGAGGTGATGTAAGTTATATTTAAGCAATATGTTGATGTCAGGAAGTCAGGTGTAATGATAGACTGTTAGCAGAGAAAATGTGATAGTAACTTTCAGAGGATGTTGCTTTTGATAAGGGCAAGGTAGTTATGCTTGTGATAATGGGAATATTAGGAAAGTATGAGGTCTATGCAGAAGTGGAGTACAAATATGCACAGTTTCATAAGTATGTGCTCAGAGTGCAGGCAAATGTTATTTGCAGGTTTGTTTTAGAAACAGGTTAAAATAGTGATACATGCAATTGATAGAAAGATAGATAATTACAAAGACATATATATATATATAGAGAGAGAGAGAGAAAGAGAGAGAGAGAGAGACAGACAAACAGACAGATAGGCAGAATAGGAATGGCAGTGAAGTACTGAAGTGATATCAACCCCACCCCCCACCCTGCAGAGATGGGCAGGCATTGGGGTGTGCCTTTGATCATTGCCCATAATGCTCATGCCATTTCATCTCACCCTACCCTGCAGACACAGACAAGTGTTGAGGTGTGCCTTGGGATGTTTAGACTTTACACTCACCCCATTCCATAAGGAAATACACTGAAATGGGTATAGTATAAGAGAATGGAATGAACACTGGGGCTGAAGAGTCAAAGGCACACCTTGATACCTATCACTGGCTGCAGGGTAGGGATGGGGGAGGAATGGCATGAGCATTACTGTTGACAGTTCCAAGTCACACCACTGATGCCTGTCAGTTCCTACAGGGCAGGATGTTATAGTCAGAAACCCTAATGCCCTGGGTGTTTCTTTGTATTTTCACTCCAAGTTTTCAGCATGGGCTTTTTGTGACCCATCACATGAACAGTGACACTATCAGTTCATTAGCTGAAAGGTGATTTTGCACAGCTACTGTGCCATTTGGCACCACAGGTGCAAAAACACATTTTGAACAGGATGTAAAAAATGACAGCTGTACTGTTTATGAGGAACTGTAAAAAAATGGTAATGTTGAAAATCTGGAGTGAAACTATGAAAAAATTGGTGAAGTCATGACACTGCTCCTGTTAATGTATACTTCTTTTCAAATTCCTATGCGTCCCATTGTTTTCATCTCTATTGCTGTTATGTGTGTGCTTAACCTAGCTACAGTATTTAATGCATTACATTATGAAGACAAGTAAATGTTTTAATGCATTTACAGACAGTTACATAAACTTAATTTCCTTCATAGAATAATTTAAATTTAGTAACAGTGGTACTACAAAGCAATTACTCAGACAACTTAAAAACTATAACTACTTTATATTGTACATTGTCACCCCAAAAGGACCTCCTTGAAATTGAGATGCAAATGTCACACATTTATCAGTTTTCTAACAGGAATATTTTACTATCCTAAACACATTTCTTGCTTCAGTACTGCTCAGCACATCTATTGCATGACCTGTTTATTGACATTTTACACCTGCTATGCAATGTACTGCTACTTACAACACCAACATTATGAACCATAAAACAGATGACTGCCATAACTAGGGAGGCAGTGTAGCACAGAGGTTTAAGGCTCTGAGCTGCAGATCTGGATATCTGCATTTGAATCCTACAGCCCACACTTGCGTACTGGCTGTCCCTGAGGAAGTCACTTAACGTCCATGTGCTTCCAGGTTGGCCCTGTAAACAAGCTTTCAGCTTAGTGTGCCTCTCCTGGTTAAGCAATTGAAAGAAAAAAAAGAATATACTATTTATCTTGTTTTATTTTGCTACTACAAGCTTTGACTAATACATCCATCCATAAATGTACTTTTACAGCTAATGTGTCTGTGACCTAGGCAGAACTACACTTAAAATCCTATACATAAATAAATAAATCATCAGAATAACATTTATTTCAGTAGTATCTCCTTCCTTTTCAGGTGTCCATGACACTATGGATATATATTTATATCTTTTGACTTCAAAGCACTAAACCTATTCAAATGCACAAAACACAAGACTTTATTCTCTTCACACATTACTATTAAACTTCAGGTCCCAGAATGGCCAAGAAACAATTGTTACACTTCACTCTTGCATGCTACTGTCATGCCCACTTTTCGTCAAACAACAATCAATTAGGCAAACCCTTTTGTTTCTGTTCTATGCACTCTTACATCAGAGAGACATAAATCTACAGAACTATGACCATACGAAATTTGCCAGCAGATAAAGGCCTAGAGGTCAATCAAGTCTGCTTGATTGTGCAGCTAGCACCCTTATTCAGAACCGCTAAAACAAATTTATCAAGACTGGATTTGAATTAATACCTGTTGTTTATAGTATCTACATAAATAATAGTTTACTGGCTACAAACAATGCTACAGACATGAGAATAACAAAATTTCTGTTTTAAATGGAAAACATCCAAGTAGTGAACTTGTCATACAGGATTTGTGACCTTCTGTCTGCATGTATCTGATGAAGGAAAAGGCACTTGCTTGATCCTTTTTTTCTATTTTATTTGTATGCCCAACTTGCCCATACTGTTAGAGCCAAATATTGACATGCTTAGAGTTAAAAAAAATCATGATGTCTATGTGTGTGTGTGTGGGGGGGGATATGCCTAGATGCAGTTTCAAGCACTCCTTAATTACTTCCCAGGCAGCTCTGATATTCAGTTGTTCCAACCTGATAGATCCACCTCATAACCCTCCCATATGAACCACAAAAATAGGTGGGGTGGATCTTTAGGCTTCTTGGGTGGAGGTGGAGGTGAATCTTACTCCCCAAAAAACTAATGCTGCCTCCCACTACTAGTGTTTCAGTTCTTGTATCTGCCATTTAAAAGAGAATAGTGCCCTGCAACCATTGACTAACATGAAAGAGCATTCATTTGAGGGCGGAAAAACATTTCTTGGAGGATGGTAAGGCGGAGGAGACTATTTACACCTTCATCAGTTCCACGGAGAGAAAACATGACATCAGCCCTTTTGTACATGCAAACGCCTGTAGACTTCACCCACTGCAACCATAAAAAGCCAGTTTCAGTGAAGAGCTGCTGATGATGTCATCTCCAGAACTCAGAGGCTAGTCTTCCCAGTCAGCAAGATTATAGAACCTGTTTCTTCAAAGGTTGGAGTTCATGTACAATAGTTTTCACAGTAAAACAGGCAGCAACATTCAAAAACATTGCTATAAAACTGTGTGTTTCAGGTTTTGTAAAAAAGTTGACAAATGTGTATTTTTTTTTTTTTTATTTTGGTGCCTTTATATTGTGGTCCTTTTCTCCAGGGTTGCTGAATGCTGAATCATAGCACACTGCAGTGAGATTTAGTTTCAGTTTATTTTATACTGGAAAGGCATGTAGCAAAATTTCTGTTTTCACTGGTGAGGTTTGCAGACTGAATCATTTTCAGATGTGGTGGAAGACTGTGATCATTCACACTGTCATTCAACTAAGGTGATTTCTCAGGATGGCACTTTAAAACAATTATTCTACCTCCTTGTAAATGGGGGTGGGAGAGGTAATGCTGTTTGAAACCTTACTATGAGTTTCTATGCAGTAGCCAACCCAGACAATCTAGGGCCAGATATGCAAAACTTTGCCCTGAAGCAACATTAGCATTGCACGGTGAGCAAAATTAGCCCAGAACCATTTGCACACCATATTCAAAGGAGTAGCCCTTTGGCTAAATGAGTTGAATATAGCGTGCAAATGAAGACATGCAAACAGGGCTAAGAGTGCTGTGCAACAATAGCCCAGCAAATAAGACAGAACTGAATATAGCTACTGAGGGCAGTGCAAACTGCAACAGCAGCTCAGTGCACACAGAGGTGGAGTGAGGTAAGGCTGAACAATGCGGGCAATGTGTGTGCTAGCAAAGCAGTGGAGCACATCAATAGCAAACAGTGCAGGCTAAATACTGCGGAACCATGTAATGTACATCACAGTATTGCATGGCACTAACACATTTGCGCGGGGCTGACACGTTTGCCTAGCGCTAAAGTTTGCTATATTCAAAACTGCAATGCAAATGACCCTACTCAGGCAATCTATGTGCAAACAACCAATCTAGCATCTCATTACAGCCTGATTTGCATGTGGACTGCCTGGCAGTATAACATGGTACACACAGCTCCACCTGTTGATCCGACTGGAATTACAGGTCGGTAGCCACATTTCTTTCTGTGCTCACAGCTTAACCTGTAGGTCTGAATGGTACTACAGGTCAGTTGCCACATTCATGGTGTGCTCAGAGCTCATAGAACATCTGCTGCTGTCTTGGTTTGGACACAGATGCAAACACTAATGTGGCCCAGAGAAGTAACACTACAGGAATGGGTGGTCATGCTGCATGCCAGAGGCAAATAGTTGTTCCTGCCACAGTGCTTATCAGATGGTACAGTATCATTGTAGGCAATACTGTGAGGCACACAGCAATGCCTATGGTATGTCAGGTAACAGTGACTGGTGCTATCCACACAGTGACAAGCACAGCTGGAAGATGTGGTCTGACAGTGGACACCACAGTCATACTGTCCTGTGACCTCATGTGCTGCACCAGTGGCATGGTATCTCCACACTACCATACACATGGCTGTCCATGTGTGCGGGGATCCCTGGACAGGTGTGGGGTATGTACCCCCGGGGAACACATACCATCATACTGGCACACAGCTGTCAGGAGCAGTCCCATCAGTGGAACATGTGCACTGTGTGGTGACCCCAGCTGTGTGGCAGTGCCTACTATGTGGTGCAGCCTGGCCATTTATACACCCTCCCTCAACACCCTCCATTCCCCAGTGCAGCGTGTGTGTGCTGGACTGTGTTGTGTACCCCAATGGGGAACTGGAGGTGTATGCTGCATAGGGACACTGCCATGGTGTCCACTGGGTACTGGGACACCCACTAATGCCAGGCAGGGTTAGGACCAGTGACAGATGACGGCAACATGAGTAGTGCCATCTGTGTGCAGCATGTCTCTGCCATGTACGTGTTCTGTTCATTGTTTTTTATCACCTTGTTCACAGAGTAAGCACACTGGGCCAATGCCCAGTGTCAGGAATAACCTGGGGACATTAACTGTGTGGCTGAGATGCAACAGTGTACAATAAAGACATACAATGCACAACAACACACACAATACACAAATATCACATTAGTACACATTACAATACTGTACAAATAGTTTGTTGCTGCTAGTGGTGTTCTAGCCTAGCTATAACATTTACGTGAGTGTTCACTTCACAGCACTGTTGAGGCATCGCATTACACAGTTTGTGTGCCTGTGCATATGGAGTCGCCCAGGGTGGCCATCCACCCACAATGCCTCCTCACTCAATGCATACAGCCTTGTTCCCTGTTGCTGTTGTGTCCATGCCCTCATACTGCATTTGCCTGGCATTAAGACCACCTTTTCATGGGTGGTAATTTGTGCTGTGCTAAATGTTCGCTAAAGCATGAGTGCGTGGTACTATACTTTGAATATACCATTGCACCTGTATGCATGTCCCCACCCTCGCTTTGCACCATGCATACAGTGCATTATCTCATAGCGTTGGTGCTATCACATTGCACTGGCTCTATTTGGCCTTTTGAATATAGCACTCCGGCGCAAATGTGGTGCAATCATGGTGCAATCAACTTGCACCAGATGCAAAGTTTTGAATATCTGGCCCCTAGTATTTTCTCCCTGACAGGCTGTTACTTAACCTACATCCAGACTCATCTATGTTGTATTCCACATTAAAATGATAATTTTACCAGGACTAGCACCACTAGCAGGAATTAACACATATTAGGCCCCTGTTAAAGTGTACCTTTCATTATGGTCCAAAACATTACATCTTGTAGTCTTTATATGCAGTACTAGACCTGAAAAGTGTGTGCATTTGTTATTTTTGGCCAAGGTTTATTCTGCTTTCCATAATTTGGATTTGTTTTGAGCCCTGCTTTAGCCATGCTGCACTTGTCTTTGCTGTTCAGCTGCTGGGCTGCTGGCTCTCGATGGCATCACTGTAGGGCAGAGGAGTGACTCACACTGTGTAGTTCAGTGCAGTAACAGTAATTTTGCAAGTGAAATTTACCAGTACTCAATGTACATACTATGTTCCCTTTCCTCAATACACCCTGTTAGCAATGCATTACGCCAAAATCCAAATGCCTTTTCAGTATTTATTTTTTTGTAAAATTGACTTTCTTCTGCCTCGGTAACAAAGCATGGGGACTGAGAAAAGATATAGTTGCTATCAGCAATTTTCCCAGTCCTTTGACTTTCCAGTAAAAATTACCCATTTTGTGAAAGACAGGACATGAAACTTACAAGTACAGGTGGTGAGTTTCAACTGCTAAAAAAGACATACTGTATTATAAAACAGAGCAATATTTTGTTGAGAGATAGAGATTGAGATTTTGAGCACCATTCCTAGTCCTTTTGACTTTCATGCATATATTACCCTTCTTGCACTGATTCTGCAATTACAGAATGCAAAACTAACTGCAGAGGTCAGTAATGAAATGTAATTCAGAATCAATGCAAGAAGGGTTAATTTATGCATGTACTGTACTTGAGTCGTCCCTCACTGGAAGCAGCCTGTGAAGACCTCCAAGCTGAATTTAACCTTCTACAATACTCAGCCTATAAACAAAAGCTTTTGCTCAAATGCAAAAGACAAAGCCATGCTCTTCTCCCCTCCTTGCTATGTGGTATTCCTTCTGGGGACTATCCCACAAATTACCACTGTTCTTGGAGAAACACTAGAGTATGCAGCTAAATTCAAATATCTAGGAGTTTAGCTCGATCATAAACTTTTCTTCGCTGACCATCTCAAGAACTACAGAAGAAACTAAGGCAAAGATTAGACTATTCTACAGAATTAACCACCTGCTCACAAAGGAGGCCAAGATTCAACTGGTTCAAGCTACCTTCCTATCTTCAATAGATTATGCAGACCTGCTCTACAGGTACTGCACTGCCCCACACTGGCTAAGTTGGACCCCTCTACCACAGAGCTATCAGGATCATTACTGCCTTCCACTTTCCATTCACCACTGCTCCTGTACTCATAGTTTGGCTGGACTTCCTTCACTATAGAAGGAATAAAACTCCACCCTCTGGGCCTTCAGAGCAGTGACCAACAAGCTCCCCTCATATGTCTCAGATTGTATTCCCTGAGTGTGTTAGGCACCACGCCTAAGGAGCTATTCCTCATTGCCCTCCAAGTTCCAAGGGTCAAAACTCATTTCAGCAAAGCTGCTCTAAGCTTCTCTTTACCCACATTGTGGAACGTTTACAAAAGGAACTTGAAGCTGAGCTGCCTGTTAGCCTGAATATCTTCAAGGCACTCTCACAATCGCTACATGAAAGCACCTTGCAAATGTTTTCCTCACTGCTAGCCCATTAATTCTGCAACTCCTTTCCATCCTGGACGCTCACCATGTTTCTACCCCTGGCTCTCACTCTTTCCCTATTAACTCTTCTTGCTGCACCCATCCTTCCCTGTCCGCTCCAGCCTGGCTAAATTCCCACCCCATCCATAGCAGTGTCCCAATTATCTACCCCTCCTCCGTCATTATCATAATAAACAAGTACACGCCAGCCATCGTCACTTTCTGTGGTTTTAGCCCAATTTTTCCCCCAGTCATTGGTAATATATCCCTTCTCTTCTTTATCTCTCTAACCTGCCACCCCATACATGGCCTCTTTCCCTATATGTGTAGTTGCTGCCTGCCACTCAAAAGATCTCTGCTTATAACCCCTGTATGCCTATGGTTGATTGTACGTCTGCTGACTTCTTCAATTGTAAAATAATGCTGTTTTTTTTTTTTATTTATTTCAAACCTTGTACTGTACTGTATATACTGTATATACTTTTTCTTCCTTGTATATTATTGCTTTTTGTATACCTGCTTCTGTACTGTACTTTGATGTATTCATGACCAGGTCCACCTTGCAAATGAGCCTTGCTCAATGGTGCCCACCTGGATAAATAAAGATTTTGATTGATTGATTGATTGATTGATTGAAAGTCAAAAGGACTGGGAAAGGTGCTCTTTAAAACTTATTATAAAGCAGACACTGACAAACAGCAGTGAAGTTACCAACTTTATGCAGTACTAGTAGCATACAGCTTCCTAACAGACACAGTAGAGTAGCACCCCAAATGGTATCAGCAGCATGAAGACATGCTGACTCAGCATTCAGCAACACTGGAGAAATTGGCCATATCAAAAGGCATTAAAATATTAATTTGTCAACTTTGTTCCAAAACCTGAAACACACATAGCTTTTATAGAAATGATTTTGAATGTTGCTGCCTCTATTACTTGCACATGATTTTTAAACTTTGGAAAAACAGGTCCTTAAGCTTGGTGACACAGAAGACTAGACTAGACTGTAAGTTCTGAAGATGACATCATCAGCAGCTCTTCACTGAAACATGCTTTTTTGAACAGATATTGAAAGCAGGGTTACAAAATAGCTCATAACATTAAAATAAAGTAAAAGAGAAACCTAATTTTTGGTATGTGATTTATTGGGGGTATGCTTATTGTAATTCTGCAAAGTAGCACTTTTGGCCGGCATCCCTCTTTAAATCACTGGTTATTTGGGTTAGGTAGCTTTTGATAAAAGATCAAAAAGAGATCTGAAATTCGTCAAGTGTAATCCTAGACCTTGTGGACACTCTTTTATTATTTTTATTCAATAAAATGAATTAAATTCACAGAAACAGTGGAGTCTTTGTTTCCATGGCTGTTGAGAGGCCAGAAATCTTGAGTGTTTGTTTCTGCATCCTTTGAAATCACCACTGTCCCAGTGCACACTTTCTTACTGTGGAACTGGACAAACACCTTATTTGTGGAAAAAGTCTGATATACAGCAATACTTATACAAAATCAGGGTCCTAGTCAGCACCAATAACTTTCAACCTACAGTATATCAATCTTATCAGTAGTTTGAAAGTGCAAGAAAAAATAGTATATTCACAGCTTAATGACTATTTTAGGACCTATGACTTAGTCTTTCCAAACTAGCATGGCTTTGGGGGGTATAGCACTGAGACTGCCTTGGTTGGATTCATGGAAACTGTCCATCGGGCTGCCAAGACCGGTGGTCTAATAGGGCAGTGTTCATGGACCTAAGCAAGGCATTTGATTTAGTAGATCATGCCATCTTACTGAAACATCTTGAGCATGTAGGACTTGGAACTCACATAATTATTTGATTCAGGGATTACCTTGACAACAGGTAGCAGTGTGTTAAATTTAATAGGGCTTTTTCTACATTTCACAGGTACAGTGTGGAGTTCCCCAGGGCTCCTTACTGGGCCTTACTTTGTAGTCATAGAAACATAGAAACATAGAAGTTGACAGCAGATAAGGACCGCAAGGCCCATCCAGTCTGCCCATTTCTTTTCTACCTTATAAATGTGCCATCGGCCTTTGCTCTGTCAGTGGCCTATCTATTCATAGTCATTTGTATTGCTCCTTATGCCTATCCCATGCCTGTTTGAAGCCCTGCACTGTATTCATAGCCACCACTTCTTGTGGTAAGCCATTCATGCATCCACCCTTTCTGTGAAAAGAATTTCCTCACATTTCCCCCTTAATCGGCCCCTCTAATCTCATGCTGTGTCCTCTTGTCCTGCTATTTTTCTTATATTTAAACATGTTAGACTCTTTCACCTTGTTAATGCCCTTAAAGTGTTTGAATGCCTCGATCATATCACCTCTCTCCTCCTTTGCTCAAGGGTATACATATTGAGCTCTGTTAATATGTCCTCATATGTCTTCTGATGCAGTCCCTGCACCATTTGTGCTGCCCTTCTCTGGACTGCCTCAATTTGGTTAATGTCCTTGTGAAGGTGTGGCCTCCAATCACTGCGCAGTACTCAGATGGGGCCTAACAGTGTCTTGTAAAGAGGGATTATTACCTCCTCTTACGACTTGTAATACCCCTACTAATACACCCTAACACCGCCCTAGCCTTACTCTACTGCTTTAGAGGTCTGCTTTGATGATTTCAGGACATCAGTGATGATGATGCCCAAGTCTCTTTCTTCCTTTGTGACTGCTAGCACTCCCCCAGCCTATAGGTGGCTTCAGAGTTTCTCTTCCCTATGTGCATGATTTTGCACTTCTTTGCATTAAATCCTAGTTGCCTCTCTTCTGACCATTTTGCTAGTTTATCCAGATCTCTTCTCATTCTGCCCACCCATCTGGATCATCTACTCTGTTGCAGATCTTGGTGTCATCTACAAACGGACAGCTTACCCTCTAGTCCATCTGCAAGGTCATAATGAAGATGTTGAAGAGGACTGGCCCCAGGACTGATCCCTGAGGTACCCCACTTGTGACTTGCATCTCTTCTGACTATATACCATTTACCACCACTCTCTGTTTTCTGCCCTCAACCAGTTTGCCACCCAGTTGACCAACTTCTGACCCACCCGAGCCTACTCAGCTTATTTATCAATCTTCTATGTGGAACAGTGTCAAAAGCTTTGCTGAAGTCAAGGTAGGTGACATCAACTGCTCCCCTTGGTCCAATTACTCTGGTTACCCAGTCAAAGAAATCTATGAGATTAGTTTGACAGGACCTTCCTTTGTAAACCCATGCTGTCTTGGATCCTGTGCCCCTATGGATTCCAGGTGTTGCACTATCCTTTCCTTAAGGAGTGCCTCCATAATCTTGCCCACTACTGAGGTAAGACTGACTGGTCTGTAGTTCCCCGCCTCCCCTGCTACCACTCTTGTGGAGCGGGATCACATGAGCCTTCTCCAGTCTTCTGGGACCTCTCCTGTGCTCAGAGACTCACTAAACAGTTCTGCTAATGGCTCTGCTAGTTCCACCTTTAGTTCCTTAGTCCCCTGGGATGTATGCCATCAGGTCCCATTGCCTTATCCACCCTGAGCTTAGCAAGCTCTTGTAGGACCCTTTCTTTTGTGAAGGGAGTAGTGTTCACCTCCTCCCCTGTGTCCATGATGCTGAGCTGTGGGCCCTGTCCTACCTTCTCTTCAGTAAATACTGAGCAAAAGTATCTATTTAGGATAGATGCCTTTACATGGTCCTCCTCCTCACATGCTCCCTTTTCTCCATTAAGCTTAGCAATACCCCCTCTGGACTTTCTCCTTTCACTAATGTATCTATGGAAAGTCTTGTCACCTTCTTTTACTGTTCGTGCTAGTGTTTCCTCAGTTTGGGACTTTGCCTGCCTTACTGCCTTCCCTGCTTCCCTTAGGGCAGTTTGGTATGCCTCCCTATCTTCATCCCGCTGTGTTCCTTTATATTTCCTGAAGGCCAGCCTTTTGGCTCTGACCTTTTCTGCTACTGTATTTGAGAACCAAAGTGGTTTCCTTCTTCTTTTGCACTTCCTTTTCTGTCTAACACAATGGGATGTTGCTCAAGTATTGAATCTTAATGCTTGCCCACTTTGCCTGTACCCCTCACCTGTGTTTCTTTTTGCCAGGGCTAGCTTAACTCTTTTGACCATCTTATCAAAGTCAGCTCCTCTGAAGTCCCATATTTTTGCCTTGGAATGGGATGATTTAGATGTAGTAGCCATATTGAACCATACCATGTGATGGTCACTGGCCCCCAGGTGACCTTCTACCTGGAGATCTGTGATCCCTTCCCTGTTAGTCAGTACTAGATCTAGGATAGCCCTGTCTCTTGTGGGGTTGCTGTACCAGTTGTTTGAGGCCCTCCCCTGCAGGAATCCACTATGTGTCTAGTTCTGGCAGGTGTTCCTGCTGGTATTGACCAATCTGTATCCGCATGTTGAAGTCTCCCATTATCAGAACCTCCTCTTTAGCTGTCATGTTTTGTATATCTTCTAACAGTAATGTGTCTATGTCCTCCCTGGTCTGGGGCCTGTAGACAACCCCAGTTCTTATGGCTGTCCCATTTCCTGTTTCCAGGGTGACCCACAGTTCTTCTGGCTCCTTATGTGTATTCTGAATTTCTGTAGCTTTGATATTTTCATTGACATACAGGGCCACCCCCTTTGCACCTCGGTCTCTTCTGAACAATACATAGCCAGGTACTGAAGTCTCCCAAGTGTGGTTACTGGTAAACCACGTCTCACTAATTGCTACTATGTCCAGTTTAGCCTCTGACATTATTGCCTGCAGGTCTGGGATCTTATTTCCCAGGCTGTGAGCATTTGTGCATGATTTTCCATTGGCCAGATTTTGGTGTGTTAGTTGTTGGGTGAGGTTTGGCGTACCCTGTGCGTCGTATGGGAGACAAACCTTTTTCTTACCTGGTGATGCAAATGAACTGCAAACATGCTGAATCCCTGTCTGACCACTTGGCTGAGGGGAGGGTTCCTTCCATTCGGCGATGGGGTGCTGCACCTCTCCCCATTTGCTAGTTTAAATATTCTGCAAAGATGTCAAACTTCTGCCCCAATGCACTGACTCCTCCTTAGTCAGATGCAGTCCATCAAATTTAAAGAACTTTCACTCCCAGAACTGTTGCCAGTTCCTACAAATCTGTGTCCTTTTCCTGGCACCAACCCCTTGATCCACGTGTTTAGCTCCCAATCTCCCCTTCTCTGACCTTCCGTCCATCTGCCCCCTCTCCCAGACTGGCAGGATCTCAGAGAAGGAGATGCGACGAAATAGATGATAGTTTGTCACCCAGCCTGGTCAGGTGTTCCTTGGTCTCCACAACTGACCGGCTGGCGAGATCATTAGTCCCTATGTGTACTAGGACATCAATGTTTTCTCTTGCTTTGTGAACAATTTTAGCAATGCGGTCAGTGTCTCTCCATGCAGATGTACCTGGGAGACATCTGACCATTACCCCTGGCTGGAGATGGGTATCAACTCCCCGAATCATGGAGTCTCCGATGATCAGAAGTTTTTGGATTTCCTTTTCGCTTTTTTGTTTTGGTTCCTGATTTGGGTGAGTTTTGTTGTGCTAGCTCCTGTGCTGCAGTGTCCTGTTCTGCCGTGTCTTCTGCCTCATTGTTTGATTTCAGAGATAGAGGCAGATACCTGTTTGTAATGTTTATATGGTTTTGGAGGTAATATGTTGGAGAGCAGAGAGTGATGGGGCACCGATTTGCCCCTCCTAACCACCTGCCAACCTCCTGGACCAACTACCTCTCATGGTCAAGGTTTTCTATTAGATGCTGGGGAAATGGTGGGTAGTTCTTATAATGTATTTCTCTTGAATATGAAATTTGAGGTGTGCAACTCTGCCCATGCTGCCCGGAGCTGAGCCCTAAGATCTCCAAAGGCTCAGCATGTAGGACAGTGTCCTAAATCCTGTAAGACTGTCCTTCTGAAAATTGTTCCACAGTACCTGCAGTTAATGATATCCATTCCAGATAAGTTGCTGGGTTTATAACCTAGTCAGAGTAATTAGAAGGGAAAAAAAGAAAAAAAATGCAAGTAATGGTTTGATTGTGTTTTGTTTAACTTGTTATAACAAGTTAAATTACTAGTGCCCCTGTAAATGAGCTCACCTTGTGGAGGCCCCACTGATCCACCCCTTCCTGCTCTGCCACAGGAAATGTCACAACTGTGGTACCTTATAAAAGAAGTGTAGTGTGGGTGGTTGGGGATGGGGTGGGTGGCTGGGCCTTCCTGCCAAAAAAGAAGAACCACGGATGAAAGAACAAGGAGGTAAGAGCAGAAACAATCAGTCAACAACAAATGCAGTAACCCTGAAAGCTTATCCTAATGTTAGATAAAAACTGTAAAACCTGTAAAGCACCACCTGTAATAATTTCAGAGAAGATATATGCTGTAAGAAACACTTTGCTACAGAGAAAAATAAAGCAATGAAATGTTAGCAACAAACAGTAGCAATCCCTGTGAGTAAAAAATAAAAACAACACCACACCACACAGTTAATCTGCTTAGCCAAAATATGTCTTAATCCTTTTCCCTTGCTCTGGTAAGTTTCTCTATTCTGCCTTTCAAGCAGTCTTAGAAGGAAAGAGCTCAGGTGAAGCTAGGTGGCTTGGCCAGCAAACAAAGTCTTTTATTGATCCCATTTCACAAGTACCACAAAACTGTGACTTAATACTTGATGCTGATGACGCAGCTTTGAAGTCAATAGTACATTAAGCCATGAGTTTACTAAAATTCAGAATTGTTTTTGTCAGAATAGCTTGGTTTTAAATAAAATAAAAAATAAGGCAATGCTGTTTGGATCTGATGTTAAAATAAAAAAAAAAATATTCAAGTGACTTTACAGTTTGTATACAGGGGAGAAGTCCAATTGAGATTGTAGATTCATTTAAATATGTAGGCATTACTCTAACCATTCTATAAAATTCAGTGTTCATATGGACAAAGTTATCTCTAAGTTACACATATAGTTGGGAACATTATACAGACTATGACATTATTTAACAAAAGAAACACATTTTGCTATTGCTCAACAAAATCTCCTCCTAATACTGAATTATGCTTCATTTCTCATTGATGCTGCTCCTGCTTGTACTGTATCTAGAAAATAAATATTACTACAAAAAATAGGGAAGTTTGCTCTCCTGGCACCACATCTCACACATCCCTGTCAAATACTAAATCAACTTAACTGGTTTTCCATACAGAACAATTATAGGTTTACAATGTCGCATTTCACATACAAAATAATAAATACTGGAATTGCAGTTACGTTACAAAATTCACTCATTAAATGTTGAAAATCTTGAGTGAAGAGGAACTTCCAGTGGATGGCTGCCTGCTAAATACATGTTTGACTGCTCCCCAGACCTACCAGTCCTCTCTGCCGCTATCTCTACCGGGTGTAAGGCAATAATTCAACATGCGGTTTATGCTGGTGAAATTTTGAGCCACAGATTACCCTAATTATGGACATGGAGAAGAAATCACCAGCTATCAAGCATACCTCCCTGCTGATGCCAGTTAAGGACAAGGTCACTAAGTGGGCCAAGGCACAATCTGCAGAGCAAAGTCTCATAACCTAATCCCGGGTCATACTAACAGAGTTAGGTTCATGGAGGAATGGACGCCTGTGAAGGATACCTTACAATTTTGGTGACTGAATTTAAAGGGATGGACCTCTCGAACAACTCATCACACGCACAATCGATAAAGTGGGAGGGAGGGAGGGAAATCTGAGAGTCGCTTAAGTAAGATTGCCATGGGGTCTCCTCTTGCTATTCACAAGTTAAAACAGAAAATCCAAAAGGTTGTTAGATTGTGCTGATAGTCTCATGGAACATTAAGGGGGCCCATTCTTGGGTTAAGAGATACCAGATACTTAAGCATTTGGCCCTTATGAGATGCCAAATAGCGTGTCTATAGGAAACGCACCTAATGGAGGCAGAGAGCACTTTATTTCATTGGTGCTTTGTTGGCACCATATATACTGTGGGCAATTCATCTTCACAAAGGGGGTGGCAATCTTATTTGCTAAAGGGACACAGTTTCAAGAAATACATAAAATTATGGACCCACAGGACATATTTATACTATTAAGAGGTGTGTTAGATCATACTGAGATGCTGCTGGGTTCTGTGTATGGGCCCAACAAAGACTCCCAAATTCTTTACCCACCTCTCTGTCACTTTAGCTCCCTTTAGTCACTTGCCCATCATGTTAGTAGAGGATTAGAACCTTACTTATGCCCCCCCAATTAGATAAATCTTCCTACTGAGGCAATAGCCTCTCCCTGGGCAACGTTCACTCCATCACCTCATGGAGACTTTTGGCCTCTTTGATCCTTGGTGCATTTTATACCCTAACACTAGGGATATACCTTTATTCCCCATTTCATAAATCTTCCTCTCGAACAGATTTCTTTCTGGTAAACCACCCTGTTTTAGTTGACCTGGTTAGCTGTGTTATTGCACCCAGAGTACTCTCAGACCACTCCCCTATCAGGCTCGAGGGTACCATACATCCCACGTTCAAGAGGGACATCATTTGGAAACTGAACACACAACTACTCTCTCAAGCAAGTATAGTGACTCAAGTCAGTGACCTCATTTATGTTACACAATGCTGGCTCCATATCGGCCTTTGACCAGATATGGAGCTCTCTCAAATGTGTCCTGAGAGGGAATTTTAGCTTTCTGCCATTAGAAAATGCAAGCAGAAAGCATTCTCCCAGTCCCTACTAGATAACATTAGGAAGCTTGAAGCCTCCCTCTCCCATCACCCTTCAGATGATGACTTGTTATGTCTAGTACATCTCAGTAATCAATATGAGGAACTTTTACGAGAAAAAGTGGAGTAAGCTTTATTTAAAACCCAAGCTAGGCATATTGAGCAGGAGGATAAAGCAAGCCATCTTTTAGAATTAAGACTTAAGAAGCAGGAGGAATCACGCTTGGTTGTCTCCCTTACTTCTCTGGATACTAACACATTGCTTACCACCCCTAAAGAGATTGCTGGGGAATTCGAACTATACTATAGCCAACTCTATAGCCCTGCTACACATGCACCTCTGGTATCAGACAAACAAAAGTATCTGGCCCAGATGTCTTTCCCTACCCTTAACCAGATCAGCAAAGTTTTTTGGCCAGTCCCATTAATATACCGGAAATCACAAAGGCTATTCGTTCCTTACCTAGGGACAGGGCCCCGGGCCCAGACGGTTTCCCATCCCCCTTCTATAAAACATTTGTAAAGGACCTGGTCCCTATCCTTCATCAGCTCTTCAAGGCTTCTCAGATCCCACACTTATGGAACCTATTATAATTGTGTTACCAAAACCTGATAAGCCTAAAGACAGAGTGACCAGTTACCGTCCCATCTTGTTGATGAATTGTGACACAAAATATTTGCCAAAATATTAGCTACCCACTTGGGCAGGTCTGGGAAGACTTAGTTAGCCCAGATCAATAGGTTTTGTTAAAGGCATTCCTCGGTGGATCACATCCGTGAACTTTCCCATTTTCTCCACATCCAGAGTGTCCAACCAACCTATGGCTGGTCTCCTGGATGCGGAAAGCTTTTGATAGAGTCAGCTGTCCATTTTCATTTGAGACTTTAGCTAAATATGGCCTCCTTCCCATATTTATAGATTGGATTTGAGCATTATACTCTCAGCCTAGTGCCAAAGTATATTGTAATGGTGTGCTTTCTTCTACATTTCCCCTACGGTCAGGTACTAGGCAGGGATGCTCATTGTCTCCTTTATTGTTTAATGTTTACTTGGAATCTCTTCTCCAGAAACTGAATACCTCTTTTCCTTAAACTATCCACATATGTGGACGATATACTCCTTCATGTCACTGATCCAATTACCTCCATCCCAGCTCAATTAAATATCATTGGGGAGTTTAGTTGCTCTCTAATTATAAGCTAAATCTGAGTAAGATAGGGTGATGCCTCTGAATTCATATGTGCTCCACTCGGTTGTTGCCTCTTTAGCCATGTCTTGGCCTCCCAGCTGAAATATCTAGGCATTCTTTTGCCCTCGTGTTCCTCAGAATCTTATATTGACTATTAGACAGGATCTAGATAAGTGGTCTCCTCTTTTCTCTCTTTCCTGGGGAGGATTAGTGTTATTAAAATGAATGAACTCCCCTGTCTTTTTATCCACTCAATATGCTTAACATCATCTTCCCTAGAATTGGTTCAAGAGAATTCATGGTATTATTCCTAGATTCATATGGCACCACAAACCTCCAAGACAGTCTTACATCTGCTTCAGTGCCCCCAAAACAGTTACGTGGACTTAAATTGCCTAACATTTTCATGTATTATCTAGCCAGTCACATGGCTAGATATTTGCACTGGTAGGCATCCCATTTTCCCATGGATGCTCCCCAGTATACCCCTTTGTGGCTCCAGACTGAACATCATATGTTGGGCAGATTTAGAATTGTGCCAAATTCTCTACTTTACATTGCCCCTAAAACCATCCCAGTATCTCTATGTAACACCATCATCTATACTTCCCTTAAGGTTCACAATCAATTATGCAAGTTTCTTAAATATCAAAACCAGAGAGATGTCTTTCAGCCATTATATGGTAATCCTAATATTTGCTTAGGAGGGTGATTAGTGGCTCCTGGAGAGCTGTTTACTGGTATGCAGACAAAAATTTGCGATTTGGTGTCCCATGGTAGGATCACGCCCACAACAAATTTGTTAATGCACTACCACATCCCTGTGAAGTACACCTTTGCAGTATAGTATATCAAATCCAACATATGCTAATCAAATGGTTTGGTCCAGAGTTATGGAACATTAACCAAGCAGAAACCCTCATAGATTTTCAAACTCTGGCGTGGCAATCCCATGTTGTTTCCCATCTAGTGCTGATTTTGTTCTCAAAAATGTACCTCACTATCATGGGTCAACCCTCCTATTGGACTTTGACCTTCCCGATACACCTTTACTTGGCAGAAGGTTTGATGCAGATGTAAATATATATGTATATATAACACACACACACACACACACACACACACTACTAATGATAGGCTCCGGTTGGTCCAGTTCTATATACTCATGAATTTGTATTTCACGCCTGTTAAAATGTATGAAATGGGTAAACTGCCTGGGTCTGAATGCTTTAGGTGTGGCCAAGATCCAGGATCACCTCTCCATATATTTTGGGAATGCCCTAAGATTGCTCCTCTCTGAGATTTCATACAGTCCAGAATGTACCCATTATTGGGGCTTCAAACGTTATTTATGCCACAAATATACATAATGAGGAATTATTCCTCAATAACAGTGAGCGAATGGCATCATCTCATAGCCCTTATATCTTTATCAGTTAAAAACGTTGTGCTATGGCACTGGAAGGACCAGTTCTATCTTATACAGAATGGTTAAATGAGCTTTTAAACAATCTACAGATAGAAAAATCAATTGCCAGTCTTAGGGGGACATTAAATAAGTATAGTTCCAGATGGGAAAAATTGTATACCTTAGGGTCACTCCCCTATATATAGAGGCCATATGTCTCTAACTATTCTGGGGTTTCCTCCCTTCCCTTCTTTCACAATTAGTAGTATGGTGTCTCATTTTTGCCTATGCAATACCCAGATGCAACTCTTTAGGTGGAATATGTGTAGTGTTATGCTATAGGTTAACTTATTTTGCTTCTGTGAGGTCCAATCTGATTTGCGGTTCTCTGAGGCTTTGGTAGGGAGGTGGATGAGGGCATGGGTAGGGCTGGGAGTCGGGGGTGATGGGAGGGTTGTATCCAGTGATTAGTGCCTTGTAATGACTATATGGCATTTTCTACTATACTGGTCCCTTTACTTTTTTTGATCGTTTAAAAATTTTAAAAAAGAAAATCTTGAGTGCAAATATTAAAAATTCTCGAAGTTATGAGTGTGCATGGCAACTGCGCAATGCACGCTCATAACATAGTCATTTTTTGGAATTTTTCCACTAGATTTGCAACATAGGCTTTTTGCGAACCCACCTCATGAACAGTGACACTGTCGTTTCTTTAATTGGTCTCAAAAGGTGATTCCACACAGTGACCACAAAATCGCCTTTCAAGACCAAATAACAACATGATGGTGAGTGAATTCATGAGTTGGGGTCCCAGGAATTCCATGTTTAAAATGTGGTGCCAAAAGTCACAAAATGGCTGAGATATCCACCTAAGATGAAAAAAACATTTATGCCATTATACAGCTAACCGGCATTTCAGTTCATTGTCAGCTTTAAAGAGTGCAGACATGTTCCGCTCCACCAAAGATTGTCGCCCTGGGTTCCAGAGGTAAATATGGGGTGAGGGAGGTTTGGGGACATGGGTACAGAAGGTGGTTAGTGGTTGGGAGAAGGGGCCACCACAGACAATGAGGAACCCATTGTTTCTTTTACAGGTAAGAAAAAAAAAAAACACATCACAGGAAGGTTTTCTTAATTACAGGGACATTTGGCATGCTGGGGCGGGCTCCCAGCATGCCACCTAAGTCTTTTTTTGGGGGACTTGAGTCAATGGGGTTGGGCACCATCTCGCGAAAAAATAAAACTTGACCAGCTGAAGGGTGAGTAGAGGAATGAGGGAGTGGGGAGGACAGCAGCAGAGGGAGGAAGCAGGAGGGATTTCATTGGCAACGCGCAGAAGGACCATATAAATTGCATCACGTCAATATGCTAAATACATATATGTTACCACCACTGATTGCAGTGGTGGTTTCTTTGAACTGAAGACCACTGCAGCCGAACTGCTGTCATAGACAGCTCGCATCCACTGGTGCGGTAAGATCGTGCCTGCTAAATGGAGCACTGCATTAGACAGGAGGGTCAACACATCCAAAATGTCATATTTGTCGCAATATGTTTTTGCACATGTGTGCAAGCAAACATAAAAATGATAAATTCACTGTGTCTGGAAATGGTAAACTGCAGACCAAGTTAACTGTGGTTAAGGTAGATGACAAACTCCTTGCTATCCCCCAATGGGCTATCCCACACACAACTAACATCATCAGAATACTGTGGCATGCCCAAAAAGCAATATGATTGTGATACAGGCTGGTCATGGGGCCTGCAAGTGTCCTAAAATAGGTTGCTGTAGGAGGGGGACATCAATATGTGCCTGGCTGTGCTTTTAAGTTGAAAATAATATTTGCAATTGACCAAAAGTGGTATGTAGAGTTAACTCTAGATCACCTAAATTAAAATCAGTAAGGAAAAACAAATTTGACTTTGTCAACATAGATCTGCAACTGCCATAACATATGGATGTATAAAATGACATCATATCAATAGAGAGCCAATGATACCTGTTGCTGTCACTTCAGCAGCATACTGAAAGTCTCAGTGATATGGAAGAAGTGTTGGTACCAGACCACTCAAGTAAAAATCAATATACTTAGACAAATTTTCCATGAAAGACCCGTTCCCTGGACAATAGGTGCCCTCGGGAGTTCTCAGTGCTCTTATCGATTTTATGTAGCAAAAAGAACATATCAGTAGTTAGGGTATTATTCTTTGAAAACATAAATTCAGATTCAGTAATGAAATCCTGACACCAGGAATATTCCAAGAATTTATCATGTTTCTTCTTGAAAGCTTGGTTCAGATTGCCGGATAGCTGCAAATACCTATCAAGATCTGACACTTGGCATGATGCTTCCTCCATGTATTATGTCTCATTCATAACAGCAGCATTGCTGCCTCATCAGATGGATTAACAATAATTCCTTTCAGTTTTGTCAGCTCATCAGATGTTGCTGTCCTGGAAGCATTGAGATTTTTGTAACTGTGTTGGCTCTGATGAGCTTTGGTGAGTTTTGCAACATCTCATGGCAGTACCCATTGGAATGCTAAAATTTGGTTCCTGGGGTTAAAGGCTGATCTCACTCGAAACCTAGGTCTTGTATCCAGTCTCTCTTTTCTAAATTAATCATTAGCAATTTTAGGTTAACATAAAAGATCAGCATCACTTAATTGGTCTAGCAAATCTAACATCTCATTAGCAAAGTAATCCTGTATAGTAACAATTCATGACATTTAACAGAAAGAACTGCATCAGGATTTGCATCAAGGGGTTCCATATTGTTGTCCCCTATTTTAGCATGTGTCCCCAAATAAATTTTAATTATCTGTCAAAAACAATCTAAACAACACAAAGTGAATCCGAAATCATTCACTGTGCTTGGAGTGACAAAACTGAGGCTGTATTTTAAAATGTTTTCATTTAATGAACCAAAATATTAATGACTTTTCTCCTGTTTATCAGTTCCCAGAATGGAGATGGGTATTTTCTTGTCTTTACCCCATTCCCTACTCTGAATTTTCATCTCCTTTGTACTTGTTTTTCTGCTGTGGATGAGTCAAAATGGTTGCAATGCATTAACTTTGAAAAAGCTGCACTGGGCCTAAAGACTTGCTTTTTTTTATGTTCAGTGGCTTGATGTATCCTTGCAGGCAGTTAGCCCCCTTAGTGACAGCAATGCAAACCTTTCAGTGGGAGAAGTAAGAGCTGGGATGTTTATTTGCACTGCTGTCAGTAAGGGCGCCAACAGTCAGCAGGTATGCTTCAGGTCATAGAACACATGCTCTGGTCAGAGCCACAACAGATGCTACTACACTATTAAGAATGCTATGCACACCTCTAACTACAGCTGACTTCTAGCACTTTCAGCATACTGTCTGAACATGAAAGGTGTCATTTATCAAACAGCACCAGAAACATAATTTTGTGGAACAATTGCAAAACAGGTGGATGGGGATTTGAAAATGACACCTGCCATGTTCATGAGACAGGGCAAAAAAATGACTCTGTTGAAAATGTGGATTCAAAAAGTAAAACGAAGAGTGACATTCACTTTGGCAGCATGAGTGAGAGCGACTGTTCTTAACAGACTGCTCTCACTAACTGACCATTCTTTTTCCCAGCAAAGTTTTATGTAATGATCGCTGTTATGCTTGTGAAGGAGTTCATATAAAATATCAATATAAAATGGATCTGATGCTGTATTTAATTAGTGAATCTAAATTAAAACACATTTTATGTAGTTGTTTTTTTTTTTACATCAACATCTGGTCCTCATGCAATACTGCGCACTTGACAGCAGGGGTCTTAACATTTGCAGTCATATTACTGACAACAAGCAACACTATCAGTCTAAGACAGCATCGAATGAACTCTTGCACAAAGCATCACAGTGATCAGACACTACATTTTGCTAAGAAAAATAGTAGTCAGTGCAATTAGTTTGAGAAGAACAGTTGCTCTCCCTTGCACTGCCACACTAAATTTCACACCTTGTTTGACGTCAGTGGCAGACCCAAATGGGGTAGGCAGGACCGAAAATGAAAATGTGAGAATCTGAACAAATGGAGTCAAAGTATGTGTATATGCTATGTAAAGAGTGAAAAAAATGACAGTAGCCTTAATAACCTTGATTGATTAAATAAAGTGATTGATAGATTGATTGATTTCATGCTGGAGGGCAAGAGGGCCACCATGCAGCTTTCTGATCAGTGGGCCTGCTATCAGTTTATGCCTTTTATTCTTTTAGGCTAGATTATTTGGTTAGTTAGGGCTCTTGATGTGAAGTAGTGAGATTAATTTCTTTGGGTTTGTTTTTGTAGCCCCTGTTATGTTTCAGCACTGACAATCAGCTGTGCTGTTATATGTGGGGTGTATACATTGAACTGGTGTGTGAGTTTCCAGTAACTGCAAAATGCAAAACATCTACCGAATCACTGTGTTCTCTCTAACCTTCATAAGTACTTACACTGATGGTGAGAAAGTCAGTGAGAGCTCTTTTTTCATCTGCCAATGGCAATAGAGATTGCTGTGTGCTGTTCAATTCCACTTGGGGAGAGTAGATGTGAACACTAACCCTGCTGCTGCTTGGTAGGAGTGTTTTATTTCATCTACATCTGCCAATGGTGTGATGGCTGACCTGGTATGGTCCAAGTCCACTGGGCCAGAGAGTTGGTGTTGTCCAAGTCCACTGGGGCCATACAGTTGGGGAGAGTTTTTCTGCATTGTCCAACAGTAAGAGAGACAACCATGTGTTACAGAGGGCATTTCATAACCGTTGTGGAAACCATATATGAGGTGGTTTCAACAATGGTTATGAAACCAGTTCCACCTCGGTAACGTTACCGGTGTGTGGATGCATGAGCATGTTGCCCCAGCTGTCCCCAGCTGTCCCCAGTATAGAAGCAGCACTGCATTGTGGGATAGGGTGCTGTCCGTATTGGTCCCATGGCACCAACAATGCGGAAGGGCCATCACGGTTCCACACGTTACGAGACAGTTCACGGCAATGTGGACACACTGTACGATTACTGTCTGTAATGGTGTGGAACCATGACAGCATTTAAGCAGCATAATGTGGACGGGGTCTTAGCTACATTAAACTCATGCCTTAGCAGTCTAGTGAACCATCCTGCTGGTCCATATGCTGTATTCTCACTCCATACCCCCTACCACATAGCAACGGCAACCAGCACAGACCCACCTGTCACATTCATGAGCTGACACCATCTGCCTTACACAAGTACTATATAGCTATAGCCCAGTGGTGTATGGCAATACAGTACATGTAGGACATCTGACAGATGGCAAAACAACTGAGTCTTCCTTGACGTGTACTGTGCATATACATGAACTTAGGTTTTGTTTTGCAGCTGTCAGCAGTCCTGCAAGTATTGAATCACTACACAACAGAGTACTATAAATATACAGTACTTTCGTGAATGAAAACAGAAAAGTCAGGACACTCACCACTGCTGGTCAAAAGACTGCACTTCAGAAGCCAGGAACAATGTCCAGTGAAAAGTTTATTCGTGCAACAAGCAAGCAATGCAAAACTTAAACACAGGACCCAGTAGCCATACACCTAACACGTTTTGCTTAGTGAAGCTTTTTCCTTTTTGTTTGTGAATACTTGCTGGAACAAACAGTGGATGTCTGTGGATGTGAGAGTTGGGTCTCTGCTGGTCACCATCAAGGAGGAAGGGGGAAGATGTGTAGGGGTGGGCATACAGTATATGAATTGGGAGAAGGGTCCACTAGACTAATAGGAAATTATTTTAATGCAGAAAGGGTTAAAACAGGGATTAGGTGGTTGAACTAATAGGATACCAGGAAATGTTTTTAACACAAATAGGGTTACAATGGGCTCGGGTGAGGAAGGGTGGGACAACTAGAAGGTCAGGTAATGTTTTTAATGTAGATAGGGTTACAACAGGGATCTTGTGGAGGGACCAGTAGGCTACCAGGAAATGCTTTTAACACAGATAGAGTTACAATGAGGATCAGGTGAGGGAGCAGGAAGTTTGTGGGGTTAATATTACACATACGACACCACAGATGCTGGGTGGGAGGTGAGAGATACAGTAGTGCTGCACATAATCCATATAGCATAATCTAGTACCTCACAAGTTAATGAGGCCATAATAGGATGTGAACAACTATTTAGTGGCTTGTATGGGCTAAGGGTCATTTACATTGGGACCTTTGAATACAGGAAGTCGGTATAATTGCACTAACAGGTTTTGAAACAACAACCTAACTGCTTTTGCTCTTTGCAGGCCTTTGACAAGTATAAGCCCTTATCTCTGTGTGGCCAGCAGGGGAATGTGCTTAGTGCCAAGTAAACTTTTAGTGCCTTTATTAAGACTTTGCTTTACAGGGCCTATATCCAGATAAATTTTAGCATTGACACTGTACTTCAAGCGTGTTTGAATATAACAACTTTAGGGAAATGCACCATCTGTGCTTAGGATAGGGACTCTGTGAGGTGCAAGCGGGTAGCTTTGAATATCATGCCCACTGTTGATAGCATAGATTAGTGTGTTTATTTATTGATTTGTTTGTTTATTTATTTCAATGATTTATCAGGAAAAACAAACTGAGCTGATAATAGCCTGGTTCTGGGAGGAAGGGGGTGGTAGAGTAAGTAAACCCTGAGAGTGATGTGCAATAAATAAAATAAATATCAAATAATATCAAAATAGCACGATAAAATTGGTAAACACGTCAAACATAAACACAGAATAAGCATAATTAGCTATGACCAAATAGAATTATACATTGAAAAATAGCTTTGACAAAGACCATGTTACAAAACCAAATGAGCTGGTGCCTAGAAGGGAGATATTAGAGGTGAGGCTGCGGAGGCGGTCGGTGGTTTGGTCAGGGCCTGGGAGGTGTACTGGCTGGGGGCTCTGTTATCAACAGACACCGAAGCCATTAATGGAGCTTTGTAACTGCTATGGGGCTAGTCTCTGGGGCCTGCTTACTGCGTATTAGGTCCCTGGGATCGGCTGCCAGTATGGTTGTGACCCAGCCTGTATTGTAGTGTACTGATTCCCAGGGCTGTTTTTCGTGGTGAACTGCTGAAATTCCTGGAGTGTGAGCTTCAGAGATTCAAGGGGAGAGTTTCATCTGTGTACATTATTGGACTAAGAGCACTTGTGAAGACTGTCATACTGGTGGAGAGGAAAGACATGCAGTGAGAAGGAGTGCTCGATGGAGTTTCTAACAGATGGCTGGTAGCATTCAGGTCTATAAATACACTGGGCAGTGAGAGTGAAAATTATTTTTTCATTTATTAATCTGCTATACACATTGGTCAAGAAGGTGAGATATTCTTGAACTGTGTGTAATTTGGACTGGGCCTTTGAAGGTGAGAGCTCCATAGGCTCCTTTATTCTACTATTGGGACTGTGGAATCCCCTTGATTTAGTGACTTAAAAAAAACAACATCTTGGACAGTTGGCTATTATTTTATGGACATTTTCCTGATTTGTTAATATTCCTTCTGTTATTTTTTTGTTGAGAATGGGAGGGGAGGAGATATTATTGTTTGTTATCTTTTGGGGTTCATCTGTGTAGGAGTGTGTATATGTGTGTGTGTGTGTGGATAATTTAATTAGGTGTGTATGTAAATTACTTATTGTGAAATGTGGAAGTATGTATTTTTTTTAACTTTAGTATTGAAGTTGGAGTTTGTGTGGAATATGCTGGCAGAGAGTATCGGTGGTCAGGTGCTACTCTCCCACCAGGCTCAGGAATCTCTACCCCTTCGACTGTTCCCGTTTAACATCTGAAGTTTATAGGCATTGTAGGGCATTGGGGATAGTTCAAGGGAGAAAATAGGGACTGCTGGTCATGATGGGGTTGTGGGAGGGGGCAGATTGGGTGGTGAGGACTAGAAGATGCCCTGGGATGAAAAGGGTCCAAGAAAGGGACCACCCTTGCCTGGTGCCAATACCCAAGGGCTTCACACTTAGTAGGCAAGGTGCTGGGTCTACCTCGACAACCCATCCTTCTTAAGTGGTGTTGTGCAATGCCAGATCCATAAAAAACAAGACAGTAATTATTGCTGATCTTGTTGATACAACTGATCTGGTTTGCATCACTGAGACCTGGCTGGATGAAATTGCTGGACCAGTATTGGAATCAGCAATTCCAGCTGGGTACTCAGTGATACACCACCGAGAAAGGATTGTAGGGCAGGGATTGCCATTTGTTTTAAATCAGACCTGAACCTTGTAGCCTCCCAGTGGGGAGGCCAGGTCCTTTAATGTAAAATGGTTGTAGGTGTAGGTTGCAGGATCCTTCTTATCTACCACCCTCTGGTGATGGGAAGGAACTCCCACATGAAATCATGAACTTCATCATCCAGCCTGGTGATGGAATTTTCCAGATTGATAATTCTGGGAGATTTCAATGCCTAGATATGACAGGGTTGAATAAGGCCCTGTCCCATTTGTTATCCAGAAAGAGTTAAATGCAAGGATCTGTTCTAGCCTCCTTTTCTGTCTCTTGTCTGTCTGGTTGTACAACAAATTTTCTTGTGAGACCTAGGAGCTGATCACTTTGGCAGTTTGCAATTCTCCACCTCTAAGCTATCTCTCTGCCTTCCCTTGCTATTTCTGTTTTTCTTCTTCCTTGCATATCTGCTGTTATAAATATATATGAATCTTTATATGGAAATGTCACTAATATGGGGATTCCTTTGTTTAAAACTGTACTGTATATAGTTATGCTGTTGAAATGACTGCAAAAGTTTCAAACTCAGGGTTAACCTGAATTTCACTTTTAAGCCTTTTGCAGATATGTAAAAGAGCAGGATAGCTCTTGTCTACCATCCACCAATGGATGAGAAGTGATTCCTGCAGGAAGTAGCGGACTTAGTCATTGACATGGCACTGGTGTCACCCAGATTGATGGTTCTGGAGCACTTTAATGCCTGGGTTGATGATGAACTCTCACAGGTTAGACAGCACTTTCTCCAGTTGATGACATCAATGGGCCTTACACAGATTGTTACCTCTGCCAGTCATCGGCATGGCCACTCTCTTGATTTGGTTTTCCTCCTGGGGATTGAGGTCTCCAGCTTGAGGTGGAACCTGTCGGATGGTCCGATCACTACACTATGAGGTTCATCTTTGTGCCTCCTTCGTAGGGCCTGCCCTGTGGAGATGGTCAGTTATTGCCTTTACAGGAGGTGAGCTCCAAGGCCTGGTGGTGGTGATTGACCTCTTGAGTTTCCTGTGACAGCACAAGTCCAGAGGCTTTGGTACTGGCTATAATAAGGCATTTCCATGGCCCTGGACCTGATTGCTTTGTCCAGTGTCCTCTCCCTTTCGTCCTTGGGCCCCTTGGTTTGATGGGTCCTTGAGAGAGTTTCTGCAACTAAGACGTGAAGGTTAGAGCAACTTACAGAACCTGCCCTGGAGGTTGACCACCTTAGATTGGGAGAGCATTATCAGACCTACCAATCAGCAATCTCCCATAAGAAGGTAGAATTCTGTTTGGGAAGATTGCTGCTGCTTCAGAACCAACAGCTCAAGTCTTCCGACTGTGGACAGGTTGTGCAACCCAACCTGTCTGCAGTTCCAAAGATCTTTTTCACAACAGGAGTGCGATGAGCTTGCTTGATTCTTTGAGAATAAGGTGTCCGACATCAGGTCAGAGACCCTCTGGACTAACTGTATGGGGATGCTGTTTGTCAATGCCTGGTCACCTCACCTCATGTTTTATGGAGTTCCTTTGACCTGCTGGAGTTCATGGATGTCATGCGGATTGTCCAGAGTATGCAGCTTACATGCTGTAATTTGGATCTGGTCCCACTTCCCTGATTATGGGATGTTGTGACATCATTGGCCCAGTCCTTATCAGATAGTCTGGTGCTCCTTTGATTCAGGTGAGTTCCCAAGCTTCCTGAAGGAGGCGGTGTTAATACCGCTCCTGAAGAAAGCTTCTTTGAACCCTGACTCTCTGGCTAACTGCAGACCAATCTCTAACCTACCTTTTATAGGAAAAGTTATTCAGAAAGTAGTGGCGCTACAACTGGAGAACCACCTGACCATGCATAACATCTATAAACCCTCCAGTCCAGTTTTCAAAAGAGGTATAGTACATTAAGACTGCGCTGGTTCAGGTGATCAATGATCTCCTGATTGCGAGAGATCAGAGAAGCCATTCTATTCTGGTGCTCCTTGATCTCTCCTCAGCTTTTGACACTGTGAACCATTGGATATTGCTTGGGTGCTTGAGGTTCATCTGTGGCCTTACATACGGTCTTCAGGTGGTTTACATCTTTCCTCACTGGCAGAACTCAGAGAGTGGTGTCTGGTTTTTTTCGACCCATTTTCTCTGTCATGTGGGGTACCTCAGGGCTCAGTGCTTTCCCCCATGTTGTTTGCAGTGTATATGCTCCCCTCGGAGACATTGTAAGATGGTATGGGCTGAAGTTTCACTACTGTGCTGATGATACCCAGCTCTACCTGTCTTTTGCACCCGACCAGGATAATGCTCTCTCAGTATTTAACAACTGCCTTGCTGAAATCCAGGACAGGATGAATTTGAGCTGGCTAAAGTTGAACGTGGGAAAGACCGAGGTGTGGGACATGGAGTCGGATCACCGGATAGAGGGTTGAGGACTGTCAGCCCTCTGGAATCTATCTAGGGGTGCCCAGATCCTTACCTCTGAATGGGTGGGACCGGGAGTGGTGCTTGATGATGGGCTGACCTAGGATCTCAAGTGTCAGTGTCATCAAGTCTTCCTTTACTATCTTAGGAACATCTCCAGGTTCAAGCACCTTGTTCCATCTGGAGATCTTCCCACACTCACTCATGCCTTTGTGACTTCACACCTTGATTACTGCAACTCCTTTACTGGTAATCCGTGAGGTGGGTGCATGGGGAAGGGAGCCATCTGTAATGGCAACTCCTTTCCAGCGCAATCCCTCACAGCAATGGGAGGAGGTGACGGTAGGATGAATTGGGTGAACTGGGTGACAGGGATGTCTCTATGTGTACGCACATGCAGAGAGGAGCATGGTGAGCATGGGCTGGGAGGAGGTGGAGGGGCTGAAGGGGTGGTGCTGCGGTGGATGACCGAGCTGCGTCATGGTGTCAGGGGTTGGCTAGTGGTTGGGTTGGGTGAGGTACCAGGTTTGGGTCCAGGCACTGGTACGATTTATTGCCCCCAGCCCGAACCTTTATTTTTTAATGCTTTCACCCCCGACATGCATCCCATGGAGCTGAGAATCCTTAAGTAGGGGGTGCGGGGGATGAAGCCCCATGAAGAGTGGGTGGGCACAGCCCCCACAGAAAGCTTATATAAAATGTCCTGGCACAGTTGTTCCAGCAAGCAGGGTTGTCAGAGTGCTGAAAAGGTTTTGGCACTCTGACTGTACATAACGGTGACTTCTTTAGGCATCTTCACCGTTATCACATAGACCCCTGTACTTAGGGCTCCTGGGGTTGATATCCACTGCTTGCAGCTAGTGCAGAATGCGCATGATTGTTGATGGGGCTTCTGAACATCTCATATTACCACTGTTCTGCACAGTCTACACTGGCTGCTGATTCAGTGGCGCATCACCTTTAAAGTTGGTTTACTGACATATAAAGCCCTACATGGACTAGGCCTGACTACTTGAATGAGCTTCTGGTTCTCTATCACCCAGGCGACAGCTCCAGTCAGCCAATGAGGGGTTGCTAGAGATCCCTGAGGGTGTCCTTGAAGTCTTCTGGGCCCCATGCTTTTGTATCGTTGCCCTACCATCTGGAATTCTCTACCCGTTGGCTGGAGTGAACAACAGTGGGAGGCTTTAAACAAGTGTTGAAAACTTTTTATGGTGCCAGGCCTTTGATGGCATTTAGTAAATGAACCCTGTCAGATTCTGTTTGCTTTATACTGTATTTATTGTTTTATTATTCTCTTTTAATCTTTTATAAGGTGCCTTGATACTTGAAAGGCGCTTTGTGAAATAATGTTATTTTTATTATTATTATGTAAACAAGATTTCAGTTCTGGGTCATGTTGTTTTTACTGCATCTGCTAAAACTGACAAGAACACTCTGTGAGAAGCAGAATGTTCTCTTAATGAGGTTTCCAGGCAAAGACATAAATAGAGAAGCAATGTTTTTGCTAGACAGAAAAGGAGAAACAGAGACTGAGATTTAAAACTGGGAAGAAAAACTGAGAAGAAGGACTCTTGTTTTCTATGTTTGTACTGCCATTGTAAATAGTATACTGAACAATTTTTATTTTTCATTTTCTGTTATTAATAATAAAACACCATTTGAGAATTTTGAAACTGCTCCTGGTTTCTTATGCTTCCTGACTTGTGCCTCGATGACACTGGATCAATGATGAACTCTCAATTTGGGTAGGACTTCCTCCAACATATGAGTTCATTGGGCCTGACACAGTTGGTTAACTCTACAACTCATATTCATGGTCATTCACTGGACCTGGTCTTCCTACTAGGGATGGAGGTCATTGACATAATGGTGGAACCGGTCAATTGGTCGGACTCACCATACTATAAGGTTCATGTTGAGGCACCCCTAATAGACCTGCCTACAGAGATGGTCGGTACCACACTTTGTAGGGTTGACCATAGATGGTCTTATGGAGGTACTGGACCTATCAGGTTTGGTTGGTGTATGTGAGGGAGTCGGATGAGCTGGTATGCCTATAATAGGGCAGAGGCAGGAACCCTGGACTCTGTAGCTCCTGTTGGGTTCGACCCCTCTTCCTTTGCCATAAGTTCCCTTGGTATGATGGGACTTTGAAGGAGAGGAGGAGAAGGATCAAAGCATGGAGAGGCACTGGTGGAAATCTGGCCTGTTGGATAGAAACTTAGATTGATAGCCCATTATAAAGACTATCAATCAGCAATCTCTGTAAGAAGGCAGAGTTCCTGTCCAATTAGATTGCTGCTGCAGGAACAGACCAGTTCAGCTCTTCCAGACTGTCGATAGGTTCTGCAATCCAACCCGTCTTCAGTCACGAGGAGCCTTTTCACATGCAAGGTGTGACAAGTTGCTCAGTTCTTTGCAGATAAGATTGCGACTATCAGGTTGGAGATCTGTTAAATGCCCTCCAGTGGGCATTGTGGTAATGGGCAAGATGTTGCAAGCATCTTGCTGGTCTGGTCTGACTTCAGCCAGTTGGTGGTGATGGACATCGTGAAGGTCATTCAGGAACTGCGTCTACCTACTGTAGTTTGGATCCAGGCCAACACGCTATGACATTGTGATGTTGAAGTTATAGCCCTGTTCTTGCTAGATGAGTCCAATGTTCACTAGAGACAGGGATTTTCCTGACCCCTTAAAGGAGATAGTAGTGCTGTCACGGGATCATGTCCGCACATACAAAACAACCTGCGGCACTATACTGTGCTGTTGCAACAACGACTGAGGACTGGAAACTTTGGAAACATGTTTTCTGTGGGGGCTCCACCCTAGCACTCCCCACTATGGAGGCTGCACCGAACCCCAATTAAGATAACATCCTCCGGGAGGCAACTCGGGACATGAGCCATTGCTTGTTGCGTGATATTGCCCTGCGCAATAATATATGCGGACATGACCTGGTAGGGTAGTACCACTCCCTAAGAAATCACCTCTAGATCTGGACTGCCTGGCTAACTACAGACCTGTCTCTAACCTGCCCTTTGTGGGCAAGGTTATTGAGAAGGTGGTTGCCGCTCAACTGGATGACCATTTAACAGTGCCTGATGTCTATAACCCTCCGAATCTGGAATTAGGAAAGGCATAGCACTGAGACTGCCCTTGTTCGGGTGCTGAATGATCTCCTGATGGCGAGGGATCAAGGAGCCATACCATCTTAATTCTTCTTGATCTCTCAAGGGCATTTGACACTGTGGACCATGGGGTGTTGTTGGAGTGCCTGTGGATTTTCTATGCACTGTCTGGTACAGTCCTCAGATGGCTTAGATCATTTCTCACAGGTAGGACACAGACAGTAGTGTTGGGGATTTATTCCTGCACCTCTCCCTGTCCTGTGGGGTTCTGCAGGGCTCCATCTTATCCCCATGTTGTTCGCATTGTATATGCTATCGTTGGGGGACATCATAACGATGGTATGGTCAGAGTTTTCACTGATATGCAACTGATACTTAGCTCTACCTGTCCTTTGCACCCGAACAGGTTGGGCGATATCAATCTTTAACAACTGTCTTTCCAAGATTCGGGCTGGATGAGTGCCAATTGGCTGAAGTTGAACTCTGACAAAACTAAGGTGTTGGCAATAGAACCTGGTAACCATGTTATGAGTCTGCAGGATGGGCAATCTTCTGGGCTCTGGCTCGGAGATGCCCAGTTGCTTACTTCTAATCAGGCGCGAAATCTGGATGTTGTGTTTGACAGCGGTTTGACACTTAAATCTCAGGTGTTAGCCATTGTCAAGACCTCATTTTATCATCTGAGGAACATTGCTCAGATTAAACACCTGATTCCACCTGGCAACATGTCAACTTTGATCCAGGCCTTTGTAATCTTGCACCTTGATTATAGCAATGTCACATACCTAGGGCTGTTTGGAGTTGATATCCATCGATTGCAGCTAGGTGTGGACAGCAGCCAGGCTGTTGACGAGCTTGTCAAGATAATGCCACATCACACCTGTGCTCCGCTATCTGTACTGGCTGCTGGTACATTGGTGGATCACCTTTAAGGTTGGGTTTACTGACCTACAAGGCCTTACAGGGACAGGGTCCCAGCTACTTGTAAGATCTTCTTCGCCTTACCACCCCTCTGTTCACTCCACTCTGCCAATGAGGGATTGCTAGAGGTCCCAGGGTTGGTTTAAAGACATCTGGGGCCTGCACTTTTGTCCTTTTGGCCCCCACCCTGTGGAACACTCTACCTCATTGGATTAGAGAGTGCCAGACCGCCAATAGTTTTAAAATTGAGTTAAAAATATGCTTATTTAACCAGGCATTCCACAATGAGATCGATTCAACTCTAATAAAGTATTTTATATTATGTTTAGTATTGGTTACTGTTTAGTGATTTTATATATTGTACAGTACTTTGATCAATTTTCAACTGCACTTTAAAAATAAAGATTTGCTTGCTTGCTTGAGGATGCAAGTCACATTACAGTCAAACAGTTACAAGACTGTGTAGAAGTCATGAAGGAGGGATTTGAGAGTAAAGAGAGTTGAGAGTTAATTATTTTACTGTTCAATCATAAAAAGATCATAGAATTTGACAGCAGATAAGGACCTTTTGGCACACTCAGTCTGCTTATTTTTTCCCGTCTATACTGTCACCGCAGATACTGTTTGATCTCTGGCTCCCTTCCCCCTTGCTTCCCACTAAGATTACCTCATGTCTATGCCATGCATGCTTGAAGCCCATCACTGTTTGTTGCCCCAGCTCCATCTGCTGGAAGACTGTTTCAGGCATCCACCACTCTTTCAGTGAAGCACTTCCTCACATCTGTCTTGAATTTTCCCTCTTCTTGTTTTCATTGCATGTGCCCTTGTTCTTGTGCATCTTTTCCCCTGAGAAGTACTTCTCTCCTGTACCTAATTTATCCCTCTGTAGTATTTATAGGTCTCTGTCATATCCCCATTACTCTTACCCCTTCCAGGGTGTACATATTGAGGTCCTGCAGTCTCTCCTCATACTGTAGGGCTTCTGAAGCAGACCCTGCACCATTTTAGTTGCCCTCCCTAGGCTGCCTCACTCTATGTTCTTACTGAGATGTGGTCTCCAATACAGGACACAGTAGTCCAGGTGGGGTCTCACCAGTGATCTATACAGTGGCAACACCACCTCCTCCTTCTGCTGGTGACATCTCTCCTATGCACCACAACGTCCCACTGGCACTACCCACTGCCTTGATGCACTGCATTGCCACCTTGAGATCATCAGATATAAGTACTCTCAAATCCTTTTCTGTTTGATGGCCGTCAATACATCTTCTCCCATATTGTACTCTGCTTCTGCATTTCTGTACCATAAGTGAATGACTATGCACTTTTTCACATTGAAACCAGTTGCCATGCCCTTGACTACTCCTCAAGGTTTCTCAGGACTGTGCACATTCTTTCCACACTTCTGAAGTATCCACCATATTGCAGATTTTGGTGTCATTTGCAAAGAGGCAGACCATCTCTTATAGCTCATATGCAATGTCACTTATGAAGGCACTAAAGGGACTGGTGCCAGTACTGAGCCCTGCAGCACGCCAGCGTCACCCTCCCTTCCTAGAGTGAACTCCATTTTCCACCACCCTCTGTCACCTATCACTTCATAAATTTGTTATCCAGTTTACCACCTTGGACCAACCTCTAAGCTGTCCAGTTTCCTTATGAGCCTCTATGCATAATGTTGAAAGCCTTTTACTGAAATCTAAGTAGGCCACATCTACCGCATTCTGATCTACTTCCCTGATCACCCAGTCAAAGCAATCTATCAGATTTGTCTGACGTGACTTTGCTCATTACAACATATACATCAAATAAAATAAAATCACAAAACAATGACACTTAATATAAAGTTACTGTACATTTCCTGTAAAGTGACAGAATAGTTACTATACAATTTCAGGAAGAATGTTGCACAGATCAGGACAAGTCATGATGCCACATCTCACAGAGTCTGCATATTGACTATACTGTAAATGGAAGGATGGGTACAAATGACCCACCCATACAGTCTACATCCGCGTTAACAAAATGGTAGTGCAACCAACTAGTGACCTATTTGGGGTGGATTTTGTTAATTTTGTACAAGTAATTTGCAACATTAGAGGCAATAAAATTATCTTCTACTGTGATAACAACATTAAAAGGTCTTTCTTATCAATCACTATTGGTGCTAGCCATGTTGTTCTAGCCTTGTTGTACCATGTACAGTCACAAATAATGTGAACCTATTTCTATTGGGTAGAAAAAAGATCAAATAGTCTGTTTCTTTGTTAAAGGGTGATCTACTTATTAGTGATTCCACTGTCACAACCAAGGTTTTTAACAACTATTTTGTGACCACTCTTCATTTTGGCCTTCTTTTCTTCTGTTACTATCCCCAATCTCCCCTTACCGATTGACAATAACTTTCCTAAATTTCACTTCAATAGTGTTACCCCAGAACTGATTATCGATTACATCTCAAAAATGAATCCTCGACCATTGTCTTGTTCTGATGGCATAGATTTCAGGTTGGTTAAACTTGGAGTTAGGTCTCTTGCTGCACCTTTTTCTCTTATTTATGCCTACTTAAGTTCTGATTTCTTTCCTACACTCTGGAAAAACTCTATTATAAAGCCCATTTTTAAGTCTGACAACCCCAATCTTCCTTCAAACTATTACCCTGTCTCCCTCCTTCCCCCTTTATCCAAGGTTCTTGAGAAAATAGTTCTTGATCAGACTTTTGAATTCCTCAATACACATAGCCTTTTGACACTGGAGCAGCATGGTTTCAAACAATTACATACCACTGAGATGGCCTTGGTGGGGTTCACAAGCTGCATTCAGAGTACCCTAGATAAAGGACACTCTGTTGCAGCTGTATCTGTGGACGTCACCAAGGCTTTTGACCTAATATTTTGTCAAGTTTGCATTTTTCCCAAGAAGTTAGTCTGTGGTTCTCTAACTATCTTAGCAATTGTACCCATGCTACATCTCTTGAAGGTTTTCTTTCTCTTACTACCCCTATTGTCTGTGAAGTCCCTCAGGGCTCAGTATTGGGACCATTGATCTTCTCTTTATACATGAACACTCTTCCTAGTATTTGCACCCAGTCTTCAATCATCATGTATGCAGATGATGCTGTCTTATTCAACACTCCTCCTAGGCAAAATGCTGCTACCTCAAAGGTTCAGGTTGACTTTAAGTCACTTCAAGACTGGCTTTTCCATAATCATATGGTATTAAATGTTCAGAAAACCAAACTTATGGTCTTCTCTAACAAACTTGTTGCTGAGGACCCCTCATGGATTTAAATGGTTCCCCAACTGAGCTTGTTGATCATTTTAAATAACTGGGTCTAATTCTCGATTCAAAACTTCCTTTTGAAAAACATGTCACCCTCATTAGGAAGGCTACTCACCAGCTTCTTGGTGCATTATATCATGTCAAAGCATGCCTTACCAATGAATCCCAGAGTTTGCTTGCCCATAGTTTTTTGTTTAGTAAACTGGATTATGGCCTGATTGTTTATTCATCTGTTTGTAAAACTGCTTTGGAGTCACTCAAGGTTACATGTAATTCCATCCTCAGGTTTATGTTGCAGGTACCATATTGTACTCACCATTGTCTTCTCTTTCAGGAGTCCAACTATTTATCTTTTGATTACCGGATACAGTTTAAACATTGTATAATGCTGCTTTAAAATTATTTGGGGTTCCCCCATTTCCAAATTGTTTCCCAGGTTTATCAATGGTTGTGGCACCTGTTCCCAGGATAAATTTTCTTTTAAGTTACCTCTCTTCCCAGGGCAATTGGCCAGAGATCAATTTAGTTTAGGGTCCCTAATGTTTTCAACTCATTCCCATCTGACTTTTCACTGTAAGACCATTGGTAATTTTAAACATAAATTATTTTCATTTTTTATAGCTCTCAGAAATGTAATTGCTAACTGTACTTGTATTTGTATTATATAAGCTGTATTGTAATTCATTGTTTATGTGTTTTTTTTTATTGTCTTCTCTATTTATTTGCTTTTTGTAATGCTTGTCACCTGTGAAAATGGGCAGTTTCTGCATCAGGTTCACAAGGATAAAAAATTAAAAATGAAATGAAATTAATTATCAACTCCCGGCTTATTGCAACCACATTTTGTAGCATGTATATCAACTACAGTTATGCCTTGCATATAGAACATTAGTTTGAAATGTTCAACTCCATAAAGGGTATACAGCCTCCTTTTAACAATGTCCATAAGAAAATCAAGAGAATACCTTAACGTACGTTTGTTGCCACTTGTGAGATATCATGATATTAGTGGCCTCTCATGAAGATAAATATGAGGGGCCGGATTCTCAAAAGGTTACACATGGCACAAAGTGACTTGTGCCCCAAAAACGGTGCAAGTATTACTTTGTACCATGAGTTGCAACATTTGGGATTCTGAAAAGCAACCTGCTGCACCAAAGTGGACTTGTGCCACCATATATGCCATAAAGACCCTGTGGCATGGTGCAAGAGGTTTAAAGCAGCAGTTGTACTCTATTCAGGAAGAGCAGCTGCTAGGTTCTCAAATTTGCAATTCTAAAACAACCCCAGAGGACATCCATCAAAGTACATTTATACCAGTTAATAGCTGGTGTAAGTGTACTGCCATCCACGGGGTTGCTCCAATGTCTGCCAGACCCCAATCCCCAGTATATGTTAACATTCCTCAGCCCAGCCCCAATCATAGAATACGTCTGCAGGGCTATCAACCCTCATGCCCCAGTCCCCCAAAACTATGTAACAAGTCCCATAGGGCTATTGGATCCCTCATGCCCCAATCCCCAAAAATATGTACTGTAAGCCCCACAAGGCAGCAGAACCCCCATGCCCTGATCTACAATCCCTAAACTCCAAGTCCCAGTGGAATTGCAAAATGTGGAATAAAACACAAAACCTACCCCATTATCTCTGGTAGTCAAGTGGCCCCCACCCAGCAGTGCCAGACCACCTGCTCCCCACCCATCCCCAGCTGGTGACTGGCACAGCCCACCTCTCACCACTGTGGCCAGCCATCGACTGAGCTGTAAATAGTACTCAGTGAATGACAGCTGCTGTCATTCACTGAGTGTCATTTTCAATACATGCTCATAGATGAGCTCAGTTGGTGGCAGGCCATGGTGGTGAGAGATGGGCTGTGCCAGTCACTGGCTGGTATGGTTGGGGCAGAGCAGGATAGTCTGGCACTGCTGGTTAGGGATGGGGCCCACTAGACCACCAGGGCCTAAGTGGATCTGTTTTTTTTTTTGAGGTGGGTTAAGCAATTTTATTTATTTATTTAGTTTTGGTTGACCGGGTAAGTGCACTAGACAAATCCTGCCTATTTTCAGGCACGACCCGGGGAAGGGGATACAGATGAATGCCAACTGACCTTGAACCAGATTAAGCTGTTGGTGGTATTTTTAGTGAATGAGGGAAATTTGGCCAGGACACCAGGAAATTCCCCTACTCTTTTCGATAAGTGCCATGGGATCTTTAACATCCACCTGAACTACCACCAATCCAGGCAGATGGGACCTCGGTTTAACGTCTCATCCGAAAGACGGCACCTCGGAAGTGCAGCAGCCCTCTCATGCTGCACTACAGTGTCAGTACTGGGATATTAACCCAAGTGCCAGATGTGGGAACTGAACCCACAGCCCTCTGATCTCCCGGCCTCAGAGGCGAGTGTGCTACCTACTGAGCCACTGACACTGAGCAATGACAGGGTAGGAATTTGGGGATCAGTATGTGGGGAGGGGAGCCACTAACCCATTAGGGCTGACAGTAACAAATGTCGGGATCAGGGCTGTTGGGGGTTATGCTAGCACATTAGGGCTGATAGTAACTAAATCAGGATCGGGGCTGTTGTGGGGGTGCTAGCCCATGAATGTTGAGTTTTACAATTATCTGGATGGGGCTGGGGGACTTATGACCTTTACTTGGCTGATGCCATGTTCATGCCTACCTGCTCAGGTGTGCCCTCTGTTTGGTGTACCACTGGGGTTGGTGCAAGTCACAGGACTTAGACATGGGGACCTTGCCCGATAGACAATCAGGTGCAGGGTCCCCGGCACATCTGCATGCCAAAGGCAACTTGCACCATCTCTTTGAGAATTGGGCCCAATATCTTCAGTCAGGCCATGCCCCCATATATAAGAGTCTGTTGATGCTATAAGATGCAAGACAGGGGACACCTAATTCCACAGTGAGGTAGCATGCCAATGTTGACTTGTTAATACCAAGCAGTGATCTAAACATTTGATTTATTGGCTTTTATAAACTGTGAGAGGATAAAGAAGAAGGAAACAGAGCAGACAGTAGGAGGGTAGACCAGAACTTGGGGAATCAGAAGGAGAAAGCAGCTTGTCTTGCAGAAGATTTTATGTATGGAACTGTGAAAGATCTAGGTTCAAAGTACCATAGGGAGTAAGTGGGGCAGAAAAGGGAAAAAGGAAGGAGTTAAGGTGGGGGGGGCCAGAATTTGGAAATGAAGGAAGCACAGTGAGAGAGCCTTAAGGGAAGGGGGAGAGAGAGAATTTCTTCTGTTAATGTAGTTTATAGATTTAGCTTTTTTAAGGTCCTCTGCTAGTGCCTCATTTATTTGCACCTGCAGATACGTTGTTGCCTTCCTTATTGCTTTGTTTTGTTTGCATATACAAGTAATACATTATTTTATTGGTTTTCTTGTTCGTATGCTGCCTGTATTGTAAATCATGATGTAGTTGTTTTGGCTTTCCTATATGCATTTCTGACTCTATTGTAACTGCTACTGTAACCTACTGTATGTTCCACCTACCTAGGATATCCTTGAAAATGATAACTGCTCTATAGAATTTTCTTGGCAGAATAAACAAATATAAATGTAAATCTAACTGAAAAGTTTTTATTTATTTATTTAGTTTTTGTTGACCGGGAAAGTGCACTAGACAAATCCTGCCTATTTTCAGGCACAACCCTGGGGAAGGGGATACAGATGAATGCCAACTGACCTTGAACCAGATTAAGCTGTTGGTGGTATTTTTAGTGAATGAGGAAATTTGGCCAGGACACCGGGGAAATTCCCCTACTCTGCTGGCGGTGGGAGGCCAGTAGGGGTGCGCAAGGGCCAGTCATGGCCAGTGCAAACTCGGCAGCGAAGGAGGAGGAGGTGTTGGTCGGTGTTACCGATGAGAGCCGTAAGCAAGCGGCATTTACACAGTCTGAGCATGTTTTGAAGTCGGAATCGCCAGAGTACTTTAAAACTCAGATGGAGAGTGTTGGGGCTCGATTGCCTGAATCGGGGAGTCTTGAATCAGCCGTTGTAGCAGAGAACCCCGAGGACAGTTCTAACCGGGTAGCTATGCCTTTATCTGTAACAGTGGAGCGAGCAGAAGCATCTCACGTGACAGAGGAAACCCGGAAGATGGTGGAGCGGTTGGCGAGCTTAGCGCTTGCGGCAGTGGAAAAAGCAGGCAACCTGAAGCAGGACAAACAACTCCAGGACTGGAAATCAAACATTGTCTCTCAGTCCAGAGTCGTTGTAGATGAAAAGCAATTCAAGCGCTGAGAGAGGGATATCAGGGGAACAACGCAAGGGAGGACAGCTCTTCATTACATGGATGTAGTACTACTCCTTCGGTGGTATCTTTCCCACTTTCCAGATAACAAAGGAACTTGGTTTTGTGTTGAAACCTCCCTATTTAAACAGGGAGGGAAGCGACTAAGGACTCAGTCACTTTTCAGACTTCAGGGGTTCTCAAGAAGGAGTAACGGAGTTTTTTTCCAAGACTGCAAAAGACTCCTCCTAAGTTTAAAATGAAGAGGAGTCAGTGGACAGTGAAGTTTTGAACAGTTCCTCTTACAACATGATGATAATTGGTCCCCCCAGGCAGCTTTAACAGCTGCTGGATGGAAATCGCTAAGTAAAGGAATTTGGACACCAGACACTGCATGGGATAAAACTTTGGACTTGAATAAAGGGCCTGAATGGCAGCCTAAGGGTACTGATCTACAAGGGGATGGTGTAGAGGTGTCTATTGCTGAAAAGGGGGTGGGGGGAGAAGCTAAGGTGTATAACATCTTACAAAATGGTTTACCTAACCACCAAACCAAGTCTACAGTAGTTCTGGATGATGGGGGGAAGACTGAGAAACCCCTTATGTCTAGTCTTTTTTCTCAGTGCAAAAGAGAAGCAGCTCCCAGGAGAAACGCTGTTCGTATTAGATATAAGGGAGGATTACAGGACAGACCTGACAGATATTATGTGGGTAAAACCTTACTTAAAGAGTCCTTAAAGTTTTCACCACGGGATGTTTTTGCTTTTATTAATATTTCAGGGGAGGATAATTTTGATGTCAGCTTTTCTCCCTGCTTTATTAGACCTTTTTGGGAAAGATACTCTCAAGTTAAGTTCTCCCTTATGGTCACCTTTTCTGGTTATCCTTTATCAAAACCCTGATCAAATATGTTACTGTTATGTTCAGGAATGAGGGTGTTCACGCTGAAAACATTGTTTTTGGTTATCCCAAAATGCGATTTACAGAGTGATCCTGAACCAATCCTGGATACTGAGCAATTTTGGACGGGGTGGAAATTTAAAGTAGAATTACGCCAAACAACAGCTGGTATAGTGCATATTCTAACTCCTTTATGTTAGGTAGAGATAGGGGAGTGGTGTTTATAGCGGCCAGCGAGCATGTTATAGGTGTGGGGCCAAAAACATTTATCAAGTTCATGTGACCAGCCAAATGTGATAATTGGGAAGTGGGTCACGAACTATATGATTGTACTAACTCTATTAGGTGTGACTTATGCGAGGAACCTAATCATGCTTTCGGATTGTCCTGGGCTGCACAAAAATAAAACGGCTCAAGGGAATTCAGAATTTTTGATACAAAAAGTTCAAGAGGCCAGGGATCGCCAGGATAAACCTTTATCTAACCCTCCCTTAGCACCACAAAACCCGGTAACCACATTACCTACTATAGATACTACTGTTAAGGATATAGGCCCTGTGGATTTAAAAAGGAAAGGAATGGGGGACAATATCTCTGAGCTGTTACAGCCAGTTTGTTATACAGAGTCAAAGGGTGTCTCATTAGAGAAGGTTGCGGCTCCTTTAAAACCTCCTGTTCTTAGACGTTCAAGTAGGTCTCTAAAACCCCAGCTACCTCTAGAAACTGAAGGTATCGACACCAAAAACTCTTATGAGGCACTTAGTTGGGGGATTCGGATGTGGAATTAGCAGACACAGACTCACAGGTTTCAACTCAAGATGGTCTTTGCCCCTAGAGATGATTATAAAGGGAAAAAAGAAACGAAGGAAGAAGTAAAGTGGGTTTCTAGGCATACTATAGTATATGTATGGATTTAAACTTAACATGGGCTGCCTTAAATACGCATAGCCTCTTAAATGCTGTGAAAAGACGAGCAGTCTTTTATTTAGTTCATGATTTAAACATTTCAATTGTTTTCTTGCAAGAAACTTGGATGTTTACAAAAGCTCAGTGTTCAGCTTTGCTAAGGACTGGCCGTGGGGGCTTCTTTTGGTCTTTCGGGAAGATAAGGCAGATGGTGTGGGATACTCTTTAATTCGTATGACTTCACCCCTACATAAATTAATTGGATTTATGTCCTGGGCGATCGCTGATATTAGAGGGCATGGCGGTCACACATTATATGTTTAATAAACATTTACAATCCTCAGACTAAAGCTGGAAGGGTACTTTGTATGAAGCAGGTGCAACCTTTTTTGGTAACAACTACCCCTATTTTATGGGAGGAAGACTTTATTTGCAGTATAGAGGCAATTAAAAAAGGTGGTGTGACAAATAGGAAAATTTATTGTGATTCAGCATGCCTATCAGATATTATTAAAACTGCAGACTTAGTATCCTGTATGGATATGAAGACGAAAGGGCTGAAAGGTACCTTTTTTAAAAAAGGTACAGGGTATACTATTGATTACCTTTTGTCTCACAGAACATATGGTTTCACCAATTACAGATAATCCTGGTGGAATTTTCGGACCATGCTTTAGTACAGGTCAATATAGGTCTTAAGGCTGATAGTGGGAAATTGAAGTCCAGATGGAAACTTAGCACTTCTATGTTACAAGAAACTTTAGTCCAGAACTCCATTAAACTAATCTTACAAGCAAGACTTTCAGTAAGTTTCTATACCAGGATATGGGACAATGGTGGCTGGAAACTAAAACTGATTGTATAAAATGGTTTTCAAAGCATGGTAAAGTAGCTCAAAAAAATAAGTTTTTCACTTATCTAAAATTGAGGAGTCAGTTGCAAGTATTATTATCTCGTGCTAACACTTCTAGAGGTAATTTTTCCTCACAAATAGATGAAATTAAAAGAAATATGAAAACCTTTCAATATGATAGAGCCAGAACGTTACAGGCTATTATGACTAACCATATGAGAAAATCAGTGATTGGGGATCCTTTTGAATTATGTAAGGAGGTTAAGGAGCATGTATCATTACTTTCACTCAACCAAGGTTCCAGGACAGTTTATTCATTACAGGAAATACGAGATATAATATATACTCATTTTCAGGAATTGGAGCCTCGAGTGATACCTTCATTGTATCAGATTAAGACCTTGCTGGGATCTCCTATATTGCAGGTCCTAGAACCAGGCTTACTTAATAGGCTTCAACAACCCTTTTCTTCTGAGGAAATTAATGCGTTTTATCTTCACTGAAACCTAATGTAGCCCCTGGGATAGATGGCCTTTCTAACCTATTTTATAAATTCTTTCCATTAGAACTAAGTCATTGTTTATTATTAATGTTTAACCATTTCTTAGAGAAAGGTGTTATGATTGCCTCTTTTTCTGATAGTTTACAAACTTATATTTTTAAATCAGATGATAGGGGTAATTTTCACAATTGGAGGCCTATTACTTTACTTAGTTCAGATTATAAGATCTTGATGTCTTTAATCAATAATAGACTTAAAGAATTAGCTAAACACAGTTTTACACAAATACAACATTGTGGTATTCCTGGCCGGGGTATCCAGCCAGTTTTATGTTTAATTAGAGACTTAATTGAAAAGCTTAATGAAATAGGTGAAGTTGGATATTTATTGACCTTGGATCTGGAAAAGGCCTTTGATAGGGTAAATCACGCTTTCCTATTTTCGGCACTAGAATTCTTTCAAGTACCATTGAATCTATTAACTCTAATCAAAGACCTATATGGGTCTGGGATGGTTTTTCCATATATTAAAGGACAGAGGGCTAAAGGATTTCAGGTAAAGTGTGGGGTGAGACAGGGTTGCCCATTAAGTCCCCTGTTGTATAATTTTTCCTTAGAACCCCTTTTAAGAGCCGTGAGTTTGATCCCTCTTTGGCAGGGGGTTCAAATTCCGGATTCTGACTCTACCATTAATATTCAAGCTTATGCAGATGATGTTTGCCTTTTTTTTACAGATGTGTCACAATTTAAAATTTTTTTTACTAAATTTGAGGAATACGCATTAGTAGCCAATGCCAAGATTAATTTATCTAAAACCAAGGGTTTATTACTAGGTGGTAATTTTCAACACCGATTAGTTTGGAACTCCATTCATATATCAACTGAGCCTGTAACAATTTTAGGTTTCTTTGGCCCACAGAACTGCCCCAAGATAATTGGAATTTAGTACTAAACAAAATTGAGAGTAAGATCAACAGATGGAAAAGGTTTAGATTTTCCAAAATAAAGAGAATTCAGGTCTTAAAACAATTTATTCTTCCCTGTCTTCAGTATATTGCTGTGGTATTTCCTTTACCGGTTAAATTTTAAACTAGACTGTATGGTATATGTTTTCAATTACTTTGGGGAAATAGACTTAACCTGGTTAAACGGTGCTTTACATATCTTGAGAGAAAAAAAGGGGGGTTAGGCATGGTCGATCCAGTATTTTTTTGTTACTCTATTTTCTTTTCTTGTTCACTTAAAACTATCCTAAATGATACTAATAAAAAGCAGGCTCCTTTTTTTTCAAATTTACTGAACCGTTACCTCACTGCTTGGATTCATTGTGCCCCCAAACTTTCCAGTTATTTAGCTTTGCCAGTTTTTTTTAAACCAGCAGCTCAGAAATTATTTAAATGGCAGGTTACTAAACAACACATTCTTAGATGTTCTTCTAAGGCCTTATATAAAGAATTAATGGTTGCAATTTATACTGAAGCTCCTTGTTTTAGGAATTGTCTGAATAGTCGGAATGAGGAGTGTTTTAAATCAATTAAACAACCCCAGATTACCAGCATATATGTGGAAACGTAATGGCTTATCCTATATGGTAAATTAAACATTAGAGGTACAGCTAAATATAAGGCTAGAGAGGAGAGGATTTGCCCTTATAGTGACTGTATCAACCAAGAAGAAACAATGGAACACTTTTCTTCAGTGCTCAGTGCAACTAAGATTTGGGATTTTTTGGCTACAGCCTGGAATTTTCCATGGTTGGCTAGACTTACTTACGATATTTTAGTACTGGGGTTCTTTCCTGTAAGTCTACAGCGGTATGAGAAAGGGACTCTTCAGGTTTTTATTGCTTGTCTCAGGTATTGTTTATGGCAAATAAGGTGTCAATGGGTTATTCATCAAAAGAAGCCTTCAGCTCAGGGTTATAAAGAATATGTAACTAACATTTTAACTAAGGTTTACTTCTCAGAATCACAAATGTATAATGTACAGAAAGTCAGAATGTGGTGGAAAGGTTTTTTCCACATCATTAAATTTAAATGAGACCTTTTCTTTTCTTTTATTTACCTTTGGATAACTGAGTGGCTATGAAAATGAGGATCGTCTCTTAAGGAGAGGTATTAATTATTTAGTGGGTCATTTATGCGGACAGTGGAGTGTAGGTTGGTATTAATATTATTGTTTACGATTTGCCTTCCTTTTTTCCTTTGTTACCTCCCCTTCCATTAGCATTAGTAACTGATTGTATAGCTAGTATTTATTTTGATTTTCACTTATGAATGTTATGTATTTGTAATTTTTTTATGTCATTCTATTCTTATTGAGTATTGTTTGATGTTTATTATTATTCAATAAAAATTGCCCCTACTCTTTTCGATAAGTGCCATGAGTTTCATCTACAGGAAAGAGCAAGGCCAGCAAGGTTTAGATAAAACATACAATACATATTACAAAACTGTTGTAAAGCAGTACAAAAAATAAGTTAGTACAGAGTCTTAAACATTTACACATGAAATTGTTAACTAAAGAGGCCTTCAGTGTGCTTTAAAGACCAAAGAAAAATAACAGCTCTCAAAGAAGTAGGAAGAGAATGCCATAACTAACTGATACTTAGAAAGTCTATATCATTACAGTTAACATAAATGATAATTCTATCAAATTGATAATAACTTAATGGAGAGTGTCACTCTTGTAATAAAGAGCTTTTATGAAAACATATAAAACTGAACTTCCACTAAAGACCATAGCCCAGATATTCAAAAGGGCTGCGCATGGTGCAGTGTTTGCATGTCGCAGCCACTAATCACGCCCGGTGCGATATTTAAAAGGAAAATTAGCCTGCACACAAATCCCGATGCGGAAGCGCATCAGTAATGTCTGGCACAGGTGGGGGTGTGCCCATGCATAAACTGCACAGCCCGATATTCAACCCCGGCCATGCAGAGGTATGCAGGTGCAACCTACCTGCGCCTGCACAAAGTCACTGAAAAAAAAAGGAACAAGTCGAGGCCACCCACAGGTGAGCTGCCACATTGCAGGTGCAACACAGCAGCTGTGGGTGGCCCTGACCTGTTCCCGCCACACCTGGTGGCGCCCACCCATGCCCCGATCATGGGCTGAGGTGTCACTCTCGAGTAGCCCTCGGATCGCTGGCATAATGAGCCTCTTCCCCATTAGCCCGATCATGGGCATAACTGAATGTCTCTGTTCCCTCCACGCAGCTCGATGCGTGGGCATCAGACCTCATTAAAGTCCATTGCGGGTCCAGTGGACCAGGAGCAGCCCTCATCATGATGGAATCTTCACTCATCAGTCTCTGGTGACGAGTATTTCACTCACTCCTCATTTCCGCGAGCCTCACTCAACCCGCCTCCCAATCTGACCGACTTGTATGATAGGTTGCACTCCCATTGGCTCATGCTCTGAACCAATGGGGCGGCAGCCCTACTGAGCTGTCAGTTGGTGGGCGGCGGGCAGCAGGGCGGTGGGTGCTGCCGCCCGCCAGCTGATGGGGGAGTGGGGTGGTGGGGCTCCATGGGCAGGTGGGGTGGGGCCACTAGATCACCAGGGATCTCGGACATGGGGTGGTGAGGATGCTGCATGCGATCGGGCTACTCGTGGTCACTGGACCACCAGGGATATTGGACTTTGGGGAGGTCTGATGCCTGCAATCGGCTACTCGGGGTGGGATGGAAGAATACCATTATGCCCGTGATTGGGCTACTCGGGCGTGGGGGAAGAATACCATTATGCCAAGATCGGGCTACCTCAGGGGTGAGGGAAGAATACCGCTATGCCCACTATCGGGCTACTTGGGGGTGGGGGAAGAATACCATTATGCCCACGATTGGGCTACTCAGGGGTTGAGGGAAGAATACCGCTATGCCCGCCATCGGGCTACTGGGGGTGGGGGAAGAATATCATTATGCCCACGATCGAGCTACTTGGGGGTGAGGGGAAGAATACTCATGCGCCCGCGATCGGGCTACCGGGGTGGGGGAAGAATACCGCTATGCCCATGATCGGGCTGCTCGGGGAGGAATACTGTTCTGCCCACGATCGGGCTGCTCGGGGAAGGAACACTACTGTTCTGCCCATGATCGGGATGCAGGGAGCGTCGGTTCCAAATGGCTGCTGCCTGGCAGGGCGCCAGGCGCAAGTCGCAGGGGATCGGCGCACCTGCATGCTAATGACATGCAAATGGGGCCATAATCAGATGCAAATGGCCCCCCCATGCACCTTGCATAAATTATGGCCCCATTTGCATGTCACTCTTTGAATATCACAGGTGCTGTGCATGGCGCAATGGAACCTGCACCACCGCAACTCAATGCTCCACTCTGACCACTTGCGCTGGCTCAGTTCCACTGTGCTATGTGCAGCGGGTGTGGCCTGGGGGTGATATTCAAAGAAGTTGCGCCATAGCGCAACTCCATTGAATATTGCCCTGGCCACACCCCAGCGCAACTATTTTGAGCGGTGCAGCGGCGTGCACTACAAAATGGCACAGTTTGAATATCTGGGCCTATGTGTTTTTTAGAGATCTTGGGCCCAATTCTAAAAGCCCATAGACTGACGCAAGATGCCTGCATCAAACATCAATGATGCAGTTTGCACCTTGTGTCGACTTATAATTTGCAACATTTTCAATTCCAAAACATGGTCTGCATTGGAATGAGAAGTTACTGCGCCAAAGGGGCAATGTGCCACTGTTGCGCTCTTCATCGGTATGCCAGGTCACAAGGGGGCTTGTGCTATGGCAGGTCTGCAAACATCCTCTTTATTTGGAATTCTAAAATCCCTACTATGGCTGTAGCAAGAGATTCAACTTAGACCAGCCAGGAGATGGTCTAAGCCCCTTGTGGCAGTGCCACACACTGTGCAAGTGTGGGGGAGCTGCATGTGGGTTCAGGGGGTAGAAGGGGCACAGGGGGGCATAGGGTGAGTTGGAGAAATAGTGGAGAAGTAAAGGATTGCTATCTGCAGTTTAATCATGTGGTACAGCAGAATGGCACTGTAAGACATACAGAGGCATACGTAGCCTGCTGGGTGCCACAGCACTCCCTTACATCCCCACTGTCTCCCCAACTCACCCTATGCCTTCCATGCCCCTCCTGCCCCTTTCCTCTTCCTGGCAAGTGGATGCCCCCCAACCAATGCTTGCCCTTCTTGTGTTGTGCCAGCATGGGGGTCCAGATCCCTACGGCATGTCCCACAGGTGCGCAATGATTTGGCTGTGTTGTATACCTGTGACAAACCTTGGATTTTGATGCCAGGACCCTAAGTTTTGCAGAATCTAGTGCAGGGTCTCTGGTGCAACTGGAGTTGCCACATCCCTGGAGCATCATAACTTGCATTGCTCCAAGGGATCTTTCAGAATCGGACCCTTGTATAATTACAGGTAAAATAAAACAAGAACAGCATGTTGCAGTTTTTAAACTTACTGTACATTACATTGTTTTGATATCCAGAACACAGAGCCCCAAGACTTGTTGGAGGAGGCCACGCTTGCGAAGGTAGACTTGAAATCCAGTATGGAGAAACCTGGGGGACAGTCTGTGATATGAACTGGGACATGGATGATGCCAGTGTTGTGTGCAGCCAGCTAAGCTGTGGAATTGCAGTATCTACACCAGGAGGAGCTCACTTTGGAGAAGGAACTGGTCCAGTATGGGAGGACAGGTTTGACTGTAAGGGCAATGAGTCAGTTCTCTGGTATTGCCCCATTTCCCATCAGAAAGGACAAAACTGCACACACAGAAAGGATGTCAGTATCATTTGCTCTGGTAAGGGTTAACTTTCATTTCAAAATAATTTTCTTTTAACTTTAGTTGTTATTCTAAAAATAAAGAACACTAAAGAACAGAATCATGCATGCCTGGAAGGGGGCTCTGGGACTTTAAAAATCATAAAAGGTTAATCATTTTTTTTTACTTTCTATTTATTTTTCTGCATAACTGATGCACCATCCTTTTCTTCACTCTGTCCAAAAGCCCTTGATCACACACCAACTGAATTGGTCAAGTCATCACTGATGTCCTCAGTTACCCACAACTTATCCCTTCCATAGTTTAACCCAGACTTACCTCACAGGCTAGGTGGAACTCTTCACTTGGAAAGCCAGGGAACCCAGACATTCATGCACCACAACTGAGCATGAAGAACATACTTTAGTAAGGTCATGCACCTGAGAGCCACTATTGTTGCCATCTGTTATATTTGTGTTTTCTGATCTCTCATCCAACCACACAATGATGTGGCCCAAGACAAGAGACCTTTTTCTAGTGACAAGTAGGCTGGAACCAGGCTCACTGACCTCACCATGACTGACACTTGGTGGCTCTAGACTTTTAACATCTGATCTAATGAGTCATATGCCAACATCATGCATCATACAAGTAGCAGGATTTCATACATCCTCACAAGAAGCTGCACACTCCAACTAAAATAGTACCATAATGATTTGAGGGTAGAAGGGACTCCAGGTCCATCTGGGCCACTCCCAGCTCATAATCAGGTAGTGATAAATATGTTGTGCAAATATGTACTGATGCATATAATACCCCATACAATAGTTGCAGGTGCAGCTTCCCTGATGAAGCCTAACTGATAGAGATGAAGAGCCAGGTCATTTTACTGCTCACTTATGCTGCAGATGCGCAAGGAACGCTCTTGGGAGAATGGGACACTTTGGAGATGTGCCTGTCCAGTGCAATCCCCTGCTCCATTGAGCAGGTGTGGCGGTCCTGCACCAATCGATGCGGGTGCTGTGTGCCACAGCTGTGGTCTTCTCTTCAAAGAAACCACCGCTGTGTGCTTGCAGAGCGCCGCGCCCCCAAATCTTTGGTGCCACGCTGGGAGCCCACCCAGCATGGCAAAACGCCCCACGCCGTCTGCCAACAGGGGTGCCCAATCCCCGTCAGCTCCACGCCCCCAAACAGCTTTTCTGCTGCCACACTGGGAGCCCACTCCAGCATGGCAAACGTCCCATGTCGCCTGAGTAAAAAAAAAAACAGCTGTAAAAAAGAAAACATTCCATCGCTGTCTCCCCACCCTCCCACAACCCGCACCACCCACTGCGCACCTGCCTCCCACACCACCTCACCCCATACTTACCTCCGGAGCTCGGCGCGACGATCATCACTGGACCGGGAACACGTCTGCACTCTTCAAAGCCGACCGCACACTGAGGAAATGCCGGTAAGCTGTATAATGGGCTAGATGGGGTTTTTTCAACTTTGTTGCATATCTCAGGCATTTTTGGAATTCTTGCACCAAATTTTCAACATGGGGTTTTGGGACTCCTGCATGAACTCTGTCACTGTCATGGCGTTATTCGGGCGAAGGTGATTTCGAGTCACTGTGCGAAATCACCTTTCAGGCCGATTAATGAAACAACAGTGCCAGCATTCATAAGGAGTGGCTCTCAAAAAGTCTATTTTGAAAATTGGTGAAAATTCCAAAATGACCGCTTTATGAGCGCACGCGCTAGCAGTTCCTACGCACGCTTGTAAGTTCGCGGAATTTCAACATTTACTCCAGATTTTCAACATGCTATTTTACCATACCTTCTTATGAACAGTACTGCTGTCATTTTCACATCTCACCCAAAATGTGTTTTCTGCTCATGTAGCGCATAATGGCGCTGTCGAAAAGCGAACTCAATGTATGGGACAATTAAGAAAATCACAGTAACACTGTTCATGAGCAGAGGTCTTAAATGACTATGTTGAAAATTTGGTGAAAAATTCCTAAAATGACTGTTTTAATGAGCGAGGCTGCATAGTTCCTACACACGCTTGTAAGTTCGTGAATTTTCAATATTTGCACTCCAATGACTTCCAGATACCTAAACAGCACATAGAAGCAAGCAACATTCAGCATTGACAAATGCTTGTACTTCTTTGTCACTGATTTTTTTAAGCCATGTCCAAGTGCCAAATACCACCGCAAATACCTGCAAGCGAACGTTCGGCATTGACAAATGCTTGTTTGTAACTGCCTCAGTACCAACTAGCTTTGCCACTATATGCTGTAAATGCACCTATTTATAGATGCCACCCAAAAGTGGCACACAGTACTAAACATTTTGGAAGAAATCAGGAAAATGTATTAGTGCTTGATTTTACAGCTAAAGTTTTCTCAAATTCCTGTGTGCCCATGGGCTGTGATTGAAGAAGCAGCTGGTCAGAGAACCCACAAGGCAAACTGTCATTCTTGACATGGTGCTTACCAACTCAGAAACGGTATATGGGGTGAGGACTGTGGAGCTGGGGTGAGGACTGTGGAGCCTCTGGGGTCCAGTGACCACAACACCATGTGGTTTGAAATGGACCTTGGTTCTTTACCAGTATACCCTCAGCAAGGGTGTGTTTCTGGATTTCAGAAGAGTAGACTTTGAGCAGGTAGAAGAACTAGTCAAGGGTAAGATGAGGGGAGTGGATGAAATCAGGAGGGTGGCAAGGATATGGGAAATAATTAAAAAGGCTATTCTAGAGGCAACTAGTCATGCCTGAAAACAGTTATCAAAAATAACAGGCACAAGAGACCAATTGGTTTCTGGAAGAAGGTCAGAGTGGCTGTTAGGCTAACAAAAGGGACTTCATTTCAATGCAAAGAGCATCAGAGAGATGAGAAATGGAGTGAATACCAGTTAAGGATGAGGGAGGCCAAGAAGGCAGTCAAGGACACAAATGCAGACGTAGAACTGCATATTGCAGAGGAGGTGAAGAAGGGAACACTTCTTTAGATACTGTACATTAGGGAAAAAAGAAAGATGAGAAGAGGAATTATAAGGTTTACAGAAGGTGGCAGGATAATAGAGGAGGATGAGCTGAAGACAGATGTTCTAAATTACTACTTCTGCTCCGTGTTCACAGTGGAGATTAGTGGGCCCTTGACTGAAAGCAATATAAAGGCTGCTGCTATAAGAGGGATCCCAGAAACAGGGCAGGTAGGGATTGTGGGAGAAAAGGTCAGCAAAGAGCTAGCAGCCCTGAAAATAGATAAGGCTCCAGAGCCAGATGGAGTGCACCTGAGGGTGCCCAGGGATCTAACATCAAAACCGGCTTAGCCCCTTGCAGGGCTATTGAATAACTCCATACAGTAAGGGAGGTTCCAAAAGTGCAACCTGTAAACTAAAGCCCTGTCAATCTCATCTCCTTAGCAAGTAAACTAAAGTAGACAATAATTAAATGGGATTTAGTGGACTGCCTGGAGAGAAACTGGCTCCAAGATAGTAATCAGCACAGCTCTGTGGTAGGTAGGTCTTGTCAGACCAAATGGATAGTGGTCTTTGGCTGGATAACTAGAACAGCATACAAAGGGACAAGCAGTAGATTTATTTTACTGCAACTTCAGCAAAGCATTCAACACTGTGCCACTCATAAGGTTGCAGAAGAAGTTAGAGGATCTGTGAACAACAAAAGATCTAGTTAGATTTGTGGAAACCTGACTGGGATGGAAACAGCAGAGGGTGGTGGCAAACAGGGTCAAGTCAGGGGAAGAGAATGTCATGAGAGGGATCTTACAGGTTTCATTTCTGAGGCTGATCCTCTTCAATATGTTCATTAGTGACATACAGTAGGAGAAGGAATACAAGGCAACATGTCTCATTGCAGTTGATACAGTGCTCGGTGGCAGGGTAGACTGTGAGGAAGGGGTTAGGGAGCTGCAGAAGGATCTGCAAAGATTAGAAAGGTGGTCCAAGGTTTAGCAATTGAAATACAATGCCAAAGGTGCAAGGTGATACACATAGGGACAAGAACCCAGGACAGAATACTGGATGGGAATGGTTAAGTTGGACCTTACCACTGAGGAAAGGCACCTGGTTGTCATCATAAGTGAATCCTTAAACAGCCTTGGCGAATGTAACAAGGACTTCAGTAAGGCAATAAGGATGTAAGGTGAATCCAGAGGGGTGCTGACAGCAGGAGGAATGAGGTGATACTACCTCTCTAGAGATCACAGGTGAAGCCCCATATTTTATTTTATTTATTTATTTGAGATAATCACAAAGACCTTTGAGTCAGAGACTCGTTTACAAAGGTTCCACATCATACATAGTGCGGTACAGGGGAACAGAAACAAACAGGTTGCTGTGTATTACATCACAGTGAGATTATAATCGTTCCACGTTATCCATAGTGAGGTACAGGGGTAACAGAAAACATACAGGTTGATTACTGTGCTCAGTTCTGGAGCCCCCACCTAAGAAAAAATAAAGACAGGATAGAGATGATATAGCATAAGGTAACAAAAATGATTTATGTCCAGAAGGGCAGACCCAACAAGGACTGGATTAAGGACCTTAACAT